>CM065300.1:56526739-57792131 GCA_032871835.1 Dipteronia dyeriana | reverse complement strand
ATTCCGTATTGTATGGTGATTCTATCCTGAATCCTTCATATGGAGATATGAGAATGGAGGCACCTTGTATGATGTGATCATATAGGACTGGACCATGATCTATAGAAATCTCTCACCAAGATCCGTTTACCGATGAGATTCATATATATATCAACTAATGATGGCTATATGTGGGTGATCTTAATCCTAAGTGTCTTATCGACTCCTTCAGGTTAAATCGTGGTCTTTGATATACCATGGGTGAGGTCGGATGGCAGTTCCCGATCAATATGCTCCGTATGTTGGGATTACGGTTTGGCTTATGGCTGGGAAGGTTTGTACACAATAGTGGAATGCACTCCTTCTTGTGAGAAGTAGATGGCAGTTCCCTTAAGGGTTGATTTGGAGCTTGGACAATATGAGCGCTCTCTTAATTCCGTAAGAAAATAGGATTTATTGTCCATTAGAGAATCAAGGGTACTTAAAGGATATATGTAATTAGAGGGGTATAACGGACATTATGACCCAGCTCTAATTATGAATTATTGTGGAGGATCACACCATATGTAATAGCTATATCGATGGACACCGAGTTGTATCGGTCTGTGTAAAAGGGTCTACAGTTGAGAGAGTGCAGCTTCGGATTTTTAGTGGAATAACACCAGAGTTAATAATCAAGGAATATTAATTAAAGAGTTTAATTAATGATTCCGATGATTATTGAAGCTCAAAATATTGTGGGTCCATTAGGTCCCCTTGCTAGCTCGATCGATTTAGGTAATAAGGGTCACGGTAAATTAATTAGATTGTCTAATTAATTGTGTTACAAAAGTGACACGTATATATACGGAAATTAAATGAATAATAAGATTATTTAATTAATGAATGTTAATAGTTAAATTAATTAAATAATTAGATTATTTAATTATATTGATAACTATGAATTATTAATTACTATTAATTGGAGGGTGTTAGTTGATATATGGATTTAGGTGAAGATAAAATAATAGGATTATTTTATTTTACTAAATCATCTATCTAAGTATTTGAATTTAAGTTTAAATTTAAAATACTTATTATCACTTTTAATATATTAGATATATTTGAAAAGGATAATTAAAAGATATATATAAATTATAACACAAGTGATTGCATGGGATGTAAATTGGTGTGTGCACATATATAAGTGTTTGCATAGGATACAAACAAGGATATATATATATTTATATAAAACGTTGACTTTTATATATAAAAAAAAAAAAAAAGCAGCAGTTAGTAAGATATATATATTTTTTGTTTTGTGACAAAAAGAAGTGTAGGCGTGATGCTTAGATATATATATATATATTTGTGAGCATCTGCGTGAGAATTAAAGGAAATAAAAAAAGGAAAAACTGTTCAAGTGTTAAACAGGTTTCGAAAAAAAAAATTGCATGAGTTGCAATTTATATGTGCATGAAATCAATACACCAAATTTAGAAGAAAGAGTTTCTTCAAGTATTTCTCTACATCCTCCATTCAAGTTCCTGAGATTGTGACGCGCCCACACACAGTTACCAGTCCCGGGAGATAGCGAGGAAGATCAAGTGGTTCAGACAGGAGCACATCGTAAAGTGAAGGAGCTTCCAAACGTTTGTAAGATTGGTTCAGGCAGGAGCATATCATAAAGCGAATGAGCCTCCAAACGTTGGTATGATTTTCTTCCTCTGATTATATTGATTACAATTTCCTGTGTTTACATATTGTATGTATTAGTTCCGAAAAATAATTACGATCCAAAGTTCACTGGTCACAGATACAGATTGTGATCTGTATTAAAAATTTTAAAACCTAGTTCCGTTGCATAACCGATGAACGAGGTTCCAACAATTGGTATCAGAGCCAATTTATTTTCAGAACATGAAATTGTTTTCGATGCTTCTGTATGTATGATTGTGTAGGCACGATTTAAATTGATTGTATGTTGTTTTTGTATGTATATATATATTTTTTAATTTACAAAAACATGATTGATCGTTAATTATATGGTACTGTGGATTTAGGGTTTATGGGTTGTATTATTATTATTATTATTATTATTATTTATTTATTTTTTTACTGTTATTGTATTGTAAAAAAAATGTAACATATATTGATGACCTGGAAAAATCGTGTAGAAGAATTCATGAGATGAATCAGAGTGACCTGAAGAGATTGGAAGACTCGAAAATTACAAGAAGACCAAGGAATGCCTTGGGGGTATTTTTTGTAATTTTAGATTCTATTCTTTTTAGGTTAAATAATCCACTGTACTCGACCAATTAATGTATGCTTTATATTATGTGATGATAAAAACATTGTCATGCATACGTATGTCATTTAGATTAGATGTGCCTACACAAATATATTTGATATGTCATACATGCATCATAGCCTGATATTTTATGTTTTTTTTTAAATGTGATTAAAATGGGTAATATACATAATTGGCTATGAATAATGAGATTAGTTTTTTAATGGTTAGAAAACTTGGTAATTCTCATTAATATTAATCTAATTATTAAAGAGTTTAATAAGTTAGATTAATAGGGTCATTTATTGTAATTAGGATTAATATGATTAATTACCTAATAATAAATGAACCGAATAAAGTGTTAGAGTTTTAATAGTTAAAATTTGGCAAACACTAACATAATAATCTGACCTTAGTAAATATTTTACAAAAACTTAGATTATTCACTAATAGATTAGATTTTTAATTGTTAAAAATCAATAATGATTTATTAGTTAATTAGAATTTGTTTATAATTAGTTAATGCGCTAGATAACTTGATTAAAGTTAGTCGTTTAATCATGTAGAATCTAGGTGCATTAACGGTTAATAGAAAACCCTAATTTTAAAATAGTGAGTGGGAGAGGCATATATGACATATATATCCTGCGGTCTCCATCATTAGTTCAACATCGTGAGATCCGAATGGGACCTCGTGACGGCTTTGCTTTCGTCCTCCCTAAGGAGGGTTTCCACAAAGGTCAATACCAAGGTTGACTTCCTAACGGATAGGATTTCTGAGGGTATTTCGGGATTGACCGACCCTAAGGCGGCAATTCTCGAGTTAAGCTCATGAGATCTGAATGGTGGGTTACACTCACGAAGGTTTTGATTAAGTTTGTTAATTAAAAACCTGACTGAATGAATGATGGTTGAATGATATGGAATAAGAGTTATTCTAGAATATCATTTGATTGAGAATGTCTCGGTCCAACATGCAAAGACTTGACCGACCCTAAGGCGGCACTTCTTTGTGGTATGTTGGATTGTCGTGGTATAGTAACAAGTTTTAAGGTAGTTCTAGTTCGTTAAACATGTGCATGCATCATGTTTAAATTTATGCCAAAGCACTCGCACTTGTTTTAAATTAATGACTGAATGAATGTTTTATTTATTTCAGCAATAATGTCTTCTGCATTACTTCAAATTCTCGCAAACGACAAATTAACTGGTGATAACTACACTAAGTGGAAACTTAATATTAATACAATATTGGTCACCAAAGACCTCAAGTTTGTGCTTAAGAAGGAATGTCCTCCAACGCCTGCTGCTAATGCCATACGAACTGTTTGTGAGGCATACGAGCGATGGGTTTCATCTGATGAAAAGACCCGAACATATCTGTTGGCTTCTATGACAGACGTGCTTGTCACAAAGAATGAAACAATGACTTCAGCATTCTAAATCATGGAGTCATTGCAAACTATGTTCGGGCAGCCCTCTGAGCAAAAACGACACGAAATTGTTCGTTCTGCTATGCTCGCTCGGATGAAGGAAGGTACGTCAGTTCGGGAACATATCCTGGGCATGATGTCCTATTTCAACACGGCAGAAGTCAATGGAGGGGCCATTGATGAACCCTGTCAAGTGAGCATCATACTGACAACTCTTTTGAAGAGTTTCGATCAGTTTAAGAGCAACTACGGGATGAACAAGTTAAGATTCAATCTCACACAGTTGCTCAATGAGCTCACTACCTTTGAGTCATTAACTAAGGAATGTAAGGGCAAGACCAGTGAAGCAAATGTTGCCGAACCATCTTTCTACTCTAATAATAAGAAGAGAAAGAGGTCTACTGGGAAAGCGAAGGGTAAGCCCAAACCCAAGAAAGATCAAAATAAGAAGAAATCCAAGAAAAGTAAATATGATTTACTTGTTCTTGAGTCGTGTTTAGTAGAAGATGATTCTTCACCCTAGATAGTTGATTCGGGGGCCACTAACCATGTTTGTTCTTCTTTACAATGGACTGATTATTGGACACAGCTAGAGGAGCAAGCCTTCTCAATGCCTGTGGGGTCAGGGGATGTCGTGTCGACACGAGCAGTGAGCGTAATTAGATTACGTTTTTGTAATAATTATATATTGTTGGACAATGTATTTTATATTCCTGGATTTACACGGAATTTGATTTCTGTTTCTAAGTTGTTAGAACAAAAATATTCTGTTTCTTTTAATAATAAGTCTGTTATTATTGGAAAGAATGGTCTAAATATTTGTTCAGGAATTAATGAAAACAATTTGTATGTGTTAAGACAGTTAATACATACTACACTGCTCAACACCGAAATGTTTAAGGTTGAAAAAATGAAAACTAAACGACATAAGATTTCTCCAGATAATGACAAGTATCTCTAGCATCTAAGGCTTGGTTATATCAACATTGACTGGATAGACAGACTAGTAAAAAGCGGACCTTTAAGTGAATTAAAGGTTGTCACCTTACCTGTCTGAGAATCTTGTCTGAAAGGTAAGATGACTAAGAGACCTTTTTCCAGAAAAGAGCTTAGAGCTAAAGAACTGCTAGAGCTTATACATACAGATGTCTGCGGACCGATGAATGTTAAATCTAGGTGTGGTTATGAGTATTATGTCATCTTTATAGATGACTACTCAAGATACGGATATGTCTACCTAATGCAATGGAAGTCGAAAATATTTGAAATGTTCAAAGAATTTCGAGCTGAAGTTAAGAATCAATTAGGTAGGACTATCAAGTCACTGCGATCGGATCATGGAGGTGAGTACCTTGACCAAGAGTTTTAAGACTTTATGGTCGAGCATGGGATAGTTTCCCAACTTATAGCTCCCGGTACACCTCAGTAAAATAGTGTAGCGGAGAAGAGAAATATAACCCTAATGGAAATGGCGAGATCTATGATTAGTTTCTCATTATTACCAAATTCCTTCTGAGGATATGCGTTACAAACAGTGGCATACATTTTGAATGTGGTGCCATCCAAATATGTTCCTAAGACTCCCCTAGCTTTGTGGAATGGTCGTAAAGCTACTTTGAGACATTTCTGCATATGAGGGTGTCCAGCACATGTGCTGAAGAACAGAACTGGAAAGATAGACTACAATTTTATGGTCTACCTATTTGTAGGATACTCCTAGGAGACCAGATGTGGACACTTCTATAGTCCTGAAGATAACAAAGTATTTGTATCGACAAATGCAACGTTTCTTGAGGACAGTTATATTAGTGACCATAAACCTCGTTCTAAGATTGTATTGAATGAGTTGGAGCCTAGTGAGACTAGTGCTTCATCAACAAGAGTTGTTGATCCATAAACATCTGAGAGTCAGATGGTTCCTGATCAGGATACACTACCACCTAGACGTAGTGAGAGGGTTGTGAGACAACCTGAACGCTATTTAGGCATAGGTGAGGGACAAGGTGTTGTCTCTGCTGATAGTGTTGATAATCCATTGACATTTAAGAATGTAATGGAAAATTCTGATAAAGAGGAATGGCTTAAAGCCATGAATCTCGAGATGGAGTCCATGTACTCTAACTCAGTCTAGGATCTTGTAGACTTACCGGATGGGGTAAAACCCATAAGGTGTAAGTGGATCTACAAGAGAAAGAGAGGAGTAGACGGGAAGGTAGAGACCTTTAAGGCAAGACTAGTGGCCAAGGGTTATACCCAGAAAGAGGGGGTCGATTATGAAGAGACCTTCTCGCCAGTAGCCATGTTGAAGTCTATTAGGATTCTCTTATCCATTGCTGCCTATTTCGATTACAAAATTTGGCAAATGGACATCAAGACTACATTATTGAATGGCAATCTTGATGAGAGCATCTATATGATGCATCCAGAGGGATTTGTGTCTCCAGATCAAGAGCAAAAGGTTTGCAAGCTGCAAAGGTCCATCTATGGGCTTAAGCAAGCATCTAGATCTTGGAACATCAGGTTTGATGATGTGATCAAAACCTATGGCTTCGAGCAAAATGTCGATGAGCCTTGTGTCTACAAGCGTATCATTGATAAGAAATTAGTTTTCTTGGCCCTATACACAGATGATATCCTACTTATTGGGAATGATGTGGGAGTGTTGTCTGATGTAAAGGGCTGGCTGGCTAGCCAATTCCAAATGAAAAATTTAGGAGAGACGAGTTATACTCTTGGGATCCAGCTTATAAGGAATCGTAAGAACAAACTCATAGCAATGTCTCAGGCATCATATATCGATAAGATTCTTGTGTGATTTTCAATGCAAAACTCCAAGAAAGGTAATTTACCTTCTAGGCATGGAGTTAACTTGTCTAAGGAGCAGTGTCCTAAGACACCTCAAGAAGTTGAGGATATGAGAAGTGTACCCTATGCATCGGCAGTAGGTAGTCTCATGTATGCTATGTTATGCACGAGGCTGGACATCTGCTATGCAGTGGGAGTAGTCAGTAGATACCAGTCCAACCAAGGATTAAATCATTGGGTTGTTGTCAAGACAATTCTCAAGTATCTTCGGAGAAAGAGAGACTATATGCTAGTGTATTCCGGGTAGGATTTGATCCCGCTAGGATACACAGATTCTGATTTTCAGTCAGACATGTATTCTGAGAAATCCACGTCTGGATCAATATTTACCCTGGTGGTGGAGCCATTGTGTGGAGAAGTATCAAGCAATCTTGCATTGCTAACTCCACCATGGAAGCCGAATATGTAGCCGTTTGAGAAGCTGCTAAAGAGGCTGCTATGCTCCGTAAGTTCTTGAGTGATCTGGAAGTTGTTCCAGATCTGGATAGGCCCATCACACTTTATTGTGATAACAGTGGTGCTGTGGCTAATTCTAAAGAATCAAGAAGCCAGAAAAAAGGGAAGCATATGGAGAGAAAGTATCATCTCATTAAAGAGATAGTACAGAGAGGAGATGTGATCGTCACCAAGATAGACTCATAGGACAATCATTTTGATCCATTTACGAAGACCTTACCGGCTAAAGTGTTTTCGGGTCATCTAGATGGTCTAGGGTTACGAGACATGCCTCACATGCTTTAGTGCAAACAGGAGATTGTTGGGGTTTATGCCCTAAAGATGTAATTTGTAAATGGATTTAAAAAATAAATAAAAGGAAAAGTTCAATTCATTCTTGTTGTGTTTTTTATTTTATAACTTGTGTATATATTTAACATCCAAGATTGCCGGATGTAATCTCAAACTGTGTATATGAGTGTCATATACAGATGGATACAGTAAGAGACGTGCAATCTAAAGAGTCCATAGATAGAAAATAATGCTGGGTACTTTATTTGTGGTTAATCTATAGTTGCGGTCCATTCCGTATTGTACGGTGATTCTATCCTGAATCATTCATATGAAGATATGAGAATGAAGACACCTTGTATGATGTGATCATATAGGACTAGGCCATGATCTTTATGAATCTCTCACCAAGATCTGTTTACTAATGAGATTCATATATATCAACTAATGATGGCTATATGTGGGTGATATTAATCCTAAGTTTCTTATCGACTCCTTCAGGTTAAATCGTGGTCTTTGATATACCATGGGTGAGGTCGGATGGCAGTTCCCGATTAATATGCTCCGTATGTTGGGATTTCGGTTTGGCTTGTGGCTGGGAAGGTTTGTACACAATAGTGGAATCCACTCCTTCTTGTGAGAAGGAGATGGTAGTTCCCTTAAGGGTTGATTCGGAGCTTGGACAATATTAGCGCTCTGCTAATTCTGTAAGGAAACATAATTTATTGTCCATTAGAGAATCAAAGGTACTTAAAGGATAAATGTAATTAGAGGGGTATAACAGACATTATGATCCATCTCTAATTATGAACTATTGTGGAGGATCACACCATATGTAATAGCTATATCAATGGACACCGAGTTGTATCGGTCTGTGTAAAAGCGTCTACAGTTGAGAGAGTGCAGCTTCGGGTTTTTAATGGAATAACACTGGAGTTAATAATCAAGGAATATTAATTAAAGAGTTTAATTAATGATTCTGAGGATTATTGGACCTCAAAATATTGTTGGTCCATTAGGTCTCCTTGCTAGCTCGATCGATTTAGGTAACAAGGGTCACGGTAAATTAATTGGATTGTCCAATTAATTGTGTTACAAAAGTGACACGTAAGTATACAGAAATTAATTGAATAATCATTAATTGAATAATGAGATTATTTAATTAATGAATTTTAATAGTTAAATTAATTAAATAATTAGATTATTTAATTATATTGATAATTATGAATTATTAATTACTATTAATTGGAGGGTGTTAGTTGATATATGGATTTAGGTTAAGATAAAATAATAGGATTATTTTATTTTACTAAATCATTTATCTAAGTATTTGAATTTAAGTTTAAATTTTAAATACTTATTATCACTTTTAATATATTAGATATATTTAAAAAGGATAATTAAAAGATATATATCAATTATAATACAAGAGATTGCATAAGATGCAAATTGGTGTGTGCACATATATAAGTGTTTGTATAGGATACAAACAAGGATATATATATATATATATATAAAATGTTGACTTTTATAAAAAAAAATAATCAAAAGCAGCAGTTAGTAAGATATATATATTTTGTTTTGTGACAAAAAGAAGTGTAGGCGTGATGCTTAGATATATATATATATTTGTGAGCAGCTGCGTGAGAATTAAAAGAAAAAAAAAAAAACTGTTCAAGCGTTGAACAGGCGACGAAAAATAGTTTTGCATGAGATGCAATTTATATGTGCATGAAGTCAATACACCAAATTGAGAAGAAAGAGTTTCTTCAAGTATTTCTCTACATCCTCCATTCAAGTTCCTGAGATCGTGACGTGCCCACACCCAGTTACCAGCTCCGGGAGATAGCGAGGAAGATCAAGTGGTTCAGACAGTAGCACATCGTAAAGCGAATGAGCCTCCAAACGTTGGTATGATTTTCTTCATTTGATTATATTGATTACAATTTCCTGTGTTTACATATTGTGTGTATTAGTTTCGAAACATAATTACGATCCCAAGTTCACTGGTCACAGATACAGATTGTGATATGTATTAAAAAATTTAAAACCTAGTTCCGCTGCGTAACCGGTGAACTGGGTTCCAATAGGGCCAAATATAATAAGTGAAGAAATAATAGGTTTTACAGTTGTGTCGCTGCTCTAGAGGCTTGTTTAGGTTTGTAAGAGGCCTCAACAAATGTGGGAAGACTCAATGCTCGCCCTGAACAGATCAGGACATCGATGGCTTGCTAGTGCATTAAATGACCTAGTACAAATGGAAATGTGCCACCGGTATGATTCTCTTTTGGAATAGGCTAATGCTACTATGGATGAACTTAGGGTGGCCAAAGGGGAGCTGACCAAGGAAAAAAGGGGTGTGGTCATTCTAAATGAAACCCTGACCAGAGCAAAGGCAACCACGACTGAGACTTAAAGAGGTAAGGAGCGGACCAAGCATGCATATGATACAGAGAGACTCAAATTTATCCATCATGCCTTACAATGATTTCTCCGAAAGAGAAGAAAAAATCTAGAGGAAGTGGTCTAAACGTTTTCCAGTAGCGTGGCTGCCTTGGAAGCCAATGTGGGCATTTCCTTTGCTGAAGGACACTTTTACATTGCTTACGAGGCAGGTCAAGCTCTTCCACCCTCTGACTTAATTATCGTTGAAGGATGGGACCAGGAGGAGATCATAGGGAAATCTGTTGAGTTAGCTCGATCTAGTCCTACTAAAACGGCTTCTTCTTGAGCTGCAGGGTCCACAGGTGATGAGGAGAACTTGGTACCCATCTTTTGCTTCCATGTCGAGCCGCATTGGGTTAGAACTACCTCGAAGTTCCCTGCAGTAGTTCAGTATGTGAGAGATGGATCATACTTACCTACCTCTCCAACTGAAGTTGTCTAGGAGATAGATGGAGTAGCCGATCCTATCAAGAAATGAGAGGTCCAAGCTGATGCCATAGTGGTGGAAGAGGTCCAGATTGATCCATCTAATGAGATTGTGGCCTAGGATGATTCTGGCTGATCAGATCATGGTGGTAGAAGTTGGCTCTGAAGTAATGGAGCTAGGGGATGATGACCCTTCCTCCAACTAAGCAGTGGGACCAGGGAAGAAGAAACTGATATTGTCGAGGAGACCAACCAATGTGGTCGATCAAGACTACGGTGGCTAGTTAGGGTCGTGGATAGCCCGATACAAGTGGGCATGAGCCATTGGCATGATACTTGTCCAGAGGCATGCTTGGGACCCTAGAAGTCCTTGATAACTTAAATGAAGCTTAGGACCCTCCTAGAATGAATAAGGAGCTCAATAGCTCAGGTTGTTGTTGATTGACCCTGAACACGAAGTGAGAAGCTGCTAGGCCTCTACCGGTCGTGATGCTCAAGAGGCTTGCTTGGGCATGTATGAGGCATCAGTAAATGTTGGAATTCTTTAGGCTATTCCTAAACGGATCTAAAAATCAGTGGCTTGCTAGGGCATTGAATAGCTAGGTATAAATGAAAAAGATCCACTAGCATGATTCTTGTCCAGAGGTATGCTTAGGATCATAGATGTCCCTAAAAACTGAAATGAGGCTCTAGACCAACCTGGTACGAATCGGGACCGCAGTTGCTCACTTGAGCATTAACTGGACCGATACAAGGAAAGAGAAGCCACTTGGTCTTGCAGCAGTGTTGCTGTTCCAAAGGCTTGCTTAGACATGTAGAAGACCTTACCAAATCTGGGAAGCCTCTGGGCTCTCCCGAAATGGATCTGGATAATGGTGGCTCGCTAGGGCATTGATTGGCTCAATATAAATGGAGAGGCACCATCAGCCTGGTATTGGTCCGGAAGCATGCTTAGCATACTAGAAGTCCCCAAAACCCAAAATGAGGCTTTAGACCAACTTGGTATGAATCGGGACCGCAGTGGCTCACTTGAGCATTAACCGGATCGATACATGGAAAAAGAAGCCACGTGGCCTTGTAGTGGTGTTGCTGTTCCAGAGGCTTGCTTAGACATGTAGAAGACCTTACCAAATGTGGGAAGCCTCTAGGCTTTCCCGAAATGGATCGGGATAATGGTGGCTCGTTATGGAATTGAATGGCCCGATATAAATGGAGAGGCACCATCAGCCTGATATTGGTCAAGAAGCATGCTTAGCATCCTAGCAGTCCCCAAAATCTAAAATGAGGCTCTAGACCAATCGGGTAAGAATCTGGACCATAGAGGCTCACTTGGGCGTTGACCAGCCCGGTAAAAGAAGATATGAGTCACTAGGTCTTACAACATTGCTACTCTAAAGGGTTGCTTAGGCTTGTAGAATGCCTTACCAAATGTGGATAGCCTCTAGGCTATCATAGAACGGATTGAGATAACGGTGGCTTGTATGACGTTAAAAGGCCTGGTATAAATGGAGAGAAGCCACCGGTTCGGTATTAGGCCAGTGGCATGCTTGGGATCCTAGAAGTCCCTTGTAACTGAAATATGGCTCTAGACTAACCTGGAATGCATCAAAACCGTAGTGGCTCACTTGTACGTTGATCGATCTGGCATAAAAAGTGAGGAGTCACTAGGCATCTACCAGTCTTTCTGACCCCACGACCACACAACTGAGTTGGCTTCTCGGATTCATGAGTTAACCTGCTGCCGCTACCTAGGAGCTTCTGAAGAGCTAATCCAGTGACATGAGGGGATCTGATGAACATGTACTAATCAAGTGGATCTGTGGGTTAGGAGGTATACTAGTAGAAGAGAGAATCTACTATAAAGAAACATTAAAGGTGCAACTCTAATGTATATGAGCTATCAACGTATATGAGAGGTTTAGATGTAGAGGAGCCCTCTACGTGGGGAGCTGCTGTATTGGAGCTTCCATAGGTATATGTACATGTTCACTTCATAGGAGAAACATTGTATACCGGTTATATGCAATAGTGTAAGGATGCTCATGTAGAGACATGGAAGCCACGTTGGTCAAGAGAACTCATCATAAATGGTACAAAAAAGGGTTAACTGTAAATTCGCTCAAGGTGAGAAATATCAGTTAACGCCCTCAACCCCGCTACCTAGGTAAACTGTGGGGGGTTGGTACCTTTATACTAGATAGATTTGAGAGAGATTAAAGAAAGAAAAATGAAGAATGAGATTGCTAGTGGAGAACTGTTTTATTAATCAAATAGGTGATATGAGTGTAATGGAGTACAATGATCATGGAAACGACACAAAATTGATCTCAATATGCTCTCTCTTTCTTTCTCTCTATACACTGCTGGAGATGACGAACTCATGCATGTCGATATGCTGCTAAATCCTTTGAGAAAAATGGTGTAGAAGCTCTGCTGTTTTCTCTCTATTTTTTGATGCCTTGTCTTGATCCTAACGTCCCCTTTTAATCCCTCCTCATCATCAATTAAATCTCTGTAATTTAGATCAATTGATTAGTCGAGTTGTAAAAAATGATTAACGGTAATGGGGGAATCAAATTATGTAGGAATTACTCCCACTGATTATGTCTGGTTTCTGTTTGGGTTTAAATTTGAATAAATGGCGAATCCATTGACCTATCTGGTCACATTATGGTACTTTAATGGCGAAGAAGTAAACTCTATAACTTGGAGGAGTAAAAATGATTCTGTGTATCAGTGGCAAGGTACCTCGAGGTACCAGTCTGGTGACGTGACGCTTGAACATTCTGGAGCATTCTAACTAACTTCATTCGTACCTGATGGACATTCACATACCTGGAAGAGGTAGCGAGATGGCCTCAAGGTATTCTGGTACCAAGTGTATGACCTGTCAACGAGGTACTAGGTTAGAGTTATCTTGCTGCTGGCTAGCCCGGATCTTTGGGTGGTGCAGAGACTAGTATCTTCCTCGCTGAGGTACTAATTTGGAGTTATCTCAATATTTTTAGGTAGTCCAAATTAGTTTGGTATACGATTCCTATTTTTCTCTTTACGCAATCAATGCAACTGAGGATATTTGATTATATAAAGTTATTTTATTAATAAATATAATTTACTATAGGGTTGTTTTACAATGCACATTGTTTTTTTTTTAAGTTATTGAAAATAAACTCAAAGGCGTGTGTCTAACAACCTAGAGGGGGAGGGGGGGGGGGGGGGGGGGGGGGGTCAAGTTAATTACCAACTTTTCTTGATTATTCAATATTAAAAATTCAACCCATAAACAAAATACAAAATTAAGTATAAAATGTAACTACTGGTATTTCACCGCCGGAGAAGATCCACCATTAAGAATTCCACCATCTACCAGACCTGACACTGTTACATCCATATATGTAACTACTGGTATTTCACCAGATACGTTCAACAGATCCAGGAGTCCATGTAGATTGTCATCGACGATGCTTCTAGATCCGAAATTAGTAAAATAGCCACTGCCAACCTAAGTTCACAATACCACATACATTGCAAGATCATGGATCCAGGTGGTTTGGAGGACTTTTAGCAGGATCCATCAGGAACTTCAAGGAGCTGATACAAGCTTTCAATAGGCATTTCATAGGAAATATCCAGCGAAAGAATTCCATATCAACCTTGTCAACCTTAAAGCAAATGAAAGATGAGAAGTTAAAAGATTACCTAACTAGATTCTCAAAAGAAGTGTTGGAAGTATAGGATCCCAATGATGGTGTGGTAATGTCAACATTTATTAACAATTTGCAGCACAACCACTTGACCCTAAGCTTGAGACAGAAGGGGCCAACCACATATACAAGCATGGTCGATTATGTCGGAGGACATACCATGATGGAGAAGGAACAAATAGCCAATGGTAGGGAGCTCATACATGGGGTCGCCCGAGGGCAGCCAAAAATCTAAAGATGGTAGCTCAAATAATAGTGGTAAAAGGGACCGGAAATGCAACAGGTGAAAGGGTAAAGATAGACGCAAGTACGACGATAAAGGTGGCAAGCATATTAAAAGGTAATGCACCAATTAAACCCCATTGGTTAAGTGACAAGAGAAGATCTTGAACGTGATAAAAGACAAGAATCTGTGAAAAAAAATCCTCGAGAAGCTTTGCAAGAAGAGACACCACCAAATATCGTAGATTTCATTAGGAGAATGGACATGAAACCTCTAAATGTTATCAGTTAAAGGACATCTCAAGGATATGGTTCTTATAAGTGGGGATGAACAATATGAGGACACCACGAAGGAAGATAAAAGCCAAAGGAGCCCTAGAAGAAATTCATATAGTAGGGCAATCAACAACATCTTTGGTGGGCCACACACTGTGGGTAGCAGTCGAGAGAGAATGCCAGAGGTAAGAGAAGCCATAGATGGTTAGAGGAATCTAGAAGTAAATCTACTGGGTTTGATCAGAAAAAGGTCAAGAAAAGATGGGACTTGATAGTCTTCATTAAGGCAAACACACATGGGTCGGAGGTAAGACCGATCACTGAAATTGTTGTATCGGTTCGTATGGGTCAAAGGGAGGTGAGAAGAATGTTGATCAACAATGGGAGCTTAGTAGATATCTTAAGTGTGGAAGTATTCGATCAGCTTGGATTACAGAGAAAAGACATTCAGCCACTCAAAGTTCTAATCAGGGACTTTGGAGGTGTAGAAGTAAGATTACTGGGGAAAGTAAAGCTACCTAGAAATTGGGAGCTTTCCTTACACCAACACAATACTGCTAGATTTTGTGGTCGTGAATGTGGAAAACTGGCCGTGTAATGCACTGCTAGGCAGACCATTCATAACAAGTCGAAAGCTGTGATTGCCACATATGCCCTAACAGTGAAGTTACCAACAGAAGCTGGGTTAGGTGTCATGAATAGTTCTCAAGAGTGGGTGAGAAAGGCCAACTTCACTATATACAGGAAAAAAATAGAACCAGGCTTAATGCAGATAGACTTCCATAGAGAAGGGGAAGACTCGCATCAGAAACACCTATCCGATTCAACCTGGACACAATGGAAGTATCTCCAGAAGATAGAAAGGCCCCGAAGATGAGCCAACTGAGGAAGTCATGATTGACTAGGGTAACCCCGATCAGACCATAAAACTTGGGGCCCCGATTGACGGAGGAAGTTCAGGATGGAATGCTTAGCCTGTTAAAAGAGTACAAAGACGTGTTTGCTTGGAAACACGAAGATCTGCCTATGATATATCCAAAGATAATTTCCCACTACTTAGCGGTTAATCTCGATTGGAAACCAATCATCCCGAAGAGATGGCGGTTTAACCAGAAAAGAAGCATGATAATCAAAGAAGAAATAGCAAAACTGTTTGTAGTAGGATCCATAAAAAAGATGTAGTACCTCTAGTGAATAGGAAGAATTGTTAGTGGAGGATATTTGTAGATTTAACTGACCTCACTAAAGCATGTCAGAAAGACAACTTCCTGTTACCTCGGATCGATCAACTGGTAGATGCAACAGCCGGTCATGAATTATTGAGCTTCATGGATGCTTACTCGGGTTATAACCAGATCTGAATTTTTGAGCCCGATGAAGATAAAACCAACTTCACAGTTCATCAAGGGTTATACTATTACAAAGTTATGTCTTTTGGTCTTAAGAATGCCAAGACGACTAACCAAATATTGGTAAATAAGATGTTTGCCCAACAGATCGATAAAAATATGGAGGTGTACGTGGATGACATACTGACAAATAGCACAACATTTGAAAAACATGTTGAGGATCTCAAGGAGACATTTGGGGTGTTAACAAGGTTAGGCATGAAGCTCAACCCATAGAAGTGTGTTTTTAGGGTGACTTCGGGAAGATTCCATGGATTCCAAGTTCATCAGAGAGGAATTAGGGTAAACACGGAAAAAATAAGAGCATTGGAAGAGATGAGGTCCTCAAAAACGAAGGAGATTCAAAGACTAACGGGTTTCTTAGCTTCCCTGAATCGATTTATTAGTAAGTCGATAGATAGGTGCGTGCCCTATTTTAGAGCAATCAAGAAGGGTAAGGGGTAGAGTAGAACGATGAATGTGAGAAGGCATTTCAAAAGATCAAAGAATACTTAGGAAAGACGCCGATTTTATCTAAACCTTTGGAAGGAGAAGTGTTCTACCTGTACCAGTCGGTCATATCTGTGGCAACGGGGTCAATGCTGGTCAAGTTGGATGAGGGGGTACAAAAGCCAGTTTATTACATGAGGAAGGCATTACTGCCTGTTGAAACAAGATATTTGCCAGCCAAACAGATGGCATTGGACCTAGTAACAGCAACGAGAAAATTGAGACCTTATTTCCAAGGTCACAAAATTGAGGTCTACAGAGATTGCCCTCTAAAATAGATCCTATCAAAACCTGAGGTGTCTGGGAGGTTAACCAAATGGGAAGTGGAGTTGAGAAAGTTTGACATTGTTTATCTACCAATAGCCGTAATAAAGGGGCAAGTTATAGCCGAACTGACCACTGAGTTCACCTAACCAAATGGCGAGGTTATCAGGATGCCGAAAAGGAAGGAAGAATTTATCTGGAAGCTACATACAGATGGATTGGTAAACATGCACGACAGTGGGGAAAGCATAGTGGTATCCACTCCTAAAGGTGACCAGGTAGAATGTGCACTACAGTTTGACTTCAAAGCCACTAATAACAAGGCTGTGTACGAGGCACTTTTGGTAGGACTCAGGGTTTGCACAATACTAGAGGCGGATGAGTTGGAGATATTCAGTGACTCGCAGGTGGTGGTGAACCAAATCTTAGGTGAGTATCAAGCCAAGAATAGCAACATGGCTGCATATCTGGAGATAGCCAGGGTACTGCTCGGGAGATTCAAGGCTTATAAGATTACTCAAATCCCGAGGGAAAAGAATGAGAAGGTAGAAATTTTATCAAAATTGATGTCAGCTACTATCAACATATTGTCAAAGACTATCTCACTTGCTCACCTTAAAAGACCAAGAATCGAAGATGAAGGGGAAGTATTGGAAGTACGAGCAATTGAAGGAAAGCAGGTCACCTGGATGACCCCGATCAGGTAATATCTAGGCGATTCACTTTAGTGATGAGATTGGAAGATCTTATGGATTCATTTCGGTGTAACTTCAATCGTCACGAGACAAAGGTACGATACTTTTAATATACTTTAATTAATCCAAAGTTATTTCTTTTAAAAGGAAATTTTAAATATACTCAGACCACCTTTTCCGTTTCCACCGTTTTTGATTTGATTTTTCCCCACATTAGGAAGTCTGAGCCGTCTTAACAACTGTATTAGCCTAGCCACGAGTCATCACAGGCAAAGTCTTACTCCATAGTTCGGGGCTATAGAAGTGCCTTAGGATACTACTTCTGACTAACCGTTGGGTGGGATCAGCCACCAAGATCTTACCCCAATCCCTACTGACAAAGAACCAACTGTTCTTCCAGTACTTGTTCGAATAGGGGAATCCCCAAATGAAACTTTCGTGGTCATTATGAGTGGAAAATGGCAGGTTTGTCGTTGAAACCATTGGGTATCCAACTGCTCGAGGTGGTCGAAGATGTGTGAAATCATGTTATAAGAAAAAAAAAACAATACTCGTAAGTGCACGAGTCGTAAAGATATCTTACAGTGGCAAGTAAGGACCGTTTCCACGAGGACTAGAGATTTATTGATTGAAAACTAGTTCTAATTAAAGCTAAATTAAAGTAACCAAATATTGATGATGATTGATTTAAACTAAAAACTAAACTAACGTAAATTAAGAAAGTAATTGAGAAGATTGAGTTGTGGTCAAGGGTGAGAAAACACTAGGTCATCAATGATCTCCAATTATGAACATTCAATGTTTGGAATTAATTTGTAAACAAAATTCAATCAATTCTAGGGTTCATTCTTTATCTTTAATATGACTATTACCGTTCGGTCGCGGATTGAGTAACGTGTTCCCAACCACTATTCACCCTTTGGTCCAAGTGTGAATAATGATCAAAAAGCCCATTAAGTGCAAGAAATAAGAACCAAATTCTATTACTTTGCCTTGGTCTAGCTAAAGATAAAATTCATTCATTCACCAGATCATTAATTAAGATTAAGTTTGGTTCACTCTACCCTAATTATCAGATAGTCTTAATCCTAAAATCATGCCAAATAATCATTCACCCTTTGGTCCAGGTGTGAAAGAAAATTATAATTAATGAGGATTAAACAGATAAGAACAATGAATAAATCAAGAATTGAATTGATGAAATAATAATAATCAAAACATGAGCATTCACAAAAGGTTCACATTGATTCACTAGTTATGAAATTAGTTACACATCATGAAAATAAAAGAAGAGAAAGAAAAGATAAAACCCATCTTAGCCTGTAATGAGTTCTTCAAGTCTTTAATGTTGAAATCTTCTTAGTCTTTGAATCTTCGGATGTGCAAGATGAAGGAAAGTTGTTTGATGAGGTGTGGTAGAGTGGTGGGGGGTGTCCCCCTTGGTGGCTTAGGACCTCCCTTGGCTTCTATATCTCGAAATTAGGGTTCATATAGGGTTTAAATAGGTGTAGATATTAAGTCATGTCTTTAAACAACAAGGAAATCAATTCCAATATAGAACTCTACCTTTTTGAGATTTTATTTCTTTCCTAATCCAATAAAAAGACTACTTATTGAAGGAAAATTAGGATTAGGTGTCAACGTTTTTGCACAAAACTCCCAAACAATTCCAAGAAGGAAATATTTCCCGTTGCGACAACTTGCAAAATAAATCCCGTCATTATTCACGGAATTATGACTGATCTAACCATCGGGTACTAAAATGGGAATAACCTTTTCTAGGAATATCGGAATTGCAATCCGAGAAGTGCTCCAGAAACTAGACTTCTGGGGCTTTCCATCCATAGGTAGTAGGGCACACAATTCGATCAGAACTGAAATATATAGGCCCCGTAATCTAGCTATTCTGCATTGGCTGAAATTTAACTTTTTGCTCCTTTTCTCCAGAATAACATCCAACACCTCTTGTATGGAATGTGACCTACACATGCTCAACAAACACATAAAATACCTAATTTCACCTAAGCAAAAAGCACAAATAATAGGATATAGGGATCTAAAACTTGTATAGAAATAGACTGATCAAATACCCTCAAACCTATCTTTTGCAAGTTCTCGAGCAAAGCTAGAATAAAAACAAAAGCTAAAAAAAAAAAAAATTCTAAAAATAAAAAAAAAATAATCTAAGCCAATTTCATAGGGAACACGATAGCATTGAGCGTATGCTACAATCCTTTAAATCTCTAGGTGTCCCTAGTAGGTGTTTTGTCTCCTGAGGGTTTCCAACTATGCTACCCACAAACATATTTCTGTGAAAAAAACCAAATAATCAAGACGCAAACTCAAATGTACCATTCAAATCCAATACATGTTAGAGCCACTGAATAAAGACTAAAATTATATCACAAATTTGAATGCATTACTTAGTTTTAATGAAAAGCTCATACTCAAGACACTCTAGCTCCAAAAACTCATTCGTCAAATGTCATAGATATAATTCGCCTCGACACTAATTCTCACAGGATGCCACTCATAATTTCTCACAGAACCTAGACAGATACACTCATCAAACATATGCGAATGGATTTATGCATAAGAAATTTCAAGATATAATCGCATATGAATATATAATAGAAAGAACACATGATTTATGCACAAGATCTCATGAACGAAATCAGACATTAAGAACAAGATAGAGCACATGTTTACCTTTACTCTCGAGCTAGCATTTTCAAAAGATCAATTATGTCTTTTCTTTGGTTGAAA
This sequence comes from Dipteronia dyeriana, assembly GCA_032871835.1. NCBI lineage: Eukaryota > Viridiplantae > Streptophyta > Magnoliopsida > Sapindales > Sapindaceae > Dipteronia > Dipteronia dyeriana. The sequence goes on along the minus strand of CM065300.1, from coordinate 57,772,160 downwards.
TGGGGACATTGGGTGAAGGTTAAGAAAGAACGGGAAAATGATAACAAACAAACATAGGATCATATAGTGAAATTCTTCATTCCACTTGCATCCAGGCTTCTTGAGCAATTTTCGTTCATCCTCCTTGAGTTGATTTTGATTTCTCTTCACTTCATTGTAAAGCTCTATCCCATTCACTTACTTTCATTTCATCATCTCATTTATTTATCTTTTTTTTTTCAACCCCATTTTTTTTAACTTTTTTAACCTCTTTTTTTTTTTAGTTAAGAATTTGTACATCAATTACATAATTCTTCCAACACCTTATTTGCATTTGATCTTCTTGCTTTGCCTTGGTGCATGCACATCACAAATTACCCATTTCGAACTCTCTTCAATTATCTTCATCACCTCAATATGATCTCAAGCTATAAGGTATGGCTAAAATTCAGCTTATTGGGGTTAAGTTAATGTGGGTGATGAAAGAAAAGTGCTTATAGTGTTTGGCTTCAAAATTGGCTATGGAGCACATACATGTAGGAAATATTTAAGGTCTTTTAAGTGAGTTCAAACACACATTGCCTATCTCACTTCTAATGGTTCAACCAAAACAAGAGCAAGGTCCACATGTGATATCTTTTTATAATACATGTTCTTTAATATCCAATGCATAACCTGTTTAGATCAATTTCTAATGCAAAGAACCTAACGAGTGTTTAGGAATAGAAAGAAACAAAACCCTCTATAATTATATTTATGTAAGCTTTTTGGCATAGTGAACTCATAAGGGAAGTCTTTACTATTAATCATGGCTATCCAATTAAACATCTTATCCTTTATCAAATCGAGAGCATGTCAAAATTTTGAAAAATGCAATGCATTACTCTAAGTGGTAAGACATTAGTCTAAACTCAGTGATTAAAGCATATATTACGCTCTTAAAGCACACAAAAGAAGCATCGAAAAATAGAGGACAAAAATTCCAAAAACTGCCGACTTTATAAAATGACCTACGTCTGTTCTTTATTACACATCTCTAAAATCACTCAATAAAAGATAATTAATTTAAAAAAAAAAAAAATAGACATGGAAATTCACACTTTTTATTTAGAAAATATTTCAAAATTCGAATCTGAAAAATGAGAAAACAGACATCGAAAACAGGGCATCGCCTATGACTTTTGGTCGAAGAAATATTCATAACTTCTAAACCACTACCCAGAATTTTACGTTCTTTACACCATTAGACTCGTATCAAAAAAATGAAGGACCCGACATGAACGGAAAAATTTATTTCCTCACCAATGAATACAGTTTTGACAAAACGTTTGCCTCAAAAATTTTAAAACAAATCACTTTTTCACAGATTTCAACAAATGTCTCGAAAAATAAAATAAACACGAATTAACACCCCAAACCTAATCTAAACATTGTCCTCAATGTTTATATGACATTAAAAATATGGACAACGAATAAAGTTAAATTATGGAAGGCAAGAACTTGAAACACAAAAACTAAAGAAAACTACAAACTAAAAACTAAAATCGAAACAAAAAATTCAAAACAAAAACAAAAACAAAAACAAAAAATTACCTAGGTGGGTTGCCTTCCACCAAGCGATTTATTTAACATCTCGGCAAGATGGGTGCTTGAAAAACTCAACCAAATTTCAATGTCTCAAATTTATGCTTAAGCACAATCAGTCTTGGAATTTTTTTTCATGTGTCGGCATGTTCCTACACAAAATAAGCAAAGGCAAGTAAATGTTCAATATAAAGTATGGTGAAATAAGTTCAGAAAATCACTTATTCCATTTGATGTTGTGTAGGCTGCTCGAAAAAGCAATAGAAGGGACATTAGGCTTGAGTTCCTTGTATAGGAGCGGTGCCTCAAAAGGGACATCATCTGATTCCTTCTCTTTTTCTTCCATCTCCTCCTTTTCAACTTCTTCACCTGCAACACTAGAAAAATCATCAGAAAATTCATGGGTTACTATGGTATCAACAATCACACCATTCGAAGGGATGTTGGTAGGTTCTTCGTGCTCTGTTTGGCAGGGGAATTCTTCGGGCTCTTCCTTTTGAAAAACTTTAACCAATTGCCTAATTTTCACCTCCATCTTCCTTATTGAAGCCTCTATGGTCAGAAATCTCACATCAGTGTCTTGCAACCTCTTGTCTTTCTGGTTCATTCTTTGTTCCATAGTCTGTATGAACTCTTTCATTGTATCCTCCAATGATGGTGAGACCGGCTGCTCATGGGTATTGACTTTATTATAGCTCCACGAGAAGTCTTGATGATTCCTCCAATCCAAGTTGTAAGTATTGCCATATGGTTCATGACTCGACCATTGATTGTGGGAATTTTCAAATGGTTCATGCATAGGCCATGAGTTATAGGAATTCAACGCTCGAGTCTGTTTTGTAACATATTTTAAAAATTCTCCTCTCAAATGACAGGCCTATAGATCATGACCAACCATTCCATATATCTTGCAATCCAAAGCTCTTGCTTCTTCTCTCCCTAGAGTCATCGAAATCAGTCTCTCCATTTGTCGATTTAAATCAGCTAGTTGTATATCAAATCCATGAAATGTTACTCTTTCCTCATCATAAGTGTGCTGCCCGTAGAAGTCCATTATACCTGAAATGAAAACAAGAAAAATGAACTAAAAAAGAAAACAAAAAATAAAAACTATTAACTAATGACTCTACCACTAAAAAAAATTAAACTAAAACTGAAACTAGAAATAACCAATAAATTCAACTAATCCCCGGTAATGGCACCAAAAAATTGATGTGAAATCGTGTTAGAAAAAAAAAACAATACTCGCAAGTGCACGAATCGTAAAGATATCTTACAGTGGCATGTAAGGATCGTTCGCACGAGGACTAGAGATTTATTGATTGAAAACTAGTTCTAATTAAAGCTAAACTAAAGTAACCAAATATTGATGATGATTGATTTAAACTAAAAACTAAACTAACGTAAATTAAGAAAGTAATTGAGAAGATTGAGTTGTAGTCATCAATGATCCCCAATTATGAAAATTCAATGTTTGAAATTAATTCGTAAACAAGATTCAATCAATTCTAGGGTTCATTCTTTATCTTTAATGAGATTATTACCGTTCGGTCGCGGGTTGAGTCACGTGTTCCCAATCGCTATTCACCCCTTGGTCCAGGTGTGAATAATGATAAAAAAAACTCAATAAATGCACGAAATAAAAACCAAATTCTATTACTTTGCCTTGGTCCAGCTAAAGATAAAAAAAATTCATTCACCAGATCATTAATTAAGATTAAGTTTGGTCCACTCTAACCTTAATTATCAGATAGTCTTAATCCTAAAATCATGCCAAATAATCAATCACCCATTGGTCCAGGTGTGAACAAAAATTATGATTAATGAGGATTAAGCAGTTAAGAACAATGAATAAATCAAGAATTGAATGGATGAAATAATATTAATCCAAACTTGAGCAGTCACAAAAGGTTAACATTGATTCTCTAGTTATGAAATTAGTTACACATCACGAAAATAAACGAAGATAAAGAAAAGATAAAACCCATCTTGGCCTTCAATGAGTTCTTGAAGTCTTCAATGTTGAAATCTTCTTAGTCTTCAAATCTTCGGATGTGCAAGATGAATGAAAATTGTATGATGATGAAGTGGTGGGGGACGGCCCCCTTTGCCGTTTGGGACCTCCCTTGGCTTCTATATCTTGAAATTAGGGTTCACATGGGGTTTAAATAGGTGTAGATGCTAAGACATGTCCTTAAACAACAAGGAAATCAATTCCAATATAGAACTCTACCTTTTTGGTATTTTATTTATTTCATAATCTAGTAAAAAGACTACTTATTGAAGGAGGATTAGGATTAGGTGTCAACTTTTTGTACAAGACTCCCAAACAATTCCAAGAAGGAAATATTTCCCGTTGCGACAACTTGCACGATAAATCCCGTCATTATTCAGGGAATTATGACTGATCTAACCATCGGGTTCTAAAATGGGCATAACCTCTTCTAGGAATATCGGAATTGCAATCCGAGAAGTGCTCCAGAAACTAAAATTCTAGGGCTTTCCATCCATAGGCATTAGGACACGCAATTCGATCGGAACTGAAAGACATGGGCCCTGTAATCTACTATTCTATATTGGCTGAAATTCAACTATTTGCTCTTTTTCTCCAGAATAACATCCAACACCTTTTGTATGGAATGTGACCTACACATGCTCAACAAAGACATAAAATACCTAATTTTAGCTAAGAAAAAAGCACAAATAATAGGAAATGGGGATCTAAAACTTATATAGAAATAGACCGATCAGTCGACCGTAAATAGAAGGTACCTCCAACATTTGATCGGCCAAGGGTATATAAGTTGCGTATCTCCTGGGGGGTCAGGGGGTTCTTGGCCTCAATCTTCTTCTACAGGTGCCATAAGTTGATCAGCACCTTGTACGAGTTAGGGGTCAGTTGAGCAAGTGCAATGCCCATGTCTGCTAGAAATTTAACGATGAAGGGTTAAAGGGGGATGGTCACCCTGGAAGAAAACATTGCCCCATAAATGGCCACCACACCAACAGAATGGTTCCCTGCAGCATAATTGCCATTGTAAATCATTTGCACCAAACGTGGAAGGTCAAACCGATCCATATTAGTCTCGTAATCAAAGGCACACGGGTGATCCGCAACAAACTTTAGCATGCGTGCTCGCCATTCTCTCGATACTTCCTTCATCTTTAGCCTTTTTGAGATAATCTTCAAATCGCTCATAGGATGGGTAGTATCCTTAAGTAAAGCTCTGGCAGCTTGTCTTGAACTGATTGTCCTCAACATATTTGGGAAAACATCAACAGAAGTAGAAGCAGAAAGGTTAGTAGATAAGGGAACAAACTCAAGGCGAGCAACTGAGTAACCAACACTTAAAGCAATAGGTTGAAATGAAAGATTTTATGCATGAAAGTAACCCTAAAGTATAGATTCAAGCCTAGCAATGTTTTCTTTATTGCCTGCTTCAATGGCCTGCATGGGAAGTTTGAAATATCGATAATGAAGAGTAGGGTACTTGCGATTTGGAGAAGAAAAACTAAGGGTTTTTGTATAAGAAGTTATGAAGTCGTGAGAGGGAAATGAAGAGTTTTGAATTTTATATAGAAGTGGGTGACATCAATAGAGCATTCACACTTCACTAGACGAGAGTGGAAGCAAGTGCATGAAATTCAAAAATCACGCGCCGCTCGAAATTCAAAAGGTGACCAAATGATTGTTTCAGTTGAAACGGATGTGATTGAGGTTAACGCTTAGCTGTTAAACATTAAATGTGTATTAATGAGCTATAGAACAAGAAAAAGAAGAAAAAATTAAACTCACTTCGCCGAGTGGATTCCATTTGGAATGAGATACTCGGTCTTGTATATTCAAGGGGGCATTGTTATTGGCGTAATTTGGACGATATAACACATCAACAAAAGACAAGAGTCGGGGGTGCCATGTCACCAATAGTCAACCAGATCGAACCAGCCTAAGTTGACCAAAAAAATCTATCAACCCCCCCACCCCTGACAAAGATAACACAAATGATTGGATAAGAAGACTCGATCGGGATTGTCAAGATGGACAGAGCTAAGATTGTGATCGGGGAAAACCGTCGATTTGGTCGGGTGTAACAAGTGGTCAATTACAGGACAGGTGGACAACACTTAGATTTAATGAAGTTACAACTCAAACATATAGAGAATGATCCCCACCTAAACAAGGTGTCTAGAAGTATACTTTGATGAGAAAGTAAATTTTCTTATAGATATCAAAGTCCAGATTTGGCAAAAAAACTAATACAGTCCAAACACAATCAACGCAAAACAAAGAAAAAGGATAACAAGACTCCAATAAGCTAGAGTTTAGGTTAAATACGGGAACTTTTCTTACTTATAAACCAATAATTAGGGTTCTATGCATATATAATTATGTCCTAATAATACCCATAAAAGAGTTAACGAGAATTAAATTTACAAGGGTGTGAGAGAGATTGCATGTGTAATTATTCTCATTTTAGTGCATTTCTTCTCATCATCGCCAACAACGGTGGATGTTTCCCCGTCTTGGGTTTTACCTCTTTAAATCTTGTGCCTTATTTACTTTGCATTTATTTCAATTCTTAGTTTGGTTATTTATTCATGTTTACTAGTGATAAATTAAACCCAATCTAAAAATCACTATCAATAGCTCCATTCTTCATTGGCATATTTACTTAGCCACTTTAGAATGACTCTAAAAGTTCAATCTTCCTCCTTGGATTTTGTGGAGGTGAAACTTCCTTCATGTCATTTCCTTTCACAAACACCATCCTGTACGAAAAGAGGTTCTCCTTGTTACCAACATACCCAAGACCTCTCTTGTCATTTGGCTTCTCTCCATGACCCCAACATCTTGTCAAGTTTTTTGGTGCTCGAGATCATTTTGGCAAGCAACTCCTTAGTATCCACAAGCTCTTACTTCATCATGTTTTCACTCTTTTTGACTCTCCTCACTTATTTATTTAAGTGAGTCACTTTGGTTGCAAGTTTGAGATTCTCCTCCTTCAATTTATGAATCACTCTTTTATTTTTCAACCTAGAGTCTTCAAAGTACTTGATGAATTTTTCAAGTTCCATACCTTCACCAATCTCTTTGTTGGAGTGTGATGAGAAACTCTCATTACTTGATTCATCTTCTATTTGTTTATGCTCATCTTCATCACTTGAGGATGAGATGCTCTCAGCACTTTCCCATTTGGTACCCACATAAAAATCACTTCTAGCTACACTATCTTCAACTTCTCTCTTAGTGTCACAACTTAAATCCTTATTGCCTTTTTTTACATCTTCCACATGGAAGGCTCCAAATGCCATGTAGTTAATTGAAAGTTCCTCATCACTTGAGGAATCTTCTTCACTTCCACTATCACTTGATGAGATGGCCATCGCCTTTCCTTTTCTCTTGTCCTTCAAGTTACTACACTCCTTGGATATATGCCTGAATCCTTCACATTCAAAGCTTTAAACCCTTTTTTCTTTAAGGTTTACCTTGACTTGGCTCAATCTTCTTGAAGTAGGTTTTCTTCTTGAAGTCATTTCATTTAGAGCTAAAGCAATTCTTTTATAGCTTTATAAACTTCTTGAATCTCTTCACCATTAAAGCCATGTCTGCATCTGACTCATCCTCTTCAATCTCAATCTTGGAGGTCTTCAAGGCTATTCCATGTTGCTTTTTGGGTGATGTGGTTAAAGAGTCCCATCTAGATTCATAGGCAAGGAACCTTCGAATAACTTCACTCGGATTCATCTTCTTGTAATCATTATTTTCTCCAATAGCCATCACTTTGAATTCGAATCTAACAGGAAGTGACCTCATGATCTTTTTCTTGATCTTCTATTTAAGTATGAGTCACCTAGTTGATGATTTTGATTCACAATGTTCATCAACTTCACTTGGAAGTCATTAAAGCATTCATGCTCCTCCATCTTAATTGTCTCAAATTTGAAATCTTTCGCCACTTTGATTCCTTCATGTGTCATCTATAAGATTACCAAAGCTTCATATGTATTTTTATGATTCGGATGATTTTATATTGACTCTCATCCATTGCATAAAATAAAGTATACATTGCCTTGTTGTTCCATTTCGAAGCTTCAAATTTTTGGGCACTCCATTGAGCCTTGGACTTTGGCACAATGCTTCCATCATCGACGATCATAGTAGGTGGTGTGTATCCATCATTAATCACCATCCATACCTTATCATCTATCTCTGATAGGAAGGACTCTATTTTCCCCTTCCTTGAGGAGTAATTATCCCTCTTGAGCAGTGGTGGTCTCACTCTCAACGCACCCTTTTCACTCACCCCAAATTCACTCATAGTGTTTGGGTTATATGAATGCAGATGAAGCAATAGGCAAAGTGAAAAAATATGCAACACACACAAACAAGAGCTTGGATCACCTAATTATGTTCAGAAATCCGCTTTGATACCAAATGAAAATAATTATAAGGCGTGTGTCTAACAACCTAAAGGGGGGTGAATAGTCTTTAATCAAGTTAATTACCAACTTTTATTGATTATTCAATATCAAAAATTTAACCCATAAGCAAACATACAAAATCAAGTATAAAATATGAAATTTAAATAACACTTGATTTTTATGTGGAAACCCTTCAACAATGGAAAAACCACGGCTAACCACTTAGCCACTACAATCCTCAAATCCACTATTGTTACGATGTTCACAACTTAGATTGATCTCTAGTCACACCATTCTCGACCACTAACCCACCACTACTACCCAACGAGTCATTAATGCTTGCCAACACACCTTGGCTGAAAGACTTCACTTGCTTGTGCACTACACCTTGTAGTCATAAGACTTAACTCTCAAATAAGAGATCAACAACCTATATGAATGTATGAAATATTCTAAAAGCATTTGATGCTAGGCAATACTAAATGCTTATCTTGGGATTTAAAGATGTCAATAAATATAAATCATAGATATCAATATCTATATGAATGCTCATAAAGACCTAACTAGATGTAGATATGCAAGTCTAAAAGCTAGTAATCAAACAAAGTCAAATCAACACAAGTTGTCATTAATCATGGCAAGAACAATAAATGCAATTAACAAATGCAATCAATAAGTCTTAATCAACAATATCTAAATATAAAGCGTATAGATTTAGCTAGAGGGAAAATATGTCCTAAATACAAGCTATCATGATACAAACTCAATCATGCAAAGGAATTCATAAATAAATGCAATAAATGGAGTCCTAGAATTTAATCAATTAATAAATACAATAAAAACATCATCTTGGAAAGTATGAACAAAAACAATGATGGGATTTTTGTTTAACTTACCAAGTCCATTTAATGATGAAGACCCATGCCTAAAGATGCTCAATCATATTTGAAGAAGGATGGGTTTCGGGTTTGGGGAGTTAAAGGGCAAGTCTTGGAGCTTCTCTCTCTATAAGAGTTAATATCTCTCACTAAAAATGGGTTCTTGAAAAAAGGCAAAGAAGAGAAGATAATATATATATTTATATGCCCTAGATGAAAACAACATCATTTTGAACTTGGGAAATAAAATCCCGTCAAAACCGGTGTGCATACCACGGTCCAGGCAAGGTGTCCAGACCGCGGTGCATGTAACGTGACACTACTGGGGAGGATTACGGTCGGGATCGTTATGCAGGCACAGCAGAAACCAAGGTACCTACCACGTTTGGCATACTCGAGTTCACCGCTCCGTGTGCCACGGTACAAGCAAGTGCTTGCCCAACGACCCATGGCGTTGTACAAGGGAAAAGTCCTTTTACAACACCATAGAAAATGCATAACTTATGAAAAAATTGTGCAAGTGTGAAGTGAGTGAAATGCACACAAACAAAATCTAATTATTGTGCAAGATATTTAAGCAAATGAAATTCAATGCAAGATTAATTATCATATGCAAGCTAATGAGTTCGTGCACCAAAATCTCTTCAAGAGTTAAGAGCAAGTGAACTATCTCTCTTGAATATCTTTGGGGTCTTGGAAACTTGATGAAGATGAAACACAACTGGAGACGTAAGCTACCCATTATAAACAATCCTAATATGGTTTGTCATCAAATAAGTCAATCATAAAAATCAGGTTCTTGCAGTTATGATGCACACTGTTAGCATGTGATTAAGGATCTTTTTCATGTAAATGTTACCCTTTTATCACACTCATTGATGCACATAAAATTAATTAAGCGTTCTTAGTGTAATGGCAATGTCAAGGGATGTTAATGTATATATATATTCATATGCCAAACATGTAGCAACACAATTCATGCTCCAACATGTTTATAAAATTTAAAATTTAGAATTTATAATGTTATTACAAAATTTTATAACAACACAATTCATGTCCCCATATGCACATAAAGTGATTTATGCATTCATAGTATAATGTTGATATCAATCATATCATATAACTACTCAATTCATGTCCCCATATGCATATAAAGTGATTTAAGCCTTCATAATGTAATGTTGCTATTAATGTTATACATAAATCATATGATTGCCCAATTCATGTTCTCATATGCACATAATAATTTTCAAATAATTAACATATAGTATTTATAATGTTATTACCAAATGTATACAATTATACAAATCATGTTCCCGTAGTCATTTTTATTAATTGAAATTTATTAGTTATAACAATATTAAAAAAATGTTTTATAACTATATTATATAATGTTTTATAACTATACAATTCATGTCTCTGTATGCACAAAAAGTGATTTAAGCATTCATAGTGTAATGTTTATATCTAGGGATACCAAAGTTATACCTATATCATATGAATGCATAATTCATGCATGTTCTCATATGCAATATGTTTCGAATAATTAACATATAGTAGTTATAATGGTATTACTAGATATGTACAATTGCTCAATTCATATTCCTATAATCATTTTTTGTTAATTAAAATTTAGTTATAACAATATTATAAAATGTCTTATAACTATACAATTGATGTCCCTATATGCACATAAAGTGATTTAAGTATTCTTAATGTACTGTTGATATCAACGGATATCAAAGCTATACCTATATCATATGAATTCTCAATTCATGCATGTTCCCAAACGAACATAATATGTTTCTAATAATTAGCATTATAGTAGCTATAATGTTATCACTAAATGTGTACAACTGATCAATTCATTTTCCCATATTCATTTTTTTAATCGAAATTTACTAGTTATAACGGTGTTATAAATTGTTGTACAACTATAAAATTCATGTTCCCATATACACATAAAGTTATTTAAGCATTCATGGTTAAATATTGATATATAGGATATCAAGGTTATACCTATATCATATGATTGTCCAATTCATGTCCTCATATGCACATAAAGTGATTTAAGCATTCTTAATGTAATGTTGATATCAAGGGATATCAAAGTTATGCCAATATTATATTAATCCCAATTCTCATGCATGTTCCCATATGCACATAATATGTTTCAAATAATTAAATATAGTAGTTATAATGTTAACACTAAATGTGTACAATTGATTAATCCAATTTTCCTTATTCATTTTTATTAATTGAAATTTATCAGGTATAACGGTGTTACAAATTGTTAAATAACTATAAAATTCATGTTCCCATATGCACATAAAGTGATTTAAGCATTCACGATTAAATATTGATATATAGGATACCAAGGTTATGCCTATATCATATGATTGCCCAATTCATGTCCCCATATGCACATAATATTCTTCAAATAATTAACATATAGTATTAATAACTTTATTACTAAATGTGTACAATTGCACAATTCATGTTCCTATAATTATATGTTTATTAATTAAAATTTTTAAGTTATAAAAATATTACAAATTGTTTTATTACTATACAAGTCATGTCCCTATATGTATATAAAGGGATTTAAGCATTCATATTGTAATGTTGATAACAAGGGATATCAAAGTTATACCTATATCATATGAATGCCCAATTCTTGTATGTTCCTATATACACATAATATGTTTCAGATAATTAACATATAGTAGTTTTAATGTTATTACAAAATATGTACTGAAACAAATTATGGTGTGTTTAATATCAATCTAGAGGGGGTAAGGGGTGAATAGATTTTAATCAAATTTACCCAATTTTTGTTAATGGCCAATTAGATGAAAATACCCCTAACTAGTCACAATAATAAAACAAGTGTAATAAATACGGAATTAAAATGAACACTTGATCTTTACGTGGAAACCCTCCAAATGGAAAAAACTACAGGCAGTTAAGTGCGCCACACTCGAACCTCGAATTCACTAATGGTAAATGAATTACAACCTAATCCCGGTATATAATCCACCACCACTACCTAATCCCGGTATGAGTGAACCTAGTCCAACTTGGTTGTGCTTTAAGCTACATAATCCTAGAAACAACACAAGTCTTACTTCTCAATAAAGAGATAAAATGATCTATATGAATATATAATGATATTCAAAGAACAAACAATGCTAGGGAACCTTATATGCTTATCTAGGATAATGAGATGACATTTAAAACAATTCTAGATATCAAGAGCCAAATGACATGGCATAAAGCTTAGCTAAACATAGATCAAACAATCCTATGAAGCTATCACAATACAACACTCAATCATGTCATCACAAACAATCTCTATTTGTATCTAGAATATATTCTATGAGTATACAAAAGATAAAAGAGATGGCTTGGTAAGAAAACCACTTAACTTATATGAAGATATTGAGAAACTTACCAAACAAGTTGTAATAATGCTTAACCATGTATGAATGCACCCTATATAGTCATAAATGATGCAAGATGATGTTTTCAAGATCAAAGGAAAAGCTTAGAGTGCATAAATGTGAGTTCTTGGAAGATTTTCCTTTTTGAAATATATTCTAAGTAAAAGTTGTGATATTTGGAACTCTTGAAATGACCTGAATATGAAGAGACACATTTATATGGGTCAAAAATGAAGTGCTATCATTTTAAAAAAAACTTGCCAGATCAGCGTAGTGCGCGGGTCTATACCCGTGTAGTGACCTGCGTAAACCCACGTTATGCCGCGCAACTGTCTGTGCAAAGGCTTCAACCAGAGAGATGCAAAATTTCAACTAGTGACACGTGCGGGACTGCATAGGTTCCAACCAGTGCAAGTGTCCGCTTAATGACCTGACACTCAGAGATTGAAAATCCTCAATCTTTTCATTACAAGGGTCGGCACCCGCGCACTGCCCTATTATGGATTTTTCTAAGTGAAACATCCACCACACCAAAACACACAATGAATGCAAAGTAAAACAATGAAGCACATATGCATAACAATTCAAATGCAAGTGTGTGTGTGTGTGAGAGAAACACAAAATTCATGTCATTTCTAATGCAAAGATGTTATCAAAATAAACATGCAAGAAGAGTTATCAAATCATGAAAGCACACATATAAACACACAACATATAGTCACAAGAATTATGCATTGGTTGTGAGTGTTTGCAACTATCTCTTCAAAGCAAGCAAACAATTAGAATTTTACCTTTGGTGCTTCTTCTCTTGAGGGCCTAAGCTACCCTTACATAAAAACCCCAACATGTGATCTGTTCATGAAATAAGTCAATCAATAAATGAGAACTTTACATGTACAATTACACAAGTCATGTTCCCATCGCCATTTTTATTAATTGAAATGTATTAGTTATAACAATATTACAAAATGTTTTATTAATTTACAATTCATGTCCCCATATGCATAGAAAATGATTTAAGCATTCATAATTTAATGTTGGTATCAAATTTTGTTAAAATAAGAGTATAATTGGCATTAATTTTTAAAAGTGTGAGGTAAAACAGTAGAATATTTTATTTGCAAAGCAATCAAAGTTTAATAAGGTTGAATTAAAAGATAGATCATTGACCAATAAACAATAAGTTATATGCACTTATGTAACGTTAAAATAGCAGACAAAAAAAGTTGATCTTAATTATGTAAATATAGTGGGCCATGCGTGATTTGTGAATATTATAATTTGAATTGAAAAATATACAAGCATGTTGTTATTTAAGTTTAAATATTGTTGACTGGTATTTAAAAATTAATGAGACTATATTAATATATGAAATCCCTAGATTTTGAATATAGGTGTGTACATATGAATTATGTAGGACATTGATTTAGGGCATAATATATGTGAAGAGTTTAAGGCTTTCCAAAAATATAAGGATGTAGGTTTAGATTATGTTATGCATTCATGAATAAGTGTTTGGTTGTTATTTATATTTTAATAAGGTTAGCCAATTGGGATATAGGTTTATCCACACCTCTTACGCTCTTCAATGAAATTTTTGTTTGTTGGTTGAAATCTATTTTTTTAATAAGATAGATCATATTCATTGATATAGATTATGGATCTCTTAATTTCATACCCATCATATTTAACCTTTTAATATATTTCCTTTTTATTGGTCATTTTAGTTGACACGGGTTGGTCCGAATTTAATATAAAGCCATCTATAATGCATGAACAACTTGAAATTTATTATTAAAACAATTTCCAATGAAAGGCTTAAATATAATTTCATTTTCCCCTTTTTAAACTTCAAAAGACATTTAGTCTATCTTTCTTTGTATTTGATTCACAATTTGAAAATCTAAATAAAACTATTTTAATCACACCGATGTTGTTTCTTTCACGAAACAATATCCATCAAGCATTTATTCTTCTGTTAACAAAAGGCTTAAGTGATCAGATGTATAGACTTAAGAGTTTTGTAAAAATCGCAAGGTCTGATCTTTATAAGTGTTTACATTTCTGCATCAATGTTTATAATTTTTTTTTAGGTTTTTGCAAGCTTTTGTACTCACAAATTTGTAGGTTTTTTGATTTGTTTCGCAATCTCTGAATGTGTTTGTTGAAGGGTTTATGTGATAATTCGTGTTTAAAAAATGTTTCTGAACACATTAAACAAACAACAGTACTGTCAAAATCCCTAACTCTTCGAAAAGCATTCATCTACGTTGCTTCTTCTTTGATTTGCTATGTATTTGATGAATGATTTCAATATTGCAATGATTCTATATGAACATGATTACCTTCGACATGCAAGTTTCGAAAATGAAACAAAATTTGCTTGAACATGTTTTGAAGGATAATTTTTGCTTCTCAGGTTTATGTTTTATTGGTTATGATAATTGTTGTTTTGTCTTGGTTAGAATTCTTGTTTACTGATTTATTCAAACTAGATTTACATTGGGACTTGGTTTCAAATAAATATATTAATGCATGCGGCTACATTTAATGGTGTTAATAAATTATTATTATCAAGTTAGACTTAATTTATAGAGGATCTACAATTTGTACAACTCCAAGAGATCATTAATGACTCCCTTAATTAGAATCTATTAGAGCTCACGCTCTTACATAAGGTGTTTCATTAGTCTCCTTTAAAACATCACTTGTTATAAAACAAACTCAATATACTCTCTAAAATAATTCTTTTTCTCCATTTACAGACAAAGACAAAAGCCTACAATATAAAGATTATGTCTCTCTATTTCAATTTATATTGCTAATCTCCTTTTGTTTCTTCCTTTATTTTTTCCATATTATGATTTTTGTTACATGACAAAAATATGATTAATCTTCTATTTTAAGATGTAGTACAGTTCCGACGAAGAGACGTATTTTAGTGATTCTGAGTTCACTAGATATGTTGAGGAGCCGTATGAAGATCTGAAGGCTGGCAAGTACAAGGTGAATGTGAATGGCAGGTTAAGGTGTCCATTCTGTCCTAGAAAGAAGAAACATGATTACAAATTGGAGCATTTACTTCAACATGCTTTAGGAGTAGGTAAATCATCGTCCAACAAAAGTGCTAAATAGAAGGCCAGTCATTATGCCATTGTAAAATATTTGAATAATGATCCCTACCAATTTTTACTTATACTGCAATCACCACAACCGGTGATGCAAACTCAATCCACCATCGGCGAAGCAAACTCCAGTAATTAGTTTACTAACGCTTGACTGTTATTCTTTGATGATTGTTCGACATAAAAGAGGGTACATCGCTTTGTTTTTTCTGGAGATGTGAATACAAATGGTAATGTCTCACAATTTAGAAACTTAGAAATGCTTGATTAGAATAGTGCTTGTTATTTATTTTTGTGTATTTTTAATTTTATCTTGTGTAATGACATCTTTATGGTATTATTATTTCCGCGATCACATCTTTTGGGTTTGTTTGTATTTCGCATAACATATGCTATGTTCTGTTTCGTAAGTGTATGAACTCTTGAAGAGTTTAGAGAAGAATCCTTCCATACATTTTTTGTTCATTGAATTTTTGTCTTGTTTGTATCAAAATATAATTATAAAAAAAAAACAGAACCCCAAAAATACATCATTGATCACAAAACATTATAAGATAATTTGAAAAAGAGTCATTCCATATATTTTTTGGTAATTAATATTTTTTTTGCTTATTTGTATCAAAATATAAAAAAAGAAACATAATCACTATAAAAAATACATCATGGATCACCAAACCACATAAAATAATTTGAAAAACAGTTCTTCCAAATATTTTTCGGTCATTTTATTTTACTCGTTTGTATCAAAATATGAAAAAGAAACCAAATCCCAATAAAAATACAGATGGATCACCAAATCACGTAAGATAATTTGAAAATGAGTAATTTCATATATTTTTTGGTCATTTATTTTTGCATTGTTTGTATCAAAATGACTCAGTGAAAACGTAAAAGAACTAGACCGATGTCTAAGTTCTATTGAAACTGAAATCCACTAGAAAAAAAAATAAGAAACAAGTCTGAAATTTTATTGAATGATAAGTTGCCTGAGCCTTTCGGCTTACAAGGCTATTGAAAATGAAAACCCTAACCTGAATCCTTATTGGACAAGAAACGAGATTATATATCAAAAGCTGCCTAAAATAGTGAAAAATACCTAAAATAGTGAAATCACAAAAGTTAAAGAAATAAAAGATATTAATGACGTTAAACAAACCGAAATTAACGGTAGGCGATTCTAGCTTATCAAAGTCAACTTACGACTAAAAAGGAAATTTCCCAAAAAGGATAGAACTGTGATTTCGGGGCCTAAATGATGAAATTTGGCATAAAAAGGTTGTGCCTCAACATCGAAGATATTGACTTCTAAAGATCTCGTCGATTCCCTTCAATTAAAGTCATTTATTCTTAGATTTAGTATGGTCCCACAAAACCAAGTAGGATTTAGCCACTTGTTCTACATTACAAAATATATAAAAAATATATATATAATTTAAAAAGAGTCGTTCCATATTTTTTTGTTATTGTTTCTCTATCATACGCATTATCTATCTATCTATCTATCTATATATCTATATATATATATATAAGCAAATCCCTATAAAAAATATAGCAGGGATCACCACTCAAAAAAGAGTGCTTTCACTTTTTTTTGGGACTTGCAATTGGCAATAATTAATATAGATGTTAAGGGATTAGTATTTCTAATAATTGAATTCTACACCTTGTTTGTTTAAAAATATTATATAACAAAAAACCAAATCCCTATAAAAATACAATAGGATCGTCACTTAAGAAAATTCAACCAAAAAAAAAATTGGCATGTGTGTTTTTAGAGGAGGGGAGTAGACTCATGTAGATTTATTTTAGTTTGAAATTTTGTATGAAAATAGTTCTCCATAATAATAATTATCTATCTCGGTAAACATTAATCGAGTAATGTACGTGCAATGTGTCTACATGCATTTTTTAATAATTACTAAAATGTATAACGAAAGGATAATACAACTACCAGGGCAAGTGGATAAGTTAATTCAGTTATTAATCCAACCAAATTCGTATTGTTGTCTTAAACGCATCAATAAATTTTATTGGATAATGAGATGTAGCTAATTCATTGAATAAAGCAATACACTGCGGCTTGCATGCAATGAATGTTTTATTTAAACTTTATTAAAATATTAAGGTTTTGCTAACCCCTATACGCTTTAACTAATTGTCCAATGCATGATCAATATTTTTATTAAATAGAAAGACAAAAGGATAGTATTACTTTCTTGAAAATACAATATAGGTTATTATTGCTTCGTAATGTATGATCAATTAGTGTTTCCTTACTTGCCAATTGTACACCTTCCACACAAATTATTAAGTTAACTTTACATTGTTGTTCATTAAAAATTAATTATCAATATTTAACATCATTGCATTTTCTCCGTTGAACATCATTGCACTGCATTTTCCATTTCTACTTCAATTACGTAATGGATCACTGATAGACACCTTCCTCTGATTAATAAGGAACCAAGCCATCACATTCCACAACAGCTAATAACATCACAATCTCATCTTCTTATGAGAGGATGTCTAAGGAAACCACTCGGAAGATCTTTTAGTCTTTTGAATTACATATTCGAGATATCCAACATCATTATAATATAGGTCATTGTGTTGCTTCAATCTGAATTGAGCTTATACAAGTATATTACATATGTGAAATGTATATTACACTTTCCAACGAATAAATAAAACTTTTAACGAGAAAATAACATAAAAAACGAAGTTGATTTGAATTATGTAAATACAGTGTGACATGAGTGTTTTGTCACTATTATATAAAAGCATGTTGTTATTTTAATTTAAATATCGTTGACTTGTATTTAAAACTTAATGAGACTATATTAATATATGAAATCCATAGATTATCTATTTACGTGTGTACATACGAATTAAGCAGGACATAGATTTAGGGTATAAAATATGCAAAAAGTTTAGGGTTTTCTAAAATTATAAGGATGTGGGGGTTTTTGGTTTAGATTTTGTTGAGCATGCATGAATATGTGGCTGATTGTTATTTATATATTAAAAACAATGACCAATTGGAATATAGGCTTTTCCATGCCTTTTACGTTCCTCAATGAAATTTTTGTTTGCTGGTTGATATTTAAATTTTTAATAAGATAGATTATAATCGTTGATATAGATTATAGATCTCTTGACTTCAAACCCTTCATACTCAACTTTTTAAAATATGTAATTTCTATTGGTCGTTTTAGTTGACATGGGTGTTGGGGTTTTTGCCTTAAAGCTTGAAATATGTAAATGATGTTAAATTATAAATAAAAGAAGTAGTCATTTCATTCTATTTATATGTCTCATACTTTTATATCATATGTGTTAAACACCCAAGATTGTCAGATGTAATATCAAACTGAGTATATGAGTGTCATATACGGAGGAATTCAGTTTGAGACATGCAATCTAAAGAGTCCGTAAAGAGTAAATAAAGTTGGGTACTTTTTTTATCGTTAATCTACAACTGCGGTCCATTTCGTAATATACGGTAGTCTTATCCTAGACTACTCGTACGGTGATACAAGAATGGAGGTACCTTATATGATGTAATCATATAGGACTAGGACACGATCACTACAAGAAAAAATAGCTACTAGGGCGAAACTTTTAGTGACGATATTTTTTTTGTCCCAATAGGTTGTCTTTTGGGGTGAAATAAATTATTCGTCCCAAAAAATCACAATCTTGATAATACTTTTAGGGACAAAAATATCATTCCAATAGGATGTCTACTAGGACGAAATAAATTATCCGTCCTTAGAAAGTGCAAACCTGACGATACTTTTAAGGATGAATTTTTTTTGTCCCAATAGGATGTTTATTGGGATGAAATAAATAATTCATCCCTCAAACTAACCTGATGAGATGAATTTTGTGTTGTCCCAATAGGCCCTCTGTCGGGACAAATCGGTATTTGTCCCAAAAAGTTTTTTTGTATTTTCCTTATTTTATTTTAAATTTAGTTTAGATATTTTTTTAATTTAATTGAGATTCTTAACTAATTTTCTTCAGTTTTTTATAATAGTTATAATAATTACTATTATAAATTCATAAAGTATATATATATATATATATATATATATATATATATATATATTATTTTTAAATATAATAATAAGAATCTAAAATATGATGTAATAATAATAATAATAATAATGGTCGACGACCTTTGGCAAAGTATATATGGATATTTTTCCTGTTTTTTTGTAATAAATATTCAAGTCTAACTTCACTCATTAAAACAAAGATATGAGGAGAAATCTCTTCAGAAGTTGAGAGTCGCATTCCAATTTTTTCTCATCGATTACAGTAGACTCTGGAATCGATTAATATCTTATTTTAAAAATAATGGTTTTGTAAAACATTATCTAATAAATGTTTTTCATTTTTCATTGGTATAATATATAAAATAATTATAAAGACTACTGGGATCAATTTAAATGATATATCAATAATTTTCTATAATTTTTCACTAAAAAATTAAATTAGATAAATATAATAAGTACAGTAACATATTAACGCTATATATAAATCGTTTTACATAAATCATCAAAATTGATGTTATAGTGTAATGGTTTGAGCACTACACTATGGGAATAGTATATCTCTTGAGACGAATTTAGAATTTTGTCCCAAATGATAATTTTTAATAATATTTTTTAATTCGTCGCAATAGGCACATTTTTTGGCAGAATTTCAATTTTCGTCCCAAAGAGGCTATTGCAACCCACCTAAGGCGATGGAATTTGGAACCATTTTTTTTCATCCGGATAGGTCTTTAGGGATGAATTTTGGGCTATTGGGACGAAAAAACAATCGTCCCAATAGCCCTTTTTCTAGTAGTGGATCTATATGAATCTCTTACAAATACCTGTTACTTGAGACGATTCATATATATATATATATATATATATATATACATACATATATATATATATATATATATATATATATATATAAATAAAGGTTGTATATGGGTGATTTTAATCTCGAGTGTCTTACTAACTCTTTCATGTTAGATCATGGTTTTTGATTTACTATGGGTGAGATCGATGTAGCATTCCTGGCCAATGTCTCCGTATTTTGGAATCACAATTTGGTTTATGACTGGGAAGGTCTATGCACAATAGTGAAATCTTGATGCAGCAGAAAACCGCTACATCAAATCTACTCCTTCTTGTGAGAAGTAAAGAAGTAGTTCCTTAGAGGGTTGAATCAGGGCTTGAACAATTAAGAATGCTCACCTTCTTCCATAAAGGAATAAGGGATATAACTGTTCATTAGAGAATCAATGGTACTTAATGGAAAAGATATAATTATAGGGGTATAACAGACTTTATGACCCAACTCTTATTATGAACTACTTGTAGAGGATCATACCATATATAATAGCTATATCGATGGATATTGATTTCTTGGTTTGTGTAAGAACATATACAGTTACAAGAGTTTAATCTCGGGTTTTTCGTAGAGTAAATCCGAGGTTAATAATCATGAAATATTAATTAAAGAGTTTAATTAATTTTCTAAGGATTATTGGAGCTCAAGATTGTGAGTCTTTGAGGTCCCCTTGCTATCCCGGAACGTTGATGATAACAAAGATCACAGTGAATTAACTGGATGGTCCAATTAATTATGTTACAAAAGTAACAAGAATTTTATTCAGATAATTAACTAAATAACCTGATTAATTAAATAATGAACTAACAATTAATTAAATTAAATAATAGGATTATTTAAATATATTAATAATTATGAATTAATAATTGAATTAAATATTTTTTAGAGGTAAGGGTTCGAATAATGACCAAAGAAAAGATTTAAAATAATAATGATTATTTAATTTTTTGCAGATCATGTATTCAAGTTATAGTGACAACATTGAATTATATGGGATTTAGGATCCTATTTAATCTAGGTGACTTGTACCCTATCTTGATTTAATGAATATATATAATATATCAAGATATTTGTTTCTTAATATTTTGATATTTAAAAACAAGATAATCGATATTTGTTTTGTGGATATTTGATATTAAAAAAAAAAAAACTATTTTATCGAATCAAATAATTGTTATCTTTAAGGACTCTTGATTAACGTAATCATTAAAAAGAGTTTTTGAAATGAAAATAATAATAAGAAAAATACAGAAAGAGTGTGCGGCCAACAAGAGAAAAATAAAACAAATAGAAAGTTTTTTTGGTTCTTGTTTTTTAAAAGAGGGTGGCCGAACCACGCACAAAAGGAAAACAAAGAGTTGAGCTCTTTTTATCCTTCTAAAGTCCGTGATGCGTCCACACACATTTTTTGAAATCTGGGAGATAGTGAGGAAAGCAACATCAAGAAGTGAAAGAATGAAAGAGTTTGTCTAAAGGAATGATTTCGAATCCTGGCGTTTGTTTATTATTATATATCATACACGGTTCATACAATCGCTAAATATTTTAAAAGGTTTTAAAATTTCCTTCCGTTGCACTACTCTAAGGCTTACAATGGGTTGATCCGAATTTAAAACAAAGTCATTTGTAATGCATAGACAACTTGAAATTTATTATTATAACAATTTCCAATGCAAAGCTGAAGTATAATTTCATTTTTTCCAATTTTTTTACTTCAAAAGACATTTAGCTCTTCTATGTCTTCGATTCACAAGTTGAAACCCTAAATAAAACTCTTTTCATCACGCCGCTACTGTTCCTTTCATGAAACAATATCCCTCACGCAACTATTTTTCTATTAACAAAAGACTTATGTGATCAGATTCACAAACTTAAGAGGTTTGTGAAAATCGCACGGTCTGATCTTTGTAAACGTTTATATTTTTGCATCATGTTCATATTTTTGTTTTTTAGGTTTTTGCAAGCTTTTGTACTCACATGTTTGAAGGTGCTTTGATTGGTTTCGAAATCTTTGCATGTGTTTGTTGAAGGGTTTGTTGTGATAATTCATGTTTGAAAAATGTTTTTGCACACACTGAACACATAACTATACGGTCAAAATCCCTAACTCTTCAAAAGTATTCATCTGCGTTGTGATTAACACTGAAAAGTGTATGTTTACTAAGGGATAATATCATCATTTTACACTTCCAATATGATTAATTCCCCAATTTAGACATAATTTCATTCGCTCGCTTAAAAAAATGTGTTGTGTAGTAATTAGTGTATTTTTCTTTGTATTTCAAAGGTAATTTGATCAATTCAGAATCATGGAGAAGTCAGATGGAAAAACAAATATCGTTTTCAAGTTTAGAACGTCAAAAACCTTAGGAAGGCCATGAAGGGCATTTTTATAATTTTGACTATTCATTGTTCACATTTGACTTTCACTGTTCACTATTCACTTCACGGATGTGTCACTGTTCACTGTCACTGTTCACAATTCACTTCACAGATGAGTTACTGTTCACTAACACTATTCACAGATGAAGTGGCGAAATCTGGACGCTCCATTCTAAATTCATCTGATGGTCAATTTTCATCCGTATTTTATATAAATAAGGGGGCCTCTCCCCCCTAATTTTCATATTTTGAATCCAAATCTAATATTAGATTTGTGAAATTCTCTCTCTTTTGTTCTCAAATTCTCAGTTTAAATAAAATAGCTATTTTCTAGTTAAATTATGTCTTACTAATTTTATATAGCTGGGGCCAAAGGTGATACTGTTGGTATGGAAAATATGATCCAATTTTAGTAAGTTTATTATTTTTTGTTTTATCCCCTCTGATCTTTGTGGAGTTTTTGACTCACTATTAATAGACAGATATTGTCTAGCACAGTGAGTACTCTTACCCATATCTATCAAAGAGTTGTTTCTCCCCTCTGATCTTTGTGGAGTTTTTGACTCTTTGTAGACAAACAGATATTGTCTAGCACAGTGGGTACTTTTACTCATATCTATCAAAAAGTGATTTATCCCCTCTGATCTTTGTTGAGTTTTGACTCACTGTAGACAGACAGACGTTGTCTAGCACAGTGAGTACTTATACCCATATCTATCAGAGAGTGGTCAGTGGAGTGGAATACCATCCCATTAATCTGGACTAAATATTAATTATTGGATCATATTCGAATTACCAACAGTGGATCCCTTAGCCCCAATTTTAATTTTAATTGATTTACAATTTATAACAAGCTTAGTAATTAATCTAAATAATTAATTCTACAAGGACAAGTGAACAACCTCCCTGTGGTTCGACCCGGTCTTACCGGTTAATTTATTACTTTGATACTCTTATACTTGAGAGAAGAAACACTTCCTTAGGACGTGTCAAGTTTTTAGTGTCGCTGCCTGGAGCTACGTCCGCATTTTCTTTGTAGAAGTAATTTCTTTTTAATTTTATTTTAGTTTTGCTATTTTTTTTCTATCTTCTTTGTTCTTGTTTTGTATTCATTTGGCATCATTCATCTCAATCATAAACTTCATTCACTTAAAAAAAAAAAAGCATTTGTAATCATTAATCACATTTTTGCATTTTAGTCCTTCAACCTTTTTTATTTGAATTTTAGATCTAGTTTGTATTTGCATATAGGTCATTTTTTTTTAATTTTTTGCATATCAGTCCCTGTAATTATCACAGTTTTTTTATTTTGTCCCTATATTTATAATTATTTGCACTTTTACCCTAATACTTGTGCATATTTGCATTTACACTTCTAGAATTTTTCATCTTGTTATTTTTATCACTTTTTCTTTTATTTTCTTCATTTTTGTGTATTTCATCTCCATGAACCCACATTAAATTTGCATGAGACGTTGGTCTCGAACATCTAGTGGTAGATTAATTAGGAGATCACAATCACCCACATTCACCAACAACATGGCTGAAAACCCACATAGACATCCAACAGGAAACCAAGCCGAGAACCTTTTAGACAACCTTGACAACATATCTCAACACAACAACCATCCACCTTATGTTGACCATGACCAACACATTAACCCAAATCCACCTAGAACACTTAGAGACTACATGAATCCCAGACGTACTGGAGCACCTTCATGCATAGCTTTCCCACCAAATGCAACACACTTTAATTTTAAACCGGGAATCATTCAACTTTTACTCAATTTTCACGGTCATGAATATGAAAATCCATATTTTCATCTTAGGGAGTTTGAGGAAGTTTGTAACACTTGCACTGACCAAAATGTTAGTATGGATATAATCAAGCTTAATTTTTTTCCTTTTTCCTTAAAAGCTAAAGCTAAAACTTGGTTACAAAACCTTAGGTCATGATCAATCCAAACTTGGAATGATATGCAACAATAGTTCTTAAAGAAATTTTTCCCACCTCATAGAACAAACTCTCTTAAGAGGCAAATCACTTCATTTGCCCAAAAACCTGGGAAAACACTTTACCAATATTGGGATAGGTACAAAGATTTATTAAATGTCGTCCACATCACGGTTTTGAAACATAGAGGATTGTGTCACATTTCTATGAGGGACTCACACCCTAAAGTAGACAAGTCATTGAAATGGTGTGGAATGGGGAGTTCAGTGATAAAAATCCCGAAGAAGCACTTGACTATCTAAACCATATAGTTGAAAATGCTCAAAATTGGGACACCATTGGTTCTTATGAGTCCATGAGCAAACCACAACCATCTCAATCTAGTGGAGGCATATACAATCTTAGGGAAGATCATGACCTTCAAGCTAGATTCGCATCCCTAGCTAGGAAAAATGAAGCTTTAGAAACTACAAAGAGTGAACATGTAAATTATGTACAAGAAATCGCATGCCATGTATGTGATTCTGATGATCATATCACTCATAGTTGTCCAACTTTGCCAGCTATAAAAGATTGCCTTCATGAACAAGCCAATGTTTTGCACACTTTTAACAAGCCAAATTCTAACCCATACTCACAAACCTACAATCCTGGTTGGAAAAATCATCCAAACTTTAATTGAAGGAACAACAATCAAGCCCAGTCTTCACAACCACCAGGTCTATCACATCCACAAACACCCTAGAATTTCCAAAACCCACAAGGTTATGCACCTTATGTACCACCATCTAGGAAAAACCTTGATGACACTTTGCACTCATTCATTGAGAAGCAAGAGTCCATTGACAGTCAAACTGCACAAAACTTGACAGATGTTAAAGATACTTTGGCAAAGATTCCACACACGAAAAAGGTAAGTTTCCATCTCAATCACAACCAAATCCCTAGAATCAGTCAAGTTCCTATGATAATAACAAACGCCCAGATCAAGTCAAATCAATTATCACTCTTCGTA
Organism: Dipteronia dyeriana; assembly: GCA_032871835.1. Lineage (NCBI taxonomy): Eukaryota > Viridiplantae > Streptophyta > Magnoliopsida > Sapindales > Sapindaceae > Dipteronia > Dipteronia dyeriana. The sequence goes on along the minus strand of CM065300.1, from coordinate 57,746,460 downwards.
GTGGGAAGGTCATCGAAAAACCTATTCTTGAATCTGGTAAAAATGATGATGAGTCACTTTCCAAGGGTAAGGAAGGGGTTGATGAAACCACCGTTGACGAAGAAATAATTGAATCCCCACCTACACTCCCATATCCACAAGCTCTTAAAAATTCAAAGAAATTGAAGCATTCCCCAGAGATTTTTGAAATTTTCAAACTGGTAAAGATCAATATCCCTTTGTTGACGTAATCAAACAGGTACCTTCTTATGCCAAAATTTTGAAAGATCTGTGCACTGTGAAAACGAAGCATCAGGTAAGAAAGAAAGCCTTTATGACTGAACAGGTAAGTTCCATTCTTTCCAATAAAAATGTTTTGAAATATAAAGATCCTGGCTGCCCCACTATTTTCCGCACAATTGGTAACTGTAAAATTGAGCATGCTTTACTTGACCTAGGTGCTAGTGTAAATTTGCTCACATACTCATTTTATCAGCAACTTAAACTTGGTGAGTTAAAACCGACTTCAACCACACTTTGTCTTGTTGATAGGTCAATTAAAATACCAAAAGGAATAGTGGAAGATGTGTTAGTACAAGTCGATAAATTTATCTACACAGTAGATTTTATTGTCTTGGAAACATAACATGTTGTTAATGAGTACAAATCAATTCTTGTTATATTGGGCCGACCATTTTTAGCTACTGCTAATGCCTTAATTAATTGCAGGAATGGAATAATGAGCATGTCTTTTGGAAATATGGAAATTAAACTTAATGTTTTCAACATGTCTATAGAACCATTTGATGATGAAAATAAAGATGAAGATGTAGACATTATTGAAACCATTGTTGAAGATCATGTTTAAAAGGATTGTTTTAATTCATCTGAAATTTGTTTGATCAATTCACCTGAGTCAAGCAGACATTCACATCTTGATGATTGTTTGCAGATTGTCAAAGAAGAATGAGACACTTCAGATTTTGAAGAATTGGAACAGAAAGATGGCAAGCTAGAAGAAAAAGCACCCATCAATGATTCTTTTCCTGATGATATTTTATTCTCTATCACAACTTTGCCTTGGTATGCTGACATTGTTAATTATCTTGCAACAGGAATGATGCCACTCGATTGGAATGCACATGATAGAAAGAAATTTTTGACCGAGATAAAACATTTTTACTGGGATGACCCGTACTTATTCAAGTATTGTTCTGATCAAATTGTTCGTCAGTGTATTCCAGGCAATGAGGTAAGTAGTGTCATTGAATTTTATCATTCTGAAACATATGGTGGTCATTTTTCGTCAAAGAAAACAGCTGCAAAAATCTTGCTGTGTGGATTTTATTGGCCCACCTTGTTTAAAGATGCACATGCATTCTGTAAAACCTGTGAAAATGTCAAAAGTTAGGATTCATTTCTAAGCGAAACATGATGCCTTTAAACCCTATTCTTGTCATTGAAATATTTGATTGTTGGGGAATTGATTTTATGGGTCCATTTCCACCGTCATTTGGATTTTGTACATTTTAGTTGCCGTTGATTATGTGTCAAAATGGGTCGAAGCAATTTCTTGTCGAAATAATGATCATAAAATAGTGATCAAGTTTTTAAAGGAAAATCTTTTGAGTCAATTTGGAATCCCTCGAGCCATTATCAGTGATGGAGGTAAACACTTTTGTAACAAACCTTTTGAGTCTTTAATGAAGAAATATGGAGTCACACACAAAATTACTACATCATACCACCCTCAAACAAGTGGTCAAGTTGAGTTAGCAAATAGGGAGATAAAACATATCTTGTAGAAAACGGTTAACCTTGATCGAAAAGATTGGTCTCTTAGACTAAATGATGCGCTTTGGGCTTACCACACTGCATTCAAAACATCTTTGGGTATGTCTCCTTATCGTTTAGTTTATGGAAAACCTTGCCACTTACCTGTTGAACTTGAGAAAAAAACATATTGGGCCATTAAAGCTTTCAATTCTAACCTAAATGATGCTGGTGAATTGCGCAAGTTGCAAATAAATGAACTTGAAGAATTAAGAAATGATGAATATGAAAATGCAAAAATTCTTAAAGAAAAATCTAAAACCTTTCATGACAGACGAATTTTAAGAAGATCATTTGAAGTTGGTCAAAAGGTTTTGCTTTATAATTCTCGACTTCATTTATTTCCTGGCAAATTGAAATCAAAATGGAGTGGTCCGTTTGTTGTAAAACACGTGTATCCATATGGTGCCCTTGACATTGAGAATCCTAGGAATGGTAATGTGTTTAAAGTAAATGGACAACGTGTGAAACCATTCTTAGAAAATACAGATTTTCGAAAAGACTCTGCCGTCCTTTCTAACCCTTGTTACAAAGGTGAGTAAACAAATCTTTTGTTTATGACTTTATTTGTGTTTGCAATTATTATTTTGTTTTTTTTTGCTTTTATGTTTTGAATTTTTACAGGATTAATTTCTAGATTCAATTTTTGCTTGGTTTGTTTTGCTATATAACCTCGGTTAAGTGGCGGATAACGGTACTCCGTGACAATTCAAGTCGGTTTAATTTAGTTTTCCAAATAACTGATCCCCAAAACAATGAATGGACGAAATTTTCACAAACCTGGGAAAATATTTTCCATCGTTGCCCCAAAATTCTCTGAAAAAGATTTACGAAGCACGTTCCGAAAGATTATGCTTACTGATGATAAACAATATTCCTGTTGAAATTTCAAAGCTAAGGTACGTCTAGCAGGTGAGTCTACTGATTCATTTATATCTTAAATGCCTGATTTTGGAAGAAGTAACCATGCAAAAAAAAAATTGAAGAGATAAGAAGTAAGGGGTTACTTGTCACAAATGTGCACGTACAACTTGTAACACACGTTGTCGTTCTTTAGGAATGGTGTCTAATAATCGGGAAGATAAAATTTTATTCATTAGGCATGGTTTGCGTATGGAGTCATTGGATAATATCCTAACAACTCTTGATGCACATCCTAGTGGATATGTGCAAATGGCAATTGACCGATTATGACCATAATTTCAAAAAGAACATTCACATTATAGTCTTAGGAATCTGACTTTAAAAGACCATGTTTGCCAATTTATAAGAAATTTGGATGGGAAGCATATCCTCGACCCACAGAGGGCGTTGAAGCCGTTTCTGGACGTAAAAATAGAGGAAGATATGAGCCACAATCACAACTACCAGTAAATATCCTTTTGTTTTTATTATCTTTTTCCTTCCGCATTTAATGTCTTTTGTAATTATTGTTGTTTACTTTTGATTTTTGAAGAGAACAAGTAATGCATAATTGATCTGCGTCTCAGTTTGTGATTGTCCCATGGTTTTTATGCATTTTATCTTCCTATATTTTGTATTTCTTTTGTTGTTTTGCAGAATTTTATTGTCTTTCAAGTTGTTTAGGTGTTATCTTTTAAACCTTACCTGTTTCTAATGACATTGGGGACAATGTCTCATTCTGGTTGGGGGGAGGAGATAGTTGATTCAATAACTTTTGTTTTTTTAAAAACAAACTTATGACCATTTTATTTTTTTGTAAAGATGACCGTGTAAGAAGATCTTTTAGATAATTCTGAGACGCATCTTTGTAGTTCTGATGCGTTTTTCCTCTCTTCTGACTATTCAAATTTATAAACTCTCCATTGTGATATCATTGACTAATCCTTTTGTTCATTAAGTCATCTTGAGAATTTTTTCGAACTATTCTAGACACACATGGACATTGACACGTGATTATGTGCAGTAAGTTGAGATTTTGCGATATTTAGTTCTGAAACATCATTCAAGGGTAACAACCGAAGGCAGTGGTCTTGTTTTAAAATATATAGTAATCATCATAATAATAATTTTATGTGTTGTGACCAAAACTCTTACTTAGTAGCCGGACCTTATGCCTTAGTAAGCATAGAGTGTTTGTGTAAAACGGTGGAGTATGGATAAGAATAAAGTGCATTTTGTAGCCTCTTTAACTTGAGCAATTAAGTTCGAGGGGTGCTTCAACACCTAATGCCCTAAGACCAACTGGTTTGGGAGTCATTGACCCAAAGCTCGTTACACGGGTTAAAGAGAAAGCTTAAGGGAATTGTACTAAAAAAAAAACATCTGCAGTCCGAGTAATTCAGTTCGTAGGAATGTTTTAACACTTAATGCCCTAAAGACAACTGGTTTGGGAATCATTGGCCTAAAGCTCGCTACATGATTAAATATGGAATTTTTGTTTTCAATTTTGTTATATTAAAAAAAAAACAAAAAAAAATGAAAAAAAAACTACTGCCTAAGGAAGAAGCCCTGATGAGATTTCAGAATAAAAATGTTGTTTGATTTCAATTTAATCATAGTTATTGTGTCGATCTTTATTGAGCACAAGAAAGTTTGATTGATAACTCAATTGATGACCGGTTCTCAAAGGGTGAGAAAAGTGGTATGGGAGAGTTTGTCTATTTGATAGTTTAGAGATTTAAATTTGAGTTTTTACTATTTTCGCTTTAATTGCTAGGGACTAGCAATAAGCTAGTTAGGGGGGGGGGAGGGGGTGATTAACACTGAAATGTGTATGTTTACTAAGGGATAATATCATCATTTTACACTTCCAATATGATTAATTCCCCAATTTAAACATAATTTCATTCGCTCACTTAAATAAATGTGTTGTGCAGTAATCAGTGTATTTTTCTTTATATTTCATAAGTAATTCGATTAATTCAGAATCATGGAGAAGTCAGATGGAAAAACAAACATCGTTTTCAAGTTTAGAACGTCAAAAACATTAGGAAGGCCATGAAGGGCATTTTTATAATTTTGACTATTCACTGTTCACAGTTGACTTTCACTGTTTACATTTGACTTCACTGTTCACTATTCATTTCACAGATGTGTTACTGTTCGCTATCACTATCACTGTTCACTTCACGAATGAGTTACTGTTCACTGTTCACTATTCACTTCACAGATGAGTTACTGTTCACTGTCACTGTTAACTGATGCCGTGGTAAAATCTGGATGCTCCATTCTAAATTCATCCGATGGTCAATTTTCATCCGTATTTTGTATAAATAGGAGGCATTTCCCTCCTAATTTTTATATTCTGAATCCAAATATGATATTAGATTTGTGAAATTCTCTCTCTTCTGTTCTCAAATTCTCAGTTTAAATAAAATAGCTATTTTCTAGTTAAATTATGTCTGGCTAATTTTATATAACTGGAGCCAAAGGTGATACTGTTGGTATGGAAAATATGATCCAATTTTAGTAAGTTTATTATTTTTTGCTTTCTCCCCTCTGATCTTTGTGGAGTTTTTGACTAACTTTAGATAGATAAATATTTTCTAGCACAGTGAGTACTCTTACCCATATCAATCAGAGAGTGGCTTCTCCCCTCTGATCTTTGGAGAGTTTTTGACTCACTGTAAACAAACAGATATTGTCTAGCACAATGGATACTTTTACCCATATCTATCAGAGAGTAATTTATCCCTTCTGATCTTTGTGGAGTTTTGACTCACTGTAGACAGACAGACGTTGTCTAGCACAGTGAGTACTTATACCCATATCTATCAGAGAGTGGTCAGTGGAGTGGAATACTATCCCATTAATCTGGACTAAATATTAATTATTGGATCATATTCGAATTAACAAAAGTGGATCCCTTAGCCCCAGTTTTAATTTTAATTGATTTACAATTTATAACAAGCTTAGTAATTAATCTAAATAATTAATTCTACAAGGACAAGTGAACAACCTCCCTGTGGTTCGACCCGGTCTTACCGGTCAATTTATTAATTTGACACTCTTATACTTGAGAGTATGAACACTTTTTTAGGACGTGTCAAGTTGCTTCTTCTTTGATCTGCTATTGTTTGATGAATGGTTTATAGTGATAATACCTGCTTGTTCAATGGCCAATGTTAGATATGATTGCAATGGTTCAATATGAACATGATTACCTTCGGCATGGAAGTTTTGAATAAAACCATATTTGCTTAAACATATTTTGATGGATAATTTTTTCTCCCCAGATTTATGTTTTATTGGTTATTATTCTTATATGATGTTAATTTTGTTTGCTCTTAGTTAGAATTCTGTTTATGGTTTTTAATTATAACATATCAACATTGTACAGGTATATATTGTGATTCAATTAATAATTGTTGATTTTCAGTCATTATTCTCATTTGAGTGTATTTCTTTTCATCATCACCAACAACTGTGGATGTTTCCCCGTCTTGAGGTTTTACCACTTTAAATCTTCTGCCTTATTTCCTATGCATTTATTTAAATTCTTAGTTTGGTTATTTATTCATGTTTACTTGTGATCAATTAAATCCAATCCAAAAATCACTATCAATAGCTCCATTCTTCATTGGCATCTTTACTTGGCCACTCTTGGATGACTCTAAAAGTTCAATCTTCCTCCTTGGATGTTATGGAGGTGAAACTACCTTCATGCCATTTCCTTTCACAAACACCATCTTGTACGAAAAGAGGTTCTCCATGTTATCAACATACCCAAGACCTTTCTTGTCATTTGGCTTCTCTCCATGACCCTAACATCTTGTCAAGTTTTTTGGTGCCGGAGATCATTTTGGAAAGCAACTCCTTAGTATCCACACGCTCTTACTTCATCATGTTTTCACTCTCTTTGACTCTCCTCACTTCTTCAATTAAGTGAGTCACTTTGGTTGCAAGTTTGAGATTCTCCTCCTTCAATTTTTGAATCACTCTTTTCTTTTTCAACCTAGAGTCTTCAAAGTACTTGATGAATTTTCAAGTTCCATACCTTCACCAATCTCTTTGTTGGAGTGTGATGAGAAACTCTCATTACTTGATTCATCTTCTATTTGCTTATGCTCTTTTTCATCACTTGAGGATGAGATGCTCTCATCACTTTCCCATTTGGTAGCCTCATAAAAATCACTTCTAGCTACACTATCTTTAACTTCTCTCTTAGTGTCACAACTTAAATCATTATTGGCTTTTTTTACATCTTCCACATGGAAGGCTCCAAATGCCATGTAGTTAATTGCAAGTTCCTCATCACTTGAGGAATCTTCTTCACTTCCACTATCACTTGATGAGATGGCCATCACCTTTTCTTTTTTGTTATCCTTCAAGTTACTACATTCCTTGGATATATGCCTGAATCCTTCACATTCAAAGCTTTGAACCCTTTTTTCTTTAAGGTTTACCTTGACTTGGCTCAATCTTCTTGAAGTAGGTTTTCTTCTTGAAGTCATTTCATTTAGAGCTAAAGCAATTCTTTTATAGCTTAATAAACTTCTTGAATCTCTTCACCATTAAAGCCATGTCTGCATCTGACTCATCCTCTTCAATCTCAATCTTAGAGGTCTTCAAGGCTATTCTCGGTTTCTTCTTGCGTGATGTGGTTAAAGAGTCCCATCTAGATTCATAGGCAAGGAACCTTCGAATAACTTCACTCGGATTCATCTTCTTGTAATCATTATTTTCTCCAATAGCCATCACTTTGAATTCGAATCGAACAGGAAGTGACCTTATGATCTTTTTCTTGATCTTCTATTTAAGTATGAGTCACCTAGTTGATGCCTTTGATTCACAATGTTCATCAACTTCACTTGGAAGTCATTAAAGCAATCATGCTCCTCCATCTTAATTGTCTCAAATTGTGTTTGGAGGACTTGGAGCTCAGAATCTTTCGCCACTTCGATTCCCTCATGTGTCATCTCTAAGTTTACCTAAGCTTCCTATGCATTTTTATGATTTGGATGATTTTATATTGACTCTCATCCATTGCACAAAATAAAGTATACATTGCCTTATTGTTTCATTTCGAGGCTTCAAATTTTTGGGCACTCCATTGTGCCTTGGACTTTGGCACAATGCTTCCATCATCGATGATCATAGTAGGTGGTGTGTATCCATCCTTAATCACCATTCATACCTTATCATCTATCTCTGATAGAAAGGACTCTATTTTCCCCTTCCTAGAGGAGTAATTATCCCCCTTGAGCAGTGGTGGTCTCACTCTCAACGCATCCTCTTCACTCACCCCAAATTCACTCATAGTGTTTGGGTTATATGAATGTAGAAGAATGCAATAGGCAAAGTGCAAAAAATTGCAACAAACACAAACAAAAGCTTGGATCACCTAATTATGTCCAAGAACTCGCTTTGATACCAAATGAAAATAAACTATAAGGCGTGTGTATAACAACCTAGAGAGGGGTGAATAGTCTTTAATCAAGTTAATTACCAACTTTTAGTGATTATTCAATATCAAAAATTTAACCCATAAGCAAACATACAAAATCAATTATAAAATATGAAATTTAAATAACACTTGATTTTTATGTGGAAACCCTTCAACAAGGGAAAAACCACGGCCAACCACTTAGCCATTATGATCCTCAAATCCATTATTGTTACGATGTTTACAACTTAGATTGATCTCTAGTCACACCATTCTTGACCACTAACCCACCACTACTACCCAACGAGCCATTAATGCTTGCCAACACACCTTTGTTGAAAGACTTCACTTGCTTGTGCACTACACCTTGTAGTCATAAGACTTAGCTCTCAAAGAAGAGATCAACAACCTATATGAATGTATGAAATATTCTAAAAGCATTTGATGCTAGGCAATACTAAATGCTTATCTTGGGATTTAAAGATGTCAATAAATACAGATCATAGATATCAATATCTATATGAATGCTCATAAAGACCTAACTAGATGTAGATATGCAAGTCTAAAAGCTAGTAATCAAACAAAGTCAAACCAACACAAGTTGTCATTAATCATGGCAAGGACAATAAATGCAATTAACAAATGCAATCAATAAGTCTTAATCAACAATATCTAAATACAAAGTGTATAGATTTAGCTAAAGGGAAAATATGTCCTAAATTCAAGCTATCACAATACAAACTCAATCATGCAAAGGAATTCGTAAATAAATGCAATAAATGGAGTCCTAGAATTTAATCAATTAATAAATACAATAAAAACATCATCTTGGAAAGTATGTACAAAAAACAATGATGGGATTTTTGTTTAACTTACCAAGTCCATTTAATGATGAAGACCCATGCCTAAAGATGCTCAATCATATTTGAAGAATGATGGGTTTCGGGTTTGGGGAGTTAAAGGGCAAGTCTTGGAGCTTCTCTCTCTATAAGAGTTAATCTATCTCACTAAAAATGGTTTCTTGAAGGTCTAAAAAGGCAAAGAAGAGAAGATAATATATATATTTATATGCCCTAGATGAAAACAACATCGTTTTGAACTTGGGAAATAAAATCCCGTCAAAACCAGTGTGCATACCACGGTCCAGGCAAGGTGTCCAGACCGCGGTGCATGCAACGTGACACTACTGGGGAGGATTACGGTCGGGATCGTTGTGTAGGCACAGCAGAAACCAAGGTACCTACCGCGCTTGGCATACTCGAGTTCACCGCTCCGTGTGCCACGGTACAAGCAAGTGCTTGCCCAACGACTTATGCCGCTGTACAAGGGAAAAGTCCTTTTACAACACAATAGAAAATGCATAACTTATGAAAAATTTGTGCAAGTGTGAAGTGAGTGAAATGCACACAAACAAAACCTAATTATTGTGCAAGATATTTAAGCAAATGAAATTCAATGCAAGATTAATTATCATATGCAAGCTAATAAGTGTGTGCACCAAAATCTCTTCAAGAGTTAAGAGCAAATGAACTATCTCTCTTGAATATCTTTGGGGTCTTGGAAGCTTGATGAAGATGAAACACAACTGGAGACCTAAGCAACCCATTATAAACATGAAATAAGTCAATCATAAAAATCAGGTTCTTGCAGTTATGATACACATTGTTAGCATGTGATTAAGGATCTTTTTCATGTAAAAGTTACCCTTTTATCACACTCATTGATGCACATAAAATTAATTAAGCGTTCTTAGTGTAATGGCAATGTCAAGGGATGTTATATATATATATATATATATATATATTCATATGCCAAACATGTAACAACACAATTCATGCTCCAACATGTTTTCAAAATTTAAAATTTAGAACTTATAATGTTATTACAAAATTTTATAACACAATTCATGTCCCCATATGCACATAAAGTGATTTACGCATTCATAGTATAATGTTGATATCAATCATATCATATAACTACTTAATTCATGTCCCCATATGCATATAAAGTGATTTAAGCCTTCATAGTGTAATGTTGCTATTAATGTTATACATATATCATATGATTGCCCAATTCATGTTCTCATATGCACATAATAATTTTCAAATAATTAACATATAGTATTTATAATGTTATTACCAAATGTATACAATTATACAAATCATGTTCCCTTAGTCATTTTTATTAATTGAAATTTATTAGTTATAACGATATTAAAAAAATGTATTATAACTATATTATATAATGTTTTATAACTATACAATTCATGTCTCTGTATGCACAAAAAGTGATTTAAGCATTCATAAAGTAATGTTTATATCTAGGGATACAAAAGTTATACCTATATCGTATGAATGCATAATTCATGCATGTTCTCATATGCATATAATATGTTTCGAATAATTAACATATAGTAGTTATAATGGTATTACTAGATATGTACAATTACTCAATTCATGTTCCTATAATCATTTTTGTTAATTGAAATTTAGTTATAACAATATTACAAAATGTCTTATAACTATACAATTGATGTCCCTATATGCACATAAAGTGATTTAAGTATTCATAATGTACTGTTGATATCAAGGGATATCAAAGTTATACCTATATCATATGAATTCTCAATTCATGCTTGTTTCCATATGAACATAATATGTTTCTAATAATTAACATTAAAGTAGCTATAATGTTATCACTAAATGTGTACAATTGATCAATTCATTTTCCCATATTCATTTTTTTAATCGAAATTTACTAGTTATAACGGTGTTACAAATTGTTGTACAACTATAAAATTCATGTTCCCATATGCACATAAAGTTATTTAAGCATACATGGTTAAATATTGATATATGGGATATCAAGGTTATACCTATATCATATGTTTATCCAATTCATGTTCTCATATGCACATAAAGTTATTTAAGCATTCTTAATGTAATGTTGATATCAAGGGATATCAAGGTTATGTCAATATTATATGAATCCCAATTCTCATGCATGTTCCCATATGCACATAATATGTTTCAGTTAATTAAATATAGCAGTTATAATGTTAACACTAAATGTGTACAATTGATCAATCCAATTTTCCTTATTCATTTTTATTAATTGAAATTTATTAGGTATAACGGTGTTACAAATTGTTAAATAACTATAAAATTCATGTTCCCATATGCACAGAAAGTGATTTAAGCATTCACGATTAAATATTGATATATAGGATACCAAGGTTATGCCTATATCATATGATTGCCCAATTCATGTCCCCATATGCACATAATATTTTTCGAATAATTAACGTATAGTATTAATAACTTTATTACTAAATGTGTACAATTGCACAATTCATGTTCCTATAATTATATGTTTATTAATTGAAATTTTTAAGTTATAAAAATATTACAAATTGTTTTATTACTATACAAGTCATGTCCCTATATGTATATAAAGGGATTTAAGCATTCATATTGTAATGTTGATAACAAGGGATATCAAAGTTATACCTATATCATATGAATGCCCAATTCTTGTATGTTCCTATATACACATAATATGTTTAAGATAATTAACATATAGTAGTTATAATGTTATTACAAAATATGTACTGAAACAAATTTGGTGTGTTTAATATCGATATAGAGAGGGGAGGGGTGAATAGATTTTAATCAAATTTATCCAATTTTCGTTAATGGCCAATTAGACGAAAATAACCCTAACTAGTCACAATAAAAAAACAAGTGTAATAAATGCGGAATTAAAATGAACACTTGATCTGTACATGGAAACCCTCCAAATGGGAAAAACTACGGGCAGTTAAGTGCGTCACACTCAAACCTCGAATCCACTAACAGTAAATGAATTACAACCTAATCCTGGTATATAATCCACCACCACTACCTAATCCCGGTATGAGTGAACTTAGTTCAACTTGGTTGTGCTTTAAGCTACCTAATCCCAGAAGCAACACAAGTCTTACTTCTCAATGAAGAGATAAAATGACCTATATGAATATATGATGATATTCAAAGAATAAACACGACAAGGAAACCTTATATGCTTATCTAGGATAATGAGATGACATTTAAAACAATCCTAGATATCAAGAGCTAAATGACATGGCATAAAGCTTAGCTAAACATAAATCAAACAATCCTATGAAGCTATCACAATACAACACTCAATCATGTCATCACAAACAATCTCTATTTGTATCTAGAATATATTCTATGAGCATACAAAAGATAAAAGAAATGGCTTGGTAAGAAAACCACTTAACTTATATGAAGATACTGAGAAACTTACCAAACAAGTTGTAATAATGCTTAATCATGTATGAATGCACACTATATAGTCATAAATGATGCAAGATGATGTTTTCAAGATCAAAGGAAAAGCTTTGAGTGCATAAATGTGAGTTCTTGGAAGATTTTCCCTTTTGAAATATATTCTATGTAAAAGATGTGATATTTGAAACTCTTGAAATGATCTGAATATGAAGAGACACATTTATATGGGTCAAAAATGAAGTGCTATCATTTTGAAAAAAACTTGCCTGATCAGCGTAGTGCGCGGGTCTAGACCCGTATAGTGACCTGTGTAAACCCACGCTATGCCGCGCAACTGTCCGTGCAAGGGCCTCAACCAGAGAGATGAAAAATTTCAACTAGTGACATGCGCGGGACTGGTGTCCGCTTAATGACCTGACAGTGAGAGATTGAAAATCCTCAATCTTTTCATTATGCGGGTCGGCACCCGCGCACTGCCATATTATGGATTTTTCAAAGTAAAACATCCACCACACCAAAACACACAATGAATGCAAAATAAAACCATGAAGCACACATGCATAACAATTCAAATGCAAGTGTGTGTGTGTGTGTGAGAGAGAGAGAGAGAAACACAAAATGCATGTCAATTCTAATGCAAAGATGTTATCAAAATAAACATGCACGAAGAGTTATCAAATCATGAAAGCACACATATAAACACACAACATATAGTCACAAGAATTATGCATGAGTTGTGAGTGTTTGCAATTATCTCTTCAAAGCAAGCAAACAATTAGAATTTTACCTTTGGTGCTTCTTCTCTTGAGGTCTTGTGGGCCTAAGCTACCCTTACATAAAAACCCCAACATGTGGTCTGTTCATGAAATAAGTCGATCAATAAATGAGAACTTTACATGTACAATTACACAAGTCATGTTCCCATGGCCATTTTTTTTAATTGAAATGTATTAGTTATAACAATATTACAAAATATTTTATTAATTTACAATTCATGTCCCCATATTCATAGAAAGTGATTTAAGCATTCATAATTTAATGTTGATATCAAATTTTGTTAATATAAGAGTATAATTGACATTACTTTTTAAAAGTGTGAGGTAAAACAGTAGAATATTTTATTTGCAAAGCAATCAAAGTTTAATAAGATTGAATTAGAAGATAGATCATTGACCTATAAACAATAAGTTATATGCACTTATGTAACGTTAAAATAACACACACACAAAAGTTGATCTTAATTATGTAAATATAGGGGGCCATGCTTGATTTGTGACTATTGTAATTTGAATTGAAAAATATACAAGCATGTTGTTATTTTAGTTTAAATATCGTTGACTGGTATTTAAAAATTAATGAGACTATATTAATATATGAAATCCCTAGATTTTGAATATAGGTGTGTACATACGAATTATGTAGGACATTGATTTAGGGCCTAAAAATGTGAAGAGTTTAAGGCTTTCCAAAAATATAAGGATGTAGGGCTTCTTGTTTAGATTATGTTATGCATTCATGAATAAGTGTTTGGTTGTTATTTATATTTTAATAAGGTTAGCCAATTTGGATATAGGTTTATCCACACCTCTTACGCTCTTCAATGAAATTTTTGTTTGTTGGTTAATATCTATTTTTTTAATAAGATAGATCGTAATCACTGATATAGATTATGGATCTCTTAATTTCATACCCATCATATTTAACCTTTTGATATATTTCCTTTTTATTGGTCATTTTAGTTGACACGGGTTGGTCCGAATTTAATATAAAGCCATCTGTAATGCATGCACAACTTGAAATTTATTATTAAAACATTTCCAATGCAAGGCTTTAATATAATTTCATTTATCCCGTTTTTAAACTTCAAAAGACATTTAGTCTATCTTTCTTTGTATTTGATTAACAATTTGAAACCCTAAATAAAACTCTTTTCATCACACTGATGTTGTTTCTTTCACGAAACAATATCCATCACGTAGTTATTCTTCTGTTAACAAAAGGCTTATGTGATCAGATGTATAGACCTAAGAGTTTTGTAAAAATCGCAAGGTCTGATCTTTGTAAGTGTTTACATTTCTGCATCAATGTTTATAATTTTATTTTTTAGGTTTTTGCAAGCTTTTGTACTCACAAATTTGTAGGTGTTTTGATTGGTTTCGCAATCTCTGAATGTGTTTGTTGAAGGGTTTATGTGATAATTCGTGTTTAAAAAATGTTTTTGAACACACTAAACAAACAACAGTCTTGTCAAAATCCCTAACTCTTCGAAAAGCATTCATCTACGTTGCTTCTTCTTTAATTTGCTATGTATTTGATGAATGATTTCATGGCCAATGTTAGATATGATTGCAATGATTCTATATGAACATGATTACCTTCGACATGCAAGTTTTGAAAATGAATCAAAATTTGCTTGAACATGTTTTGACGGATAATTTTTGCTTCTCAGGTTTATGTTTTATTGGTTATGATAATTGTTGTTTTGTCTTGGTTAGAATTCTTGTTTACTGATTTATTCAAACAAGATTTACATTGGGACTTGGTTTCAAATAAATAAATTAATGCATGCGGCTACATTTAATGGTGTTAATAAATTATTATTATCAAGTTAGACTTAATATATAGAGGATCTACAATTTGTACAACTCCAAGAGATCATTAATGACTCCCTTAATTATAATCTATTAAAGCTCACGCTCTTACATAAGGTGTTTCTTTAGTCTCCTTTAAAATATCACTTGTTATAAAACAAACTCAATATACTCTCTAAAATAATTATTTTTCTCCATTTCCAGACAAAGACGAGAGCCTACAATATAAAGATTTTGTCTCTCTATTTCAATTTATATTGCAAATCTCCTTTTGTTTCTTCCTTTATTTTTTCCCTATTATGATTTTTGTTACATGACAAAAATATGATAAATCTTCTATGTTGAGGAGCCGTATGAAGATCTGAAGGCTGGCAAGTACAAGGTGAGTGTGAATGGTAGGTTAAGGTGTCCATTCTGTCCTAGAAAGAAGAAACATGATTACAAGTTGGAGCATTTACTTCAACATGCTTTAGGAGTAGGTAAATCATCGTCTAACAAAAGTGCTAAATAGAAGGCCAGTCATTATGCCATTGTAAAATATTTGAATAATGATCCCTACCAATTTTTACTTATACTGCAATCACCACAACCGGTGATGCAAACTCAATCCACCATCGGCGAAACAAACTCCAGTAATTAGTTTACTAACGCTTGACTGTTATTCTTTGATGATTGTTCGACATAAAAGAGGGTACATCGCTTTGTTTTTTCTGGAGATGTGATTACAAATGGTAATGTCTCACAATTTAGAAACTTAGAAATGCTTGATTAGAATAGTGCTTGTTATTTATTTTTGTGTATTTTTAATTTTATCTTGTGTAATGACATCTTTAAGGTATTATTATTTCCGCGATCACGTCTTTTGGGTTTGTTTGTATTTCGCATAACATATGCTATGTTCTGTTTCGTAAGTGTATGAACTCTTGAAGAGTTTAGAGAAGAATCCTTCCATACATTTTTTGTTTATTGAACTTTTGTCTTGTTTGTATCAAAATATAATTATAAAAAAAACAGAACCCTAAAAATACATCATTGATCACAAAACAATATAAGATAATTTGAAAAAGAGTCATTCCATATATTTTTTGGTAATTAATATTTTTTTTGCCTTATTTGTATCAAAATATAAAAAAAGAAACATAATCCCTATAAAAAATACATCATGGATCACCAAACCACATAAAATAATTTGAAAAACAGTTCTTCCAAATATTTTTTGGTCATTTTTTTTACTCGTTTGTATCAAAATATGAAAAAGAAACCAAATCCCAATAAAAATACAGTTTGGATCACCAAATCACGTAAGATAATTTGAAAATGAGTAATTTCATATATTTTTTGGTCATTTATTTTTGTATTGTTTGTGTCAAACTAACGCAGTGAAAACGTAAAAGAAATCGACCGGCGCCTAAGTTCTATTGAAACTGAAATCCACCAGAATAAAATAAGAAACAAGTCTGAAATTTTATTGAATGATAAGTTGTTTGAGCCTTTCGGCTTACAAGGCTATTTAAAATGAAAACCCTAACCTGAATCCTTGTTGGACAAGAAACATGATTATATATCAAAAGCTGCCTAAAATAGTGAAAAATACCTAAAATAACGAAATCACAAAAGTTGCGAAAATAAAAGATATTAATGACGTTAAACAAACCGGAATTAACGGTAGGCAATTCTAGCTTATCAAAGTCAACTTACGACTAAAAAGGAAATTTCCCAAAAAGGATAGAACTGTGATTTCAGGGCCTAAATGATGGAATTTGGCCGAAAAATGTCGTGCCTCAACACCGAAGATATTGACTTCTAAAGATCTCGTCGATTCCCTTCAATTAAAGTCATTTATTCTTGGATTTAGTATAGTCCCACAAAACCAAGTAGGATTCAGCCACTTGTTCTACATTACAAAATATATATATAAAAAAAAATATTAAAAAGAGTCCTTCCATATTTTTTTGTCATTGTTTCTCTATCATACGCCTTATCTATCTATCTATCTATCTATCTATCTATCTATCTATCTATCTATCTATCTATATATATATATATATATATATATATATACACGCAAATCCCTATAAAAAATGTAGCAGGGATCACCACTCAACTTTAAAAAATATAAAAAAGAGTGCTTTCACTTTTTTTTGGGACTTGCAATTGGCAATAATTAATATAGATGTTAAGGGAATAGTATTTCTAATAATTGAATTCTAAACCTTGTTTGTTTAAAAATATTATATAACAAAAAACCAAATCCTTATAAAAATACAACAGGATCGTCACTTAAGAAAATTCAACAAAAAAAAAATTGACATGTGTGTTTTTAGAGGAGGGGAGTAGACTCATGTAGATTTATTTTAGTTTGAAATTTTGTATGAAAATAGTTCTCCATAATAATAATTATCTATCTCGGTAAACATTAATTAAGTAATGTACGTGCAATATGTCTACATTCATTTTTTAATAATTACTAAAATGTATAACGAAAGGATAATACAACTACCAGGGCAAGTGGATAAGTTAATTCAGTTATTAATCCAACCAAATTCGCATTGTTGTCTTAAACGCATCAATAAATTTTATTGGATAATGAGATGTAGCTAATTCATTGAATAAAGCTCTACACTGTGGCTTGCATGCAATGAATGTTTTATTTAAACTTTATTAAAATATTAAGGTTTTGCTAACCCCTATACGCTTTAACTAATTGTCCAATGCATGATCAATATTTTTATTAAATAGAAAGACAAAAGGATAGTATTACTTTCTCGAAAATACAATATAGGTTATTATTGCTTCGTAATGTATGATCAATTAGTGTTTCCTTACTTGCCAATTGTACACCTTTCATACAAATTATTAAGTTTACTTTACATTGTTGTTCATTTAAAATTAATTATCAATATTTAACATCATTGCACTGCATTTTCCATTTCTACTTCAATTACGCAATGGATCACTGATAGACATCACCTTCCTCTTAATAATAAGGAACCAAGCCATCACATTCCACAACTGCTAACAACATCACAGTCTCATCTTCTTGTGAAAGGATGTCTAAGGAAACCACTAGGAAGATCTTTTAGTCTTTTGAATTACATATTCGAGATATCCAACATCATTATAATATAGGTCATTGTGTTGTCTTCAATCTGAATTGAGCTTATACAAGTATATTACATATGTGAAATGTAGTTTGCACTTTCCAACGAATAAATAAAACTTTTAACGTGAAAATAACATAAAAAATGAAGTTGATTTGAATTATGTAAATACAGTGTGATATGAGTGTTTTGTCACTATTGTAATTTGAATCGGAAAATATAAAAGCATGTTGTTATTTTAATTTAAATATCGTTGACTTTTATTTAAAATCTAATGAGACTATATTAATATATTAAATCCATAGATTATCTATTTACGTGTGTACATACGAATTATGCAGGACATTAATTTAGGGAATAAAATATGTGAAGAGTTTAGGGTTTTCCAAAAATATAAGGATGTGAGGGTTTTTGGTTTAGATTTTGTTGAGCATGCATGAATATGTGGCTGATTGTTATTTATATATTAAAAACATTGACCAATTGGAATATAGGCTTTTCCATGACTCTTACGTTCCTCAATGAAATTTTTGTTTGCTGGTTGATATTTAAATTTTTAAAAAGATAGATTATAATCGTTGATATAGATTATAGATCTCTTGACTTCAAACCCTTCATGCTCAACTTTTTAAAATATGTCATTTCTATTGGTCGTTTTAGTTGACATGGGTGTTAGGGTTTTTGCCTTAAAGCTTGAAATATGTAAATGATGTTAAATTATAAATAAAAGAACTAGTCATTTCATTCTATTTATATGTCTCATACTTTTATATCGTATGTGTTAAACACCCAAGATTGTTTGATGTAATATCAAACTGAGTATATGAGAGTCATATACGGAGGAATTCAGTTTGAGACATGCAATCTAAAGAGTCCGTAAAGAGTAAATAAAGTTGGGTACTTTTTTATCGTTAATCTACAACTGCGGTCCATTTCGTAATATACGGTGGTCTTATCCTAGACTACTCTACGGTGATACAATAATGGAGGTACCTTATATGATATAATCATATAGGACTAGGACAAGATCACTACAAGAAAAAAAAGCTACTGGGACGAAACTTTTAGTGACGATTTTTTTTTTGTCCCAATAGGTTGTCTTTTGGGGTGAAATAAATTATTCGTCCAAAAAAATCACAATCTTGATAATACTTTTAGGGACAAAAAATATCATTCCAATAGGATGTCTACTAGGACGAAATAAATTATCAGTCCTTAGAAAGTGCAAACCTGACGGTACTTTTAATGACGAATTTTTTTTGTCCCAATAGGATGTTTATTTGGATGAAAGAAATAATTCGTCCCCAAAACTAACCTGTTGGGATGAATTTTGTGTTGTCCCAATAGGCCTTCTATCGGGACAAATCGGTATTTGTCCCAAAAAGTTTCTTTGTATTTTCCTAATTTTATTTTAAATTTAGTTTAGATAATTTTTTAATTTAATTGAGATTCTTAATTAATTTTCTTCTGTTTTTTATAATAATTACTATTATAAATTCATAAAGTATGTATATATATATTTATATATGTATATATTTTTTATTTTTAAATAAAATAATAAGAATCTAAAATATGATGTAATAATAATAATAATAATAATAATGGTCGACCACCTTTGGCAAAGTTTATATGGATATTTTTTCTGTTTTTTTGTAATAAATATTCAAGTCTAACTTCACTCATTAAAACAAAGATGTGAGGAGAAATCTCTTCAGAAGTTGAGAGTCGCATTCCAAATTTTTCTCATCGATTACAGTAGACTCTGGAATCGATTAATATCTGATTTTAAAAATAATGGTTTTGTAAAACATTATTTAATAAATGTTTTTCATTTTTCATTGGTATAATATATAAAATAATTATAAAGACTACTGTGATCAATTTAAATGATATATCAATAATTTTCTATAATTTTTTCACTAAAAAATTAAATTAGATAAATATAATAAGTACAGTAACATATTAACGCTATATATAAATCGTTTTACATAAATCATCAAAATTGATGTTATAGTGTAATGGTTTGAGCACTACACTATGGGAATAGTATATCTCTTGAGACAAATTTAGAATTTTGTCCCAAATGATAATTTTTAATAATATTTTATATTTCGTCGCAACAGGTACATTTTAGGGCCGAATTTTAATTTTCATCCCAAAGAGGCTATTGCAGCCCACATAAGGCGATGGAATTTGGAACCATTTTTTTTTATCCGGATAGGTCTTTAGGGATGAATTTTGGGCTATTGGGACAAAAAAAAATTGTCCCAATAGCCCCTTTTTCTAGTAGTGGATCTATATGAATCTCTTACAAATATCTGTTGCTTGAGAAGATTCTTATATATATATATATATATATATATAAATGATGGTTGTATATGGGTGATCTTAATCTCGAGTTTTTTACTAACTCGTTCATGTTAGATCATGGTTTTTGATTTACTATGGGTGAGATCGATGTATCATTCCTGGCCAATGTCTCCGAATCTTGGAATCACAGTTTGGTTTATGACTGGGAAGGTCTATGCACAATAGTGAAATCTTGATGCAGCAGAAAACCGCTACATCAAATCTACTCTTTCTTGTGAGAAGTAAAGAAGTAGTTCCCTAGAGGGTTGAATCAGGGCTTGAACAATTAAGAATGCTCTCCTTCTTCCATAAAAGAATAAGGGATATAACTGTTCATTAAAGAATCAATGGTACTTAATGGAAAAGATATAATTATAAGGGTATAACAGACTTTATTACCTAACTCTTATTATGAACTACTTGTAGAGGATCATACCATATATAATAACTATATCGATGGATATTGATTTCTTGGTTTGTGTAAAAAACATATACAGTTACGAGTGTGTAATCTCGGGTTTTTCGTAGAGTAAATCCGAGGTTAATAATCATGAAATATTAATTAAAGAGTTTAATTACTTTTCTAAGGATTATTGGAGCTCAAGACTATGAGTCTTTGAGGTCCCCTTGCTATCCCGGAACGTTGATGATAACAAAGATCACTGTGAATTAACTAGATGGTCCAATTAATTATGTTACAAAAGTAACAAGAATTTTATTCAGACAATTAACTAAATAACCTGATTAATTAAATAATGGACTAACAATTAATTAAATTAAATAATATGATTATTTAAATATATTAATAATTATGAATTTATAATTGAATTAATTATTTTATAGAGGCAAGGGTTCAATAATGACCAAAGAAAAGATTTAAAAAAATAATGATTATTTAATTTTTTGCAGATCATGTGTTCAAGTCACAGTGAAAACATTGAATTATATGGGATCCTATTTAATCTAGGTGACTTGTACCCTATCTTGATTTAATGAATATATATAATATATCAAGATATTTGTTTCTTAATATTTTGATATTTAAAAACAAGATAATGGATATTAAAAAAAAAACTATTTTATTGAATCAAGTAATTGTTATCTTTAAGGACTCTTGATTAACGTAATCATTAAAAAGAGTTATAGAAATGAAAATAATAAGAAGAAAAATAGAGAAAGGGTGTGCGGCCAACAAGAGAAAAATAAAACAAATAGAAAGTTTTTTTGGTTCTTGTTTTTTAAAAGAGGGTGGCCGAACCACGCACAAAAGGAAGACAAAGAGTTGAGCTCTTTTCATCCTTCTAAAGTCCGTGATGCGTCCACACACAGTTTTTGAAATCTGGGAGATAGTGAGGAAAGCAATATCAAGAAGTGAAAGAATGAAGGAGTTTGTCTAGAGGAATGATTTCGAATCCTGGCGTTTGTTTATTATTATATATCATACACGGTTCATACAATCGCTAAATATTTTAAAAGGTTTTAAAATTTCCTTACGTTGCACTACTCTAAGGCTTACAATGGGTTGATCCGAATTTAAAACAAAATCATTTGTAATGCATAGACAACTTGAAATTTATTATTATAAAAATTTCCAATGCAAAGCTGAAGTATAATTTCATTTTTTCCAATTTTTTTACTTCAAAAGACATTTAGCACTTCTCTGTCTTTGATTCACAAGTTGAAACCCTAAATAAAACTCTTTTCATCACGCCGCTATTGTTCCTTTCATGAAACAATATCCCTTACGCAACTACTTTTCTATTAACAAAAGACTTGTGTGATCAGATTCACAAACTTAAGAGGTTTGTTAAAATCGTATGGTCTGATCTTTGTAAACGTTTATATTTTTGCATCATGTTCATATTTTTGTTTTTTAGGTTTTTGCAAGCTTTTGTACTCACACGTTTGAAGGTGTTTTGATTGGTTTCGAAATCTTTGCGTGTGTTTGTTGAAGGGTTTGTTGTGATAATTCATGTTTGAAAAATGTTTTTGCACACATTAAACACATAACTATACGGTCAAAATCCCTAACACT
Source organism: Dipteronia dyeriana (assembly GCA_032871835.1). NCBI lineage: Eukaryota > Viridiplantae > Streptophyta > Magnoliopsida > Sapindales > Sapindaceae > Dipteronia > Dipteronia dyeriana. The sequence continues at coordinate 57,723,931 of CM065300.1, read as the reverse complement.
TCGAAAGTATTCATCTGCGTTGTGATTAACACTGAAAAGTGTATGTTTACTAAGTGATAATATCATCATTTTACACTTCCAATATGATCAGTTCCCCAATTTAGACATAATTTCATTCGCTCGCTTAAATAAATGTGTTGTGTAGTAATCAGTGTATTTTTCTTTCTCTTTCAAAGGTAATTCGATCAATTCAGAATCATGGAGAATTCAGATGGAAAAGCAAACATCGTTTTCAAGTTTAGAACGTCAAAAACCTTAGTAAGGCCATGAAAGGTATTTTTATAATTTTGACTATTCACTGTTCACAGTTGACTTTCACTGTTCACTGTTCACTTCACAGATGAGTTACTGTTCACTATCACTGTTTACTGATGACGTGGTGAAATCTGAACTCTCCATTCTAAATTCATCCGATGGTCACTTTTCATCCGTATTTGGTATAAATAGGGGCCCTCTCCCTCTAATTTTCATATTCTGAATCCAAATATGATATTATATTTGTGAAATTCTCTGTCTTTTGTTCTCAAATTCTCAGTTTAAATAAAATAGCTATTTTCTAGTTAAATTATGTCTGGCTAATTTTATATAGCTGGGGCCAAAGGTGATACTGTTGGTATGGAAAATATGATCAAATTTTGGTAAGTTTATAATTTTTTGCTTTCTCCCCTCTGATATTTGTGGAGTTTTTGACTCAATGTAGATAGACAGATATTGTCTAGCACAGTGAGTACTCTTACCGTTATCTATCAGAGAGTTGTTTCTCCCCTCTGATCTTTGTGGAGTTTTTAACTCACTGTAGACAAACAGATATTCTCTAGCATAGTGGGTACTTTTACCCATATCTATCAAAGAGTGATTTATTCCCTCTGATCTTTGTGGAGTTTTGACTCACTGTAGACAGACAGACGTTGTCTAGCACAGTGAGTACTTATACCCATATCTATCAGAGAGTGGTCAGTGGAGTGAAATACCATCCTATTAATCTGGACTAAATATTAATTATTGGATCATATTTGAATTACCAACAGTGGATCCCTTAGCCCCAGTTTTAATTTTAATTGACTTACAATTTATAACAAGCTTAGAAATTAATCTAAATAATTAATTCTACAAGGACAAGTGAACAACCTCCCTGTGGTTCGACTCGGTCTTACCGGTTAATTTATTACTTTGACACTCTTATACTTGAGAGTAGGAACACTTCTTTAGGAAGTGTCAAGTTTTTGGTGCCGCTGCTGGGGAGGTAAGTCCCCCTTTTCTTTGTAGAAGTAATTTCTTTTTAATTTTATTTTTGTTTTGTTTTTTTTTCTATCTTCTTTGTTCTTGTTTTGTATTCATTTTGCATCACTCATCTCAATCATAAACTTCATTCACTTAAAAAAAAATACATTTGTAATCATTAATCATATTTTTACATTTTAGTCATTCAACTTTTTTTTATTTGAATTTTAGATCTAGTTTGTATTTGTATATAGATCATTTTATTTTTCATTTTTTTGCATATCAGTCCCTGTAGTTATCACATTTTTTTCTTTTGTCTCTATATTTATAATTATTTGCACTTTTACCCTAATACTTGTGCATATTTGCATTTACACTCCTAGAGTTTTGCATCTTGTTATTTTTATCACTTTTTCTTTTATTTTCTTCATTTTTGTGTATTTCATCTCCATGAAACCTCATTAAATTTGCATGAGACGTTGGTCTCGAACATCTAGTGGTAGATTAATTAGAAGATCACAATCACCCACATTCACCAACAACATGGCTGAAAACCCACATAGACAGCCAACAGGAAACCAAGCCGAGAACCTTTTAGACAACTTTGACAACATATATCAACACAACAACCACCCGCCTTATGTTGACCATGACCAACACATTAACCCAAATCCACCTAGAACTCTTAGAGACTATATGAATCCCACACGTACTGGAGCACCTTCATGCATAGCTTTCCCACCAAATGCAGCACACTTTAATTTTAAACCGGGAATCATTCAATTTTTATCCAATTTTCACGGTCTTGAATCTGAAAATCCATATTTTCATCTTAGGGAGTTTGAGGAAGTCTGTAACACTTGCACTGACCAAAATGTTAGCATGGATATAATCAAGCTTAAGTTTTTCCCTTTTTCCTTAAAAGATAAAGATAAAACTTGGTTACAAAACCTTAGGTTTGGATCAATCCAAACTTGGAATGATATGCAACAACAGTTCTTAAAGAAAATTTTCCCACCTCATAGAACAAACTCTCTTAAGAGGCAAATCACTTCATTTGCCCAAAAACCTGGGGAAACACTTTACCAATGTTGGGATAGGTACAAAGATTTATTAAATGTCATCCACATCACGGTTTTGAAACATAGAGAATAATTTCACATTTCTATGAGGGACTCACACCCCAAAGTAGACAAGTTATTGAAATGGTGTGTAATGGGGAGTTCAGTGACAAAAATCCCGAAGAAGCACTTGACTATCTTGACCACATCGCTAAAAATGCTCAAAATTGGGACACCATTGGTTCCTATGAGTCCATGAGCAAACCATAACCATCTCCATCTAGTGGAGGCATTTACAATCTTAGAAAAATCATGACCTTCAAGCTAGATTCGCATCCCTAGCTAGGAAAGTTGAAGCTTTAGAAACTAAAAAGAGTGAACATGTAAAATTTGTACAAGAAATCGCATGCCATGTATGTGATTCTGATGATCATATCACTCATAGTTGTCCAACTTTGCTAGCCATAAAAGATTGCCTTCATGAACAAGCCAATATTTTGCACACTTTTAACAAGCTAATTTAAAATCCATACTCACAAACCTACAATCCTGGTTGGAGAAATCATCCAAACTTTAATTGGAGGAACAACAATCAAGCCCAGTCTTCATAACCACCAGGACCATCACATCAAAAAACACACCAGAATTTCCAAAACCCACAAGGTTATGCACCTTATGTCCCACCATCTAGGAAAAACCTTGAAGACAATTTACACTCATTCATTGAGAAACAAGAATCCATTAACAGTCAAACTGCACAACCCTTGACAGATGATAAAGATACTTTGGAAAAGATTCCACACACGAAAAAGGTAAGTTTCCATCTCAACCACAACCAAATCCCATGAGTCAGTCAAGTTCCTATGATAATAACCAAACGCCCAGATCAAGTCAAATCAATTATCACTCTTCGTAGTGGGAAGGTCATCGAAAAACCTATTCTTGAATCTGATAAAAATGATGATGAGTCAATTTCCAAGGGTTAGGAAGGGGTTGATGAAACCACTGTTGACGAAGAAATAATTGAATCCCCACCTACACTCCCATATCCTCAAGCTCTAAAAAATTCACAGAAATCGAAGCATTCCCCAGAGATTTTTGAAATTCAAACAGGTAAAGATCAATATCCTATTGTTGAACGCAATCAAACAAGTATCTTCTTATGCCAAATTTTTGAAAGATCTGTGCACTGTGAAAAGGAAGCATCAGGAAAGAAAGAAAGCCTTTATAGCTGAACAGGGAAGTTCCATTCTTTCCGATAAAAATATTTTGAAATATAAAGATCCTGGTTGTCCTACTATTTCCCGCACAATTGGTAACTATAAAATTGAGCATGCTTTACTTAAACTTGGTGAGTTAAAGCCGACTTCAACTTGTCTTGCTGATAGGTCAATTAAAATACCAAAAGGAATAGTGGAAGATGTGTTAGTACAAGTCGATAAATTTATCTACACAATATATTTTATTGTCTTGGAAACATAACTTGTTGTTAATGAGTACAAATCAATTCCTGTTATATTGGGCCGACCATTTTTAGCTACTGCTAATGCCTTAATTAATTGCAAGAATGGAATAATGAGCATATCTTTTGGAAATATGGAAATTAAGCTTAATGTTTTCAACATGTCTAAAGAACCATTTGATGATGAAAATGAAGATGAAGATGTAGACATTATTGAAACCATTGTTGAAGATCATGTTCAAAAGGATTGTTTTAATTCATCTGAAATTTGTGTGATCAATTCAACTGAGTCAAGCATGCATTCACATCTTGATGATTGTTTGCAGATTGTCAAAGAAGAATGAGACACTTCAGATTTTGAAGAATTGGAACAGAAAGATGACGAGCCAAAAGAAAAAGCACCCTTCAATGATTCTTTTCCTGATGATCTTTTATTCTCTATCACAATTTTACCTTGGTATGCTGACACTGTTAATTATCTTGCAACAGGAATGATGCCACTATATTGGAATGCATATGACAGAAAGAAATTTTTGACCGAGGTAAAACATTTTTACTGTGATGACCCGTACTTATTCATATATTGTTCTGATCAAATTGTTCGACGGTGTATTCCAGGCAATGAGGTAAGTAGTGTTATTGAATTTTATCATTCTGAAACATGTGGTGGTCATTTTTCGTCAAAGAAAACGGCTGCAAAAATCTTGCAGTGTGGATTTTATTGGCCCACCTTGTTTAAAGACGCACATGCATTCTGTAAAACCTGTGAAAATGTCAATAGTTAGGATCCATTTCCAAGCGAAACATAATGCCTTTAATCGCCATTCTTGTCATTGAAATATCTGATTATTGGGGAATTGATTTTATAGGTCCATTTCCACCGTCATTTGGATTTTTGTACATTTTAGTTGCCGTTGATTATGTGTCAAAATGGGTCGAGGCAACTCCTTGTCGAAATAATGATCACAAAACAGTGATCAAGTTTTTAAAGGAAAATCTTTTGAGTCGATTTGCAATCCCTCGAGCCATTATCAGTGATGGAGGTAAACACTTTTGTAACAAGCCTTTTGAGTCTTTATTGAAGAAATATGGAGTCACACACAAAATTGCTACACCATACCACCCTCAAACAAGTGGTCAAGTTGAGTTAGCAAATAGGGAGAGAAAACATATCTTGCAGAAAACGGTTCACCCTGATCGAAAAGATTGGTCTTTTAGACTAAATGATGCGCTTTGGGCTTACCGCACTAAATTCTAAACATCTTTGGGTATGTCTCCTTATAGTTTAGTTTATGGAAAACCTTGCCACTTACCTATTGAACTTGAGAAAAAAGCATATTGGGCCATTAAAGCTTTCAATTATAACCTAAATGATGCTGGTAAATTGCCCAAGTTGTAAATAAATGAACTTAAAGAATTAAGAAATGATGCATATGAAAATGTAAAAATTCTTAAAGAAAAATCTAAAACCTTTCATGACAGACGAATTTTAAGAAGATCATTTGAAGTTGGTCAAAAGGTTTTGCTTTATAATTCTCGACTTCATTTATTTCCTAGCAAATTGAAATCAAAATGGAGTGGTCCGTTTGTTGTGAAACACGTGTATCCATATGGTGCCCTAGATATTGAGAATCCTAGGAATGGTAATGTGTTTAAAGTAAATGGACAACGTGTGAAACTATTCTTAGAAAATACAGATTTTAAAAAAGACTTTGCCGTCCTTTCTGACCCTTGTTACAAAGGTGAGTAAACAAATCTTTTGTTTTTGACTTTATTTGTGTTTGCAATTATTATTTTGTTTTTTTTTTGGTTTTATATTTTAAATTTTTACAGGATTAATTTCTAGATTCAATTTTTGCTTGCTGTGTTTTGTATAAAACCCCGGTTAAGTGGTGATAACGGTACTCCGTGACAATTCAAGTCGGTTTAATTTAGTTTCCCAACTAACTGATCCCCAAAACAATGCATGATGAAATTTTCACAAACCTGCGAAAATATTTTCCATCGTTTCCCAAAAATGCTCTGAAAAAGATTTACAAAGCACGTTCCGAAAGATTACGCTTACTGATGATAAACAACATTCCTGTTGAAATTTCGAAGCTAAGGTGCATCTAGCAGGTGAGTCTACTGATTCATTTATATCTTACATGCCTGGTTTTGGAAGAAGTAACCTTGCAAAAAAAAAAACGAAGAGCTAAGAAGTTAGGGGTTACTTGTCACAAATGTGCAAGTACAACTTGCAACACACATTGTCGTTCTTTAGGAATGGTGTCTAATAATTGGGAAGATAAAATTTTATTCATTAGGCATGGTTTGAGTATGGAGTCATTGGATAATATCCTAACAACTCTTCATGCACATCCTAGTGGATATGTGCAAATGGCAATTGACCAATTATGACCACAATTTCAAAAAGAACATTCACACTATTCAAATTTATAAACTCTCCATTGTGTTATCATTGACTAATCCTTTTGTTCATTAAGTCATCTTGAGAATTTTTTCGAACTATTCTAGACACACACGGACATTGACATGTGATTATGTGCAGTAAGTTGAGATTTTGCTATATTTAGTTCTGAAACATCATTCAAGGGTAACAACCGAAGGCAGTGGTCTTGTTTTAAAATATATAGTAATCATCATAATAATAATTTTATGTGTTGTGACCAAAACTCTTACTTAGTAGCTAGACCTTATGACTTAGTAAGCATAAAGTGTTCGCGCAAAACGGTAGAGTCTGGATAAGAATAAAGTGCAGTTTTGTAGCCTCTTTAACTCGAGCAATTAAGTTCGTGGGGTGCTTCAACACCTAATATCCTAAGACCAACTGGTTTGAGAGTCATTGACCCAAAGCTCGTTACACGGGTTAAAGAGAAAACTTAAGGGAATTGTATTAAAAAAAAACATCTGCAGTCTGAGTAATTAAGTCCGTAGGAGTGTTTTAACACTTAATGCCCTAAAGACAATTGGTTTGGGAGTCATTGGCCTAAAGCTCGCTACATGGATTAAAGATGGAATGTTTGTTTCCAATTTTGTTATATTAAAAAAAAACCAAAAATAAATAAATAAATAAAACAAAACTACTGCCTAAGGAAGAAGCCCTGATGAGATTTCGGAATAAAAATGTTGTTTCATTTCAATTGAATCTCATAGTTATTGTGTTGATCTTTATTGAGCACAAGAAAGTTTGATTGATAACTCAATTGATGACTGGTTGTCAAAGGGTGAAAAATGAGGTATGGGAGAGTTTGTCTATTTGATTGTTTAGAGATTTAAATTTGATTTTTTACTATTTTCGCTTTAATTGCTAGGGAATAGCAATAAGCTGGTTGGGGGGGGGGGGGGTGTGATTAACACTAAAAAGTGTATGTTTACTAAGGGATAATATCATCATTTTACACTTCTAATATGATTAATTCCTCAATTTAGACATAATTTCATTCGCTCGCTTAAATAAATGTGTTGTGTAGTAATTAGTGTATTTTTCTTTGTATTTTAGAGATAATTCGATTAATACAGAATCATGGAGAAGTCAGATTGCAAAACAAACATCGTTTTCAAGTTTAGAACGTCAAAAACATTAGGAAGGCCATGAAGGGCATTTTTATAATTTTGACTATTCACTATTCACAGTTGACTTTCACTGTCACTATTCACTTCACGGATGTGTTACTGTTCACTGTTAACTATTCACTTCACGGATGAGTTACTGTTCACGGTCACTGTTCACTATTCACTTCACAGATGAGTTACTGTTCACTGTCACTGTTCACTGTCACTGTTCACTGATGCCGTGGCGAAATCTGGACGCTCCATTCTAAATTCATTCGATGGTCAATTTTCATCCGTATTTTGTATAAATAGGAGGCCTCTCCCCCTTAATTTTCATATTCTGAATCCAATATGATATTAGATTTGTGAAATTCTCTCTCTTATGTTCTCAAATTCTCAGTTTAAATAAAATAGCTATTTTCTAGTTAAATTATGTTTGGCTAATTTTATATAGCTGTGGCCAAAGGTTATACTGTTGGTATGGAAAATATGATCCAATTTTGGTAAGTTTATTATTTTTTGCTTTCTCCCCTCTGATCTTTGTGGAGTTTTTGACTCACTGTAGATAGACAAATATTTTCTAGCACAGTGAGTACTCTTACCCATATCTATCAGAGAGTGGCTTCTCTCCTCTGATCTTTTTGGAGTTTTTGACTCACTGTAGACAAACAGATATTGTCTAGCATAGTGGGTACTTTTACCTATATCTATCAGAGAGTGGTTTATCCCCTCTAATCTTTGTGGAGTTTTGACTCACTGTAGACAGACAGACGTTGTCTAGCACAATGATTACTTATACCCAATCTATCAGAGAGTGGTCAGTGGAGTGGAATACCATCCCATTAATCTGGACTAAATATTAATTATTGGATCATATTCGAATTACCAACAGTGGATCCCTTAGCCTCAGTTTTAATTTTGATTGATTTACAATTTATAACAAGCTTAGTAATTAACCTAATAATTAATTCTACAAGGACAAGTGAATAACCTCCCTGTGGTTCGACCCGGTCTTACCGGTTAATTTATTAATTTGACACTCTTATACTTGAGAGTAGGAACACTTTTTTAGGACGTGTCAAGTTGCTTCTTCTTTGATCTGCTATTGTTTGATGAATGGTTTATAGTGATAATACCTGCTTGTTCAATAGCCAATGTTAGATATGAATGCAATGGTTCAATATGAACATGATTACCTTCGGCATGGAAGTTTTGAATAAAACCATATTTGCTTAAACATATTTTGATTGATAATTTTTTCTCCCCAAATTTATGTTTTATTATTCTTATATGATGTTAATTTTGTTTGGTTTTAGTTAGAATTCTGTTTATTGTTTTTAATTATAACATATCAACATTGTACAGGTATATATTGTGATTCAATTAATAATTGTTGATTTTCAGTAAATATATGCTTGTTATAACACATTATACACGATTTCATAGTCAGTTACAAATTGTGTGTTTTTGTCTTATTCTATATAAAATTTTTAAAATTGTTTTTTTTGTAGGGATTTTAAACTTAATATCATGAAAAATGGTGCAAAGAAAACATAGCCTTTGTTAATTTAGAATGTTTGGAAGAAACTTATCTATATGAAAATATCAGTTAGAATCATTATTATATATTTTAAGTGATCGAATAGTTGTTTGTATAATCAAAACGTAAAACATATAATCACATTTAAAATAGTATTGGTATGTAAGGATTTGCATTGTCAAATGTATGAAAAACTTTATTACAAAATTATCAATTAGAATCCATATTAACTAATTTATATGATCACATAGTTATTCAGTAATCACAACTTAATGTTTACATAATACATTTTAAAAGACTATTGATATATGAATATTTGCATTGACAAATGCATGAAAACCATTTATGTAAAAATATCAGTTAGAATCCGTATTAAAAATAGAATTTAAGATAACCCTTTTAAGACATATATAATCTCAATTAAAAGATATTTGATATATAATATTTGCATTGATAAATGCATGACAATCCTTTATGTATCAATTATAAAAAGAATCCATATTATATAGTTTTTGTGATCAAATATCGGTTTTAAATTTACAGTTTAAGATATTTAATCATATTTTAAAGAGTGTTAATATATGAAGATTTGTATTGATAAATGCATGGCAACTTTTCAATAAAAATATCAATTAGATTACATATTATATATGTTGTGTTGTTGCATATCTGTCGTTACAATCATAATGTAATATGTAAAATTATAGCTAAAAGAGTCGATATAAACATATTTGCATTGATAAATCCATGACAGCCATTTATGTGACGGTCTCAATTAGAATTCATATTGTATAGATTGTGTGATTGAATATTTATTTATATAATCACTACGTATATAGCATAATCATATCATATAGAGTATTGATATATGAAGATTTGGATTCATAAATACGTGACAACCTTTTCTATTAGAATATCAACTAGAATTTATATTATATCTTTGTGAAATCGAATGTTTTTTATATAATCACAATGTAAAATGTGTAATCACATGTTAAAACGTGTTGATATATGTTGTGTTGTTGCATATCTGTCGTTACAATCATAATGTAATATGTTAAATTACGGCTAAAAGAGTCGATATAAACATATTTGCATTGATAAATCCATGACAGCCATTTATGTGACGGTCTCAATTAGAATTCATATTGTATAGATTGTGTGATTGAATATTTATTTATATAATCACTACGTATATAGCATAATCATATCATATAGAGTATTGATATATGAAGATTTGGATTCATAAATACGTGACAACCTTTTCTATTAGAATATCAATTAGAATTTATATTATATCTTTGTGAAATTGAATGTTTTTTTATATATAATCACAATGTAAAATGTGTAATCACATGTTAAAACATATTGATATATGTAGATTTGCATTGATAGATTTATGACAACATTTTCTGTAAAAATGTGAACTATAATCCATATAAAATATTTTGTGTAATCGTAATTTTTTTAATACAATCACAATGTAATTATGTAAATATCACTTGTTTTAGAGGGTGGAAAAGTTTTATTGAAAAGCTGTGTACTGCGAATCCCATATCGAAAAAAGAAAAGGTATTAAGGTGGTTTATAGTCTTACTTCAATAAGGTTTTTAATATAATTTTTTTTGTGTAATCTTAATTTTTTTTACTACAATCACAACATAAATATGTAAATATCACTCGTTGTAGAAGGTGGAATTTTTTTATTGTGACTATGATGTTTTATTAGCAGTTGTTGAATGTGATGACTTGGTTTCTTGTTAATCAGAAGAAAGTGAAGTCTATCTATGATCCATTACTTTATTGAATGAGAAATGGAAAATGCAATGAAATGATGTTAAGTGGAGAAAATGTAAGGATGTTAAATGCTAAAAATTAATTTAAAATTAACAACAATGTAAAGTTAATTTAATAATTCGCATGGAAAGTGTGCAATTGGCAAGTAAGGTAACACTAACTGACCATACCTTAAGAAACAATAATAACCTATATTGTATTTTCGAGAAAGTAATATTATCCTTTTGTCTTTCTATTTAATAAAAGTATCGATTAGGCATTGGGCAATTAGTTAAAGTCTATAGGGTTACCAAAGCCGGGATATTTTAATGAAGTTTAAATAAAACATTAATTGCATGCAAGCCGCAGAGCTTTATTCAATGAATTAGATGCATCCCTTTATCCAAGAAAATTTATTGATGCGTTTAAGACGCGACTGGAGATTTGGATGTTCGGATTATGCTCGATAGTAAGAGTGTAAAAGTGTATTTGACAATCATTTCATATTAATAAAAGTGATTTATAGTTTAACAAATCTTATAGCATTATAGTTTAATTATTATAATTGTCAAAAGTAAAGAATCATAAGATCAAAAGACCATAAGAAAAAAAGAATTGTTCATACATCTGGATATGTATGAGGTATACACAATTCTTTTAGTTAGTCTTAAATAATATTCACAACTTAGGATAAAGGTTGGGCGTTTTTATCTTGTCAAAGTTGTAGAGTCTTTTGCTTGCATTTGAGTGGGATCAAACGTATTATGATGAGTCTAAAACATCAAAGTGTGGTGTCTTTGAGCAAAGGAATCTAGTGCACTAGGTGCATTGAATGGGATCACAATGAGAAACTTTATCCAGAACCGTCAATGGATAAAAGTTTTGCCTTGAAGACAATCGGAGAGTCTATCTCAATCCTGAGATAAATAGTAGACTTATGGTTGCAAGTGTTATCATTTGAGATGTCAATGAGTACGATTATATAGCATAGTCTATCCTCGATAGTTTGGTGGTATAAATTTGTTAATCGATAGAAGACTTCATCTATAGATATGGACATCATGGCTCCATTTATTAAATAAGAGTAGAATATCATATGGATGTTTTGAGGTATTGAATATTAAATCTTAACGTTAAGTTGTCAATATTGTTTATTGAAATATAGCTTCTAGACAAGTCAAAATATCAAAGTTATAAATGTGGTTATATGAGTAAATATGGTAACTTGGAGAGCTATAGTCGGTCTATGAGTTCTTGGTGATTACTGGTATTCTTCATGAGGATACACTTTCTACATTAAGATTGTCTAGGTATGAATGAGTAATATTAACTTATTCTATCTTTATTTAAGAGTTCAATTTTAATTCTTTAGTGGAATGAACTAAAATTAATATATTAGACCTAAGTGAATCTTTTGTTGATTGTGATTGAACTTAAATTTAGATAGCCCGTCAAGATCCCAAATCCACACAAAATTGTATAGATCACTTGATATATCCTACTGGACCAATTAATGGGTCCATCTAGAATAATATTAAGGCATGTTGACTTGTTTCTTTTAGTAAGAATAGGTCTCGTATACATGTGGATTTTTTATTTAAGTCTAATGGATTTAATAAAATAGGAAAAACATTATTTGACCCATATATATTGGCTTGGGCAGCTAAGGCTATATATAATAGCTTATTATATTGTTTTCTATTTTATTATTTAATTAAATGGAAATTAATTAATTTGTTAATTAATTAATTATTTAATTAAAAGTCAAAATCTTTTTCCTAGTAGGAGTATGTTTCCTATTATCATATTATTGTTGGTAATATGATAAGTATCAAATACTATATTTGATAAGTAGACAAATAAAATGAATTTATTTATCTTGTCAAATTAGGAAGTATTTGATTTCTATTAAATCTTAATTCAGTCACAATTTAATTATATTCAGTAATTGATTATTGAATAAATACACTTTTTGAGTTGGATTAGAAGTCTTGGTGTAGAAAAGAATTCATTTTTGAAAAGGATTATTAGTCACCAAGTAAATCCACCGAAGAATTCTTGCCTACCAAGTAAAAACAAGAGGAATTCGGCCAACCCTAAATAAATTAGGGCAAGGAATTCAGTCAATATATATATGGCAAGTAGAATTCGGCCAAGCCTAATTTTAGAGAGAGAAAAATTTCGGCCACTTCCTTTTCTTGGAGAGAAATTTAGGCCAAACCCTAATCTAAGGGAGAGAAATTTCGGCCAAGAGAGAATTTTAAGTGTAGAGAATTCGGATATTGCTTTAGATAAATTCTTCCAACTCTAAAGATTGGTGTGTGAAAATTTGGTAAAGAGGAAAAGGAAGAAATAACGTTTTGTATTCGATAGTGCACTAGTAGCCTTTATATTAAAAGGTTTTGTGTACAACATCGAATCTAGATTCACGCGAGTTTCAATCAAATTGATTGATAATTCACAAGTGACCAAACGTTCTTTGTTTTTCTTCTTGGAGGATTATTGTGACTAACTGAGAAAGAGATTTTGTTTGTTTCCATCCTCAAGTATACAATTTAAAGAAAGGGAGCACACACTCCTAGGTGGTTCATGTTCGTGATTGGATTAGAAGATCTTACGGATTCAATTCAACGCTAGTTCAATCGTCACGAAAAAAGGTACGATACTTTTAATATACGTCAATTAATCTAGGTTTAAGGTTCTTTCTATTAAAAAGAATTTTTTTAAATATCAAACCCTAATTTTACGCTTCCGCCTCATTTCGAACCGATTTTTCCCTACATTGAATGGATTAATAACATAATTAGTTTATCTGCGTGTGTTGGTAGTGTAGTATGCTTTTGTTATCCATTTAAGTAATTATTTAAAAATGCATGTACGTTACTCAATTAATTTGATGTTTTCTAAGATATATAATTATTATTTATGGATGACTGCTTTCATACAAAATTTCAAACTATATACACCTACATGAGTCTATTCCCCTCCATTAAAAAAAAAACACATGTAAAAAAAAACCCTTTTGTGTTGAATATTCTTAAGTGGTGATCCCTACTGTATTTTTATAGGGATTTGGTTTATTTTTTTAATATTTTTAAACAAACGAAGTGTAGAATTCAATTTTTAGGAATACTAATCTTTTGATATCCATATTAATTATTGTCAACTGGATGTCCTAAAAAAATGGAAGCACTTTTTTTGTACTTTTTAAAGTCAATTGAAGATGTGATTCTAGAAGAGAAGATGGCCAGATTTTCTTGACTGGATCACCAAAGTAGAGCGGTTCTTCTATGGACTCTTTAAGAGTTGGTGTATGTACATGGCCAGTCGAGCTATCAACAAGATAACTGTCAAGTACCGATTCCCGATTCCCCGCTTATATGACATGTTAGATCAACTGGAGGGTTCAAAGCTGTTTTCGAAGATTGATCTACGTAGTGGGTATCACCAAATTCGGGTCAGATCTAGGGATGAATGAAAAACGGCGTTTAAAAGGAAGGATGGTTTATATGAGTGGTTGGTCATGCCTTTCGGTTTATCAAATGCACCTAGTACTTTCATGCGAGTGATGAATCAGGTATTGATGCCTTTTGTGGGAAAGTTTGTTGTGGTTTATTTTAACGACATTCTTATTTATAGTAAGACTGAAGAAAGCATGTTGAGCAGTTGCGGGAGGTGTTAAAAGTTTTATAAGAAAATCAACTGTTTCTTAATCTGAAGAAATGTAGTTTTATGACCAACTGTTTGTTATTTTTGGGTTACGTGGTGAGTTCAGAAGGAATTCATGTGGACGAAGAGAAGGTGTGAGCAATTCGAGAATGGCCTGCGCTGAAAACCGTAAGTAAAGTTCGTAGCTTTCATGGCTTAGCTACTTTCCATCCCCGGTTTATTCAAAATTTCAGCACTGTCATGGCACCGATAATAGAATGCATGAAGAAGGGTCGATTTAGTGGAGAGAAGAAGCAGAGATGAGTTTTGCGTTAATCAAGGAGAAATTGTGTACTGCACCAGTACTGGCTCTACCCAGTTTTGAGAAGATTTTTGAAGTGGAGTGCGATGCTAGTGGGGTGGGAATTGAAGTTGTGCTGTCCTAAGAAAAGCGACCAGTAGCTTTCTTTAGCGAGAAATTAAGTGAAGCTCGCCAGAAGTGGAGTACTTATGATCAGGAGTTTTACGCAGTGGTCCGAGCCTTGAAGCACTGGGAACATTACCTAGTACAGAGGGAGTTTGTATTGTACACTGACCATCAAGCTTTAAAGTTTATCAACAGTCAGAAGAACTTGGACAACATGCATGTCAGGTGGGCCACTTTCCTTCAGAAATTTCCTTTTGTTATCAAGCACAAATCAGGGGTTCTGAACCGAGTTGCTGATGCATTGAGCCGCCGTGCCACCCTACTCGTAACCCTAGCTCATGAGATTGTTGGGTTTGATTCTCTAAAGGAGTTGTATAAAGAGGATGGGGATTTCAAGGAAATCTGGTCCAAGTGTATTGAAAAAAAGCCTATCAGTGATTTTTATGAAAATAATGGGTATCTGTTTCGTGGAAATCGTTTGTGTATTCTCAGAACATCTCTACGGGAGAAATTAATCAGAGACTTACACGGTGGTGGATTGAGTGGACACTTGGGACGAGACAAAACGGTGGCTAGCTTGGAGGAACGGTATTTCTGTCCACAACTGAAATGAGATGTTAGGAATTTTGTGCAGAGATGTTACACTTGTCAGGTGTCTAAAGGTCAGTCACAAAATACTGGTCTTTATATGCCTTTACCTGTTCCTAACAATATCTGGGAGGACTTGTCTATGGATTTTGTGTTAGGACTACCCCGTACCTAGCAAGGAGTAGATTCGGTTTTCGTGGTGGTTGACAGGTTTTCAAAAATTGCTCACTTTATCCCTTGCTAGAAGACCTTTGATGCTTCTCACATAGCCCGACTATTTTTTAGAGAAGTGGTCCGACTACACGGGGTACCATAGTCAATTACCTCTGATCGTGACACGAAATTCCTTAGCCACTTTTGGCTGACCTTATGGAAAATGTTCAATACATCTCTGAAATGAAGTACTACTGCTCACCCACAAACTGATGGACAAACGGAAGTGACGAATAGAACCTTGAGAAATCTGGTCCGTTGCGTTTGCGGAGATAAGCCGAAATAGTGGGATCATGCATTGCCTCAAGTTGAGTTTGCCAACAATAGTGTTGTACATAGTGCCACGGGAAAATCTCCTTTTGCTGTGACATATGTGTCACCACCGAAGCACACTGTGGATTTAATTCATTTACCAAAGGGTCCGGGAGTTAGTGTTGCTGTAGAAAACATGGCTACTCAGGCTCAAGCAGTGCAAGCAGAGGTGAGACAGAAACTGGAAGAAACCAATGCCAAATACAAGGCAGCTGTAGACAAGCATATGCGCAGGAAGGTGTTTGAGGAGGGCGACTCTGTAATGGTTTTCTTACTCAAAGAAAGGTTCCCAGTTGGGACTTATAGCAAATTAAAGCCCAAGAAGTATGACCTATATCAGATTCTGAAAAAGATCAATGATAATGCATATGTGATCGACCTACCTGAGACAATGGGAATTTCCAATACCTTCAATGTTGCTAATTTGTTCCAGTATCATGCAGAAGAGCCTCTTTATCCTGAGCCTAACTCGAGGTCTAGTTCTTTGCAAGTAGAGAGGACTGATGTAGAACAGGTGGCTGAGTCCTACATGGCTTGGTGGGACCATCCTAAATCTAAGATTAAAAGACCTTAATTGAAGGGAATCGACGAGTTCTTCAGAAGTCAAAACCTTTGGTGTTGATGCACGTCCATTTTCGACCAAATTCCATCATTTAGGCCCCGAAATCGTAATTCTTTCCTTTTTTAGGAAATTTCCATTTTTGTCATAAGTTGACTTTGACAAGCCAGAATCGTCTACCGTTAATTCCGGCTTGTTTATGGTCGTTAGTATATTTTATTTCCGTAACTTTTGTGATTTTGCTATTTTTAGCAGTTTCGCTATTTATGGCAGCTTTTGATATGTAATCCCATTTCTTGTCCAACAAGGATTCGGGTTAGGGTCTTTCACTTTAAATAGCCTTGTAAGCCGAAAGGCTCAAATAGCTTATTATTCAATAAAATTTCTAAAGCTTTAACTTTATTCTGGTGGATTCTAGTTTTCAAAAGAAGTTAGACATCGGTTTATTTCTAGTTACGTTTTCACTGCGTCATTAACGATGTGATTATATAAGATAAAATTAAAAATGCATAATGAAAAAAACTAAAAACAAGCACTGTTCCAGTCAAGCATTTCTAGGTTTCTAAATTGTGTGACATCACCATTTGTATTCACACATCCAAAAAATAAAATGATGTACCCTGTTTTTTGTCGACCAATCAGCAAAGAAGAGCAATCAAGCATTAAAAACTTGATTACTAGAGTTTGCTTCAGTGGTGGTGAATTGAGTTTGCTTCACCGGTTGTGGTAGTAGTAGTAAAAGAATAAATTGGTAAGGATCATTCTTCAAATAATTTACAAGGGCATAATGATTTGCCTTTTGTTTAGTACTTTTGTTGGACGATGGTTTACCTACTTCTAAAGCATGCTGAAGTAAATGCTTCAACTTGTAATCCTGTTTCTTTTTTCCAAGACAGAATGGGCACCCTAACCTGTCATTCACATTCACATTATACTTGCCAGCCTTCAGATCTTCATAGGGCTTCTAAGCATATTCAGTGAACTCAGAATTACCAAAATACGTCTCTTCTTTGGAACTATACTCTATCTAAAAATAAGAGATTAATCATATTTTTTTTCATGTAACAAATATCATAACAAGGAAAAATAAAGAAAGAAACAAAATAAGATTTACGTACATTATAAAATGAAATAGAGAGATAGAGATTACATTGTATGCTCTTGTATTTGTCTGCAAATAGAGCTAAAGAATAATTTTAGAGAAGATATATTGAATTTAATTTATAGAAAAATGAAACAATTGATATTTTAAGGGAGGCTAAAGACACATCTTATGTCCTTATGTAAGAGGAGAGATGCTTCAGTAACTCTGGGGCCTAAGGTGAGTTGGCATGCTCGACCATTAAAATATCACCAAGTCATTAATTTTACAAACCCAACACAAACACTGCCACACTAGAATTGCCATGTGAAAAAGAACTTGCCAAGTCATGAATTCTAACCAATCATCCCATTATTATTTTTAACTACCATCTTCATAGGTTCACCTCTACATATCTCCATTTCTGAAAAAAAAAATCACAGTTCCATCTCTTGATTTAAAACCCAACAACTAAAATTTTCATACATTTGGTTATTAAAAATATATAAAGAAATTGTTTACAACCTCTTTTGACAGTGGTCCAAAGAAGAATTTTTCATCGGACAGACTCCTGGTGGGACTGAGATCTAGACCATCTCGATTTCCCGGTATCGAGAAACACTGATGCCACGATCTAGAGAGTCTTGATGCCACAACATATCACTTCCCAGGTATCAAAGAGGACCAATATTGTGACACCAGTTAACTGGTATCTAGATATCACGATACCTGTCCTAGACCGATCCAATAAGTATATCTAGTCCACCCAGGGCGAAGAATGATAGTAAGAAGGCACCAACATGCTAAGGAGCAAACAACATTAGCAAGAGTGGATCGATACACCAGGGAACCTAAGACAGTACCACATCTAAAGGAATGAAGCTTGTGTTTGTCTCCCAACCAAGTGGGAAAGAAAGTTGACCTCTCCAGCCATTTAAAAGCACCATAATTGAAATGAAATGGTCAACCTAATCAAAGTTAAATAAAATGGAAACTATAACTTGATTCAAGGGACAATTCCCATGCTGACTTACAGCCTCAATCAACGCCAATCAATGCCAAAATGAAGTTTTCTATGATTGCAGATCAATTGACTAGATTTTCAGAGATTGACTGGATGAATTGGAAACCATAAATATGATGACAAAGGTTAAAGAAAAGGATCCAGGAATTGAGGAAAAAAAAACCAGGAATATAGTTGGACATCACCTATTGTGAGATTTTCACTTATCGACTTGCACGAGTTCGCCATCGCCTACTGTGTAAAGAGAGTGAGAGGGAGAGAGAGAGAAAGAGAAAGAGTAAAAATCTGATCTATATTGTATCAAAAAATAAAATAATCCTAACTGTTTGTTTTCCTACTACCTACTGCATCTTACTTTTTACTCGTACAAAACCCTAGTATCTAGAGGTACCAACCCCACTGCGATCTACTACGTTGCAGTTTGAGGGGGTTGATCAAAATTTTGTTCTAACGATTTTTTGGTTAACAGAATTAAATTTAAAAAAATTAAAACTTAAAAGATAAAAATTTTTAAATTTGAATCCCATATCTCTTTTTCTTACCATCTCTGATCATCATCTTCGACCTAATATCTCAATCTCAAAATTTTAAAACTCATAGACTAAAATTTTCAAATATTGTCGAGTGTAATTTTTTTTTTTACCTTAATAAATTAGAAACATAAAAAAATATGTTTTTGTTTAAAAAATATGTTTTGATTTAGTGATTTAAACAAAAATAGGAAAAAAAATGGAGGCTAATCTAGTTATATAAACTTTAACAAAAAAATTTAAAATTGATTTAAACTAATAAAACAAATGGATTTGTAGAGCCATCAAGAGGCATAAGGAAAATAATTCGATTGAAATAAAGAAGAGAAGAAGTATCTTGGTCGAATAAAAAAAACAAGGAAAAATGACCAGATATGAACAAAACAGATTAAAAGAAAAGGGAAAATATGGAGATTTGTAGAGAGATGAAGAGAGATGAGGAATTTTTGATGTGGCAATGTTGATGTTGGGTTTATATTTAAATCAATGACATGGCAAAATTTGACTGGTTGGGTGTGCCAACTCACCTCTTGACCCAAAGGTATTGAAGCATCTCCCAGATTCTAATTAAGAGAGTGGATCCAATTAATTCTAATTAAGGGAGTCATTAGGGATCTTTTTGAGCTGTACAAATTGTAGATCCTTCATAAATTAAGCCTTACTTGATAATAATAATTTATTAACACCATTAACTGTAACTGCATGCATTGATATATTTGTTTGAAACCAAGTCCCTATGAAACAATTCACGCATTGGTTAAGCAAAATGTTCAATGGTTTGTCAACATATTCAATGTTATTAAACTTTGATAACTTTGTAAATAAAAAATATTATATTGTTATACTTCATACTTTAAAAAATTAATATGAAACCATGCAAGAATTGAGCAATTGTACACATTTAATAATATCATTATTACTGCTATATGTTAATTATTCAAAACATATTATGTGCAAATGAGAACATGTATGAATTGGACATTCATATGATATAGGTATAACTTTGATATCCCTTAATATCAACATTACACTATGAATGCTTGAATCACTTTGTGTGCATATGGGGACATGAATTTTATAGTTATAAAACATTTTATAACTGATAAATTTTAATTAATAAATGTAACTACGGGAACATGAATTGAACAATTGTACACATTTGGTAATAACATTATAAATACTATATGTTAATTATTTGAAACATATTATGTGCATGGGTTTAAAAAATTAATGGCACCTTTTTGGGGGGGTTGTTGTTTAAATAGCACCACATTAATAAATCATGTTTAAAAGGTACAATTTAAAGTGTGGAAACCAAAATACCCATGCCATCACTTTCGTTGTGAAGAAAGAGAGAAAAAGTAAAAACAAAAAAAGTGAATAGACGGCTTCGTGTTCACGGCGATGGTACCGGAATTTGGAAACCAGTTTATCTTTGAACAAAATATTACAATCGATCGAGGTTAGTTGAGCATTGAATTTGTATCGTTTTGGTTGTTGATTAATTTAATGAAATGTTAGATTAGGTTTTATTTATGGATCTGAGAATGAAAATGGGTTAGGTTAGGGTTTTGTATTTGTAAAAAAGTTGTTGAAGAAGATGAAATCGAGCTACGAGCATTTGTATAAAATCTCGGAGCTTTTATACAAAAGCTCAATCCAAGCTTTTATAAAAGCGTCGAGCTTTTATACAAAAGCTCGAGGCTTTTATATAAAAGCTCTGACCGAGGGTTTTAAAAAAGCTCCAAGCTTTTATAAAACCTCGATTCGAGCTTTTGTACAAAAGCTCGGAGCTTTTATACAAAAGCTCGATCCAAGCTTTTATAAAAGTGTCGAGCTTTTATATAAAAGCTCGAAGCTTTTTTATAAAAGCTCGATCCGAGCTTTTATAAAAGTGTCAAGCTTTAAAATAAAAGCTCGACGCGTAAATATAACCTCGATCCGAGGTTTGTACAAAATCTCGAAGACTTTATACAAAAGCTCGGAGTTTTATACAAAACCTCACAGCTTGTATACAAAAGCTCTGAGCTTTTATACAAAAGCATGATCCGGGCTTTTACACAAAAGCTCGGAGCTTGATGATAAAAGCTCGCTTTGAGCTTTTATAAAAGCTCTGTCCGAGCTTTAATCTTCAAGCTCCGAGCTTTTGTTAAGGTTAGAGCTTGTTATTTCTGAGGATTTCACAGGCCAAAAAATTAATTATGTTGTTGTTTAATTTCAGATGACGAATCGGTTGAGGAGTCGCTTAAAACTCCAGTGGAAGAGTGGTACAAGAACAAAGTCACTCGCCATGACCATTTCGATGCTCTTGGCCAGATAGACAATGCCATTAATCGAGTCCCTACAGAATAGGTTGAGGAAGACCGATGTCGGTTAAGGGCGTCCTATTTTGGGCATTTATTGACCATGCCCCGCCCGGTGAAGTTTTCAAGTGGTATTATCCACCAGCTACTTCTGCGGGAGGTGCATCATAATGGGCCCTCAAGAGAGATATGGTTTATGTTAGGTAGTCATGAGGTGAGGTTCTCGAAGGTAGAATTTTGGCTAATCACCGGATTAAGGTTCGAATTAATACGAGCAACTATGTTAGCGTGGATAATGGCCTACATCACCGGTACTTTGGTGGTAAGGATGAGATTTCATCCTTCAAGTGGAGAGATGTCCTGAGGTGAGGTGAGTTTCAGCAGATATACTATAGTGTGAAACTATGCCTCATCTATATGCTGAACTTGATACTTATGGGTTGGACGAGAGAGTCAAAATTCCAGTTTGGCAGTTACGGCTGGTGGATGATCTGGGCGGTTTTGACGCTTTCCCGTGGGGTGCACACGTGTATAGTTATCCCATAATTTCATTCAAGCATGCGCTTGACAGGCGACGGGAGCGGTTCTAGAGATGCCATCAAACAAAGAGACGTGACAAACATAGGGTAGAGGCGTACAACATTTATGGTTTATCTTAGGCTCTTTTGGTAAGCGTTTTATGAATAAAATCATTTACATTTGCAATCGTCTATATGGAATTTGGAAATAACATATATTTATTTGTCGCTTTTTACTTTCGAGGTGATCCAGACTCTGGTGGCTACCAATATGTATCCCCGAATTCTAAAGTGGGCGTTAAAGATACAACCGAGGGGGGATAGGTTGTTGAATATATTCATAGATCATGCAAGTGTCTGACTTGTTAATGTTAATAACTAAATTCAATTACACAACATTCTAACAATGTTTTCAGATGTTTCCAAGGACAAAATTGGTGGCCACCCAAGCTGAGAGGGGTAAACCCTACTATGCGGGCATAGCAGAGGCGATACCTGATCCTTTGGGTGGCAGACAAGAAGGTATACAGGATTCAGTGAGGGCGAGTTTGAGTGAGTAGGATGTTACACCGGAGGTAGAGCAATGTTGTGTCAGTGAAGAGATGCATATGGACACAGATTTGCCCCATGAGGGACCCCAGATGCAGCGGCACGTACTATTTACGATGACGGGACACAATGCTGCAGATAGCTCACGAGGAGACGGTGTAAGGGTGCGCGAGGTATGTTAAAATTGTTGTTCTGCATTTATTTGTTTCAAATACAAGTACGTGTGCATGACTGACATTGTGTACCTATTTTCAGGACCGACTGGAGCTTAGAATCCAAGCATTAGAGGGTTCAGTCCTAGCTTTACAGAATGATCTTCAGTCCAAGCATTGTGTACCTATTTTCAGGACCGACTGATTACTAGGTAGGTAGGTGACAAACACCGTAGGGGTTATGGACCAATGTCTTTCTTCTTGTTAGGGATGTAAGAGGTATTTGGGGGGACTTTGCAAATATTCTAGTACCTATCCGGTACCTAGGTACCGGGTAGAAAACTTCTTGGAGCCGAGCCTTCAAAATGTGGTAGTTTTGGAGATGCAGCAGTGGCCTTTTTCTAAGATAGCGGTATCGAGGTTCAAGGGTCTCTGGAAACTGGACCCGAGGTAGGTTTTGCCACCACCAGGTGGTGTATCCTACAAGGTACTAGACAAGTGGAAAATTCCACTTTGGTCCTTCGTCAGAAATATCAATTAACAAAAGTCCCCCTTAACTTTAACATCGTTGATTGGTTGGCGTTGGATTCAGGGTTTTTGAAGTGTTTGAGGAATTTTCCATCTTCAATTGGTTACCAAAATCTGGGAGGATATCTCTACATTAAATGTGTGTACCACGTGTCAAGTTGGGGGACACTTACCCTTTCAAAAAATGGAAAGTCGTGAGTATATCGAAATCGCTTTCTCTACTAGCCAAAAATCTAGTATCCCTGATCTCGGTTCCATCACCGACTTATCATTTCACTTCCTATTTATACATGAACCACCCCTTTGTATTCTTCATGCTTTCTTATCTTTCTTTATTCAAAATTTGAAAAATCCTACCTCGCTTGTACTCTGCTTCCTTCGTCTTCCACAAGCTTTTGCCTTTCAGTCCATATCTTATTCCCATCTTTCTCTTCTTCCAATTGCCATGTCTTCTTCTGATAGCTTGAAGAAAATCTTCAATGGTTACTCTACGAGCTTAGGTCTTGGAAAGAGAGTTTGTAAGGAAGACTGTAGAGGAAGCGACGTTCCTACTCCCCAACGTCGCCAATTCAATCGGAATGTCTCCATAGAAGCTGCCTTTTTGAATTACCCTGATACTCTGGTCGAGATAGTTAAAAGGGACTCAGGCGATAAATCCAGCAATGTCATGGCTGATAGAGATTTGGCTGAGGTCACTACTGCAAGTTTACCAGAAGGAGTGCTTACTTTTTCCTATGATTTTTGGTGTATCCCTAACTCTACAGCTACGGTTAACTCGATTCGACATTTGAGGATGAATTTTTTAGTCCCTAATAGAATTACCATCACTATACCACACAAAGGGTATGATATATATACCCCATTTCCCGATGAGTTTCGATACACGTCGTAGCTTTTGACAGTGGAGTTAGGCTACCACTCCACCTAACTCTAAGCAGGGCACTCCATGCCTTACAGTTTTCCTCCTCCAGTTTACACCCAGATCTTTATGGCACCTAGTTAGGTTTATTATGTTATGGAAAGAGTATTACAAGAGGGACAACCTTACAAGAAAGTCAGGGCCGGACGAGTTAAGTTACGTCTTTCAAGTTAACAACATGTCTCTTGGTCCGAGAGGGCAATTTATCCTCGAGCAAAGAACAACCTGAAGTTTGTGGTCCTATGGGCCCGAGAAAAGATTCCTCCTGGAGGGAGGAATGAGTTGTGGTTAATGGTGATTGGAGCAACTCGGTCCATATTGAAGGGACTGAGTTCGAAGTCCCCACCCGATTCAGTGGAAAGTCCTCGTGGGAGAAGGTTACCCTTCCTGCTGAATGAAAGACTATTTTGAAGGCTATCGTCAACCGGTCCTACATCAATCAAGTTTCCTACCTCAGAGGCTTTTGACATAGAGGGTAAACCGCTACCTCCGTATCTCTCTTGCATCCCCAAATGGGTTCGGTTTCTGACTCTGCTTTTATCGTATTTTTCAGTTGATTTTTGTATATACTAATATGTCTCGCTTATTGTAGTTTCTGCAGTTCCCTTACTGCTCCAAGGGGCACCTGAGCTATTTGATGATCGGTCATTTTCTCTACATCCCTTTTCACCTGGGTCTCCTATTAAAAGGATTGCTAGAACCCCTCCTCCTTCTACCAGAACTTGAAGAACCCCTCCTCCTTCTACTTTGACAAAATACGATAGGCATGGATCTGTCATGGTCGAGGTTCCAAGGGCACCTCATCCTCCACCTTCTGTACTTAGATCTAAGATGGTAGAATTTGTAACGAGATTGGCTAGGGTAAATAGTTAAGATTTTACTGCCCCTACTACTACTGCTGCTGCTGCTAGTGCTTCTACTACTGCTACCTCTTCTACTGCTACTATCGCTTCATTTGATGCTACCACTTCTATTCCTGTTCCCTCTCCCTTACCAACTGCAGTTACTAAGACAATTGTCAAGGTTGAGGGAGGTCTAGATACTATCATTACTGTTGTTGATGTTTCTCCTTGAGAACAACCCTATTCTTGGTCAAAGAGTAATGGCCTAGATAAGGTTCTGGATCAGTTTGTACCTTCTTACCCCAGTGGTGATTTGGAAGCCATGACCTCTAAGCTTGTGGATATTCTGATCACCAAGGGCTCTTCTCTTTTGACCGAGGTAGATTATCATGTTAAAAGTTGCATTCACATGCATATGCCTAGTGCTAAGGTGTTAGCTAACACATGTTTTGCATCTTGCAGGCCTTTAAATTCAGTGTGGCCATGAGCCACCAAGTCGACTCTCTCTGAGGGCGTGCTAAAACTGTTGAGATCGAGCTCATAGTAGCCTAGAGGTAGCTCGGTTAATCAAAGGTAAAAAATCAAGAGCTTAGCCAGGAATTGAACAAAACTTAAAAATCCCTTAAAGAGGTCTAATACAATGCACAGCGGATGAAGCGTGCTTATGACAGAGATTCACAGGTCAAAACGTTGTGCTCCAGAAAGCGATGTCCATAGGGGGGAAGTCAAAGAATTAGAAGATGAGAACCAGACTAAACGCGCTAGGGTAACTAGTTTGAAGGCTGATGTGGACACCTCCTTTAGAGATGGTTACTTCTATACTGCTTTTAGGTAGCCCAAACTCAACCTTTCCCTTTTGATTTGAGTGGCATTAAGAAGTGGGACAAGGAGAAAATCTCGTAGAAGGCTACGAAAATGGCAATGCCTACTACTGCTGAGGCTGGTACTTCTCAGGCTGCTGGGGCTGATGATGATGAAGATCAGCAGCCCATCTCCTCTTTTCTACCAGGTGTCGGAGCGGATTTCACCTCAAAAGCAGCAGATGATGTTATGGTCCAAGCTGAAGGGGAGCCTCTGTCCTGTTTATCCCTTTATCTGGACCTGCAGAGGTGGTGGAGAACCAACCTGCTACCAATAAGGTGGTGGAAAAGGCAGGATTGGATGCCATTGAGGAGCTTCAGACTGGCTAGCTCAGGTAGAGGCCATAGTTGATGCAGCACAGACGGAGGTGGTAGAGCAGATAGCAGGTGAGCCCTGTTGATTCGGTTGTTGGAATTTTAGGTAGTGATTATGTGCTTGCTGAGAGGTTGAAATAGATGTTGAGGGATGAGTAGATGGGGATGTCAATTAAAAGGAGGATACCGCAAGACCAATTCCAGAAACCTATTTTCATGCCCTTTTTATGTAGCCCCACAGGGCTCCCTACTAGATCAAATGAATCAACTTTATCTCCTTTTTTATTTTTTTACAAGCATGTAGCCCAGAACTGAGGGATGGGCTCCCTAGTTTGAATGAATGAAAATAGTCTTTCTTTTTTTCTTTCTATTTGTATCTAGTTGATCTCCATCTTGATTGAATCTGCACGACTCTACCTCTTGCTTGAACCTAATCTAGGAAAATAGTCTCCAAATATACCTCGCTTAATCAACACCTGGCAACACAAAGAGAACTTAAAAACTTGATCAAAGCAAGGATATGTTGTCTTAAGTGAACGGTACCATATTACCTAGGTACTTAGTCACTATGAGTTTAAAAAAAAAAATCAGGTGAACATTCTTAATACTGATTATCCTTTCTAGGAGAATCATGATACCAAGCATCCCTATCTTGTGGATTTTGGTACTAGGGCGAAAATCTAGCTGAATAAATCTAGGTACCAAGGACTCTTATGTACATGGTACCCTAATACTTAGATGATACCGTGATCGAGGTACCTAGCATTCTTGCTCCAAGAACCTTGGTACTTTGGCAAGAACATCCGTTGAGGTACCTATCATCCCTGTACAAAGGGAAATCGGTATCAGGGCGATACTAATCTGGGTAGGTAACTATGTTCTTATGACTTAGATCCTTCTTCGGGGTGGTAACCCGACCAAGGCAACATGATGATCATTAGGCTATCCTGATCTTAAGAAAGTGACAGGTAACTAAGGCCATAACTTTGCAATCTTGGTCTGGTCAGGCAACTATGCTCTTACGATCTAGACCCTTCATATTGGGGTTGTCTGACCAAGGGTATCAGGACGACCATTTGGTGGTCCTGGTCTTGAGGAAGTGGCAGGAAACTAAAGCAACAACTTCGTAACCTTGGTCTGGTCAGGCAATTATACGCTCTTACGATCCAAACCCTTCCTAGAGGTGACGCCAGACCAAGGGCATCAGGATGACCATTTAGTCGTTCTGGTCTTGAGGAGCAACGGGCAACTAAGGCCACAACTTTGCAGTCTTTGTCCGGTCAGGCAATTAAGCTCTTACGAACCAGGCCATTCTTGGAGAGGGTTAATCCGACCAAGGCACCAAGATAACTATATTTCTTATCCTGGTTCATGGCAAATTTCTGAGGTTAAACTTGGCGATAAAACATACAAGTGTAGATGGAGAAAAAATGTTGAATCTTTATTGATTATTAACTAGCGATTACACTTTGTTTTTCGATGATTCTGATACCTATCTAGAATGATACCGGTCAGCCTTTACTCAGAACCTTGGTTCTTCTATCGATAGAACCTCTTCAGTGATTTGCGTTCCATGTGTGGTCTATTGAATGTCCATTTATGTCTTCTAACTTATAGGCCCCACTACAGATCACTATATAGGCCTTCCTAGTGTGGTGCCAGTCCTCTATCTGATCGCTTCTGGGTTAACTTTCTGAGTACCAGGTCCCACTCTTTAAAGCTGAAGGTTATGCATTTCTTGTTGAAATACCTCATAATTCGACTCTGGTAGACCTCTACACTTTCTACCACCATGTCATGTTTCTCCTCCAAGAAGTCCAATCTGGCCCTCGGATTGGTCTCGTTTCCTTTTGGTTTGAAGTGCTGCAACCTAAAGGAGGTCAACTTATGCTCGATGGGTAGGAGAGCTTCTACCCCCAAAGCCAACAAGTAATATGTCTCTTTGGTAACAGTTTTCTTGGTTTGAGGATGAGTTACAGACGAGAAGCGGAGGCTAATACCCAGGTTGCCACAGAATTCCTTAAACCCTCATTGTCGAATTGTTTGTCGAGGTCTGTGATGATGAACATCAAGTGCTAAACCTTCATACCATATTTTTTTATGAACTTGGTGGTGTTTTCCTCCGTTATCTTGGATAGTGGTTTCGCTTCTACCCACCTTGTGAAGTAGTCGATGGCAACTATAGCATACTTAGCTTGACTAGGTGCAGCAGGGAGAGGTCCGATTAGATCAACTGCCATAATGGTGAAAAGGTATGATGAACAAATAGAAGAAAGCCTCTCTAGTTGTAGGTGGTTTAGATTGGTTGTCCTCTGGCATGGCTCACAAGACTGAACAAAGTGCCTTACATCATGATGTAAAGTTGGACAGTAGTAACCCATACGAAGTACCTAGTAAGCTAAGGCTTCTTCCCCTGCGTGGTTCCCATAATCCCTTGGATGAACCTCTTTGAGTGCCCAACTAACATTATCGGGATGTAAACATCGGAGTAGGGAAAGGACCTTCTCTTACGATAGAGGTATCCATCTACCAAGCAGAATTGAGCTGAGATACTCTTAAGCTTACAAGTTTGGTTAGGATCTTCAAGAAGCTTTTCTTCTTATAAACAGTCCACGACATCCAAAATGGGAAACGATCTACCGGGCTGACCTTCTTTCCGCCTGCTATACTGAACTAGGAGATTACCTGGAAAAGTACGCCCTTAGGTAGGGCCTGGCCTATA
Source organism: Dipteronia dyeriana (assembly GCA_032871835.1). NCBI lineage: Eukaryota > Viridiplantae > Streptophyta > Magnoliopsida > Sapindales > Sapindaceae > Dipteronia > Dipteronia dyeriana. Next base: position 57,695,226 of record CM065300.1, on the reverse strand, counting down.
CTGGTAACTATCTTAGCCAGAACATCTGCTCAATGGTTCTGTTGGTGAGGTATTTGCTTTATATTGAATCCCCTGAACCGGGCTTTAAACTGCTGGACCGGATCAAGGTAGGCTGCCATATTCACCTTTATCTTGATAGAGCCTAATTAATTGATTTATCACTAGCTGCGAATCACTCCTGACGTGAAGAAAATCTGCCCTAAGCTTGCATGCCACTCTTATTCCTATTAACGGAGCTTCATACTCTGCTTCATTATTGGTGGCACTAAACTTGAACCGGAAATAATGGCAACACTCGATCTTTTCTGGATCGGTCAAGATAATTCCACCCCCGTTACCCGTTTGGCTGGATGCTTCAACTGTATATAGGATCCAAGCATCTCGATTAGTTGACCAGTCAGTAGGCTCCTAGTTCTTTTAGAGAACCAGGTCCGTGCTTGAGGGGGTACTGGTGATATGAACCTCACCAAGAACAGTGAGACCCATAACCAATATATGGTAGCAAGGATCGTTTTCTAAATACAAGTTTGTATGCTAGAACAATATAGGACCACGACCCGTTATCTATAAGAAGATAAAAACCAACGGTATCAGAGAGTTGTATATGACACACTCATGAAGTAATGAGAATTGTGAGTGATAAGACTGGGATTGAACGCCACAAGGTAGATTCCTTGATAAGTTCACAATTTCTTTGAAGAACCACAGAGAAAATTATCTCAATTTTATTTCAATTCAAAATCTAGTTTGTTGAAAATTATATCAATTGGTCCCTTATTTACTAAAATTATCTAAGACCTAAAGGGGAATAAATATTAGGCAATTAATGTCTTACAATCAGGAAAGAAAATGTAAAAAAAATTAGGAAAAAATAAAGACTAAAAACTAGCAACTAGTTGATTTGTTCCTTATTTGGAAAGTTGATTTTGGGAAACAAATCAACTCTTTATTTGGGGAAAATGAATAAAATAAGGAATATACTGAATTTGGATTCCCTCCAACCATACGTCACCAAAAAAGTAGGAAATATGTTGAAATTAAATATGCTGAAATTTAGACTGCTCACCTCAAGTCTTCGCGCAACAACATAGATGGCCGAATTTGGGTCTGTTATGATCTATTGCGGAGGACGGAGTCTGCACAACATCTGTAGGGATTATCTTGGGCTTTCTAGAAACATATTATATTAGACGATCCGACCTTATATACCCTCTATATAGGCCCATGAAGTTCAGCCCAGGTTTGGTCTTCATGTGGGCAGAACTTGGATTTTAGCAACTCGAAATCAGCCCTTCATTAAATGCTTCTTTGATCCACTTTCCCCTTGTAACTGGCCCAACAGGAATTTGTAATGGATCCCTTTGCGATGCTTCTTGATTCTCATCATTCCCCCTCTCTTCAAAAGGATTCGTCCTCGAATCTTCATCGTAACGTTGTTGATAGCCTGCGACACTTCATCAAAGTAGTGCAAAAGAGAAAGAACAACATTAGGCAAGGAAGGGTTAATTCCATTAGTACTAAAATAGACCTCTTTGTACAAAAGTACAATCATTTGTTGATTTGAAAACAAAACTTTTTTTATTTCACTCTCTCTAGCATAAAAGCTCACTTGTTTTCTTTCTTTTTTTCTTATCAGCCTCTATTTTTTTTTTTTTACCTTTTTTTTTCTTTTTTTGTTGTTTCAGACTCTCTTTCTTTTCTCCCTATTACTTTTGAACTCTCACTCTTTTTTTAAAAGACCTCACTTGATCTTCATACACTTATTTTAGGGCTAAAGGTACAAGAGTGATTGACTTTTTATTGAGTACAAAGGAGTATATATTGGTATACCCATCATGAGTCACATGCCTATCAAACTGTCATGGTCTCCCTAAAAGGATATGGCCCGTATTCACTGGTACCAAGTCACAAAGGACTTCATCTTTGTATTTTCCAATTAAAAATGACACCAATACTTGTTTAGTCACCTTGATTTCCCCACTATCATTTAACCATTGTAGCTTATCAGGTTTTGGGTGCTTCAAAGTGTCCAAATTCGGTTTCTCCACATAACTAGTGCTAGCCACATTAGTACACATCCCCTCATCAATAATCATGCTACATACCTTATCATTAACATGGCAACGGGTGTGAAAAATATTGTCACATTGTACCTGATTATCTTCCTTGGCTTAAGCACTGAACTTTTCTTACCACCAAAAGCTCTCCATCTACCATATATTCAATGTCACTTACATCCTCCAAAGGTGGCATGGACTCATCATCAGATTCACCCTTGGATTCGATATCACCATCATCCTTCAAAACCATTACTCTCTTGTTTGGGCATTGAGATGCAATATGACCTGCTCCCAAACACTTAAAGCACTTAATGTCACGGTTTCTATAAGGTTGAGAATCTGATTTACCTTGATTTAATGTGCCTTCAGCCTTTTGATCTTTGGAAGATTCTGCCTTGGCATTGAAACTAGGTTGGTTATCCCTCACGCTCCAATTGGGTTTCCATGATAATGAAGAACCCGAATTTTGACCAACCTGTGTGCAAATCATCCTCTTCAATTATTGTTCCACCTTAATGGCCATGTGTACCATGTCAATCAATTCAACATAATGTTACAACTCCACTACATTTGTAATGTCTCGGTGTAGTCCACTTAAGAACCTAGCCATAGTGGCCTCTCGGTCCTCATCTACATCAGCTCAAATCATGGCTATCTCTATCTCTTTGTAGTAGTCTTCAACACACTTAAACCCTTGAGTAAAAGTTTGTAATTTTTTAAACAAACCCCTTTAATAGTGACTTGGAATGAAACGTTTCTTCATGATAGCTTTCATCTCCTCCCAAGTCTCAATAGGTCTTTCTCCATTCCATTTCCTACTCACAATCAGTTGGTCCCACCAAATGATAGCATAATTATTGAATTATGTGACAACTAACTTCACCTTCTTCAATTCGGAATAGTCATGGTAGGCAAACACTAATTATATTATTTTCTCCCACTCCAAATAAGCTTCAAGATCAGTTTTACCTTGGAAAGTTAGGATCTTTACCTTTATACTATCCAAATTATTATCAACCCTCTCTTCATACCTATCTCCTCTATTCCCATTCCTATCCTTTCTATTCCCATTCCTAACTCCTCTACCTCCCATTCCATGCCTAAATCTGCCTGTACCCACATTAGACATGTGATCATCCTCCTCTAGGTTATTCCCGTAATCATCAACATAGTCATTTCTATATGGGTTCCTTTTTATTCGATCCATATTAGGAGTCCTGAATGGCTACTCCCTTTGCGAACTAGACTCTACCTTGTCTAACTTATTATTCACCTCGCCAAACTGAATCTCCAACCGTGCAATGTGTTGTCGCATGGCTTTATACAAAAGATTAAGATCTACCATTTAAGGTGCTTTATCTGGCGTACCCTTACTGTTATAGTAGGACAGATTTAAAACCTGCAAAACAAACAAGAATTAGTAAGCCTCTCAAACACTCTCTCACGTGTTTACTCTCCAAGATGATGGCACTCACACTTGTGTTTCACTCAATTATTTTGGCTTTTACCCTCAGATGAGCTCACACTCTCTTGCCTTTATCCACTATTTGTTCACTCTATTAGTTCCACCTTTTTTTTTAATTAGATAGACACTCACAAGAAGTTCAAAAACTAAGATGTAACAAAGACAATAGGAAGAGATTCTACTGCCATTTTTTTTTGAATATCAACACACGAAATCAAGAAAAATAGTAAAGATAGTTGATATAAGTTTAACTACGCGAACTTTCAAAGAACTTATTTTTTTGTACTCTTTTTTCTACCGACCTTGATCAAATGGACTCAAGCAAGGGATTTTTTTTAATCAAATAAAATCAAAGAAGAAGAAGAAGAAGAAGGATAGATTAAACCTGAGTTTAGAAACCTAAGCTCTGATACCAACTGATATTAACCTCACCAAGAACAGTGAGACCCTGAACCAATATAAGGTAGCAAGGATCGTTTTCTAAATTCAAGTTTGTAAGCCTAAACAATATAGGACCATGACCCGTTATCTATAAGAAGAGGAGAACCAACGATATCAGAAAGTTGTAGACGCCACACTCAAGAAGTAATGAGAATTGTGAGTGATAAGTCTGGGATTGAACGCCACAAGGTATATCCCTTGATAATTTCACAAGTTCTATGAAGAACCAAAGAGAAAATTATCTTAATTTTATTTCAATTCAAAATCTAGTCTGCTGAAAATTACATCAATTTGTCCCTTATATACTAAAATTGTCTAAGACCTAAAAAGGAATAAATATTAGGCAATTAATGTCTTACAATCAGGAAAATAAATGCAAACAAATTTAGGAAATAAATAAAGACTATAAACTAGCAACTAGTTGATTTGTTACTTTTTTGGAAAGTTGAATTTGGAAAAAAATCAACTCTTTATTTGGGAAAACTAAATAAATAGGGAATATGCTGAAGTTGGATTCTCCTCCAACCATACGTTGCCCAAAAAGTATGAAATATATTGAAATGAAATATGCTGAAATTCGGAATGCTCAGCTTAAATTTTCGTGCAACAAGGTAGATGGCCGAATTTGGGCCTGTTGTGATTTATTACTCATCGATCATTACTTGTATATGTTTTTAATCCTCATTCCTCCAATCAATTGCTTGTTTATTGAGCCTTTTAGGTATTTAACTTGTGTGCTTGTGCATTTTCAGGACATTGGATTTTAGTGTTGTGATTATAGAATTTTAGGTGAAAAGAGGCAGTTCTGTCAACTGCCGCAATAGAGGTCTTTGCCCAATCAAAGCCCCTACCGCAGTGTATCGAGCAGAGAAGTCCAGGCGTGACATCTTTCATAGCCGCAGTCTGTACCGCTGTCCAAGACATGTCTCCAGTGCGGTCTCCACAGTGCAACTTCTCAAAGATCACAATGCCTTATATGCCACGGTCTGTACAAGTTGTCTATACCGCGGTATAAGTGCATTCTTGCGTGTTGTTGTCTAGGGAATTTTGAAACCTTATTTTAGAGAGAAACTATATATACATCTTTTATATATTTATCAAGAACATTCCAGCATATAGCAACCTTTCCACACTCCGAAGATTCGAAGACGAATAAGATTTCAATTGAAGACCTGGCATCAATAGGTTTTATCTTTTCTTTCTTCTGTCTTTATAATTTCGCTATCTGTAACTAATTCCATAACTATGGAATCAATATAAACCTTTTATGAATGCTCATGTTTGGATTAATATTATTTCATCAATTTAATTCATGATTTATTCATTGTTCTTAATTGCTTGACTCTCATTAGTTTTAATATTTATTGACACCATAGACCAAGGGTGGATAATTATTTGGCATGATTTTAGGGTTAAGACTATTTGAAAATTAGTGTTAGAGTATAGATCAAACCTAACCTTGATTAATTCTCTTTTGAATGAATGAATTTTATCTTTAGCATAGACCAAGCAAAGTATAGAATTTAGTTCTTATTACTTGCACTTAACGGGTTTCCGATCGTTGTTCACACTATAAAACAAGGGTGAATAGTGGTTGGGAATACTTGACTCATCCCGCAATCATACGGTAATAGTCATATTAAAGATAAAGAATGAACCCTTGAATTGATTGAATCTTGTTTATATATTAATCCATGCATATAGTGTTCGTAATTGGGGATCATTGATGACCTTATGCTTTCTCACCCCTGATTACAACCCAATCTTTACAATTGTTTTCATTAGTTTAATTTAATTTAGTTTTTAGTTTAAATCAATCAACATCAATTTTTTGGTTACTTTCAGTTTAGCTTTAATTAGAGCTAGTTTTCAACCATTAAATCTCTTTTTTCGTGGGAACGATCCTTACTTGCCGATGTGCTTATCTTCACGATTCGTGCACTTGCGAGTATTGTTTTAATAAAACATGAATTCACACATCAAGCTTTTGGCGCCACTATCGGTGACTAGTTGAATTTATTGGTTAATTCTAGTTTTAGTTTTAGTTAATAGACTTAATTAGTTAGGTACTGGAGTCATAAATTTTTTAGATTTATTTTAGTCTTTATTTGATTTAATTATATTTTTCATAGTTTACTGTGTGTCTGCCTTTTGTTTCAGGTTTCATTGGTGAATGCAAGGGAGATGATCACTGTAAGGAGAATTACTACCGTTGAACTAGAACATTGATCGTATTGGACAAAGAACAATGGAGGAAGATGGAAATCGCAACATCCAAGAGGTTCCGGATCTGCCAGGTGTGCCTATCAAGACCATGAAGGATTACACTAGGCTTACAGTTGATAATCACCCTCTATGCATTGCCCTGGATGAGGCAGTTAGAAACTATGAGCTAAAAAGTTTCCACTATAATCTACTACCTGCTTTCTATAGACTTCTGAATGAAGATGTACTTAAATTCCTCAGTGAGTTCTACGTAGCAATTCAAGCTTTTCCAAACACCATGGTGATAGAAAACCAGTTGCGTATGAGGTGTATTCCACAAGCTCTCAAGGATAAGATGAATAAATGGCTTTTGACTTTGCCTCCAGCTTCACTGACAACATGGGAGGAAGTGGTAGAGAGACTTACTGATCAATTTTATTCTCCCCAGAAGACTAGTGAGATTAAGTCTAAGATCACAAATTTTTTCCAAGGGGACCAAGAGTCATTCTATGATGCATGTGAGCATTACAATAGGGTTCTGTTTGATTATCCTCAGCATGAATATCAAATGCACCAACTCTGGCAATGGTTCTATGATGGACTAAATGACATTTCAACTTAATCAGTGAATAATGCATGTGGAGGATCCATGACTGACAAGACTCTAGAGGAATTGCAATCTATCTTCAAAAAACACGCTAGAAATTCTTGAGAGAAGAATTCTAGGATAATGAAGGGTATCTATAAAGTAGATATTAATGCCAGGAATTCAATACAAAATTCTATCAAGTTACTTGTCAATCAGGATAAATGAGAGAAGAGCGACGTCAGGTATATGATCAACCAGGGTATGGTGCGGAAGCTGTTCAAGCAAAAGGTCCTGGACCTAGTGAAGAGGAAGAAGTGCTAGCCATGAATAATTTTAGTTTTGGACCTTGTAATGATCCTTTTTCGAACACATACAATCCGGGGTGAAGAAATCATCCAAATTTCTCCTGGACCAAAAATCAAAGCACTGAAAACCAATGGGAAAACAAAAACAACTATGGCCAGAGACAGTACAATGCTGGTACTCAGCAAAATCTGGAACACCAAACCTGGAAGCCATCACTGGAGGACACATTGAATAACTTTATACAATATAGCTAGCAAAATATTCAAGATAATAACGTCAGGTTTCAGAACTTAGAGGCTTTGATGAGGAGGATGGAAACACAAATCGGGCAACTGGCTGAAACTAAGTAAATAAGTGAACCTGGAAAATTTCCAAGTCATACTGAACAAGCAAATGCCGTGACAGTTCTCCAGAATGGTAAGGAATTGATTAATAATAGACCTGCTGAACTTTCTAATGAATTTTCTAATGTTTCAGGTCCTTCATGAGAGAACATGTCACTAGAAAAAGTGGAAGAGATTGTGGTAGAAAAATCCAATAAATTACTACTTCTACACCAATCTACTAATCCATATGTTCCTCCAGTTCCCTTCCCAGAAAGATTGTAAAAGAGCAAGTTGGAGAAGTCATACAAAGGCATATATAACATTCTGTCAAAAGTCAATGTCAATTTGCCTCTATTAGAGATGATCCAGAAGATGACAGCCTATGTAAAATTCTTCAAAAATCTCCATACTTACAAGCCAGGGTTTTTCGAACATCAACAAGAGTTCATGACTGGAAGTGCTAATACAGTCCATCAAAATCCTTGCCACCAAAACTCCAAGATCCTGGAAGTTTCTGCATCAACATTACTATTGGACGTACTACCTTGGAGAGAGCAATGTTGGATCTGGGAGCTAACATCAATTTGATGTTAAAAGGATCTCAATTTTATGATTGGCTTATTTCATGACAAACCACACCACATTGGGGATGATTGTGTAATGGGTAGCTCAGGTCCTTATTGGCAAGCTTCCAAGCATTTCCATGACTTCAAGAGCAAAAGTTATATTCACTTGACTTTGTCTCTTGAAGAGTTAGGCGCACACACACACCTCATGCATGCTTTGTTGATCTTGCATTTGTATTGATATTGTTTATATTTGTGCATCTCCTCACAATCACACTTGCACTTCATTCTTAGTCTTAAGTGTGGTTGCTGTGTGTTTAATTCGTATTCCGTTGTTTGATCGGGTATGTCCGCACTTGCATGATGATGTGATTATTTTAGCGCATTGAGTGGCCATTTGAGAAGGTCTTAATCTTCTCTTAGTTTGGTTATATGGACTAAGATATCTAGTTTCGAATGAGTTGATTTAAATGATTTATATATTTTTCAGAACTGGCCTTTGTATTGTCTTATGACCTTATAATTTTATGCAATACTTCAAAATGAGTTTTGAAAATTTCTGTACAAACTAGACACCCATACCTTTCTAACAATATACTATTTGTAATATTTCATGATCGTTTGGATTAGTTTTGAATTCTCCAAAGTGACCACAAAAACAGGACAACTCTGTTGTTGTCCGTTTCTGAGCTTTGGTCACTCAAATGACCATAACTCATTCTATAGACATCCAAATCATATTTTGTAATGGGAGTAGAAGGTAGACTTTTATACCTTTTCAACGGTACATTATAGGAAATGTTTTGATGTCATTTGGTCATGTTTTGGGTCACTCGAATCTCGAGTTGTTGAGCTATCACGATTGCGCCAGTCCACAAGTAGACCTCACCAGTGCCTTGGACACTAGCAGTGCACTGGTGTGTTGCCTGTCGAGCAGCATAGCTCACCAGGGCATTAAGTAATTTTTGGGTATTTTTCAAAACGATGTAGTTTTGCTATAGGGCTCACATTTGTATGCCATCTTCTTCCTCACTCGTTTTTCAGAGCTTCAAAACCATTTTTATAGTGTCAGAAAGTATTTCCTTTAAGAGTGAAGCTCCAAGAGTTAATATTTAACTCTCCAAACCCAAATTTCATCATCCTTTCATGAAACAAACATCATCTAGCTACATCTAGGATATTTCTTAGCATTGGTCTTCATCAACACATGTAACTTGGTAAGTACAATGCCGTCTTCATCATTCTTGTGTTCTAGATTAACAAGATATCTCTTGTATAATTTGTATGCCTCTAGATTAGGATTTTTATTACAGGTAGAGATTGTTGTTGATGTTTGGGTTGTTGTATTGTGATAGCTTGCATAATTAGGTTGTTTTACCTAAATAGCTAATCTATATATGTTCATGTATGCTTAATTGATGATTAGGATTGCCTTGTGCATCTAGTCTAGTTCATGAACATTTATGTGTATGCCTCATTGATTACATTTATTGATAGCAAATATATTGCTCTTGATTATATGTTGTGACAACTTGTGTTGATTGAACTTAATTGACAGTTAGGTTGTTAGATTTTATCTACATCTAATTGAGTCATTATATGTAGGCATGTAGGCATTATTTGATAACTAGGATGTTGAATTGCCTTAAAGCATTTAGCTAAGCATTGTATGTTTGGTCTTACATATTTTGCATTGAGCATTAAATGATTATTTCTGTTAGATCATATACTCTACATAGAGTCAAAGTCTTGTGGTGAAGTTGCACAAGCAAGTCAAGTCTTGCAACCAAGGGTAGGTTGACAAGCAATTGGTCGGGTATCTACTGTAAAGGGCCCGAGGGGTGGAGTAGGAGGTGCTCACACCAAGAGTAGCACATTAGGGGATATCACTGGAGATTGAACCAAGAGTGGTGAGTGGTAGTGGTCATAGCCTAAGGTTGTCGAGAGTGAGAGTAAGAGTATCACTTGAGGGTGTAAATATTTACTCATATAGTGGATTTCTGCGATCGAGTGTGGGTCACTTAACAGCCCGTGGTTTTTTCCCATTCGGAGGATTTTCCACGTATACATCTTGTGTTATTTATATTTCTACACTTTACACTTGATGCTGTATGTTTATTTTATTGGGTGAATTTTGAATACTGGCTAATCAAGAAAGATTGGTAATTAACCTGATTAAACCTATTCACCCCCTCTAGGTTTATAAACACATGTTTTTAGGGAACTTTCAGTTGGTATCAGAACGGGTTCCTAGACATACTTAGGTTATCCATGCTCTTGTTTGTGTGTCGTACATTTGTTTGCATTTGATTGTTGCATTCATTTGCATTCATCTCATTCATTAAACACTATGAGTGGCATTAAGATGTTAGAGGGAGATTTAACCTCCAAAATTGAGAGGAAGGAATATGACTCCGATGAGGAGATATCTCTCATGGTTGAGAGATTTAGGAGATTCACAAAATCTCACAAGAAGAGTATGACCTCAAAAATGAAGGAGGAGAAAAGGATGAACTCCAAAGTGAAGGAGGTAATCAAGAAGACCTTGCTCAGGAATAGTGAAGAGCATGTGATTAACTTCACAGCCTTGGGTGCTTCTTATGTGGAAGATTTTGGTGCTGTAACAATTGACCAAGGCAAAGGTCTTGATGAGGGAATTGACTCAATTGATGAATGTCAAGTGACCCTTCTCAAAGTCTTGAGGCTAAATGAAGAACTCTCTAAGAAGAATGAGACTTTGAGAATGTGGAAGATTTCCTCGGAGGAAAAGATTCGTACCCTTGAAGAAAGCAAGCAAAAATGTCAAAATCAACATCATCAGTACAAAGAAATGATGGATGAGTAAATTGAAGACATCTCCATTCTTATCTCTAAATTTAAGACCATGGAGATAGAGACTTCCGTTGATGACTCCTTAATGGTGGACAAGATTGATGTGCCCATTTATGAGAAGGAGATTGAAGATTGCCACCAACGAATGAAGGCAGTAAAGAATGAGTTTGCCAACAAAGAAAAATCCTTGAAGATTGTCAAGGAAAGAGAGATGAGGTGCCTTGAAGAATTTAAGAAGACCAAGGTCAAACAACCTTAAGCTCAAGGTAAGAGAAGAGCTTCACCTCCGTATCATTCTAGGAGGAAGATTGATCTTGGAGAGTCATCCAAAAATGGTGAAGATGCCAATGAAGAATGGAGCTACCCCTCAACAATCAAGATCTCCACCTCTAAGCTTTCCTCAACCAAGGAGGCAAGCCAAGCAAAGTCAACCAAGGAAGCATGGCAATTCGGTTCAACAACAAAGAAGAAGAGAACCGGCTCAACACCAAAGGTGACATCAAATGCTTGACAAGTCTCAAATGACCTCACAAGGATACAGTATGACTCCTAATTTTATACCTACTTGTCATTTTTATGGTGTTGATGGGCATGTTAGGCCAAATTGCTATAAGTACATTAAGAAATGTAGGGTTGAGAGCATGATAAAGGGGAATAGGCTTAGAAGGGCCAATATGCATGTGCCTAGGAAATCTAGAGTAATTGATCCTAGAAACTCTAGAAACATGTCTATGACCACTAGGAATGAAAATATAACACCTGGGTGGATTTGGATTAAAAAGAATGAACACGCATGCTATTGTGCTAACATGTCACCCATAAAATCTAGGTCCAATAGACTTGCTAGGTCTATAAGGGATCATGCCTCTTATTGTCTTGGTTGGGATTGACCCCATTTGAGGAGCTCAAGCAAAGAGAGCGAACTTACATGATTTGCAATGTGCAAAGAGTTATTTAATTTTATGCTCTTTTGATAATTGCTTGAGATTCTTGGTTGTACATATATACTTATATTTTTTTTAATAAGTGTGCACCATTGCTTTGTTTGCAATCCATGTCATATTTATGTTCAAACATGCAATTTTGGACTAGGAGATTTAATTGGGAAAGTACATTTGAATGACCTATAATTTATCTCCATGACATGTGAACTTGCTTATTATGACATGCTTAAAATGATATGCATGAATTGAGTTTGATTGCTTTAATGAAAATATGTGTGAGTGCAAATGAGAATGCTAATCAATAAAGATCTTGTATCCATGTAATTAATAAAGATTTTATATCCAAATTAGTCTTCTCTCTTTTCTTAATGGTGAAACAAGACTACTATCATACGGATAATTATCCGGAAAAATCTAATAGGATCTCTTGGTCCAATGTCTTGATTTGCCTTTAAGGATTGATATAGTTGCTTTATTTTCAAAATTTCAAAACTTTATCTTGTTTACTTATGACAAAAGGGTACAAATTGGTTTGAATTCTTTCGGAAACCCTTTTGATGTTTGCTTTGCCAAATACCATTTGTTTTGGACTTGAATGCAACATGTCTTGCTTGCAAAGCATTTTTGGCACACATTTTCTTTAAATAGAAGTCCTTGAATCTCTCTAAATTACTTATGTTGCATAAAGTTCGTTTATATGATTATGCTTCGTAATTGTGCTAATAGCTCTCTTTCCTAAAGCAACCCGATAGGGGGAGCCCCTTTGCCTATCTCATGACAAAAAGGGGGAGAAGTCTTGAGAAATATAGGTGGGCATTGGTTATGCTTTAGGGAGAGATCACGAGAGAGAGTAGCCCATTTAGGGGGAGCATTGCACATGCATGTGTTTATAATGCTTTATTGAACACAACCGCTTTTTATATTTGTTCACCTCACATGCACTTATTCTTGGAAAGTGCTACTTGTTATTGTGTGTAGGAACAATGATAATTGTACAAAGAGGTTGAAGATATTAAAGATGTAGATTGTAGGATCTCTTTTGTAATGTAGAATTAATCTCTTGGACAATAACTTTATTTTTGTTTTGTGAGGATTTATTTGTGAGTAGTTGTTATGTCACGAAATAGCCAAAGGGGGAGATTGTAAGGACATCAATTTTATGATTGGCTTATTTCATAACAAACCACACCACATTAGGGATGATGGTGTAATGGGTAGCTTAGGTCCTCATTGGCAAGCTTTCAAGCATCTCAATGACTTCAAGAGCAAAAGGTATACTCAAGAGTTACGTGCACACACACACCTTATGCATGCTTTGTTGATCTTGCATTTGCATTGATATTGTTTATATATGTGCATCTCCTAACAATCACACTTGCACTTCATTCTTAGGCTTAAGTGTGGTTATTGTTTGTTTAATTCGTATTCCGTTGTTTGATCGGGTACATCCGCGCTTGCACGATGATGTGATTGTTTTAGTGTGTTGAGTGACCATTTGAGAAGGTCTTATTCTTCTCTTGGTTTGGTTATATGAAGTAAGGTGTCTAGTTTCAAAAGAGTTTTTCAAAAAGGACCTTTGCATGGTCTTACGACCTTATCTTTTTATACAATACTTAAAAATGAATTTTGAAATTTTTGTACAAACTAGACACCCATACCTTTCCAATGATATACTATTTGTAATATTTCATGACCGTTTGGATTGGTTTTGAATTCTCCAAAGTGACCATAAAAAATAGAGCAACTCTGTTGTTGTCCTTTTCTGAACTTTGGTCACTCAAATGACCATAATTCTTTCTACAGACATCCAAATCATATTTTGTAAATGGGAGTAGAAGGTAGACTTTTATACCTTTTCAGCGGTACATTATAGGAAAGGTTTTGATGTCGTTTGGTCATGTTTTTGGTCGCTCGAATCTCAGGCTGTTGAGCTGTCGCGGTTGAGCCAGTCCACAAGCAGACCTCACAAGTGCCCTTGAACACTAGCAGTGCATTGGTGTGGTGCCTGTCGAGCAGCATAGCTCACCAGGGCACTGAGTAAATTTCAGGTGTTTTTCAAAACGAAGTATTTTTTCTATAGGGCTCATATTTGTATGCCATCTTCTTCCTCACTCGATTTTTAGAGCTTCAAAACCATTTTTTTAGTGTGAGAAAGTATTTCCTTTGAGAGAGAAGCTCCAAGAGTTATTATTTAACTCTCCAAACCCAAAACCCATCATCATTTCATGAAACAAACATCATCTAGCTACATCAAGGATGTTTCATAGCATGGGTCTTCATCAAGACATGTAACTTGGTAAATAGAACACCATCTTCATCATTCTTGTGTTCTACCTTAACAAGATATCTCTTGTATGACTTGTATTCCTCTAGATTAGGATTTTTATTACAAGTAGGGATTGTTGTTGATGTTTGGGTTGTTGTATTGTGATAACTTGTATAATTAGGTTGTTTTACCTAAATAGCTAATCTATATATGTTCATGTATGCTTAATTGATGATTAGGATTGCCTTGTGCATCTAGTCTAGTTCATGAACATTTATATGTATGCCTCATTGATTGCAATTTTTGATTACAAATATATTGCCCTTGATTATATGTTGTGACAACTTGTGTTGATTGGACTTAATTGACAATTAGGTTGTTAGATTTTATCTACATCTAATTGAGTCATTATATATGGGCATGTAGGCATTATTTGATAACTAGGATGATGAATCGCCTTATAACATCTAGTTAAACATTGTATTTTTTGTATAACATATTTTGCATTGAGCATTCATTGATTATTTCACTTAGACCATATACTCTTCATAGAGTCAAAGTTTTGTGGCTTCTAGGTGAAGTTGCACAAGCAATTCAAGTCTTGCAACCAAGGGTAGGTTGGCAAGCAATTGGTCAGGTATCCACTATAAAAGGCCCGAGGGGTAGAGTAGGAGGTCCTCACACCAAGACTAGTGTATCCGGGGATATCACTAGGGATTGAACCAAGAGTGGTGAGTGGTAGTATCCATAGCCTGAGGTTGTCAAGAGTGAGAGTCCGAGTATCACTTGAGGGTGTAAATATTTACTCATATAGTGGATTTCTGCGATCGAGTGTGGGTCACTTAACAGCCCGTGGTTTTTTCCCATTCGAAGGATTTTCCACGTATACATCTTGTGTTATTTATATTTCTACACTTTACACTTGATGCTGTATGTTTGTTTTATTGGGTGAATTTTGAATATTGACTAATCAAGAAATATTGGTAATTAACTTGATTAAAACCTATTCACCCCCCCTTTTCTAGGTTTATAGACACATTTTTAGGGAACTTTTAGATGCCTTACGACATCTATGAGCAATTGGGATTGAATGATCTTAAGAAGATAGCCATGTCACTTGGAAGACCTTTCATGGCGACTGTAAAAACCTTCATTGATGTATAGAATGGAAAGCTCTTGATGACAATGTTAGATGAGACTGTGGATTTAAAAGTTTTTGAATCATGGAAACTACCTGAGGTGACCGATGATTGTTATTTGGCTGATTGTTGCTCGATAGAGGTGGTTAATTCTACAATCCAAGGGGAGTTAGCAAATGAAAGCCTTGATGAATTACTTGATTTGGTGAAGGATGTCTTTGAGGATGAGGAAAAAGTTTAACAAAATTGAAGAGTTAGGTGAGGTAATTGAAGATGAGACTAACAAGTCTTTAATTCCATCTACAAGCGCTCCCCCTGCATTAGAACTGAAACAACTCCCTTCTACTCTTAAATACGCGTTCTTAGGAGAGGATGAGACACCCCCTGTAATTATAGCTTCAGACCTAGATAAAGAAAAAGAAAAGAAATTGTTAAAGGTGCTTAAGAAATATAAAGCTGCCATTAGATGGTCTATAGCGGATATGAAGGGAAAAGGCTCTACCATTTGCATGTATAAGATTCTATTGGAAGAAGATTCAAAGCCCTCTAGAGAAACTCAATGAAGACTGAATCCAAACTTGAAAGAATTTGTTAGAAAAAAGGTCCTGAAGCTACTGAAGGTAGGTCTCATATACCCAATATCTGATAGTAAGTGGGTGAGTCCGATACATGTTGTTCCAAAGAAGTCAGGAATCACTGTGGTAGCTAATGAGAACAATGAGTTGATTCCCACAAGAATGACAACGTGATGGAGAGTGTTTATAGAATATCGCAAGCTCAACACGGCAACAAGAAATGATCACTTTCTTTTACCATTACTTGATCAAATGCTCGAGCGTTTGGCATGACATGCTTACTATTGCTTCTTGGATGGATTTTCAGGATACAATCAGATTGCCATTGTTCCAGAAGACCAAGAAAAGGCAACGTCCATATGTCCCTTCGGCACCTTTGCATATAGAAGAATGCCTTTTGGGTTGTGCAACGCCCTTGCTACTTTCCAGAGATGCATTATGTCAATCTTCTCTTGTTAGGTTTTAGTTTGTTTTGGCATTAATTCCATATCAAAATGATGTTTACTTGTAATGATATAGTTGTTTAGATTCATGATGATTCAAGCTTCAAGGAAGAAAAAACAACAAGTGAAAGCAAGTTCTAAGTCTTCAAGAGAAAGGATGCAATATGGTTCTACAAAGGTATACTAAGACCTTATCTTTCTCTTACAAGGCTTAGGCACACACACATAATTCATTCATATATGTCCCTACATCATTGTAAACCATTATAGTCACACACATACAATTCATTCATATGTGTCCCTGCATCGTTGTGCACCATGTATAACACATTCACATACTTGAAGATGAATGCTCATGCATTGATTTGGAAATAACATGTTTTGGAATATGCATGATTGGAAACTATCTCTATGTAGTTTGTATGTGTATATGTTTGTATAACATGATATTGAACTTGGATTTAGTCTTAAATCATTAATGATTGAGTTTCGGTCATTTCGGTTATTCATACTATTGATTTCAAGTTCTAAGTCAAAAGATTCTACACTTTCAACTCATGTTGCATACATTGTCTTCGTATTCATTTATTGAGTTGAATTATTATTTTCTGGATTGAGTATCTTATATGTCTATGTCCGTGTGAGAGTTACGGTTCGTAATCCGTAAACGGATTTGAATTCCGAGTTTAGAAACTGAAGAACGATCAAAGAATGTAAAGAAAGGTCAGAGGAGAAAGAAGCAAGCAAGGCACTTCTTTCCAGAGATGGCACGTGGCCATCTCGGGGCAGAAGGCTTGCTGCCCCGAGATGCCTATGCACCATTTTGGGCAGCAAGCTTGCTTGGCTTCTTCTTGCCCCTCCTGGTCATTCCACATGTCCAAGTTTCCCACTCCTTTATAAACTCTTTCCCTCTCACAATCTCATCTTTTATTCCAATTTGTCATTATTGCAACACAATAGGTCACATTAAGCCTAGGTGTTATAAATATATTAAAAAATGCAAATTAGAAAATGAATCTAGAGATAAGGAGATTAAACTTCAACTTGAACATGCTAAGGCTTTACAAGTGGAGAAACATGATAATATTGCTAAGCATGAGTAGAAGTTATGGAGTAGAAAGAATACTAATCTTGTTCAACTTGACAAAGTTTGTATTGATAATGTTAATGAAGAGTGTGTTAATGATATTCTTGTTAATCAAGTCATTGAAGAACTTTAATCTAGATTTAACATTGTTGTCAAGGATAATATTAGAAATGTTTGTGTAGGTACACCCAAGAACAAGTGGTTCAAGGGTGAGTGCTCTTATCACTAAAATAAGAAACACATGTGAGATAGCTTTAAGGCTATATATCAATTGTGATGAGAATTCTTGCTTGCTAGCTTTGAATACTCCATGTATTGAAATGAACTTGGTTATCTCACATCATGTTTGTTATGATGGTCAAAATTTGTTGATTAACTTTGAAGAAGTTCTTTTGTTATATGTGTTGATTGGGTTGAGATATTATGATTTTTTATACTCTTGTTGTGAAACATTGTCAACTTGGTGTCATGAGGACATTCAAGGCAAGAGTGCTCATAAAAAGGGTGGAAGTATGATATTTGGTGAAAATAATGTGCAAAAAAGGTATCTCTATACTTTAATGCATGTTCTCTTAGATATTCATCTTTTAACTCAATTTTTGACATACATCTCATAGCATGTCATATTAGAGAATTTTGTATAGCATACATATGGTTCTCATTGACATTTGCTATTTTAGGATCTAATAGTGATATTGTTCACATTGATCTTAACTTTGATGATTGTTTGTGTTTGGTATATTGAGTGGCATTACTTTTAAAATATGAGCTTCATATTCTTTGAAAGCTACCCATTAGAGAAATAATGATCTTGAATAAGTCTCTACTTATTGCTCTTAGATCATGTGCTTATGAGCCATAAAATCTTGGTTTTCTAAAAATTGCAGCTTGCTTCTCTCATATGTTTTGCTAGTAGGTTGAGTTTACTAGTATGTAAACATTGGATACACCTTGAAGTTTTTGTGCTTAAGTACATTTAAAATGACATACGGTTAGTATCCATTTTGCTTCGGCAATTACATAGAACTCAACGAGCACCTTCATGAAAAGGGCTACACACCTTGGTTGTGAAAACTACCCAATGTTGGAAAGAGCTACACCATTGTGATGAGTGAAAGCCGTCATGAAGTGAATTTTTGTTTATGTAAAAAAAAATGGAAAAATCAAAAAAGTGTTGAAATGAAATCAATAAAAAAAATCTTTGATTCAAAGCCTAAAAAGAAAAGGAGGAAAGCTTAAAAAGGAGTTTAGTTGAAAATCAAATGACCTCGGGTTGAAAAACAGAAATGGGATGACGAGCCACATGCACACACACGCTCATGTTTTGAAATCTATTCTCTTAAAATCAAAAAAAATTCTGGATGATAATCGGTTTGACTTTTTATGGAAAAAGCTTAAGATGAATAGTTGTTGGAAATTGTTTGTATGTTGATTATCAAACTACTTCTTGATATATATTTGAAGCATATCTCTCACACACACATTTTGTTTATGAGTATGATGATATCCTTGCAATTGTTGAAGAATTATGAGAGAACTTGAAAAAATCTTTGTGTATCTCTCTTAGCTTATGAAGCTTATTTTGTTGATATTTCTTCAAATTGCTTGAATGTGTGATTGTGTGAACATCTTTGTGAACTCTATGCTATCATTGATTTTAGTTATAGCATTTATCAAGGGGGAGCATTGTATGCTAGACATTGTTCTCTTTAATGATATGTTCACATGCTTCATTTTGTTACATGTTGGCATATTTTGACTAAATGATACTTGTAAGATATTACTCACTATATTTGTCTTGCATGATGATTCATTCTTAATTCATATGTCATTGTGTTTATATATTTGTGACTAATATGTTTGTTTTGTCTTTCACTCACTTTTGTTGTATGTATATAGCATCGTATTTTATAAGAACAAATGGGAAGAACTAAAGTTACCGGAAGTGGAAATCAATCGAATCCCATTGTGAAAGCCAAGTCTACCTCAAAGGGATCCAAAGCTTCAATGTCAAAGGATTTAGGGATCTTTGGAAATGAAAGGAGATTTCAAGAAAGAGGCATTGACTTAGGTAAATGTAAAGATTCTTATGTTCTTAAATGCATTAAGGATAGAAATTGAGAATCTTGGGTGAGCATGCTAGGAATAGTGAATAACACTATTGTTAGAGAATTTTATCATGAATATAGAGAGAGTGCCACTTTATTGGATGCTTTGATGGAGATTAGGGGTGTTGTGTTTAGAGTTAACCCGGTAAACATTAACAAGTTTCTTGGGCTATCTAGTGATATTGATTCAAACTTTCTAGATGTTGATATCATTGAGAATCTTAATATCATGGGTAGAACTCTATGTGCCAATGTTTCTTTTGAGTGAAAAGGTAGAGCATATATTAGTCAACATGAGTTAATTAAGGCAAGTGCATTTTGGCATCTTTTTATTTGCACTAATATTATTGGATCTTCATATTCAACCGAGTTGAATAAAGACAATATCAAAATAGTATATGCCTTGGTGACTAATCAACCTATAAACCTTGGGGATTTGCTTATGTTTTACTTAGATAATGCGACTTTCTCAACTAGAGGAGATAAGAAGCTTGCATTACCGGGGTTTATAACTTCTTTGTGTTTAGCTCATGGTGTTACAAGTAGTGGAGATGATATGTTGGTACAACCCTTGGAAAAATATAGTGATAAACGTGTGTCATACATGTCATATAAGGATAAGGGTAAGACATGTGATACTTTTGGACTATTTAGTAGTTCACAAGTTGATTGTCAAGAGACTAGCATAAACATTCTTCCGGATTGGGCTTTACATTTGAAAAAGAAGGTTGATGAGCTTAGTGTTATAGTTGAAAAACAAGATGCTAGAATAAAAGAGTTGGAGGAGTGTATTGCATCCAGTTCAAGTCCACCTCTCAAGCATTATGTTAGGTCAACTATACACACATCTTTCTTTGGTGGATCTAGTAGCTAGTATTTGAGTCTCATGGTGTGTTTCTTACCTTTTGGCATCATTTCATGTCAAAAAGGGGGAGAAAGAGTTGTTAACAGTTGATAGTTACTTAGTTTCCTTTTTATGTTGTTTTTGTGAACTTTTGAATTTTCAATGGCATGTAATAATTAGTCTTAAGATTTGGTTAAGAATTCTTGTATTTGGCATGTATTGAGGGGGAGATACATGTATTTGTGGACTTAATTGTATATTCTTATCCGTATTATATATTGCCATTTGTTGTCTTTCTCTTGTATATGCATTGTGCTTTGAGATGATTTGTAGGTTGCTTCAAGTGAAGATCAAGATGAAGTTCAAGAGTTGGTGAAGATTAGTTATAGGAATCTTACTCATTGTAAAGTGAGGGAGTGATTTTGTGACCTATCTTCATTTTCATATTTGTAGTAAATGTATAGGTGTTTTGACATGGAATTTGCCAAATGGGGAGATTGTTAGGTTTTAGTTTGTGTTGGCATTAATTCCATATCCAAATGTTGTTTACTTGTAATGATTTAGTTGTTTAGATTCATGATGATTCAAGCTTCAAGGAAGAAGAAACAACAAGTCAAAGCAAGTTCTAAGTCTTCAAGAGAAAGGATGCAATATGGTTCTACAAAGGTATACTAAGACCTTATCTTTCTCATACAAGGCTTCGGTACACACACACAATTCATTCATTTGTGTCCCTGCATCGTTGTGCACCATGTATAACACATTCACATACTTGAAGATGAATGTTCATGCAATGATTTGGGAATAACATGTTTTGGAATATGCATGATTGGAAACTATCTCTATGTAGTTTGCATTCTAGTGTGAATTGTGTTTGTGTGTGTATATGTTTGTGTAACATGGATATTGAACTTTGATTTAGTCTTAAATCATTATTGATTGAGTTCCGGTCATTTCGGTTACTCATACTATTGATTTCAAGTTCTAAGTCAAAAGATTCTACACTTTCAACTCATGTTGCATACATTGTCTTCGTATTCGTATATCGAGTTGAATTATTATTTTCTGGGTTAAGTATCTTATATGTCCATGTCCGTGTGAGAGTTATGGTTTGTAATCCGCAAACGGATTCGAATTCCGAGTTCGGAGGTGGAGAACGATCGAAGAACGTGAAGGAAGGTCGGAGGAGAAAGAAGCAAGCAAGGCACTTCTTTCCCGAGATGGCGTGTGGCCATCTCGGGGCAGAAGGCTTGCTGCCCCGAGATGCCCATGCACCATCTCAGGCAGCAACCTTGTTTGGCTTCTTCTTGCCCCTCTTGGTCATTTCACATGTCCAAGTTTCCCACTCCTTTATAAACTCTTTCCCTCTCACATTTCATTCTAAGAAGAAATTCAAACAAGTGTGCAGAAATTTTCTCTCTAAATTTTCTCACCTTCCAAACACGATAACTTCTTCATTTGAACTCTGATTTGAGTGATTCGAAGTTGAGAGTGTTCATCTATTCATCCTCCATCTTTTCTCTGAAGGTTTGAGTAAGTGTTTCTGCTGTTTTTGGTGTCTAATCATACAAAAACGGGACTGCACCTAAATCAACTAGGGTATTGATTTTCTCTCAAAGTTTTCTTTTAAAACTTGGTCAATTGCCTTGGGTTTTATTCTTCAACATATATTTGTATATTGTGAGTGTTTTGATTTGATTTTTGAACTCTTTCAAATCTAGGTTGAGTTTCAATTGAAATCATTCATGTTGAGTTAGGTTTTGATTTTGCCTATGTTATCACATGTTTGGGATTGTATTGTGCTAGCTTTGATTCTAGGACTTTGATCTTTGATTGATTGATTTTGAGAAAAATAGTTCCTCACATGTATTAGGCTCTCGAGGCTGAAATTCTCACATAATAGATGTGCTTATGTTCTTTTGAGCTATTCATGTGTTTGATGAATCTATGATTTGGAATATGCTCTAGAACTTTAGCTTAAATCTAATTGACTTTGTCATATGATTTTAGCATGTTTTTGGTTTGTGTGATTTAAACTTGATCTTGTGATTTATTGAACATATCTTGTGATTTAAGTTTAGATCTATGCATGTATCTAGGTTGTGATTAATATTGAACATATCTTATATAATCTAGATTGATTACACATGCATGATAAACTAGACTATATGTGATTTGTGCATTCATGCTCATGTCTAGTATTTTCCATAGGATGTGTTGATCATAGCATTCTATGATGCGTGCTTGTTTACGTTTTGCATTCATGATCACCTAGATGCCTTGTGAGAAGGAAGTCTTGACAATAGGTTTGAGACCTATGGTGTTGATCAAGAAGTCTTGGCAAGAGGTGTGAAGCCTTGGATTGTCAAGCAAGGAAGTCTTGGCTAGGGTCGAGAGGATCTGGATAGTCGAGCAAGAAGTCTTGCCTAGAGTTGGGAGAACTCGGATAAGTGAGCAAAGAAGTTTTGACTAGAGTCGCGAGGACTTAGTTGAGCAAGAAGTCTAGCCTTGGGTCGTGAGGATCTGGATAAGGTGAGCAAGGAAGTCTTGACAAGAGGTGTGAAGCCTCGGAGTGTTGAGCATAGGGCGACAACTTTTATAGTAGAATAGGAGGGTAGTTTCTAGGTGAAGAGGTCACTTGAGAGATTGTACTTGTCTTATCTACTAGTGGATTTTGTTTGCCGGTGGCTGCTAGCCCGTGGATGTTTCCTCTTTGGAGCTTTACCACGTTATATCTTGTGTCAACTTTTCTCTATCCCTATCTCTCTAATATTTGTATTGTGGATAGAACTCTCTATGTACGTTGACTTCCTTTCTATAAAATAGATTATGTATGCGTTACAATTACTTGTTTGTATCACACTTTACTTGTGTTTATATATTGATTGATTGTCTTTAATTAATATATATATATATATATATTGTGATACAAGCAATCTAGAGGGACAAATTTTTGTTTGTTTCTAAGGGAGTCGAAAAAGGTGTCTAACCTATTCACCCCCCCCCCCCCCCCCCCCCCTCTAGATTAGCCTTGATCATTTAACCGTGATTGTATTTTCATCTTTGACCTGTTAGAGAAATTCATTAAGGTATTTAAGAATGATTTTTCTATTTTTGGTAATTCTTTTGACCATTGTCTTGACAATTTAACTCTTGTTTTAAAAAGATGCATGGAGACTAATTTGACACTTTGTTGGGAGAAAAGCCACTTTATGGTTAGGTTTGGAATAATTTTAGGGCATGTCATCTCCGAAAAAGGTATAGAAGTAGATCGTGCTAAAGTTGAAGTTATTGCGAAACTTTCACCTTCCACTTCGGTGAAAGGTGTGAGAAGTTTTCTTGGTCATACAGGTTTTTATAGTCATTTTATAAAAGATTTTTCAAATATTAGTCATCTCCTATGTAACCTTTTAACCAAGGATACTGCATTTGTGTTTAATGATGAGTGTTTGCATGCTTTTGAAACTCTGAAAAATAAATTGACATCTACTCTTATAATATGCCTCCTGATTGGTCTCTTCCTTTTGAATTAATGTGTGATTCATATGACTATACTGTAGGAGCTGTTTTAGGATAGTGGGTAGATAAATTGCCACATGTTATTTACTACACTAGTCATACTTTGAATGAAGCTTAATTGAATTACCCCACCACAGAAAAAGAATTACTTGTTGTTGTAAGTGCCTTAGAGAAATTTGGGTCATACTTGATAGGATCTAAGGTCATTGTTTATACTGATCACGCGGCTTTAAAGTATTTGCTAACTAAAAAGGGAGCAAAACCTAGATTACTCTGGTGGATCCTTTTGTTGTAAGAATATTATTTGGAAATTAGGGACAAAAAGAGCAGCAAAAATGTGGTGGCAGATAATCTTTTTTGACTTGTAGAAGATGAGGGAGGAGATGAACAAGTTGAAGCCATACCTATCAATGAGAAAATTCCAGATAAACAATCACTAGCAGTAGGTGGCAAGGATCCATGGTATGCAGACATTATGAATTACCTTACAAATGGAATCATACCATCTGATATGAACCCACAAGCGAAGAGAAGATTCCTCTCCAGCACCAAGCAATATTTTTGGGATGAACCGAACCTGTTCAAATTTGGCGTTGATCAGATCATTCGGAGATGTGTTCCAAAGGAAGAGCATCAGGATGTGTTGAGATTTTGCCAAAATCTTTATTGTGGAGGGCATTTTAGTGCTAGAAAGACTGCCTTAAAAGTTCTTCAATCAGGTTTATTTTGAACCTCATTATTTAAAGATGCTTATAATTTTTACATTTCTTATGACATGTGCTAGAGAACGGGGAACATGGAAAAAGGGATGAGATGCCATTATCAAGCCAAATGGTTGTTGAAATTTTTGACGTATGGGGAATCAATTTTATGGGACCGTTTCCATCATCACATGGGTATAATTACATCTTGGTGGCTATGTATTATGTATCGAAGTGGATCGAATCAATTGCAACCAAGACGAATGATAGCCAGGTGGTGGTAAAGTTCATCAAAGAGAATATTTTCACCAGATTTGGGACTCCTCGTGCAATAATAAGTGATGGCGAAAGCCATTTTTGTAACAAGGCTTTTGCTTCATTAATGAAGAAATATAGTCTCAAGCACAAGGTGGCAACCCCGTATCATCCCCAGATATCAGGACAAGCAGAAGTGAGTAATAGACAAATTAAGCAGATCCTAGAGAAGGTTGTACAACCAAATCGTAAGGATTGGTCACCCAAGCTTAATTATGCCTTGTGAGCATATAGAACTACTTCCAAAACTCCGATTGGGATGAGCCCTTACAGGATCGTTTTTGGAAATGCATATCACTTACCAATGGAATTGGAACACAATACCTATTGGGCCTTGAAGAAATTGAATTTTGATTTATGTAAAGCTGGAGAAGAAAGGCGTTTACAAATGAGTGAGCTCGACGAACTTTGGAATGATACCTATGAGAATGCGAAGATATGCAAGGAAAGAACTAAAGAATTACATGATAAGAGGATTCACCTAAAAGAATTTAATTTAGGGATGTTAGTCCTTTTGTATGACTCGCGCTTGAGGTTATTTCCAGGAAAATTGAGATCGAAATGGATGGGGCCTTTCTATGTTAATCAAGTTTTTCCCGATGAAGCTACAGAAATAAAAAATCTAAAGAACGGAGGATTATTTAAGGTAAATGGGCACATACTGAAACCTTATTTGGGAACATCAATATATAGTCGTGCCATTGAATTGCTGGAGTTTAAAGAGCCGTAGTGCTCTCATCCGTCTGACCTAGATGTTAAATAAAGTGCTTGGGGGAGGCAACCCACCCAGGTTTAATTCTTTTTTTTTTGTATTTTTTATTTTTCTTTATTTTTGAGTCAAAATTAGTGCGTGTCGCAAGAACCTTTGTAAATGGAATTGAATAGTGTCGCATTTTTAGTCTTATGCTTAATTTAGAGACAATGTTTACTTTACGTTTGAGGGTATCTTGAATTTTTTAAAAACAAGAGCATGTGCTTCTAATGTGTGCATATTTGAACTATACAGATAAAGTCTGGGGAACAATTTCTTTCATCCACCGTTGGCCAGACCGCTCTCTAAACTCTTATCTAGACCGCAGTATTCCAAGCATGAAGGATCTACCAATCACCACAGGCTGGACTGCTCTTGAGGAGTGCTATGAAGACTGTGGCCCAGCAAGCAGGTAGCCACTGTGAAAAAAACCGCGGCACAGACTGCTCTGCAGATAATGTGTCTACACCGTGACATGTAAAATGTTAATTTTCTATGAATCACCATTGGAAAGATCGCCAGAAAGGCAATGTATAAACCGCTGTCCAGATCCTGGTGGCTTAAGTTAAACAGTGCATTTTAAGGTTTCAGTTATGCGAATTTAGGCATGACTGCGGTCCATACCGTATCCCAGGTAAGTAACCCAGACCGCGGTAGGGTACGATTTTGCGTACCTATATAAGAGCAATGTATGGGTCGCTCTTTCATTATTTTTCTATCTTTCCTGCACACTCCCCTCTTCTTCTTTTCTTCTTCTTCTTCTTCTTCTTCTTCTTCTTCTTCTTCTTCTTCTTCCCTCTTTCTTTATTTTTCATATTCTCTTCACACTATTTCATTCAAACTTCACTTCATTGCATCAAATATCAAAGGTATGTCATTCTACACCCTATTTCATTGATTATTTTATTCATGTGCAGTACTTGACCTAGATTTTCAAAGAATGAGTTGATTTCGTGATATCATGTGCTTAATTTCGAAATTTATTTTATTTTGATCAATGGGCTTTGTTAAGAATATGTTAATGTTTGTAATGATGCCTAGTTTATAAGATTTCAATTTTTTTGCAACTGGAATTTTGAAAATTGATGGTGAATAGAAGATGTTGGACTTTGTTTGGATTTTATATGATGAACTGATTTTGGATGATGCCATGGTTATATTACATGAGTTTTAATGGTGTACGGCATAGTTGTGCCCTTGGAATAATTTAATATTATGTAATGTGGGTCCAATAATTAAGTCGAATTACTGTCAAATTTTAGCCACACACTTCGCTTAATTTGGGTTGTTTGCTTGTTCTTGTGTCCAGATGGTCCGAAATAATCTAAAAAAATGGCCTAGATTTAGCAACACTTATAGAGCCAAAGAGTTGGCTCTCCCACACTTGACTCAGAATAAAGACTTTCAGGACCGAGTGTTGAAATTTCAGAGGCGACCCTAGATTGTAGAGAAGGGAATTGATGTGCCCAGCTTAGTAGAGACATCTGTGCCAGGAGTTGTGGCTAACCGTCAGTGGGTAGGATTTGTTCAGAGGCCTCCAAAGCCCAATAGGAGCATAGTGGGCAGGTTTTAGGCTAGTATGATTCAAGAGAGATTTCTCAGTGGAGGGTCGGTTCTAGTTCAATGAGACGAAGTTTATATATTGTTGGATGCAATTAACTGGTATTTTACTATTCTATAGGTGCAAGTCAACAACAATATTGGGATATACGATTGCCGACGTTGATCAGCACCTGGAGTGGTTGGCTAAAGTACTTAAGATGGATGGCAGGGTGGAGTGGAACCAAATGGTTCGCCTGTATCAGAAGGATTTGAGAGTGGATGTTGCATTTTGGAATATCTTCATATCATACCCCTTAAAACCGACACAACATCGTACAGAGTTATTCTTTGAGCCCACCGGGTTACTGCATCGTCTTGTGACTGGCTAGCCAATTAATATTGGTCGTGTAATTTTTAGGGCAATTTATAACAGTGGTTGTGAAGAGGGCTCATTTATGGCATTTTCATGTTTGATTACAGCTTTTTACAGAACGGTGGGTATTCAGGTGGATGCATGATTAAAGGAGCAGGCACCTAGTATGTTAGTCTTGACAGTGTGGAACATGTTGATTCATGATCGGGGATTACCTATGATAGAGCAATATGGAGAGCGGTGACGTAGCCGTGAGGTGCGAGAGACTTAGGAAGTTCAGATGTGAGAGGAGCAGGGACAGATGGAGGTCGCTGATCCGATACTTGATGCTTAGCAGGAGGCCCTTCCAGCCCATCTGCTAGAGGCAGCTCAGTCAGGGGATCCATATTTTGATTCTTTATTTTCAGGGGTTACAGGACCACATGGATGCTCAGTTTAGAGGCCTGGATAATTGATTGAAAAAGTGTTTCGATAGTGTTTCTACGAGCATTGATGAGTTACGTTCAACGGTTAGTCGATTTTCTGTGGCTGACGATGGCAATGTAAGTTTCTAGCCTCCAGTTCCTCCACCCGGGTTTCAGGTAGGAGGCAACTCATTGTATGATCTGTCTATTTTCAACAGTGGAGCTCCAACGGAATCTCAGCATTAGGATCGTGATTTTGACTAGGATACAAAGATTTTGCACATTTCAGATAAGGGTGGAGGACTTTAGAGGATATGTTTTTCTTTTTTTGTCTTTTTCTTGTTTTATTTTTCTTTATTTTTCTTTTAAATTATGATCATTTTAATTTTGGTTTGGATTTTAGGATTATTAGTTCTTTCTTTTTCTTAAATTTGGTTTAATAGTATTTTTCTTTTCCACTCCCGTAGTTCATCACTTGTCAACATTGGGGACAATGTTGAGTTTAGGTTTTAGGGTGTGATCCATGATATTATGTTTTGATCTGTGCCCTAGAGATAATATGCATTAATCACTGAGTTTACACTAACTTCTTACCACTTAGAGTAGTGCATTGAATTTTTTTCAAAATTTTATGACATACTCTTGATGCGATAGTGGATAGAAAGCTCAGTTGAATTGCCATGATAAATAGTGGAGACTACCCTTGTGAGTTCACCAAGCCAAAAAGTGCACATATATGACATATTATGAGGGATATTTTGATTCTGCTCCAAAACACTCAGTAGGTTCTTGGCAATAGAGTTGATCTCTACAGGTTATACATTAAGAATTATAGAACTTTCATCTTTAAAAGAAGTCACGTGTTTATTTTGATCTTGAGTAAGTCGAACCAATGGAAGTAATGATTTGACTATGTGTGCTTGAACTACTTAAAAGACCATAAATATTTCCTACTCGTGTGTTGTATGCTCCATAGCCCTGTTTGAGGCCAACCACTGAATTAGCCTTTTTCTTTCTTCGCCACATTAACCGTAACTCAATTAGCCATAATTTATCCATACCTTATGGAATGGGATCGTGCTTTGAGAATGTGAAGAAGATGTAATAGTTTTGCACCTGATTTTTGTGCATAATTCGATCATAGGCCAAAAAAGGAAAATAATTGCATTCAATCCAAAAAGTAAGTTTGATAATTATGATTTCCATGTAATTCTTTGTTTATCAATTATTAACCATATATATATATATATAAAGGGAATCAGAGAATAGGTTTTTCTGAGTCTTAAGTCAATTAGAGTGCAAAGTTGTATCTACTCGAGAGAAGTTTTTGACATGAAGAGAATGGTGATTTTTTGAAGAATAGGATGATGGGGAGTGTTGCTATCCCACTCACAATAAAGGGAGAAAAACTTACGTGAAACCGTAAAGGTAATTGAAGACTCTCACGGTATGGTCCTAGGTTTTTGAATTCCTAGTTTCTCATTCTTTCTTAACCAATTCCTAATGGCCCCATTACAACCTTCATGAAAGTCTAACTGATCTGCTGGTTATCCTTTCTATGAAAGTAGAAGTGAATAGTGTGTCTATCTTGTTCATAACGCTTGAGTCTTTTGTGAGATATTTTGTATAAAATCAAGTGATCTTTCTATTGTTTATTCATATGCGATTATATCTTGAAATTTCTTGTGTATAAATTCTATCACATATGCTTGTTGAGTGCATTTGCTAAGGTTATGTGAGAAATAATGTGCGATATCCTGTAAGGATTAGAGTCAAGGCGAATTACATTTATGACCTTTAGCGAATGTGAATTTGAAACTTGAAAGTCTTGAGAATGGGCTTTTCAATAAAAATTGAGCAATGCATTCAGTTTTGTGACTTAACTTTAGTCTTTACTTATTGATTTTTGCATGCGTTGTTTCAATATGGACACATTTCAAATGCATTTTAGATGATTGGTACTTTAAAGGCTTGTAGCATACGTTCAACGCTATCGTGTTCCCTACAAAAGTTGCTTAACTAGGATTTTTATTTTTTAGGTTTAGTTTTTAATTTTTGTTTTCTTAGTTTTACTCGAGGGCTGGTAACGGATAGGTTTGGGGGTATTTGATTGGTCGTTATATGTATATGTTTTTAATTCCCATTCCTCTAATCAATTGCTAGTTTCTTGAACCTTTTAGGTATTTAACTTGTTTGTTTGAGCATTTTCAAGACATTGGATTTTAGTGTTGTGATTGGAGAATTGTAGGTGAAAAGAGATAATTCTGTGAACTGCTGCTGCGGAGGTCGCTACCCCAACAAAGCCCCTTCCATGGCGTATCGAGTGGAGAAGTCCAGGCGTGACATCTTTCATAGCCGCGGTCTGTACCGCTGTCCAGGACATGTCTCCAGAGCGGTCTCCACAGCGTAACTTCTCAGAGAGCAAAACACCTTATGTGCAGCGGTCTGTGCAAGCTATCCGTACCGCGACATAGAGAGTAGTCATGTGTGTTCCTTATTGTCTAGGGAATTCTGAAACCCTATTTTGGAGAGAACCTATATATACATCTTTTATTTATTTTTCAAGAACATTCCAGCGTACATCAACCTTTCCATACTTCAAGATCCAATACAATTCTCTCAATAATCTTGCACATCCGAAGATTTGAAGACGCAGAAGATTTCAATTGAAGACCTGACATCAATGGGTTTTATCATTTCTTTCTTTTATCTTTCTAATTTTGCCATGTGTAACTAATTCCATAACTAGGGAATCAATGTGAACCTTTTATGAATGCTCATGTTTGGATTAATATTATTTCATCAATTTAATTCATGATTTATTCATTGTTCTTAATTTCTTGACTCTCTTTAGTTTTTATATTTATTCACACCATAGACCAAGGGTGGATAATTATTTGGCATGATTTTAGGGTTAAGACTATTTGAGAATTGGGGTTAGAGTATAGACCAAACCTAACCTTGATTAATTCTCTTTTGAATGAATGAATTTTATCTTTAGCATAGACCAAGCAAAGTATAGAATTTGGTTCTTATTTCTTGTGCTTAACAAGTTTTCGATCATTGTTCACACCATAGACCAAGGGTGAATAGTGGTTGGGAATACTTGACTCATCCCATGATCATACGGTAATAGTCATATTAAAGATAAAAAATGAACCCTTAAATTGATTGAATCTTGTTTACAAATTAATCCATGCATTGAGTGTTTATAATTGAGGATCATAAATGACCTAGTGCTTTCTCACCCTTGATCACAACCCAATCTTTACAATTGTTTTCATTAGTTTAGTTGAATTTAGTTTTTAGTTTAAATCAATCAACATCAATCTTTTGGTTACTTTCAGTTTAGCTTTAATTAGAACTAGTTTTCAACCATTAAATCTTATTTTCTCGTGGGAATGATCCTTACTTGTCGTTGTCCTTATCTTCATGATTCATGCACTTGTGAGTATTATTTTTATAACACATGAATTCACACATCAATTACAGAGGATGGATTTTTCATAACACCTGTAGGGCATATCTTGAGCTTTTCAAAAACATATTATAATCGACCTTATATGCCTTATGTAGAGGCCCTCGAAGTTTAGCCCGGATTTGGCATCCTTGTGGGCCGAACTTGGACTTTAGCAACTCATAATCAGCCTATTATTAAATGCTTCTTTAATCATCTTTCCCCCTTGTAATTGGCCTAACTGGAATATGTAATGGATCCCTTGGTGATGCTTCTTAATTCTCATCAACTTGGATCCAAAATTGCTAAGAACTCAGTCACGAAGTCTACAAGAGTCTGGTCTTTGATGGTTTTCTGACCTTATACTTGATCTCATACTATATTAGCTCTAGAGCCCATAGCACCAATCTCCCCGTTACATATGGTCTCTACAAGAATTGGCGGAGAGGTTGATTGGTGACTACTGCAATTGAGTGGGCCTAGAAGGATGTAGCTTCCTGGAGAGAGTTACTAAGGTGAAGGTGAGCTTCTCGAGCTTCTCCAAGAGAGTGTAGTTTCTCTCCGATTTATTCAAGGTACGGCTTACGTAATAGATGGTTCGCTGGACCCCATCCCCACATTCCTTAACTAGGGCCCCGCTAATCGTTGTCTCTAATACGGTCAAGTATACTTGCAGCTCTTCTCCGGGCACCGATTTGACTAGAAGTGGTGGGCTAGGTAGGTTCTCCTTCAGGGATTGGGAAGCTTGCTCACTATCCTAGTTCCATTTCATGTTTCTCCCCTGCTTGATAGCCTTGAAGAAGGGAGGGCATTTATTAGTGGACCATGATATGAAGCGATTGAAAGCACATATCCGACTGGTCAAAACCTATACTTACTTGAGAGAGCTGGGAGATTCAAGATCCAAGATGGCTTAATTTTTTTCTAGATTACCTTTTATTCCTCTTTAGTGGACCATGAATCCGAGGAACTTCCCTGCTGCTACCCTGAAGGAGCACTTGACAGGGTTCAGCCGCATCTGGTTCTCTCTTACTATCTGGAAAGTTTGATAAATGTGGTCCTGGTACTACTCAACCACCTAAGACTTGGTGATCATGTTATCGGTGTATACCTCCAACATATTTCCTATCTCCTGCTTAAACCACTGGTTGACCAAGTGTTGATAGGTGGCAGCTGCATTCTTGAGTAGGCATTACCTTATAGCAATAGAGGCATTGCCCGATAATTAAACTGGTTTTGTCTTGGTCAGCGGGATTGTTAGAACTTTGAGTTATGTTGGCATTATTCTATATCAAAACAACATTTCCTTCGTATTGTTTAGTTGTCTAGGAATCATGATGATTCAAGCTTCAAAGAAGAAATGACAACTATTCAAACAAGTTCAAGCCTTCACAAGGAAAAATGCTTCATGATTCTACAAAGGTATATTAAGACCTTTCTGTTCTCTTTCAAGGCTTAGGCACACACACACATTACATCTATATTTGTCCTTGCATCATTATGCGTCAATTGGTATAACACATTCACACACTTGATAATAAATGCTCATGCATTGAAATATAATTGACAAATTTTGGAAATTATGTTTGTGGACTATGTCTATGCAGTTTGCATTCTTGTGTAGTATGTGTTTATATATTTATTTGATTATACAAAATGGACCTTGGACTTGAATTTAGTGCTATATTGTTACCTATTGAGTTCCGGTCATTTCAATTACTCATTCATTTGATTTCAAGTTCTGAGTCAAGAGTTATGAAACTTTACAGTCATGTTGCGTACATTGTCTTCGTCTTCATGTATCTGATCAAATTATTATTTTCTGGGTTGATTTTCTTTTCTTTTTTTCAAGTTTTTGAGAGATTCCCGGTTCATAATCTTCAAACAGATTCGAATTTGGAGTTTAGAGGCCTAAGAACCGTTGAAGAACGCGAGAGGAGCGCAAGGGAGAGGTGCAATGGCAAAAAGCCATCAAATAGGCACCCACGCCATCTCGGCCACAAACTCTTGCTGCCCTGAGATACCCACAGGAAATCTTGGGGAAGCATTACCAAAGAGGTCATTTTGGTCTTTTCATGCTCTTTTTTTCCCTCTCCTTTATATATCTATTCCCTCTCTCATTTGAATCCAAGGAAGAAGAAAATGTAGTACAGAAAATTTCCAGGTTTTTTCTCTCAACTTTGAATCACCATATCTCTATCATTTCTTATCCGATTTGAGTGTTTCAAGTTGGAGAAGTTTTGTATTGAAGTCCTTTATCATCTCCAAGCAACCTTGAAGTCATTTGTTCAATGTTTCGGGTGGATCGCACCATTTTCGTGACTGCACTCGAATTTGACAAGGTATTTATTTATCTTTTGATTTCTTTGATTCTAATATTCAAATACCTTGGGTCTTCTTCCTACATGTGTTTATTTGACTTGAACATATGTTGATGAGTGATAGAGCTTCAATTAAATGCTAGTTGTGCTTAATTAGAAACTTAATTGTGAGTTAGGTTTTATTTAAACCTATGCTTTCAAATGATTGTGAGTTGTATTGTGCTAGCTTTTTATCTAGGACTATTTGTACTTTGATTGACTTTATTTTCATGATTAATAGTCTTATAATGTGCTAGAACTCATTTTTTGAATA
This sequence comes from Dipteronia dyeriana, assembly GCA_032871835.1. Lineage (NCBI taxonomy): Eukaryota > Viridiplantae > Streptophyta > Magnoliopsida > Sapindales > Sapindaceae > Dipteronia > Dipteronia dyeriana. The sequence goes on along the minus strand of CM065300.1, from coordinate 57,661,334 downwards.
GATCTAGGATTATCACATTTGATTTTATATTTAGAGTCTATTATGCTTAAATGTTCCTAGGATCGTCTTCCCTGATAGGTATCTCTTATAATAAATCAGTTGGGTGGCCACTGTTCCACCTTCTATCTTCCTTTACCTCCTCTTCAACTAGGACCTCTGCTTCAGGCTCTTTCTCCACTACTTTAACCTCTCCTGCAACATCTCAAATTTTAGGATCCTTCACTGATAACTCATGTTCCAGCACAACATCTATTCGTGTGCATTATTTGGCTAGAGCCGCTGGATTGGTGGACATTGCATAACATTTAAGCATTGCATGTTGATCTCCCTATACCTAACCTACCTAGTCACTTATCAAAAAAATTAAAATGTTACGGCAAATCGACAGGACTCCCTTAAGAGCTGACAAGAAAGGCCTTCCAATGATGCATTGAAAGCAGACGGGGTATTTTCTATCATGAAATCAATCATGAAATTTTGTTGGAGCGGGGCTTTTCCCACTATCACTAGTAAAACCTTTGACCCGACTGACATAAGTGAATCCCTTATGAAAACATACAGCGGCGTGGTGTAGCTGTTGTAGAAGCACTGCTTCAGGTTAAACATCTCTAAGGTATCTTTAAAGAGGTTGCCCACGCTACTACCAGTGTCTATCAAGAAGTGATGGACCAGATAATTAGCAATTTTCACAGTGACAACCATGGGATTAACATGAGGTTGCACTAAGTTGTACACATTATCCTGGGTAAAGACGATCTGAGTTGATTGAGAGGATCCTGCTGATCCCAGGACGACTTTGAGAATGTCTTGTCCTCCCTTGATCCGGGGTACTTTCCAGGCATGTTTCTTCCTGAAGTTGTTGGAAGTTCCTGCCAAAGTAAGTATTCCACTAATGGTATGGATGACCTTGATCTACTACATCAAATCCTTAGCTTTCTTCTTTCTTTTTTCTATATCTTCCTTACTTTCAGCCTGTACCTCATTCCCCGTGTGGATGTTATCCCACACTTGCTGAAAGAACTCTACCAGGCAACCGCTCTTTACCTGCGCCTTAATCTGGTTACGCAGGCTGTAGCACTCTGAGGTATTATGTCCCAAATCCTCAAGAAAGTAGTAATATTTGTAGTGATTCCATGTATCAGCCTGTGCTTTGATGGGAACGAGCTTCCTGAGTAGCCTCTTGTCATGGATGGCGAGATAGATTGTCTCACGAGATGAATTTAGTGGGGTGTAGTGAATGTACCCCTCTTCTTCTTAGGCTTTATGTGCTACCTCCCTAAAGGATGTGAAGCTCTAGGTGGGGTTCTCCTTGTTGGGTACCACTCCCGCAGAGGCTGGAATGGTGGGGTGCAGTAGGTAAACCGGTTCGGTGGTCTGTTCTAGGCCTTCTAGATCGATGTAGGCTTATGCGCTTCCTTCTTTTGGCACTTGGTAGTAATCAGGTCATCATGCTCTATCTTGACCTGAAGCTGCTCATTTATCTCCACCTACTCAAGAGCCTTATCATTGTCCTCCTGGTATGTCTTTAATGGATTATTGGCGAACGATCAAAATAACCTACCAGCCTATAGGTTCCTTCTGAAGTTAGCCAGGGTTTCTTTCTCAACAAAGACCCCCATTTAGATCACCTCTTTGTGGAATCTCTCCATGAAAGATCTGAGCGATTCACTTAGCTCATAGATCACGTACTGCAGGTGGATGGGATCCTTGGGACGTGGCTTGATACCATAGAGTTGAGCATAAAAATCACAAGATTACTTAGCAAAGAAGTCAACACTACCTGATGGTAATTTCCTAACCCACGTCTTGGCGTAGTCAATTAGCATGGTTGAGAACATTCTGCACATGGCGGGCCAGACAACATTTTATACCTTCATCTGATGCATGAAACTCTCTAGGTGGCTTAGGGGGTCCTCCGTTCTGGAATACTTGTTAGCTGGCATCTTAAACTTTGGGGGGAGATCTGCCTCTCTGATCTTTCAAGAGAAATGGGTGTTCAACTCGCCTAAGGGGTTCTTTCGGTTCTCCCGACGTTTTCCCTTCTTTAATTCCTGGAACTGCTTTGCCATCAGAGCTACTCGGTCATGCATGCTCTTATTCCCAGCATTCTTGGACTAGACCTTGGAATCCTCATTACCAGACTCATTTGATGCAATGGAAGCTTCCTTTAGATTCTACTTTTGAGGGGTTCTCCCGGGCACTTATTCCACTTCCACTAGCAGCGGATAGAGGTTGCCTTCCAGCAACTGTCGACTGGGTTAGTTGACAAGGTTCCCTAAGCAGGATGTCCAGAGTTGACCTTACCTGTCGAGGTCGATAGCTCGAAGGTCTATCCGATACTTGGGGCTAGGGCCCTAGCCTATCTAAAAAATTAGGGCAATAGCCATAACCTATTGTGGACTGGTACCAGTGGCGGTTGTCCCAATCTGTCAAAGGTAGGTACCCTAGTACCTAGCCTACTGGTAGCTCCCCTAACTTCTAGTATTGTGAGTTGGGGTTGATACCTTCTGCGGCTAGTCTAAGGCAAACGCTTTCTACAAAGGCCTCGACTTGCTGCTCCCAGATGGTCTAGCCTACTACCAGAGTGGCTGGGACCTAGGGTGCAACCCGCGTGGTAGCAGGTGGTGTTGGAGCCAGGTTATGATGCTTCAATTTCTTCCCCTTTTTTCTATGCCTTTTGGGTGGAAGCGACAGACTGATGCCTTAATGCTTCGGGTTTTCCTTATAAGGATCGAAGTCTTATATTGATATGCTGCAAAAACAAAAACATGAATTCATAACCTTTTGAAAGAGGTGTGGAAAATTCTCACAGACGGTGCCAAAAACTGTTAGCTGGTAATTCGTTCAAAGTTAGGAATCTCAGTTAACACCCTTAGGACCACGACCTACTGTAGGTACCTCTTACCTAGGAGATTAGAGAAGGAGAGAGAGATAGGTATGAACAATGAGATGTGAACAATATGAATAAAAATGGGGAACTGTTTTATTAAATATTTGATCAATATGATTATGAAAGGGGTAAAATTACCACAGTGACGATAATGATCTCACTGAATTTTCTCTCAATCTCTCTTTCTCACTAACATAACTGGAGATGGCAAAATTATGTGTATTGATGAGTGGCTACTTCCTCTATGGTGAAGAACTCTCTCAAAATGGTGAAGCACTCTGTTTTCAACTTCTGATTTCTCGATGTCTTTCCTTGAACCTGGACATTGTATTTATATCATCTCATCCTTGCCCATCAATTCCCCATAATTTAGACCGATTGATTGGTTGCATTATCGGGATTGTTTGGCGTTGATGGAGGATATCAATTTAAACAGCAATTGCTCGCATTGATAACGTCATGTTTCTGTTTGAGTTTTGAAAGTTCCCTACGAAACGTGTGTGTCTATACCTAGAGGGGGGGCGAATAGGTTTTAATCAAGTCAATTACCAAATTTTCTTGATTAGTCAATTACCAAAATTCACCCAATAAAAACAAACATACAACATCAAGTGTAAGGTGCAGAAATATAAATAACCCAAGATGTATATGTGGAAACCCTCCAAATGGGAAAAACCACGGGCTGTTAAGTGCTCCACACTCGGTCACAGAAATCCACTATATGAATAAAAGGTTACACCCTCAAGTGATTCTCGGACTCTCACTCTCGATAACCTCAGGCTATAGACACTGCCACTGCCACTCACCACTCTTGGTTCAGTCCCTAGTGATATCCCCTGATACACTACTCTTGGCGTGAACGCCTCATACTCTACCCCCTTGGGCCTTTTACAGTGGCACCCGACCAATTGCTTGTCAACCCACCCTTGGTTGCAAGACTTCCCTTGCTTGTGCAACTTCACACCGAAGCCACAAGACTTAACCTCAATGAAGAGTCAAACACAACCTAAGTGAATATGATAAAATATTCAAACATGCAGGTAATGCTAGGCAACACTAAATGCTTATCTAGGAATTTTAAGAATGTCACTAAGTACAATTCCTAGATATCAATGTCTAAACGAATGTTCATAAAGACTTAACTAGATATAGTTATGCAACAATATATCCTAGTTATCAAACAAAGGACCAATCAACACAAGTTGTCATAAAACATGGCAAGGACTATAATGCAATCATAAAATACAATCAATGAGTCCTAAACAATATCTAAATGCAAATCATATAGATTTAACTAGAAGGGTAAAATGGTCACAAACCCTAGCTATCACAAAATATAAATCTCAACCAATAATCAACAACTCAAGCATGTTATAAATGCAATTAAACTTAATAACATACATTTAATGAACAATAATTGCTAAACATAGGCATACATGTCATAACAATGAAAAAAGAAATTCTAAGGCATGTAGAGATTACCTAGTCAATGACAAACAAGAAAAATCATGCTTTGAAGATGCTAGATGCTCATGGATTGAAATTTGGTTGAGTCAAAATGAGTTTTTGGGAGCTCTCTCTCTCTTGGAGTTAATTTTCTCTCTCAAGAAAAACTTGGTGAGTAAAAATGGCTTCTTGGACTCACACTCTCAAAGAGAAGAGAAGAGAACATATATATATTGTGCCCTACACGAAATGGCATCGTTTTGAACACGGGGTAACTGATTCCCGTCATGACCGCTATGCATGCTGTGACCTAGGCAAGTGTCCAGACCACGGTAGAGCGAGCGATGTATGGTCTGAGAATCTTCGCTGTCTGGACCGCGGTACAGGCAATGTGTAGACTACGGTAGAGCCAGCGGTGCATCACTGGGAAACTCCGCTTGGGATACCGCTGTGTATGCAACGTGCACAGGTCACAGTAGCAGCAGCGTACAACGCCTGGAGAACACCGTTGTTCATACCGCGGTAGAGGCAATACACAGGGAGCGGTCCCGACCGCGGTCAAGGGGAAAATCCTCTTCTAAGGGCAAACAAATTGCATCAAACACTCAAGCAAGAGTTATGGCAAAAAGGCACACAATTATGACAATTAAGTATTCATGCAAGATGATCAAAAACATGCATGAGAGTGTGTGTGTGCACTAAAAACTCTTCAGAAAAGATTAAGCAAGTGATTTACCTTCTGAAGCTTGAGCTGGGTCTTGAGCAATGATGGCCTAAACTACCCTTACACATTAATTCCTAAATGTGGTTGTCAACGAAATGAGCCAATCAAAAACTGAGGAACTTACAAGTTTAAATATAAATTAATGGTGATTTCTGTTGATATGTCTAGTCATATTATGGCCCTTTAATGGCGAATGAGTCAGCCTTGTTGCTTGGAAGAGAATTTTGGCTCTTATACCTTGGTGGTGTGGTACTATCATGACGCTTAATCTATTCTTCTTTGCTGGTGCTAGTATGGCGCTTAACCTACCTCATTGGTGCTTGACCTACCTCACTGGTGTTTGGCGATGTCCCGCTTGCTTGGTAGCTAGGTGGCATACCCCGAAGAGTTTATGGACCGGTGTCTTTCTTCTATTAGGTAGGTCAGGGGTATTTTGGGGTATCAGGCAAATATTCTGGTGCCTAGGAACTGGGTAGAAAACTCCTTGAAGCCGGCCCTTCAAAATGTGGCAGTATTGGAGAAGCAGTGTTCACCTTTTTCCCAGATAACGGTATCGAGGTCCGAGGTCACGTGGAAACTAGACCCGAGGTAGGTTGTAACAGGTACTAGGTGGTGTATCCTAGCAGGTACTAGGCGAGTGGAAAATTCCACTTTGGTCCTTCGTAAAAAATATCTATTAACAATAATGTTATATAAACATTTTAGTTTATATTTTTATTATTTTTGTTTAGTTAGTAAATCAATTTTATTTTTTTTAGTAGTTTAGTAATCATTATTATATGTACTTGTGTAGTAGTGAATTTATATATATTGTGTTAGTAAATTTAGCATTATATGTGTAGTTGTTAATTTAAATATTTTTGTGTTAGTAAGTTAAAATTTTTTAAAGTGTACCAGTTAATGTAAACATATTTTGTTAGTAAATTAAACAATTTCATTTGTAGTAGTTTATTTGAATATATTTTGTTAGTAAATTATGATTTTTATGTTTAGTATTTAATTTTTACAATTTAAAGTTAGTAAATTTATGATTTTTAAGTTTAGTAGTTAATTTAAATATATTTTGTTAGAAATTTAATTTAAATATATTTAAATGTATTTGTATTTCATGAAATGGATCCTACCTAACAAACTTTTTTTCCCGGACGTTTGAACATGTTGAAAGATGATTTTAATCTTTCAACACCGACAGAAACCCAAGCGGGACCTTCTGGTTCCGCCACTACACAAACATCACGTCCTAAAAAGTTTACATCAAATGTCTGACAGTGTTTTGACGTAGTACAAATAACACACCCAGATGGGACAATCGGCCCCATATCTAAATGTAAGTTTTGTCTTAAGAACTATTCCACAAGAAATAATAGAACCGGTCATTTTAGAAGACATATGCTCAAATGCATGCATGATCAAGATAAAAGAGTTGCAATGAAAATTACATTTACATAATTGAAATTTTAAATTGATATTATGTATTTACCCTAAACCCTAAACCCTAAACCTAAAATACAAAAAAAAAAAAGAATTTTAAAAAAATTGAATGTAAAAAAAAAAAAAAAAATTGGATAGGCCCGTGGGGCCTACCAACGCCGGCCTGCGGACCGGTCCTGTTCGACAAGCCGGAGTCAGGCCCACTTATCGTGTCGGGTCTAGATTTTTAAAAACGTGTCAGACCAGGTCTGGCCCGCACACTAATGCGACGTAGACCTAGCCCGGCCCGTTTTCGAAAAAAGGCCCAGGCTTACCGGGCCAATTCATTTTTACAGCACTAAACATATCATCCGCGTTTAATAAACTTTAAATTTAAATATAAAATGCAATTAGTTTAAAAGACAAAGAGATTTATTTTTTCCCTTTATATTTTATATTTTAAAAATTAATTTTATAAATACAGGATCAAGCGAGGCAGGTTGAAGCATAAGGGGTTGACCCATAACCGACCTGATAAATAACCGGATCAAAAAAGCTTGACATATACTTGACTCGAGCCCAATTTTTAAGTGTTCCAAACTTGTCCCGAACGGATCGGAGTCCTGTCGGTTTTGGACGGACAATGGATTTTTATCATCCCTAATTGTAGCCCATCACCATGGTGGCCAACAATGAGGATATTGGTACATGTGCCAAACATGCTTTTTACAAATCAATTTGTAAGACAGTTTAGTGCTCGGAGATTGAGATTTGACAGTATAGGATTAATTTTTAAAATTGGTTTTACTTAAAAAAATTAATTCAAATTATTTTTTAATATTTCAAAATTAATTGTGTTTAACGCAAAATCATAGCTGTGTCTAGTTTTATATAGCAGCTATTAAAGAAAAGCAATCAAGTGAAAACATATAATAATTAATCATGAATTGTGATGCATCTATCTTACGAGGGTTACCCGAAAATGGCTTTAATTCATAATAAGTTTTTAAAGGAACATGATTTATTGGGTTATTGTCTTCAAAATAAAACATGTAATTATTAAAAAATTTATTGATCCACTAACATAATGTCCTTTTTAGAAATTTTATACTGAGCTACAATATAATAAACGTTGCAAAATGATCATTAACCCATGGTCACTGTTTAATCTAACTGTTTACTCTTTTGGTTGGCGTATAAGAACATTTTTTAATCTTGTGCTTACTTAGCTTTGTAGGAATCTTACCAATAAGCATAAAGCCACCGGTTTATTTATTTATTTATTTGACATATGCATTAACATTATAATGGTATACTTTGTTTGACACAATCAATTCATGATTTCATAAACAAAATTATGTATATTCCATTAGGACATGCTTCTTATCAGTCATCAGATATACCAATGTCCAAACTCTAGTTGCCATAAGATGACACGAAAACCCAATACGATTATAGAATTCACGGTTCCCAATTTCCATGTTAATATTCATCATCTCTTAATAGAGATAGTTGTACATCTCACTTTCACACCTAGTGGTCATGGGTTTGAGTCTTACCATGCTTATTTCATAAACATGAGTGAGAAGTTTTCTCCCAATTTGTGGGAGCAGCCCTCTCTCCGATTGTAAGATGTGTAGTCCATATATAACATCTCCTCGATAGTGTGAGTAGTATTTTTGATCATGCTTGTAGAGTCTAATTATTCTCGTCAGGTCCCGACAGTAGATGTAGAAAAAATAATAATTCAATGTTAATATAAATTTGCAATTAATATGTTATATACATTGTGGAAATGGTGAGGAATGTCACATTTTTTTTGGTCAATTGCAGTGATGTCACCGTTATAATAAGTTAAGTTTAAAATGCACCTATTATGGTGAGCTACCGAAATTGTCCTTAAATAATCGATATTTTATTCTTTAAAGGTTGTCGTCCAAAAAAGTTATCTGAAAATCAATCACCTACTCCATTTTTTCTTCAAAAAACGAGCTTCATTCCAGATATTGCACAAGAAGGTAAATTAATATTTCTTATCTTCATTTCCATTTTTTATTGTATTTCTGTGTGGTATAATACTGTATGAACATTTATGAACATGTTGTCTCAAATTTTTTATGTTGATGTCCTGGAGTTGTAAACTTTTTACAAAGAATGAATGAACATGTATGCATATTTTTTTGTATATATATTTGGCCGAGTTGAGTTGTAGTGGTGCAAACAAGTTTATAATCGCGGGCATAAAAGCTGGAAAGGTTTTAAAAAAAAGTCGAAACATTTGTAAAAAATCTCAGAAATTTTAAAAAAAGTCTCGATCAAATTCTAAAAAAGCTCGATCCAAAAAATAGATGCTGGATACGTAAAAAGAAAAACTCGATCCCTCGAAAAAAGGTTCGATCCATCAGAAAAAAAACTCCATCCCTCACACAAATAGCTCGATCCCTCGAAAAAAAGGCTCGATTCATCGAAAAAAAGCTCGATCCTTACCAAAAAAAGCTCGATCCCTCACACAAATATCTCGATCCCTCACAAAAAAAGCTCGATTCCTAAAAAAAAAGCTCGATTCGTAAAAGTAAAAGGTCGAGCCATATTTGGAAAAAGCTCGAGCCATACGAAAAAAAGCTCGAGCCATATATAAAAAAGCTCGATTATGTAGAGAAAGAGCTCGGTCTTGAACAAAAAAAGCTTGATCCCGTTAGAAAGAGCTCGATCATGTACAAAACCGGCTCGATCATGTACCAAAAAAGCTCGATCAGTTTAAAAAAAAGTTTCATATTTTACACTTTTGATTTTTGTTTAATTCTTTATAATTGTAAATTTAATATGAAATATTTTTTCCTTATTAATGGTTTTTTATGTTGGTTTTGACAGGACAATGGATAGGGTGAGAATAGTCATATCTTACAACGGTCAATGGGAGCAATTACCAGACGGAAATCAGAGGTATTTAGGTTCCGATAACCAAGGTTTGTATGTGTCAAAGAATTTGAGTTACGACGAACTGGTGTCAATCGTGCAAACCATTGTGAAGTTTGATGAGAACAAATACAGTGCCGAGCTACAGTCTTTATCAATTGTTCATGGGACTACATGTCGTACATTTATAAGAAACAATGACGATGTTTAGTTTATGCTAGGGGAAGATAGGGTGATCCCTCAAGTATGTGTTAGTCTAATCGACAGGCCAGCAGAAGGTGTCATTAGTGAAGATATCCATCATCCTGATAACACCCAACAATTTCGATCGTCAGGCGGAAGCAACCAGTTGTTCACATAAATAAGTGGGATTGATGGTCGGGAAAACATATGTGTTGTCCCACCAGAAGTAGTCGCCCATGATAATAGACCGGGACCTCAATTCGACGATGTATTTGGTTGTCATATTGAGATGAATGGTAGACATTACAACCACCAATACAATGAGATCTACAATGACATCAACAATGAGGAGAATACAACACTAAATGTTGGGGTGAATAATGAGGTGGATAATAAGGGAAATTTAAATTCTGTAGAAAATGTAGAGGACAATCAGGATGATACAGAACCTGTCGAAACGGAAAGACGTGTAAGACATGTACACAGATTTAGTTCCAGTGCACCAGATATAGCTGGGACCTCCGAGGGGAGGGCTAATGTAACTGCAGATGATTCTGATAATGCCACAACATGGGTTATTCTAGGAGCAGAATCATACTCGTTTGGTATTGGTGGAAGCAGGAACTTGTTTGAAGATGAACCTACAAGCATGATATATAAAGGCCTGTTTTTTCCAACGAAAAAGGATTTGAAGAGACTAATAGGCCATTTTGCAATGTGGTAGAACTTCGAGTGGAAGGTGAAAAGGTCCAATAAGACAACATCACATCTAGTTTGTTTGATGGGAAATTGTACGTGAAAGTTAAGAGCGGTGAGGAGAGATGAAGGCACATACTTTCAAGTAAGAAGTTTTATCAACGAACACACTTGTCCGTTAGAGGAAATTCACCGTCGGCACCGACAAGCTAGTGCAGTCATAATTGGAGAAGTTATTGCACCTAGACTTCAACAACAAGATGGTCGACTAATGCATCCGAAGGACATAATCGCCGACATGAAATCAATGTATAGAATCCAAATCATGTACAGTAAGGCATACGCCGCCCTTGATTATACGTTGTCACTGACATATGGAATGCATGAGGAAACCTTTCAACTGCTTCCATCATTTGGTTACGTTTTGGAACAACAAAATCCTGGTACAATCACTGACTTACAGTGCAACGAAGATGGTAAATTTCTATACTTCTTCATGTCGATTGGTGCCTCACTTAGAGGATTCCGAACGTGTATGCGTCCAGTCATTGCCATTTATGGTACCCATTTGAAGGGACGATTCCAGGGTACAATGTTTGTTGTAACAACACAAGATGGGAACGAACAGGTGTATTCAATTGCTTTTGGGTACGGCGACTCAAAAAACAACCTTTCATAGGAATGGTTTTTGGATTGCTTGAAGGGTGCCCTTGGTCATATTGATGAGCTAGTTTTCATTTCTGATAGGCATGCCAGCATTGAAGCAGGGATTTCTAAAGTGTACCCTTATGCCACCCATACCATATGTTGCTGGTACTTTACTGAAAATATCAAAAAGCAATTTCATAGGAAGGATGTTACCGTAATAATGGACAAAATAGCCCGCGCATACACCGATTTTGAATATAACCAGCATATGGAAGAGTTAAGAAACTTGCAACAGAATGCATATGATTATGTAATTGATGCCGGTCCACACAAGTGGTCCGGTGTACACTGCCTGGAAAGAAGGTATAGGCTGATGAGGACTAATGCTGCAGAATGCATAAAGTCATGCCTAAAATTTGCACGCCAACTGCCTATGTTGACCCTGGCTGAGTTCATTAGGAATATCCTGCAACGGTGGTTTCATGATCGCTATAGAGCTGCACAAACCATACGTCATCAGTTGACCAACACAGCACATCTTGTGCTCTTAAAACGTGTGGAGAAGTGTGGTTATTTGACCGTAAATCCAGTCGACTGGAACATTTTTTTGGTCAAACGGTCTGGAAAATAGTGGATTGTTGACTTAGCTCGGAAGACTTGTACTTGTAACAAATTTCAAATGGATCATTTTCCATGTTCTCACGCCCTTACTGCGGCACAGTACATTACTGAAACTTGGACTTCACAACTTTGAAAACCTACTGATCATTTTCTCGGTGAAACTGATTGTTTTTAATGTTTTTTATAGGGAGCGAAACTTGGACTTCACAACTTTGTGTGCGGACTACTATAAGAGACAGACACTTATTAACGCCTACTCGGTTCCTATTATGCCGGTGGGCCATCCTTCCACTTGGGTAGTGCCATCTGACATTGCTCAGAGGGTGATTTTGAATCCAAACTCCAGGAGACAAGCAGGACGCCCGAGGGCGGGTCACCATGTCTCTTCTTCGGAGAGGACAACTACACAATCTTCTAGAAGATGTGGACAACCAGGGCATAATTCCAGGAGATGTCCTAATCCACCTATGATTAATGAAGGTACAAGAAGAGCTGTTCCCGATGAATACCGCTGCAAGTGTAGCATCTGACATTCAATTGGACATAACAAACAAATGTGCCCTAACGTTGACTCTAATAGGGAATGAATGACAAAGTTTCGATCACATTGAAAACTTTTGGATGTGTATCATATTGTAATAATTTGGATTTGCAATAATTACTTATTAATGAATGAATTAATATTAATGAATGAATAATCAACGAATTAATATTCATCAATTAATTACATGTCTGTGTACATATAAAATGGGAATATACAATAAATCACTTGGCGGGCCTGGAGTTAGAAAAAATCTCCACTGCCATTTTCTCCCGAATGATCCCCATGTTGTCCTCTGACCAATCAAAAGGCCTTCGACCCGCCAGTATGTACTCGATAAGTCTCAAAATATGGGGACCACAGTTACCTCTGCAATTCGGTACATAAAACACCATTATAAATCGTTCATAAAGAATATCAAAACACGTGAATGAAATAGAATGTCTTACTATTTCTTTTGTTGGGGGACTGTAGAAGTATGCACCAGGCTGACCGAGAAGGGCTTATTTTCCAGAGGGAAGGCCCGACGACCAGCTCGTCGTGCTGTGTGGAACCCTGCATCACTCAAAATGCAGGGTAAAAACCACCGTAATGGCCGGACCTGCCGGTGCCTGATCTGATAAGGGACTTCGTTTTTCCAGGGGTCATAAATGTCAATCTTCCTGCGACAAAGGTCGACGCTCACCACCAGACAATGTTGGGCCCCAACGTTGCATGGAATCAGCACCTGTAATAGTTTGCATGCCGTGTTAGCTGAGGATATACGAATAGTTTTTTTTTAATCATCTCCATCATGTAACACTTACCAGGTCAACCTCGTGTCATGAGCGGTTTCCACTTATGGTTGCTCCACGGACCGTCAGAAGGTTATCTTCCAACCATAGGGACTGTAACACATTCCACCTTGCCGTGGTCACAGTACCGTGCTAATCGCGAGGCATCATCCTCTCCCACATGTACAACATAAGTGGCTGTACAAGCATTGAGAATATCATATTAATAATAAATAACCAGAAAATCTGATTTGATTCCCAAATGTTATACCTATTTACATAAAATTGTGTATCCAACACGTTGATCCTCTGGTTGTACACATTGTGGAATCCTCGTTGACGCTTGCGAAGAATATTGAGGTATACATCCATATGCTGACAAACAATAAAACCACCGTAATTGTTAACAATTCAACAATACTTACACAAACGTTAATATGAAATTTAATAAGTACGTATCGTGTCCTCCAAGTCCATGAAGTTGGATTGCATACGCACGAACCATCCCGCGGTAACTGGTGCCAGCACATCTACATCACGTCTGTTTAATGATTGAATTATCTTAGCTATACATAAATTTGAATAAACAAGAGATGTACATCCATTTGTATTATAAAAAGTTGGACTCTCTATTCCCCGTTGATATTCCTCTTGAAGGCCTTGTATGCCGCAAGGTGGTCAGCGTCCACTAGTCTGTGGGGGTCAAAAATGTGTTCCACGAACTCGGGTCGTGTCCTCAACCTTTTTGGACGGCATGGATCTGTGTAAGGGCTCACCAACTGCCATCCGCGCTTACTTAAACGCTTCGATGTATTGGACGGGGGAGGGGCCCGCTCTGAAGGCATAGACGTACTGGGTGGGAGAGGGGACCGCTTCGATGCCACGGACGTGCTGGGTGGGAGAGAGGACTGATCCGACGGCATGGACGTACTGGGTGGGGGAGGGGACCTCTCCGATGCCACATACGCGCTAGGTGGGGAAGGGGACCGTTGTGGCTGAATCGATGTGCTAGGAGGTGGGAGGATCGATGTGCTGGGAGGTGGGGGGAACAGCTGAGCCTGGGTGTCTGTCCCCTCCATAAACCTATCAGTCGACCCTCCAGGACTAAATAATAGATCAGGAGGTGGGGGGTCATCCTAGTGTGTACGCATGGTCAAACCTTGAAGCCCCCGGATCATATCCAGTAACAATCGGTGTTGCTGCTGACGATCCTCATCACTCTTCCGGATCATATCCAACAACTCCAAGTGTTGACATTGTCGATCCTCGTCACTCTTCCGGAGGCCTTCACGCACATCGTACAACATTTTTATCCACGGAGCCTGAAATCATGTCTACATTGTTAGTAAAAATCTATCAGCACGTGTTAATAAAAAACACTAAACTATGTTTTCAACTTACCTCTCCATCACGTCCAACGACCCCATGGGAATCCCCTGCAGATGTACCATGTTCGGGGGTGGAAAATTGAACCCGCCTATGCCTATGCCTATACCTTTCTCATTGAATGTCTGTCTCATATCACTCACTGTCACTGGGCCTCAAACCCCCAGCAGCGGGCTCAGATCCCTCACTATCAATGGTCCTGTCTGTACCACTAATCCTGCCTAAGGTGGTATGATCAGGGATCTCAGACGACATATCATCCATGTCATCTTCTTTATACAGGCTTTCCCCATCGTCTAGCCAGGCATAGTACGGTGCCTGTCTCTCAGCTTGTGTCGGCACCAGTTTCTTGATCGCAAACATCTGAAATATTAGTTAGAACAATGTTATTGTTCAAATACTAACTAATAAGAACATTAACAAAATAAATACATACCCTGGCTTTGAAAATCTTTGCTAGCTTGTTTCTTCTCGGTTGTTTAGTCAACTCCCACTTCAAAATACGGGGAGTCAGATCAGTAACCCTTCGGAAACCACCCATTTGGCCAAAGCAGGGATCACCTCCAAAGCAAATATCTGCATCAAAGATAAGTAAGATAAGTATCCATACAATTTTTGGGCACCAACAATAAAGTACAATTTCTAGTTCGAACTTCTTACCAACAGGGCATGAGATAGACCGTATATGTTGTAGGTCTCTACCCTGTGTACGTCAACGCACTTTTCCTGCTGGCGTTGCTCGAACCAGTCTCTTCACCTGTCAAATGCATGCTTGAATGAGTGAATAAAATGCCTGTACATGTGGGCACCACACGGGAACGCGTCGAACGCATCGAG
Organism: Dipteronia dyeriana; assembly: GCA_032871835.1. NCBI lineage: Eukaryota > Viridiplantae > Streptophyta > Magnoliopsida > Sapindales > Sapindaceae > Dipteronia > Dipteronia dyeriana. Next base: position 57,646,263 of record CM065300.1, on the reverse strand, counting down.
CTCCTTAACCAGCCAAAACTGCCAAACTGGAATCTTAAATCTCTCATCCACCCCCATCAGTATCCAGTTCAGCATATATAAAAGGCAGAGCTTGACAGCATCGTACGCCTTTCCGAAATCTGCGCCGGTGATAACACCCCTAATCTGATCCAGCTACATCTCCTCAACTCCAGGAAAGTACCGCTCATGTATGTCATTCTCCACTTCTGCAAACATGGTGGTCTCTGGTACAACTCCAAACCGCAGTCCAGTGATCAAGCAAAATTCCACCTTTGAAAACCTCACCGACTAAGTTCCTACCATGAAGTGCATCTCATCTATGGGGCCGTTATGATGGAGCTCCCTCAAAAGCAACCGATGGATAATACCACCAGAAAACTTCATCTCCCTATGCATCGTCAGGAAATGTCCGAAACATGATGCCATGAACCGCCGGTGGTCTTCATCTGCAAATTCTACAGGGACACGGTTCAGCGCGTCGTCTATATGGGCGAGGGGATCAAAATGGTTATGTCGTGTCTTGTAAATTTGCCCTCGTACCAGTATCCTTCTGGAGTTTTAAGCGAATCCCTCAACTAATTCTCATCTGTAATGTAACAGAAATACAACATCATTAAACAGAATTTTTTTAAAAAACTCGATCCCTTTCAAAAAAGCTTGATTGATTTACAAAAAAGCTCGATTCCTTTTCAAAAAGGCTCTATCCCTTTCAAAACAGCTCGATTGCTTTACAAAAAGCTCGATTCCTTTTCAAAAAGGCTCGATCCCTTTCAAAACAGCTCGATTACTTTACAAAAAAGCTCGATTCTTTCAAAAAATGCTCGATTCCTTTCAAAAAAGCTCGATCCCTTTCATAAAAGCTCGATCCCTTTTAAAAAAAGTTTGATCCCTTTTCAAAAAAGCTTGATCCCTTATAAAAAAGGCTCGATCCCTTTTCAAAAAAGCTTCATCCCTTTTAAATAGGCTCGATCCAATTCAAATACAGCTCGAACCGATTCAAAAAAGCTCGAAACATATTCAAAAAAGCTCGATTCCTTTTCAAAATGGCTCGATCCAATTCAAAAAAAGCTCGATTCATTTTCAAAAAAGCTCGATGCCTTTCAAAAAAGCTCTATCCTTTTTCAAAAAGGCTCGATCCCTTTTCAAAAAGGCTCGATCCCTTTTTAAAAAGCTCGATCCCTTTCAAATATGCTCGATCTAATTCTAAAACAGCTCGAACCTATTCAAAAAAGCTCAAAACCTATTCAAAATAGCTCGATCCTTTAAAAAAAAACTCGATTCTAACATACAATGCAAGTTAAAAACAACAAAAACGAGGAAAAATAACCAATCTTACCTTTGTCAATCGCAGCTCTTCCGGTCACTTCACGGTCGATTAGTTTCCCGTTGGTTTGACTGTTGCTTTTCTCTGACTTTGAAAACGACAACTTTCTCACTGCTAAAATATTTCGGGGTATTTTTGTCTCAAACACTCTTTTGGAACCTTTTAAACATACATTAGTAAAGTTGTGATATTTGCACAACACACCCCTCAAATAGTGCCAATAATTTTTTGACCCCATATAGATTTAATTTATCACAATATAAGTTTCTACAAATGCACTTCACACCTATATACTAGAAGAACCACCGATGAATATCCATTAGTTTTTTCTACATAAACAATGTTTAAATTTTATTCAAGACTAACATCTAGTCTAATAGAATTAAAAGTTTGCTAAATTTTGCATGCCGAAAGATGAGTAAGCCATCATCTTATAGAAGGAGCAGCAATGAAATCAATAGAAGTTACAGAAGTTTACCGTAAGGTCAACAGATATATGATTTTGAAGTCTTCCGCTAGAACCTTTGGTTTCAAAATCTCTAGAGCCCTTTTATGAGAGGTTGGCTGTGTTTTTTACCGCTAATGAAAGAAAACCTTTGGTCTGAATGATTTGTCTTTTGCAATGTTTTATGAGTGTTGGGAGGTAATTACAGAAGATTTATTGGCGTATCTAATTGTCTTAATTAAAGTATTATTTAAAAAAAAACAAAAGAAGTATAATATCTTTCTTGAGAATTATAGGCCTATTAGAGTATCTCCAATATAAAAAATGACTTGTATATAAATTATTATTGACATGGCAACAATGTCAAGAGACTTGCTTCCTATATAGTATAAATATGAACTTGATAGACGATCAACTTAAAATTTGGTCTACAATGCCTTCGTTTAAAACACATGTTGTTTTAATTACGTGTCCAATTTTACTTTCTATTTTGTTATTTTTTTTATTTCCTTACCAAAAATAGATGAAAAATTAATATCAATTTTAAATATTTACTGAGTCAACCTAAAAAAGGGTTGTGCAACAGGCCGTCTGAAAGTGGACGATCATATTGACAATGTCTAATATTTTTTTTGTCATATAAACTTGAGGTTTAATATACACGGCTGTATTGGAGAAAGATTTTTTAACGAAATATCTATTAATCATACGTGCAATGGCAGACCTAAGAATTTTAACCAGGTGGGACACATAAACAAAATAATAAATAACAATTGTATTAAAAAAATACTGAAAATTGAGATTATAGTAAAATGAGTTTTTTTATTAACAAAATTGATTTTTTTTTCTTATAATTAAAAAGAAATAAATACAAGAAATATAATATATATTTTTTGAAGTATTATGCATATTGTGGGATTTGAACTCTCACCGCGTATGTGGAAGAGATGTACATTACCAGCTTAGTTAAAAGATGATGTGTAACAAGAAACATAATATTAATAAATAAATAATAACAAGGAAAACAACATAAATTACAATCTAATTTTATAATAAGAAAATTTATTTTGTATTGGTAATGAATTTCGTTTAAATTTATACAAAATAATTCATTAATAAATATTGTTAGACATGTTTTTGAATTTATTATTCTTCTAATTATTGGTAAATTTTTTGATTTGTTGATTCTAAATAAATTAAAGTTATAAAATAAAGAAAAATAATAAGGATAAAATAAAATTAATCATAATAATATATGGATTATTTTAATACAAGAAATTAAAATTTGAGATTTTAGCGTTTATTGATATGATGTGTTAGGTATGTTATATTAAAACTATTAAAAAAGATAATACAAGTTTAAAAATAATAATATATTATTTAATATATAATAAAATTGAAGTGGAAATGGTGAGGATTGTCACCTTTTTTTCTTGTGTTGCGATGACGTCACCATATTAATAACTTATGTTTAAAAGAAACATATTATGGTGAACTACCAAAATTGCCCTTAAAATTTGTATTTGTGCTTTCATCTTCGGTTTCAGAAAGAGAAGTTTAATTCTCTCTCAAAAAAAGTAGTGCGGAAATCGATCTAAAGGGCTTGTCAGAAATATTTTTCAAATCTGCAGGTAACTGATTTTTGTGATCTCCCTAATGTATTACCATGCTTTTGCGAGTGATTTAAGATGTATACAATAAATGTATGAACATTTAGTCTCCAGAATGTATAGTAGGTTTATTTTCTTATTTTCCAAGAAAATAGGTCGAGCTTGTAGGTTTATTATAAAAGCACAAGCACGAGCTTTTATAAAAGCTCGGAGCTGATATATAAAAGCTCGGTCCGAGCTTTTATATAATAGCTCCGAGCTTTTATAAAAGCTCTTATAAAAACTCAGAGCTTTTATATTAAAGCTCGGTCTGAGCTCGTTTATTATGCTTATCCGAAATGTTCTTGTGTTGGATCAAGATTTTATTTTGCTTTTCTGAGATTTTATTGTGTTGGGTCGAGCTTGTACTTTGATTTTCCGAGTTTTTTTTTCTGTTTTAAAGATTTTTTTTAAATTTCGACATTTGTTATTATTTATGAGTTTTTTTATAACATTCATTTGATTTTTTTCATTGTTATTTGAAATTGAATTTAGATATTGTTAATAATGGTTTGTGATGTTAATTTTGACAGGAGAATGAATCGGGTGAGAATAGTCATCTCTTACAACGGTCGATGGGAGCAGTTACCCGATGGAAGTCAGAGGTTTTTAGGTGCTGATAATCAAGGAATGTATGTGTCAAAGAGTATGACTTACCAAGAGTTGGTGTCAATTAAATCGTTGTGAAGTACGATGTCGACAAATACAGTGCAGATCTACAGTGTATATCAATGGTTATTGGGACTACATGTCGCACGTTTATAAGAAATGATGATGATGTTCAGTTTTTGCTAGGGGAAGATAGGGTGATCCTTCAAGTATGTGTCAATCTAATTGAGAGGGCAACAAGAGGTGTCATTGGTGAAGAAATCCCTCCTCGTGATAACACCCAACAATTTTGTTCTTCAGGCGAAAGCAACCAGTTGTTCACAGAAAGAAGTGGGATTAACGGTAGGGATAGTGTCCCACCGGAAGTAGCCAACCACGGTGAATTAGTTTGACCTTATTTCGACGATATGTTTGGATGTTAAATTGAGATGAATGATGGGCAGTTCAACTACCATTATAATGACTTCTACAATGACATAAACAATGAGTATAACAATGAACCGAATGTTGGGCCGATACAACAGATGGATGATAAGGAAAATTTGCATCCGATTGATAATGTAGCTAACATTGAGGAAGAGGAAGAGGCTATCGAACCGGAAAGACGTGCAAGACGTGTACAAAGATTTAGTTGCAGTGCAACAGATATAGCTGGAACTTCTGAGGTCCGGCTTAATGTAACTCCATCTGATTCTGATAATGTTACAATGTGGGTTATTCCAGGAGAAAAATCATACTCGTTTGGTATGGGTGGAACCAGGAACTTGGTTGAAGACCAACTTATAAGCATGATATATAAAGGGTAATTTTTTCCTACTAAAAAGGATTTGAAGAGACTAGTTGGGCATTTTCCAATGCGGTAGAACTTTGAGTGGAAGATGAAAAGGTCGAATAAGACAACATTACATTTGGTTCGTTCAATGGACAACTGTACATGGAAATTAAGAGCTGTTGGAACAGATGAAGGGACATACTTCCAAGTGAGAAGTTTTGTAACGAACACACTTGTCCTTTGGATGAGATTCACCGCCGTTAACGACAAGCTAGTGCAGTCATAATAGACTTCAACAACAAGATGGTCGATTAATGCGTCTGAAGGACATAATCGTCGATATGAAAACAATGTATGGCATCCAAATCTTGTACAGTAAGGCACATCAAGCCCTGCAATATGCGTTGTCACTGACCTATGGAGCGCATTAGGAAACCTTCAAACTACTGCCATCATTTGGCTACGTGTTAGAGCAACAAAATCCAGGGATAATAACTGACTTACAGTGCGACGAAGGTGGTAGATTTCTCTATTTTTTTCATGTCATTGGGTGCCTCACTCATAGGATTCTGGAGATGTATGCCTCCATTTATTACGGTAGATGGTACCCATTTAAAAGGAAGATTTAAGGGTACAATGTTTGTTGCAACTGCACAAGATAGGAACGAACATATGTATCCAATTGCTTTTGGGTACGGTGAATCAGAAAACAACCTTTCATGAGAGTGATTTTTGGAATGCTTGAAGGGTGCCTTATGCTATATTGATGATCTGGTTTTCATTTCTGATCGGCATGCAAGCATTAAAGCTGGGATTTCTAAAGTTTTTCCCGATACAACTCATACGATATATTGCTGGAACTTTTCTAAAAATGTGAAGAAGCTATTTCACAGAAAGGATGTAGCAGCTATAATGGATAAAACAGCTAGATCGTACACTGAGTTGAAATCTAATCGCCACATGGAAGAGTTACGTAACCTACACCAGAATGTATTCAATTATGTCATTGAAGCTGGTCCCTACAAGTGGTCCCGTGTACACTGTCCGAAAAGAAGGTATAGGCTCATGACAACAAATGTTGTTGAATGCATTAACTCATACCTAAAATTTGCACGGCAACTGCCTATGTTGACACTAGCAGAGTTCATTAGGAAAATGCTATATAGGTGGTTTCATGATCGCCATTGTACTGCACAGTCCATACATCATCAGTTAACCGATGCAGCACATCTTGTGATCCTGAAACGTGTTGACAAGTGTGGTCATATGATTGTCAATCCAGTTGACTAGAACACATTCTCTGTGAAACGGTCTAGGAAGCAGTGGACTGTTGACTTAGCCTGGAAGACTTGCACGTTTAACAAATTCCAAATGGACATGTTTCCATGTTCACACACACTTGAAGCAGTAAGGTATAGTACGTTTATTTCATATATTTTGAGTACTTGCAAATGAATTTGACACCCCATCTAATTGTTATTGCAGGGAGCGAAACTTGGATTACACATCTTTGTGTACGGACTTCTACAAGAGACAGACACTAATCGATGCGTACTCGGTTCCTCTTATGCCTGTTGACATCGTCAATCGTGTGGTGTTAAATCCATTATTGAAGAGGCAAGTAGGACGTCTGAGGGGGGGGGGGGGGGGGGGGGGGGCGCCCCCCCACATGCCTCTTTTTCATAGAGGATAACCACTCAATCGTGTAAAAGATGTGGAGAATCAGGTCATAATGCTAGACGATATCATAATCCACCTTTGATTAATGATGGTCCGAGCAGAGTTATTCCTTCGAAATACCAGCGTAAGTGTAGAATCTGTCATTCAGTTCTACACAACAAACAGATTTGCCCTGATAAAGGATCTACCGTAGTATGACTGGCCGTATTTGGAAAGAACCCATATTTATTATTTGTAATTGTACGACGTGAAAATGTTGGGTTATTATTTTCAGATTAAATAAGGATGTAAATTTTGAGTTTCCTATTGAAGAATGGGATGTAAAATTTTTCAAAAGTGCAACGTAAAAAATGCAAAATTTATTAATGAATGAATATTATTACATAATTTATTACAACTCCACTACTGTACAACATTCAATCCTTGGATTTGTGGTTGGGAGTTACAAAACACGTCCACTACCATCTTCTCTCGTATGGCGGGTATATCGTCTTCTGTCCAATTGTATTAGATCATGTCTGTCAGTATGTACTCTATCAGCCTTAACGTACACGTCCCACAGTTACCACTCCAATGCACAACATATACACGCGTTACAAAGATAATAAATTTTATTTGATGGTGTGTACTGCTAGGGTTTATGCCCTAAAGATGTAATTTGTAAATGGATTTATGAAATAAATAAAACGAAAAGTTCAATTCATTATTGTTCTGCTGTTTATTTTATAACTTGTGTATAAATTTAACATCAAAGATTGTCGGATGTAATCTCGAAATGTGTATATGAGTGTCATATACGGATGGATACAGTAAGAGACGTGCAATTTAAAGAGTACATTGATAGCAAATAAAGCTGGGTACTTTATTTGTGGTTAATCTATAGTTGTGGTCCATTCCGTAATGTACGGTGATTCTATCCTGAATCATTCATATAGAGATATGAAAATGAAGGCACATTGTATGATGTGATCATATAGGACTATGACATGATCTATATGAATCTCTCACCAAGATCCGCTTATCGACGAGATTCATATATATCAACTAATGATGGCTATATGTGGGTGATCTTAATCCTGAGTGACTTATCGACTCCTTCAGGTTAGATCGTGGTCTTTGATATATCATGGGTAAGGTCGGATGTAGTTCTCGATCAATATGCTCTGTATGTTGGGATTGCGATTTGGCTTATGGCTGGGAAGGTTTGTACACAATAGTGGAATCCACTCCTTCTTGTGAAAAATAGATGGTAGTTCCCTTAAGGGTTGATTCGGGGCTTGGACAATATGAGCGCTCTCCTAATTCGTAAGGAAATAGGATTTATTGTTCATTATAGAATCAACGATGCTTAAAGGATATATGTAATTAGAGGGGTATAATGGACATTATGACCCAGCTCTAATTATGAACTACTGTGGAGGATCACACCATATGTAATAGCTATATCGATGGACACCAAGTTGTATCGGTCTGTGTAAAAGCGTCTATAGTTGAGAGAGTGCAGCTTCGGGTTTTTAGTGGAATAACATCGGAGTTAATAATCAAGGAATATTAATTAAAGAGTTTAATTAATGATTCTGATGACTATGGGAGCTCAAAATACTGTGGATCCATTAGGTCCCCTTGCTAGCCCGATCGATTTAGGTAACAAGGGTCAAGTGTTAATTAATTGTATTGTCCAATTAATTGTGTTACGAAAGTGACACGTACATATTCGGGAATTAATTGAATAATGAGATTATTTAATTAATTAATGTTAATAGTTAAATTAATTAAATAATTAGATTATTTAATTATATTGATAATTATGAATTATTAATTAACTATTAATTGGATGGTGTTAATTAAGTATTTGAATTTAGTTTAAATTTAAAATACTTATTATCAATTTTAATATATTAGATATATTTAAAAAGAATAATTAAAATTTATATATCAACTAATAACACAATAGATATTGTATTGGATGTAAATTGGTGTGTACATAAAACAATAGTATAAGAAGAATTTACATAGGATACAAATACTTCGTTTATAAATATATATATGTATTTGGTGAAGCAAGTAGCGTGAACATATATTTATAGATATATATAGAGAGGGCGTAATTTTGTGGTGACAAAAAGAAAAGCAATTAACTAAATATATATAATATATATTTGTGAAGCAGTGTGTGAAGTTTTGAGAAAGTGAAGCAAGGCGTGAATATTTGTTATAAACGAAACAAAAGGCTTGCTCTGTTATCTGGCGTAAGAAAGAAATATAATAGATATACATATTTGTGTAAATTGTATAGAAACAAAAGGCTTGCTCTGTTATCTTGCGTGAGAAAGAAGTAGAACAAATATATATATATATTTGTGCAAATATTGAGAGCAGCAGAGTTATATATATATTTGTGTACAAGCAGCAGTGATATATATATATATATATATATATATATATATTGTTTCATGTTTTGTGTGTTTTTAAAACACATAGAAGAAAGAGTTTCTTCAATTTTCTCTATATCATCCATTCAAGTTCCTTAGACCGTGACGCGTCCACACGCAGTTACCAGTCTCGGGAGATAGCGAGGAAGATCAAGTGGTTCAGACAGAAGCATATCGAAAAGTGAAGGAGCCTCCAAACATTGGTAAGATTTTATTCTTCTGATTTTTGTTGATTACAATTTCCTGTGTTTACATATTGTATGTATTGGTTCCGAAAAATAATTAAGATCAAAAAGTTCACTGGTCCCAGATACAGATATGATCTGTATATATAAAAATTTTAAAACCTAGTTCCGCTGCTTGACCGGTGAACGGGGTTCCAACATGTACGTACTATTATAGAATCATACCTTTTATGTTGTTGCGGCAGAGCTATTTTCGACAGCAGGCTCACCCCAAAAGCCTTATTCTCCCTCTTGAACTTCTCCCTATCGAATGGCCTGTCATCGTGAAACCTAGACTGATGCAACATGGAAAGGAGAAACCACCTGAGTGGCCGTACTTGGCATTTCCTTATGCTGACGGGGACCTCCTGTCTGAAGGGGTATAGGATATGTATCATCCCAGCAATCAAGTCCACACTGGCCACAAGCCAATGCTGGCGTCCGATGTTGCAAGGAATAAGAAACTGTACCGGTGAAATATACATATGATAAAATAACTTATGTTGATCATAATTATGGGAGAAACAAAATTTGGAAATCATTTTGTAACACTTACCATGTCAACCTCGTGTCAGGGCCGGGTTCCTATCGGGAGAAATCCTCGTAAGGTTGTAAGGTCTTCGGCAGACCACCTGTACTGTAAGACCTTCCACCCCAACGTCTTGACTTCACCATCAGCACCGCGAGGCATAATTTTCTTCCACTGGTACTCCAACAATTGCTATAGACAAACAAATCCTCATTGTGAGTTAGGATCATTTCATTGATAAATAAGTACACACAAACCAACAAACACTTACAAAGAACTGAGTTCCCAGAATGTTTATCCTCTAGTTGTACACAGTAGGGTATGCTCGTTGACCTTTCCGTAATGGTCAGGTACGCGTCCATATGCTGTAAAATTATTTGGAAAAAACTGTTAAAATTCAAGTGTCAAAAAAGTAAAACCCAGATAAATTTACCAGCCTACCGAGTCAAACAACTCCATGTAGTTCTCTTGCAATCGGTGGAACCAACCCACATCTATTGGCTCCATGATATCAACATCGAGCATGTATAAACTATTTTTCTGAATACCAGACCAATTAAACAAATTAATGTTGGTGTAGAAATTAAGTAACACATCTGATACTTGCAAACCCCTTGGTGGACGGTTCTTCTTATATGCTTTGTAGGCCTTCAACTGCCCAGCATCTACCAATGCTGTAGGATTGAACGTATGCTCTGATGCTGCTGGTATTGTCTTAGGGCTCTACGGGCGAGTCGGGTCAGTGTATGGGCCTCGCTTACGTGTAAGGGGGATATGGAAGGCACGGGGGATCCCATGGGATGATTCGACTGTGAATGTTGAAAGAGATGGGATCCCATGGGATGATCCAGGTGTGTCGATGGAAGGAGGAGGGATCCCTTTCGATGTTACGGTTGTGACGGTGGGAGGAGAAGGAACCTCATGCGATGATCCGGTTGTGTCGATGGGAGGATGAGGAGTCTCATGCGGTGTAACTGCAGAGCCAGGTCTGGTGGACGAACCCCTCAGGCTGCGATTTTGTTCAGACGAAGTCTCCTGCACCTCTATAAGTAGAGAAAACTCAAGTGTACTGTTAGCACGAGTCTTCTGGTGTCGGTCAGTGCCTTCAATGTCTTTATCGGTACCTTATGTATCAGGTCTAGCCACATATGTATCAGGTATGGTACCAAATGTCTTTGGTCCGGTACCCTGCATACCACCTACGTCTCTGTTCGGGTCTGTCCCCTCGACAGGACTACGTCCACCCAATACGTTTCTGTACCAATCATTTCGATCATGGAACAGTAGGCCCACTCCTGCTGTCTGTGATGTCGATCCCCACAAAGCTTAGACTAAGTCCATCAGCTGTTGATGCTGCCTGTTTTGTTCTTCATTACTTCTCTGCAGATCATCTTGTAAAGCTAGGACTGAACCCTCCAATGCTTGGATTCTAAGCTCCAGTCGGTCCTGAAAACAAGTACATAATGTCAGTCATGCACACGTACATGCGTTTGAAAAAAATAAATGCAGAACAATAATTTTAACATACCTTGCGCGCCCCTCCAGCTTCTCATCGTGAGCTATCTTCAGCATTATATCCTATCATCGTAAATCATACGCACCGCTGCCTTCAAGGTCTCTCACGGGGAAACTCTGTGTCCGTATGTATCTCTTCACTGACACGACATTGCTCCCCCTCCGGTATAACGTGTGTATCACTCAGACTCAGACTCGCCCTCACTGAATCCGGTATACCTTCTTGTCTGCCACCCAATGGATCTGGTATCGCCTCTGCTATGCCCGCATAATAGGGTTCACCCCTCTCAGCTTCAGTGGCCACAAATTTCGTCCTTGCGAACATTTGAAAATGTTATTAGAACGTTGTGTAATTGAATCTTTTATTAACATTCACAATTTAGAAACTTACATGAGATATGAATATATTCAACAACCTATCCTCCCTCAGTTGTATCTTTAACGCTCACTTCAGAATTTGGGAAGACATATCAGTAGCGACCCGAGTCCCGAACTGGGTCCCAAGCTCGGGGATCACCTCAAAAGCAAAACTCTACAAATAAATTTATATCATTTCCAAATTCTGTATAGACGATTACAAACGTAAATGATTTTATTCACAAAACTCTTACCAAAATGGCGTAAGATAAACCATAAATGGTGTACGCATCTTGCATGTGTTTGTCATGTCTCTTTGCTTCTTGCGTCTCTAGAACCGCTCCCATCACCCGTCAAGTGCATGCTTGAATGTAAATATGGAATGATTGTACAAGTGTGCACCCCACGGGAACGTGTCAAAACCGTCCAGATCATCAATCAACCTTAACTGCCAAACTGAAATTTTCACTCTCTCGTCCAACCCCATAAGTATCCAGTTCAACATATAGATGAAGCATAGCTTCAGACTATCGTATGCCTGCTAAAACTCACCTCGCCTTAGGACATCTCTCAACTCCAATGATGAAATCTCATCCTTACCACCAAAGTGCCGGTGATGTAGCCCATTATCAACACTAACATACTGGCTCATATCCAGTAGTTTACCGAACTGTAATCTGGTGATCAGCTTGAATTCTACCTTTGAAAATCTCACTTCAAGAGTCCCTATCATAAACCGTATCTCGTCTTATGGCCTATTATGATACACCTCTCGTAGAAGTAGTTGGTGGATAATACCACCCGAAAACTTCAACGGCCGGTGCTGTTGGGGCTTATGCCTTAAGCATGTAATTTGTAAATGGATTTATGAAGTAAATAAAAAGAAAGGTTCAATTCATTCTTGTTATGTTATTTATTTTATAAACTTGTGTACATATTAACATCCTGGATTGCCGGATGTAATCTCGACCTGTGTATATGAGTGTCATATATGGATGGATACAGTAAGAGACGTGCAATCTAAAGAGTCCATAGATATCAAATAAAGCTAGGTACTTTATTTGTGGTTAATCTATAGCTGCGGTCCATTCCGTAATGTACAGTGATTCTATCATGAATCATGAATATGATATATGGGAATGGAGGCACCTTGTATGATGTGATCATATAGGACTGAGCCATGATCTATATGAATCTCACACCAAGATCCGTTTACCGATGAGATTCATATATATCAACTAATGATGGCTATATGTGGGTGATCTTAATCCTAAGTGTCTTATCGACTCCTTCAGGTTAGATCGTGGTCTCTGATATACCATGGGTGAGGTCAAATGCATTTTCTGATCAATATACTCCGTATGTTGGGATTACGGTTTGGTTTGTGGCTGGGAAGGTTTGTACACAATAGTGGAATCCACTCCTTCTTGTTAGAAGTAGATGGTAGTTCCCTTAAGGGTTGATTCGGGGCTTGGATAATATAAGCGTTCTCCTAATTCCGTGAGAAAATAGGATTTATTGTCCATTAGAGAATTAATGGTACTTAAAGGATATATGTAATTAAAGGGGTATAACGAACATTATGACCCAGCTCTAATTATGAACTACTGTGAAAGATCACACCATATGTAATAGCTATATCAATGGATACAGAGTTGTATCGGTCTATGTAAAAGCGTTTACAGTTGAGAGAGTACAACTTTGGGTTTTTAGTGGAATAACGCCGGAGTTAATAATCAAGGAATATTAATTAAAGTGTTTAATTAATGATTCCGAGGATTATTAGAGTTCAAAATACTGTGGGTCCATTAGGTCTCCTTGCTAGCCCGATCGATTTAGCTAACAAGGGTCACGGTTAATTAATTGTGTTACGAAAGTGACACATATTTATTCGATAATTAATTAAATAATGAGATTATTTAATTAATGAATAATGGTGATTAAATAAATTAAATAATGAGATTATTTAATTATGTTATTAATCACTAAATGGAGGGTGTATGTTGATATTTATTTTTGAATAAAATAAGATAATTTGATTATTTTATTTTTTAAATTAAATATTTTATTTTTGAATTTAAATAGTTTGAATTGAAAATTAAAATCAAATAAAAGATATGTGATATTTTTTATTTGAAAGTTTTTAAAAATCAAATTAGATTTGATTAAGTTTTGTTTAAAAAGTTATATATATATATATACATACATATATATATATATATATATATATATATATATATGTATGTATATATGTATGTATATATGATATATATCTGATGTCATCGTTTATTTTTATTTAAGTTATAAATATTAAAGATATGCTATATAGGTGTTGGAAAAGCAACTCTTTTAAATGTGTGTTTTAAAAAAAAAACAAAAAAACAAAACAAAACAAAAAGTCAAGAGAGAAAAGATATAGATATCTATGCATTCATTGAATTAAAAAAGAGAGCAATGCAGTGTGTGAGACATATATGCAATTGTTTTGATATATTCAAGTAAGTGTTTGCGTGATACCAAAGTGAAGAAAAGAAAAGCATTTTTTTTAGTGAGTACAATAGTGCAAGTGTTGCACAGTGGCTTAAATCACTTAGAAGAAATAGTTTCTTTTTCTTTTCTTCCCATACATCCTCCTAAGTTTTTAAGTACGTGACGCGCCCACACGCAGTTACCAATCCCGGAAGATAGCAAGGAAGATCAGTGGTACAGACCAGGATTAAATCGAAAAGTGAAGGAACCTCCAAATGTTGGTATGGTTCTATTTTATTTGTCTTTTTTTTTATTATTGATTACAATTTCTTGTATTTACATATATATTTTATTAGTGTAATAATTTTTATATGTACTTCTTCCGAAAATAATTATAATCAAAAGTTCACTGGTCCCAGATACAGATTACGATTTGTATAAAATTTTTAAAACCCACTTCCACTGCGTGACCGGTGAACAGGGTTCCTACAATTGGTATCAGAGCTAGTTTTATTTTCGGAACAGGAAATTGTTTTCGATGCTTCTGTATGTATGATTGTGTATGCACGATTTAAATTGACCGTATGATATTTTTGTATGTATATTAAATTTTTTAATTTACAAAAACATGATTGATCGTTAATTATATGGTACTGTGGATTTAGAGTTTATGGGTTTTATTATTATTATTATTATTTTGTTTATTTTTTTTCTGTAATTGTATTGTAAAAAAAAATGTAACCAATATTGAAGACCTGGAAAAATTACGAAGAATGATTCATGAAATGAATCGGAGTGACATGAAGAGACTGGAAGACTCGAAAATTACAACAAGACCAAGGAATGCCTTGGGGGTATTTTTGTAATTTTAGATTCTAATTTTTTTAAGTTAAATAATCCACATTACTTGATCAATTCATGTATGCTTTATATTATGTGATGATAAAAGCATTGTCATACATACGTATGTCATTTAGATTAGATGTGCCTACACAAATATATTTGGTATGTCATACATGCATCATAGCCTGATATTTTATGTATTTTTTTTTAATGTGATTAAAATGGGTAAATACATAAATTGGCTATGAAAATGAGATTAGTTTTTTAATTGTTAAAAAACTTGGTAATTCTCATTAATATTAATCTCGTTATTAAAAAGTTTAATAGGTTAGATTAATAGGGCTATTTATAGTAATTAGGATTAATTTGATTAATTTCCTAATTATAAATGAGCCGAATATTGTGTTAGAGTTATAATAGTTAAAACTTGGTAAACATTTTCATAATAATCTGAGCATAGTAAATAGTTTACAAAAGCTTAGATTATTCACTAATAGATTAAATTTTTAATTGTTAAAAATCATTAATAATTTATTAGTTAATTAGAACTTGTTTCTAATAATGAATTAGTTACTGCACTAGATAACTTGATTAAAGTTAGCCGTTTGATCCTGTAGAGTCTAGGTTCATTAACGGATAATAGAAAACCCTAGTTTTAAAATAGTGAGTGGGAGAGGGATATATGACATATATATCCCGCGGTCTCCATCATTAGTTCAACACCGTTAGATCTGAGTGGGGCATCATGACGACTTTGCTTTCGTCCTCCCTATGGAGGGTTTCCACAAAGGTCAATACCAAGGTTGACTTCCTAACATATAAGATTTCTGAGGGTATTTCGGGATTGACCGACCTAAAGGCGGCAATTCTCGAGTTAAGCTCGTGAGATCTGAAATGGTAGGTTACACTCACGAAGGTTTTGATTAAGTTTGTTAATTAAAAACCTGACTGAATAAACGATGGTTGAATGATATAGAATAAAGAGTTATTCTAGAATATCATTTGATTGAGAATGTCTCGGTCCAACATGCAAATATTTGACAGACCCTAAGGCGGCACTTTTTTGTGGTATGTTGGATTGTCGTGGTATAGTAACTATTTTTAGGGTAGTTCTAGTTCGTTAAACATGTTCATGCATCATGTTTAAATTTATACCAAATCACTCGCACTTGTTTTAAATAAATGACTGAATGAATGTTTTTTTTTTCAGCAATGTCTTATGCATTACTTCAAATTCTCGCAAACGACAAATTAACTGGTGATAACTACACTAAGTGGAAACTTAATATTAATGCAATTTTGGTCACCAAAGACCTCAAGTTTGTGCTTACGGAGGAATGTCCTCCAATGCCTACTGCCAATGCCACACAAACTGTTCGTGAGGCATACCAACGATGGGTCTCATATGATGAGAAGGCCCGAACATATCTGTTGGCATCTATGACAGACATGCTTGTCACAAAGCACGAAGCAATAACTTCAGCATTCGAAATCATGGAGTCATTGCAAGCTATGTTCGGGCAGCCCTCAGAGCAAAAGTGACACGAAGTTGTTCGTTCCGCTATGCTCTCTCGCATGAAGGAAGGAAAGTCGGTTCGGAAACATGTCCTGAGCATGATGTCCTACTTCAACACTGCAGAAGTCAATGGTGAGGCCATTGACGAACCCAGTCAGGTGAGCATCATACTGATGACTCTTCCGAAGAGTTTCGATCATATTAAAAGCAACTACGGTATGAACAAGTTAAAGTCCAGTCTTACACAGTTGCTCAATGAGCTCGCTACCTTTGAGTCCTTGATTAAGGACAACAAAGGCAAGACCGGTGAGGCAAATGTTGCCGAACCATCTTCCTCTAATAATAAGAAGAGGAAGAGGTTCGTTGTGAAGGCAAAAGGAAAGCCCAACCCCAAGAAAGCCTAAAGCAAAAAGAAGGGCACCTCTACTGACCAAGACAAAGGAAAATGTTTCCATTGTAACAAGGTCGAGCACTGGAAGAGGAACTGTCCTCAGTACCTGGAGGAGGTAGCCAAGATGAAAAAGATGAAAGGTAAATATGATTTACTTGTTCTTGAATCTTGTTTAGTGGAAGATGATTCTTCACCCTGGATAGTTGATTCGGGGGCCACTAATCATGTTTGTTTTTCTTTGCAGTGAACTGATTCTTAGACACAGCTAGAGGAGGGAGCCTTCTCAATGCGTGTGGGGTCAGGGGATGTCGTATCGACCAAAGCAGTGGGAGCAATAACATTGCAATTTTGTAATAATAATAGTTTTTTATTATTAAACAATGTTTTTTATATTCATGGATTTACACGGAATTTGATTTCCGTTTCTAAGTTGTTAGAACAAAAATATTCTGTTTCTTTTAATAATAAGTCTGTTATTATTGGAAAGAATGGTCTGAATATTTGTTCAGGAATTAGTGAAAACAATTTGTATGTGTTAAGACCGTTGATACATACTACATTGCTCAACACCGAAATGTTTAAGGTTGAAAAACCAAAAACTAAAAGACATAAGATTTCTCCAGATAATGACACGTATCTCTGGCATTTAAGGCTTGGACATATCAACCTTGACCTGATAGACAGATTATTAAAAAGAGGACCTTTAAGTTAGTTAAAGGTTGGCACCTTACCTGTCTACGAATGTCTGGAAGGTAAGATGACTAAGAGACCTTTTACTAGAAAAGGGCTTAGAGCTAAAGAACCGCTAGAGCTTATACATACAGACGTCTACAGACCGATGGACGTTAAAGTTAGGGGTGCTTATGAGTATTATGTCACCTTTATAGATGACTACTCAAGATACGGATACGTCTACCTGATGCAACAAAAGTCAAAAATATTTGAAAAGTTTAAAGAAATCTGAGCTGAAGTTGAGAATCAATTAGGTAGGACTATCAAGTCACTACGATCGGATCGTGGAGGTCAGTACCTTGACTAAGAGTTTGAAGACTTCATGGTCGAGTATGGGATAATTTCCCAACTCACAGCTCCCGATACACCTCAGTAAAATGGTGTAGCGGAGAGGATAAATAGAACCCTAATGAAAATAGTGAGATCTATGATTAGTTTCTCATCTTTACCAAATTCCTTCTGGGATATGTGTTACAAACAACGGCATACATTTTGAATATAGTGCCATCCAAATCTATTCGTAAGACTCCCCTAGAGTTGTGCAATGATTGTAAAGCTAGTTTGTAACATTTCCGCATATGGGGGTGTCCAGCACACATGCTGAAGAACAGAACTGGAAAGCTAGACTCCATGTCTGTTGTCTGCCTGTTTGTAAGATACTCCAAGGAGACCAGAGTTGGACACTTCTATAGTCCCGAAGATAACAAAGTATTTGTATCGACAAATGCAACATTTCTTGAGGACAATTACATTAGTGACCATAAACCTCGTTCCAAGATTATATTAAATGAGTTGGAGCCTAGTGAGACTAGTGCTTCATCAATAAGAGTTGTTGATCCACAAACATCTGAGAGTCAAATGGTTCCTGATCAAAATACATTACCACCTAGACGTAGTGAGAGGGTTGTGAGACAACTTGAACGCTATTTAGCTATAGGTGAGGGACAAGGTATTATCTCTGCTGATAGTGTAAATGATCTATTGACATTTAAGAATGCAATGGAAGATCCTGATAAAGAGGAATGACGTAAAGCCATGAATCTCGAGATGGAGTCCGTGTACTCTAAATAAGTCTGGGATCTTATAGACTTACCGGATGTGGTAAAACCCATTAGGCGTAAGTGGATCTACAAGAGAAAGAGAGGAGTAGAAGGGAAGGTAGAGACCTTCAAGGCAACGCTAGTGGCCAAGGGTTATACCCAGAAAGAGGGGGTCGATTATGAAGAGACCTTCTCGCTAGTAGCCATGTTTAAGTCTATTAGGATTCTCTTATCCATTGCTGCCTATTTCGATTATGAAATTTGGCAAATGGACGTCAAGACTTTATTCTTAAATTGCAATCTTGATGAGAGCATCTATATGATGCAACCAGAGGGATTCGTGTCTCCAGATCAAGAGCAAAAGGTTTACAAGCTACAAAGGTCCATCTATGTACTTAAGCAAGCATCTAGATCTTGGAACATTATGTTTGATGATGTGATCAAAACCTATGGCTTCGAGCAGAACATCGACGAGCCTTGTGTCTACAAGAGCACCATTGATAAAAAAGTAGTTTTCTTGGTCCTATACGTAGATGATATCCTACTCATTAGGAATGATGTGGGAGTGTTGTCTGATGTAAAGGGCTGACTGGCTAGCCAATTCCAAATGAAAGATTTGGGAGTGGCAAGTTATGTTCTAGGGATTCAACTTATTAGGGATCGTAAGAACAAACTTATGGCACTGTCTCGGGCATCATATATCGACAAGATTGTTGTGCAATTTTCGATGCAAAACTCCAAGAAATGTAATTTACCTTCCAAGCATGGAGTTCAATTGTCTAAGGAACAGTGTTCTAAGACACCTCAAAAAGTTGAAGATATGAGACGTGTTCCCTATGCATCAGTAGTAGGTAGTCTCATGTATGCTATGTTATGCACGAGATCGGACATCTGCTATGCAGTAGAAGTAGTCAACAGATACCAGCCCAATCCAGGATTGGATCATTGGGTTGCTGTCAAGACTATTCTCAAGTATCTTTGAAGAACGAGAAATTATATGCTAATGTATTCCGGATAGGATTTAATTCCGTTAGGATACACGGATTCTGATTTTCAATCAAACAGGGATTCTAAAAAATCCACATCTGAATCAGTATTCACCCTGGGTGGTAGAGCCATTATGTGAAGAAGTATCAAGCAATCTTACATTGCTGACTCCACCATGGAAGCCGAATATGTAGCTGCTTGTGAAGCTGCTAAAGAGGTTGTTTATCTCCGTAAGTTCTTGAGTAATCTGGAAGTTGTTCCAGACCTGGATAAGCCCATCACACTTTATTGTGATAACAGTGGTGCTGTGGTTAATTCCAAAGAACCAAGAAGCCACAAGAGAGGGAAGCATATAGAGAGAAAGTATCATCTCATCAGAGAGATAGTGTAGAGAGGATATATGATCGTCACCAAGATAGCCTCATAAGACAATCATGTTGATCCATTTACGAAGACCTTACCGGCTAAAGTGTTTTCGGGTCACCTAGATGGTCTAGGGTTACAAGACATGCCTCACATGCTTTAGTGCAAGTGGGAGATTGTTGGGGTTTATGCCCTAAGCATGTAATTTGTAAATGAATTTATGAAGTAAATAAAAAGAAAGGTTCAATTCATTCTTGTTATGTTATTACTTGTGTACATATTAACATCCTGGAATTAATCTCGAACTGTGTATATGAGTGTCATATACAGATGGATACAGTAAGAAACGTGCAATCTAAAGAGTCCATAGATAGCAAATAAAGCTGGATACTTTATTTGTGGTTAATCTATAGCTGCGGTCCATTCTGTAATGTACAGTGATTCTATCCTGAATCATTCATATGAGATATAGGAATGGAGGCACCTTGTATGATGTGATCATATAGGACTGGGCCATGATCTATATGAATCTCACACCAAGATCCGTTTACCGATGAGATTCATATATATCAACTAATGATGGCTATATGTGGGTGATCTTAATCCTGAGTGTCTTATCGACTCCTTCAGGTTAGCTCATGGTCTTTGATATATCATGGGTGAGGTCAGATACATTTCCTGATCAATATACTCTGTATGTTGGGATTACGGTTTGGTTTGTGGCTAGGAAGGTTTGTACACAATAGTGGAATCCACTCATTCTTGTGAGAAGTAGATGGTAGCTCCCTTAAGGGTTGATTCAGGGCTTGGCCATATGATCGCTCTCCTAATTCCGTGACGAAATAGGATT
The DNA here is from genome assembly GCA_032871835.1 of Dipteronia dyeriana. Taxonomy (NCBI): domain Eukaryota; kingdom Viridiplantae; phylum Streptophyta; class Magnoliopsida; order Sapindales; family Sapindaceae; genus Dipteronia; species Dipteronia dyeriana. Next base: position 57,625,536 of record CM065300.1, on the reverse strand, counting down.
AATTATCCATTAGAGAATCAATGGTACTTAAATGATATATGTAATTAGAGGGGTATAACGGACATTATGACCCAGCTCTAATTATGAACTACTGTGGATGATCACACCATATGTAATAGCTATATCGATGGACACCGAGTTGTATCGGTCTGTGTAAAAGCGTCTGCAGTTGAGAGAGTGCAGCTTCGGGTTTTTAGTGGAATAACACTGGAGTTAATAATCAAGGAATATTAATTAAAGAGTTTAATTAATGATTCTGAGGATTATCGAAGCTCAAAATACTGTGGGTCCATTAGGTCCCCTTGCTAGCCCGATTGATTTAGGTAACAAGGGTCACGGTTAATTAATTTTATTGTCTAATTAATTGTGTTACGAAAGTGACACGTATTTATTCGGGAATTAATTAAATAATGAGATTATTTAATTAATGAATAATAGTGATTAAATAAATAATGAGATTATTTAATTAATGAATAATAGTGATTAAATAAATAATGAGATTATTTAATTATGTTATTAATCACTAAATGGAGGGTGTATGTTGATATTTATTTTTGAATAAAATAAGATAATGTGATTATTTTATTTTATTAAATTAATTTATTTATTTTTGAATTTAAATAGTTTGAATTGAAAATTAAAATCAAATACAAGATATGTGATATTTTTTGTTTGAAAGTTTTTAAAAATCAAATTAGATTTGATTAAGTTTTGTTTTAAAAGTTAAATATATATATATATATATATATATATATATATATATATATATATATAATATCCGAAGTCATCGTTTATTTTTATTTAAGTTTTAAATATTAAAGATATGTTATATAGGTGTTGGAAAAGCAACACAACAGAGAGGCAACTATTTTAAACGTGTGTTTTTTTAAAAACAAAAACAAAACAAAACAAAAAGTCAAGAGAGAAAAGATATAGATATCTATGCATTCATTGAATTAAAAAAGAGAGCAATGCAGTGTGTGAGACATATATGCAATTGTTTTGATATATTCAAGTAAGTGTTTGCGTGATATCAAAGTGAAGAAAAGGAAAGCATTTTTTTGTAGTGAGTACAATAGTGCAAGTGTTGCACAGTGGCGTAAATCACTTAGAAGAAACAGTTTCTTCTTCTTTTCTTCCCATACATCCTCCTAAGTTTTTGAGTACGTGACTCACCCACACGTAGTTACCAATCCCGGAAGATAGCAAGAAAGATTAGTGGTACAGACCAGAAGCAAATCGAAAAGTGAAGGAGCCTCCAAACGTTGATATGGTTCTATTTTATTTGTCTTTTTTTTTATTATTGATTATAATTTCCTGTATTTACATATATATTTTATTAGTGTAATAATTTTTATATGTATTTGTTCCGAAAATAATTACGATCAAAAGTTCACTGGTCCCTGATACAGATTACGATCTGTATAAAAATTTTAAAACCCACTTCCGCTGTGTGACCGGTGAACAGGGTTCCTATAGGTGCATGGTCAATAAATGTCCAAAACAGGACGCCCTAAACCGACGTCGGTCTTCCTCAGACTATTCTGTTGAGACCCGGTTAATGTCGTCATCTATCTGATCAAGGGCATTAAAATGGTCATGACGAGTAACTTTACCCTCGTACCACTCTTCCTCTGGAGTTTTAAGCGACTCCCTGAACCGATTCATCATCTAAAATTTAACAACAACATAATTATGTATCCTGTGAAATCCTCAGAAATAACAAGCTCTAACCTTATAAACAAAAGCTCGAAGCGAGCCTTTATCGTAAAGCTCTGAGCTTTTGTATAAAAGCTCGAAGCTTTTATTGATCGAGCTTTTATAAAAGCTCCGAGCTTTTGTATAAAAGCTTCGGGCTTTTGTATAAAAGCTCAAAGCTTTTATATAAAATATCGATCTGAGCTTTTGTCTAAAAGCTTCAGCTTTTATAAAGGCTCCGAGATTTTATACAAAAGTTCAAAGCTTCTGTATACGAATGCAAATAAAAGCTCGATTTCATCTTCCTCAACAACTTTGTTGACGCTGATTTCTGGATTTCGTCAGAAAAGCCAACAAGGATTGGATTTTAGCTATAAATAAAATAGGAGAGAAAAAGAAAGTAATTCGACACAAGTTTTATGTGGTAAAACTCCGATGATCGGAGAAATGTCCACGGGCGGTTGTATGATCAACCAAGCCAAAATCCACTATAAAGAAAGTAATTACAACCCTCGATCTCTCTTTCTCTCTTTTAATATTTTGGTATGACTGCCTTGTAAACTATATTGTCTATGTATTTTTCTGGACGAGATTATGGGTCTATTTATATGTTTATAGAACCCTAATCTGCCTTGTACAAGTAATACATGATCTTTGTATTTAATTGTGATTCGGTTACTTGTTTGAAGTAGATTTGTCTTCTTTCCTGTTTCGGAGGCTTGTATTGAGATTGAATGTGACTCTAGTAACGTAGTCCAATTAGGACTTATTTCCTTATAAAAGCGTAATCTTTTTGAAGAAATAGAAGTGTTCTCGGATTGAGGAACCCTTTATGCTTGACATTCTCTTTCTTCTTTAGAATCCTTCTTTGATAAGGAACCTTGCGTGACTTAACTCATGGATTACTCACTAGGCTTCTTACTCGTTTGTCATGTTAATCCCGAGTATGATATGATGTGTGCTGGTCCCGAATGATGTCTCTTGATCCCGAGTAGAGAACGCATTTCTGCTAACCCCGAGTACGTTTAATTGATTTGGAGTAGTTTAGTTGATCCCGAGTAGGTCTTGCCTTAATACTTGTTTACTCGAACTTCTTCTCTTTAATGATGCCTTGTAGGATGTTTTTTTAAATACCTATTTGGATGTCCACCTGGCAATTTATCCTTCTTGTTTGATGATGTGTTCATCTGATAAAATTCACATATGACAATACCCCCTTAAAATATTTTCGCTGAACAAGGTTTGTTCGGGTAAAAGTATTTTAATTAGTTATCAATATCTTTTCAGTATCCGAGTAAATATCTTGTCATAATAACATGTTTTAATGGCAACCCAGCAAATTTGATTCGTCCCCTCACGCGAGACCTTTTAATGATGGTGACGCTTTAAAGTTCTGACGGCTGAGGCTAGTTCTCGTTTTGACGCGTGTACTTTACCTTCTCATTTTTTGAGATTATTTATGAGAAACGACCTATGCATCTTCCCATACGCCGCCTACATCATCAAACCTCATCATCATTATTTCCCGCCTTTGAAACCTAGGGTTTCGTGCAGTTTCCTCTTTAAATTCCTGGTCTTAAGTTGTGCTGGTTCATTTGGAAAAATTTGCAGCAGAAAGAACTTTCCTCTAACCCAAATTTTTCGTAGATAGTCGTGACTCTTCGTTGAAGATCTTATCAATTCTTTATTCAATGTTAGTTTTTAATGGAGACATCTTCCCGTCATCATCTTTTTAATGTAGCTCTCGACGCATTAGAATGTGGGGAGTTCCAGTTAGTTTCTTGTATTAGAAGATTATTGTGGGATATCCCTGTAGATGAACCTCCATTTCTAGAAGTTGATGTTTCGGGGCTTTACCCTGACGTCACTTTTAGCCCTGCATCGAGTTCTTCATCTAGTTCTGATTCTAATATTTCTGAACACAGTGTACCTCTTCAAAGGATGGAAAAACATCAAAGTAAAAGTGAAGTCCGAAAGCACAACTCGGGCAATATTTTGATCAGGGAGCAGATTGTCAATGAAAATGATGTTGAAGAGGAGTTCAGGGTGTCTCGTCTTTCTTTCTCTACTGACCGCCCGAAAGGGTATGACTCGGAGCTGAATATGGTAGGAGCTGATGAGATTGGAAAGTATCGCTCCCGATTTGATCTACCCAACTCGGTCACTCTGATTCCAACGGGTGATAGAGCTGCGTGGAACCCTCCCCCGGGCATGGTGGCAATCTACGAATCCATCCTTTGCTGCGGCGTCACTCTTCCTCTTCAGCCTTTCATTGTCTGGTTTCTGGCTGAAGCAGGGATCGCTCCGGCTCAGTTGGCCCTGAATAGCTACAAAATTCTGATGTGCATGTGGAACATGTACAGTTGGATGAATTTGTCACCGCCTTCCCCGAGTGAAATTAGGCACTTCTTCACGCTGAGGTAATCTGGTAAGACGGTAACTTACTTCCTTAAGTCTAATCCGCCAGATGGCTGGGTCCCTGAGGGGACAAAGGTGAGTCGGGAGGCTGACATCTCTGATGACCCCAAAAAGAGGGGTTTTATATAGGGATTCCCTACATCCATCAAGTTCTGGAAGAACAGTTGGTTTTTTACCGGAGGGAGTCTCGGGCTTGAAGTTACTATTTCAGCTAAGGGTACTCGAACAGTGTTAAGAGTCCCCCGCTTCTTCTGTTCCCTCTAGTTTTGGAATAATAAGTAAATCGAGTATAGTGATGCGGAGCTGACCAGAATTGCTCAGGCTGCGGTTCACACTTTAGCAAAAAGGAGCAAGACTTATCTCTTCGTTGAATCGAAGATGATTGAGTTCGGCTTCTTCGAAAAGATTTCGGGCCACCGTAGGTGATGTAAGTGATTTTTGGAACCTCTTCCTTATTGTTATACATTTTGTTTTGCATTCTGACGCGGTTCCTTTTTTCTTTTAGTGTTTGATACAGACGTCGTCTGCGATCTTCAGGCTCGCCAAGTGAAGTCAATTATTCAGGCGAGTCGGAAAGAGGCGGCTCGTCAAGGTGGCGTAGGCATCACCTCGCCTGAGTCTGATGAAGAGACTGATGCCGCTGAGGAGCAGATTCTTGAAGACGTCCCTGAGGACATTTTTCAACCATCGATTGGGGAGACTAGCGGTCTGAGTGGCCCTGATCGATACTCAGCTACCTGTTGATCGGTAAAGGCAAAGTGAAGGTGTTGGTGAGGAGCCTACCGAGCAGACTGAGGCCGGTGATAGAGGTAATTCTTCCATGGGACAGGTAGCTATGGGTCCCGAATTTTTTGAAGCCTTCCAGGATGACACTCCGGAGGATCCCGCAACTGATCTCAGTTTTCACCGTTCTCAGGGTGAGAAACAGAAGGCAATTAGCTCTCCAACCCGTCCTCTCAAGGCTTCTCAGGTGGTTACTTTCATCGATTCCAGTGATGAAGATATTGTGGCAGAGGCTTACCCGAGTGCTGATGTTGGAGTACCGGTGGATGTGGGGGCTTCGGAGCTGAACAGCGGTTCCCTTCCCCCCGAGGTTGAAAATCTAGAGGCTGAACCCTCTGAGGTTCCTTCACATCTTTCTCCGCAGGATATACTGCCAGAGATGTCATTTGGTCGGGCTTTCATTGGGGAAGACCGTTAGAGCAAATTTGGGATGGCTCCCTGACCGAACGCCTTCAAAAAAAATTCAATGGTGCATTTTACGTAAGTTACCTTTTATTGTTTTGCTTGTTTGCTCGATTTTTAGATTTTTAATTGTACTCCTTTGCAGATGGTGGCCGAATTTGCTAAGCTAGTTCAGACGCAGCAACATCAAGCTGATCAAATAAGGAGTCTGGAGGCTCAGCTGAAGGAAAGTGAGGAGGGTCGTTCTCGGGTCTAAGCGGCTTATCAGCAAGAGGTAGGCTCTGTACAAATATTTGTCGACCATTGTCTGGCAAAACAAGTTGAGGCCGAGGAGAGGGCATCTTTGGCAGAGGAGAAGGCAACATCACTTCAAAATATCTTATCCTCTGCCGAAGAATCCATGCTTAAGGCCGGACAGGAGGCGGAGCAGTTGAGGTCAGCGTACGAGCAAAAAATTGAAGACCTGGAGCGCCAAGTGTTGACAGTTGAATCCTTATCCTGAGAGGTCTGGCTGGAACTTGAAGTACAATGGGTGGATCGATTTAAAAGATCCCCTGCTTATGATGCCTTACTCCTTCGAGAGTTTCAGCGAGGGCTAGTTTCAGCCGGTGAGTTCTTTAAAGTTAAGAATAGAACGACTACGAAGGCCTGAGCCAATTGGGAGCTGTCAATTAAAAATCACGTGGACCGGTCCTTGGAGTCTCTTCGGACTCAAATGAAGGAATGGAGAGCTTACTGCCGTAGCCAAGGCAAAGAACCCCATCCCATGCACTTAGAAATTCCATCTGAACACTCCCTCTCGACCTTTTACGCTAGTGAAGAGTTGGTCGAGGGTATGGTACCAGATGTTGGGCAGGTCCCGGGCGAGGATTACAGCCAATGGATGGATGATACTGTCGACACTATTGCTTGGCCGTCTAACGAAAGCCTGCTCCTTGAATACGAGATGGTGCCAGACCCGAGTATCGGCAAAGGCTCGAAATCCTCACAACCTTAATTTTTGTAAATTGTAACCATTCTTTTAAGAGATCAATAAAATTCTATCTTATTCTGAATTGAATGGTTTTGATTTTGTTCATTGCTGATTGTTGCCGAGTGTTTTATTAAACTGGCTGACGTTTGGGTAACTTAACAGAGTCTTATTAAACCGATCGTTACCCGAATAACTTTGATGCCAAGTATCTTATTAAATTGGCTCTTCAATGTTCGGGTAACTTAACCGAGTATCTTATTAAACCAGCTGTTACCCGAATGACTTTAATTGCCAAGTATCTTATTAAACTGGCTCTTCGATGTTCGGGTAACTTAACAAAGTATCTTATTAAACCGTTTGTTACCCGAATGACTTTAATTGTCAAGTATCTTATTAAACTGGCTCGTCAATGTTCGGGTAATTTTACTGAGTATCTTATTAAACCGGTTCTTACCCGAATGACTTTAATTGCTAAGTATCTTATTAAACTGGTTCTTTATTATTAACGAGTCATCTTAAAACAGACAAGTTTATACTTGTGTTTCATACCTGGTTGCTACCCGAACATTACATCAAGGCTCACAATGATCATATGTTCGAGTCCTTACGTAATACCAATGACGTTTCCCCAGTTTTTATACGTAAAGGTTTACCGAATCGTTGAGCTCTTTAAATAAAAATTGCTCAACACAGCTACGCATTTCACCGAAATTTCTCTTGATAGCGTCCTGGGCATTTTTCTAGAATCTGGTGCATCGGGTTTGCCTTTTTGCTAAGGTCGATTTCACCTTGCTCGGCTGGCATGCTCCTTCGAGCTTCTCCGCCCATTCGATATTTGATGGTCCTGAGTATTCTATTTGCATGTTCTTATTATCATGCTCTTCCATATGCTCTTACTATCATATGCTTTCTTTCGAAAATCCTGAGTAATTTTTATTTATCACTGCAATATCAACAAAGATTTAAATTCAACAGCTAATATTTATCCTAACTAATATTGTTCTGACTAGAAAAAAGAACAAAAAGAAGAAAAATAATTTAAGGATAGAAAATCTTCAGAGATTGGGCATTGCATGGTCGGGGTAAAACCCCTCAATTCGGTCGTGCAATCCAATACGCTCCATGGCCAGCTATTCCCTTGATCTTTTATGGGCCTTCCCATTTATCAGTCAAGGAACCTGCAACTTTATTTTTTGTGTTCAATGACACCTTCTTGAGTACCAGGTCTCCTAGCTGGAACTTCCTGACCCGAACACGAGAGTCGTAGTGGCGAGCTACTCTTTACTGATATGCCATATTTCTTATTCGGGACTTCTCCCTTTTCTCTTCTAGCTCATCTAGACTTTGTAATAGCATATCAACGTTTTTTTCTTCATTGTATAGCCTGACCCGGGGTGATGTATACGATGTTTCTATGGGGATAACAGCTTCTGTTTCGAACATTAAAGTGAACGGAGTCTCTCCTGTTGAAGTCCTTGTTGTCGTCCGGTATGCCCATAATACTTCGGGAAGCTTTTCAACCCAGCTTCCTTTTTTGGCATCTAACTTTGCTTTGATAGTGTGCTTGATGATTTTATTTACTGCTTCTACCTGCCCATTTGTTTGAGGGTGGGCCGGTGTGGCACAGTAATTGGCAATCTGATATTCCTTGCACAGCTGTCTGAATTTTAGGTTATCAAATTGGGTGTCGTTGTCAGTGATTATAGTGTCTGGAACTCCAAACCTATAAAGTATATTTTTTTTCACAAAAATTTTGGTGTTTGCTTCTATGATATGCACTAGTGCTTCAGCTTCTGCCCACTTTGTGAAATAGTCAACAGCTATTATGACGTGTTTTGCTCCACCCCCTATTCCAGCTGGCATTGGGCCAATTAGGTTTAAACCCCACATGGTGAATGGCCATGGGGCTGTGAGGTATCTGAGTTTTTTAGGGGGCTGCCGGATATCGTTGGCAATTCTTTGACAAGTATTGCAACTTTCCGGCCACTGGTGTGCATCTGAGAAAAGTGTAGGCCAATAATAGCCTTGCCTGAGCACCTTGTGTGCTAAACTTCTACCCCCAGTGTGGTTTCCGTAAACTCCTCCGTGGATTTCCTGAAGTATTCGATGTGCATCTTATTCTGGTAAACATTTCTAGAGAGCTTGGGAAAACCCCCTTCTATATAATTCTCCTATGATCAAGGTGTACCTTGCTGATCGATACCTGATGCGTTTTGCTAATACGAAATCTTCTGGGAGCACGCCTTCTTCCAGGAACTTTCTCGGCTGAATCATCCAACCGTCTTGCGGTGTTCGGATTTTTGAAATTTCTAAGTGCTTCGGTTCAACTGTACTCGGTTTAAGGAGATGTACGACCGAAATGGTCTTCGGTCTGATCGTGGTTGTTGTTGACGCTAGTTTAGACAATGCGTCTGTCTTTTCATTTTCCTCCCTGGGGATCTAAGCAATCTTGTATTCTTTAAATTTTTGGAGGAGTTTTTTGTACGATATCACGGTAGGCTATCATACATTCATCTTTGGCTTGGTATTCGTCCATGATCTGGTTGACAACTACCTGTGAATCGCTGAATATCTCAACTTCGTCTGTCCCGAGAGCTATGTAGACTCTGAGTCCAGCTAATAGTGCCTCGTACTCGGCTTGATTATTAGTTGCTTTGAAATCAAATCTCATGGCACATTCAACACCATCTCCTTCTGGAGTGCATACTACGATCCCTGCCCCGCTGCCATGAGTGTTTGAAGAACCATCAACATACAGTTTCCATGGGAAATCTTTACCTAACATTCTTTTTGCTTCTAGGTTTGGTTATGTGAACTCGGCTATGAAGTCTACCACAACCTGTCCTTTGAGGGATGTCCTAGGGACATAATGAATGTCGAATTCACTTAGCTCGATTGCCCATTTGGTCAGTCTTCCTGAAATTTTTGGCTTTTGCAAAATTTGTCTTAATGGACAGTCGGTGAGAACCTGGATTGTATGGGCCTGGAAGTATGGTCTTAGCCTTTTTACTGCTGAAACCAATGCTAAGGCCATTTGCTCTGCCTGTGAGTACCTGGTCTCAGCTGGTAGGAGTGCCTTGCTGGTATAATACACTGGTTTCTGCACTCCATCTTCTGTTCGGACTAAAACTGAGCTTGCTGCAAGCTCGATTATTGACAGATAAAACTGAAGTACTTCCTATGTTTGTGGTTTTGAGAGAATTGAGGCATGACCCAGGTACTCTTTTATTTTTAAGAATGCCTGCTCGCACTCTTAATTCCATTCGAGTCCTTTCCCTTTTTTGATTATTTTGAAGAAAGATGCGCACCTGTTTGTAGCCTCTGAGATGAATCTTCCCAAGGAAGCTAAACACCATGTTAGGCGCTGCACTTCTTTTAACGTTTTTGGTGAGGTCATTTTCTGAGGGCCTGGATCTTCTCAGGATTAACTTCGATTCCTATTTGGTGAACTTGAAAACCTAGGAATCTTCCTGAAGGGACTCTGAATAAACATTTGTTCGGGTTCAACTTCATCTGGTACCTCCTTAGGACATCAAATGTTTCTCGGAGGTCCAGGGCATGCTTATCAGTCGAGATACTTTTAGTCAGCATGTCATCAATGTACACTTCCATGTTCCTTCCTATTTGTCGAGTGAAGATTTTTTTGACCAGCCTTTGATATGTAGTACCCGCATTTTTCAAACCGAAGGGCATTACTGTGTAACAGTATAAACCCTGATCTGTTGTGAAGGCTGTTTTTTCCTCATCAGCTTTGTTCATCCTGATCTGGTTGTATCCCGAGTAGTCGTTCATGAAGCAGAGCAATTTGTGGCCTGCTGTGGCATCCACCAGTTGGTCTATCATTGGAAATGGGAAGCTGTCTTTTGAGCATGCCTTATTCAGATCCGTAAAGTCTACGCACATCCTCCATTGACCATTTTTATTTTGGACGACTACATTGGCTACCCATTGAGGGTAGTTGACCTCTCTAATTGATCCTTTAGAAAGTAGCTTTTCCACCTCTTGTTTGATTGCCCAACTCCTTTCGGGATTGAACGATCTTCTCTTTTGTATCACTGGTTTCGCATTCGGGTCTACTGCGAGATGGTGAGACATTATTCAGGCATCTATCCCGACCATATCTTCGTGACTCCAGGCGAACACATTTTTGTACTCTTTAAGAAGATTGGTGAGGTTTTGCTTGACTTTTCCTTCCAGGTTAGCCCTGATCTTGACCTTCTTATCTAGTTCATCTTCTTTTAATACCATTTCTTCAACCGGTTCTGTTTTGGTTTCATTTGACCCTTCCCTTGGATCAAATTCAAATGGTAAGAATTCTTTGTGTTGACTTGGCTGCGTTATGGTGCACACCTGTTCAGCATCATTCTTGTCTTTATATACTGACAAGTTTGCTCTTCAGGCTATCTCTTGGGATCCCTTGACTACCCCGACCCCTGCTCTGTCAGGAACTTGATCATTAATGCATAAGTGGCTATCACAGCTCTTGTTTTATTCAGGAATGGTCAACCCAATAATGCATTATATGACCAATTATCCAAATCTACCACCACGAAGTCGAGTAGGACAGTCATTTGGTATGGTGTCGTTCCAACTTTTATGGGTAGCTTGACCGTCCCGAGTGACCTGACCTCAATCCCGCCAAACCCTGTGAGTAGAGTATAGAAGGGCTGTAGATCTTTACGGTCTAACCTGAGTTGATCGTAGATGGCTACATTGAGAATGTCTGCTGAACTCCTATTATCTATCAGGATTCTTCTAACTTCCCGGTGACCAATCTGGGCACTTATGACCAAGACGTCATTGGGCCGAACGTCGACGCCATGCGAATCTGCCTCTGTGAATATTATCGGGTCCCATCCTTCCTTTACCCTTTTCGGGTCTGGCTCAACCGAGTTCACGTCAAAGTTATTCCTTGCTTCTATTGCTTCTCTGATTTCCTGAGTTCGTTCTGGGTTGCTTTTCCCAGTAGATGGTCTTCCAAATATTGTATGTATTATCTGATTGGCTTCGGGACTGGCTCTTTGATTTCGACCAGGGTTGAGATCAGTCCTAACCTCTTTCTTAGTTTCTGATCTTTCATCTTTTTTCAAGATTACATCCCGCAGGTGCCCTTCCCGAATAAGAGTCTCTATGTAATCTCTAAGCTAGTAACACTTTGAAGTCTCGTGACTGGTTTCCTTGTGAAATCTACAATACTTGGTTGTATCTTTTCGGGCAAACTGAGACTGTCGCCGTGGTTTTTGCACCATATTCTTCTCTTATAGGATGGCCAGGATTTCCTCTTGTTTTTTCTGAAGAGGGGTATAATTGGTGTATCTGTCTCGGTACTTCTCTGTGGATAGTTCAGTATTACGTCCGTTACCCCCGTCTTTGCTGTTCTGCTTGCAGTTTCCCTTCTGTTTTCCCTTTTGATTCTGCCCCTTGGATTCGGCATCCTTCTGCTCGGGCTTTCCTCCTTGCATATAGCTTCCTCCTGTAGCTAACTCTTCTTCCTCGGCCAGTGCGTATCCTCCCGCCATATCCATCATGTCAGCATACCTGGTCAGCCAGCTCTTCTCAAATCAAAAGATAGCCTTCCATTCTGCAGGTTGTTGGCCGAATCGTCCCAAGTATTTCTTCAGTGACTCATCTTTCCCTTGCTTTATTTGAGAAAGGTAAGCCACTGACTTTTTCCTGTGAACATTGCTCAGAAACTACCTTGGGAAGCTCCTGCTCAGTTCGCTGAAATTTCTGATGCTCGCCAGGGGCAATCTCCCGAACCATCTTGAACCTGTGTCTCCTAATGTTTGTGGAAAGTTGAGACACAGTAAGGGATCACTGTGGGCATATTGAGCCATGGCACTTTTATATCGTCTGACGTGCTCCTTTGGGTCCATGTCTTTCCTGAACTACTCCACGTGCGGCATCCTGAACCTTTCTGGGAAAGGGGTCTATAAGATTTCCCTAGTGAATGGACTGTCAGAGTCATCGTCAGATAAATCGTTATAGCCATAACGTCTGACCAGTGCATCCATCTGACGCCTGTTGTTCTCGACTGCTCGAGTTAGGCTCTGGATTATAACATCTCTGTTTCCCACCGGGCTTCCCCGACGGATAAACCGATGGGTGATCGTCATTCCTCTTTCTAGCTCTTCACTTTGATGCTGAATTTCTTGTTTAATTCTGTGATGACTCTTGCGATGGTGCCGATCACTATCTTCTGATGATGATCGATCCCTGTACCGGTCATATTTACGGTGTCTAGCACGTACTGTCTGATCCTGGTTCTGCCTCTGGTGTGGTTGTTCCTCTTCAGGCGTTTCACGTCCAGTCTGGTTGATTGGGGTAGAGTTCCTTTCGATTTTCGGCATAGTTATTCCTGGCCCTACTACCACCGAACGAAGCCTTGCAAGTGAAAGATTAGGAGTCTGCACTTCTGCAGCCAGTATATCAACAGTTTGTGCTTCTGCAGCTAATAGATCAACCCCTTCCCTAGCTGCGTCTGCTACCAATTGCTGTAAAGCCTCTCGGAAATGCAGCGTCAGGTCTCTACTAGTTGGAGGAACTTGCTGGATCCCTGCCAGGTGTGTGGGTTGGTTTTTCTTGTTTGCTGCAGGATCTCGTGATGTACTGCCAACATAGAAGTTATCCGGTGACTTTTGGCCATTCCCAGAATTGCTTCTGCTTTCTGCCATGGCTGTTAATTAAATAGGAGGTTCGCAGGCCCCTCCTTCTAGCGCCAATTATTGACGTTGATTTCTGGATTTCGTCAGAAAAGCCAACAATGATTGGATTTTAGCTATAAATCAAAGAGGAGAGAAAAAGAAAGTAATTCGACAAAAGTTTTACGTGGTAAAACTCCGATGATAGGAGAAACGTCCACGGACGGTTGTATGATCAACCAAGCCAAAATCCACTATGAAGAAAGTAATTACAGCCCTCGATCTCTCTTTCTCTCTTTTAATATTTTGGTATGACTGTCGTGTATACTATATTGTCTATATATTTTTCTGGACGAGATTATGGGTCTATTTATATATTTATAGAACCATAATCTACCTTGTACAAGTAATACAGGATCTTTGAATTTAATTGTGATTCGGTTACTTATTTGAAGTAGATTTGTCTTCTTTCCTGTTTCGGAGGCTTGTATTGAGATTGAATGTAACTCTAGTAGCATAGTCCGATTAGGACTTATTTCCTTATAAGAACGTAGTCTTTTTGAAGAAATAAAAATGTTCTCGGATTGAGGAACCCTTTATGCTTGACATTCTCTTTCTTCTTTAGAATCCCTCTTTGATAAGGAACCTTGCCTGACTTAACTCGTGGATTACTCACTAGGCTTCTTACTTGTTTGTCATGTTTATCCCGAGTATGATATGATTTGTGCTGGTCCCGAATGACGTCTCATGATCCCGAGTAGAGAACGCATTTCTGCTAACCCCGAGTACGTTTAATTGATTTGGAGTAGGTCTTGCCTTGATACTTGTTTACTCGAGCTTCTTCTCTTTAATGATGCCTTGTAGGATGTTTTTTAAATGCCTATTTGGATGTCCACCTAGAAATTTATCCTTCTTGTTTGATAACGTGTTCATCTGATAAAATTCACATATGACAAACTTTAAACGAATACAAAACCCTAACCTAACCCATTTTCGTTCTCATATCCATTTTCATTCTCAGATCCAAAAATAAAACCTAATTTAATATTTCATTCAATTAATCAACAACCAAAACGATATAAATTCTAGCTCAACTAACCTCGATCGATTGCAATATTCTGTTCAACTCTTCAGATGACACGTGTTTCCAAGTTTCGGTACCGTCGCAGTCAAAAAGAAGCCGTCGATTCACTTTTTCTCTCTTTCTTCACAATGACAATGATGATATGGGTATTTTTGTCTCCATACTTTAAATGGTATCTTTTAAACATGATTTATTAATGTGGTGATATTTCCACAAATTCCCCTCTAAAAGGTACCGTTAATTTTTTTAACCCAAAATTAAATTAAGTAAACCATAAATTGTGTGTAGTTAAGAAATTGATAATGACGGAAAATAGAAAGTGAATTATTTTATTTTAGAAGAAAATATAGATTTGATTAAGAAATTAGAAAAGTTGATAAAATAAAATAGATATAAAAAGTATTAAAATCAATCAACTTGCAACAATCAAGACTTGAACCTCATCACTCATCATCCAATGCACATTCTCTACCAGTTACGTTATTACTTTCTTTATACAATGATAATGGTTAAGGTTTATATATATTATATATGAACATAATAGATTTAAAAAAAAAAAAAACTAGGTAAGGCACGGGTCCCATCTGACCTTAATGTGGATCCGTTCCTATCTACGTGACATCTTTTTTTTTTCACAAACAACACTTACATTTTAGATACTCTTATAACCCATCATCATGGTGACCACCAACGACCATTACTATTACATGTGTTAAACATGCCCTTTATAGAACAATTTGTAACACTGTTTGGTGCCCCAAGATTGAGATCGGTTTGATATTATTGGATACATTTTAAAATTGGTTTTACTTATAAAATTAATTCAAATTATTTCGCTAAAGAAAGTTATTATTTTTCTAATATTTCAAACTAATTGTGTTTAACTCAAAATCATGGCTCTGTCTAATTGTGTATCACAACTATAAAAGAAAAACATATAATAAGCATGAGCAGTGATGCATCTATTTTATGACCGTGACCTGAAAATTGAAAATGGTCTTAATCCATAAAAAGTTTTTGAAGGAACATGATTTATTGGGCTATTGCTTTCAAAATAAAACTTGTAATTAAACAAGGCATCTTGTCAATGTAGTTGAACTCTCTCTTGGGAGTCTCCACCACCACAGTTCAACGCTTGTGGTGCATATATATATATATATATATATATATATAAAATGGACTGGTCCGACCCATTAGGGACGGCCTGGCCAGTCCATTTCTGGAAACAGGTCTGGCTCGGCCTGGCACGCGACGGTGTCACGGCCGGGCCTGTTTCCGGAGAAGCAGGCCCGGCATGGCACGCCGGCCTGCCTCAGGCGGGCCGTGCCTGCGTACCGTGCCAGGCCGGCCCGCCGGGCCCCTCTGGCGGGACAGGGGGGGCCTGGTCCGGCGGGTTGGTTTTTTGGTCCGATTTTTTTTCCAAATTACGTTTTTTTGGATTTAGGGTATAGGGTTTAGGATTTATAGTTTATGGTTAAGGGTTTAGAATTTAAAATGAATGAAGAGAACGAACAATTATTAGGATTTGAAATGAATAAAGAGAACGAACAATTTTTTAATTATTTATTTATTTTTCACTTATGGAATTCAGTAATACATATCTACATGATTGACTCATTAAAAACCTTACCAAGAAAAACCCAGTGGGATAAAAACTTGGTAAGGGAAAAAGAGTGCAACCGTTTTACAACTTACAAGTAAATAATAAATACATATGTAAAAGTATAACCTAGTTCTGGCCCTGGCCACTACCTGAAGGGTCATCGATATATAGATTTTCGAAATTTAGATTAAGTTCTTTATCTACAGTTAGATTTTGTAACCTTTTTTTAGCATGCTCCCAATCTCGAAGGCATGTTAATACCTCCACCATCTCTGGAGACAAACAGCTTCTTCTTGGTTCAATTATGCGTCCACTGGTGCTGAAAGCTTATTCTGAAGACACCGTTAACACTGGAATAACCAGTACGTCACGTGCTAAGTGTGACAGAACTGGATACCTGTACGTATAGGACTTCCACCATAACAACAAATCAAACTCTTCCTTGTCTTCAACAGCATCGAACTGTGCTTCAAGGTACCTAATAAGTTCGGTACAAGAAGATGGGCTAGATCTTTGCCCTGAAGAAGTACTTGCTGATTTGTCTTTTTTTCATCATTTCAGAAGGCTCCAACTTGTTTGCTTCGACTCTGTCTCTGGTCGTGTTGATTGGGGGATGTCAATGTTGCCAAACCTGGTCTCATAAATACGAAAAATCTCTAACAACTTGGTTCGAATGTCAGTAATTTGTTCTGAATAATCTATTGACAAATCAATACCAATAAACTCAAGCAAAACTTCTAAACCAGATAATTTAACCCTGGGATCTATTATAGCACTTAAGGCATAAAGTAGGGGAATGTTAGCCCAATATTTTTTCAACTTTGTCTCCATGACAATAACTGCAGCGCCTAGATGGTCATCTTCTCTATAACTGTTTAACAGTTCAGACATTTCCACTATCTGATGGATTGTCTGGGAAGATGTGGGGTAATATACTCCGGAAAGAGTTACAGTGGCATTGTAAAATATCTTTAAAAATTGAACAAAAATCTTTGCCACATACCAATCGTCTGTGGTAAGTAATTTTGGACTAAGTTGTCCTATTTCTGTCAATTTCATGTTATAAAAATATGTAATGGTTGTATCATATTCCAAACAATTTTGCAATATTAAATAAGTAGAGTTCCACCTTACCGGCATATCAGTTTGGAATCGTCGGGGTTTGAGACCGTTTAATTGACAATGTCTCTTGAATTCACTGAATCTAGGATTAAAACTGCAAATCCAAGAAATGGATCTCTGATGCGATCTATTTTGTCGCTTATCTGCTTTAAACCAGCCTGTACAAGTAAATTTATAATATGGCATGCACACCGTTGATGGAAGAAATAACCTCCATCTTGCGGGATATTTCTTACAACAAACAATGCAATAGAGCTAGTATTTGCAGATGCATTATCAAATGTGATTGAAAGAATACGATGCGTGATTTCATAAGTTTCTAAAACTTCCATTATGACATTAAAAATGTTTTCTACGGTATGTACAAAATCCATAGGACGAAAACCAAAAATTCTTTTTGTTATCCTCCAATCAGAATCTAAATAGTGTCCCGTGACACATAAATAGTCCTGTTTGAAACATTCATTCAAATATCAGAAGTTAATGCAACAGAGACACTTAAATGCTGTATTTCAGCAACTAAGTCATCCCTTTCGGTTTCAAACAATTGTATCAAATCATTTCTAGTGGTGGTTCTAGAAACAGGTTCATATTGGGGTTTATATGCAGATGTGATTAATTCTTTATAAAATGGACTCTCACCAATACTGATCGGTTGATCAGTTTGTGAAATGTATCGTGCCAAGCACTCTCTAGCGTGCATGGCGTAGAACTGCCAGGTCGTAACGGACCCGTTTGGGTGCCGTTGAAGTTGTGTCTGGGTTGTAGTATCTACCTGTCCATGTGCAGACATACATTTGTGCATATGCCGTCTCAAATGTCCGGTTCCCCCCGTACTTGTAGCATAATTCTTATGGCAAAACTTACATTTAGCTCTGACGCCAGACGCCCCGTTTAGGAGTGTCATTTGGACTATGTTGAAACATTGCCACACATCTGATGTTAATTTTCTGGGACGTTATGTTGGTGTAACGTCGGAACCAGAAGGTCCCGCTTGAGTATGGGTCGGTTCTGAAATATCAAATTCATCGTTGAGCATATTCAAACCGTCCGGAAAATAAGGCTGCTGGTTAGGATCCATTATCTGAATAAAAATATGAGCACTATAGTAGTTAATAGTCAAATTAAAAATCAATATTTACTAACAGTAATCTTAATTTACTAACAATAATTACTATAACTAATACGACACTTACAATAATTTATTTACTTAAAAAACAAATTAAATAAACAAAAAAATCATAATCTACTAACATAAAATTTTAAATTCACTAGTTCACTACTACAAATAAAATTGATAAATTTACTAACATAAAATTGATGATTTGAACCACTACTCTTAAATTTACTAGCATAATCTACAAATGAAAAATTTTAATTTATGAAAAAAACAATATCAAACGTAATTACTACACTTAACATTCATCATTTAGTTATTACAAAAAGTAATTTCAGTAATACAAATTAACTTTCTAAATTTATTAATAACAAATATTAAAATTACTACTAAACTTAAAAATCTTAATAAACTAAACAAATAATATTAACATTAAAGCCTAACAATTGATAAACTAACTAACTAAATAGATAATGTTTTCATTAAATAACTCAAATCTAAACATAAACATATAAATTTACTATGAGAATATGTTAGACCAAAAGTAATAACAAAATTGTACCTTTAAAATTTGGTGTGTTGGTGGAAACGTAGAAAATTTTGTAAAGAGAGAGTAATAACCAAAATGAATGAAAAAGTTTAGAGAATTGGAGAATATATTAGAGATTGAGATTTGAGAGATTGAAAGAATGATAGAGAGAGTTAATGGAAAATGAAATGGATGGAAGTATTTATAGAAAAATTTGATTTGTGGGTCAAAATATAATTTAAAAGATTTTATGGGGGGTTTTGGTAATTTTTGTTTCCTCCAAAGACTAGAAATCAATTCCAGTCGTTGGAGGATTTTTGAAAAAAAAAAAAAATTTGGGCCGAACGGACCGACGGATCGGTCTGCCAGGCAGGTCGGACAGGACTGGCACGCCGGATTGGCGTGCCAGGCGAGCCGGCCTGCCGGGCCTCCTCCCAGCGGCCCGGTACGCGGCCTGACCTTCTTCCTTCACGGGTCGTTCCTAGAACGGCCCGTGAACTTCCTGGGCAGGCCGGACCGGCCTGTCACCGGCCGGCCCATTTTTACTCCACTATATATATATATATATATTATTTGTCTCTCTTTGTGTAACCTTCAAAAAAAAAAAAAAACTTGTAATTAACATAATTTAATTGATATCTAACATCGTGTTCTTTTAGAAATTTGACACTGAGCTACAATATTATAAACCTTGCCAAATCAATGGTCCAATAATGAATGGTCAAATAAAATATAACAATCTATCCTAAAAAAGATCGAGAATAATCCCTGCATTCTTTGATATTACCTATAACTTAAAAGAGAAAATATTTATATTTAAATACTTAGGCTCAGTTTGGCATTGATGTGCTGTGGGGAGAAGTGATTCTAAAATTGCTGTGGAGGGGATTGCTTTTGGAATTGCTGTGGGAAGAATCAGATGAGTGTTTGGTAAACTGATTTTCAAAAATGCTGTTAGAACTAAAAGCAATTTCAATGTGTTTGGTAAACTGATATAAAAAGTGTTGAGTGTGTAAAATTACTAAAAGGACAAAGACATCTCAATGGTACTAATTTGTCATACTTTATATTTTTCTTATTTATTTGTATATAATGTTAAGTGTTATATAATTATGGTACTTTATTGAATTAATTAGTCCTATTTTTTATTCTACTTTATTTAATTAATTAGTCATATTTCTTTATTTCTTTATTTCTTTATTTTATTCTACTTTATTTTTTATTTCATTTTTATTTTACTTTATTGAATTAATTATGGAAACATTTTTTTTTGTACAAAAATATAAACCCAATTTTTTTTATTAAATTTCGTTAAAGGCAGGAACAAAGTTGGAAAGTTAGTAAAATTTCATTTAATATCACTGTAGCGCGTTTTCTAAAAGCAGAAACCAAAATCCAAAAGAATGTATTTGTAGCTTCTCAAAAACTCAGTTGGGAGAAGCTAAAAGTGACCAAAAACACTTCTCCACGATTTTATCAAACACCCTGTCTGAGGTCCAGAATCACTTTAAACCTTAAAAATAGCTGGGGAAGCAATGTCAAACTGAGTCTTACTCTAATTTGGATAGCAGTGTTTTGAGTCCATGAAGAGGGCGAATACACAGTTAGGAGTGGTTACACTCGCCTTACAAGATACGCTTCCGATATCAGTTTCAAATCCTCCCCTTTCATGCAAATGGTGGAATTGTTTGCGGAAACTCAATCTTCCACCGAATGTTAGAATTTTTATTTGGCGTACCTATTTGAATGCCCTCCCTTCTGTGGTAAATCTCTGGTCCAGAAGAGTGATTAATTCTCCTAGCTGTTTTAACTGTGCGTCCCACTCGGAATCCACTAGCCATGCCATTTTCGGATGTAAAGTGGCCAGGCAGGTTTTTTCTTATCAGCTTTTGAGGCAATGTTGACAAATCTTAGAAAGCTTCATGCTGTGGATATTTTTGTAAGGATATTATATCGGGTTTCAGGTGAGGTTTTTTGCTTAATCTGTATGATTGCCTGGGCTGTCTGGGAAAATCGCAATACTGTCAGGGCTGAAGGCTGCTGGAATTGGTCTTCTCAAAGGCTTAAAATTTTCTCTCAGAGTTCCAGTCCTCAAAACAGGCTGTCTCTCTTGCTGCTTTTTCTTCCCTTGGTCCTCTTGCAGAGTGGATTGCCCCTCCACCCGGTCAATTGAAGCTAAATTCTGCTGCTGTCACTCAAAAATTTGCAAAATCTTTAGGAGTAGGCACTACAATCCGGGACTGCTAAGGAAAGGTGATTGCTGCTTGGTCTCTTCTTCTGCCGGGCTCTTTTCCTCAGGAGGTGGGGCATTTCATGGCTCTACGCCAATGCCTACATCTCGCTAAATCATTGGGTCTTTTATCTTTTTAGCTGAAACTTATTCCCCTAGTGTGGCCTCTATTGTCAACGGTACTAATCCGTTTCTAGGGGATGTAAATTTTATTGTTTTGGATATTAAGGCTCTGTTTGTCAATGTTAGTATTTCTAAGTGTCAAGTCATCCCGAGCTCAGGAAACTCCTTAGCTCTTAATCTAGCTTCCTCTGCGAAGGAGTCTCACTGGTTAGATCCCAACCTTTCTTCTGTTTTCTAGTTGTTGTTTCCTTTTTTCTTTATCTATCAAAAATATTAATGATAATAAATAATCTGACAAGTTAGATTAGATTTTAGGGCTTGACTAACTTCTGTATAATTCATTGTTGCCAGGTGTTTTATTGACCATTGGATTTCTTACAAGTATTAACCATATAAATACAAGTACAAATTCTTCCTCCGAAGTCCAAAGTTACAAATATGAAATATAGTGTCATGTTAAAACCACCCAGCACATTATTTTCATGTAGAAGATGAATGAACGAAGAGAACTACTTACTTCCAAAAAAAAAAAAACCTGAGAGAACAACTAATCGATGGGGGTAACCAACTAGGAATTCATTGTTTGTTAATATGATAAACGGATAAAGCTTCTTAATGAAACTTCCGATTATAGTGAATCGTTGGAGTCATCAAAGTCACTTCTTTCAGACTCCCCAACATTAGCTCCTGTCTCTACAGAATCAGGCTGCTCGGGTGCAGGCACTGGTGGGGCATTATCACTTGCACAACACACATTACCATCACCTTCTTCCTCATGCTTGTTCACTTCAGGATGTACAATATTCAATCAAGGAAGACTTGAACCATAATATGATTAAGGCAGTGAGCTGCATCCGGACAATGAGTCCATCATTTGCAAACAGGTTGATTCCGATACTATTCGGTTTTCACATACAGCTTGTACATTCAACATCTTAAAAGGATCTAGGTAAAGAAAAGTTATGCCTAACAAAATACAGAAGTTTCATTTGTTATGTCGAATGCATAGGCTATGGAATCTATATTCAGTAGTAGCAATCATCTAGAATCTCAGAATCCTACGTAACGCTTCAAGAAAAAAAAAATTATTACTTACGTTTAGCTCAACGACAATTTTGAAACAAAATTTATTGAATGCAAGGATATCTGTATTTCCAATTGTTGCACCGGTCATGATGTTCACTAAATCATTCTCCCAAGCTCAGGCTGCAAAATGTAACATGACCAAAATCAGTAAAAACAATTGATATGCAAATAAGCAACAACAAAAATTAAATAAATAAATATTATGCACTCTAGCTACTTCGAAGTTTGATGCATGTCAGGCCACTTTAAACTTAGTGAATTCATCCTATTAATCTTTTTTATTTTTCACCCACAAACTGAAACTACAAATCTACAATCTAATAGCATGTCAATACAACTATCATGACAGGGACACACAATTTGTTAATTTTTTTTAATGAACAAACGGCCATAAATTAACAAAATATTTTCAAAAATAATAATGCAATTTGTACATTTACTTCTGGCTCCCTGCGAAATCTTCACTTTCGAGCATCCCTCATAGGAGAAGTGAGACCATGTCTGTACTCAATGACATCCGGAGCAGAATCACTTTCTCTAACTATAATCATCCGTACAACAGCAACAATTTTTTATTATTAAAGCAAAGCGATGCAGTCATGTTTGTGACCGTATAAAATTATAAACTTTCACAAGCCACCGTACCTGACCGATGTCAGCTGTTTTGACTAGAGCGCTGTCATCATAAGTTTTAAACGACTCCACAGTACAAGGAAGATCCATCAGAGATACCCGAAATGGTCATCGCCTATGACAAACGTCCCACTCCTTCCATCATCTGCAAGGATATTTCAAGTTCAAGAGTCACACACCAATTTGTATGCAATCTTTCATTTGTTTCATGGCGCGTGTAATCTTACATAAAGGTGGAAGCACAAAGAAAAAGGTATCTTAATTCTTAAGATGGCTTCAACTGCTCTAAGTTAGGAACACAATCAACAAGTTTGAAGAAGCAATAAAACAGAAGGAAAAAAAAAGGAGAAAGTTCTTGTCAGCTTAACATTTAAGCAGCAAAAACATGAAGAAGCATGCTTCCATACAAACCTGATTTATTAAACAGAAGATTAAATAACAAAAATCAAGTTAGAACACAAAGCAATTAACAAAACAAACTTAAAAGCCTCTCTAATCCCTGTACCACACCAAAGCGGAAAGTCACTTTCTATACATTATATTGATCATCTAGCCATACTAAAAACATGGGCACAGGCATGAAATATTAATGAAAACAACTAACTAATCTGTTCATGTTCTTCTTGCTTATTTATTGATGGATTTAAAATAGCAATAATCTTCAAATAATCAATTGTTTCTTAAGTACTCGACTACAAACTATTGTTATCACTCAAACTATTGCATTGCAAGAAAGAAAGAACATTTTTCTCACCAGGGACTGACAAGTCCAGTGACTTGTCATTAGAAGCGTTTTTGCTCAAAAGGCGATCAATCTGCTCAGCAACGGAAGGCGGAACTCTGAGAATGAACTGCTTCTCCGTGCCCCCCAAAAAATTCAACACTTCCAATAACCCCTAAAAAACAAATTCCTGAACCTTAACCATTCAACCTCAAAACTTCACTAAGGAAATCCCAAAAAACTTTCCATTCACAATCTACATCCTTTCTGTTTACTAGTCTAAAATTAAATAGCACTTTTTGGAGGTGGTATTTCAACATTATCACTGCTTTAATAACTTATGTTTAAAAGACACCTATTATGATGAACGGATAAAAATGCCCTCAATAGTTGTTTCATCATAGTCTTTCATTCAATTTTTACAGTGAGAGTTTTGAAATAAAGAGGGAAAACTTTGTTGAAACTCAGGTGCTACGCTGAATCATTCGGGGGTCGAGTTCCCCGCCAAGCTTGCGGCGGTCGAAACCTTTACTAAAAAACTTACTCGATTTAACTAAACCAATTTTTAATCTGTTGTGTGTTGATAAAAGCTCGAAATCTTTCAAAAAAAGTTGGAAAATATTCAAAAATAATAATAAAAAGTTCGAACCAATACAAAAAAAAAACTCGGAAATAGACAAAAAAAATAAAATCTCAAACCAATAAAAAAAAAACTCGAACTAATAGAAAAAAGCTCAGACCAATACAAAAAAAAAACTCGGAAATAGTAAAAAAAAATAAAAGCTCGGACCAAAAGAAAAAAAGCTCGAACTAATAGAAAAAAACTCGGACCAATACAAAAAAAAAACTCAAAATCTTTTCAAAAAAGCTCGGAAAAAGTCAAAAAAATAAAAGTTCGAACCAATACAAAAAAAGTTCGAAAATAGTAAAAAAAAAAATGCTCAAACCAATAGAAATAAAGCTCGAACTAATAGAAAAAAGTTCGGACCAATGTAAAAAAAGCTCGAAATCTTTCCAAAAAAGCTCGGAAATAGTCAAAAAAATAAAAGCTCGAGCCAATACAAAAAAAGCTCAGAAATAGTCAAAAACAATAAAAGCTCAAACCAATAGAAAAAAACTCGGACCAATACAAAAAAAGGTTGAAATCTTTCCAAAAAATCTCGGAAATAGTCAAAAAAAAAGCTCGAAACAATAAAAAAAAAGCTCGGAAAAAGTCAAAAAAAAATAAAAGCTCGAACTAAAAGAAAAAAAACTCGAACTAATAGAAAAAAGATCGGACCAATACAAAAAAAGCTCGAAATCTTTCCCAAAAAGCACGGAAATAGTCAAAAAAATAAAATCTCGAAATAATACAAAAAAAACCTCAGAAATAGTAAAAAAAAAATAAAAGCTCGAACCAATAGAAAAAAAACTCGAACCAATAGGAAAAAACTCGAAATCTTTCCAAAAAAGCTCGGAAATAGTAAAAAAAAAATAAAAACTCGAACCAATACAAAAAAAGCTCGAACCAATGGAAAAAAAGCTCGGACCAATAAAAAAAACTCGAACTGATAGAAAAAAGCTCGAACCAATTCAAAAAAAAAAAACTCGAAATCTTTCTAAAAAAACTCGAAATCTTTCCAAAAAAGATCGGAAATAGTCAAAAAAATAAAAGCTCGAACCAATACAAAAAAAACTCGAACCGATGGAAAAAAAGCTCGGACCAATACAAAAAAGCTCACGCCAATACAAAAAAACTCGGACCAATACAAAAAAAAGCTCGAACCAATACAAAAAAAACTCGAACCAATAGAAAAAAAACTTGGACCAAAACAAAAAAAGCTCAAACTAATGGAAAAAAAGCTCGAACCAATACAAAAAAAGCTCGAACCAACACAAAAAAACTTGAAATCTTTCCAAAAAAGTTCGAAATCTTTCCAAAAAAGCTCGAAAACAGTCAGAAAATAAAAGCTCTAACCAATACAAAAAAAGCTCAAACCAGTAGAAAAAAAACTCGGACCAATACAAAAAAAACTCGGATCAATACAAAAAATTCTCGAACTAATGGAAAAAAAGCTCGGACCAATAAAAAAAAGCTCGAAATCTTTCCAAAAAAGCTCGAAAATAGTAAAAAAAAAATAAAAGCTCGAACAAATACAAAAAAAGCTCGAACCAAAACAAAAAAAAACTCGAACTAATGGAAAAAAAGCTCGAACCAATACAAAAAAGCTCGGACCAATATAAAAAAAACTCGAATTAATAGAAAAAAGCTCGAACCAATAAAAAAAGCTCGAAATCTTTCCAAAAAAGCTCCGAAATAGTCAAAAAAATAAAAGCTCGAACCAGTACAAAAAAAGCTCGAACCAATGGAAAAAAAGCTCGGACCAATACAAAAAAAGCTCGAACCAATGGAAAAAAAGCTCGAACCAATGGAAAAAAACTCGAACCAATACAAAAAAAGCTCGAAATCTTTCCAAAAAAGCTCCGAAATAGTCAAAAAAATAAAAGCTCGAACTAATACAAAGAAAACTCGAACCAATGGAAAAAAAAATCAGACCAATACAAAAAAAGCTCGAAATCTTTCCAAAAAAACTCGGAAATAGCCAAAAAAAAAATAAAAGCCCGAACCAATACAAAAAAAACTCTAACCAATACAAAAAAAACTTGAACCAATGGAAAAAAAAACTCAAACCAATACAAAAAAAGCTCGAACCAATACAAAAAAAAACTCGAACTAATAGAAAAAAACTCGGACCAATACAAAAAAAGTTCGAACTAATGAAAAAAAATATCGGAAAAGAATAAAAATAAAATCATACAAATCATCAGGTCAGCTTGACCCGACATCAAGTCACCCCAACCCGATGAAAAATCATCAGGTTGGGGTGACCCGATATCGGGTCATTCTGACCTAACGCTTATTTTCATCGGGTTGGGGTGACCCGATATCGGGTCATCATAACCCGATACTTTTTTTCCCTACTTTTAAACTATGTAAAAGTCATCGGGTCAGCCTAACCCAACATCGGGTCACCCCAACCCGATGGAAAAAATCATCGGGTTAGGTTGACCCGATGAAAAAAGTATCGTGTCAAGACGACCCGATGGAGTTTCTCATGGCTTCGAAATTAATTTTTTGTAATTTTCTTATGTTGGTAATTTCTCTATTTCCTGTTATTAATCTACTTGCAGTTCAATTGAAACAATAGTTGCATTCCTCTTTAAATTAACTCAGTTTTATACATTCAATACTCAATTGACTGGAATTAAAACAAACTCTATATGCACACTAATGACAACAACCCAGCAAACTAATGACAACAACTCAGCAAATATCAGGTTAAATGAGTTCGTTAAACAAACCAAGAATAGATGATAAACAAAGCAATATACAAGAAATTTCATTGGACAAAGTTTCATTTGAAATTTCGACAAATATATATATTTTTTGGGTCCCTGCAAATATCACACTTTTAATAGACACACAACAATCTCTACACCGTTCACATAGATCACAACCACAAGATATAAGTTGCACAAGAAGTTGCGAAGTTGCTTATTTAAATTGCATGTACATATAGTTTTTTGTACTCTTTAAAATTTACATATGAAGGTGCATTATTTACACATAAAGGTTCTATCATTTACACAATGTACTTCTTTAGAATTCTGAATTCTTGAATACTTCTTTAACCTTTAAATCTCATCCTGAAACTGTCTTGCTGCATCATCACTTTCAGGTTTTTGTGTTGAAAATTGAGATTTCAGTTCTAGTTTCTTCTCCAAACTCAAAACCTGAAAAGGCAGCATAGAGTTATAAATTATGCACTATATCATAAAGATATCATTCTAATAAGAATCAGGAAAAAAAAAAGAATGAAAACCAACCAGATCAAAGAGAGATTGTACAAGAATCCACATCACATGTGCAATAAACGGTTCTCATCAAAAACCCCATCAACATGCGTGCCTTCACACCAAACAATTACTCTCTTCTTCTTCCTCCTTCACCAGCACAACTCACATACATTTCAATGGTGAATGCCATAATATCAAAATACTATCTAGACCCACCACAACCATCCAACAATAGACATTAAAAACATTAAAAACAGAAACAAAATTGCAAATTACTTCAATTCATATGTGCATGGAAACTCAGTCACCAATATCATTAACACAATGATATATAAAGTATATTATTACAAAGCAGAAGAAATGTATAGAATAATAATAGATCAATAGAAACTAGAACTGTTATTTTATTTTATTTTTAGTTTAATTTAGAAAATGTGATTGTACAAAGAGAAAGAAGATGGATGATGTCAGATTTTTAATAGAGTAAATAAAAACTACAGATCCAATCCACATCTTCCATGACAAGATTTAAAATTTTTTAAAGATACAGACATGTAGCAGAAGCTAACTCAAGTTTTTGAAGAAACCTCAGATCGCACAATAACACTAATCTACACATAATCTAACAAAGTAGAGACTTTTATCATAAAATTTCTCATACCCACTTTTATTTCTTTTCTTTTTTGGTTCTTTTTTTCTTTCATTTTGTTCATCATCATCGTCATAACTAATGGTGTAAAAATGGACTGGTCTGGCCCATTAGGCACTGCCTGGCCAGGTCCGTTTTCAGAAACAGGTCGGGCCTGGTCTGGCATGCACCGTTGTGCGTGCCGGACCAGGCCAGGCCCGTTTCTGAAAACTGAGGCCCGGCACGGCACGCCTGCCTGTCTCAAGCGGGCCGTGCCAGGCCGGTCCGCGTGTCTGGTCCATTTTTATACCTTTAGTCATAACAATAATTTTCCCGAGAAAATCAACCGGTTGATGTCACGGACCGACGGGCCGGTCCAGGGGATGTGAACTTTAAAAAAAAAACAAAAAATTAACCGGTTGATGTCACGGACCGGTGGGCCGGTCCGACAGGTTGGTCAAGAGGCCTGGCCTGCCGGACCTTGTACCAGCAGCCCGGCACAGACCGGGCCTCGGCCTGGCCCGCTTCCTTCACCGGCCGTGCCAAGCACAGCCCGTTGGCTTCGTGGACCGGCCGGACCGGCTTGTCTCGAGGTGGTCCATTTTTACACCATTAGTCATAACAATAATTTTCCCAAGAAAATCAGAAACTTTAAGAAAACAAACACATAAAATCCATCTCAATAAAGTAATAAAGAAAAAGCAATCATCAGAGACACAAAGCATTAGCTAGAAAATCATCACCATCGTCGTCGTGGCACCGTCCATCGTCATCGGAGCCGGCATATTCAGATCCAAAGGAAAGATTTTTCTTGATAAGGAAGAGAGAACACAGTCATCGCCGTCATCGACAACCGACGACGATGAATCGCAATCGTTGTGACGCCGATGAAGAAGTGGTGGTTGGGTTTCGACTACGAGTCTACGACGCCGACGTATCGATGAAGAAGTTGTGGTTGGTTCGGAATGGACAACAGTGACGGTGGCTAGTGTTGGCGACAGAAGATTGGTTCGATCAGAGTGGGTGAACAGAGGATTTGGGTTCAATCGGGATGGGTTGGCAAATGATTTGGGAATTTAGGGCAAATAGAATGAATTCAGGCCAAAAGGGTACGAAGGTCATTTCAGGGCAGTTTTGCAATCTATTTGAGTTTTAGGGTAGATTTGCAATTCGGTCCTTAAAATAGGACAGTTTTACTAAAAACCCTAATTTCATATGGACCCTAAAATTATTTGTAAATACAAATCTACCTAATTTAAATAACCTAAAAGATTCCATAAATATGAATACACCCAAATCATTTTGCCACATCATCCAAAATATATCTACTAAACAAACTGACAAAAAATATATATATATATCCCTATTTCCGACTCTATTTGGAGTTCATTTTTGCTCACCCCCATAAAGAGGGTAGGGCATTACTTCCCTTCCAAATAGGTTGACATGTATCCCAACTTTAATCCAAAGTTAACAACTTTAACTCATACTTATGCAATATTTAACTCATATTTATGCAATATTATTTTTACCCCTGTTTGTAAAAGTAACAAAAAAGAAAAGGACACCATCAAAAGACAAAAAGACGTCTTCATCTTCTTCGTCTCAAAAAGAAAAGTGTGAGTTTTGTTTGTTTCAACTTTATAATGAACATAAGTCGGCATGCTATTGTTGAAGAAACTTATGATGCCGAGCTTCATCCAAAGTATTTCTACTTTTGGCCAATTGTTTAGTTAATCATTTATATATTACTCTTGGTTAATAAGTCATATACTATAGATAGGATATGGCCTATTGTTTATGTTTGATTAAGTGCACTGGAACAAGTGCAAACAAATATCTGCATAAAAAAACAAGAGTAATAAATACCTGATTAATTAAACAATTCATCTCTGAAATTTCGACTTCCTTTCTTAACAGACTCCATCGTTCCTAATTCCTCTCTGAAAATTTCGACTTCATTTCTTCACAGACTTTTCCGGTTGTTACTCGTCTTTGTTTGAAAATTATTGATTGTTTTGGCTCCATAGAGAACACAAATAGGAGTTTTCATGCTTTTGTTCTCATTTTTATTTCTTTAGGTTCTGCAATTCATGTGATTTTTGTAGCTAATTATGTGCCAAGTGAACAAATCCTCATGAATTGTGGAGAAGCATCTATATTCAATGATAATGATACTCATAGTTGGACTCTGATGTCGGGTCCAAGTTCTTGTTGTCAGCTAAGTCTTAAATTTTCAAAGCTGCACTCAGAACCCTTTGGTCCCTGAAGTTCCTTACATGACTGTTAGGGTTTCACAATCCGAGTTTTCATAAGGTTTCCCTGTTGTTCCTCGTCGTATGTTAGTGCATATTCATTTCTATTTGAATTCGTACAAAGGACTTAATGCTGCCGATGTTGTATTTTCTGTCACGTCCTATAATAGACTTATGCCACCAATGATAAATTTTTCTTCTTGTCTGGATCTTTCACTCTTCTTATTTTATTTTATTTTATATATATCCCATTTCCACTCCTATTGATTTATATATATATATATATATATATATATATATATATATATATATATATATATTACATTTTTCTTATTTTAATATTTTAAAAATTATTTATGTTAATTTATTATATGATAGGGGTAAATGTGACTTTTTAGATTGAAGATCAAAGATAATGTAGACATGAAGCCATTTTATGACATGACTTTTCAGTTCAAATGCACACATAACTCCACCACAAACCTAAATCACACACACACATCAGTACACCACAAATCAAACAAGTCAAACACAAACACACACATCACCACAAACTCAAAACCCACCACCACCCGATCACACACATCCACCGACCAACGACCACCATTTCACCTCTCTCTCGTTCGATCCAAGCAAGAAGAAGAAACTGAGGAAGATGAAGAAGAAAGAAGAAAGAAGAAAGATGAAAGATGAAAGAAAATGATGATGATTGATCTACTGAAAGAAGAAGATGGTGGACTGGTGGACTTGTGGTGGCCTGGTTCTGGTAGACTGGTAGTGGTGAAGTGGTGGGTGAATGAATGGGGTTTGAGAGAGAGAGAGAGAGAGATGGAGGTGAGAAGTGAGAACTTGAAAGAGTGAAATTGCAGATCTAATCTGATTTGAAAAAAATTAAAAAATTAAAAAATTAAAAATAAATGAATGTTGGAATCGTCGGTTCAAACCGGAATCAGAACCGCCAGTTCCAGTCTGGTTTAAACATGGCGATTCCATAAAAAAAAAGAACTGAAACCGGAATCGAAACCTCCTCGGTACCGATTCAGTTCTGTTTCAAAACCAGAACCGGAAAAAACTGGTTCCAGTTTTAATTTTTATGGTTCGGTTCATCGGTTCGAACTGAGTCAACGTCATGTCTAGATAAATGTGACTTTTTCAAAGGTAAATGTTGATCAACAATTAGTCTTAATTGTGAATATGTGATTAACGAAATCCAAAGAAGGTAAATGATTTGCTTACTTTGAATGCCTTCGGTCTTGTTGGTCGTTCCCTTAATGTTCCTTGCATCATTCCCGTGTTTTGGTCTCCTCCGCTACCTTAGTGGTTGAAGGTTAATATCGATGGTATCTCTTTGGGTGCTTCATGTGATGGTGGTTATGGGGGTGTTTTTCGGACTTGTAGGTCTTTTACTACTTTTCTATTCCACTCAAGCATGTCTTTACCTTTGAGGCTGAGTTGTGGGTTGTTATTCATGCTATTGCTTGGAAGTTCAATTGGAATCTCTTATGGCTAGATAGTGATTCTACTTATGTGGTGAATCTTTTGCTTCATCGCTCCATCAAAGTTCCTTGGCACTTGCTTCAAGCATGGATGAGGTGTTTGTTTCTTATAGACTCTATGGATTTTCATGTTTCTCACATTTACCGAGAGGGTAATCAGGTTACGGACGCCCTTGCCTCTCATGTTGTCTCTGTTGATTCCGGTTCTTGGTGGTTTGCTTCCCTGGATTTCTGTAATTCTTATCTTGCTAATGATTTTTGGGTAGTTTTTCTTTCCGCTTTAAATAAGTGTTTTGCTCCTCTTCTTTTCATTTGGAGCGATGGGCTTTTCAATTGGTTTAGGGTCTGCGTGTCTTTGTTTTGTTCTGGTCTGCATGCCTTTTGTTTGTTTTTAGGCCTGCATGACTTTGTGTTTTGTTCGGGCCTGTGTGCCATTTATTTTTCCATTCATTTTTATTCTTCTTTGTTTTTCTTTCTTTTTTTCATTTATAAATAGGGTACTGCCTAGGGTTTTTAGCATATGATCTTCTATGATGCTTTTTTCCCCTAGGATAGTCAAATTGTATTAAAAAAAAATCCAGAGAAGGTTTGTGCTATTGAAATATATTTTGTCAATCACTAACCTAAAGTTTAGTCTAAAAATAAAAATGGAAAGTTATTAATTCCAAGGATGTCTTCGTAGATCAAACATCTTTCACCATCATGGTGCAATTAAGCCAAACCTTATGAGCTGTGGATGCAATTTTCCATAATGTAATTTTTGAAATCCATATACCATATGCTAGTTAACAAGCCTTCATCACGGATTTAAAAAAAATAACATAAACTCAGCATGAAAAGGATTTAAACAAAGTTAACATATTAATGTCATCGTGTATTGGAATTTCCTTACGTGGGCACATAAAAATCTATTATGTCTTGGTTTGTGGTGTAAGGGGCAATAACTTGGTTTTTATTTATTTATTATTATTCATTTATTGCAAATTGTTCAGTTGATCTATTGTGTTCTAGTTGATTGTAATTAGAACACTACTTTTTTTTTTAATTCACCGACAGATGGTATCCTGGACTTATGTGGTCCATTTAGTAATAGCTTGATCTCTCACGATAGTACAATGCCATTAATAACTTCTTTGGTAGTTTGGGAACGACCCACGTATCCAGGTGTGAAACAAGGTTGATTTTATAGCGTATATGGCTGAAGTATGTATCCCTTTTCATAAAATTTTAGGAAAATGTTCGAAATTAACACAAACGTACCCCTACCGTTAAAAGCAATTGGTTAACTTGAGAGGGGGTGTTTTGGTCTTTATGCTTATTAAACAGATAATTTGGTGATGAGCCTAAAACCGTTTGTAAAGAAAAATCTACCTAAAACAAATGTCAGGTAATTTAAAAAGAGATTAGAGTCTCTCCTCTAGGCTTTCTCTAAAACCTAGAGTGAGTGTGGGGTCTTTTCATTCCTAGCCCAGTTGTGTTGAGTTTTGTCATTGTTTTTTGTGTTGGTATTGGATCTTATGATATTGCCAAGCTATGCGAGAATATGGCACTGCTAGAGACGAAACGGCCTATACAGCGTCTATAGGAAGGTCTGAAGACTGCGGGTTTGCAGCGACTCTATCTGAGCCTTGTAGGAAAGGTGATGACTAATGAGTTGGTTAACATTGTTGTTTTAGGGATGTGTTAAGGAAAATATGGTGGGTGAAAGAGGTTGCCGAGACTGAGCTTGTTTCAAATAATATCTTCTCTTTCCAGTTTAAGAATGCGGAGAACCGATGTCGGATTTTGGCGGGTGGGCAATGGACTTTTGATGGGGCTCTTATTGTGATGGAGAAGCCGACCAGTTAAGGAGATGTTGATATAATGATCTTTAGTTGCGTTGAGTTCTAGGAACATGAGTCCTTTACTGTGTATGACAAAGGAGATAAGCCATTTTTTAGGGAGTTTGGTAGGTGTGGTAAAGAACGTAGATGTAGGATTGTCGAGGAATGATATGGAGTTTTTTAAGGGTGAGAGTGGCTGTAGATATCTCGAACCCTCTCTGACGATGTTTACGGTTGACATTTTGGGTTTTAGGGAGGAAACACTGATGTTGTTGCAATATGAGAGGCTGCTAATAAGTGTTATAGGTGTAGCCGATTGGGCCACTCAACGCGTGAATGCATGGTTGAACCAATAATTTATGGTACTTGAGGAGGAAGGTGTTGCTATTTGGGACCTGGCTAACGGACGTCAGCATCGGAGAAACAGTGGAGGCAGATGAGTAATTTCCAGCCAAA
This sequence comes from Dipteronia dyeriana, assembly GCA_032871835.1. Taxonomy (NCBI): domain Eukaryota; kingdom Viridiplantae; phylum Streptophyta; class Magnoliopsida; order Sapindales; family Sapindaceae; genus Dipteronia; species Dipteronia dyeriana. Next base: position 57,591,878 of record CM065300.1, on the reverse strand, counting down.
TTTTTCTAATGGCTTGAGGGATCTGAGAATGGGTGATCCTGAAATTCCCTAGCCTTTATAGTGCAAATATACCTAAAGGGGGGAGAGGAGAGGGGGTGAATAGATATAGACTCAAATTATAAACTTCTTTAAAAACACAAGCAATTTTAATACACACGTAGTACAATTCGCAAAATGATCACATTAACAATATAATATGAATGACAATATAATAAATGTTAAAGCAATAAAAACCAACTAAGTAAATGAATTAAAATGCTAAAAATCAACACGAGACTTTTACGAGGTAAAACCTCAAAAAAGAAAACATCCATGGGTTGATACCACAACTATCGTCAAACTATAATCCATTATGTCGAATAAGAGTTACACAATCATAAGCTTTCAACATATTATATGCTCTCCAAGCTATCACCCTTTCTCTACCCTTGAGCCTAGAGAATTACTTGCCTACTTCCTATCCAAGATATGGCAAACATACCTCGAGGAAGCAACTTCATATCCAAGGCACACTTGCCTCTAGGAAGTTTTCTTGCATGTCTATCCGGATTCTCCTAATCCTAGACAAGACTATTTGCTTAGCTATCTGAGTCCTCCCGACTCTAGCTAAGACTCCTTACTCAAGTTAAAGATTCACTCACTCTAACAAAAGACTTCAACCTCTTACAAGGCAATGATCTAAATGAAATGCACACATGCAACCATGATGCAATCATAAGCAAATAGAGAATGTTGATCAAACAAAACTCTATGAACATGCAACAAGATAACTATATAAGACTTTCAAAGATCAATCACAAATATATCTAGAAATCTAAGCATGTTATCAAATAAGAACTAGATAAGAGGTATGGAAATATCAGTCAAATGTGACCTAGTTCTTAGATCATGAAACTAAACCTAGAAATCAACAATCAATCACAAAAAAACAATAAGATTTCTATAATCAAGTTCATGCTAATCAAGTTTAGCTAAAATAATTTCATTTGATCTTAACACAAGCTAAACTTGAAAATCAATTAAACAAACCACAAAATGAATCAAATCATTATATTCATTCTTCTTAATCGAATAAGAACAATCGTGTAGAAGATCAAAGAAGAAAACTAAGAAGATGAAGATTTACCACCAAAATATGAGATCACTGCGAAAAATCAAAACATCCTTTGGTTCTGAAATGCTTGGGGTTTGTAGATCTGCTCAAGAAACTCAAATTGGGTTTTTTAATCAACTAAATAGGAGTAGAATTGAAGGAGATATCACAAAAGCAAAAAAAAAATCAAAAGTTGGAGAAAAATTTTCTACACATATGTTCTTCAATCTTCAACTTTTCAAACTTAACAAACTTATGAGAGAAAGAGAGGGAAAGCAAATAAAAAGCAAGAGAAACATACAACCTCCCCAAGATGGTACATGGACATCTCGGGGGTAGAAAGTTGTCCGTCTCGAGATGGCCACGCACCATGTCGGGGAGGTGTGGCTTTATGGCCTTTGGCCATCGCCACTTCCCTTCGTGCTCCATTTGTGTTCTTCGACCATTCTCTGGCCTCCAAAATTCGAATTTGAATCCATTTTTGGATAATGAACCAGGACTCTCTCACACACATGGATGACTATAAAACTTTGACTAGAGATTATAAATTTGACTCAATACACGAAGACAAAGACAATACATGTGAAGTGACCGAAAAGTTTCATAACTCTTGACTCAGAACTCTAAATCAAATGTATGAGTAACCTAAAATGGTTGATTCTCAATAAGGAATAATATAACACCAAATTCAAGTCCAAGTTCCATGTTATCCAAACATATAAATATACAAACACATATCACACAAGAAAGCTTATTTGATAGACATAGTCCAAAGATATGCAATTTACAAAACTAGTCAATATAGCACCAATGCATGAGCATTCCAAGTGAAGTGTGTTAAAGTGTTATACAAAATGAGAACAACGATACAGGGAAATATATGAATGCAAAGTGTGTGTGCCTAATACGCCTTGTAAGAGGAAGAAGAATCTTGATACCTTTGCATCCAAGCAAGCACCTTTCCTCTTGAAGATGAACTTTGCATGAGTAGTTACTCTTTGGTTCTCAACCAATCCATGAACCACCTAAGCAACTAAAACATTATAAAGAAAGAGAGCTTTGTTATGGAATCAAGTCAACACGAAACTAAAACCTAACAATCTCCCCTTTTGGCTATTCCATGACAAAATCTCAATCTCACCATACAGTAGTCACTCATGGTTGATTACATTCTCACATCCTCACATTACAAGAGATACCTAGACTAGAATGTCTTCAAGTCTTCATGAGCCTTCAAGTACCTCTTCTTTGAATCATCAAATCACCTGTGAGACAAATACAACTAAACAAACAAGAAATCTTCTACAAAGAAGATTGTTGGTGAGATAATCATACATAAAAAAAACAAGTAACAAGACAAGACCCCTATATTTTCTCCTCCTTAAAGACAAGATCTCCCTCTTAGACAAAAATACACAAGTACATGGTGAGGAACACATTTTTTCCCTTTTTTTGTCAAGGAATAGACAAGGAAAACATGAGAAAATTATGAGATATTAAGCAAACAAGTCGTATAGAGAACTAAGTTAAACAAATTAAGCCCCCCATCCCCCCTTAACATATGCTCCACATGATGATCAAATAGTAGACTTGTTCACAAGGATATCACACAATCACACATATCAAGCAATAAGAGAAATTATATAATAACTCATTAAAGTCAAAGAGAGAATCATAGATTTTCATTAATCTCAAAGATAATCTTTCATTGCTAATGAATCAATCACATTGAGCAAAACATGTGTGAGTGTGTGTGGTATGCTTCAAGAATATATAAATGGAGCAATTGTGATATCAAACATGAAAACTAAAAATACAAACACGGTTAAATATCTTAAGCTAACCTAAGGGGAGGGGGGGTGAATAGGTTAGACACTTTTTTTCGCTCCCTTGAAACAAACTTAAGTTTGTCCCTCTAGATTGCTTATATCACAATTTTTATATATCCATCAATGACAATTAATCAACATATAGAGTATTTAGAACGTGATACAAACAAACATACACAATCAATATTATAAAGAGGAAGTCAATACAATATATTTTATTCACAATATATCAATTACACATACATATAAGAGAGATAGAGTTAGAGAAAATTAACACAAGATTTTTACATGGTAAGCCTCTGAAGAGGTAACATCCACGGGTTGATTCCACAACCACCGGTAAACATAATCCACTAGTAGATAAAAAGATACAATCTCTCAAGTGTCTTATTCACCTAGAAACTATCCTCTTATCCTACTCAATGGATATGATACCACTTTGCTCAACTATTCGAGTTCTCCCAACTCTAGTCAAGACTTCCATGTTTAGCTATCCAAGGCTTCACACCTATAGCTAGGACTTCTTGCTCAACTATCTGAGGCTTCACAACTCTAGTCAAGACTTTCTTGCTCAACTATCTGAGTCCTCCTGACTCTAGTCAAGACTTCTTGCTCAACTATCTGAGGCTTCACACCTCTAGTTAAGACTTCTTGCTCAAATCAAAGACTCCTTCAATGAAATGAGACTTCCAACCTTTTTCAAGGCATCTAAGTGATCATGAATACAAAACGCAAACAAACACTCAACATAGAAAATGATGATCAACAAATTCTATGAAATCTAGACATAGGCATGAAAATCCATATATCTAGATCTCATGAGAAATATTCAATATCATTTAATCCACTAGATGCATCCATGAATATAAAACTTGAATCACAATATATGACTATTAAGTACATGTTACAAGTTTTAATCACATATACAAAAACAAGCTAAAATCATATGACAAAGTCATTTAGATTTATAGCACAAGTTCTATAGCATATTATAACCATAGATTCAATTAAACACAAGAATAGCTCTAAGAACATAACAACATGTCCTATATTCAAAGCTAGCACAATACAATCACAATCATGTGAAAACATAGGTAAAAGCAAAACCTAACTCAACATGTGAGATTTCAATCTAATATTGTTGACTTTGATTTCTAGATTGTATCAGAAAAGCCAACAAGGATTGGATTTCGGCTGAGATTTAAAAGAGAGAGAGAAAGAGAAAGTAAACAAGACACGAACTTTTTACGTGGTAAAACTCCGATGACTGGAGAAATGTCCACGGGTGGTTGAATGATCAACCTAGCCAAAATCCACTATGAATTTGGAATATTACAAGCTCTCGATCCCTCCCTTTTCTCTCTGAACTTTGCTATGATTTCTGTGTATGCTCTATTGTCTATATCTTTTTGGACGAGATTATGGGTCTATTTATATGTTTATAGAATCCTAATATGCTTTGTATAAGTAATAAAAGATCTCTGCATTTAATTGTGATTTGGTTTCTTGTTTGGAGTTTATTGTCTTCTTTCCTGTTTCGGAGTCTTGTATTGAAGTCTAATGGGATTCAAGTAGTGCAGTCCAATTTGGACTTGTTTCCTTATATAAGGACGTAGTCTTTTTAAAGGAATAAAGTTGTTTGCCTGATTGGGAACCCTTCCAGCTCAGTATTCTGTTCTTTTTGGGATTCCTTCCTGATATGGATATCTTCATGTATTTAATGACCTAGTCTGTGTGAACTAAGCACTAAGCTTCTTATTCGGTTTTCTTCATATTTATCCCGAACAAGGAAAATACCAGTGGGGCCCAAGTAACATTGTTTGAGCCCGAGTGGAAGCGTCATTTAACCAGTCCCTAGAGTCGTTAACTGATCCCGAGTAGGTTTCATTCAACATCTGCTTACTCGGGTTTTCTCTTCCTCACCGATATTTTGTAGGATATTTTCTGAATGCCTATGTGGATGTCCACCTGGCAATTTATCCTTTTTGTTTGATGACGTGTTCATCCAATAAAATTCACATATGACAATACCCCCTTAAAATATTTTTGCTGAACAAGGCTTGTTCGGGCAAAAGTATTTTAATTAGTTATCAATATCTTTTTTAGTATCCGAGTAAACATCTTGTCATAATGACATGTTTTAATGGCGACCCTGCAAATTTGATTTGCCTCCTTACATGAGATCTCTAATGATGGCGACATTTTGGAGTTTTAACGGCTAAAGCCAGTTCTCCTTCTAACACGTGTCTCTTACCTCTTCGTTTTTTGATATCATTTATGAGAAACGACCTACTCGTTTCCCCGTGCACCGCCTACGTCATCAATCCTTATCATTGTTTTTTCCCGCCTTGAGATCTAGGGTTTCGTGCTTTTATTTCTTTAAATTCTTTACTGAGAGACATTGTTGGTTTATTCTCAATGATTTTCAACAGAAATTTCTTTAAACCCAGATTTCTTTACACAGAAGTTCACGATTCTCCATTGAAGATCTTGCATCAAACTTAATTCAAGGTTAGTTTTAATGGAGCCATCTTCCCGTCATCATCTTTTTAATGTCGCTCTTAATGCATTAGAAAGTGGGAATTTCTAGTTAGTTTCCTGTATTAGAAGATTACTGGGGGAAATCCATGTAGATGAACCTCCATTTTTAGAAGTTGATGTTTTGGAGCTTCACCATGACGTCACTTTTAGCCTTGTATCGAGTTCTTCATCTAGTTCTGATTCTGATATTTCTGACCACAGGGTACCTCTTCGAAGGATGGGAAAACATCAAAGTAGAAGTGAAGTCTGCAAGCACAACTCGGACAATATTTTGATCCGGGAGCAGATTGTCAACGAAAATGATGTTGAAGAGGAGTTCAGGGCTTCTCGTCTTACTTTTCCTGCTGAACGCCCGAGTGAGTTTGACATCGAGCCGAATGTGGTCGAGTCAGATGAGATAATGAAGAATCGCTCCCGATTCGATTTGCCTAATTCGGTCACTCTGATTCCAGTGGGTGATAGAGCTGTATGGAATCGTCTCTCGGGTATGGTGGTGATCTACGGATCCATGCTCTGCTGCGGCGTCACTCTTCCCTCCCAACCATTTATTGCCTGGTTTTTGGCTGAAGCAGGGATTGCTCCGGCTCAGCTTGCCCCGAACAACTATAAAATTTTGATGTGCATGTGGAACATGTACAGCCAGATGAACTTATCGCTACCATCCCCGAATGAAATCAGACACTTTTTTACACTGAGGCAAGCGGGCAAGTCGGGGACCTACTTCCTTTTGTCTAATTCGCCAAATTGTTGGGTGACTAAGGGGACAAAATTGAGTCGGGGAGCTGATACCTCAGATGACCCCAAAAATAGGGGTTTTACATGGGGATTCCCTACATCCAACAAGTTCTGGAAGAACAGTTGGTTTTTTACCAGAGGGAGTCTCAAGCTAGAGGTTACTGTTTCTACTGGGGGTACTCAAACGGTGTTGAAAGTCCCCCGTTTCTTCTGTTCCCCAGAGTTTTGGAACAATAAGAAAATCGAGTATAGTGATACGGAGTTGACCAGACTTGCTCGGGCAGCGGTTCACACTTTGGAGAAAATGAGCAAGACTTATCTCTTCGTTGAGTCGAAGATGATTGAGTTCGGCTTCTTCGAAAAGATTTCGGGCCAACGTAGGCGATGTAAGTGATTTTTGCAACCTTTTCCTTTCATTGTTATATATTTTTTGTTTTGCATTCTGACTTGGTTCCTTTTTTTCTTCTAGTGTTTGATACGGACGTGGTCTGCGATCTTTAGGCTCGCCAAGTGAAGTCAATTATTCAGACGAGTCGGAAAGAGGCTTCTAGTCAAGGTGACGAAGGCATCGCCTCGCCTGAGTCTGATGAAGAGACTGATGCCGTTGAGGAGCAGATTCCTGAAGATGTCCCTGAGGACATTTTTCAACCGACGGTTGGGGAGACTAGTGGTCCGAATGGCCCGACCAATACTCAGCTGCATGTCGATCAGCAAAGGCAAAGTGAAGGTGTCGGTGAGGAGCCTACCGAGTAGACTGACATCGGTGATGGAGGTAATTCTTCCATGGGACAAGTACCTATAGGTGCCGAATCTTTTGAAGCCTTCCGGGATGATACTCTGAGGATCCTGCAGCTGATCTCAATTTCCACCATTCTCGGGGTGAAAAACGGAAGGCAATCAGCTCTCTAACTCGTCCTCTCAAGGTTCCTCGGCTGGTTACTTTCATCGACTCCGGCGATGAAGAAATTGTGGCTGAGGTTTACCCGAGTGCTGATGTTGGAGTATTAACGGATGTGGGGGCTTAGGAGCCGAACAGGGGTTTCCCTCCCCCCGAGGTTAAAAATCTAGAGGCTAAACCCTCGGGGGTTCCTTCACATCCTTCTCCCCAGGATATGTTGCGGGAGATGTCATCTGGTCAGGCTTTCATCGGGGAAGACCGTTGGATCAGTTTTTCGGATGGCTCCCTAACCGAACGTCTTCAAAATATTTTTAATGGCGCATCTTATGTGAGCTACCCCCAACTCCTTTAATTTTTTGCTTGTTTGCCAGATTTCTAAGTATATTCTTTTGTAGATGGTGGCCGAATTTGCTGAGCTAATTCAGACGCAGCAGCATCAAGTTGATCGAATAAGGTGTTTGGATGCTCAACTAAAGGAAAGTAAGGATAGCCGAGCTCGGGTCGAAGCGGTGTATCAACAAGAGGTTGGTTCTGTATAGATTTTTACCGACCACTGTCTAGCAAAGCATATGGAGACCGAGGAAAGGGCTTATTCTGCAGAAGAGAAAGCAATATCTCTTTAGAATTTATTGTCTACTGCCCAGGAATCAATGCTCAAGGCTGAGCAGGAAGCGGAGCAGTCTAAGTCGGCATATGAGCGGAAAATTGAAGATCTAGAACGCCAAGCATTGACAGTCGAATCCTTGTCCTGAGAGGCCAGGCTGGAACTTAAAGTACAATGGGTAGATCGTTTCAAGAGATCCTCTGCCTACGATGCTCTTCTTCTTTGGAAGTTTCAACGAGGGTTGGTTTCAGCTGGTGAATTCTTTAAAGTCAAGAATCGGGTAACTGAAAAGGCCCTAACCAATTGGGAGCTGTCAATCAAACATTATGTGGATCGGTCCTTGGAGTCTCTTCGAACTCAGATGAAGGAATGGAGAGCTTACTGCCGTAGCCGAGGCAATGAGCCCCATTCTATGCATTTAGAGATTCCATCTGACCACTCCCTCTCAACCTTCTATGCCTGTCAAGAGTCGGTCGTGAAGGGTGTGGAGCCTGATGTCGGGCCGATCCCAAGAGAGGATTATAGCCAATGGATGGATGACTCAATCGATATAATTGCTTGGCCTTCTAACAAAAGTATGCTCCGCAAATACGAAATGGTGCCTGACCCGAGTATTGGCAAGGGCTCGAAATCCTCACAACCTTAATTTTTATGGAATTGTAGAAATTCTTAGAAATCTTTGACTCTTTATTGTAAGGAATTTGTAATCCCTCTAAAATCAATAAAATTCCAAGTTTTTCTAAATGATTTATTTGTTTTGATCACTTAACTTCTTGATTGTTGCTGAGTACTTCATTAAACTGGCATGTTCGGGTAACTTAACCAAATATCTTATTAAACTGGTAGTTACCCAAATAACTTTATTCGCCAAGTATCTTATTAAACTGGCTCTTCAATGTTCGGGTAACTTAACCAAGTATCTTATTAAACTGATAGTTACCCAAATAACTTTATTCGCCAATTATCTTATTAAACTGGCTCTTCGTTGTTCGGGTAACTCTAACCAAGTATCTTATTAAACTGGTAGTTACCCGAATAACTTTTAATTGCCAAGTATCTTATTAAACTGGCTCTTCGATGTTCGGGCAACTTAACCAAGTATCTTATTAAACTGGTAGTTACCCGAATAACTTTAATTGCCAAGTATCTTATTAAACTAGCTCTTCGATGTTCGGGCAACTTAACCAAGTATCTTATTAAACTGCTAGTTACCCGAATAACTTTAATTGCCAAGTATCTTATTAAAATGGCTCTTCATTATTAACCGAGTCATCTTAAAACAGACAAGTTTATACTTGTGTTTCATATTCGGTTGCTACCCGAACATTACATCAAGGCTTACCATGATCATACGTTCGAGTCCTTACACATTACCAAGGACGTCTCCCCAGTTTTCATGTGCAAGAGTTTGCCGAATCATTAAGTTTTTTGAATTGCTTAACACAGCTACGCATATCACCAGAATTTTTCCCGATAGCGTCTCGAGCTGGTGCATCGGGTTTGCCTTTTTACGAAGGTCATTTTGACCTTGCTCGGCTGGCATGCTCCTTCGCGCTTCTCCGCCCATTCAGGATTTAATGGTCCTGAGTATTCTATTTGCATATTCTTATTATCATGCTTGTCTTCCATATGTTCTTATTATCATATGCTTTCTTTTGGAAATCCCGAGCTCGATGCTTTTCTTTTCGGAAATCCCGAGTCTGATTTTTTATTTATAACTGCAAAATTAATAAAGTTATAAATTTCAACTAATTTATCCTAATTAAAAATTGTCCTAACTAAAAAAAAGAACAAAAAACAATTTAAGGATAGAAAATTTTCAAATATTGAGCATTGCATGGTCGGGGTAAAACCCCTCCATTAGGTCGTGCAATCCAATATGCCTCATGGCCAGCTGTTCCTTCGATTTTATACGGGGCTTCCCATTTGTCAGTCAAGGAACCTACAACTTTATTTTTTATGTTCAGTGACACCTTTTTTAGTACCAGGTCTCCTAGCTGGAATTTTTTGACCCAAACGTGAGAGTTGTAGTGGTGAGGTACCCTTTGCTGATATGCCATATTTCGTATTTGGGATCTCTCCCTTTTTTCTTCTAGCTCATCTAGACTTTGTAATATCATATCAATGTTCTGCTCTTCATCGTATAGCCTGACCCGGGATGACGTATATGACGTTTCTATAGGAATAACATCTTCTGTTCCAAACGCTAAAGTGAATGGATTTTCTTCTGTTGAAGTTCTCGCTGTTATTCGATACGCCAATAACACTTCGGGAAGCTTTTCAACCCAGTTTCCTTTCTTGGCATCTAGCTTTGCTTTGATTGTGTGCTTGATAAATTTGTTCACTGCTTCCACCTGCCCATTTGTCTGAGGGTGGGCAGGTGTGTCATAGTAATTGGCAATCTGGTACTCTTTGCACAGCTGTCTGAATTTCAAGTTATCGAACTGGGTGTTGTTGTCTGTGATTATAGTTTTTGGGACTCCAAACCTATAAAGTATATTCTTTTTCATGAAATTTGTGGTGTTTGCTTCTTTGATGTGCACTAATGCTTCAGCTTCTACCCACTTCGTGAAATAGTCAACGGCTACTACTGCATGCTTTGCTCCACCCCCTGTCCCGGCTGGCAATGGACCTATTAGATCCAAACCCCACATTGCAAATGGCCATGGGGACGTGAGGTTTCTGAGTTGCTCAAGGGGCTGTCGGATGTCATTAGCAATCCTTTGGCAAGTATTGCAACTTTATGAACACTGCTGTGAATCTGAGAATAGAGTAGGCCAATAGTAGCCTTGCCTGAGTACCTTGTGTGCCAAATTTTTACCCCCAGTGTGGTTTCCACAAACTCCTCCATGGATTTCCTACAATATCCGATATGCATCTTCCTCTGATACAAATCTTTGGAGTGTTCGGGAATACCCCCTTCTGTATACTTCTCCTCTAACCAACGTGTCTCTGGCTGATCTATACCTAATGCGTTTTGCTTATAAGAGATCTTCCGGGAGCACGCATTCTTCTAGAAACCTTTTTAGCTGAGTCATCCAACCGTCTGGCGGTATTTAGATTTCTGAAATTTCCAAGTTTCTTTGTTTAGTTGTGCTTGGTTTAAGGAGATGTGCAACCGGAATGGTTTTTGGCCTGATTGTGGTTGTTGATGACGCTAGCTTGGACAATGCGTCTGCCTTTTCATTCTCCTCCATGTGGATCTGGGTAATCTTATATTCTTTAAATTTTGGGAGGAGCTGTTTCGCAATGTCACGGTAGATTATCATGCCTTCATCCTTGGCTTGGTACTCGTCCAGGATTTGGTTGACAACTACCTGTGAATCACTAAATATCTCAACCTCATCTGCCCCGAGAGCTATGCAGACTCTGAGTCCAGCTAGTAGCGCCTCGTACTCAGCTTGATTATTGGTTGCCTTCAAGTCAAACCTCATGGCACATTCGATGTCATCTCCTTCGGGGGTGCATACTACGATCCCTGCCCCACTGCCATGAGTGTTTGAAGAGCCATCAACATACAGCTTCCATGGGAAATTTTTACCCAACATCTTTTTTGCTTCCAGGTTCGGTTCTGTGAATTCTGTTATGAAATCTGCCACTGCATGCCTTTTGAGAGATGTCCTGGGGATGTAGTGGATATCGAATTCACTTAGCTCGATTGCCCATTTGGTTAATCTCCCTAAAATCTCAGGCTTCTGTAAAATCGGCTTCAACGGGTAATCGGTGAGAACCTGGATTGTGTGAGCCTGGAAGTATGGCCTTAGCTTTCTTGCTGCTGAGACTAGTGCCAGTGCAATCTTTTCTGCCTATGAATATCTGGTCTCAGCCGGTAGAAGTGCCTTGCTGGTGTAGTACACTGGCTTTTGTACTCCATCTTCAGTGCTGCCAGTTCTGTAATTGACAAGTACAGTTGGAGTGTCTCCCTCATCTGAGGTTTTGAAAGGATGGGAGCATGTCCTAAATATTGTTTAATTTTTAAGAATGCATGCTCGCACTCTTCATTCCATTCAAGTCCTTTCCCTTTTCTAATTATTTTGAAAAATGGTGCACATCTGTTTGTGGCTTTTGAGATGAATCTTCCTAAGGAAGCCAAACATTCTGTTAGACGTTATACTTCTTTGAGTGTCCTTGGTGAAGTCATTTTCTGTAGGGCCTGGATTTTCTTGGGGTTGACTTCGATTCCTCTTTGATAGACTTGAAATCCCAAGAATCTTCCTGAAGGAACCCCAAATAAACACTTGTTCAGATTTAGCTTCATTTGGTATCTCCTCTAGACATCAAATGTCTCCCGCTGATCTGAAGTATGCTGTCTGTTGTGATACTCTTGGTCAGCATGTCATCAATGTATACTTCCATGTTCCTTCCTATTTGCCGTGAAAAGATTTTGTTAACCAACCTCTGATAAGTTGCTCCTGCATTTTTCAGTCCAAAAGGCATCACAGTATAGCAGTACAAACCCTGATCAGTTGTGAATACTGTTTTTTCTTCGTCAGCCTTGTTCATCGTGATCTGGTTATACCCCGAGTAAGCATCCATGAAACTGAGTAGCTCTTGGCCTGATGTAGTATCCACCAACCGATCTATCCTTGGAAGTGGAAAACTATCTTTCGAGCATACCTTGTTCAGATCTGTGAAATCTACGCACATCCTCCACTGTCCATTCTTTTTTTGGACGAGGACTACATTAGCCACTCATTGAGGGTAATTGACCTCTCTAATTGATCTTACAGCGAGTAGCTTCTCTACTTCTTGTTTGATCCCCTGACTTCTTTCAAGGTTGAATGATCTTCTCTTTTGTATCACCGATTTTGCATTCGAGTCTACTGTGAGATGGTGGGATATTATTCGGGCATCTATCCCGACCATGTCTTCATGACTCCAAGCAAACACACCCATGTATTCTTTGAGTAGATCAATGAGGCTTTGTTTGACTCTTCCTTCCAGATTGTCCCTGACCTTGACCTTTTTGTCTGGTTCATCTTCTTTCAAGGCGATTTCTTCAATCAGTTCAGTTTTAGATTCATTCGGTTCTTCTCTTGGATCGAACTCGAATGATAGCGGCTTTTCGTTCTGACTCGGCTGTGTTATAGTGCAAACCTGTTCATTCTTGTCCTTGTATACTGACAGGTTAGCTCTTCGGGCCATCTCCTGAGATCTTTTGACTACTCCGACCCCCTGTTCAGTCGGAAATTTCATCATTAAGGAATAAATGGCTATTATGGCCTTAGTTTTATTCAGGAATGGTCGTTCTAATAGTGCATTAAATGGCCAATTCTCCAAGTCTACTACCACGAAGTCGAGCAACACAGTTCTCTGGCAAGGTGTTACTCCAATCTTCACAGGTAGCTTTTCCTTCCCGAGTGACCTGACTTCAACTCCCCCAAATCCTCTGATTGGGGTATGAAAGGATTGTAGGTCATTTCGGTCTAACCTGAGTTGATCGTAGACGGCTACATTGAGAATATCTATTGAGCTTCCATTATCTATCAGGATTCTCCTGACTTCCCGGTGACCAATCCGGGCACTTATGACCAAGGCATCATTTGGCCGAACATTTATGCCATGTGAGTCTGCTTCTGTGAATGTTATTGGGTCACATCCTTCCTTTATCCTCTTCGGGTCTGGCTCGACTGAGTTTACATCAAAGTTATTTCTTGCTTCTACTGCTTCTCTGATTTCCTGAGTTCGTTCTCGGTTACTTCTTCCAGTGGATGGTCCCCCAAAAATCGTGTGTATTAGTTGATTGGCCTCTGGACTGGTCCTTTGATTTTGACCAGAGCCGTGATCGGTTCTGATCTCTTTCTTTGCTTCTGATTTTTCATCCCTTCTCAAAATCACATCCTGTAGATGTCCTTCCCGAATGAGGGTTTCTATATAATCTCTGAGCTGGTAACACTTGGAGGTCTCATGACTGGTTTCCTTATTGAACTGATAGTATTTGGTTGTGTCTCGCTGATCAAACTGAGATTGACGGTGTGACTCTTGTACCATATTCTTTGTTTCCAGAATGGCCAGGATTTCCTCCTATTTTTTTCGAAGAGAGGTGTAACTGGTGTATCTACCTTGGTACTTCTCGGTGGTCTGTTCGGCATTACGCCCATTATCCCCGTCCTTTCTTTTTTCTTTACCATTTCCCTTCTGTTTTCCCTTCTAGTTCTGGCCCTCAGACTCAACATCCTTCTGTTCGGGTTTTCCTCCGTGCATATTGCATCCTCTAGTGGCCAATTCTTCTTCCTCGGCCAGTGCATAACCTCCCACCATGACCATCATGTCTGCATATCTAGTCAGTCGGGCTCTTCTTAAATCAAAATATAGCCGACCATTCTGCAGGTTATTGATGAACGCAGCAATTATTGCTTCCTCGTTTGCACTGCCAATTTCTGATACTGCTTGGCTGAATCTTCCCAAGTATTTCTTCAACGACTCATCCTTCCTTTGCTTTATTTGAGAAAGGTGAGCTACTGACTTTTTCCTGTGAACACTGCTCAGAAATTGCCTTGAAAAGCTCCTTCTCAGTTCACTAAAATTTCGGATGCTTGCTAGAGGTCATCTCCCTAACCACCTCGAGCCCATGTCTCCCCGAGTTTATGGAAAATTGAGACATAGTAAGGGATCACTGTGGGCATATTGAGCCATGGCACTTTTATAGTGTCTCACGTGCTCTTTTGGATCTGTATCTTTCATAAACTGCTCCACGTGTGGCATCCTGAATCATTCTGGGAATGGGGTCCGTAGGATTTCCTTAGTGAATGGACTGTCAGAATCTTCATCAGACAAATCATTATACCCATAATTTCTGACCAGTGCATCCATTTGACGCCTATTGTTCTCGACTTCTTGAGTTAGGATCTGGATTATGACATCTCTGTCTCCCACCGGGCTACCCCAACGGTTGAACCGTTGGGTGACTGTCATTCTTTCTAGCTCTTCACTTTAATACCGAGTTTCTCGCATGACAATGTGATAACTCTTGCGATAGTGTCGATCGCTATCTTCTGATGACGACCGATCCCTGTGTCGGTCATGTTTACGGTGTCTAGTACGGACTGTTTGATCTTGATCCTTCTTCTGGCATGGTCGTTCCTCTTCAAGTGTTTCATGTCCAGCCTGTTTGATTGAAGTAAGGTTCCTTCCGACTTCTGGTGTATTTATTTCTAGCCCTACCACCACCGAACGAAGCCTTGCAGGTGGGAGGTTAGGAGTTGGTGCTTCTATGACCAGTAGATCAACTCATTCCTTTGCTGTGTCTGCCACCAGTTGCTGCAACGCTTCCAGGAAACGTTGAGTCAGATCTTTACTAGTTGGAGGAACTTGCTGGATCCATGCCAGGAATGTAGGTTGGTTCTCTGTTGTTGCAGTGAGATCCCGTGAGGTACTGCTAACGTAAAAGTTATCTGGAGATTTTTGGACATCCTCGAAATTGCTTCTTCTTCCTACCATCGCTTCTGATTAAGCCGAAGGTTTGACCTCCTTCTAGCACCAATTGTTGACGTTGATTTCTGGATTGTATCAGAAAAGCCAACAAGGATTGGATTTCGTCAGAGATTTCAAAAAGAGAGAGAAGAAAAAAGTAAACAAGACACGAGTTTTTTACGTGGTAAAACTCCGATGACCGGACAAACGTCCACGAGTGGTTGAATGATCAACCTATCCAAAATCCACTATGAATTTGGAATATTACAAGCTCTCGATCCCTCATTTTTCTCTCTGAACTTTGCTATGATTTCTGTGTATGCTCTATTGTCTATATCTTTTTTGGACGAGATTATGGGTCTATTTATATGTTTATAGAACCCTAATCTGTTTTGTACAAGTAATAAAATATCTCTGCATTTAATTGTGATTTGGTTTCTTGTTTGGAGTTTATTGTCTTCTTTCTTGTTTCGGAGTCTTGTATTGAAGTCGAATGGGATTCTAGTAGTGCAGTCTAATTTGGACTTGTTTCCTTATATAAGGACGTAGTCTTTTTAAAGGAATAAATTTGTTTGCCTGATAGGGAACCCTTCCAGCTCAGTATTCTGTTCTCTTTCGGATTCCTTCTTAGTATGGATATCTTCGTGTATTTAATGACCTAGTCCGTGTGAACTAAGCACTAAGCTTCTTATTCGGTTTTCTTCATATTTATCCCTAGCAAGGAAAATACCAGCGGGGCCCGAGTAACATCGTTTGAGCCTGAGTGGAAGCGTCATTTAACCAGTCCTGAGTGTCGTTAACTGATCCTGAGTAGGTTTTATTCAACATCTGCTTACTCGGGTTTTCTCTTCCTCAGCAATGTTTTGTAGGATATTTTTTGAATGCCTATGTGGATGTCCACCTGGCAATTTATCCTTTTTGTTTGATGACGTGTTCATCCGATAAAATTCACATATGACAAATATCAATATGGCTTTAAATGAGTTCAAAACTCAAATTAAACTCATCACAATATACATACATTCATTGAAGAAGAAAACCCAAGGAAATTGATCAAGTTTTGAAACAAAATTTTAGAAGAAAATCAATACCTTAGTAAAATTGATGCAGTCCCGTTTTTATGAGAATATACTCTAAAATAAGCAAAAAAAAAACTACTCAAAACTTCTTAGAAAAGATAGAAGAAAGATAGATGAACACTCTCAACTTTGAATCACTCAAATCGGAATTCAAACGAAGAAGATAGAGTATTTGGAAGGTGAGAAAATTTACAAAGAAAATTTTGCACTCAATTTTTCAAATCTCTTCTTCAAAATGAATTGTGAGAGGGAAGAGAAATATAAAGGAGAGGGAAAGAATGAATGTGGAAAGACCAAAAGGGGCAAGAAGCACCAAGCTATGCTTCTGCCCGAGATGGCACATGGGCATCTCAGAGCAGTAAGAATTCTTGCCCGAGATGGCCACGCACCATCTCGGGAAAGAATGGCTTGGTTGCTCTTATTTTTCGCTCCCTTCGCATTCTTTGACCCGTTCTCCGGCCATCAAAATCAAAATTTGAATCCGTTTATGGATTGCAAACTGAGACTCTCTCATGAACATGGACAACTATGAAACTCAAACCAGAAAATAAGAATTCAACTCGGTGCACGAAGACAAAGACAATACAAGCAACATGACTGGAAAGTTTCAGAACTCTTGACTTAGAACTTGAAATCAAGTGTATGAGTAACCGAAATGTCCGGAACTCATGAAAAATCTAAGACTAAAAGTAAGTTCAAGATCCATGTTATACAAACATATAAATATACAAACACATTTCACACAAGAATACAAACTCCATAGACATAGACTACATACATGCATTTTCCAAAACTTGTCAAATACCAATGCATGAGCATTCAACATCAAGTGTGTGAATGTGTTATAAATTGTACACAAAGATGTAGGGACACAAATGTATGATATGTATGTATGTGTTCCTAAGCCTTGAAAGAGAAAAGAGGTCTTAATATACCTTTGTAGAATCATGAAGCATCTTTCCCTTTGAAGACTTGAACTTGCTTGAATAGTTGTCATTTCTTCTTTAAAGCTTGAATAGTTGTCATTTCTTCTTTGAAGCTTGAATCATCCTTAACTAAACGAATAAAGCAATACAAGTAAATCATTATTTTGATATGGAATTGATGCTAACACAAGCTAAAACCTAACACAAACCATTTCAACACCTATCCATCTAAAGTTTTTCCAATCTAGGTCAAACCGATTATCATCCGGATTTTTACTTTAAAAATAATATAACTCAACATAGGAGCGTGTGTGTGCATATGGCTTGTCATCCTATTTCTGTTTTTCAACCCGAGCAATCATAATTTTCAACTATACTCATTTTTAATCCTTCCTACATTTCTTTTTAGGCTATGAATGAATCAAAGATTTTTATTTTATTAATTATTTTCAACACTTTTTGGATACATTTTTTTTGAAAACATAAACATATACTCTTCATGACGGCTGTCACTCGTCACAATGATGTAAATCTTTACTAAATTGGGTGGCTTCACAATCAATGTGTGTATCCCTTATCATGAAGGTGCTCATTGAGTTCTACTTAGATACCAAAGCAAAATGGATATTAACTATAGGTCATCTATTATGTACTAAGCAATAAACTTTTAGATGTATCCATAATCTACACATTTTCAAACTCAACTACTCAAACTTAAACATATAAGAGAAGCATTTGTTCATTTTTTATTTTTTTTTTATTATTTTTAGAAAAAAAGAAATTTTAAAGCTCAAGTGCATGATCTATAAACAATATATGCTATTTTCTCAAGATCATTGTTTCTCATATGAGCAGCTCTCAAAAAAATTGATCAAGCCACTCACAAACACACATACATTAATTAATATTAATCATGCCAATGGATCCTTGAAGAGATTTAAATCTTTCTTTGTCTAAAAGCTTTGTAAACAAGTTCGTAAGTTGATTTTTAGTAGGTATATGCTCAAGAGAAATAATAGAATGTTCAACAAGCTCTCTAATGTAATGAAGGCTAATATCTATGTGCTTTGTACGTGAGTGTTGAATCGAATTTTTAGAACAGTTAATAGCACTCATATTATCATAATAAAGAGTCAATTTACCTCGTTCAATCTCATAATCCTTGAGAATTTGCCTCATCCAAAGTAATTGTGTGCATGCATTTCTGGCCCAATGTACTCGGCTTCAAAAGAAAAGAGAGATGGAATTTTGCTTTTTGCTTTGCCAAGCAACTAAGTTATTCCCTAAGTAAAAGCAACCACTCGATGTGCTCTTACGATCATCAATGTTTCTCGCCCAATCCCCATCACAATAGCCAACAAGAATATCATTAGTATCAAAAGAATAGAATAAACCAAGATTAAGTGTTCTTTTTATATACCTAATGATTCTTTTTATGGCTTTCAAGTGAGATTCCTTAGGATTGGCTTGAATCCTAGCACACAAACCTACTCTAAAACAAATATTCGGCCTACTAGCCGTTAGGTGGAGAAGACTAACTATCATGCTCCTATAAGGACTTTGATCAACACTCTTTCCTTTTTCATCTTTGTCAAGTTTTATTGTAGTACTTATAGGTATTTCAAAATCTTTTCCACTTTCAAGTCCAAACTTTTTAACAAGATTTCTAGCATATTTAGATTGCGTCAACATAATACCATCACTAGATTGTTTGACTTGCATTCCAAGAAAGTAATTAAGTTTACCCACCATACTCATTTCAAATTCTCTTGACATGACACTAACAAACTCATCAACCTTGGTTTTACATGTAGACCCAAAAACAATGTCATCAACATATATTTGTACAACAAAAATATCATTATCTTGATGCTTGATAAAAAAATTTCTATCAATGCCACCTCTTTTATAGTTGTGCTCAACGGGGATATTGAGTCAACCTATCTTACCATGCTTTAGAAGCTTGATTAAGACCATAGAGAGCCTTTTTCACTTTATACACATGATTAGGAGAGTGTGGATCTACAAAACCCTTACGTTGTTCAACATACACTTCTTGTTGAAGATATCCATTAAGAAAAACACTTTTGACATCCATTTGAAACAATTTAAATTTCTTAAGACATGCAATGGACAACAAATGTGTAATGGACTCAAGACGTGCAACGGATGCAAATGTCTCATCAAAATTAACACCCTTAACTTTGTATAACCTTGAGCCACTAGTTTACATTTATTTCTCACAATCTTGTCACTCTCATCGGTCTTATTCCTAAAAACCCATTTAGTGCCAATTACATTAATGTCTTTAGGTCTAGGAACTAAGGACCAAACTACATTCCTCTCAAATCGATTAAGTTCTTCTTGCATAGCCCCAACCCAATATTCATCAAATATTGCCTCATTAATATTTTTGGGTTCAATTTGAGATGTATAGCAAGCATAATAAATTTGGTTAGCTATTTGTCTTCTAGTTCTAACCCCTTCATTCAAATCACCTATGATGTCTTGATAGTGCATGTTTCTAAGTTTAGAGGTAGAAATCTCAACATTACGATCATTTTGTTGATTATTATTTAAAGCATTTGTTATCCCTTAACTTTCTTCTTCAACACAACTATCATTTTCATCATTATGGCTAAACTCACTAAGTGAACCATTACTAGCATCATAACTAGTCACATCATTGGAAGTTTTAGTGTCATTTAAAAAATGTTCTTTATGTTTATTAACACTACAATCATCATACAAATCAAGCATGTTAAGATCATCTATTTTCACATTAATATACTCCATAATAGTCTTGGTTTTCAAGTTAAAAACTCTATAAGCACGACTATTATTAACATACCCAAGAAAGAGACAAACATCACTTTTAGCATCAAATTTTTGTAAATGATCTCTATCATTCAAAATATAACACTTACTTTCAAAAGTATGTAAGTAACTTACATTGGGCTTCTTGCCCTTCCAAAGCTCATAGGAAGTATGTTTTATGCCATGCCTTCTAAAGACTCTATTAGAAACATAGCAAGCAGTATTGACCAATTCGGCCCAAAGGTTCCTATGGACTTTCTTGCTATTTAGCATAACTCTAACCACCTCTTGCAATACATGGTTCTTCCTCTCAATAACACCATTTTGGTGAGAAGTTCTAGGAGCCGAGAACTCATGAGAAATCCCTAAGTCATCACAAAACTCACTAAATTTGGCATTTTCAAACTCAGTCTCATGATCACTCCTAATGCAATATATTTTTTTAACTCAAAGACCTTTTTCATTTTGAACTTGATTACAAAATTTCTTAAAGTAACCAAAAATTTTGGGATTGTTTCTAAGAAAATAAACCCAAGCAAACCGAGAAAATTATCAACACTTACAAAAATATATTTCTTACCATTTATGGTTTCGATTTGAATTGGTCACATTAGGTCCATATGCACAAGTTCTAAGGGCTTGTTGACAGCTATTTAAGTGTTCTTTTTATGAGACACTTTGATTTATTTACCTAATTAACAAGGTTCACAAACACCATTAAGTTCTTTACCAAGACTAGGTAAACCTCTAACAATTCTATATTTTTAAAGCATCTTTAAATCTTTAATGTTCATGTAGCCCAATCTTTAATGCCACAAATCAAGCTTATTACACTCATGTGCCATATTGCAAGTTAAATGATCTATCTCTAGACAATAGCAATTATCTAAAGATCTTTTGACTTCTAAAACCACTTTGCCCTTTTTTATCAATTATTGTGCACACATCTTTGTTAAAACTAACCTCCTTAAAGATTTCACACAAATGAGTTATGCTTATTAGGTTAGCTTGTAAACCATCTACATATAAGGTATTTTTAAGTTTAGGCAATCCGGAGATACAAATAGTTTCATTGCCTAGAAATTGCTTTTTGATACCATCACCAAAAGTAACACATCCATCATCCTTCATAACAAGATTCTTAAATAACTCTTTGTTACCAGTCATAATTCTAGAGCAACCGCTATCTAGGTACCAACAATAGGATGAGTTGGCTCTAAGAGCATATTGTGCAACAAGACATTGTGTAGTGTCTTTTCTAACTCGTACTTTCTTAACATGTTTCTCATTCTTACTTTTGTTAACATGCTTGGACTTGTTATCATGCACATTGACTTTATTAGTCACGTTTTCAAACAAATCAAACAAAGCACTATCAACTTTCTTACGCATAGTAGAATGAGATGCAACACAAGATTTTACAAAAAAATCTTTAACAACTTTATTCTCAACATGCTTTTCAAAGATCTTTTTAGGTCTAGGTCTAAATCGATACATTAATGATTGCCTTTGACCTTTCAACAAGGACTTATCATGCAAATCATTGTCATATTTACACTTGTGAATATAAGAAAAACTTCTAGGTCTAATATGCCTAACCATGTTGCAACAATGACAAATAGGTATGAATTTAAGAGACTTACCATTTGCATGAGCTTTCAACTCGTTTTTGTTAGGATTATGCTCGATAGCAAGAGTATAATATTGTATTTGACAATCTTTTCATATTAATAAAGTGATTTTCAGTTTAATAAATCTTATAGCATTTATAGTTTAATTATTATAATTGTCAAAATTAAATAATCATAAGGTCAAAAGACTATGAGAAAAGAAGAATTGTTCATACATCTAGATATGTATGAGGTAGACACAATTCTTTAGTTAGTCTTGAATAATATTCACAACTTAAGATAAAAGGTTGGGCGCCTTTATCTTGTCAAAGTTGTAGATTCTTTTTGCTAGCATTTGAGTGGGATCAAATGTGTTATGATGAGTCTATAATCATCAAAGTGTGGTGTCTTTGGGCAAAAAAATCTAGTGCACTGGGTGCATTTAATAGGATCACAATGAAATACTTTATCAAGAACCGTCAATAGATAAAAAAAAAATATTTGAAGACAATCGGAGAGTTTATCTCAATCCTGAGATAAATGATGGACTTATGGTTGCAAGTGTTATCATTTAAGCTATCAATGAGTACGATTATATAGCATAATATATCCTCGATATTTTGATGGTATTCATTTGTTAATCGATAGAGGACTTCATTTATAGATATGGACACTGTGGCTCTATTTATTAAATGAGAGTCGAATACCATCATATGGATGTTTTGAGGTATTGGATATTAAATCTTAACGTTAAGTTTTCAATAGTGTCTATTGAAACATGGCTTCTGGACAAGTCAAAATATCCAAGTTCAAAATGTGCTCATATGAGTAAATATGGTAACTTGGAGAGCTATAGACGGTCTATGAGCTCTTGGCGATTACTGGTATTCTTCACGAGGATACACTTTCTCCAATGAGGCTGTCTAGGGTACGAATGAGTAACATCAACTTATTCTATCTTTATTTAAGAGTTCAATTTTAGTTCTTTAGTGGAATGAACTAAAATTAAATAGATCGGACCTAAGTGAATCATTTGTTGATTGTAATTGGGTTGTGTCTATTGGAGCTTAAATTTAGATACCCCGCCAAGATCCCCAATCCACACGAACTTGCATGGATCACTTGATATATTCTATCGGACCAATAGGGGTCCATCTAGAATTGTAATAAGGCATGATAACTTGTTTCTTTTTGTAAGAATAGATCTAGTTCACATGTGGACTTTTTATTAAGCTCCAATGGATTTAATAAAATAAGAAAAATAACATGTGGCTCTTATATATGGTATGGGCGGCAAAAGCTATTAAGAATAACTTAAATATATTATTTTTTATTTTATTATTTAATTAAATGGAAATTAATTAATTTGTTGATTAATTAATTATTTAATTAAAAGTCAAAATCTTTTTCGATTAGGAGATGGTCTCCTAATATTATACTATTGTTGGTAGTATAATTAATATTAAAGACTATATTTGATAAGTAGATAAATAAAAGGAATTATTTATCTAATCAAATTAGGAAGTCTTTAATATGGTTACAAAAACACTATTGAGTTGGATTAGGATTCTTGGAGTAGGAAAGAATTCTTTTTGGAAAATGATTCTTAACCACCAAGTAAATACACCTAAGGATAGGATTCTTAACTACCAAGTAAATCCTTCTTATGAGAGAATTTGGTCTCATATATATATATATATATATATATATATATATATATATATATATATATATATATATATATATATACACTTGTAAATTTCGTCCAAGCATGAATTTTTGGGATGAGAAGTTGTTTTTTATGTGTTTTTTAATGTTATTAAAAAAAAACTTCGTCCAACTCATCGTGTGAAGAATTCGGCCAAGCATAGAGAACGAATGAACGTTTTTGTTTTCGATAGTACACTAGAATTCGGGATGAGAAGTTGTTTTTTTGTGTACAATATCGAATCAAGGTTCATGCGAGTTTTAATCAAATTGATTGATAATTTACAAGTGACCGGACGTTCTTGGTTTTTTTCTCTTGGAGGATTATTGTGACTAACAAAGAATAAGATTTTGTTTGTTTCCATCCTCAGGTATACAATTTAAAGAAAGAGAGTCCACACTACTAGGTGATTCACGTTCGTGATTGGATTGGAAGATATTACGGATTCAATTCGATGCTAGTTCAATCATCACGAGAAAAAAAGGTACGATACTTTTTATATACATCAATTAATCTAGGGTTAAGGTTCTTGTTATTAAAAGGGAAAAAAAAAATTATTCCTAAACCCTAATTTTGTTTTTATCACTCTTCCGTTGCGTTTTGAACCGTTTTTCCCTACAGTTTTACCTTCTCACATTTTTACCTCTTTGACTTGAAACACTAGATACTTTGCCCTTTTTCATTTGAGGATGAAGAAACCTGTCATTGGCATTGTTGAGTCTTTTCCTTGAACTTCATTGTTGGTGTTGAGGCACCTCCGGTAGCATCCATGACTTTACCGTTAAAGAGTGTACCTACATTTGAATTGCTACAAGCTTTGACAAAAGTAGATTTGTTAGATGAAGGAGTAAATTTTTCATTAACATATCCTAAACCTCTTTTGTCACTTGGAAGCTTTCCAACCTTAATGAGAGCTTTCACTTTATTGGAGCTAGATAACATCTTGTTAATCAACTCTTTAGCCTTATTAAGTTTGTCATTAAGCACATTCTCTTGATTCTCATTCTCATTAAGCTTACTTCTAAGCACATTCTCAATTCGTTTGGCACGATTAATAGAATCATCTATTTGCTCAATCTCTTGCTTCAAAATTCATAGTCTATCATTACTATCATCCAAGTTTTTCTCAAGATTAAGAATTTTGTTTTTAAGATCATTAAGTTCTTTTGAGCAAAGATCATGATTTTCTAACTTTTCATTGGGAGACCTATTGACCTTAGAGAACCTTTCATTCTCTTGAATGAGATCCTTGATCTTTTGATCTTTCAAGTCAATAGGCTCACCTTCAACAAAAGAAGCCACAAAAGAATACACTTCTTTAATCATGATTTATCACAAAAAACAAAATAACAAACACTATAAAGAAGATCTATCTAAGTGCTTCTAGACACCCACTCTGATACCAATTGAAAATTCCCTAGTCATTATAGTGTAAATATACCTAGGGGTGAAAAGTTATAGGCTCGAATCATAAACTTCTTTAAAAACACAAGCAATTTTAATACACACTTAGTACAATTCCCAAAATGATCACTTTAACAATATAATATGAATGACAATATAGTAAATGTTAAAGCAATAAAATCAACCAAGTAAATGAATAAAAATGCTAAAACTCAACACAAGAGATTTTTAATTGGTAAAACTTAAAAAGGGAAACATCCAGGGGTTGATACCACAACCACTGTCAAACTATAATCCATTATGTCGAATAAGAGTTTTGCACTCTTAAGCATTCAACACATGATATGCTCTGTAAAGTCCTCATTTGTTGATTGGCTTATTTCGTGAACAAATCACATTTTTTGGGTATTATGTAAGAGTAGCTTAGGCTCTCAAGACCTCAAGAGGAGAAGCACCGGAGAAGCACCGAAGGTAAAATTCTTATGCTTACTTACTTTGAAGAGATAGTTGCACACACTCACAAATTCATGCATAACTTTAATTCTTATATGTTGAGTGTTTTCTTGTGTGCATTTTGATGACTCTTATTGATTTATTTGCATCTTGTAATTAAATGTTCTATGTCATGTTTGGCATTAGAATATGATGCATGTTTCATCACTCTTGAACTTGTTGAAATTGTATGTTTGAGTGTTGAAATCAGGTTGTACGCTGGTGGTGAGCTACTCGACCAGCGCACCTCACCAGCACAAGTATTCCAGTGGAACGCCGCTAGTCATGCGCCACTGAGCTATGCTGCTGCACCCGCGCACAGTTGAAAAAAATGGGTGTGCACTGGTGGTGCGCTACTCGTCCAGCGCAAACATTCTAGAGGATCTGCGCTTGTGTTGCGCCACTGGGATACGCCACTCATCCAGTGCCTGTTGTAAAAATAGCTTATACGCTGGTGGTGCGCTACTCAACAAGCGCACGTCACCAGCACACACAGAGGAAGCTGGAACGTTTTTTCCAAAATGACCTCACTTTGTTTGGATCTTATATATATATATATATATATATATAACTCAGTGCTTTAAGGTCGTGAAAGAGTTCAGAACATTAAATATTTTCCTTAGAACATATTTCAAAGGAAAAACACTTTCAAGAACTCATTTTTAATCACTCAAAGCATTCCCATGTGCATCAAAGCTTCATCTTGCATCATCTAAGTTCATTTAGAGTGCATCTATGGATAGGGTTGCTTCATCACATCTTGTTTGGTAAGTTCTTCACTACCTTCTTACAAGTTAAGTGTTTTACTTGCTAAATCTTCTCTTTAATTATTTGTATGCTCTTAGAAGATTTTCTTGATACAAATTAGAGATTGTTGTGATGCCATGATTGAGTATTGTATTGTGATAGCTTCATAGGATTGTTTAATCTATGTTTAGCTAAGCTTCTTGAACATGTCATTTAGCTTTTGATATCTAGGATTGCATTAATTGTTATCTCATTATCTTAGATAAGTATATAGATTTTTCTAGCCTTGTTTGTTCATTGAATATCATCATATATTCACTTAGGATATTTTATCTCTTCATTGAGAAGTAAAACTTGTGTTGCTTCCGGGAGTAGGTAGCTTAAATCACAAGCAAGATGAACTAGGTTCACTTATACCGGGATTAGGTAGTGGTGGTGAATTTAAACCGGGATTAGGTTGTAATTCTCTTGTCATTAGTGGATTCGAGGTTCTAGTGTGGCGCACTAATCAGCCCGTGGTTTTTCCCATTTAGAGGGCTTTCACGTATATCTCAAGTGTCGTTTATATTTCCGTATTTTTACACTTGTGATTTTATTGTAACTAGCTAGGGGCATTTTCATAATCTTGACCTTTAACGAAAATTGGGTAAATTTGTTTAAAATCTATCCCTCCCCCCTTCTAGATTAATTCTATACACGCCATAATATTTGTTTCATGCTCTCCAAGCTATCACCCTTTCTCTACCCTCGAGCCTAGAGAATTACTTGCCTACTTCCTATCCAATATGTGACAAACACACCTCGAGGAAGCAACTTCATATCCAAGGCACACTTGCCTCTAGGAAGTTTTCTTGCTTGTCTATCGGATTCTCCTAATCCTAGACAAGTCATTTTGCTTATCTATCCGAGTCCTCCCAACTCTAGCTAAGACTCCTTACTCAAGTTAAAGATTCACTCACTCAAACAAGAGACTTCAACCTCTTACAAGGCAATGATCTAAGTGAAATGTACACATGTAACCACGATGCAATCACAAGCAAACAGAGAATGTTGATCAAACAAAACTCTATGAACATGCAACAAGATCACTAGATAAGACTTTCAAAGATTAATCACAAATATGTCTAGAAATCTAAGCATGTTATCAAATCAGAACTAGAAAATAGGTACAGAAATATCAATCAAATGTGACCTAGTTCTTAGATCATGAAACTAAACCTAGAAATCAACAATCAATCACAATAACACAATAAAATTTCTAGAATCGAGTTCATGCTAATCAAGTTTAGCAAAAAAATATTCAATTGATCTTAACACAAGCTAAACTTGAAAATCAATTAAACAAAACATAAAATGAAATCAAAATCATTCTAGTCATTCTTCTTAATCGAATCTGAACAATCATGAAGAAGATCAAAGAAAAAAACTAAGAAGAAGATGATTTACCATCAAAATATAAATTTTCGAGTAGAAATCTAATCATTGCAAAAAATCAAAACATTCTTTGGTTCTAAAAAAAATGGGGTTTTTAGATCTCCTCAAGACACTTAATTTTAGTTTTTGAATCAACTAATTCCGAGTAGAATTGAAGGAAATATCACCAAAAACAAAAACAAAAAAACAAAAAACAAAAAACAAAAGTCAGAGAAAAATTTTCTACACATATGCTCTTCAATCTTCAACTTTTTCAACTTAACAAAATTATGAAAGAAAGAGAGGGAAAACAAATAAAAAGCAAGGAAAACATGCAACATCCCCGAGATGGCACGTGGCCATCTCGAGGGCAGAAGGTTTTCCTTCCCGAGATGGACAGGCGGCATCTCGGGGAAGTGTGGCTTGATGGCTTTTGGCCATAGCCAATTCCCTCGCACTCCCTTCTCGTTTTTTGACCGTTCTTCGGCCTTCGAACTTCGAATTCAAATTCATTTTTGGATTCTTAACCGAAACTCTCTCACGCACATGGACGACTACAAAACTTAGACAAAAAATTATGAATTCGACTAGATACATGAAGACGAAGACAATACATGTGAAGTGATTGGAAAGTTTCGTAACTCTTGACTCGGAACTCGAAATCAAATATGTAAGTAACCAAAATAACCAGAACTCAGTAATGAACAATATAGCACCAAATTCAAGTCCATGGTCCATGTTATCCAAACATATAAACATACAAACACATATCACACAAGAATACTTATTTCATAGACATGGTCCAAAGATATACAATTTACAACACTAGTCAATTTAGCACCAATGTATGAGCATTCTAAATCAAGTATGTGAAAATGTTATACAAAATGAGCACAACGATGCAGTGACATATATGAATGCAATGTGTGTGTGCCTAATACGCCTTGCAAGAGAAAGAAGAATATTGATACATTAGCATCCAAGCAAGCACATTTTCTCTTGAAGACGAACTTTGCATGAGTATTTGATCTTCTTCTTTTGGATCTCAACCAATCCACTAACCACTTAAGCAACTAAAACATTCCAAAGAAAGAGAGTTTTGTTATGTAATCAAACCAACACAAAACTAAAACCTAACGGATCCAATTGGGAGTGGGTCATCGTTGCTTGACCAAGCCGTTTCAGATGAGAACCAGCAATTATTAGGTATTAATTCGAGTAACGTCAATAAAACTATTTATAAGGAGAATAATTTAAAGCGTAATGATGGGAAAGATAACGGGGAGGATTTAAGTGTATGGTGTGGGGTTCAAGTGATTTGACGAGGTTGTTACTGATGGGCCAAGGATGGATTCTATTAAGCCCAACCCTAAAGGGAAAGGAATAGTTTGGTTGGGAGCCGCGCAGGACTCGTAAAATTCTGATGGGCTAGAGGCTAAGGTGCACTTAATAGATGTTAGTGGGCCGGGTAAATTGAGGGTGGGTTTGAATGTAACTAAACGTGTCGTGTCAGGAGAGATGGATGTTGATTTGAGAATTTGGGATTTAGTTGGGATAAAATTGGGGAAATTAAGGAAAGAAGGATCGCGGTAGATTCGTAGAAGGCATGGCGGGGCTCCGGCGAAGGCTGAATCGGTTGGGCATAGGGGTTTGGGAAAGCGCGGGTTACCTACTCTATTTGACAGGGATGAGACTAGATAAAAGAAATCGAAAAGGGATTGAGGGTTTGGCAAAACAAAGGGGGTGATCAAACGGGTCTGGTGGTTGATGGAAATGTTTAGGTGGTTGTTGAAATTCTGGCAGATGGTAGATTTCTGGGAAGACTGGGTTGTAAGAAGGCACAGGTGTTTGCCCTGTTGCTCTTGACGTTGGTATGGAGGTCTATTTTGGCAAGATTCAGGTTGTGGTAGCTGTCACTCATGATGAAGAATTATCGGCCAACCGGTCTCTACTGGTCCGTCGAATCCAATGAATCTCTTCAGCTGGAACGCTCGGGGAATGGGGACGGACTAGAAGTTTTGAATTTGAAAAAAAAAAATCGACAGGAATTCATCCCAAATATTATTTTTCTTATTGAATCAAAAGCAAAATGTGTTTGTATGGTGAGATTACTTATTAAATTGGGCTACATAGGGAAGCTTGTGATCGATTCCGTGAGTAGGTCTGGTGGACTGTGTTTGATTTGGTCTAGCAATGTGGTTGTGGATCTTATCTCTTTCCTAATTTTCATATTGACGTGCGTACAATCTCATCATGGTAAAGTTTGGAGGCTAATAGGGTTTTATGGCAAACCGGATTCGAGTAAGCGGGACCATTTCTGGACCTTACTTCGGCGGATTTCGGATATGTCTCCCCTTCCCTAGGTGTGTGCGGGTGATTTCAATGAGATCGTAAATTATATGGAGAAGGATGGAGGAGTTCAAAGAAGCTGGAATAGCATTCGGAAGTTTAGGGAAACGCTGGATGATTGTGGTTTGGAAGACTTGGGTTACATAGGCCAAAATTTAGATGGTGTAACCGACGTAGTCGTAGCGAGATGATACATGAGCGTCTTGATAGGTGTGTGGGAAAAACTCAATGGAAAGATTTGTTTCCGAACAAGAAGGTAAGGCATTTGGAATACTAGCGCTCTGACCACAGACCAGTGCTACTGGAGGTGCTGGAACATAAAGGTTTTACTTTAAGGTATGTTGGGCCGATGACCAGGGTTGTTTGGAATCAGTCCAGAGTGTGTGGAATGGGACCAATTCAGGGGTGGCCGCTGTTGTCCACACAACTGGTGTGTGCTGAGAAATTAAAATTGTGGAATAAAAAGCAGAGACGAAGCATGATGAAATATACAGTGAAGAAGAGAGGAAACTATGGGTAGTCTCTATAATTATTATATAAAGATAATTAAATCATGTATCGTATACGTAAACATGAATAAATATGTATCTGGAAACATGGCGAAAAATATTCAATTCGTAGAGACTTAATTCTGAATCTATAATTATACAATAACATAAAAAGAAAACAAGGAAAATAACTAAAACAATAGAGAGTCTTCTACTCTCTTCTCACCTTCCTCAGATTGTCTAATGGGGAGATAATTTTGTAATACGTTCATTGTGAGTGAGAGCAGGGACCCCCTATATATGGTATAACTTTATAGAATCCTAACTCATAAAGGATTTTTAAAACCCTAATAGGATGGTTAATCCTAAAATGAATATTAGGTCAACACATATACAATATAGCCCATACCATATCCTACATATATTTAATGTACCTAAGATGCACCGAGCCCAACAAATATTGATCACATTAGTAACGGGATTTATCCAGTCAACTCTCACTTACTTAAACATTCCAATCAATTCGGTTTTTCATAAAAATCATACATTCTCCCACTTGAGCTACATAGACATTATTATTTTAGATTTGAAAATTCATTTTAGAAATTGACTCTCCGAATTGATAAACAATTATATGTGGCTACAAAGAATGTTTAAGAGAGTAACACCTTCTTTCCCCTTAGTCCAATAGAACCTCAAGTATCCAACTACAAAGATCATTACATCTTTAATCGACATAAGACCATATGTAATCAAAATAACCTTAAATCTACCTACTCGGGTAAAATGGTATGTATGTGTGGTATGAAAATTATATGCAGATGTGATCATCATGTCTATTTTCATATAAGTCCAACTTCGTATAATACGAAGAAGCTTAAGACGAGCAAACTTAATGTCCTAAGCATTTTACACTCATTTGTCAAACATTTTGACCATGAGTTAAACCTCTCTTAAGACGGGTAAATCTATATGTCTTAAGTAATACTCACTCATCGGTGGAAACTTTATACCTTATGAGTGAATTGCCCTATCAAAGCTAAAAGCTTGAGATTTCTTACCATAACCAACCATCCGTGTGCACAAGATAACAAATATGACAAACATCTTAACATGCATATACAATACATTCTCGAGAATATGGAGCAAACATGCATAGAATAAATGCAGTTGAACTAATTAAAAACAACTCCCACTAACCAAACACATCAAAAATTTCAATCAAATGCAAGATACATGCTCCACAAAACCTCCGGAGTCAAATATCTCAGTTAGTGTATCGGGAGTTATTTTACTTGTGGCTATTAGAAACTCGCAACTCTTAAATCTTTCTCTCACCACAATATCCATATGAGTAAACCTCCGACATCTCTTAGCATTACATAGAAAAGATAAATACAGTGAAATTATCATAATCTACCTCAAAATATGATTTCACAATCAAAATTCTTTAGAGTTGCAATATATAAAACCACATATTTCTTTATTCATACATACATGTGAGCATGAAACAATTAACATCTACAAATACTATGAAACCTCTTTTTTTTTATCACTATCTATTGATACATGCCAAATTGGTTTGAAATCCGCAAAGTCTACTAATGTAATAATAAAATTAATACATATATATTAAGCTTACACCAAACTATCATTTGCGAATATATACATGACCTTTTCATATGAAAACACTCCAATTTACTTAAGAAATTAAAAACTTATGTAAGTTTATCACTTTTACCAATAGGTACCTTAAACAAGTAAACTTGTAATCATATTAATTCTTTAAGTGCTCTATTAATATATTTTCTCAATAATAGTATTATCAAAATAAGCTTGTTCGAAATTTTTCACCTCGAAATACTAGAGACAAATTTCTTAATGTCACACAATTGACAAAATAGAACACATAGAAAATAAACTTATTCATACTGACCCTCAGTTATGTCTAAAGGCATAATAAAACTTTTAACCAAGTCATAAAATACCAATACTTATTAAACTAAACACCGTTGTTTATAAACTTGATTAACTATGTCAATAAAGTTTTCAAGTATGCAAACTTAATACTAATTTTCAAAAAACCTTCTAGCCATAAATCTACACATGACTTTCAACCAATTAGTTTGCAATTATTTAACAATGAAGTCAAAACCCTAATTCCAATGAAATCCAAAATTCTAATTCAACAAACATGACATTTATTTAATATAAATATCACAAAGCACAAGATTTCTTCCTTAAACGCAAGTCTTTTAAATTATACATTCTTAACAACTTCACTCTCTCCCCCTAAGAATGTATAATGCATAGATAAAATCATTCTCATAAATAAAGCATAACATATTTTATAAACTATTACCTATAGTTTATAACCTTTACAATCCTATCATTATATTTTATGAAATCACTTTTAATACAATTAATCAATAGACTTTAAGCTGAGAATTTAAAATAATCAAAATGCCCTACAAAGTAGAAGGTGTAAAATAAACCTAAAAAGAGTTAAAAGAACAGCTTAAAGTCATAACCAAGATAGTAGTTGAATGAGTAATATTAGCACAAATACTAGAAGAACTAACATAAGAAACAAAAAACAACATACCAATAGGAATAAGTGATGAAAATTTTAGTAAAAATAGTAATACGATTATTCAAGGACAAAATAACACTATAATAAAATTACTTTTAGAAGTTATATCAAAAATTAGTAAATTAGTAGAAAAAATAGAAAGACTAGATCATAAAAGTATAAGTTCAGAATATATAGCATGGTTAATAAAAAGAATAGAAGTAGCAAAATTTAAAATAGAATCTAACAATCCCCCGGTATCAAAAGCTAAAGTAGATATAGAAGGTATCTTAGGACCAAAGGTTAATCTAAGGTCTAGAGATAAGAAAGATGGAGTTAGCTTGGACTTCTAGTGTAAAGCAGTCAACAACCAGTAGAGTTAGGAATATATTAAATTATAGTAATAAAGGAAAAGAAATAATAGAAAAGACAGAAGATTTAATTCAAGAAGAAGATGTTAATAAAATCTTAGAAGTAGGATTTAAGCAAGTTCAGAAAAAGAATCTTTATAGTGAAGGTATACTAGATAGTTTAAAAAGTAGTCTATATGTTTTTAAAGATGAATTTACAATAGCAGTAGTCAATAACAGAGAAGAGGTTAATTACTAAGCTCTCAAAGCGCTAAAGAAATTAAAAAGAATGGATTCTCATCGATCCATCTAGGAGTAGTTATAAAAGGAGTACTTAGCCAAACTAGAGCAAGATTAGATACAAAAGCACATTTATATTTATATGATAGTAGATTTAGTGATCATGAGCAAGCTCAGTTAGCAACAGCTGAAGTAGATCTCAGAAATAAAGTAGCAGTAGTAGGATGTCTCGCAGATATAGATATAGACATAGGCTGATTACACAGGTCGTTCATGTTTCTATGGTTTCCATAGATTCAAAACAAATTTTCAGTCCTCTCAAAGCCTTCAGTTGCCTTTCATCAACAGGACTTACACAAGGCCACCAGGAACTTTTTCACAGAAAACTATAAATTTTGTTTCAAATAAAAACAGGAACCCTACTGGACATTATTCTAGTATAATCAGCGCATGGACTCTTAACAAAAATTTCAAGGACCTTATTACAATAGAAATTTAATAATTTTTGTCTAGTTTTCGTTATCCTGACTAGACTTCTTAGTTTTGAAAATATAACTAAAGCTTTTAAAAGAAAACAGAGAACTCAGGAACTTACTAGGAATATTAACAACTTTATTCAGCCTGAGAAGTAATGTACATAGGAAAATAAAAAGAGCAGGTTGTTTACAGGTAGAGAGTGTTTTTAGCAAGGTGTTTTTGTATAAGTTGATCGATGATATTTACAAAGACGGGAAAGTTATTTATAGAAGAGAAAAAGCAAGGGCCTAAACAATTGGCCGACATACTTTTTTACAAGGTCAAAAGGTAAACAGTGAAAATTAGTAAAGATTCTGCAGACACTTTGTTTTCTTCTAATAATGCAATCTTTATACTATTCTTGATAAGGCTAATAATGCTGATAATGCTGGCTGACGATGTTGTCTTTTTCTACTCTTGGCTTTTTCTATCGACACTTTTTATCTTATCTTCAAGCATCCAGATTGTAGAGGGCTTCTTCGTCTAAATCCTAATCACTATCTTCTAGAAGTGGGTCTTCTAGCCTTAGAATTTCTTGTTCATGTACTTCTTTTAGGTAGTCATCTGTTTCTGGGCTCAAGAAAACCCAAGGAATAGGGTACTTGAACCAGGTATTGTTATCTCTTATGAAGATTGACATATGAGGAGTATGTCCAATCAACTTTGGTCTAATCAGGTTTATGCTGAGAAAATACTTTTGAGCTCTATATCTCTACAGATACTCATGGCATATGTCTTGGCAGTCTGCTGGAAAACTTTCTTCTCGCATTGTCATTCCAGGGGCAATTAGAGGTACTATCATAATGTAGTGATAGGCTGCAAGGTAGCTTATCATCTTGTAAGGTTGACTGATAATCCACTCACATGGTATGGAGTCATTGTCAAGGCAAAAACCATGTCTTCCTCCAAACATTCTGATAGATTGTTGGATTTTTTCAGGAAGAAAAGAGATTTTTATAATACTAGATGCACTTATTGCATCAATAATTCCATAACTGAATAATTCTTCAATACCAACTTGTCCCAATTCAGGAATGTCAAAATTCATTGGAAAACTATCTAAATGAATCTGGGTAGTAATGAACTTGAAGGGGAATTCATAATTTATATTTCCCTGATGAAGGAGAGTAGTCATACCTTTAGGTAATCCTATTGCTTGAGAAAGAAATTTTTGAATTTTTAAAAACCGCTTCAGATTATCATCTCTGGCATGGCCAAAGATGCTCTGCTTTATATCATTAGGTAAATTTTCTACCGCTTTATAAATATTTTTAGCTTGATCCCTCATTAGGGTAATATTAATAATATCTAAGGGTCTTTCCATTTTTTCTTTGCCCTTTTCATTTTTCTTTTCTTTTTCCTCTTTTGTTTCCATCTTTTGAAACTGCTCTATTAGCTGTTCAGCTCTAGTTAATTCTTGTTTTAGTACTATATTCTTTTCTTGAAGATCAGTCAAAAGATAATTCATAACTTTTTTGCAGCTTTCTAATTCTTCAGAAATCTTATTTTTTGCTTCATTAATATTTCTAAAATGATTCATAAAACTTCTTACTTGATCACTGCTGTAGGTACAGCCATTAAACTCTAAAATAGGTTCGAAGCATCTTGATTTTGGAAAAACATGCTTAAAGCTTTTTGGGCTTCTTCAAAAGAGTAGTATCCTTTAAATATAGGGTTAGAAAAATCTTCAACACTACCAGCACTTTTTTGCCATGTAGAAAAGATTCCTAACTTTCTTCCACTAAATACAACATAACAATTAAATTTGTTATTTTCTAAAAAATATTGACTTAAAATATTTAATGTCTGAAGAAAACCTTTGTTATCATTTCTGAAAAACTAAATATTATTTAAAAGAGCTTGCTGGACTTCAGTAATCTTATCTTTCAGTTGCGCTAATGGTTGAAAGGGAACACCTGGACAATAGTTAATAATATGAGATCCTATGCTAAGCTTTTTACCACTAGTGATTTGAGAAATGGATTTTGAACTTTTTTGACTATTTCTTGATCTTCCTGTCATTCCTGCAAATTAATCAACAATCTATTAGTCTTGACAAAATATCTACTATAGTATTATCTTTTCCACTTATATGCTCAAAATCTGCTTTATATCCTCTTCCTGTTAATGTTTCTAGAAATCTTATCCATCTCTTGCTAACAAATGAATTTTTCTTTTCAAAAAAAAAATTCTGTACTTTTTTGTAAAATTCTACTATGTTGTTACAATCAGTTCTTACTGTAAATAACTCATTCTGTATATATATATATATATATATATATATATATATATATATATATATATATATATGAAATTGATTTAAGGAATTTATAATTCCTAATATTTCTAATTCTGTACTAGATCTTCTAGATTCTGCTTCTGAAAACTTTCCACTAGCATACATAGTTATTTCTTCTGTATTCTTTAAACTATTCTTTGTGGGCTTTTGAATTAATATAACAGTCCATCATTTGCTACTAGCATCTGTTTGTACTATCTTATAATAGCTATCTATGGGTAAAGCTATTAAGCTTATATTTTATACTATCTTTTTTATTTTATGAACTAGCTTCACATCTTCACTATTAAAATTTTTTTTGCCATTTTTGCTAACCTTGTTATAAAGAGGCCTAACTAGGGTACTTAAATTGGGCATAAATTTTCTACCATAGTTTAATAATCCTAAGAATTTCTGTAATTCTTTAGTTTCTTCTATTTTATCAGGAAATTCTAGAATCTTTGTAACTATGTGAGGTTGTAACTCTATTTTTCCTTTATCTATAATTAATCCTAAAAATTCTATTTTGTTCTTAAATAACTCTATTTTTTATTTTGATTTAATTATATTATTCTTTCTAAAGGTTTCTAAGATTTGTCTAACATGGTGCATGTGTATGTATCTATTATTACTAAAGATAAGAATATCATCTATATATACTATACAGAAACTATAAAACTTTTTAAAGATCTTATCCATTCTTTCTTGAAAAACTTGGGGAGCATTCTTTAGTCCAAAGGGCATAACTAACCATTCAAAGTGCCCTTCTGAACAACTAAAAACTGTCCAATTAACTGATTCCTCATCTAGTTTTATTTGCCAAAATCCACCCTTACAATCGAACTTTGAGAACCAACTAGCTTTTTGTATACAATTTATTAATTCATCTTTATTAGGGAGTTTATAGTTGTTCCTTGGAGTATTATCATTTAACCTTTTATAATTCATTATCATTCTACTTTTCCCTATTTTTTGTTCACTATGGCTAAATAATATAAACTCTGGGCTCCTATGCCTATTTGTACTTTTTCTTATTACCTTTAATCTTAAAAGATCTTCTATGTGTATTTTACACTGTTTTCTATCTTCTAAGCTATACGGTAAATCCTGAGTGATTATAGTAATGTCAGGGTTTATAATTTCTATTTTGTATACCTCTATACTATCCTTATTTTGAGGATTGTCACCTATTATTTTTAATTCTTCTAATTCTTCTATTTTTTGTTTTATTTCTATTGGTCAGTCTTTATCATCTTCTTTTCCTTTTATTTTCATACAAACTTCCTTGTGATATTCTATTATTTCTTCACTACTTAGAGCATCTATACTGGGTTCTTCATCTAAAGCTTCTAGTATTGAGTTTTCATATTCTAACTTTAGAGGTTCTTCTATGTTTGTAGCTTTCTTTATATATGGGAGATTACTAGTCTCTAGCTTTGACTAAACAAAAGTTGACTTTTTAAAGAAATTAACACCATTAGGTGTAATCAACATGCTTCCATTAGTTTCTAAAATCAAGTTTAATCCTAAAACAAATTTATAATTTGCTGGTTGATTTGTAATTAAGGTTTAGGGTAAATTATGGGTTTCTCCATTGATTCTAATAGGTATATTTATTAAACATTCTGTTATTTGAATCGTGCTTTCACTAAATGTTCTTAGTCCTATATAACCTCCTAACTTAGTCCTATATTCTTCAGGGGCTAAACTTTCATGGATAATGCATTTATTAGCACCAGTATCTATCATTGCTTTAGTTTTTACTGGTCTTGATTTATAAAGTATTTCTACATCTATTAAGATTGACTCACTTCTAGCTCTATTTATTTCATTTTCTTGTCTACTTATACAATCTTCACAATAATATTTTCTATTATTTTTATAACCTTTATTAAATTCTTTATGACACTTATAACAATTTTTTCCTAAAAATGATGTAATTTCTATCATATTTATTTCAGATTCACTATGTGGTTCTACTTCACTGGAACTTTCTTCTGACTCTAAATCACTGGATGAGCCATCTTCTGAACTATCATAATCTAATATACATATACTTTCATTATCAGATATATCTTCTAGATTATATACTTCTTCTAGATTTTCTAGATCTTCTATACCTATTATCTCTGCTAAATTAACATTTTCTTTATTATCTGAGCAATTTGGCTTGATATGACCCATTTTTCCACATAAATAACACTTACAATCTTTATGATTTTTCCTCTTATAGATTTTCTTTTTGTATTTAAAAGCCTTTTTCACTACATTCTTTTTATTATTATTATACTTAAAAAAATTCTTAGGCTTAGGCTTCTTGTAAGGTTTATTAAAATGTTTATAAGGAGGGGTATATCTTTGAGGATTGTAAGGTCGTCTTTTCTTATATATCTTCTTATAACTTTTAGTTCTTCCACATCCTAATGTGGGTACTTCATATAAATCTACATACATTTTGCTAAACTGTACTTGAGCTTGTCATCTAAGTTTTTCTTCATCACATATTTCTCCTATTCTTTTTCTAACAAATTCTATCATTGGTATAAAAGAAACTTGCCAGAATAATCCTTCTTTTTTCTTTTCTTTAAACCACTTGTCTAAATCCTTATATAATCTTTCACCTATTTTTCCTGATAATTTATTTACAAACTTCATTAAAAGATTCTCATCAAAGAGCCTACCTATCTGGCTCCAATACTTGTAAAATAGATCTACATAATAATCAAAATAATGTAAATCACATATCTTTAACTGTTTTAAACTTCTTATTGCTCTAACTTGCTTCTATGTATCTTCTACTTCTTCCATTGATGCTCCTAATATACATTTTCTTATTCCATCTATAAAACTTAAAACTGTAATATTTATCTCAAATTCTTCTAGCTCTAGTTTTCTTTCTTCATCTTGTTTTATAAATTCTCGCAATCCTAAATAAGTTTGTTTTTCATTGTATCCTAGAGTACTTTCTAAGTATACTAACTTATACTTCTAATCTACTATATTACTAAGTGCTTCCATCGAATGTCTGATCAGATTTCCTTCCCATCTATTAAAAATATGCTTCCAATCCTTAGGCTTATGGCCTTGTAAACTTAAAATTAATATATATTTAGCTTCTGGTGACTTTCTTCAATTTTCTAATTTTTTTTTGCATTATAAATCCTTTCTTTATCTTTAATGTCTCTATACTCTTCTTTTGAATCATGTATACCTCTTTTTTCAAGATAATCTTCTATTCTGGAGGAAGTTGGAAGACCTTCTACATCTGGTATCCTTGGTCCACTACCTTCTCCTTCTTCTATTTTGGCTTTATCTTCTCCTACATATACCTCATCTTCTACATGATAAATGCTTATAGTATCTTCTAGTTTTAGCTGTTCATAATTCATATTTTCTACAAGAATCTTGTCTACTTCCTTATCATCCAAATCTATGTTATTACAAATTTCTTCAAATATTTCTTCTGATAAGTATACTATTGGTTTATTAAATATTAATTCTATAATAAGTTCTCTATTTTCTATGAAGGTTTTTTCTTTATTAACGGCTTGTTCCATCATCAATCTTCAAATTCTTCTTCATTTATTTCTATGTTATTATGTTCCTTATAATCCTTAAATCTTTGGA
Source organism: Dipteronia dyeriana (assembly GCA_032871835.1). Classification (NCBI taxonomy): domain Eukaryota; kingdom Viridiplantae; phylum Streptophyta; class Magnoliopsida; order Sapindales; family Sapindaceae; genus Dipteronia; species Dipteronia dyeriana. The sequence goes on along the minus strand of CM065300.1, from coordinate 57,552,149 downwards.
AAGCTTGATTCTTCTTATCAGTGTATATACTATTATTTTAGGGATTTCTATACTCTGTGTTTCTAACTCTGGTAATTTCCATTATAATCCTTTTAATTCAATTTTACTTAATTTCTTAGGTACTTGCTTAAATCCTACTTCTAACATTTTATTAACATCTTCTTCTTGAATTAAATCTTCTGTCTTTTCTATTATTTCTTTTCCTTTATTACTATAATTTAATATATTCCTAACTCTAATGAATGTTGACTGCTTTACACTAGAAGTCCTAGCTAACTCCATCTTTCTTATCTCTAGACCTTAGATTAACCTTTGGTCCTAAGATACCTTCTATATCTACTTTAGGATTTGATATCGGGGGATTGTTAGATTCTATTTTAAATTCTGCTACTTCTTTTCTTTTTCTATATATTATGAACTTATACTTTTATGATCTAGTCTTTCTGTTTTTTCTTCTAATTTGTTAATTTTTGATATAACTTCTAAAAGTAATTTTATTATAGTGTTATTTTGTCCTTGAATAATTGTATTACTATTTTTACTAAATTTTTCATCACTTATTCCTATTGGTATGTTGTTTTTTGTTTCTGATGTTAGTTCTTCTAGTATTTGTGCTAAAATATTACTCATTCAACTACTATATTGGTTATGACTTTAAGGTGTTCTTTTAACTCTTTTTGGGTTTCTTTTATGCCTTTTACTTCCTTATGGAGTTTTTCAACTATTTTCTTGATTTCTAATTCTACTGGGTTAGGATCCTTTAACTCAATTATCCTATTTAATTCTGCTACTTTTGATGTGTTAGGGAATCTTTTGACTTGACTACTAAATTCTTTTAATAACTGCCTTATATAATCTAGATTTGATTGAAGTGTTTTTATCTTACTATTTTGAGAGAAATCTGCTAACTCTGTAATATTCTTATTAGTTTAATCAATATTTTCTTCTAAACTTCTGCCTAAGTTTATCAATAAGTCTCCCATAAAATTTTGTTGACCATTGCTAGTATAGGGTATATGCTTATACTGATTTTCCAAATGTTCAATACTACAGCTAATCTTTGTATTATTTTATAAACTAACCTTTGTTTTCTTAAAATCTGTAATTTCTAAGTCTAAATATTCTAATCTTTTGAAATTCATGTATATTATAGGTTTAAAAATTCTAATCTTCTTAGTGCTTTCGAATGTTCCACTATTAAATTAAAGAAATAAATCTTTGCTATATATAACTTTTTTGAAATTAATGGTTCTCTAATAAGAAATCTACTCTTAATAATTAACAAACCAAAAAAAAATTCTATTTCAAAAATATCTAAACTTTGTAATATTATTATAAACTCATCTATTGGTCCTGCAAAACAAATGTTAAGAAAACAATTGAATATATTATAATTGCTATCAAATATACTACTATAAAACATACTATTATGAAAACTATTCATTTTATTTCTTCAAACATTCTTTTTCTAGTTATTATTCTAAGATTCTCTTCCTATTTCTTCTTGGCTAATTTTATCCCACTTTGTCTAGCTCTTAATTTAAATGCTTCTCCTTGTGATAGACAACTATTTTCAAATTCTATATTAATCTCTGCTATCTTTATTCTACACTCTTCTATCCTAGATTCTATATGTTCTATTTTACTCTGGTTCATTTAAAGAACTAGTTAAGGTTTTAGAGGATGAATCTTTCTGCTGATACTTATCTTTAATATATTCTTTCAACAGCCTGTCTAATTCTTTTACTTTATTCTCACTACTAGTCTTCATATTTTCTAGGTCAAGTAAATCTTTTTCAAAATAAGAGCATCTATGTCTAGTATGAAGATATAAATCATCATAAACTTTATACTTACTTCCAAGTGCTTCATTAATTCTTTCTATCATACCTGTATGATTGCTTTAGAGATTCTAAACTTTCAGGGTCATTTATAGCTAATTCTATTAACTTAGCATCTGTAGCACTCATAATATCAGTAATACTCATATTAATAGTTTAAAGACTTTATAGACCAGACAAATGAATGAAATTTAATGAGTATATCTAAATGATAAGAACAATCATCAATCTAATTCTAAAACCAAAAGAAAAATTTAGAATACAAGAAGAGTTCGAATACCCATAAAGATTATTATTTGCAAAATCACCGTATAACTCACTAGGTGAAATCATAAGCAAAAATCTATTATATTGAATAAGCTTCAAGATATTAATTTAAATTCTCAGTCATATTATGAAAATTGTACTATGCATTTCAGGACCAAAATTTAAAATATCATCCAATAAAACTTTTAGAGGTTAAAGATAATCTAAATATTACCATGAATTCAATTGAATTTTAATAAAATCTCTAAACTACTTGGTCCCTATTAAATACTGAGATCCTTAGAAGAATTTATAATATAAAATGTATCTCAAGAAATAACCTACCAAGAGATTAATTGATAATTAATCAAATAATTCAAAACATAAATAAAAGGATACATTTTCTTACGATAGCAAATTATTTTATTTCCTAAGTATTTTCCTTGACTTGCTATGTTGAATTGCCAAAATTTCCAGACTATTTCCTATGGTGTTTGTACCCTATCACATTTATCAAAATAACAAACAAAAAACATAACTTCATAGAATAGATTATTTTCCATCCATTTGTAAGGCACTAGGCCTTAACAAACTTTCGACAGTGGGTTCACTAAACTTTAGTTATCTTTAATCCTTGATAAGGTAAAAACCAATTGGAGCGTCTCATCAAATCCATCAAATAGGTCCATCAACCAGTATCTTAATGACATGTATTTAAAAATAGTAGAGGTATTTAAAATGGAATTAAATCACAGTATATTCATGTTCACACCGATTTCCATAACCATTATAAATAGTGATTTAACATTCATGGAAATCCAACACAACATCATAATCTGTCTTTTGGATAAAGACCATAACGCACGTGTTAAAACTTTCCTACAAGTGATTAACCTCTTTAGGGAATGAGACATCACTCTTTATTCTTCAATGCCCACAAAACTTATACAAGTGATGACTATCTTAGGCAGATGATCAACACATGTATAGTTTTACTCCAATGCAGTTCAAAACCTTAATCATAGAAAATTCAACGAATATTATGAAATCTTAACAACTAGTTCATTACATGAATACATAGCCATTCAACTCCATAAGTATTCCAAACACAATTGATTTTATAATTTTAACAAACGATCATTATAAAATCTTAATGGTCAATCCACTACATAGAAACATAACCATCCAACTTTATAATAATTTCTAATATAATCAATTAATGTCCTCAATGAAATAAACAAATCATAATGAAATATTAATAGTTAGTCTACTACGTAGAAACGTAACCATACAATTCCATAATAATTTCATAGGTTATACATTCGTAAAACATGAACTACAAATCCAATATCATTACACCCAACATAAATTTATATATTTCTCTTAATCAATCCAACGCGGTCACACATAAATTTTATTTCAAATTATACAAAATAATGAGAAATATATAACATTCTTAAATTTATGTTGAGTATATATTATTTGTGAACATATAGAATATGTAGGCATCATTAAGTGTTGGGCACCTTCATTCAATTAAATGAAAATATATTAGAGGCAACTTCAAAATTTTCTAATATTTATATCACATTATATAAATAAATACCTTAAGATGATGAACCTCCTACGGAAAAGAACATTACCCATCATATGTGTCTAACACCCACAACATATTATATAAGTGAATACGTCGAGATTATGAACCTCCTACGGGGAAGAACATCACTCATCACATGCATAAAATTCCATTATTGCAGTTCTATAGATGAATACCTCAAGATGATGAACCTCCTACGGAGATGAACATCACATATCACATGTGATAACCTTCCTACGGAGATGATTAAAACATGCATTTCCATCTTTGCATTCAAATTTAATAATTGATAACCAATGAACATCTCAAAATCTTAATTAGTCACTACGTAAAACATAATCATCTAATTCACGAGAATATTCTATCAATTATTAAAACTTACCAAATTAATAATCGTTAGTCAACTATATTCTAAAAAACGAAATGACTAGTCACTACATGAAACATAATCACTCGATTCACGAGAATATTAAAAACAGATTATTAATTTTAACCTCATCAATAATTGATAACCGACGAATTTCTCAAAATCTTAATTATTAGTCACTACTTGAAACATAATCATCCGATTCACAAGAAAATTCTATCAATTATTGAATTAAAATCATTAATAGTTGATAACCGACGAATTTCTCAAAATCTTAATGATTAGTCACTACGTGAAACATAATCATCCGATTCATGAGAAAATTCTATCAATCATTAATTTTTAAAAAACTAATAATTATTATGTAAACTAAATGATTAGTCACCACGTGAAACATAATCATTCGAAACATAATAATCATTTATGAACTGCAATAATATCCATAAATTTTTTTGTAAAATTTTAAAATTGCCTTATGATTTTGGAAAATTTCAATTTGTCCCCTATACTTATCATAATATTAAATTGGACCTAAATATTTTGGAAATTATAAATATGCCCCAAAACATTCCCAATTACATATGGACACCTTTACGTTTTAATTAATTCAAACAGACCACTGAAAAATTGCAAAACATCCCACAATTATATCTAATTCCAAAAGAGTCTAGAAAAATTTCATAATAGTCCAAAACTATATCCAATTCTCAACAAGTGACCCAAACCAAAATCAACCTAAAAACCCTAGGTTTCATACATGTGCCGCCGCCATTGCCATAACCACCAGAACGTCACCGGAAGACAACGAATAACGGCCAAGCTTTACACGACCGGTAACTTAGATCAGAGAATATCGATGCCGAAGAATCGCCCAAAACCGATCGAGCGACCGACGGCTGAAGATGAGCTTGGATCGCCCGATCTGGGCCAGAGCATGGACGACGACGACCGGCGGTCGATCTCCTCATCGTAAAACGCATAATTGTTGTGCAAAAACTCACCGATCTAGGCAATAACCAGGTTTGCAATGATGACTTTGACCCGAGAAGAACTACGGGTCTGGGTATGAAACCCAACGACCCAAGTGATTAGTGACCCAGGTCCTGTGAGTTATACACATAGGCACGGGTTGGGTTTGAAAACCCAAACACTGGTTCAATCTGGATCGATCTGATCCCACAACAATCCAATCCTACCAAATTCTACCCACACCAGAAACAATCCTATCCACGTCCATCTCCACACAATCATGGTTTTAATTTTGTTATTTAACATATATGAGACTAATTTGTTAAAATAATAACATGCAATACACAGCATAGCATGCAAACATATATTTATCACAACAACGATAAATAATTTAATTCAATTCATCCGGTATCTATAAAACAAAATACAGATACGACATCAAAACCATTCAACCTATACAACAACATGTTTGCTCTGATACCACTGTAAGTATTATATAAAGATAATTAAATCTCATATTGTATACATAAGTATGAATAAACAGGTACCTAAAAACGCAAGAGAAAAACATTCAATTCTTACAGACTTAATCCCGAATCCATAATAATGCAATAACCTGAAAAGAAAACAAGGAAAATAATTAAAACAATATAGAGTCTTCTACTCTCTTCTCACCTTCCTCAGATTGCCTAATGGTTAGACAATTCTGTAATACGTTCATTGTGAAAGAGAGTAGGGACCCTCTATATATAGTATAACTTCCTAGAATCTTAACCCATAAAAGATTCTCAAAACCCTAATAGGATGGCTAGTCCTAAAAGGAATACTAGGTCCATACATATACAATAGCACATACCATATCCTACATATATTTAATATAGCTAAGGTGCACTAAGCCCAACAAATATTGATCACATTAATAACAGGCTTTATCCGGTCAACTCTCACTTACTTAAACATTTCAATCAATTCGGTTTTTCATAAACTCAAAATATAATGTCATATGTTGCTCACTATTTTTATAAAAATCTTACAGTCTCAACTGGTGTGGGTCTAGATTCGTGGTAGAGTATTCGCGAGATTGAGAACCAGTTGGATAGGTTACTAGAGGCGAAGGAACGATATTGGCATCAAAGGTGTCGTGTGAAGTGGATATGGGGTCGTGATAAAAATACAAAGTTTTTCCATAAAAAAGCTTCGGATATAAGAGCAGCCAATATGATACTTGGACTTTATGATACGAATGGTTGTTGGAAGAAGAGTAGCGACGATATGGAATATGTGGTTATTTAGTATATTTTGCACTTTTTCAGTTTAGCAATCCTACGTAGGACAAGATGGATAAAGTCTTGGATGGAATACAACCTAAGCTATCTGAGTCAATGAAAGACTCTCCTGATCAGAAATTTATAGCGGAAGAGGTGAGGCGTGTTTTTTTTGACATGCGGCCATTGAAAGCACCAGGAATTGATGGGTTTTCGGCTCTGTTTTATCATAAGAACGGGGGAACGATAGGACCAAGTGTAACAGATGCCTGCTTATAGTGCCTGAATGACGGAGCTGCTATGAATGTAAGGAACAATACTGCTATCACATTAATCCCTAAAATAAAGGATGTTGTTCGAATGAGTGATTTCAGGTCAATTCTTCTATGCAACTTTTCGTAAAAGATTGTTGCCAAGTCTTTAGCTAACAGATTCCGCTTAGCGCTTGGTGAGGTAATTTCAAAATCTCAAATACTTTCTTTCCGGGTCGAGTAATTCAAGACAATGCAATTGTGGGTATTGAGTGTTTGCATGACATTAAAAATTAGAAAAGACGATATGGGTCTATGGCTATCAAACTTGATATGTCTAAGGCTTATAACCGTGTAGAGTGGACATTCATTAGCCAGATGATACGTAGGTTGAGGTTTTCGACTGACTTGGTGGGTCAAATCATGCGATGTGTAACCTCAGTCTCTAACTCTTTTATGGTTAATAGTGTGCTTTGTGGTAATTTGGTGCCATCTAGGGGCCTCCGACAGGGAGATCCTTTATCTCTATACCTGTTTTTGATTTGTGCAGAGGGATTATCGAATCTGATTGAGAAGGTTATGGGAGTGGTTTAATTTTTGGGTTTCAGTGCAATACGTTTTGGTCAATTATCACACACTTGTTTTTTACGGACAACAGTCTTCCGATTTCCAAGGCATCATGTGCTGATTGTTGGGCGATTCAAAGATTGTTGGATGTTTATACGGGAGCCTCTGATCAAGTTATTAATTTTACAAAGTCTGCCATGCTTGAGAGCCCTTTTGTGAAGGATGAGCATTGTTAGAGACTAGTTGCCACTTATGGGGTCCGGGTGGTTAGGTGTCATGAGAAGTATCTTGGACTTCCTTACTTCATTGTCGGAAATAAGACAGCCTTTTTTTATAAAAAATTTGAACCAGGTATAGGAAAAGATAAAGGGATGGAAAGGAAAGTTGTTAGCTACTAAAGGCAGAGAAGTTCTTGTTAAGGTAGTGGTGCAATCGATCCCTACTGACGCGATGAGCTTGTTTCAGCTTCCACGGAGTTTCATTCTAGAGATTGGGCGGATTTGCTCTAAGATATGGTGGGGCAACAGTCTGAAGGATCGGAAAATGCATTGAATTTCTTGGAAACACCTGTGTTCGGCTAAAGTTAATGTAGGATTAAGCTTTTGGGATTTATCGATCTTTAACCGAGCCTTGCTTGGAAAGCAGTTTTGGAAAATCTTGGAAAATTCAACGTCATTTGTTGCTAAAGTGTTGAAAGAAAACTACTACCCGAGATAAAACTTTATACAAGCAGTGGCTAAGGAGGCAAATTCATTTTTGTGGAAGAGTCTAGTGTGGGGGTTGGGGTTGCTGGAAACAGTTTTATGGTGGAAAGTGGGTGATGGTTCATACGTTTTGGTATATAAGGACAAGTAGCTTGCTAGGCCTACTTCTTTCCAGGTTATGCGAGACCGGTTTTGGGTGAATTTGCTATGGTAAAATGACCGATAAGGCCTAATGGTGGATGGAATGTGGAGTTGGTTAACATGAGTTTCGAAGAGAGTGACACGACAACTATTTTAAGTCTTCCAATAAGCTCATATCAGGTTAGTGATAGCCTTATGTGGCATTATGACTAGGCTAAGGTTTGTACTATAAAAAGTGGCTATCGGTTAGGGTGTGATCTTTCGAATCCAGCTGGTTGTTCGGGTTTGAGAGGGACTGAGTCTTGGTGGAAGTTTCTTTGGAGGGTGGAGATTCCTATAAAAGTTAAAATATTTATTTAGAGGGCTTGTAAGAATTGGATACAAACTAGGGGGAACTTGAGATGAAAAAGGATTAATGTGCCTACTAGATGTCCTGTGTGTGATAAAGAATGTGAGACGTCGTTTCATACGGTGTAGAGCTACTGTAAATTGGAGAGTGTCCTTAACTATTGGCTGTCTGATTAGATTGTGTATGGTGGTGTACAGTTGCAGATCCTTGATTATCTGCATGAGTGTTTGAATATTTGAAGCGAGGAGGTTATGAGGTTGTTTTGTATGGTTATGTGGAGGGTTTTGTTTCATAGAAACCAGGAATTTCATGGGTTGAAAAGGGTGGATTTGGGGGAGGTTGTTAGTTGGGCAACTATGTGTATGTCTGATTTTAGGAAGGCTAATCTTCGAAGCCCGTTGCTGATGGATAGGCATATGAATGGTGTAGGGTGTTGGCAGCCACCGTGTCAAGATATGTATAAATTGAATTATGATGTGGTTATTGATTTGGTTAGAAATGTTGTTGGTATGGGTATTGTGGTCCTTGATTATGATATCTTTATTGTTGGGGCTAGTAGTCAGTGAATACAGTCGACTTATAGTCCCCAAGTGGCTGAAGCAATGGCTATCTTTCGGGGTCTTATGTTATCCCATGATACTGGGTTCATGCCAGTGTAGATTGATCCAATGCGGCAGTGGTGGTGGGATGGGTCAATGATGCTAAGGTTATCTGTTTTGAGGTGGGTTTGATTGTTGAAGCTATCAAACTCCTCTCTAAGAGTGTGCGGTTCTGCTCTTTTAGTTTTGTTTCGAGAAACTTTAACCATGTGGCCCATTGTTAAGCTAAGTTAGCTTTGTCCAGTGATAAGGACCAGGAGCATCCTCTTTGTATTACTACGTTATTGTTGGTGGATTACCCCAATAGGTTGTAAGGTTTTTATGTTTGAATAAAGTCTTTTTTTTTGTAAAAAAAAGTAACTTAAAAAGATTTCAAAATTATAAATATACTTGAACAACAAAAAAGAAAAGCATTTTTTTTTTACAAAATAAATAAAGATAAAATGAAGGGGATCTAATCTTCTTCATCAAATGGATGGAAGATATTTGATCTCCTACATCATTAAATAAAAATAGATGTAGCAATCAGAAATTGCTTAATTTTTACCATGCAAGTCATGTAGAGGGAAGAGACCTAGTCATGCGGTTATTGACAAGGCAGTTTACGACGTCAAAAAGACATAATATGTATTGGTTTTGAAAACTGATTTTCAACCACTTGCAACCACAATTAAACACAAAACTTAGTAAAATGGTAAGCAAGTGGTCGTTCTCAAGGATTAGAATGAAACGTCGAAATGCTTCCTAAGCTACGTTAGACTGACTAAGTGCATAAAAAGATAAATCATAATTGATAGAGATTGGATGATTGTTTTGCTGACAAGAAAGTAAAATAACAAGTGAAATGAAAGAAATGGGAAAATAGAATCTTAACAATCTAGATAAGAATATGATGTAAACAAATTAAGAGATGTCTAGGGAATTGATAGAGTTGCAAATGGATCATGAGCAATGCTTAAATAGCTTCATTAATGCTCGGTTCATACAATTAAGACCGATCTCAAACGAAAGTGTGATTTGGTCGTAAATTCTAAACCAAACTGTATCTCACCAAAATTCCTCATCTATGGTATTTATAATAAGGGGATAATGGTGAGATCGGTTATTGAAGATCAAATGGCCTTGGTAATTGGGGGTGATATTCCTACCAACAACCTATCCTATTCACTATGAGCCCTAATCAATTAAAGGTGTCAAGTCTCAACCAATTTTATCTCAAATTATCTTACCAATATTACAATTAAAGAGTGATGTTTAAATGAATCACATAATGAATAAGATATAGTTAAGCATGTGAATAGAACTATAATTATATAAACATATGATTGAAAGCTAAACAAAATCCACTATCCAATATTTTCTTACATCAAGCCCCTAAAATAGGGGTTTCATTTCACATGATTACAAACAAAGAAAGGTGGTAAAATTTAAAGAAATAACTCATGAGTCTCTCTTGTAGGCATGATCCCTCATTGATGCTCCTTGCTTGAATCTTGATGCAAAGAATGGAAGCTAGGATGTGTAATGAGGATGGAGTCAATGGAAAATGACACAGGAAAGAAATGTAGAAGATGGGTAGAGGGGAATGATTTAGTTGAAGTAATCTAGATTTTGATTTTATTTTATTTTATTTTTTTGGATAGAAAAGATGATTTCAAGATCAGAAATGGATGATGTATTTTGAATATGATGTGTAAAGTATGGGTCTTTGAAAATGAATCTAAGGGATGTATTTATACTAATCCAAAAAGCAAGCTTGTAACCGCCAGATTCGCTGAGGTGGCATGTGTTGCGGCCCGATTGTCGTGGTTTGGATGCAACAACATTGGTCGTAATAGACAGTTATATGTCTCTCGGTCTAGTTTTCACGGCTGTTGCACTAGTGACAACGTAGGCAGCATCTGGATCTGGGATATTCGCATGATTGTCATGGTTGCATCAAGCGACACAGGTTACGATTTCCTCTGATTTTTTCTTCGTTGTCTTTTTCCTTCATTGTCGCGGGGACTGTCAACCGACGTTAAGCTCATGATATTCTATGATCTTGGTTCATTGTTTGCTCTTTAAAAAGGTCGAGGTTGTCACCCAGCGACTCATTGCCAACGACATCCTCTCAAATTATTTGACAATCTTCAAGCTTTAATTGTCTTAGTTGTCATCTAGCGACGCATTGCCGGCAACATTATATGGTTAGGATTCACGGTCTTCACATAGCGTCCATATCAGCAACATTGATGTTCTGCTTCTAAACTTCCCACTTTTTACACTTTTGACCCATAATTCTTCAGTTAAGCCCAGTGATGCAATATCACCTACAATTCAAGATGTCGAATTATCAAATTTCACCCGAGAACACACAAATAGAGTTGGAATTAGGGGCTAAAAGCATATACAAATTTAGCTCGATCAGTTATTAGTTGTGATGTTAAAATAAGGATGGATTCATGAGTGTGTCATGGCCACATTGGTATGAGTGATGCAATTCCACGATTGCATGCAGTAGTGCAAATCCTTATTAATTTGAGTACTCAGTTTGTTGCTTATTTTGTTATTGTTGTTTCTAGCTCAAACGTAGCCTTCAGCTTATAAATAGAAGATTGTAATTGTATTAAGGTTATGTTAAATATTACTAATAAAACTTCCCTAAAATGTCTTATTTCCTATTCTTCCCATACTGTTTCTCTCTTATTTCTTTCCATTTTGCTATTGAATGCATTAGATACATATCATGTTGGTATCAGAGCATTCGGTCCATGAATACATGTCGCAAATCTAATGTTGAATTTCAGAATGAAGTTCATGAAATATTAACTTGACACGAGTCGAGTTTCAATCAAGTCAACTCATCATTCGATCGGGTCAACGAAACCTTGCAAACGAGCATGACCATCTTACAAGCACCGCGTGTCTACCAATCCTCAAAACTAGTAGACAAAAACATCAACCCTTTTTCTTTTGGTGAATCCTTACACAACCGAGTCACCATTAACACCAACAACTCACCCACCACACTTTCTCCTGACTGTAACCATACCCAACTCAAGCTCTCTTTTTCCAAATTCAAACCCGAGGATCCCTATGGCTGGATTTATAAGTCCGAACAATAGTTCAAATTTAAATGCATTCTTTCTCCTCACAAAGTTCAGTTGGCTTCCTTCCACCTAGAAACAATCGTACTACAGTGGCATCGATGGTATAACAAAATTAAAAGACCACTCTCTTGGACCGAGTTCACTAAAGTCATACTCCAGATTTCGATCCAACCGATTACGAAGATCTGTCGGAGGCACTGACCATACTGAAACAACTTACCACCATTGAAATGTACCAAGTTGAATTTGAGCTACTGCCAGCGTATCGATGATCTCCCCGAGAATTACTTAATTGGTTGCTTTATTGCAGGACTCAAGGATGATGTTTGGTTAGATGTGAAAACAAGCAATCGAGAATGTTATCCGATGCAATTTGAGTGGCTCGCCTAATTGAGGAATGAAACACCCTCCAATGGAAGGCCGACCTTTCTATCCACATGCCAGCTACTCCAAGCCCAGCATCCATGAATTCATCACCTGAAATTCTCGGACCATCTCCAACCAACAAAACAAATCGGCCCACCTCCATTTCGTTCCAACGGATCACAAATCAAGAAGCCCGAGAACGATGCAAGAAGGCACTTTGTTACTATTAAGATGAAAAATTCTTATCTGGTCATCGCTGTGAAAAACTACAGTACGTTATTCGTGATAAAAGACTTTAACTTCCACCCGTCAACAATCTCATTGACGAAGAGGCCTAATTCCATCCTTACAAACAAGGATGATTTTAAAGGGATGGAATAATATGGCTTAATTTTCACCATGCAAGTCATGTAAAGGGAAGGGACTTAGTCATAGGGTTGTTAGTTATGCTGTTAATATAACGAGGAATTCATGAATGTGTCATGGCCACGTTGGTATGAGTGGTGCAATTCCACGATTGCAAAGTGGTGCACATCCCTATTATTTTGTTTAGTCAGTTTATTGCTTATTTTGTTATTGTTGTTTCTTGCCCAAATGCAACATTCAATCTATTAATAGCCGATTGCAATTATATTGAGGTTATGTTGAATATTATTGATAAAACTTCCCCAAACAGTCTTCTATTCTCCCCATCTCTTGCTATCTCTCTCTTATTTCTTTCCGTTCTACTGTTGAATGTATTAGATACATATCACGATCTAGAGTTTACTTTATCCCTACATTGATCTCCATCTCTGGTGGATTGCACTTGATGATTGAGCACATCCGTTCTATTTTTTTTGTTTAGCTATTTTAGATGAATTTTGTTTTTTGGAATGATTTTATTTGATTTGTCATTATGTTCTTTAAAAAGAATTGAATTTTGTGTTTGTTCGCTGCAATGGAGATGAAGTTATGAAGAAATTGATGGGTTGGTGATGATTTTGAGGATAGATGGAGGAGTTCATTTCTCCATCAGTTCCCCCCATCGATGATTGTTTTCTACTTGTTTGAATTACATGTACAGGTTGACAAAAGAGCCTTAGACAGGTCATCAACATGCAGAGGACCTGGGATTGGATTGGCTCCTGTAAAATTACAATATGTATCATTTAGGGGCTGTTTGTTTTTTTATCTGAAGTATTATAAGACCTTAATTTATAAGAGATATTGATAAGTCGTAAAAATTAAGATAGAATGATATGTTTGTTTTCTTATCTTGAATGACTTATCACAAATGTATATTTTTTAAAATTTTCCATTTATAACCTTCCTCAATTGATATTTGAATTAATAAATTAAATGAAACATGAAAAAGCAAATTAATATATATATATATATATATATATATATATATATATATCTTAGAATCTGAGATCACCGGATCTCATCATCTCAAACTAGATCTTGGTTGAAAAATGGTCCATGTCTCTCCTCCACACGATCGATTTTTTAGTCATTACTCGGGCTAGGCAGGGTCAATATTGTTGAAACACCTAGCACGTTTTTTTTTAAATAAACATTTCTTCAAAACGGCACCGTTTGTGCCTTGAAATTCACCAAACAACCATTCTCATTTGTTATTTCTCACCACCATTCATTCATTCCTAATCCCATATCGTGAAAACTGAAAAACCGTAAACCAAAACCCAAAGTTAAACCCAAAATCAAACCTCAAATCTAACATTTGCCAGTCGCTGACCACTGCAACGGTCCACCAAAACCGGTAAAATGACACTGATATTTAATGGAGTTCTTACAAATTGAATCAATGGAGAAAAATCATAAAATATGAACAAAATCAACACACAAATTACTGAATTAGATTCAAGTGTTGTTGACAAACAAAACTCACAAAGATTTAATGAAAAAAACCTCAAATACAAGCTTTAATGGAGGAGTGAGAAAACTTGAAATGAGAGAAAATGGTGGAAGGCGTGAAAGAGAATGAGAAAAGAAAGCGTGAATGTGTAAAAGAGAGAGAAGAAAGAATAAAGGTTTTTGATTATTTAAAAAGTATAATTGTAAAATAACAAATCATACCCTTTCTCAATGTAAAAATCTATAATACACAACAAAATGTAAAACTATATTAAACATATACAAGACATAAAAATAAAATAAAATTATATTGATGATTTTGTTTGGATTTCATCAAAATATGAGTTTTATTATTGGTTTTAATGATTCATAGGTAGAAAAAAATAAAAACTAAAATAAAATAATTTCAATCGCCTAAACATCCGTCTGGACGCCGCTTAGACCGTCTAGACGCTACACGCTGGTCTACAGTCCGATTATCGTCTTGCGTTTACTAAAACACGAATCACAATCACAACACCCCTTTGTTCTCAAGCAACTAAATTATAGTTATTAATATTTAAAATTCAGTTTCTAATAATTTCTCTTGAAGACTCCTTACTTTCAAAAAAAAAATGAACATTTACCTTAGCTTAATTTGACAAATAGGGTCCCTCAATGACACGTTATCCCCAAAAACAATAAAACAGTCATCCCTACTTCAATTTGTCCCTCAAAGATAAATAAGTTTAGATACCTCTGAATCCAATTTCATTGAGAGTTGATATACTAGTATTTCTTTTACATATATACGACGATTCGAAGTTCGAACATAAACCGACACATTATATTAGGCGATAGTTGATTTGACACATATGTACTTAAGCAAGATGAACCATACTCCATAGTACACACCCTCACATTTATTATTTCTGACCTAAATAAAAGTAATAAATTTGCACTTCAAAGTTCAAACTTTGATATTAAGGTATAGTACCCAAGAAAAGTCTCCCACCACGTGCATCACAACCAAGCACACCTGCATATACTGATAAGCATAGGGGAGGATAGTGGTGTAAAAATGGGCCGGCCGGTGACAGGCCGGTCCGGCCGGCCCAGGAAGTTCAAGGGTCGTTCTGGGAACTGCCCGTGAAGGAAGAGGGCCAGGCCGCGGCCTGGCCCTGGACGAGTAGCGTGCCGGGCCGCTGGGAGGAGGCCCGGCAGGCCGGCCTGCCTGACACTCCAATCCGGCGTGCCAGGCCTGTCGGACCGGCCCAACAGACAGATCAGCCGGTCCGTTCGGCCCAAAATATTTTTATTTTTTTTATTTTTTTTCAAAAAACCTCCAACGGCTGGAATTGATTTCTAGCCGTTGGAGGAAATAAAAATTACCAAAACCCCCCCTACAATCTTTTAAATTATATTTTGACCCACAAATCAAATTTTTCTATAAATACTTCCATCCATTTCATTTTCCATTAACTCTCTCTATCATTCTTTTAATCTCTCATTCTCTCAAATCTCAATCTCTAATATATTCTCCAATTCTCTAAACTTTTTCATTCATTTTGGTTATTACTCTCTCTACAAAATTCTCTATGTTTTCCACCAACACACCAAATTTTAAAGGTACAATTTTGTTATTACTTTTGGTCTAACATATTCTCATAGTAAATTTATATGTTTATGTTTAGATTTGAGTTACTTAATGAAAAAATTATCTATTTAGTTAGTTAGTTTATCAATTTTTGGGCTTTAATGTTAATATTATTTGTTTAGTTTATTAAGATTTTTAAGTTTAGTAGTAATTTTAATATTTGTTATTAATAAATTTAGAAAGTTAATTTGTATTACTGAAATTACTTTTTGTAATAAGTAAATGATGAATGTTAAGTGTAGTAATTAAGTTTGATATTGTTTTTTTCATAAATTAAAATTTTCATTTGTAGATTATGATAGTAAATTTAAGAGTAATGGTTCAAATCATCAATTTTATGTTAGTATATTATGTTAGTAAATTTATCAATTTGATTTGTAGTAGTGAACTAGTGAATTTAAAATTTTATGTTAGTAGATTATGATTTTTTTTGTTTATTTAATTTGTTTTTTAAGTAAATAAATTATTGTAAGTGTTGTATTAGTTATAGTAATTATTGTTAGTAAATTAAGATTACTGTTAGTAAATATTGATTTTTAATTTGACTATTAACTACTATAGTGCTCATATTTTTATTCAGATAATGGATCCTAGCCAGCAGCTTTATTTTCCGGACGGTTTGAATATGCTCAACGATGAATTTGATATTTCAGAACCGACCCATACTAAAGCGGGACCTTCTGGTTCCGGCGTTACACCAACATCACGTCCCAGAAAATTAACATCAGATGTGTGGCAATGTTTCAACATAGTCCAAATGACACTCTCAAACGGGGCGTCTGGCCTCAGAGCTAAATGTAAGTTTTGCCATAAGAATTATGCTACAAGTACGGGGGGAACCGGACATTTGAGACGGCATATGCACAAATGTATGCCTGCACATGGACAGGTAGATACTACAACCCAGACACAGCTTCAACGGCACCCAGACGGGTCCGTTACGTCGTGGCAGTCCGACGTCATGCACGCTAGAGAGTGCTTGGCAAGATACATTGCACAAACTGATCAACCGATCAACCGATCAACCGATCAGTATTGGTGAGAGTCCATTTTATAAAAAATTAATCACATCTGCATATAACCCCCAATATGAACCTGTTTCTAGAACCACCACTAGAAATGATTTGATACGATTGTTTGAAACCGAAAGGGATGACTTAATTGAACCAAGAAGAAGCTGTTTGTCTCCAGAGATGGTGGAGGTATTAACATGCCTTCGGGATTGGGAGCATGCTAAAAAAAGGTTACAAAATCTAACTGTAGATAAAGAACTTAATCTAAATTTCGACAATCTATATATTGATGACCCTTCAGGTAGTGACCAGAGCCAGAACTAGGTTATACTTTTACATATGTATTTATTATTTACTTGTAAGTTGTAAAACGGTTGCACTCTTTTTCTCTTACCAAGTTTTTATCCCACTGGGTTTTTTTTTGGTAAGGTTTTTAATAAGGCAATCATGTAGATATGTATTACTGAATTCCATAAGTGAAAAATAAATAAATAATTAAAAAATTGTTCGTTCTCTTTATTCATTTCAAATCCTAATAATTGTTCGTTCTCTTCATTCATTTTAAATTCTAAACTCTTAACCATAAACTATAAATCCTAAACCATATACCCTAAATCCAAAAAAAAGTAATTTGAAAAAAAAAATTGGATCAAAAAACTAACCCGCCGGATCAGGCCCGTTAGGCCTGGCCCGCCCGACCCGCCAGTGGGGCCCGGCGAGCCGACCTGGCACGGCACGCAGGCACAGCCAGCCTGAGGCAAGCCGGCGTGCCGTGCCGGGCCAGCTTTTCTGGAAACAGGCCTGGCCGGGCCGACCCACGACACCGTCGCGTGCCAGGCCCAACCAGGCCAGTTTCTAGAAATAAACTGGTCAGACCGGACCAGTCCATTTTTACACCACTAGAGGAGGAGACGATTCTATTTTTACCAAATCGTTACTAATCATTTCCAATATTGATATTATTTATAATATTAAATTTTATTAAATTTAACTATTAGATTTATTAAAAGTTATTACTGATAAATATTAAATTTTATTAAATTTAACTATTAGATTTATTAAAAGTTATTACTGATAAAATAAATTTAAAATATATAAATAATGATATTTTTATAATTTAAAAATAAATATTTATTGTTTCGTTAAATTTACGTTCGTGATATTTGACGATTTTTACGTTCACTGTTAACACGTAATTCTGACACACAAGCTACTCTTTACCTTTAAAGTTTTACTGCATCTAAAAGGGGCATTTCAGTAAACATACAACTAGTCAACATCATCATCCTGCTCCCTAAATGGGCATTTCCGTAAATTCAAAGCATCTGCAATTCTGCAACAGGGCGCTCTGGTTTCTTTCTCCTACTTCCATGGACATGGAACAACAAAATTTCTAAAATGGCCCACAACATAATATGAAAGAAAGAGGAGACTGGAAATAGTAATGCCATACTTTGAAGTTTGAACACATGTTGAGAAAACATGATAATTAACAAATAGATCTGCAGTTACACACCAATTAATAGAATCTCTAGTTTAATTAACCAAAATCAACAAAAAAAAAAAAAACCAACCTAGTTTTAATTTCCAGTCCTATTGACGGTCTCCTTGTACCTTAAAATAGAATCAATCCTTTGTAACTTGAGCTGTTGCTTGAACTTGTTGATGAAATCATCAGATTTAGCATCCACTTCATCATCATCCATCTCTGTTACTCTAGCCTTGTTGCTTTCTCTGACAGTCGCTGGTCTACGAGCCTCAACAATATCTCTTTCTTCAAAATGAGAAAAGGCAGACTTGGAGCTCGCAGATTTCTTCATTTTCTTTGGCAGTTTCTTGGGTATCTCTCCAGATGCTGGTTTGGTGTCCGATTTGGTCCTGCCTACTTGATGACTGTTCTTCAGCTGACCATATATCTCATCAAGTGTCTGATCTTGATCTTGAATATGCTCGTCTTCTTCTTCCTTTAGTACTTCTTCTACTTCCTGCTCTTTCTCTTCTTCATGAGTTGGTTCTTCATTTAGTTCTTGTTGAAGACTGTAATGGGTGTCTTCTTCTTCTTCTTCTTCTTGGGTTTTGTGGATAGTAGTAGTAACAGTAGATTCCTGTGATGGGTAGTTGTAGAAATTAATTGACTTAAGCCTCTGTAACAACATGGAGGGAGATCTAGTCAACTGAGGTTGTGGTGGTTGTTGATGTTCATGTTCATGTCCATGCTCATGTTGCTGGGTATAATGAGATGGAAAATGGGTGTCCAAAGATGGGTTTTGAGCAAACAAGGAAGTGGGTTCCTGGGATCTGTGAGTGTAGAAATTGATGGATTTGAGTCTCTGCAAAACAGATGGAGATCTAACAAGTTGACGATGTGGTTGTGGGTCTTGTGGATGTTCATGACTGGGTTTGGGATTAGCCAATCTTGAAGTGGTGAATATGGTTAAGATCATGACATTAAGGAACACAAACATAACCGTAGGAGTGAACCAGCTGTTCATGGATGCCCATATTGACACAGATTCTTCAAACATGGCTCTCTGGTCTCAGGATTAAACACACAAGAGTGAAGAGTGCATCAGAGGGTTTTATTGAGTGGATATTTTGGTTGCTCGATTTGTGAATATTTCTATTTTTATTATTTTACTATCTCGAGGAACACGTGTTTTCATTTGACTGGTCAGTGGGAAATAGACAAAAGAGAAGAGGTGGGTGAGAGTTAAGAGGATTAGGTTTTTAAAAAAGCTCAACTGTTAAAACCGGTAAAAGATACATCGTACGTATATCAGAAATAAAGTTTTTTAAAATATATATATATATAATTATTTGATTGTAAAAAAAAAAAATTATTTAAAAAAATATCTTCCCATCAGTTTTTTTTAATAGAGATTTAAACTCTACTAGTCTCTATTAGTCTCTACGTATTTTAAAAAAAAAACATTCTTAAAAATCCAATCAAACAACTCTGAAAAATCCAAACAGACGTTCGTAAATTTTTTAAACCGATAGAAAACTCAATCAAACGAACACTTAATGAGTTAATATGAGATTGCAGTTGCATCCTGTAAGAACATTTCCAACTCAAAGTATCAATTTACTGTAACCTTATAGTAACTTTTATATCACCATTTTCAAACCAAGAATATTTTTAAAATGTTTATTTTTTTTTTATTTTTTAACAATTGACGTTTCATCTCGAAATTAATATAATATTATAATAAATTAATAAATTAATAATTATAAATTAGTATTTTTCTTTATGATAAAAAATGTCAATTCTGATTCATTATCATCTTTTAAAAATTATAAAAGATTAAAAATAATTAAGAATTTATTTTTGAGGGAAGATCGGGTCGCGTTATCTGAATGATGATGATGAATTAATTTGTTTAAAGGTAAACAATGATATAATTTTTTTTATAGAAAAAACTAAAAAAAAAACAAAAATCTTGTCTTGAGAGATGGTTCTTCCATTATCATCATCCATCTAAAAAAAATATTCATTTTTGAGAACCCAAATCTTCGATTTGTTATTCTTCGATCATTATTCATCAACTTTTTTTTTCTCTCAAACATTATGTTAATAGTCATGCCTTTTGATACCATGTAGGGCTGGCTTGCCACTACCTACCTCAAGATATCAATCTCTACACCGCCTAAGGATCAAGACCAGCCTGTAGTGAGATAACTCCTACCAAGTACCTCGGAAACAAGTCATTCAACCTAGAACCCGGGTGTTTCGGTACTTCCACCTAGGAGATTTCAGCATTTACGAAAAGCACCACGATGTCCAACGGAATACCTCGATACCATCTTGCCACCTTCTAAGAATGTGAAATGCCCTAGACAAGAAGGAAGTTAGCCGAAAAGCTTCAGAATGATCGGTCAAGCGCCATGTCACAAGACTGGTACCTCGAGGTACCTCGCCATTTGATACGCATAATCGTGATTTCTCCTCCAAGCTACATAGTTGACTTCTTCACCATTAAAGCATCATAATGCGACCCGATATGTCAACGGATTCGCCATTCATTCAAATTTAAATCCAAACGGAAATCTGACGTAATCAATGGGAGTAATTCCCGCGTAATTTGATTCCACCACCAACGTCAATCATTTTCGGTAACACGACCAATCAATTGGTTTAAATTACAGGGATTTGATTGACGATGACGATAGATTAAAAAGGAACGTCAGGATCTAGACAGGGCATTGATAAATCTAAAAACAGAGAGAAAAAGGGCAAAAAAAAATTCACCATTTTTCTCAAAGGATTTAGCCACTTATCGACACGTACGAGTTCGCTATCTCCAATGAAATTCCCTAAAAAGTGTGTGTCCATAAACCTAGAGGGGGGGTGAATAGGTTTTTAATTCGATTGATTATCAATTTCACGAATTACTCCATATTACCAAATCTATCACATTCTATCAAGTGTTCAAATAAATGATAATAAACATAAAGCAATAACAACACGCAATATATACGTGGAAACCCTCCAAATGGGAAAAACCACGGGTTGTTCAGTGAGCCACTTGATCCTCAAAATCCACTATTGAATGAAAGTTACAACCTAGGTTGACCTCCCGTCACATCTAATACGGTTACAAACCCTTTCACTCTACCCGACGACCCTTTTATAGTGATTTTGGATCATCAACCTTGTGCACTAACCACTTAGCCACAAGTTTAATCAACAATGAGGAGATAATGACAACCTAAGTGATTATGCAAGAATATTCTATATGCAAAAATGCTAGGTCAAAACATTCATGCTTATCTAGGATTAATAATGATAAGAAAAGCAAATCCTAGATATCAATGTTCTAAATGCAAAGATAAGAATAATTAGCTAGAAGGGTAAAACCGTCCTAAATTCTAACTATCACTAATCAATACTCTCAACCAACAATCAATATCACAAGGATGTCATAAAAGCTATTAAACATACAAGCATGCATTTAATTTGCAATAAAGACTAAAACCTAGGTATACATGTCTAAGTAATGAAACAGACAGGGATTTGATTGACGATGAGGACGGATTAAAAAGAAACATTAGGATCCAGACAGAGCATTGATAAATCTAAAAACATAGAGAAAAAGGGCAAAACAATTTCACCATTTTTCTCAAAGGATTTAGCCACTTATCGACACGTACAAGTTCGTTATCTCCAATGAAATTCTCTAGAAAGTGTGTCTATTAACCTAATAGGGGTGAATAGGTTTTAAATTCGATTGATTACCAATTTCGCGAATTAATCAATATTACCAAATCTACCACATTCTACCAAGTGTTCAAATAAATGACAATAAACATAAAGCAATAACAACACGTAATATATACGTGGAAACCCTCCAAATAGGAAAAATCACGGTTGTTCAGTGCGCCACACTCGATCCTCAAAATCCACTATTGAATGAAAGTTTTCAATCTAGGTTGACCTTCCGTCACATCCAATACGGTTACTAACCCTTTCACTCTACCCGACGGGCCTTTTATAGTGATTTTGGATCATCAACCTTGTGTACTAACCACTTAGCCACAAACTTAATCAATAATAAAGAGATAATGGAAACCTAAGTGAATATGCAAGAATATTCTATATGCAAAAATGATAGGTCAAAACATTCATGCTTATCTAGGATTAATAATGACAAGAAAAGCAAATCCTTGAAGAAGATGATGCTCCATGCTTAGATGATCCTAGAATGAAACTAAATGACCATGAGATAAAGTTAGGTTGAGTAAAAATGAGTGTTTAGGAGTTTTTCTCTCTCTAGAAAAGCTAGGTTACTCAAAGATGGATTTTTGGACTCCTTAAAATCAAAGAGAAAATAAGAGAACATATATATATGGTGCCCTACACAAAGTGACGTCGTTTTAGACGAAA
This sequence comes from Dipteronia dyeriana, assembly GCA_032871835.1. NCBI lineage: Eukaryota > Viridiplantae > Streptophyta > Magnoliopsida > Sapindales > Sapindaceae > Dipteronia > Dipteronia dyeriana. The sequence continues at coordinate 57,529,402 of CM065300.1, read as the reverse complement.
GGCAACCAAATCCCATCAAGACCGCTGGTTGGACCGCTGGTTGGACCGCGGTACAGGTAAGTGTCCAGACTCTGGCACAGAGAGCGATGCATCACCTTGATAACATCGCTCTGTAGACCATTGTGCATGCAAGTGAACAGACCGCGGTCTGGACAACATGCGACGCCTGGGAAACTTCGCTTGGGAGACCATTGTGCATGCAAATAGCACATGCCGCGGTAGCAGCAACTTGTAACCACTAGAGAACACCGTTGTGCAGACCGCGGCGGAGGTAATGCACAGGAAGCGGTCTAAACCGCGATACAGATGAAAAATCCTCTTTTAAGGCACATAAGATGCATTAAACACCCAAGCAAGAGTTAAGGAACAAAAGGCACACAAGAAGGCAAATAAGCAAGTATGTAAGATGATCAAAACATACATGTATGTATGTGCACTAATACCTCTTCAATGAAAGTTAAGCAAGTGATTTTACCTTTGAAGCTTGAGCTTGGTCACGAACAATGATGGCCTAAACTACCCTTACATATTAATCCCCAAATGTGGTTGTCAACGAAATAAGTCAATCAAACACCGAGGAACTTACAATCTTCCCCTTTGGCTATTTCGTGACAAAACCACCACTCACATATCATTCTCACAAATAAACAAAATAAAAAACAAGGGGTTAACAAAAGATGTTTCTACAATACAAAGAGATGCCTAAACACTAGATCTTCAAGACATCCATCTCTTGTAGAATGATCATCCCTACAAAACAAAGAACTACACTTTCCAAGACAATTGTATGTGAAGAGATCAAGATAAATAAAAACAATCGCAATTTGCATGAAATAGAAACAAGTGACATGCAATCAACAATGCACATGCAAAAACTCCCCCTAAAAGCGGCATTCTCCCCTTATATGCAAAAGCAACACAAACTCCCCCTAAATCCCCAACATTACTCTTCATTTTTGTCACAAGATAGGCAAAGGAGTATTCCCCAACTGTGACACTTTTAGCAAAGTGAGATATTTACAATGTAAATGCATAATCATATATAACAGCTTTATGTAATTTAAGTAAGAGAGAGAGAGAGAGAAATTCAAGGAAGTTTGATTTTTGGAACATGTGTAAAAAGATTGCCTTGAATGAAATACATGCAACATCAGCTTCCAAAAGCATGGTATTTGGAAAAGGAAAAAAAAGCACATGAGGTTCCAAGAGAAGTCAAACCAATTTGCACCAATTTTTCAATAGAAAACAAGATATAGTTTAACATAAGACAAGAGCAACTATCAAGCTTTACAAGCTAAATAATACATGAGCGACTATTGTGCCCTTTTAGATTTTTTTCGGGTGAAATACCCGTATGATAGTAGCCTTGTTCAACAAGTAAAGAGAGAGACTAATGGATTATGAAATCCTTAAAATGGATACAAGATCCTTATTGATTGTAGTCTCAAAAGTCACTCTCACACAAATTTGCAATCATTTGAAAGCATTCAATAAATTCATCATGCATATCAATTTAAGCATGTCAAAATCAAGTTTTCATAAACATGGAGATAAACTTTGGGTCAATCAAATTTACTTCCCAATCAAATTTTCTAGTCCAAAAATGCATGTTTGAACACAAATGGGACATAAATTTCAAATAAGCCAAATGCACACTTATTAAAAAAAATCATATAATAATATATGCACCTAAGATACTCAAGAAATTAATTAAAGAGCATAAAATTGAACAATTATTTGCTTATTGAAATGTAAGTTCGCTCTCTTTACTTGAGCTCCCAATAGACCTACTAAGAGATTTAAACTTAGTTGAAACTAATGGTTTAGTAAACAAGTCTGCTAGTTGATCATTTGTGCCCACATGTTCAAGTGCAATGCATTTGCTCTCAACTAGCTCTCTAATGAAGTGATGTATAATGTCAATATGCTTGGTTCTAGAATGTTGGAAAGGATTTTTTGAAATATTAATGGCACTCATGTTATCACAATAAAGGGTTAGAGGACCTTGCTCAAAGCCATAATCCACAAGCATTTGCTTCATCCATAGGAGTTGTATGCAAGCACTCCTGACAACTATATACTCGGTCTCGACTGTGGATAAGGATATGGAGTTTTACTTCTTGCAAAATCATGACACAAGATTGTTCCTTAGGAAGAAGCAACTTCTCGATTTACTCTTCCTATCATTACAATTACTTGCCCAATCTGCATCACTAAAGCCAACTAAGCTAGCATTAGTGTCAAAAGAGTACTATATCCCATAGTTGGATGTCTCATTCACATATCGAATGATTCTTTTCACGGAGGAGAGATGGGATTCATCGGGATTGACTTGGTACCTAGCACACACACCAACACTAAAGTCTATATTGGGCCTACTAGCCGTTAAGTATAGCAAGCTCCATATCATGTCCCAATATAGGCTTTGATCCACACTTTTTCCATTAGCATCCTTGCTAAGTTTCAATGTGGTTTTCATAGGTGTGTCACAATGTTTGGCATTCTCAATGACAAATTTATTCACTAGGTTCTTGGCATATTTAGCTTGGGATATGAAGATCCCATCATGCATTTGCTTGATTTGTTAGCCTAGAAAGTAATTTAGTTCACAAACCATGCTCATGTCAAACTCATGAGTCATGACATCGATAAATTGTTGAACTTTCCAGTTGTTGGTGGAACCAAAAACGATGTCATCAATATAAATTTAAGCTATGAATAACTCATCTTTAGTGCACTTTATGAACAAAGTCTTGTCAACACTACCTCTAGAGTAGCCATTGTCAATAAGATAAAGAGTGAGGCGCTCATACTAAGCTCTCAATGCTTGTTTCAACCCATATAGTGCCTTTTTGAAGAGATAAACATGATTTGGGTGGTGTGGATCCACAAACCCCTTGGGTTGCTCAAAAAACACTTCCTCTTGTAAGAAGCCATTGAGGAAGACACTTTTAACATCCATTTAATGCAATTTAAACTTGTGCACACAAGATATGGATAAGAGAAACCTAATGGACTCTAATCAGGCAATGGGAGCAAAAGTCTCCTCAACGTCGATACCCTCAATCTGAGAGTACCCTTGTGCTACAAGTCTAGCCTTGTTCAGCACAATGTTGCCATCCTCATCGGATTTGTTCCTATAGACCCACTTGGTGCCTATCACATTAGTGTTCTTTGGCCTAGGAACTAGAGTCCAAACCTTATTTTTTTCAAATTGGTTTAGCTCTTCTTGCATAGCAAGAACCCAAAACTCATCACTTAAGGCTTCATCAACCTTTTAAGTTCAATTTGAGAGGTGTAGCAAGTATAGCTAATTTGATTGGCCATTTGTTGTATAGTCCTAACACCTTCATTAACATCTCCAACGATATTAATTTTATCATGAAGTTTCCTAACCCAAGGAACGGGTTCATTAGTGTCCAAAGATGGATCTCTATCAAGATATTTATCATTCTCTTCACTATGATCCAACTTCACATCAATTGAAGTCTCACCATTCTCCTTCAAAGGTGAATCATGAAACACACTAACCTCCTCATCATGGTTACTCAATTTTGGCCTATAATCATCTATGACAACATTGGATGATTTAATGACTCTTTTAGTTTTTAAGTTAAACACTCTATATGCCTTACTAGTTAGAGCATAACCAATGAAAATCCCCTCATCACTCTTAGCATCAAACTTGCCAAGTTGATCTCGGTCATTGAGAATATAGCATCTGCTTCCAAATGAAGCTACATTTGACTTCTTACCCTTCCATAATTCATAGGAGGTTTTTCAAGTACCGAGACATAAAAACACTCTATTTCCTATATCACTATTCAGATCTTCTCAAATAGGGCATTTGGCTCATTGGAGAGAATTCTCAGCGAGATTTTTGGTGCGATAATTGGTTGGGGGTTCCCATTCTTGAGCTTCTGGGAATTCCTGATTTCTTGGCTACCCTTCTCAAGGCAAGGGTTTCTGATTTTATTTACGAGGGTAAGTGGGTTCTTGAAGATAGTTTTTGAGTCCGTTTTCCAGATCTATATTCTCGGATCGATAGCGTTGCTATCTCTCCAGTTATAGATTCTTTGGTGTGGGCTCATTCTCTGGATGGGCAGGTTTCTTACAAGTCGGCTTATTCCTGTATGATTCGTGATTCATCGTAAGTCACTTGGTGGAGAGATATTTGGTGTCATTTTATCCCTCTCTCCCTGTCAGCTTTGACATGGCGTCTTTTGTTGAATCGGCTTCCTACAGAGGATCGCTTATGTAAGGTTGGGTTTCACTTAGCTTTCCGATGCAGTGTTTGTGGGGTTAGCAGTGAGTCGTCTAATCATCTTTTCATTCGATGCCCCTTAGCAGTTGCTCTTTGGGAGTCGGTTTTCTCAGCTTTTCAGCTATGTATTTCTGTCGATACGTGGAGTTCGTTTTTCTCTCAGGCCATGTCAGTTTCGTTTAGCGATCAAGTGCATGTTTTATGGAAGATAGATATTCATGCTGATATTTGGAGTGTGTGGTTTGCCCGTAATCAGTGGATTTTTGAGAGTAAGACTATGGATTTCAGATCTGCTTTATCTTTTGTTTGGCGTGCGGTGTCTGACGCTAATCGGTTAGAGATTGGGTGTATGCGTAATTGTGTAGATGATCTTTTGATTCTTCATCGTTTTGATCTTCATGGCCGTCCGGCTAGGGCCCTTGTTATCAAGAGTGTGATTTGGTCACCTCCGGCTCCTGGTTGGACCAAAGTTAATATTGATGGTGCAGCCTTGAGTTCTCCAGGGGCTGGGGGTTGTAGGGGTATTTTTCATAATTGTAGAGCTTTTGTAAAGGGTTGTTTTGTTGTTCCTCTTGATCATGTGTTTGCATTTGAGGCAGAACTTCGTATAGCTTCGATAGCTATTAATTTTGCTTGGCAGAATGGGTGGCATCGGATCTGGCTTGAGAGTGATTCTTCTTATATGGTTCAGCTGCTCTCCTCTCGCTCTGAATAGGTTCCTTGGCAGATTCGACAGGCTTGAAAACGCTGTATCTATCAGATATCAAAAATGGAGTTTCAGGTTGCTCATATCTTTAGGGAGGGGAATCAGGTTGCAGACGCTCTTTCTAAGCATGATTTGGGGTTAGAGGTCGATTTGTGGTGGGAAAACTCCCCGTCTTTTTGCTCTTTATTAGTTGACAATGATTGCATGGGTAGAGAGTTTTTTCGTTTTTCTTGATGTTTTTTATTTTTATGGCCTGCGTGCCAATGTCTTTGTTAGGATTGTTTCCCTTCGTTTTTATGTTTTTCTGGTGTTTTTTACTCTTCATTTTATTCTTTTTATATTATTGATGGATACTGCATTGAGGATTTTCAGCATATGATCGCTTGTGTTGCTTTTTCCCTCTAAGTCATTCCAATTTTATCAAAAAAAAGTTGTATTCACGGTCTCGACCCAAAGATTCCTAGGCACATTGTTGTTAAGCAACATCACACGGGTCATCTCTTGAAGGACCATATTCTTCTTCTCTACTACCCCATTTTATTAAGGAGTTCGAGGAGCCGAGACCTCATGGGAGATGCTAAGACTATCACAAAACTTTTCAAAACAGACATTGTCAAATTATCTCTCATGATCACTCATAATTCTCTTAATACATTTTATGTGAGAATCCTTCTCATTTTGAATTTTAGTGTAAAGCATTTTAAAATTTTCAAAAGCTTCAGATTTTTCTCTAAGAAAGTAGGTCCATGTAAATCTAGAAAAATCATCAACACATACAAAGATGTACCTCTTACCACCGAGACTCTCGGTTTGCATGGGACCCATAAGGTCCATATGAATAAGCTCTAGTGGCTCTTTGGTGGCGAGATACTTACTCTTCTTATGCACACGCTTAGTTTGCTTTCCTTGTTGACAAGGTCCACAAACTCCCTCGATCCTCTTCCCAAACTTGGGAAGGCCTCTCACAACATTCAATCTTTCAAGCACTTTCAAGTCCTTAAAATTCATGTGGTCAAGCCTTTGATGCCACAATTCGACTTGATCACAATTAGACAAGTTACAAGAGATATCAGTAACATCAAGACAATAACAATTGTCACTTGATCTCTTACCTTTCAAAAGGACTTTCCCATCTTCTTTAAGAATAGAGCAACCAACATTGCCAAACATAACTGAAAGTCCTTCATCACTTAAATGTGAAATACTAATTAAGTTTGCTTTCAAGCCATCAACATAAAGGGCATTGGACAAGAAGGGTAAACCAGGAATGGATATGTTTCCTTTCCCTATAACCTTTTTTCGTGAACCATCACCAAATGTGAAAATTCTATCATCCTCCATCACAAGAGTCTCGAAGAAACTCTTGTTTCCGGTCATATGCCTAGAACACCCACTATCAAGGTACCAAGTGTTGGTGGCTTTGGCTTTCAAGGCTACTTGAGCCACATGACAACAATATTCATCCTTTCTAGTCCACATAGAAGGAACAATACTATTTCTAGGAGCCATGGGTTCATTTTCTCTAAAATTCCTCGGTGCATACATGTTGGCTCTTCTAAGTATATTCTTCTCAATCATGCTTTCAAAACGACACAACTTAATAAATTTAAACAATTCGGCCTTATGTGACCTTCAACACAACAATAATGACAAATGGGAGTAAAGTAAGAATTCATACCATATCCTTATGCAAGCATGGAAGGCTTCCCTCTCCTTTGATTAATCCTTTGGTGTTGAGTCGAATCTCTTCTTTGAAACACCCTTTGTGGTTGACCCAAATTAGCTTCCCTTCTTGGTTGTGGGTGAAAAGTCCTTTGTTGACTTTGAGAGCTTCTTGGAAGTTGAGGTCTTGTTTGATGAGCTCTAGCTTTATATGGATGAGATTTAGCTTGAGGCTTTGTTGGAGCCTTCATTTGAGCTTGCTTTGATGATTCTCCAACTTCGACCAATCTCATTAGTTGGTGTGAAGCTTGAACTTCTCTAAACTCTTGACTCTTGACTCTTGACAAAGATGGTATTCTTCAAGGAAGTGGTATCCTTGCCTTCCACATATCTTAGGCCCTTCTTATCACTAGGACTCTTCCCACTTGATAGCATCTTGTCAAGTTTCTTGGTTCTGGATGTTATCTTGGCAACCAATTCTTCTGCTTCCCAAAGCTCAATCTTCAAGTTCTTTTCACTCTTCTTAGTGATCACAAGCTCCAATTTCAAGCTCTCTTCTAACTCTTTTCCACTTTTTACTTTCTCACTCAAGTGAGTTACCTTGGAAGTCAACTCCAGATTCTCTTTTTTTCAACTATTGTATCTCATTCTTCTTCTTCAATCTAGACTTTTCAAAGAACTTCATAAAGTCCATATAGTTCATTCCTTTATCAACCTTAAACCTAGAGTTAGAAGAGGTACTCTCATCACTAGAGTCATCTACTTATTCCTTATCGCTCACTACTTCATTATCATTATGAGATGTATTGAAGGCAATGAAGTTTGCAACTCTATATTCATCATCAGAAGATTTTTCTCCCTCTTCTAAGTCTTCACTATCACTTCAAGTGGCCGTCATCGCCTTCCCTTTCTTTTTTTTTCTTCAAATTGGCACATTCTGGAGCAATGTGACCAAAGCCACTACATTCATAGCATTGAATGCCCTTCTTGGAGTCACTCTCTTGAGACCTTTCCATCTTCTTGAAAGGTTTTTTCTTCTTCACTTCCTTTCCCTGGACTCAAACCCTTTCCTTTCAAAATTCATGAATTTCTTGAATCTTCTAACCATAAGAACCATTTCTTCATCTGAGTCCTCCTCCTCTTTTTCAAACTTGGAGGTCTTCAAGGCAATACTCTTTTACTTCTTCGGGGATGTGGATGTGGTGGTCCATCTTGACTCAAAAGCTAGAAGTCTTCCAATGACTTCACTTGGCTTCATATTCTTGTACTCATTATTCTCCTCAAGTGTCGTCACCTTTGATTCGAACCTTGACGGAAGTGACCTCATAATTTTTTGCTTGATTCTCCTATCCAAATAGGGGTCACCAAGGTGATGGCTTTGGTTGACGATATCCATCAACTTCACTTGAAAGTAATTGAAGTATTCATGCTCCTCCATCCTAATCATCTCAAATTTCATTTGGAGGACTTGGAGCTTTGAGTCCTTAACTACTTCGGTTACCTCATGAGCTGTTTGAAGAATGTCTCAAGCCTCCTTTGCAATCCTAGTGTTTTGAACCAACTTGTATTGATTATCGTCCATGGTGCAAAGGATGGCATGCATAGCCTTGTTGTTCCACTTGGATGCTTCAAACTCTTGAGTACTCCAACTAGACTTAGGCTTGAGAGCTTCTACACCATCGTTAGTCATCTTCAGAAGAGCATAACCAACTTCTATTGCCATCCAAGGCCAGTCATCAATTTGGCAAAGATATGATTCCATCTTGCCCTTTCAAGACGTATAATTCACCCCATTGAGCAAGGGCGGCCATGTGTTTGAGGCTCCATCATGACTACCACCGTTTCCACTCATAGTGTTTGAAGGTAATAGATGAATGAGATGCAAACGAAATGCAACACACAAAATGCAATCAACAAAAAAAATACAGAAAGCAAGACACACATAGAGCAAGGATCGCCTAAGTATATCTAGGCACCAGCTCTGATACCAATTGAAATTCTCTAGAAAGTGTGTGTCTATAAACCTAGATGGGGGTGAATAGGTTTTTAATTCGATTGATTACCAAATTCACGAATTAATCAATATTACCAAATCTACCCTATTCTATCAAGTGTTCAAATAAATGACAATAAACATAAAGCAATAACAACACGCAATATATACGTGGAAACCCTCCAAATGGGAAAAACCACGGGTTGTTCGCCACACTCAATCCTCAAAATCCACTATTGAATGAAAGTTTACAACCTAGGTTGACATCCCGTCACACCCAATACGGTTATTAACCCTTTCACTCTGCTCGACGGGCCTTTTATAGTGATTTTGGATCATCAACCTTGTGCGCTAACCACTTAGCCACAAGCTTAATCAACAATAAGGAGATAATGGCAACATAAGTGAATATGCAAGAATATTCTATATGCAAAAATGCTAGGTCAAAACATTCATGCTTATCTAGGATTAATAATGACAAGAAAAGCAAATCCTAAATATCAATGTTCTAAATGCAAAGGCAAGAAGAATTAGCTAGAAGGGCAAAACCGTTCTAAATTCTAGCTATCACTAATCAACACTCTCAACCAACAATCAATATCACAAGCATGACATAAAAGATATTAAACATACAACCATGCATTTAATTTGCAATAAAGACTAAAACCTAGGTATACATGTCTTTGTAATGAAACTATAAAGTCTAGAGCATGTAGAAATTACCTAGTCAAGAAGAAGATGATGCTCCATGCTTAGATGATCCTAGAATGAAACTAGATGACCATGAGATGAAGTTAGGTTAAGTAAAAGTAAATGTTTGTGAGTCTTTCTCTCTCTAGAAAAGCTAGGTTACTCAAAGATAGCATCTTGGGCTCCTTAAAACCAAAGAGAAAATAAGAGAACATATATATATATGGTACCCTACACAAAGTGACATCATTTTTGACGAAAGGCAACCAAATCCAGTCAGGACCGCTGGTTGGACAGCGGTACAAGTAAGTGTCCAAACTATGGCACAAAGAGCGATACATCGCCTGGATAACAACGTTCTGTAGACCACTGTGCATGCAAGTGCATAGACCGCTGTCTGGACAACATGTGACGCCTGGGAAACTTTGCTTGGGAGACCATTGTGCATGCAAATAGCATAGGCCGCGGTAGCAGCAGCGTGCAACCACTAGAGAACACCGCCGTGCAGACTGCGACGGAGGTAATGCACAGGAAGCGGTCTGAACCGCAGTACAGAGGATAAATCCTCTTTTAAGGCACATAAGATGCATCAAACACCCAAGCAGGAGTTAAAGCATAAAAGGCACACAAGAAGGCAAGTAAGCAAGCATGCAAGATGATCAAAACATGTATGAGTGTGTGTGTGTGTGTGTGTGTGTGCACTAATACCTCTTCAATGAAAGTTAAGCAAGTGATTTTACCTTTGAAGCTTGAGCTTGGTCACGAACAATGATGGTCTAAACTACCCTTACATATTAATCCCCAGATGTGGTTGTCAACGAAATAAGCCAATCAAACACTGAGAAACTTACATCTAACAGTTTTTAGAGAGAAAGACAGAGAGAGAGAGAGAGATAACATAGTGAGATCAAATTTGTATCGTTTCCATGATCATTGTACTCCATTAAAGTCATATCACCCATTTGATTAATAAAACAGTTCTCCACTAACAATCACATTCTTTATTCCTCTTTCCTTAATCTCTTTCGAATCTCCTTAGTACTAAGTACTTAACCCCTGCAGTCTACCTAGGTAGCGAGTTAAGGGTGTTAACTGATATTCCTCACATTGAGTGAATTTTCGGTTAACACTTTCTTGCACCGTCTACGGGGAGTTTCCACACCCATTTTTTCAAAGCCTTCAAAAAATTACATTTTTGCTTTCACTGCATACATCATGAAACTTTGATCTTTCCAAGGACATCCCAAAGCATCAGGGCACTAGTCCATAGCCTTCACTTGGAAGGTTTAAAAGAAAGGAAAGAAGTCGAAGCACCATAAACTTGCTCCAGCACCTCTTGCCACCACGCGAGTCACAGCCCAGGTCCTAACTACCCCGGTGGTAGGCTAGGCAATTTGGGAGCGGCAAGCCACGACCTTTGTGGAGAGTGTACACATCAGATTAGTTGCGGAAGGTATCACCCCTCAACTCGTAACGTTATAGGCCAGAGGTGATACCAGTAAGCCAGGTACTAGAGTACCAGCCTTTGATAGATTAGGACCACCGCCATAGATACCGGTCCACTAAAGGCTAGGGCACCTGCTTTCAATTCTAGATAGGTTAGGGCCCGCGCCCCTGGTACCAATTAGGTCGGTGAGCTACCAGCCCCGATCGGTAAGGTTAGCTCTTGACTTCCCACTTAGGGAACCTCGTCAACCAACACAACCAATAGTCGGTGGAAGGCAACCTCGATCAGTTGCGGGAGGGAGCAAGATGAGTTCCTGAGAGAACCCCTTTCCCTAAGAGGAGAACCGAGACGAATCCTTTGTAGCATCAGATAAGTCCGTAAATGAGGATTCTGAGGTCAAGTCTAAGAATGCAGGGAATAAGTGCCTGCGAGACTAGGAATCCCGGAGGGTAAAATAACTCTAAGAACTGCATAAGGGGAAGCACCGAGAGAACAAAAAAGATCCATTGGGCTAGATGAATGCCCCAATCTCCAGAAGGATCAAAAACACAGAATTTCCCCCTAAATTCAAGATACCAGCTGATATCCTGAACACTACCAGAGTCACCATGCGTAAGATGTTTCTGACCACGTTAACCGACTACGCTAAGGCGTTGTTCCGTAAGTTACTGGCAAGTAGCGTTGATTCATTCACTAAACCATCTAGTGATTTTTTTTACCTAGTTTTAGGGAGTCAAGCCATATACAAAGGACCTCATCCATCAACAGTACATAGTCTAAGAGTGGCGCGAGTCGCTAATATCCTATGTGGAGAGATTCCACATGAAGTTGATTCAGATGGGATTCTTCACAGAAAATGAGACCCTTACTAACTTTAGAAGGAACCTCTGGTCTGGTAGGCTGTTCCGTTCATTTGCCAAGCAACCACCAGAGATCTACTATGAGGCCTATGACAGTATACTCAAACAGGTGGAGATTGATGAACAACTCTAGGTCAAGATTGAGCATGATGACCTGGGGGCTGACAAACGTCAAAAGAAAGAAGCACCCAAGCCAGTACAGATTCAAAAGGCTCAGAATAAACCACCCAAACAGTTGACATACCGTCCTTCAGCTTTCCAACCTCAGCAGGAGCGGTATCTAGTAAGGAGAACCTCACCACGGGCTTGGCCTCATCCAGAGAGGTAGCCCCGATAGACTGGGAAGAAAGGGGGTACAACCACTACACCCCCCTCAATGCATCTCACAAAACGTTCTAGCTCTCCATCCATGACAAGAGACTGCTCAGAAAGCTCAGTCCCATGAAATCGCCCGCTGCCACAAGGAATCACTATGATTATAGCAACTTCCAAGAGGTTGTAAGACATAACACCTCGGAATGCTACAGCCTACACAACCAGATTGAGACTCAGGTGAGAGGCGGCTACTTGGAGGAATTTCTACAGCAGGTGCGGGATAACATCTATAGGAAAAATCGTGCGGTATGAGTGGAAAAAGAGTTTGGTATATTTTAAAAAAAATCATTTATAAGAAAGAACCATAACCCTTGATTAATTAACATATAATAAAAGTATAGTACATTTTTCTCATGACAATTGAAGTTGCGCCGAATTAAATCTGTAAGATCTTCCAATCCAATCACGAACGCGAATCACCTAGGAGTGTGGGCTCTCATTCTTTGAATTGTATACCTGAGAATGGAAACAAACAATTTTTTTTCTTTTGTTAGTCACAATAGTCCTCCTAGAGAAAACCCAAAAACGTTTGGTCACTTGTGAATTATCAATCTATTTGATTGAAACTCGTGTGTACCCGATTTGATTTTTGAACACAAAACCCTTTTGATGTAAATGATACTAGTGCATTATCGAAAACAAAAGCATTTCCTCTTTTCTCTATGCTTGGCCGAATTCTACATACACCTATCATAGAGTTGGACGAATTTATCTAGAGCAAGAACCGATTTTTCTTCTTTCAAAATTCTAAGGTTCCAAAACCTCTCTTGGCCGAAATCTCTCTTGGATTTCTTATATGGCTTGGCCGAATTCTACATAGCCATATATATAGGTGTCCAAATCCTCTCATAGGAAGGATTTACTTAGTGGGCAAGAATCCTCTCTCTAGTTAGATTTACTTGGTGGCCAATAATCCTCACTCATAGAATAATTCTTTTCCACACCAAGACTCATATTCCAACTCAATAGTGTATTTATCCAATAACCAACTATTGAATATAAATTAAATTGTGATTCTATTAAAAACTTCCTAATTTGACCAATAGTCAATTATAGTATTGATAGATATCAAATATTTCATAATTTGACTGGATAAATAAATTCCTTTCATTTAGCTACTTATCAAATAAAATATTTGATAGTTATCATACTACCAATAATAGTATGACACTAGGAGACCTCCTCATTTTAGGAAAAAGATTTTATCTTTTAATTAAATCAAAAATTAATTAATTAATTAATTAATTTTCATTTAATTAAAGAATAAAATAAAAACAATATATGAGGCTATTTTATAAGCCCTAGCCGCCCAAGTCTATACATGAGTCAAAAAAAAATCATTTTATTAAATCCATTGGACTTTAATAAAATCCACATGTGAACTATACTCATTCTTACTAAAAAAGGAAGCAAGTCTACATGCCTTAAATTAAAATATTAATATATTTTAAACAGCCCATTTAATTAAAAGGTGCAAATTATATTCTTAATGTATTAATAGAATGTTAATCGCATCCCTTTAGGGCTGCTCAAGGATTCCCACATCTTTGGCCGCTCAATCCAGGAATCTTAAAGAGTTCCCGCGTGTCTTGATCACACATGACCGTACCTCTCAAAAGCTTTTGGATTCCAAAATCCAAAACAATTCTAGATGGACCAAGAAATAGGTCCGGTAGAATATATCAGATGATTTAATATCCAATACTTCAAAATATCCATATGATGATATTCTACGCACATTTAATAAATGTAGTCACGATGTCCATATCTATAAATGAAATCATCTATCAATTAACAAATGAATATCACTATCGAGGTAGACTATGCTATATAATCGTACTCATTGATAGCTCAAATGATAACACTTGCAAACATAAGTCCAAAATTTATCTTAGGATTGAGATTGACTTTTCGATTGCCTTCAAGTGAAAATTTTTATCCGTTGACGGTTCTACATAAAGTATTTTCACTTTGATCCTATTCAATACACCTAGTGCACTAGATTCTTTTACCAAAAAACACCACACTTTGATGATTTTAGACTCATCATAACACATTTGATCCCACTTAAATACTAGCAAGAGAATCTACAACTTTAACAAGATAAAGTCTCCAAACCTTTATCTTAAGTTGTGAATATTGTTCAAAACTAACTAAATAATTGTGTCTGTCTCGTACATATCCAAATGTATGAACAATTATTCTTTTCTCATAGTCTTTTGATGTTATGATTATTTACTTCTGACAATTATAATAATTAAACTATAAATGCTATAAGATTTGTTAAACTAGAAATCACTTTATTAATATGAAAAGATTGTCAAATACCTTATTATACTCATGCTATTGAGCATAATCCCAACAATCTCCCACTTGCTCTATAGCAAATGTGTCATATCTCTTATCCCCGTATTTTCTAGGTGCCCATCAAAACTCTTTTGTGGTAGAGCCTTTGTGAAGGGATTCACTAGATTTTCTACTGACGTGATCTTGGTTATCGTCACGTCTCCCCTATGCATAATTTCCCTCAGAAGATGATACTTTCTTTCAATGTGTTTCCCTCTCTTATGACTTCTTGGTTTTCTCGAATTAGCCACTATTCCACTATTGTCACAATAGATAGTGATCTATTTATTCGTATCAGGAACCACTTTCAAGTCAATCAAGAATTGGCGAAGCTAGACAACCTCTTTAGCAGTTTCACATACGGCAACATACTCATCTTCCATGGTGGAATCAGCAATACAAGATTGCTTGATACTCCTTAATATGACTGCCCCTACTCCAAGAGTAAACACAAATCTGGATGTTGATCTTCTGGAGTCAGAATCCAATTGGAAATCAGAATTTGTATACCCAACGGGAATTAAATCCCCTTTAGAGTATACAAGCATATAATCTCTCATTCTCCTGAGATACTTGAAAATATGCTTGACTATCATCCATTGATCAGGGCCAGGTTTCGATTGAAACCTGCTAACTATGCCAACAACAAAGTAAATATCTAGTATAGTGCAGAGCATTACATATATGAGACTTTCAACTGTCGAGGCATATGGAACCCTACTCATGAATTGCTCTTCATGCTCATTCTTAGGAGCTTGCTCCATAGAAAGTTTGATTCCATGTCTGAAAGGTGACATACCTTTCTTAGAATCTCGAATGAAGAATCTAGACAAGATTTTATCTATTTATGAAGATTGGGATAATGCAATCATTCTATTCTTTATATCCCTTATAACTTGGATACCAAGAATATAACTTGCCTCTCCTAAGTTCTTCATAGCAAATTGTTTTGCTAACCACTCTTTTATTGATGTCAATGCATCTACATCATTTTCGATGAGTAGTATATCATCAACGTAAAGAACTAAGAAAACTAACTTGTCACCTTTGATACTTTTATATACACATGGTTCGTCAAGGTTTTGAAAAATCCAAAACTTTTCACAGCTTGATCGAACCTTATGTTCCATGATCTGGATGCTTGTTTCAATCCATATATGGACCTTTGTAACTTGCATACCTTTTCCTCTTGGCCCATTTCAATGTATCCTTTTGGTTGCATCATATAGACACTTTCGTCAAGACTTCCATCAAGGAAAGTTATCTTGACGTCCATAGCCAAATCTCTAGGTCTAGAGATGCTGCAATGGATTGGAGTATCCTAATGGATTTAAGCATGGCCACAGGAGAGAAGGTTTCCTCATAATCGATACCTTCCTTCTGT
The DNA here is from genome assembly GCA_032871835.1 of Dipteronia dyeriana. Taxonomy (NCBI): domain Eukaryota; kingdom Viridiplantae; phylum Streptophyta; class Magnoliopsida; order Sapindales; family Sapindaceae; genus Dipteronia; species Dipteronia dyeriana. The sequence continues at coordinate 57,513,675 of CM065300.1, read as the reverse complement.
GTGTAACCTTTAGCTACCAATCTAGCTTTAAAGGTTTCCACCTTTCCATCCATTCCTCTATTCATCTTGTATACCCACTTGCACCTAATGGGTTTTATCCCTTTAGGAAAGTCCACAAGAGACTAGACTTTATTTTTGAACATATATTCAATTTTGGATTGTATTGCCTTTTGCCAATGGCGACAATCAACATCTTCCATGGCTTCTTTGTACGTGTAAGGATCATCGTCGTCTGGGAGATTCTCTATTGATTCTCCTAGACCGATGTATCTCTCGGGTTGTCTACTAACCCTTCCACTACAACAAGGGATGGTAGGTTGCTGATCTTGTGTTGGTGCGGAACTTACAATTGGGCTAGGTTGTGAAATCTCTTGTGGAATTATATCTCCTAAAAACTCATTCAGGACAATTCTACTTGTAGGCACACAATTATTCATATAGTCATTTTCCAGAAATTTAGCATTTGTCGAAACAAATACTTTAAGATCTGGAGGACTATAGAAATAATATCCTTTAGTTCCTTTTGGATACCCTACAAATATGTTTGTTTCTGAATGAGACTCTATCTTTTCTATCTTTCCTTTTAACATGTGCGCAGGACATCCAAATATCCTTAAGTGTTGTATACTAGGTTTTCACCCAGTCCATAACTCATGCGGTGTTTTAGGAACCGACTTAGATGATACATCGTTTAGAATGTACGTAGAAGTTTGTAAAGCGAATCCCTAAAAAGAATTAGGACTTAGACCTAACCATGTCCAAAAGAGTTCTATCTCTCCTTTCTACCACCCATTTTATTAAGGTGTACTTGGCGTAGAAAATTGAGAAGTTAGGCCATTATTAATAAGATATTGTTGAAACTCACCAGATAGATATTCTCCACCATGATCATACCTCAAGATTTTTATGTGTTTCTCAAACTGATTTTCTACTTCAACTTTAAATACTTTGAACATGTCAAAAGCATCTGACTTATGTGTCATGAGATACACATAGCCAAATCTCGAGTAATCATCCATGAAAGTGATGAACTACTCATATCCACCTCTAGCTTGAATGCTCATAGGACCACACATATTAATGTGTATTAATCCTAAACATTCAGTGGCTCTTGTGCCTTTGGTCGTGAATGACTTTTTAGTCATCTTACATTCCAAACAAGATTCACAAGTTGGTAGATCATCAACCTTTAAGTCACTTAAAAGTCCATCACTAACCAATCATTTGATCCTATCAAGGTTAATATGACCTAGACACAAATGCCGTAGGTAGGTTTCATCTTTTGATAATTTACTTTTTTATGATTAGGTTCTGATGATTTCGTGTATAACATGTGAGAGATATTACTATGCAAATAGAATTAACCCTTTTCCAATGTACCTTTGCAAACAAATTTGTTATTCTTACTATTATTAAAACCTTTATGAAAAGTAATCGAATATCCTAATTTATTTAAACAAGAAACTGAAATTAAATTCTTCTTAAATAGAGGTACATAATAAACGTCTATTGAATCTAAATGCCTATAAGATTCTAAATTAATTCTAATATCTCTCACTACACTGGCAGACACCAATACTCTGTTGCCTAAGCGCAAGTTAAATTCACTCCCATTCAATTTATTCCTTTGACCCTTTTCACCACAAAGGAAACACTTCTCTTTGATCTTGGTTACTTTCTTGGTCTCCTTCTAGGTAGAGATGCATGTTTGGGAAATGAGGATGGATATAGGTCTCCCTATCCCCAGACCTTTCCCCCATCCCCCCCCCCCCGCCCCACATTTCCTCATCCCCCCTTCATTTCCCCATTTGAGGAAAATGGAAATGGGGATGGGGATGGGGAATTTTGGGGGGAGGTCTCCTCATCCCCATCCCCATCCCCAGTTCCCCATTTTCCCCGTTTTTCCATTTTTTTTCCATTTCCCCCGGTTCCCCATTTCCCTATTTATCTAAAAATTACAAACTAAACTAAAAAAAACAAACATTCCATTATAAATACAAAATAAAATTCATTAATGCATTACAAATACAAATATATATTATAAATAAAATATAATTATAATTATATTTATATATATTTTGGAAAATAGAGAAATGGGGATGGGAGACCTCCCTCTCATCCTCATCCCCATCCCCTTCCCCGTTTCAATATAATTATGGAAAAATGGGGATGGGGAGGGGTCCCCTCATCCCCATCCCCATTTCAATTTGGAGATGATTTTCATCCCCATTCCCCCCCCCCCCCCCTTTTCCCCAATTTTCCTAAAAAAAAAATCCTTAAATGAGGATGGGGACGCGGGGATTTGGGGCTCCGGAGAAAAATGTGCATCTCTACTTCTAGATAGGCCCAAGTTGTTTTTTCTTCTGTTGTCTCTTAACCTTCTTACGGGTTTTAACAGTAGCAACTTACCAACCATATGAATCTTTTGACCCTTGCCTTTCACAAGGATTTTTTCTGCACCTTGAACATCCTGCATCAGGCCCTGCAAGGTGTATTCCTTATTATTCAAGGTGTATTCTAACTTGAATTGGTCAAAGGAATCCGACAATGAGTTGACAGTCATGTCAATTTTTGTCTCACCATCTATCTTAGCACCATTGAGTTCAGCAATGTTGAGATATGCTATGACTTTCATCATGTGATCTTTCATAACCTATCCAGGTTTCATCCTAAGATTTATGAAAGAAGTCACTGCCTCTCTCTTAGTCGTCCTGGACTTCATAGCAAATATCTCTTCTAACGACATCAATTTATCAGCAACAGTCCCCATTCCTTCATGTTGTTGTTGCAACACGTCGGAGATGGTAGCCATAATGTAACATTTGGCTTACTCATCTAAAGTCTTCCACTGCTGGTACTCGTCTCTTTGCTCCTCAGTAGATTCCTTAGAAGAAATTGGTGGTTTAGGGTTAGACAAAACGAATTTAGGTTTTTCAACTTGCAACAAAGACCCAATTTTTTTTTTCATGTGATATAATTATCATCAATTAAAGTATTATCTTTTAGGATGTTGATTACGGATGGGGTCATGATTCTTTATAATAACAAAAATTATACAAGTACACAATCATGATAAATCACTTTCGAATATTTATCTTAAATTAAATAAAATTATTCAATCATAAAATTCAACGTTGATCCAACACCCATAAATGTCACACCTCCTTCGGGAGTTCGCAACATTTACTGGTTGGACTAGGTCCTACCAAATTGTTAACTTGACAACTAGAGTTTCAAATTTTAGTCTTGCGATTTTATTAACAAGAAATCTTGGGAGGATATTAATAAAATCACATTGAGTGTGTTACCAAGTTATCGACCTTCAATATATTCCCTCACGAATATCCTTACTTTGAGAGTAGATATCATTTGAGTCAATTATCTAATCTATCCTTGTAAGGAAGTATCTTGCTAAATTCCATTCATTAATACCCCTTAGGGGGTTATCACACGAAACATAAAGCTCGACTAAACTTGGAGACCGTAGGTGTTCCAAACACCTTCTCCCACTCAATTGTTTAAGGTGTGTGATCGAATTTTATAGAATGATTTGTCAAGTTATCTAGATGCCAATTAGATACATAAACCATTCAATGCATGTCCATACCAAAAGAGATATATGAGTGACACTCTTATTCTATATGACATGTTATCAAACAATGACAAACATTGCAATATTAATGGAAAAATAAGTAGCCACAATTTTGGTCTGTCCTGAAAAAATAAGTAAATTACATTTGTTTGAAATACAAAACCCTAAACCTAACTTGGCGAGCAAGTCGCACTTGTGTGCCCTAACCCTGGTGCGGCTACTCCGGGTTACTCTGTTGCTACTTTTTCTGCTTCGAATTCTTCAATTCTTCGATTCTTTGAAAATTGAATATATTACAACATATTTTTTTTATTACAACATATTTTTTTTATTACAACAATAAAATAAAATAAAAACTTAGCAACTACCAAGAAGGAAATTATGGTGATGATAGGCCACCTTTCTTGTTACAATTCCAAAACAAAAATAAATTGAAATTCTAGGAACTAAATTGAGCAATAACAAATCACATTATAAAAAACATATATATATATATATATATATATATATATATATATATATATATATATATATATATATCCATACACTTCAATGTAAATATATGTGAATACCTAGAGTGTCATCTCTTTCTAAAACGTGCGTATTTACAATAAAAAGAAAAAGATTCACATATATATACCTCAATTAATCAAGGGTACAACATGACTCTGATACCAATTGTAGGAAAAATCACGCGGGAAAAGCGAAAAAAGGGTTTGACATATTTTAAAATTTTTCCTTAAAAGAAAGAACTTTAACCCTTGATTAATTAACATATAATAAAAGTATCGTACCTTTTTCTCGTGACGATAGAAGTTGTGCCAAATTGAATCCGTAAAATCTTCCAATATAATTACGAACGTGAATAACTTAGGAGTGTGGGCTCCCTTCCTATGAATTGTATACCTGAGGATGGAAACAAACAAAATTGTTTTCTTTTGTTAGTCACAATAGTCCTCTTAGAGAAAACCTAAGAACATTTGGTCACTTGTGAATTATCAATCTATTTGATTGAAACTCACGTGTACCTGATTTGATTTTTGTACACAAACCCTTTGATGTAAAGGATACTAGTGCACTATCAAAAACAAAAACAAAAACAAAAACATTCCCTCTTTTCTCCATGCTTGACCAAATTCTACATACACCTATCTTATATTGGATGAATTTATGCAGAGCAATAACTGAATTTTCTTCACTTAAAATTCTAAGGTTCCAAAACCTCTCTTGGTGGAAATCTCTCTTGGATTTCTTATATGGCTTGGCCGAATTCTACATAGCCATATATATAGGTGTCCAAATCCTCTCCTAGGGAGGATTTACTTAGTGGGCAAAAATCCTCACTCATAGAATAATTCGTTTCCACACCAAGACTCCTATTCCAACTCAATAGTGTATTTATCCAATAACAAATTATTGAATATAAATTAAATTGTGACTTTATCAAAAGCTTCCTAATTTAACCAATAGTCAATCAGGGTTTTGATAAATATCAAATACTTCATAATTTGACTAGATAAATAAATTCATTTTATTTATCTACTTATCAAATAAAGTATTTGATACTTATCATACTACCAACAATAGTATGACACTAAGAGACTTTCTCCTATAAGGGAAATATTTTATCTTTTAATTAATTATTTATTTAACTAATTAATTTCTTTTTAATTAAATAAAAAAATAAAAACAATATATTAGGCTATTTTATAAGCCCTAGCCACCCAAGTCTATACGTGAGGCAAATATTGTTATTTTTTTTCATTTTATTAAATCCATTGGACTTTAAATGGATTTAATAAAAAAGTCCACATGTGAACTAGACTCATTCTTACTAAAAAAAAAAACAAGTCCACATGCCTTAAATTAAAACATTAATATAATTTAAACAGCCCATTTAATTAAAATGTGTAAATTATATTCTTAATGTATTGATAGAATGCTAATCGCATCCCTTTTGGGCCGCCCAAGGATTCCCATATCCTTGGCCGCCCAATCCAGGTATCTTGAAGAGTTCCCTTGTGCCTTGATCACACATGACCGTACCTCTCCAAGCTTTTGGATTCAAAAATCCAAAACAATTCTACATGGACCCAGAAATTGGGTTGGCAGAATATATCAAGTGATCCATGCAAGTTCGTGTGAATTGGGGATCTTGACGGACTATCTAAATTTAAGCTTTAATAGACATAACCTAATCACAATCAAAAAATGATTCACTTACGTCCTATATATTAATTTTAGTTCATTCTACTAGAAAACTAAAATTGAACTCTTAAATAAAGATAGAATAAGTTAATGTTCGTCATTCGTACCCTAGACAATCTCAATGGAGATAGTGCATCCTTGTGAAGAATACCAGTAATCGTCAATAGCTCATAGACCGTCTATCGCTCTCCTTGTTACCATATTTACTTATAATACCACAATTTGAACTTGGATATTTTGACGTGTCCTGAAGCCATATTTCAATAGACACTATTGAAAACTTAACGTTAAGATTTAATATCCAATACTTCAAAATATCCATATGATGATATTTTACTGACATTTAATAAATGAAGCCAAAATGTCCATATCTATAAATGAAGTCATCTATCCATTAACAAATGAATACCACTACTATACTATATAATCGTACTCATTGACAGCTCAAAAGATAACACTTACAAACATAAGTCCATCATTTATCTTAGGATTGAGATAGACTCTCTGATTGTCTTAAAGTGAAAAATTTTAACCGTTGACGGTTCTAGATAAAGTATTTTCAATTTGATCCTATTCAATACACCTAGTACACTAAATTCTTTTGCCCAAAGACACCACACTTTGATGATTTTAGACTCATCATAACACATTTGATCTCACTCAAATGTTAGCAAAATAATCTACAACTTTAACAAGATAAAGTCGCCCAACCTTTATCTTAAGTTGTGCATATTGTTCAAGACTAACTAAAGAATTGTGTCAACCTCATACATATCCAAATGTACAAACAATTATTCTTTTCTCATAGTTTTTCAACATTATGATTATTTACTTCTGACAATTATAATAATTAAACTATAAATATTGTAAGATTTGTTAAACTAGAAATCACTTTATTAATATGAAAATATTTTCAAATACTTTGTTACACTCTTGCTATTGAGCATAATCCCAATAGCATCCACACGAGGAAGAATGTGTAGGCTGAAATCCAAAAAGATACAGAGAGAATAAAAACAAAGGGAAAGGACATGATGCAACAGATCCATGTTCATACGTACCATCAGCGGGGGGGCACCCTCGGCAGGGACCTCCAGTAATTCCAGGAAGAATCATGCTAGGAAAGTACCTCGGGTGGAAGAAAGGCGAGATGTCTTCAAGGTTGCTCGGGGACTAGCAGGGACCTCCTGGTCCACCCACTGAGGAGGGCTTGTATAACACCATGCAACCACATGATGATCCTGTTGTAGGTACAGATCGCCAACTGCCTTGTCCACCGCGTATTGATACACACGGGGTAGCAGTATGGGTATCCTCTTCAAAACTACTTTAGAGAAATTGAATCTGAAGCAATGCCTCTATAATAGTTGCACTACCCCACTGTACGGAATTACTGGGGACTCAATATTACCCGTCGAATCAAAGATTTTTCCGACCATCGTAGTGGCTGCCCTACTCCAATAGAATATCATGACCGATTTTATGGTGGTCGACACCCCGTCAGCCTACAACGCTATCTTGGGGAGACCGTTATTGTCATCTCTAAAGGGAGTGCTGCCTATCTACCACAACGTCCTAAAATTCCCCATAGAAGATCAGGTAGGCGAGGTACATGTTGACCAATAAGCATATCACAAGTGTTATGCCATATCAGCTAATCCAACAATGTTGGCCAAGCAAGGTGTGTAGGTAACTGTCATGTAGGAATGATCAAAAAGGGATCTCAAAATTCCAGATACCATAGGAGAAGTTGGAGCAGCAGAAGAAGAACCAGAGGCAGAAACCATGGTGGAAGAGATAGAGGATGGCAGGGGGCAGGCCAGTGGCCACCAGTTGACGTGTTAGAGGAAGTACCAGTCAGGGAGAATGACTCCTCTAAAATGGTCAAGATTGGAGCCAGGTTAGAGACAGGAGTGAAGGAAAACTTGATCAAGCTTCTCAGCGAATACAATGACATATTTGCCTAGAGTCACGACGAGTTACCAAGGATCCCTATCTGCTTGGTAGCTCACGGATTAGCAATTTATCCCACCTTCAAAACGGTAAAACAGAACATGCGACATTTCAACCCCGAAAAAATGTCGAGGTCCAAGAGAAGGTCGACAAGTTGTTGAAAGTTGCATTCATCAGGGAATCCTAGTACCCTGAATGAATCACGAATGTGGTAATGGTCACCAAGGTTAATGAAAAGTGGCATATATGCATTGATTATACAGTTCTCAATCGTGCCTACCCACAAGACAGATTTTCCCTACATAAGATCGATCAACGGGTGGATTCCACCGCTGGGAATAAACCTCCTTAGCTTTATGGACGTATTCTCGGGGTACAATCAGATTATGATGCACCCTGCTGACCAAGACTAGACCAGTTTCATTACCGAGCAATGCCTTTACTACTACAAGGTAATACTTTTTGGGTTCAATAATGCAGGTGCCACTTACCAACGATTGGTAAATCAATTGTTTAAGCAAGAGATAAGAATGAAAATGGAGGTCTACATTGACGATATGATCAACAAGTCCCAGATTGCAGAGCAGCACTAGGACCACCCTCGTCGAACCTTCCAAATAGTAAGAGAGAACCATATACGGCTAAATCTAGCCAAATGTATTTTTAGGGTAGCTGTAGGAAAATTCCTCAGGTTCATTGTCCATAAGAGGGGTATAGAGGCCAACCCGGATCAAAGCCATCATGGACCTCGAATCTCTTAACTTTCTCAAGTAGGTATAGGTGTTAACCAGTCGGATAACAGCTCTCAATCGCTTCATAACGCAGTCCACTGACAAATGCTTCACCTTCTTCAAGGCAATCAAGAAAGGGAGAAACATGAAGTGGGACCATAATAGTGAACAGGTTTTCCAGTCCTTGAAGATATATTTAGCAAGATCGTCACTGCTGGTCAAACTTGAACCTGGGGAAGAACTACAAATATACCTGGTCGTATCAGAGGCAGCGGTTAGCGAGGCCTTGGTTATGGAGTGTGGAAATGGGATTCAGTGAACTGTCTACTATGTAAGCCATGCCTTAACCAAACCAAAGAGGAACTGTATTCTCCTAGAAAAACTCACCTTCGCCTTGGTGACCTTGGCTAGGTAGTTACGCCTCTACTTCCAGGCCAACACGATTGCGGTTGTCACTGATCAACCTCTCTGCCAGTTTGTCGGGGAGGTTAGTACTCTAGGCCCTCAAGCTTAGACAATTCGACGTCAAGTATTACCATCAAAGCCTCACTTCATGACAGAATTCCCATCCCTTCCTGATTCTGGTACCATTCCAAACCAAGAATCAAGCTCCCAAAGGTATCAATAACTGTTAGATCATCCAGTTGACCGAGACGTATGGGTCCTATATACACATTGGGCATCTAGCCAAGCAGGAAGCAGAGCATGAGTCATTTTAATTGATCCTGAAAAGATCAAGCTCTACCACTGCTTTCGTTTTGAGTTCAGTGCCACCAATAATGAAGTCGAGTACGAAGCTCTGTTGGAAGAAATAAGGGTAACAGTTGAGCTCGAGGAAAACTAACTCAATGTTAGAAGTGATTCGTAACTGGTTGTCAACCAGGTCACCAGGCTCTATCAAGCTAAAAGAGACAACATGGCAGTCTACTTGCAACTGGTCCAATAGCTCAAAGCTCGATTCAGAGGGTTTAATATCGAACAGATACCTCGCCAACAGAACCATCGAGTAGATGTCCTGGCCAAGATAACATCTAATGGAGGTCAAGCTTTGCCTAAGGGGTACCTGTCTAGGTTGTCTCCCATCCTAGCATAACAAGCGGAAAAGAGGTCAACCTGGTAGATCGACTCCCGTGTTGGATGGATCCCATTGTGGATTAACTTTAGGAAGAAAAGGTCCCAGAAGACCTCGATCAAGCTCGTAAGATCAAGAGGATCACAGTTCGATTATGTTTGATTAATGGGTACCTATAACGTAGAGGCAGGTCTTTATCTCTGCCCTAATCCCCAGAGAAGTTCACTTAGGGGATTGCGGGAACCATACGGTGGGAGAAACACTGGCTTACCAGGTACTCCGTATGGGATATTACTGGCTAATCTTGTGTTGATCATAAATTTTTATGGTATTATGGATTTAGAGTGTCTATGGGTTGTATAATATTTTTATTATTTTTTTACTTAGCTTTACTGTTATTGTATTAAAAAAATGTAACCTATGAAGACCTATTGAAAATCGCAATGAACAGCATTCGCAGTTGACGAACAGGGACGTGCACGGGTAGTGCGCAATAGGTTGATGCACGAGTGTTGCGTTGGTCTTGTGTACCCGCGCATATTGACTTGCGCGACCGCACATACCCACGTACATCATCTTGAACGACTACGCATGTTGCTTTGCACAACACTGCTAGTTGGTGTATGAGCAGGTGTGTCTCGGTTGCACGGTTTCGTTGGCAAGTGTTGCCTAGTGCGTGCCGTGCAAATTTTCTGTTCTAGTTTCATGAGATGAATCGGATTGACCTGAAGAGACTGGAAGAAAAATATTTACATTTTGCTCTGGGCCGAGTCGTCCCATCTAGGAGTGTCATTTCGACTACTTCGAAACATTGTCAAACATTTGATGTTAATCTTTTGGGACGTGATGTTGGTGTAACGGTTGAACCGGAATGTCCCGCTTAGGTCCGAGTCAACTCGGAAAGATCAAATTCATCGTTCAGCATGTTCAAACGGTCTGGAAAATAAGGGTGTTTGTTATGATCCATTTCTTGAAATACAAATATGAACACTATAGTCATTAATAGTCACATTAAAAATCTAGTCATATTAAAAATCAAAATTTACTAACTAAAATTATTTAAATTAATTACTACACTTAAAAATTATAATTTACTAACAACAAATATTAAAATTAACTACTACACTTAAAATTCATAATTTACTAACAAAAAAATTTAAAATTCACTAATATAAAATAAATTGATAAATTTACTAACAAAAACTATTAAAATTAATATTACACTTAAAATTCTTAATTTACAAACAAAAAATATTAAAATTGACTACTACACTTAAAAATCACAATTTAATAATAAAAAAATTTAAAATTCAGTAATACAAACTAAATTGATTAATTTCCTAATAAAAAATATTAAAATTAATACTACAATTAAAAATCATAATTTACTAACAAAACATATTAAAATTAACCACTACACTTAAAATTCATAATATACTAAGAAAAAATATTAAACTTAACTACTACACTTAAAATTCATAATTTACTAACAAAAATATTAAAAATCACTAATAATAATTAAATTGATAAATTTACTAACAAAAAATAATAAAATTCACTAATACAAACTAAATTGATAAATTTACCAACAATTTTTTTTGAAATTCAATAATACAAATTAAATTGATAAATTTCCAAATAAAAAATATTAAAATTAATACTACACTTAAAAATTATAATTTACTAACAAAAAATATTAAAATTAACCGCTACACTTAAAATTCATAATATACTAACAAAAAATATTAAAAATCACTAATACAAATTAAATTAATAAATTTACTAACAAAAAATAATAAAATTCACTAATAAAAATTAAATTGATAAATTTACTAACAAAAAATATTAAAATTCACTAATGCAAATTAAATTGATAAATTTACTAATAAAAAATATTAAAATTGATACTACACTTAAAAATCATAATTTAATAACAAAACATATTAAAATTAACGACTGCACTTAAAATTTATAATATACTAATAAAAAAATATTAAAATTAACTACTATACTTAAAATTCATAATTTACTAACAAAAAATATTAAAAATCACTAATACAAATTAAATTGATAAATTTACTAACAAAAAATAATAAAATTCATTAATACAAATTAAATTGATAAATTTACTAATAAAAAATATTAAAATCAATACTACACTTTAAAATCATAATTTACTAACAAAACATATTAAAATTAACCACTACACTTAAAATTCATAATATACTAACAAGAAAATATTAAAATTAACTACTATACTTAAAATTCATAATTTACTAACAAAAAATATTAAAAGTCAATAATACAAATTAAATTGATAAATTTACTAACAAAAAATAATAAAATTCACTGATACAAATTAAATCGATAAATTTACTAATGAAAAATATTAAATTTCACTAATACAAATTAAATTGATAAATTTACTAACAAAAAATATAAAAATTAATATTAAACTTAAAAATCTTAATTTACAAAACAATAATATTAAAATTAACAACTAAGTATGCACATAAAATAATAAGCTTACTAACTAAATAAAAATAATAACAATTAATAACTAAAGTCTAAACATAAAATTATAAATTTACTAACAAAAAATGTTTCAACAAAAAAAAAAAATTACCTTTCAACTTGGGTGTGTTGGTGGAAAATTTATAGAATAAGATAGGAAATTAGTATTACAAATTTTGTATAGCGAGAGTAAGAATGAAACTGAATGAAAATGTGTAGAGAATTGGAGAATGTAGATACTGAGATTTAAGAGAAAGAGAGAATGAAAAATGAAACGGATGAAAGTATTTATAGAAAAATTTGAATTGTGGGTCAAAATATTAATTAGAAGACTTTAAGGGGGCTTTTGTAATTTTGTTTGCCTCCAAGGCTGAATTTCAAAATTCAACCGTTGGAGGGAATTTTTTTATTTTTTTTTAAATCAAACATTGGAAACAGACGAACCGGCGTACCGCCTATTAGGATTAGCACGCCGGCTCTGCGTGCCTTGGCAGATCGGTCCGCCGGACCTAGCATTTATGGCCCGGCAAGCGTCCCGGATACGTGCAGGGCTTGGTCCGGCCTGACACCTTCTTGGGACATGCCAAGCACGGTCCGTCTCTCTCCACGTGCTGGACAGACCTACCTGTTTTGGGCCAGTCATATTTACACCATTACATATGGTAGTACACCTCATTTCCACATTAGTGATTTCAAATCCCACAATGCACATTTTAAAAAGAATGTTTGAGGAGTTTTCTTCTTGATTTTTTTGGAGTAGTTATCTCTCGTTATGGGTACTTGTTTGATTTCAGTAAGTTCTGGTAAACTATGAGCCTCCATTGATCTACTCTACCGTCATTAGATTAGTTAAGGTAATGAGATGATCTAAATCTAAATCCAAATCCAAATTTTAATACATCGTATCCACGACCATGAGGAGCCATACTGGGGACCGCTGACCCATTTTTAATTCTAATTTCTTATTTTTTTCAAATTATTATATTATTTAAATGTTAATCATTTGCTCAATTTTGAAGATTTGTGGAAGTTTTAAAGATTTAGGGAAAATTTCATAATCTTCACTTATGAAAATCACGAAATAACGAGTTGATTAGAGATGGGCGTGGGGGCCCATTAAGGCAGGGGAGGGTCCCCACACCCCATCCTCATTCCTAAAACCTCCCCCCACTAGAGATGATCATTTTTCTCTAAAGCCTCAAATCTCCGCTCCCTCATCCCCGGGTGGGGGGTGTTACTTTTATCCACAATTTAAAATAGGGATGGAGGGATCCGTCCCCATTTCCCCTATAAATTTCTGGAAATGGGGATCGCTAGGGGGTAGGTGCCCCATCCACATTTTCCCCTAAATATTATAATATTATATATAATATATTAATATTTATATATTTTTATATTCTCAATATTTTTATTATTTCTATTTTACTAACTACATATACATCTTTAATATGTAATTTTTATTGATACAAGGAAAATGGGGGACCTTGGGAAATTGAGAAACTGAAAAAAGGGGAAAAATGGGGAAATGTGGATTGGGGGACCTCCCCCTAAAACTACCTCATCCCGGGGGATTGAAAAATGGGGATGGGAATGGGGATGAGGATGGGAATGGGGATGGGGGAACCTACATTCGTCCTCATTTCCCCATTGGTCATGCTTACCCCCCACCCCTGAAGTCAAACCCCATTTAGGGGAAGTGGGGATAGGGGTGTTTGAGGGGAGGTTCCCCTACACCCATCCCATCCCCCATTTCCTAAATTTCTTCAATTTTCAATCCTAATATTTTCCAATCTGAAATTCGTAATTTAGAATTTGGGATTCGAAATGTAATTATTACAATCGTTCGATTCACTCTGTCTCAATATCCAAACCAATAAATAATATAAATTTTATAATTGATTTAATTTAATCAAGATTAATACAAATAACTATAGTAATATAGTATTACACATAAATATATATGAAGAAATTGAAAAATTTATAAAAAATAAATAAGTAATAGACTTAAAGTTTTTATTTTTAAAAAAATAAATATATAAAAATATATAAAAATAAAAAAATAGGAATGGACCACCTCCACCTCCACCTCCACCTCCACCTCCACCTCCATTTATACTTAGGGCAAACTTTACGATCACCCTCAAACCCCACACGGGATAAAATTTGCGCCGAGGGATGGGCACCGGTATCATCAGGGATATACTCTTACATAAGGACATAGGGACATAGGGACATAGGGTTGACAATTGATGTTGACGCCAATGTGTTAGGCTCAAATTACGAAATTACCCTCCCCGGCTTTTGTGTGGTTATTGATCACCATTGAAGCATTATCTAACTCTCTACAGCAACAGCATGCATGGCTTCTCTCTGTTTCACCAGCGCTACACCAAACCCAAATTTCCCTCAAAGTAAATCAAAAAAATCTCTCAAATTAACACAAACCCACCACACAGAACTCAATGAAAATGACAAAAACTATCCCACTTTATACAAATCTTACTTTCATAGCATATCATCTCTATGTAAAGAACGCCGAATTCAAGAAGCTGTTGATTTGCTCACCCAGATGGAGTCAGAAGACTTCCAAATCGGATCCGAAATCTACGGTGAATTGCTTCAGGGATGTGTCTACGAGCGAGCTATCCACACTGGCCAGCAAATTCATGCTAGAATTCTCAAAAATGGTTATTTCTTTGCTAGAAACGAATACATTGATACTAAATTAGTGATATTCTATGCAAAATGTGATGTTTTGGATGTTGCAAATCGTTTGTTTTTTCGATTAAGAGTAAAGAATGTGTTTTCTTGGGCTGCTGTTATTGGATTAAATTGTAGGATGGGGTTTAATGAAGAGGCATTGATAGGTCTTGTTGAAATGCAAGAAATGGGGGTTTTTCCTGATAATTTTGTTGTGCCTAATGTTTTAAAGGCTTGTGGTGCTCTTGCGTTGGTTGGAGTTGGGAGAGCTGTTCATGGGTATACTTTAAAGGTGGGTTTTGATGGGTGTGTCTTTGTTGGAAGTAGTTTGATAGATATGTATGGAAAATGTGGGTTTTTGGATGATGCAAGGAAAGTTTTCGATGGTATGATCGAGAGGAATGTCGTTGCTTGGAATTCAGTGATTGTGAGTTATGTTCAAAATGGGCTAAATGAGGAAGCAATCAAGGTGTTTCATGAGATGAGATCAGAAGATATTGAGCTTACGCGAGTCTCCCTAATGAGCTTTTTATCGGCTTCTGCCAATTTAGATGCACTTGAAGAGGGTAAGCAAGGGCATGCTATTGCAATTATAGGTGGGCTAGAGTTGGATAATATTTTCGGTAGTTCTATTTTAAATTTTTATTCCAAGATTGGTTTGCTTGAGGACGCTGAGCTAGCGTTCAGTATAATTGTTGAGAAAGATATAGTGACATGGAATCTACTCATTTCTAGTTATGTGCGGCATGGGCTGGTTGAGAAAGCACTATATATGTGCCATCTCATGAAATCAAAAAACCTGAGATTTGATTGTGTGACTTTAGCATCCATATTAACGGCAGCTGCTGATACAAGCAATCTAAAACTTGGTAAAGAGGGTCACTGTTATTGTATTAGAAACAATCTTGAATCTGATGTGGTTGTTGCAAGTAGTATAGTGGATATGTATGCCAAATGTGAGCGAATTGATGATGCAAAAGGTGTTTTTAACTCCATATCAAACAGAGATATCGTGACGTGGAATATACTATTGGCTGCCTATGCAGACTTCGGTCTAAGTGGTGAGGCCTTGAGGATCTTTTATCAGATGCAGCTAGAAGGAGTGTCACCAAATGTTGTATCATGGAACTCTGTGATTTTGGGATTTCTTAGAAATGGTCAGCTCGATGAGGCTAAGGACATGTTCTCACAAATGCAGTCCCTTGGCGTCCAGCCTAACGTAATCACTTGGACTACTCTTATCGCTGGTCTGGCTCAGAATGGTCATGGAAGTGAAGCAATTTTGGTTTTCCAAAAAATGCAGGAAGCTGGGATCAAACCCGGTGCCACTAGCATCACTTGTGCAATCTCAGCTTGCAAAGATGTGGCATCTTTACGGAATGGAACGGCCTTTCATGGCTATGTCACTAGGCATGACCTTTGTTTGATGACTCCAATTGCTACCTCATTAGTAGACATGTATGGTAAATGTGGAAATACGCATCAAGCAAAAAGGGTGTTCGATATGGTTCTAAGTAGGGAATTGCCCCTTTATAATGCAATGATCTCTAGTTATGCGTTACATGGTCAAGCAGGAGAAGCTCTGGCATTATACAAACATCTGCAAAAGGAAGGTATAGACCCAGATAACATTACCTTTACTAATTTATTGTATGCATGCAACCATGCTGGGCTTATAAATGAAGGTTTGGAGCTTTTTTGTAGTATGATCTCTAAACACTGTGTTAACCCGAGTATGGAGCATTATGGATGTGTTGTTAGTCTTCTTTGTCGGTGTGGTAATCTAGATGAAGCATTGAGGCTTGTTGTAAAGATGCCATATGATCCAGATGCACATATCATAGGATCACTGCTTGCCACTTGTAGAGCGCACCATGAGGTTGAACTTGCAGATTACTTATCTAAACGTTTATTACAATTGGAACCAGAGAACCCAGGAAACTATGTGGCAGTTTCAAATGCATATGCAGCAGCCGGAAGCTGGAATGAGGTTTCAACAGTGAGAGAACTAATGAAAGAAAAAGGCCTAAGGAAGTATCCTGGATGCAGCTGGATTCAAATAGGAGAAGAAGTTCATGTGTTCCTTGCAGGTGATAGATCACATTCAAACACTGAGGAAATTTATGCAATATTGGCTTCGTTGGGAATGGAAATGCGGTTTAATGCTCAAATTCTCCGCACTTGAGTACAAGGTTTAGCATTTGCATGCGATTAAGTGTTTCTGAGAGCTCCAACAGATGGGAATGCTGTTTTAAGTGAAAAGAAGAATATGGTATGCAAAAAGCTCAAGGTCAAGGGCACTTCCTGCCCAGAAATCATCTGGGAATTGTTGTTTATTGCTAGTGACTTTAAACTCAATTTCAGTAGCTAGAATACCAGCACATACTCAAGGTGGTTCTGTAGACTGTACATATTGAGTTGAATCATAACACAGAAGGGACGACTGCTGCTGTATCTTTTGCTGAATTTGAATAGATCAACATTTTTTTTGTTTGACTCTGCCAAATCCTCTGAAATGACTTTCAGGTCTGCGATACAAGGAAGCAATACCCCGAAGCCAATATGATATTTTAGTGACACTCATGCTACATTTTAATGTAACTGACAAACAAGATTTCAAAAAAAAATTAATGCATTCATCCAAAAATATAATAGAAAAGCCTCAAAAATCTTTCCCAGCCTATAGATAAGCAAATACTATATGCTTAAGCCCACGGACGTCTTCATCGATCACTTAAATGGATGCTTTTACATGTTAATTAAAAATTTCTAAAGTTATTACAGTGATTTTTGCATATCATAAACCTTTATATGCAATTGAGTATTGATTGAATTATTTTTGCAGATCTGGAGCACTTGATCATCAATATGTAAGATACATTAATGCTCTATCACTGTACGAACAGTATTAAGCAGACAAGAGCAAGCAATTTGCTAGAACCGTATCTTCAGTTTTATCTTTATTCTTTATCAAGAGGTAGAGAGATCAGCATTGATCTGTAATATTTCCAGGTATCCAATCAAGTTCTGTTTTCACATTTCACTTTTCAACTCACTCCATCTTGTTATATATTTGTAGGGAAATGTGAATGAGATTGGGGACCAATCATTTTGGGGTAGCTGTTATGATGTTTTTTTGTGACTTGGAGAACTACAAGTCATGAAATAAAGTATCTTGTCTTAGCTCTGTGTACTACCTATCAAAGAATGTGATCAATTCAATTCTATATGATAGAAGCGTTTACGGATTAGTTTCGTTGAAAAATTCCAACTAAAATTGAATATATGGAGTTTTGGAATTAAAATTCAATGGTAAAGATGATAATGAATGGAAAGTCTTATCAGAAAAGGCCATCGATCTCTAAATGCTTGGTAGGAGACCATACACATCTGCAAATAGAAAAACCTATGTCTATTGCTATATTTTCAACAACAAAAACAATAAAACATGAACTTAGAAGGCAAGAAACACTTTCCTTGAGTTTCACTCTTGTTTTTAATTTTTTTTTTGGAATCATGAGGTCACATCTTGTTTTTGTCTATGTTCCCTCCTCTTTCTCTGCTTGTTGGATTTGCATTTGAAGACCAGATTAAAGTTGCTTGGGGATCACTCTTTCTGTGTACCAATAATTGGGTTAAATAAAAATGTGCAGGTCAACGGCATCTGACCAGCATAGTAATTAAAAAGCTAGTTAAGAGTGTAAAAATAGGATGATGAAAGAGATTAGAGTAAGCATCCTATGTCATTCAAGTTCTCTAAATCCTCACATTATATAAATATATAATGCTTTTAACATGCTCAATCATTCTCTAAACCCTGCTTGCCTTTGCTGTCACGTCCCTATCCGTGTCCGTGATTATTATCATTTACTTGCATCAAAAGGATTCACACAAATGGCATCCATAGATGATTTTACACTTTTAAAGCATCTCCAATTTGAACATGAATTATTGTTGATATGTCAATAATATTAAAAAACTTGCTTACTATGTGGTATGAATATAGACTTGATAGACGATCAACTTAAAATTTGATCTCCAATGCTTTCGTTTAAAATACATTTTGTTTTAATGATGTGTCCAATTTTATTTCATATTTTATTTTTTATTTTATTTTCTTAACAAAAATAAATGAAAAATTAATAGGGATAATTACCCTGGTGACCATCAAATTGATGACACACTATCAAAATGGCCACTAAATTAGAAAGTTGTTTCAAAATGGTCACTTTAGACGAACTTTGTGACACCAATGGTCATTCCATTAAACACTGTTAACTTTACGGTTAAATAGATTAGTATTTTAGTAACTTTATCTATAATTACAAAAATAAAATATAAAATATAAAATATAATACTTCATGAAAAACTTTCTGTAAATATCAAAATTTTGAGTTGAAAACAAAAGTATTATATGTTTACTCTGTTGTTGGTTTTCGTATTCGGGTAATCTAGAGATATTTATCTTTCATGATTGATTCACTTCATAAAAAGTGTTTGCAGAATTTGTTCTAAAAAGGGGAAAAAAAATTTGTTCAATAAGCAGATCTAATTTTAAAGCTGAAAAAAAAATATACTCATAATCTACACTGCATTCTGTACAACTTCAATGAGACATTTACACAAATAGTTTATACTCCTAGCCCCCACAAACACACATATTCTCGTTAAAAGACCACACAAGATTATTATATACAAAACACTAACAAAAAATTCATGAAAAACTCAAACTCTAATCCTCACGTCTCTTCAAAGAGAACTAATTAAATTTAATATTGTTCCACATCCTTAGTCTAACAAGTTGCACATGATGTTGGTTTATTCCTTCTTTTTAAAGCTTTGGAATACTGACTAGAAAACCCAGAATAGAGCAAAGCTAACAAATCAGAGCCACAAGAATAAACGCAACAATAAAGTGAGACTCTAAAAATAAAAGGAAACACCTAGCCTTTACAAAACAATTTTCCTAGAATCTTTCATCCCTAGCAGCTGCAATTAATGAATCCCTAAAACCTCCAATTTTACGATATCTCTTGTTTATTTAGATTTGTGTTGTATTATATTTTATATTTTATTTTTGTAATTATAGATAAATTTATTAAAATGCCCATCTATTTAACCGTAAAGTTAACAGTGTTTGATGGAATGGTCATTGGTGTCACAAAGTTCGCCTAAAGTGACCATTTTAGAACAACTTTTCAATCTAGTGGTCATTTTAATAGTGTGTCATCAATTTGATGGCTACCGGGGTAATTATCCCAAATTAATATCAGTTTTAAATGTTTGTTGAGTCAACCTAAAAAAAAGTTATGCAACAGACCGTCTGAAAGTGGACCGTCATGTTGACAATGTCTAATATTTTTTTTGTCATGTCAGCTTAATGATAAATATGCACGGCTGCATTGGAGAAAGATTTTTTTACAGAATGTCTATTAATCATATGCGACATATCTTTTTTTCACAAGTCACGTTTGTGTCAGAGATGTTTTTAAATGCCCATATGTAGTGGCAGCTAGCACTGCCAAATCACAAGTCACAAGTACTGTTACCAAAAAAGATTTTAGTCTAGTCAGGCTGTCTAGGTTTACAAAGAAATAAGTGCTAAGAAACAACAAAATGCCTCATCTTAATATATCTATTTTGATTTTTGAATCAACACCGTATAATTTTCTTCTTAGTTCTTAAATTCTGCTCTGCATCACTGCATGTAGTTATGATTAGTGGTGTAAAAATAGACTGGTCCGGCCTATTAGGCACGGCTTGGCCAGTCCATTTGTGGAAACAGGCCTGGTTGGGCCTGCAAGCGACGGTGTCGCGGGCCGGCCCGGCCCTGCCAGACCTGTTTCTGAAGAAGCAGGCACGGCACGGCACGGCAAGCCGGCTTGCCACAGGTGGGCCGTGCCTGCTTGTCGGGCCAGGGCGGCCCGAAGGGCCCTTCTGACGGGCCTAGTCAGCGGGTTAGTCTTTTGGTCCAATTTTTTTTTCAAATTACGTTTGTTTGGATTTAGGGTTTAGGGTTTAGGGTTTAGGGTTTATAGTTAAGGGTTTAGAATTTAAAATGAATGAAGAGAACAAACAATTATTAGAATTTGAAATGAATAAAGAGAACGAACAATTTTTTAATTATTTATTTATTTTTCACTTATGGAATTCAGTATTACATATCTACATGATTGCCTCATTAAAAAACTTACCAAGAAAAACCCAGTGGGATAAAAACTTGGTAAGAGAAAAAGAGTGCAACCGTTTTACAACTTACAAGTAAATAATAAATATATATGTAAAAGAATAACCTAGTTCTGGCCCTGGCCACTACCTGAAGGGTCATCAATATATAGATTGTCGAAATTTAGTATAAGTTATTTATCTACAGTTAGATTTTACAACCTTTTTTTAGCATGCTCCCAATCCCGAAGGCATGTTAGTACCTCCACCATCTCTGGAGACAAACAGCTTCTTCTTTGTTCAATTATGCGTCCACTAGTGCTGGAAACTTGTTCTGAAGACACCGTTGACACTGGAATAACCAGTACGTCACGTGCTAAGTGTGACAGAACTGGATACCTGTACGTATAGGTCTTCCACCATAACAACAAATCAAACTCTTCCTTGTCTTCAACAGCATCGAACTGTGCTTCAAGATACCTAATAAGTTCGGTACAAGAAGATGGGCTAAATCTTTGCCCTGAAGAAGTACTTGTTGATTTGTCTTTTTTTTCGGCATTTCAGAAGGCTTCAACTTGTTTGTTTCTGCTCTGTCTCCGGTCGTGTTGATTGGGGGATATCAATGTTGCCAAACCTGCTCTCATTAACATGAAAAATCTTGAACAACTTGGTTCGAATGTCAGTAATTTGTTCTGAATAATCTATTGACAAATTAATACCAATAAACTCAAGCAAAACTTCTAAACCAGATAATTTAACCCTAGGGTCTACTATAGCACTTAAGGCATAAAGTAGAGGAATGTTAGCCCAATATTTTTTCAACTTTGTCTCCATGACAACAACTACAGCGCCTAGATGTTCATCTTCTATATAACTGTTTAACAGTTCAGACATTTCCATTATCTGATGGATTGCCTAGAAAGATGTGGGGTAATATACCCCAGAAAGAGTTACAGTGGCATTGTAAAATAAATTTAAAAATTGAACAAAAATCTTTGCCACATGCCAATCGTCTGTGGTAAGTATTTTTGGACTAAGTTGTCATGTTTCAGGCAATTTCATGTTATAAAAACATGTAATGGTTGTATCATATTCTAAACAAGTTTGCAACATTAAATAAGTAGAGTTCCACATTACCGGCATATCAGTTTGGAATCGTCGGGGTTTGAGACCGTTTAATTTACAATGTCTCTTGAATTCACCGAATCTATGATTAGAACTGCAAATCCAAGAAATGGCATCTCTGATGCAATCTATTGGGTCGCTTACCTGCTTTAAACCAGCCTGTACAACTAAATTTATTATATGGCATGCACACCGTTGATGGAAGAAATAACCTCCATCTTGCGGGATATTTCTTGCAACAAACAATGCAATAGAGCTAGTATTTGCAGATGCATTATCAAATGTGATTGAAAGAATGCGATGCGTGATTTCATAATTTATAAAACTTCCATTATGACATTAAAAATGTTTTATGCGGTATTTTCAAAATCCATAGGACGAAAACCAAAAATTCTTTTTGTTATCCTCCAGTCAGAATCTAAATAGTGTCACGTGACACATAAATAGTCCTGTTTGGAACATGCATTCCAAATATCAGAAGTTAATGCAACAGAGACACTTAAATGCTGTATTTCAGCAACTAAGTCATCCATTTGGGTTTCAAACAATCGTATAAAATCATTTCTAGTGGTGGTTCTAGAAACAGGTTCATATTGGGGGTTATATGCAGATGTGATTAATTCTTGAAACAGGTTCATATTGGGGGTTATATGCAGATGTGATTAATTCTTTATAAAATGGACTCTCACCAATACTGATCGGTTGATCAGTTTGTGCAATGTATCGTGCCAAGCACTCTCTAGCGTGTATGTCGTCAAACTGCCACATCGTAACGGACCCGCCTGGGTGCCGTTGAAGTTGTGTCTGGGTTGTAGTGTCTACCTGTCCATGTGCAGGCATACATTTGTGCATATGCTGTCTCAAATGTCCGGTTCCCCCCGTACTTGTAGCATAATCCTTATGACAAAACTTACATTTAGCTATGATGCCAGACGTCCCGTTTGGGAGTGTCATTTGAACTATGTTGAAACATTGTCACACATCTGATGTTAATTTTCTGGGACGTGATATTGGTGTAACGCCGGAACCAGAAGGTCCCGCTTGAGTATGGGTCGGTTCTGAAATATCAAATTCATCGTTGAGCATATTCAAACTGTCCGGAAAATAAGGCTGCTAGTTAGGATCTATTATCTGAATAAAAATATGAGCACTATAGTAGTTAATAGTCAAATTAAAAATCAATATTTACTAACAGTAATCTTAATTTACTAACAATAATTACTATAAATAATACGACACTTACAATAATTAATTTACTTAAAAAACAAATTAAATAAACAAAAAAATCATAATCTACTAACAAAAAATTTTAAATCCACTACTACAAATAAAATTGCTAAATTTACTAACATAATATGCTAACATAAAATTGATGATTTTAACCACAACTCTTAAATTTACTAACATAATCTACTAACAAAAAATTTTAATTTATGAAAAAAAAAACAATATCAAACGTAATTACTACACTTAACATTCATCATTTACTTATTACAAAAATTAAATTCAGTAATACAAATTAACTTTCTAAATTCACTAATAACAAATATTAAAATTACTACTAAACTTAAAAATCTTAATAAACTAAACAAATAATATTAACATTAAAGCCCAAAAATTGATAAACTAACTAACTAAATAAAAATGTTTTCATTAAGTAACTCAAATCTAAACATAAACATATAAATTTACTATGAGAATATGTTAGACCAAAAGTAATAACAAAATTGTACCTTTAAAATTTGGTGTGTTGGTGGAAAATGTAGAGAATTTTGTAGAGAGAGTAATAACCAAATTGAATGAAAAAGTTTAGAGAATTGGAGAATATATTAGAGATTGAGATTTGAGAGAATGAGAGATTGAAAGAATGATAGAGATATTGAATGGAAAATGAAATCGATAGAAGTATTTATAGAAAAATTTGATTTGTGGGTCAAAATATAATTTAAAAGATTTCAGGGGCGGTATTTATAAATTTGTTTAGCTCCAACGGCTAGAAAAAAATTCCAACCGTTGGAGGGTTTAAACAAAAAAAAATTGCTTAGCCGAACGGACCGGTAGATCGGTCCAACAGGCCGGTCCGACAGGCCTGGCACGTCGGATTGGCGTGCCAGGCAGGCCGGCCTACCGAGCCTCCTACCACGGCCCGATACGCGGCCTGACCCTCTTCCTTCACGGGCCGTGCCCAACAGAGCCCATGAACTTCTTAGACCGATCGATCCATTTTTACACCACTAGTTATGACGAAGCTCTTTGATGTCCTCAAGGCTCAAAGAATATTGAACCTAATACTTAGAAAGTGATTATGATAAAGGTGCAAATGAGGTCTTGATTTTGGACACATATGAACCACAGCACATGTGCGTTGTTGATTGATCCAGCTATTTGATATATAATTAGAACAGGAGGCTAACTAAACCTAATCATATGTGAAACTGATGAAGATTAGAATCGGACAAGAAACTGTGGTGCTTGTTTTGTTGGCAATGCTAAAAACAAATCCATATTTCATTAGAGTACCATTTTTTATTCTTGAGTCCGACCAAAAGTGTTTCTAGCGCCCTGCTTTCGGTGCACAGAAACATCAAAATGCTATTGGCCCAACGAGGCATGTGCCTCCTTTGACTACCAGAGTCCACACGTGGCACTCTAAGAATGCCCAAATGCCTTCTTGTAAAAAGTAAGAACAAAAAACAAGAGCGTGGCGCGTTGCGAACACTCTCGATACCCGGGGCCATTTTTTCTTGGAATTGTCCGGGTCTTGCCTTCCTGGACCCTTATTCCCACGCGACTTCCAGCGCGTGCGAAAAAGTAAGAAGACGAAAATAAATGTAAGGCTGAGAGTGAGGCAAGCGTGGATCAACGGCTGATAACTTGTCTGGATCAAAACTCTAAAAAGACTCACCTCTGCTTCGGCTGCCCTCTTTTTTTTTTTTTTTTTTTTTTTTTTTTTTTTTTGACTTACGTGTAAAGCCATCCAACCTGTTCCCCAACCCCCCTCTAAGATTTTTATTTTAACCATTGGTCAACCCCACCTGCTTGGTCCCACGTGTATTACAAACGATTAATTAATATAATTCCACCCTGATCGGCCCGATTATTAATCACAGATTGTCCCATTCTTTTTTAACAATCTTTTTCAATTCACTAGTTGGTTGCTAACTTGCTATGCAATATAAGTTAAAAACATCAAGTGAAGAAAAACAATGTGTTGATGATAGTTTACTCACTGTTAGCTAGGCTAAAAAACTACAATATTAAAAAATATATAAAAATTAAAATCCAACTAAATCCATCATTGGTATTCCAATCAGTTCATGGAAATCCCCACTTCACTCTCATAAACAATTCCCCCCTGTAAAAATCATTTAAAAATTAAAAGGAAACAAAAAAAAAAAAGAAAAAAAATAAGAAACACATTCGGCCCCCTTAATAACCCAATCTCCACAGCGCACCTGACACTGATTACTTACGCACAGTGCGCATTTTAAGACCACCCCATTACAATCATAATGGTTGTTGTTTGTGCTTGTGCTTGTGAGAACCAATGAGAATCATATTTTCAAGGCGTGACAGCTCTAGGTGGGGTCCGTGATTCAGTAGGAGGCGTATGACCGTCCGATCCTTTTGAAGGATCATCAGAGGACTGCCGCAAACCTTCATCGGTCTCACTCCTATTCATGTCCTCAATCATGCGCAGCACCTCAGGCATGGCGGGCCTCTGATCAGGTACAGTCGACACACAAGCCATGGCAATCTGCAACAACTGAACCATCTCTTCCTCAATGTTGTGATACCTCATCAACTCCACATCAAAAACCTCAGCCGTCCATTCTTCACGGACCACTGATTGGACCCATCTGGGTAGATCAATACCTTCCTCGCCCAATGACGCTTGATTAGGTGCCTTCCCTGTTAGTAGTTCTAGTAACAATACACCGAAACTGTACACGTCGGACTTGAATGTCACTTTGCGGGTCTCCACTACTTCAGGCGCCCGATATCCTGCTACCCGGTTGGGTGGGGTCGTCGTCCCGTATAGCGGGTTAAGTCCGAAATCCGAAATGCAGGCATCTTGGTCGGGTCGGAGCAGAACGTTGGAGGATTTTATGTTGCCGTGGACCACTTTTCCTGCCACGTGTAGGTGTGCTAGGCCTTTTGCCGCACTTACCGCTATTCTCATCCGGTTGTCCCAGTCTAGTGGGGTACGGCCGGAACCTCTGCTACCTGTAAACACAATCAACGCGACTTCCGGTTATCAGCTATACATTACTCTACCCAAATCAAAATAATAATAAAATAAAAACCAACCAAGAGTCTGTGCTTGTTGTGATAACTGATAAATAAAAGTTGCGAGTATGCGTGCAAGATAGAACATAGTGGTGAGTATCATTTGTTAAGACTTTAAAAGGAGGATATTAGGGAAAAGTGATTTAATTAGCAAGGTAAACTTTTGAGACATGTTCACTTTCTTCTTTTATCAAACAAACAAAGAGGGATTAAAATGATGATGTCGGTGGCCCAATCCATGTGTAGAATGATCATAAGATTTAAAAAGGGAGAATTAAAGACATTGACAGACAACGTGCTACGTAGTTCATACTCTAAGAATGTTTGTACTGGAACGGGTAAAATAATAAACAGAGGAATATGAGCGCAGCAGCGCACACTGCGTTGCTTATATATATATATATTTTTTTTTTTATGAATCTCTCCCCCTCTCTCGATTGTTTGAATTGTTTGTCCGACTGTCAAATGCCCATAAAAAAAAACCACAACGTGATTGTGATACCATTTCATCTTCACTACAATTATATTGTTCCCCAATTAAGTATACAAAAACATGAAATCCACCGTGATTGCTACTGCTACATAAGCAAATCCAATATACTCGAACACATCCAAAAATAGAAAAAACATAAAAGACATAACACAAAGCAATTAGTCTTGAAAACAACTGCATGGATATGAAATCAATAAAAAAAAATAAGGAAAAAACGAGAAAACGTACCATGAAGAAGAGCAGATAAGCTACCAGCAGGCATGAAATCGTAGACAAGCAATTTCTCATCTTTAGAATAGTAAAAAGCTCTCAAGGGAACCACATTATCGTGTTTAATCTTCCCCAAAACATCCATTTGCATCTCGAACTCTCTTTTGCTCACAGCAACCTCCTTCAACCTCTTCACCACCACCGTAGTCCCCTCCTCCAGCACCGCCTTGTAGCTCGTCCCAACGCTTCCTTTTCCCAGTACCTCCGCCGATGCCCTCAACAAATCCTCCAAATCGAAGCTGTACACCCCTCCATCGAAGAACACCAGCTTGTTCCGCTCCGCCTCCGCCGACCCACCCGTTATATCGTCTTTCGATGATGAAGTTCCCGCCTCCGTGGCCACCGTGCGCGTCGCCGCCGCCGCTGCCGCCGTGGGTTTTGGGCTCTTCCCGGGTCTACGGCTTTGTCGTCTTCGGAGACAGAGTAAGAGAAACAGTAGTAAAAGAACAAGCAGAGCAGCGCCGACGGCGATGGCTACAATGGCGGCCGTGGAGAGTTTCTTAGACTTTTTCTGGACTGGACGTGATGGTGGAGTATTAGAAGGTGAAGGTTCTGGTGCCGGAAAAAATGGGTTACATGGCGGCAACGGTCCACCACATAGATCTAAATTTCCAGCGAATGACGATGAAGAGAATTTTGAAAGCGTAGAAGGGATTGAACCATTTAGATTGTTGTTTGAGACATTGAAGTTTAGCAAATGTCCAGGGTTGATATTTGGAAGATGACCTGAGAATCTATTGTTTTCCAAAAGAAGGCCTGTTAAATGAGTCAAATTGTTGACAGTGAATGGGATTGCTCCAGTGAAATTGTTGGAAGAAAGATCAAGCCGAGTTAACCGAGTCATCCCAGTCACACTAGCTGGAAACTCACCGGAAAACTCATTGTCTTGTAAATAAAGACTACGGAGAAGGGTTAGATTAGAGAAATCGGAGGGGATCTGACCGGAGAGACGATTCGAGCGGAGACTGAGGACTCTTAGTTGACTCAGCTTGCCTAAGGTGTTGGGTGGAATGGGACCCACAAGGCCGACGCCGGGGAGGCGAAGTGTGTAGACAAAAGAGCGATTTGGGTCGCACCAGACTCCGACCCAGTTGCAAGCGGAGGCGGAGGCGTTCCATTGCACGCGATTCGCGTGTGGTGTATTTGAGAGGAACGCAAGGAGAGCTTGCTTGTCTTCAGTTGGCTCCGACCCGACACTCAGTACCATAACACAAACAAAGAAAACAATAATTACACACCTGGACTCATAAAACACCGCCATTTTTCTTACAGTTTCCAAAACAGAAAAACACAATAACAAATCAAGAATGAAACCAATGAGGCTCGTTTGATTGGTTGTTTGCCATCGCTGCTTTCTACAAAACCAAAACCTATAAAAAAGTGGTTTTCCGGCGAGCGTCCATGTGACGGAGAGAGAGAGAGAGAGGAACAAAGCTTTTTCTTTTGCGGTGAAATTGAAATACAGAGCTAGAGAGAGAGAGATTTTGTATTGTAAAGAGAACAAAGAATTGGGTACCCGAGGTTTCAAAAAGGTAGAAAATAAAGCTCAGTGAAAAACAGAACCAGTCGAGCTGGCATTGTGCAAACGTTTAAACGTTTTAACGTTTTTCTATTTTCTTATTTTTTTTTATGTTGTAGTTAAATTTATTATAATAACGTATTTCTATTCACACTCACTTTCGCTTGGAGCGCGTGTTTATTTTTCATGAATTAGAAGTAATCTGGTTGATAAAGTGACTGCCACGCTCTGTTGAAGAGCGTGGTTTGAGTTTTTTTCAGGTGTAGGTGAAACGGCCACGACTATTGACTACTACAAGGTTTCTCGTGTGATGTAACTGCATCGTGTATGTTTCGTAGATAAGGACTAATCGGACGGTCCAAGTTTTTCCTGATATTTGTAGATTTTCGTTTTTGGGATAGTGAAATCTTAAATGAATGGCTGTTGACCGTCGGATTGATATAAGATCCAGAAATTGTAAATGATGAGAAATGGAGAATGGAGAATGGAGAGAGGAGAGAGAGTAATTAGTAATTACAGTTGCAAAGTTGCAGGTTTTGACTGGTAAAAGTATTGGTTTAGTTAAGCAAATCAAGGATTCTTGGTAACATTTGGCATCAGATTAGCATACAATTCGTTGGCTAAGCTTGGCTGGAGAGACTAGAGACCCTGTTGACGACTCATTTTACTTACCATTCACTCATCACTGTGAAGTGGAGAGAGACCCTTGGCACTTTTTTTGTGTCTACTTTGTGTAATATTTAATTTCATTTTTTTATTGATAGTTGTATATGTATGTTATGGGATGACACTTTATTTTATTGTGGTTGGGTAGATCACAGACGTTGCTTGATTTTATTCTCTGTCCTTTACTCCTTTTTAATTAAATTCTCTATGAGTGTTGTTGTGTTTGGTTAGCTGTGATCAGCCAATTTTGATTGTCAAGAAGTTGTTTCATACTTTCATAAATGATTTTTGCACATATATTCTTTTTTAAATAATAATAATAATAATAATAACATTTTCGATTGGTTTATTTTTCTCAGCTTAGAAGGAGTTATTATGCACAAGTTACGAGTGTTAAAATCCATAATTCATAATTCATTAATGAATTTTTAATATGAAGTAGTTTTTATTTTTCTTTTTAATAACAAATTTAAGTAAATATGGAACTCTATTTCCCTTCCACATGGGTGGTGGGGGATTTGGAACAGTTATCCAGACCGTCATACGCGTTTTATAAATATGTGTGAGGAATTTTCTGAGTAATTATCATTGTCTTATCTTGACATATCCGATAACTATATGTAATAATTGTAACTTGTAATGCTTTAAAAAAAATTGAGCTTTTTTTTAAAGGTTATATGATAATGTATTTTTTTTATTTTAAATATTGTACCTAAATATTAATATATTATTTAATAGTAATAAATCTAAGGCATCGTTTGATTTTTTGTCTAAAAACTGAACAACGCTGAATGTTACTGAACACTGAATAGTGATTGGGGATTGGGGATTGAAAACTGAAAAATGAAAAATATGTTTATTTTTTTCACTGAGAACTGAATGTAAGTGATAAGCTATTTGTTTTTTTAAGTTATAAATATCTGAAAGTTAATACTTTTACATTTATACCCTTCTAACTATTTGTTATATATTTATATTTTAATAAATTAAGGATAACTATAACAAGTAATTTAATAATTGTAAAATAAAATTATTTAGTTATTAATAACATTATTTTGATGCAATCAAACTCTAAAATAAAACTAATAAAACTAATTATCAAATTATGAGGAAAAAAAAAAGAACAAGTCCTTACCGGAAGCCGGAATATGGTAGGAAAACCAGTCTCTAATTGTTTGAGTTTTGAAGCAATTAGGTTTTATGATGTTGTAGTTGTTTAAGGTGAGAAGAAAAAAAAATATTATTATGAATAGCAGTTTGACAGATGATAAAATTGGAAATTAGTTAGATTTGTGAGGATAGTTTTGGAAGTAAAATATTGCATTAAATTCCAGTGGACTTTTGTTTAGTGAATTTTTTCACTTTTCTAAATAAATGGTTTTAGGGTTCATTAAGTGATTTTATCACTTAAAAAAACAAACAAAATAACTTAATGGAACACATTAAGTGTCATTAAGTATTAAATGAAAAAATCAAACATGACCTAAATTTCGTTACTATTTAATCACATCATCATAAACAATAATGTTGATATATTTAGGTTCTAATTAATATTATGATTATTGTAAAAAAAAAAAACTAATGTTATAATTCGACAAAACTTCTCTGGATGAGCAAGATGTCAATCCATTTGAATTCTAACACAATGCTTTGACAAAACTTCTACAAATGACAACCTTATGATTGGTTAAATAAATAAAACCCTTATATTAATTTTTTTAAGCATCATTACATTTGTTAACTATATAAAAATAGTGAGTTGGTCGGTAGAATTACAGCCCTCTCTTTTTTTCTTTTAATTTCTTTGAATGTAAAATTATGGATACTACCATTCAAGTTTATACAATTACTTAATAGATAGATATAATACCGTGGTATAATTATTTAAAATTGTAAAATGAGATAGCGATGAAAATATAATTTTCTATGCATTTGATGAGTTGAAAAGGAATAAGAAATAGGAAAGCCTTACAAATATAGCATTTCCTAACATTCAATTTTAGGAAATAGCCCACTGGGAAAAAAATTACATATCTAGTATTTCCTAACATTTCCTTTCTAGGAAGTAGCTTTTGTAAGAAAATAACGTCCTCCATAATCATACCGTACAAAATGACAAAATTACCCTCTAGAAATGTATAAGGACGAAACTGCCCTTGTCTTCTCCTCCTTCGGTTGACTGATGAAACAAAAATAATTTTTTCTTCTCCATCATTCTCCTGCAAGCAATCCATATAAGGGAAGTCACTGTTGTTCAAATCCAATACTCAATCTTCCAATTTGAAATCTCATCGTCCTCACCGTCGATCGGAATCCACTGCTCTTCAAATCCCATTATCATCTTCGGTGGAATCTTGGTCCCGACGTAATCTTCCCGGTGATCGAAATCTTCACAGTGGCTGGCACTTCCTTCAATCGACCTTGAATCGAGGTTCACTGTCAAGCTTGAAATCTAGCATACCTATTCAATGTAAGTCCCGAACTCACACTAAAGTTTGAAATGCCATCCTCTCTTATCGATATTTTGTTGTTGTATAAGTTTGAAATGTAGCACTGGCCATGATTCAATTCGTTCTCCACTGGGTCTATTTTTTTTTGTATGTCGTATTATTGGTTGTATATAAGTTGTTTGATGAAACGTCACATCAAGCTTTTAAGAGGCAATATTGTTGTAGTTAAGGTGTTTGGCTGTAGTTACGGTGTTTAATGAAATGGCACTGTTGTTTGCATATTTATAAAGTTGTATGGTTTGGTGAGGATAAGGTTTAGGAAATTGTATGTGTTTTTGTGATGGTTTATGGTGTATGTATATTTGTTTGTGTCGATTGGTGTTGAACCAAAACAGGATTAGGATTGTGTTTGTTGGTTGAACCAAAACTTTCGGTGTTGTTATTGATTTTGGGGGTTATTGATTTTGTTATTGGCTGCTGTGTTGTAGGGATTTTGAAAACAGAAGTTGAGGTAAGCTTGGGAGGAAAGTTGTAGGCCTGGGAATAATACCTAGGCCTAGAAGAATTGTTCTTAGACACTCACCTAAACCAAATTACAGTAATTGTTGTTATAATACTGTTATTGACTGAAATGTTTTTTTTTCTTTGCAGGGTCTAAAGATACCATGTTTTGGCTGTTAGTTCAGTGCGGTGAGCAATGGAAGGGTAACCGGTTAACCAAGCCTATTTCTTTTTCACAACATCTAACAAAAAAAAGACAAAGGAGCATACGATGAATTGGTGGAAATGATATACCATTAGACAGGGGTTAGTAGAGACAAAGTAGAGTTGAAGCTAACTTCGCATGTGAAAACGGTGACGACGATGTAGAGTTTGTGGTTATTCATAAGGAAAAAGGTTGGGATGCAATTGATGTTGAAATTGTCAACAAAAATGAATTTCGACCTCCAGCAAATCAAATGCAATCAACATGAATAGTCTCTCCTGTTAAACCCACCGAGAATCCATGTTCTCCGGTGAGTACTCCAAACTATAAATTAGTCAGTGGTAGCAATAATCCGCTTGCATCCCAAGCTTCACCCGAATTTACTTCAGTAGGCAATAAACAGGCAACGCCAGCATCTACTACCAAACATGTAGTAGTGGATAGTTCTGAAAGCATAGATACTTCTGGAAGGTTTGATAGTTCAACAAGTGATACAGAAGATAAGATTGGTGGTGGTGATGATCATGGTGCGGTAGTGGTAACAGTTCTTGGAACAAAAGAACCAGAGGTAACAGCAACACCTAGCAGTTCTTCACCTTCCATCAACACACGGTAGACAGTATCAAATTTAGAGTTTTACTCAATACCAGCCATTCGATCAGTGAATGTATTTCAAAATTCAGGTGACAAAGGTCCATTATACAAAGGACAAATGTTCAAGGACAAGACTACATTGAAACAAGCTGTAGAGTCGTATGCATTTGTAGAGAGGTTTGAGCACAGGATTGCATGACCTTCTAATACACGATTCATTGTCGAATGTACATAGAGAAGTTGTGGATGGGTTCTTCAGGCATGGAAGTCGAACAGGGGGACTTATTGGCATGTGAAGGCATTTGTTAATGATCACATATGAGAAAGAAATGAAAATTACAACGTTGAATTTAAATGTGTAAGGGCCACCATGATAGGAGATTTGTTTCCAAGTAAATATCGTGATCTCGGACACATCATCCGTCTTAAAGATATTGTTTCTAAGATAAAGGAGCAACATGACATACACCTCTCATATAACAAAGCCTATCGATCGAAGGAGCAACCTTTGAATCAGGTATTCGAGTGTGCGTGGGAATCCTTTCAGAGGTTGCTGTCTTATTTTTATGTTTTGAAACAAGCGAACCCCGAGACTGTGACAAAGATAAAGACCGAATCACAAAACTGGTTTAAACATGGATTCATGGCAATTAAAGCCTCTATAGAGGGGTTCAATTATGTTATTAAGCCAGTTATTTGCATCGATGCTACCCATTTGAAGGCTAGGACCAGGGGTGTTTTGTTAGTTGTGGTGTGCAAAGACGGAAACGAGATGATATACCATTTGGCATTTGGGTTTGCAAACTCTGAATGCACAGAGTCATGGACTTGGTTTTTGAAGAGACTCCGTAAATTGATCTGATTTCCTGACCTTGTGATGTTAGTTTCGGATCGACACAATGGTATATTCAATGCAATGGGAGCCATTGTCCCTGATGCAGCATATGGAATTTGTGCATACCACTTAGCACAAAATCTCAAAAGATTTTGCAAGCAGAGAGATGATATCATTTCGTTTTACTACCGTGCTACGTATGCGTACCATATCGAGGATTTTGACTTTTTAATGAGTGAGTTGAAAGAAACCTACCGTAAGGTTTACGATAAGTTGTAGGGCATTGGGATAAAAAAGTTTTCACGTGCACATAGTCCTAGAAAGAGGTACTTTTTGATGACCACCAACATTGCTGAATCGATGAATTATTGTCTAGTTGCAGCCTGAAAATTGCCTATCATAGTAATGGCGGAATGTATCAGAGATCTGTTGCAAAGGTGGTTCTACGATCGTCGGACAAATGCACTTGAAATGTCTACATACTTGACAACGTTTACAAACGAAAATGTCAAAGATAGAACAGAAATAGCACAACGGTGTGAGACTCACCCCATTCACTTTAATAAATTTAAGGTAGATGACAAATGGAAGGAAACAACCATCGTCCTTGACGAACGTTCTTGCTCAGGCCGTGAATGGGATTTAGATGACTTGCCGTGTTCTCATGCAATGGCGGTTGTTAGGCATGCTTCCCAATATTTTAACTCTGTACATTTATCAGTTGTGGTTGATTTTGCAAACTTAAATTTCTGTTTTTTGGTGTGTCATGACCTAGGTTCAAGGGAGTGTCAATCAACTCACTTGTTTTCGACATTTACACAACATGATTTCTTAAACATACTTATGAAATAGGTGTCAACCCTGTTCCGGATTTTGAATTTTAGGACATTTCAGATGCAATCCGAAACCTTATTGTATTGTCATGGGAGAAAAAAATCTACCGAGAAGATCAAAGAAGTTAAGGATACCGTCTGCTGGGGAGAAAAGAAAGTTACATGCATGTTCAAAGTGTGGAAAAAAAAAGACACAAGAAAATAACTTGCCCGGAACCATCATCTAGCACAAACAAACCAGCCAAAAAGCTCGATCATGTAGATTTCACCGTCAGATGATCTTGAAAACTAAGGTATAGATTTCTATTGATTCCCCTTCATCGTTAAACGGTGCCGATCGTTGAGAATAGTGTCTGGCCCCCATATTTCTGTCTTTGGTGGAAAACTGTAAGGCACGAGAACAGTTCCTAGGCCCAAAATAATTTGTTCTTAGGCCTGTATAATCTTTCCTAGGCTTATATACACAGCTCACGCACGATCCCATATATTTACTCGCCACGTCATCAGTTGGTAGTGGAATACATATTGATTACAGGTTGGATCCCACTGCCATAAATCCTTCATCTTCTTCCTTGGTCAAACACACAAACACTTCTTCTTCTTCTTTGATTCTTCTTCACATATTCTAAAAGAAGATAACTTAGGATTCTTCAATATTTTTCGCTGTGTATACCGGTTGACAGCATCCTTTATAAGGTTCCATACATTAAAGCCATGACATAAACCCATTTTTTTTGGAACCTGATTTCCTTCCTCACTTCTCTTTGATTTACAGAGATCTGTATATTGTGATAACACAAATGGGGAAGAATTATGTTTATGTGGTTTTCAAAGGAAGAAAAACGAGTGTGTTCAGTTATTGGTTTGAATGTCTTGAATAAGTATATGGTTTTCCAGGGGTATCTTACAAGAAGTTTAACTCAGCCCATGAAGCATATAAGGCGATAAGTAGCCCTTCCGTACATCCAAGTCATTCTTGGCCTCAATCTTTCGTGAATGTTGCTGAGAAGGTATCTGAGTAGGGTGAAAGCTGTGGTGTGATATTGTTTTTATTTTTATTGGTGTTTATTTTGGGAGTTATAGTAGGCACGATTGTTTGAAAGATCTTGTTTGTTCTGTTTTACTGGTATGAGTAATGAAGTAATGTATTTATTTGCTCTATTATGTATACGTTGATTGCAAATGTTGTTTTTATTTTGCGTCTTATACTATGTTGGTATGATTAATGAAGGAATATAATGACAACATCTAAATTGTGTGAAGCATGTGAAAACAAAACCAATAAATTTCATTAACTTGTTAAACGGTACAACATGTGAAAAAACAAACAAAACAAAACATTAGATTGAAATGTGTTCTTGTGTAGTTGGCATATTCGGTGTGTTTTTGTTCAGGGTGATGTTAGAATGTTGAATTCCATCAACTTCTTCTGCATCTTTTCAACAAGTTGGTAGAGTCCATAGAGTTCGTTGTCCCTCACTTCAATCTCAACATTTAAGTTGATGATTTCAGCTTCCAGATTATGAAATCTCCTTATCAAAACAGTATAATCGTCATGTAGCCGTTTTGCATTTTCACGCTCCTTGATGATGGTCTCCTCTGCGATTATAACCCTTTCATACATCACTTCAAAAATGGCACTTCTCCTATGACTGCTCATGTGACCGTTTGCTTTCATCTCCATTTGTTAGAATGAAGTGATCAAACAAATGACTCAACTCAAGACTTTTGTGACCACTAAGTAACACATATATGGTTTTATAGTGGAATAAGGAGATGACCCATAACTCCCAAAATTGAACCATTGTAACATTTACATTTGAAATGAACCATTGTGCCTTAATATTAAATTTTCACAGTTATTGGATATATACATGAAGTAAGAATGAAGTTGGCGACTGAGACCATTGTTTATGACTACAACTATCCTAAGCCTGGAAATAAATATCCAAGGCCTATAAGAGTTGCTCCCAGACATAACACAATTTTTCACTGTTTTATTTCATTATATATATATATATATGCATCTACTGTGAATGAGTCTAGGGTAAAGTCAAATTCATTGGACTTTAATATTAAATTTTCATAGCTTTGGATATATACATCTATTGGATATCTTGTTTATGACTACAACTCTACTATGCCTAGGAACAACTCTCCAAGGCCTACAAGAGTTGTTTCCAAGCTTAACACAAATTTTATGGGTAATATTCATAAATAACCTTAAAATTAGAGGAGTATTCAAAATTGTACATTTTCAATAACTTTTCTTTTTTTATCCAAGAGAAATATTTTTTGCACAAGTATGCCTTTTTGAATTTCTGATGCGGCACTCAAGGCACGATGTTCGTTTAAAATTAGAAAAAGTAAAAATAACGTTAAAAATAAAAATATAACAAATTAAATTAAATGAAATTAAAATAATTTTGGCGTGTAAACATGGGAAACGAAACCGGTTTTCAGAGAGAGAACAGAGTGCCAATGAGAAGAATTTTTCAAGAGCAGAAACGGGATTTGTTTATCGCCGATGAACTATTCATCACCAAAGAGTTTCGTTGTGGAGAGAGAAAGATGATGTCGGTATGTGCCTTATATGGATTAAAGATTGTTGTACTTTGGATTTTAATTTTGTTAACAATGTCTGTGTTTTGAATGATTTAACTTTAAGTTTAAGGTTGAAATTCCCCAGAACGGTTACACGCTAAACTGACACTACAATCGAAAGTGTAAACCTTGTAGAAGTCTTCATAGTTGTTAAACAGCGTGTAAAGAGAGCGGGGTTTGACAACTTGTAAAAATGTCCAGAATCGTTACACGTTACACG
The DNA here is from genome assembly GCA_032871835.1 of Dipteronia dyeriana. Taxonomy (NCBI): domain Eukaryota; kingdom Viridiplantae; phylum Streptophyta; class Magnoliopsida; order Sapindales; family Sapindaceae; genus Dipteronia; species Dipteronia dyeriana. The sequence goes on along the minus strand of CM065300.1, from coordinate 57,476,135 downwards.
TTACAATCACTTTACAATCTAGCGTGTAAATATTTGTACAAGTAAGCATGTAACATCATTTATTCATTGGCGTGTAAATATTCTGGGTTTTGTTACACGCCAAAATGAGTTTACAAATGAGCATGTAAAGATTTTGGGCATTATTTGTGTGAACTTGACCCAGAATCGTTACATTCTATATGGGTTTACATTGTACCATGTAAATCCTTTTACAAGTTAGCGTGTAACGATATTGCAATGTACAACGTGTTACGAATTTGGGCATTTTTTGTGTGAACTTTACCTAGAATCGTTACACGCTAAATGGGTTTACACTGTAATCTGTAAACCTTTTCTATAAGTTCGCGTGTAACAATGTTGTAATGTACATCGTGTAAAGATTTTACCAAACTTGACCCAGAATTGTTACACGCTAAATGAGTTTACATTGTAGCGTGTAAACCTTTTTATAAGTTAACGTGTAAAGATGTTGTAATGTACAATGTGTAAAGATTTTGGGGGTCATTTTAGTGAACTTGATCCTGAATCTTTACACGTTAAATGAGCTTACAATGTAGCATGTAAACCCTTTTAAAAGTTAGCGTGTAAAGATGTTGTAATGTACAACGTGTAAAGATTTTAGGGATCATTTCAGTGGACTGACCCACAATCGTTACACGCTAAATGGGCTTACATGTTAGCGTGTAAACTATTCTACAAATTAGCATGTAACGATGTTTAATGCACATCGTGTAAAGAATGGTTACACGCCATTTTGTTGTCATTAAGTTATCTAACTGCCATGGAATTTTTTTCAGGTTGTAACCAGAGAATGATAATGTACAAGAGACTAAGAAAGAGCCAGAGAAAGAACCAGAGAATTCAGATGGCAGAGCATGAAGATCTGAGAGAGATTGGGAATGTAGCAGAGGCTGAGAACCTATTAGAGAATGTGAATGTAGCAGAGACTGAAACGTAACATAGAATGAGAATGTAGAAGTGATTGAAGAACCATCACAAAACGAAGACCTAGATCAATATTTGTTACACTCGAGGAATATATGAGCGTATAACATAACGATAACAGTGATTTGCAAACTGAAATTATCCATGACATTAAGGAGGTGTTGGGTAGCTGCGGTGAGTTGGAAGAATTCAAGAAAAGTTATTTCAGGCATCACTTGGATCTGCCACATTACGTGAGGGGTTTATTTCAAGCGCAATACATACATAACCTATTGCTCTGCCAAATTTGGTTCCCGGGTGCCAATGACGACAAGATGTGGTTTGCTACAGGGAACACCAAGGTTAGACTAGGAAAGAGAGAGTTTTGTTATGTACTGGGTTGAAGTTTGGTGTATTACCGGATATTTTTTTGAAAGATTACGTCCCAGTAAAGGATGACATCCACATGAGATATTTTGGTGGGGACGGATACTTATTATTGGATCAGCTATTGAACATATCTTAAGAGGTGGGTTTGACCAGAAAGGTGATGGTTTGAAGATGGCACTTGTATTGTTTGTGACCAACATCCTATTTTGCCAAAATTATCGAAGACAAGTCACGTACTGGCTAATGTAGTTGGTTGAGGACATACATGCTTTCAATTCCTTCCCATAGGGACATTATGTGTTTAAGATGACATTGCACTACATCTGAATCGACTTTAAGGTGTCATAGCCAATGGGTCGTGCTAGGAGGTACAACCTTTATGATTTTATTTGAGGAGTTTAGGTACTGTGACAATTTTGCGAATATATTGTTATAATTATAAGGTTTTCCTTTTATTGTTATATTAATATAATTATTTTACTGTTTCTATTTATGATAGTTTTGGGCAATAGAGGTCATCCAATCGATGTGGAAGAAATTAGGTAAAAGATTTGCCTGTCATGGATGCCCCGTTTTAAAAAATGGGAATTTATCAAACGGGGATCAAATATGAGTGACTCATGGTTGAAGGAAGAGGCTGAAGGAAAGGTAAATAGTATTTCGGTTTGTTATCTTAATTGGCTTAACTTTTTGGTTTGACATGCTTTGAATTTTTCAACTCACAAGATTGATGTGTGAAATTCGTATTTTATAAAAACAATACTCGCAAGTGCACGAATCGTGAAGATATCGTACAGTGCCAAGTAAGGATCGTTCACACGAGAACTAGAGATTTACTAATTAAATCTAAGTCTAATTAAAGCTAAATTGAAAGTAACAAAAAGATTGATGTTGATTGATTTTGATTGATTTAAACTAAAAACTAAATTAAATTAAACTAAAATAAATTAAACTAATGAAAACAATTACAAAGATTGGGTTGTGATCAAGGTGAGAGAGCATTAGGTCATCAATGATCCCCAATTACGAACACTCAATGTATGAAATTAATTTGTAAATAAAATTCAATCAATTTAAGGGTTCATTCTTTATCTTTAATATGACTATTACAGTATGATCGCGGGATGAGTCACGTATTCCCAACCACTATTCACCCTTGGTCTATGGTATGAACAATGATCGGAAACCAGTTAAGCGTAAGAAATAAGAACCAAATTCTATACTTTGCATTCATTCAAAAGAGCATTAATCAAGGTTAGGTTTGGTTTATACTCTAACCCTAATTATCAGATAGTCTTAACCCTAAAATCATGCCAAATAATTATCCACCCTAGGTCTATGGTGTGAATAAATATTAAAACTAATGAGAGTCGAGCAATTAAGAACAATAAACAAATCAAGAATTGAATTGATGAAATAATATTAATCCAAACATGAGCATTCATAAAAGGTTCACATTGATTCCATAGTTATGGAATTAGTTACACATGGCGAAATTAGAAAGACAAAAGAAAGAAAAGGAAAAACCCATTGATGTCAGGTGTTCAATTGAAATCTTCTTCGTCTTCGAATCTTCGGATGTGCAAAGATGGTTGAAAGAATTGATGTGTGTTTTGAAAGATATGGAAGGTGGTGTTGACTGGAATCCCCCTTGAAAAATAGATAAAATATGTATATATATATAGGTTCTCTCAAAAATAGGGTTTCAGAATTCCCTAGACAACAAGGAATACACACACCGTTCTCTATACCCGGTACAGACAGCATGCACAGTCCGTGGCACATGAAGCGATATGCTCTCTAGGAAGTTACACTGTGGAGACCGCTATGCAGACACGACCTGACAACGGTACAGACCGCGGCTATGCAAGATGGCTCGACTGTGATTATTCGCTGAATAGACCGTGGTGGAGACTTTGCTTGGGCATCGACCTCCACAGGGCCAATTGACAAAATTGCCCCTTTTTGCTTCAAATCTTCCAAACACAACATTAAGATCCAATGTCATGAAAAAAAAAGCTCAAATACACAAATTAAATACCTAAAATGGTTCAAGAAATAAGCAATTGATTGGAAGCAATTGATTGGAGGAAAGGGGATTAAAAACATATACAAATAATGACCGATCAAATACCCTCAAACCTATCTTTTGCTAGTCCTCGAGCAAAAATAAGAAAGCAAAACTAAAAACCAAACCTAAAAATAAAAATCCTAACTAATTAAGCCACTTTTGTAGGGAACACGATAGCATTGAGCGTATGCTATAAGCCTTAAAGTACCAATCATCTAAAATACATTTGAAATGTACCCATATTGAAACAATGCATGCAAAAGTCAATAAGCAAATACTAAAGTTAAGTCACAAAACTAAATGCATTGCTCAATTTTTAATGAAAATCTCATTCTCAAACGTTCAAGTTTCAAAGTCATATTCGCTAAATGTCATAGATGTAATTCGTCTCGACTCTAATTCTCACAGGATGTTACTTTTAGTTTCTCATAGAACCTATGCAAATACACTCATCAAGCATATACGAAAGAAGTTATGCACAAGAAATTTCAAGATATAATCGCATATGAATATATAATAGAAAAAATGCTTGATTTGATATGCAAAAGATCTCACGAAAGAATCAAGCATTATGAACAAGATAAACACATTATTCACTTCTACTTTCATTGTAAGGATAACCAGCAGATCAGTTAGACTTTCATTGAGGTTGTAATGAAGCCATTGGGTGAAGGTTAAGAAAGAATGGGAAATTAGGAATTCAAAAACCTAGGACCAAACCATGAGAGTCTTCCATTACCTTATGGCTTCGTGCAAATTTTTCACTTTATTGCGAGTGAGATAACAACACTCCATATCGTCCTAATCTTCAAAAATTCACCATTCTCCTCATGTCAACAACTCCTCTTGAGTAGATACAACTTTGCACTCTAATGACTTAAGAGTCATAAAAGTCTATTCTTTCATTCCCTTTAAAAAAAATTGAAAATAGAGAATTACATATAAACTAATAATTATCAAACTTACACTTTTGGATTGAATGCAACTATTTTCCTCCATTGGCCTCTAATTGAAATATGCATAGAAATCACGTACGAACTATTACATCTTCTTCACATTCTCAAAGTATGACCCGAAGCTATAAGGTATGGCTAAATCATGGCTCATTGGGTTACGGTTAATGTGGTAAAGAAATAAAAAGGATAATTCAGTGTTTTGGCTTCAAACAGGGCTATGGAGCACACAACACACGGGTAAAAAATATTTACGGCCTTTTAAGTAGTTCTAGTACACATAGTATAATCATCAATTCCATTGGTTCGAATTACTCAAGATCAAAATAAACACGTGAAAATGCTCAATGTATAGCCTATAGAGATCAAATATAAAGCTAAGAACCTACTGAGTGTTTAGGAGTAGAAACAAAATACCCTTCATAATATGTCATATATGAACGCTTTTTGGTTTAGTGAACTCACAAGGGTAGTCTCCACTATTAATCATGGCAATTCAACTAAGCTTCATATCCACTATCATAACAAGAGTATGTCGTAAAATTTTGAAAAATGCAATACATTACTCTGAGTGGCAAGAAGTTAGTGTAATCTCAGTTAATAGTGCATAATATCTCTAGGGCACGGATCAAACCAAAATATCATGGATCACACGCCCAAACCTAAACTCAACATTGCCCCCAATGGTGACAAACGAGAAAAGAATGGAGCGGAAATAAAATATCTAAACAAAAACTACTATTCTCAAAATCCAAGTTAAAACATAAAATAAACTGAAATTTAAAAATAAAGAAAAACCACAGTAAGTCAAAAGAAAAAAAAAGTAAAACAAGAAAATGAAAGGAAATAAATATCCTCTAAAGTCCTCCATCCTCATCTGAAATGTGTTGAATCTCTGTACCCTGGTCTGAATCACGATCCTGCTGCTGCGACACCATAGGGTCTCCCAATCCAAAACTAGGTTGATCATACCAAGAGCTGCTTCCTGACTGAAACTCAGGAGGGGGAACTGGAGGCTGGAAACGCATCAGCCACAAAAACCGGCTAACTATCATGCGCAGCTCAGTAATACTCTCCTCAACAGTGTCAAAACGTGTGTTCATCCACTCTCAAATCCCTCTGATACAGGCGAACCATCTGGTTCCACTCTGCCCTGCCATCCATTCTAAGTACTTCAGCCAACCTCTCCAGGTCCTGATCAAGGTCGGCAATTATATCTATCCTAATATTGTGGTTGCCTAGCACCTCTGGAATAGCAAAATATTGATTGATTGCATCCGGTGAAATATGGACTTCAACCCCTTGGCCAGAACCGAACCTCCATTGAGAAATCTCTTTGGAATCGTGCTAGCATAAAACTTGGCCACTATACTCCTATTTGGTTTTGTGGGCCTCTGAACAAATCCTGCCCATTGACGGGTAGCTACAACCCCTGACACAAATGTCTCTGCTAGGCTGGGCACTTCAATACCCATCTCCACAATTCAAGGTCACCTCTGGAATTTTGACATTCTGTCCCTAAAATCCTTGTTCTGAGCTAAGCGTGAAGAAGCGACCCATTTTCCCTTAAACGTGCTACTAACCTGAGTCCTCTTACCCAAATTTTTTCTAACCATCTGCACACAGAAAATAAGCAATCAACCCAAATTAAACATAGTTTAAATGAATTTTGGCAGCAATTCGACTTAATTCTTTGACCAAATTTCTCAATAATCATATTATTCTCATATAACCCATTCCACAAGCATCCCATAAACAAGATAAATCCGATTCAACAAAATGGCCGCACATTAAACTTACTAGCACTCAAAAAGAAATTCTCAACACAAATTCTTCCCATAAACACAAATAATATCAAATATATCAAAGGACTCCCAATTTCGAAATTCAAGCATAACTCTATATAAATCCTCCAACCAAGCTAAATAATAATTCAAAACACACATCAAACAAGACCCATTAATCATTTAAACAATAAAATTCGAATTTATAGTAATAAATCATCAAAAAGCATCTTAATCAACTAATTCTTGAAAACCTAGGTTAGACAAACTCCAAAGTTCAAAATAAAATAGCAAATAAAGAAAAGATGGACATACCTTTGATCCTTGATAGAGATTGAAAAAGAGTTCTTGGGAAAATTCAAAAAGAAATAGAAGAGGGAAGAATCAAAGAGAGGAAGATGAGGGGGTTGCGCAACAAAGAAAGAAAATAGAGATAGTGACCCAGACATTTCTCTTATATAGGTGCGAAAAATCGTGCCTTACTGCGGTCTGGGTCACTTACCTTGGTTGCGGTCTGGGCAGCAGCGATGCCTAAATTTGCTTACCTGAACTTTAAAACGCACCGTTTAACTAAAGCCACTACGATCTGGACCACATTGTAAATATTGCCTATCTAACGGTCTGGCTAGTGGTGATTCACAAAGGATCAACGTTTTACATGTCTTGGTGCAGACACATTGTCTGCAGAGCGGTCTGTACCGCGAATAAGTCCAGTGGGTACCTGTTTGCTAGGCCGCAGTGCAGACAACACACCTCGAGAGCGGTCTGCGCTGCGAAAATTGTTAGAGCCTTCATGCTTTGCATACCGCGGTTTAGACAAGTGTCAAGAGAGCGGTCTGGCCAGCGGTGGATAAACGAAATAGTTCCCAGACTTCATCTGCACAATTCAAGTATGCACACATTAGAAGTACTTATTCTTGTCATTCTAAACTTCAAGATACCCCCAAACGTGAATTATACAATATCTCTGAATTAAGCACAATACTAAAAATTAGACAATATTCAATTCTGATTATAAAGGTTCTTGCGACACACACAAATTATGACTCAAAAATAAAGAAAAAAAAAACAAAAACAAAAGAGTTAAACCTGGGTGGGTTGCCTCCCACCAAGCGCTTTATTTAATGTCTAGGCGAGACAGATGAGAATGCTACGGCTCTAATGGTGAAGCAACAATCACATATTCATCACCAATTTTCTTCAACCTGAAAGTTCCACCACTCTCAACGTTTCTTAGCTCAGCCTTTATGATCCATACTTTCTTTACATTCGTTGGATTCATTCTCCCTTGTTTATGCTGTCTTATATACTCATAGCATCTTGGTCGAATGTGACCCTTCTGTTACAAAAGTGACAAACTGGAATAAATCTATGAATGTTGCCTCTCTTGTGGTTGTTGATCAATGATCGACCTTGATTCCTTCTGTTTCTCCTTCTTCTTTTTGGAATTTGATCTTTTTTTTTGTGATGGAATCACTTGACTCATCATTATGCACCTCAATGATCTTGACTTCGGCCAATTGCTTCTTCTCATTCTTGACCATTGACTTGATCTATTGCTCTGCCATTTTAAGCTTTGCAATGCTTTCAAGCTCCTTAATCTTTATAATCTCTAAGGCTTTATCTCTCTGTTCAATCTCAGCCTTCATTAGCTTTATCTGGTGATCATACTCCTCTTTGAGCTCTTCAACCTCTTGAGAAACTACTGCATACCTTTGTAATAAAGACTTTTTTTCCCAGTAATTCAGTGATTCTTGTTGTCAATTCAGAATTAAGAGTGACAATCAACTGTTTGTCTTCTTTCAACTGCTCAATCATATTTTCATATCTTGCACAATCATATTGGCATGTGAAATTTTCCTTCTTATGCCATTTCAAGATTCTTTTAAAGTCAAAGTTGATTTTGGACAAACTCTTGGATCTACTACTTCTACATTGAAACAATCAACAACACCTACTGAATGTTTCAAATATTCAAAAACATCAACATTGATTGTCTCATCAAACACTGTCATGGAAACCTTCCCATTATGCACATCTATGATAGCCTTCGTGGTTGACATAAATGGTATATCGAGTAAGATAGGGAAATCAATTGCATTGGTGCCTTCTTCCTCCATATCCAATATGATAAAATCTGCAGGTATAATGAGCTTGTCAACTTGGACTAGAACATCTTCCACAATTCCACAAGGATACATATTAGATCGATCGGCAAGTGAAAGTTCCATGTTGATTGGTTTAAGATTACTCAACCTTATCTCTTTGTAACAGCATACGACATCAATTCTTTCAAGGGGGATTCCAACCAACACCACCTTCCATATCTTTCAAAACACACAACAATTCTTTCAACCATCTTTGCACATCTGAAGATTCAAATACAAAGAAGATTTCAACTGGAGAGCTGACATCAATGGGTTTTACCTTTTCTTTCTTTTGTCTTTCTAATTTCGCCATGTGTAACTAATTCTATAACTAGGGAATCAATGTGAACCTTTTGTGAATGCTCATGTTTGGATTAATGTTATTTCATCAATTCAATTCTTGATTTGTTCATTGTTCTTAATTACTTGACTCTCATTATTTTTAATATTTATTCACACTATAGACCAAGGGTGGATAATTATTTGGCATGATTTTAGGGTTAATACTATCTGAGAATTAGAGTTAGAGTATAGACCAAACCTAACATTGATTAATGCTCTTTTGAATGAATGAATTTTATAATTGGCATAGACCAAGCAAAGTATAGAATTTGGTTCTTATTTCTTACACTTAACGGGTTTTCGATCATTGTTCACACCAAAGACCGAGGGTGAATAGTGGTTGGGAGTACATGACTCATCCCGCGATCATACGATAATAGTCATATTAAAGATAAAGTATGAACCCTTGAATTGATTGAATTTTATTTACAAATTAATTCCATACATTGAGTGTTCATAATTGGGGATCATTGATGACCCAGTGCTTTCTCACCTTGATCACAACCCAATCTTTGCAATTGTTTTCATTAGTTTCATTTAATTTTGTTTTTAGTTTAAATCAATCATCATCAATCTTTTGGTTACTTTCAATTTAGCTTTAATTAGACTTAGATTTAATCAGTAAATCTCTAGTTCTCCTGGGAACAATCTTTACTTGCCGTTTTACGATATCTTCACGATTCGTGTACTTGCGAGTATTGTTTTTATAAAACACGAATTTCACACATCAAGTTTCTGGCGCCGTTGGCAGGGACTAGTTAAATTTATTAGTTAATTCTAGCTCTATTCTTAGTTACTAGATTTAATTAGTTAGGTATTAGAGTCGTTAATTTTAGATTTTTAGTTTTTATTTTATTTTATTTTATTTTTGTTGTTTACTGTGTGTTTATTTTTTATTTCAGGTTTCAACGGTGAATGTAAGGTAAAAGATCACTGCAAATAAAATAAAATTATGAGAAGGACAATGGGAGACGACGGAAATCACAACATCCAAGAGGTTTCGGATCTACTAGCAGTACTTATCAAGACCATGAAGGATTACAGCAGGCCTATAGTTGATAATCATCTCTTATGCATTGCACAAGATGAGGCAGCTAGAAACTATGAGCTGAAAAGTTTCCACTACATTCTGCTGCCTGCTTTTTATGGACTTCTGAATGAAGATGTGCTTAAATTTCTCAAAGAGTTCTATGCAGCAATTCAAGCTTTTTCAAACACCAAGGTGATAGAAAACCAGTTGCGTATGAGGTGTATTCCACATGCTCTCAAGGAAAATGCGAAGACATGGCTTTTGACTTTACCTCCAGCTTCACTGACAATATGGGAAGAGGTGGTAGATAGGCTTACTAATCAGTTTTATTCTCCTCAGAAGACCAGTGAGATCAGGTCCAAGATTACAAATTTCTTTCAAATGGACCAAGAGTCATTCTATGATGCATGTAGGGATGGCAATTATACCCAAACCTGCGAGTACCGAATCGCATAGGTCGGGTCTGGGTCCTCACATTTGGGTCGCGGGTCGGGTCTAGGTCTAAAATAATAGACCCGATTCGGGTTCGGGTCGGGTCTGGGTCTGAGTCAAAAACCCGGACCCGGACCCATGGACCCCAATTAGTACAAACATATTTGTTATTTCCATTTGTGTGGTTATTTCAATTCTCAACATAATAGTCAAACATCTTCATTATTTTGTTTTATTTCAATTAAAGTTAATTATTCATTTATTGAATAAGTTTTAATGGTTAAAAATTGAATAGGTAAAATTAAAAATAGAAAGGAAAAACGAAAAAAATGAGTTTTATTAAAGGTTTTACGGGTCCGTGGGTCCATGGGTCCGTGGGTCAGTGGGTCCGTGGGTCCAGACCCAAACCCATGAATTTTCATGGGTCCTCAGGGCGGGTCTGGGTCTGCTGAAGACCCGCGGGTCCAGACCCAAACCCGAACCCAAAAAATTTGGTGGGTCTGGGTCTGGGTCTGGATCTAATTTTTTTAATAGGTCTGGGTCTGAATCTGGTAGAACCCGACCCGAACCCGACCCGAACCCGACCCATTGCCATTCCTAGATGCATGGGAGCGTTACAAGATACTTTTGTTTGATTGTCCTCAGTACGGATATCAAATGCACCAACTCTAGCAATGGTCCTATGATGGACTAAATGACGTTTAAACTATATCAGTGAATAATGCATGTGGAGGATCCATGACTGCAAGACTCCAGAAGAATTGTAAACTATCTTCAAAAAACTTACGAAGGGAATTTATGAAGTAGATACTAGTGCCGGGAACCCAATGCAAATGTCACAAATGCAGAAGACTATGGAAGTACTTGTTAATCAGGTGAGACAACTAAGAAAAGAACGACGCCAGGGATATGAGCAACCAGGATATGGTGCAGAAGTTTTTCAAGCAAGAGGTCCTAGACCTAATGATGAGAAGAAGAACAAGCTATGAAAAATTTCAACTCTAGACCTTGGAATGATCCTTTTTCAAACACATACAATTCAGGGTGGAGAAATCATCTAAATTTCTCTTGGAGAGAAAATCAAGGCACCGGGAACCAGTATGGAAATAACAACAATTATTACTAGAGACAGGAGATTATCTTGCTAATACTTATGAATAAAAGACATGTTAAACAATCCAATATTTTACACGTAACTCAGCTTAGGGCTCAAACACCTCATCTATAGGATATCAAAGTAACTATATATGTGATGTGTAAATGCAGTGATGTGCATTGCGAAATAAGTTACATAAATCCTTAATTAGCAGGGAGAAATAGACAGTTAATTATATTACCATATCTGAGATCCATTTTTCGAAGTTGATCAAGTCTTGAAAATGTTGACGCGTCATGGGTAGGATTTGACCCGTATAAAAACTAATAAAAAATGAATACATTTCATTATGATAAATAAACAAAATTGAATACATTGAAAATCATAGCAATAAAACCTTAAGGGGATGGAATATTACCTTCCTTGGTCGTCGTTCTAGAGGAAAGATGTGAACTCAACTAACTCTGCATCTTTTTTGTTTGACTTTGTCTTCTTTGACTTCTTCGACATCGGATTTGTGTAGGGGTTTTCAAGCCACCTTGCCAGCTTTCGACCCCTCTATTTGTCGATATCTCTGTATTCAACATTGGGGTTGGCCTCAGTAAGTGCTATCACACTACTGGGCAAGATCTGGCCAATAAAACAAACGAACGGGGAAGGATATTGTTCCTCACCAAAGACATATTTTCCCTCGAGTCCTACATACAAATAAATATGTACTAAGGTACAAACCATTGATAAGAAAACATATGCATCACAAAAACACTATTATTGTTTTGTTTCTAGGTCTAAGAGAATTGTTCTCAGGCCTACCAAATTATTCCTAGGCCTAAGGTAATTGTTCACAGGCATACCAAATTGATCCCAGACCTAAGGGAATTGTTTTTAGGCCTACTTAATTGATCCCATACCGACCAAATTGCTTACAAACCTACCATATTGTTCCCAGGCCTAACACATTGTTCCCGGGCAGAACAGATTTGTTCCCAAGCCTTAACTATATACATGACATGACCTACTTATAGATATACATGACAAAATCAGTATACCTTGTCCATCCAATCACCCTCGATTGCAGTAGACCCAACACCCTTAACATCAACCGCATCTTCCTCATCACCCTTACCAACAGCCGCATCCTCATCACCAGCAATCTCATCCTCACCAACAACCTCATCTTCACTGACATCCTCCTTACCAACAAAATCATCTTCACCAACATCTGTATAACAAACATCCTTATAACCAACTGCCTCATCATCATTACCCTTATAACAAACAACATCATCGCCAACACCCTTATCATCTTCTCATCATCAGCCTCCTTAGCAACACCCTTATCATCTTGTTCACCAACAGTCTCCTTACCAACAGCCTCATCACCAATACCCCTATCACCAACAACCTCATCATCTTGGTCAGCCTCATCATCTTGCTGACCACCCTTTTACACATCATCAATAAATAAGTGAAAAACTATTATAATATAAAAAGTATTAATAATATAATTTTTGACAACTTTGTATCTAACCTTCATGTCCTTTCTAATTTTTACAAATTTTGTTGTACAGAAGGTAATGATACGTTTTTCGGATGCAAGCATAGCAACATATAGTTTTGGGTTTGTAGATGGCACCTGAATTGTGCAGTAATTAATGCAATGCATATAAGAATAACATACTACAAGTCTATAACCAAATAGTGTTGATGCAACCATACCTTAGATTTTCCATCAGAGAATAGATGTTTCTTAGAAAGGGAGAATATTCTCCCAAAAATGTGCTTCTATTTCTCCCTACAGAGCATCATATCTCCTTCAGATCATGAGCGTCAATCCCATCAATGTCATTACCGGTCTGATAATCATCAACTGTAACCTCATAACCAAGGTCTTGTTCCTCTTCACTTGTATGTAGACCAAGAGCCAATTTCTCTCTCTTCTTTTCAGTTAATGGCTCACAAACGTATTTGAGGTTCAATGATTTGAAGTAATCTACTCTTTTTTCATAGGTTTCAAATTCCCAAGGGAATAAAGTCATCTACATATCAAAAACAAACACTTGTTAGTGAATTTCTATAAATAATTAACTAAAAACAAAGGGTCATTAAGTACACACCGATATATTACATTTGGATTCAATATTTGAAATCTTTACAGTAAATTCTCATCTACTGAACCGAGAACAACCTGTACCAATTATCCTTCCCACATTATTATCAAAACGAATTATCCTCTCCATGCCCATATCTATACACTTTAAACTAACAAATATCAATCAATGTTTTTCAATTCAACAAAGTATGAAACGAGAAACACTAAAACAAAGTTTGATAACATACTCAATTTTTCTAAAATTTACCTAAAGTACTAGAGGGAATCCGGACAAATTATAGGTGTAATACTTTGATTTCTTTTCCTTCTTCTCTTCTCTCCTTTTCCTTTTCACTTTCCCTTTCCCTTTCCCTTTCTTTTTTTCTTTCTTCTTTGTTCCACCACTCAGTTGGAACAACCTTTTGTTTAGTACACCTTTCAAAAAATGTAGTGTAAAGCTGAAGATGTATGAATCCCATGGAAATATTTTTGAATTCTTCTTCATTTTCAACTAATGAGAACAGCCACCCAGAGATGGTTGTGGTATGTCCGTCATCAGTGCCAAAGAATTGACTCAATATATATATACTCAACATCTTGTACGCATCTTGACTCTGTTCAGACGTCATTTTTCTCAATATGGTATACAATACATCTGCAGTTGACCTATTCCCTTTGAAAATTCTACTAAGTATCGAATCCTTTGGAACTTCGTTGTTGTTAGCAAAACCATCAGGCAGCTGTCTCATTTTCAAGTCACCGCATAAACAAAATTCTTCTTGGACAAACCGGGATTTCGACTTCCCAAACCCGAACCACATCTCATCTTCTCTCTATCCTTTCGGGTGAATGATTTCTCTTTTTAAAATATTATGTATCAGCTGTCCGTACAGTGTCAATGGTTCTTTCACCTACAAATATATGTCGAATGGGCCCTCTTTGAATGTTTTCTCCAACCCAAATTTGTTTAGCACTGACTTCTACTCTGTAATCATACATTTTTTGCTTCCGCTGTTAACTCTGACAGGAACCCAACTCTCATGGTCTGGGAACTGTCATAAGTCTGTACTCATATTTTTCGACATCTAAACAGTGAAAACAAAAATAAAACATTAGTCCCAGGCTTACAAAAATATCTCTTAGGCTCAAATTTATGAATGTATCATCAGTCTCGGGCTGAACAACATTACTAGGCTTATGAAAACATTAATATACTCATATGTCATGAATGCATCAGTCATAGGCTTATGAAAATAAGTTCTAGGCTTAAAATTAAAAATGTTACATCATTCCCAGGGTCAACATCAGTACTATGCATTCATAGCAAAAACATCAGTCTCATGCTGAAAGTTATGATTGTATCATCAGTCTTAGACTCAAAATCACTACTAGGCTTATCAAAAACATTCGAAGAAACATCAGTCTTACATGCATCATCCATCCCTCGGCTCTACAGTTATGAGAATCGTTTATAACCTAAACATATGCATTCACAATTACATGCAACATTAGTCATTTGCTCTGTAAACGTTTTTTTTTCTTCCATCCCACTATAAATTTCTAGTGTAGTTCACAACAATCAATCAAACAGGAGAACAGTCTAATACACAAACAGTAACAAACTCTAATATTCATCCCAAAACACAAACAATAATAGACTCGAATATCGTCTCAAAACACAAAGAATAACAAACTCCAATAAAATACAGAAATTTGAAGAAATTAGTACATTCAAATTGGTTTGTGTTCTTTCTAAGGCTTGGGTGCTTCGTTAAGTGCCAATGGTGACGGCGACAGTGACGATGATGACGATAACGACCAGGACAATGACGAACTTCTGCTTCTCCTTCCTCTCTCTATTTCTCGTTTGTTATTGTTTGGGCTTATGTATCGTCTAGGCTTTGGTTGCTTAGTTCTATGTCGACGATGACAATAATGACGATGACGACGATAACAAAAACCTTCTGCTTTCTCCTTCCTCTCACTTTGGGTTCTAGTTGTTCTTGTTGTATGCACAGAGCATGGGACCGTTTTAATTAAAATGGTTTTGGTGTTGTTAATTGAAGATTTGTTTCAAATAAGAGGGTAATTTAGTCATTTTATGGAAAATCGGATTCATGAGGGTAATTTAGCCCACTTGATCAGGTTTTATTTGTTCTAAAATTTAAAGAGGGTATTTAGGGGATTTCAACAACAGGGCCTCTTAAAGGCATACAAGTAAATGGGGTTGGCAAAACGGCTATATATGCAACTTTTTTTCTAAGGGGTTATTTTCAAGAAAGTGAATGTTGGAAAATGCTATTTCCACTAATTTCCACTAAGAAATGATGTAGGAGTAGAAATTGAATTTGTCATGCAACTTAATGACTTGAATATACACATGTTTGTAAAGTGAAAGCAAGAAAAAAAATGATTTCACTCCAAACGGTGGAGTGATTTGAAAAAGAAGAAGGATTAAAAAAGAAATTAGGAAAACAGAGGATAGATTCGTGAAAGCTAAGAGATGAAGAAATATACAGGGATGTTTGTAATGTGAAAGGAAGAAAAAATATCAGATCAAAATGATTACAGTCCAAGCGGTAGACAATCTGATAAGGAAGAAATATATATATATATATATAGGACATAGAATCATGAGAGATAAGAGAGGAAAAGAGAGACTAGAGACTTACCAAAGAGAACCCTATTTCACTCCAGCTTTTACAGGTGAGTTTCGGCTGAATATGTTTATGTTAATTGCTTGTATATACACGAATTTGAGCTTAATTTCAATTTTATTGGATTTGTTTAAAAGATTTTGAAATTGATGTTTGCTAAATTTTACCTCACTTGAGAGTGAAATAAGTTGATTTTTATGAAATTTTAAGTTGTTGGACTACTTCAATTGTATACTTGACAACTGTGTAAAGAAATTGTGTACTTTTTTCACCTGATTGAATCCTCAGTGTATTGTGAGTGCTTCTCAGCTTTCCAATATTACATGGACATATTATATATCACAACAAGACACTATAATTAGAAAATAATGTTGGAAAAAAATTGGGTGGACGAAAAGCATTTTCTTTTGGGTGTTAAAGTATATAATGTTGATGTCATGCCTTTTTGTTTCACAAGTAATGGTAGTAATTCAACAATTGTGGTATTGGTGCAAATGAGCGATGTAAATATTAAAGCACCTCGTTCTAAATTTTGATTTTGCATTACTAAAATCTTCTCATGGCAAAATTGGTCTCTGACTTTTTGTTATTTCACTTTCGTGACTGGAATTCTATTTTATGTCCATTGTTGAGAATAATTGCCAGAGAGATTATGTTGTGGTGGATGGTTCTAGCCTTCTATCTATGCCTATATATATATAGTGTTTGGATTTCTTATGCTATTTATTGGTGTGACATCCATTTCTTAGAAAAAGATCAAATTGAGTATAGTTATTATATTCTACATAATGTTTTGTTGCATGTTGGATATGTTTTATTTAGTTAGTTAGTTTATCAATTTTTGTGCATACTTAGTTAATTTTTATATTATTGTTTAGTGTATTAAGATTTTGAAGTTTAGTATTAATTTTAACATTTGTTATTAGTAAAAATAGAAATTTAATTTTGTTATAGGGATTTTTTAATAGCATGACAAGTCAGCATGATTAGATATGTCATGTCATAGGAGTCAGAAAAGATCAACTCAATGCAATTAATAGATGATTTCAAGGCCAAGTCAAGATTACTCGAGATGGTCGGGGAAGCTAACCGATCGAGCACAAATAACCTGGTCGGGAAAACTAGTCGATCGGGTAGAGGAGACTTGGTCAGGATCATCAGATCGAGATAAAAGAAGTCTAGTCGGGATCATACAATTGGTCAGTTGAACAACACGCGGTAGATATTAAAGGCAATTACGACTCTAATACAAAGAAAAATTGTCTTACTTAAACAAGGAATATAGAATTACACTCCAATAAGGAAATATCATTATTTTCTCTTCAGTGTTAAAGAATTCTATTCATGAAAGAACTCAAAGCTTCCAAAAGTATAAACATCAAACATCAAACATCAAACAAGTCCAAATCAAGCAATAACTCTGTTTCTTCTAAAAGAATGCACACCGATCGGGAAATAAGTCCTAAACGGACTATTCAGCTAGAATCCTACGAAGACTCTAATTCAATACACAAGATCTCTGAA
Source organism: Dipteronia dyeriana (assembly GCA_032871835.1). NCBI lineage: Eukaryota > Viridiplantae > Streptophyta > Magnoliopsida > Sapindales > Sapindaceae > Dipteronia > Dipteronia dyeriana. The sequence goes on along the minus strand of CM065300.1, from coordinate 57,458,693 downwards.
ACAGGAAAGAAGACAAAGACGACTTCAACAAGTAACCAGTCATAATTAAATACTATCACCTTTCCTTATTTGTAACAAGGATTATGGTTCTATGCACGTATAAATAGACCCCTAATCTCATTATATACAACAATACACACAAACGACATAGAGGGATGAGACATACACGAGCAACACATAGAAAATATACAATAGAGAGAGATACACCAAAAATGAGAGATTGAGTATGTAATCATTATATTATAATGGATTCTTCTCGCCGTCGCTGGCAACCGTGGATGTTTCCTCACCTTTGGGTTTTACCACATAACCTTATGTGTGTATGATTTTTCCTTTTTTCTATCTTTCTCACAACATCTTCAACAATCTATAAAAACCTGTTAGATGCGTGATCAATCATATACGATCCAAAAATCACTGTAAACAAATTTGTATTATTTAATTTATTTATTTTTAATAAGTAAATTATGAATTTTAAGTTTAGTAGTTAAGTTTAATTTTTTTGTTACTAAATTATGAATTTTAAGTGTAGTAGAAACATTTTAATATTTTGTGTTAGTACATTATGAATTTTAAGTGTAGTGGTTAATTTTAATATGTTTTGTTTGTAAATTAAGATTTTTAAGTGTAGTATTTAATTTAATATTTGTTGTTAGTAAATTTATCAATTTAATTTGTAGTAATGAATTTAATACTTTTTGTTAGTAAATTATGAATTTTAGGTGTAGTAGAAACATTTTAATATTTTGTGTTAGTGCATTATGAATTTTAAGTGTAGTGATTAATTTTAATATGTTTTGTTAGTAAATTAAGATTTTTAAGTGTAGTATTTAATTTAATATTTGTTGTTAGTAAATTTTTCAATTTATTTTTTATTAGTGAATTTAATATTTTTTATTAGTAAATTATAAATTTTAAGTGTAGTTGTTTATTTTAATATTTTGTATTAGTATATTATGAATTTTAAGTGTATTTTAAGTGTAGTGGTTAATTTTATTATGTTTTGTTAGTAAATAAAGATTGTTAAGGGTAGTAATTAATTTAAAATTATTTTGTTACTAAATATTGATTTTTAATATGACTATTAATGACTATAGTGTTCATATCTGTACTTCAAGAAATGGATCATAACCAGCAGTCTTATTTTCCGGACGGTTTGAATATGCTCAACGATGAATTTGATATTTCAAAGCTGATCCATACTCAAGCGGGACATTCTGGTTCCGCAGTTACACCAACATCACGTCCCTGAAAATTAACATCAGATGTGTGACAGTGTTTCAACATAGTCCAAATGGCACTCCCACACGGGATGTCCGGGCCCAAAGCTAAATGTAAGTTTTGTAATAAGGATTATGTCACAAGTAGGAGGGGAACCAGACATTTGAGACTACATATGCATAAATGTATGCCTACACATGGACAGGTAGACACTACAACCCAGACAAAACTACAACAGTACCCAGACGGGTCCGTTACGACCTGGCAATTCAACGCCATGCACGCTAGAGAGTGTTTGGCACGATACATTGCACAAACCGATCAACCGATTAGTGTTGGTGACAGTCCATTTTATAAGGAATTAATCATATTTACATACAACCCCTAATTTGAACTTGTTTCTAGAACCACCACTAGAAATGATTTGATAAGATTGTTTGAAACTCAAATAGATGACTTGATTGTTGATATACAACATTTAAGTGTCTCTGTTGCATTAACTTCTGATATTTGGAATGAATGTTCCAAATAGGATTATTTATGTGTCACAGGACACTATTTAGATTCTGAATGGAGGATAATAAAAAGAATTCTGGTTTTCGTCTTATGGATTTTACACATACCGCAGAAAATATTTTTAATGTCATTCTTTCTGTTTTATAAACTTATGAAATCATGCATCGCATCCTTTCTATCACATTAGATAATGCATCTATAAATACTAGCTTTATTACATTGTTTATTGTAAGAAACTGTAAGATGGAGGTTATTTTTTCCATCAATAGTGTGCATGTCATATTATAAATTTAGTTATATAGGCTGGTTTAAAGCAGATAAGGGACCAAATAGATCGCATCAGATATGTCATTTCTTGGATTTACAATTCTAATCCTAGATTCAGTGAATTCAAGAGACATTGTAAATTAAACGGTCTCAAACCCCGACGATTCCAAACTGATATGCCGGTAAGGTGGAACTCTACTTACTTAATGTTGAAAATTTGTTTGGATTATGATACAACCATTACATATTTTTATAACATGAAATTGGCTTAAACTGGTCGTCCTGAAGCAAAAACACTTACCACAAACGATTGGTATGTGGCAAAGGTTTTTGTTCAATTTTTAAAGATTTTTTACAATGCTACTGTAACTTTTTCTAGGGTCTATTACCCCATATCTTCCCAGGCAATCCATCAGATAGTGAAAATGTCTGAAGTGTTAAACAATTATAAAAAAGATGAACATCTAGGCGTTCAGTTGTTGCTATGGAGAAAGGTTGAATACATATTGGGCTAACATTCCTCTACTTTATACCTTAAGTCTTATAGTAGATCCTAGGGTTAAATTATATGGTTTAGAAGTTTTGCTTGAGTTTATTGGTACTAATTTGTCAATAGATTATTCAGAACAAATTACTGACAGTCGAACCAAGTTGTTCAAGATTTTTCGTATTTATGATAGTAGGTTTGGCAACATTGACACCCCTAATAAACACAACCGCAGACAGAGCCGAAACAAACAAGTTAGAGCATTCTGAAATGGCGAAAAAAGGTCAAATTAGCAAGTACTTCTTCAGGGCAAAGATCTAACCATATTTTTGTATCGAACTGATTAGGTACCTTGAAGCACAGTTCGATGCTGTTGAATAGAATGAAGAGTTTGATTTGTTGTTATGGTGGAAGACATATACGTACAGGTATCCAGTTCTGTCACACTTAACACGTGACGTACTGGTTATCCCCGTGTCAACTGTGTCTTCAGAACAAGCTTTCAGCACCAGTGGATGAGTAATTGAACAAAGAAGAAGCTGTTTGTCTCCAGATATGGTGGAGGTATTAACATGCCTTCGAGATTGGGAGCATGCTAAAAAAAGGTTGCAAAATCAAACGGTAGATAAAAAACTTATTCTAAATTTCAACAATCTATATATTAATGAGTCTTTCGTTAATGGTCAGGGCCAGAACTAGGTTATACTTTTACATGTGTATTTAATTGTAAATTGTAATACGATTGCACTCTTTTTATCTTACCAAGTTTTTATCCCACTTGGTATTTCTTTGTAAGGTTTTTAATGAGACAATCATGTAAATATGTAATACTGAATTCTATAAGTGAAAAATAATTAATTAAATAAAAAATTATTCATTTCACATTTTCGTAATAACATCTATTTTTTTGTATTACTTTTTATTTATTTATTTTTTGAATTGATTATTATTTTCCATATAAATTATTTCAAAAGATAAACAAATTAATTTGAAAATTACATTTTTATAATTGAATTGTTAAATTGATATAACAACCAATTTTTTATGTATTACTGTATTTTCCGTAAATCCTAAACCCTAAACCCTAAACCTAAAATTCAAACAAACTTTATTTTTAAAAATCGCCTAAGGCTGACCGACGTGCCGTGCCGTGCCACCGCTTTCAAAAACGGGACTTGTCAGGTTGTGCCTACTGGGCCGAGCCGCTCCAGATTTACAGCTTTAGGTATTGATATAAGCACACGCCTTATATGTGCTCCAAAACTAGTTAACTCGTAAAGAAAGAGATTGATTTTCACTTTGACTACATTTACCAAAGAATTAATCATCATTTGATTCATTTCTAAAAAAAAATATTAACATATGTAACCTTTTCTAATTGAAATGTCCCGATCCAATTCCCTAAATAAATAAAAAACTACTGATTTCTTTTGTTTTTGAAAAGAGATTTCTACAAAATTTAACATATATATATATATATATATATACATATACATGTTCAAGTCAGTAAGTACTGATATAATTTTATCAGTAAGTACTGATATAACTTTATCAGTATGTTGGACGTGGACCGTTAGATTTACATACGTTGACTCAAAGTGTATGTATTTATCAAAACTTCTCCATAATCAGTTGTCCACATACAATACACTGATGTAAGTTATATCAGTGTGTACTGACCGGAACGAGACTAATATGAAGCTTTCTCAAAAATAATCATCAATAGATAACTTAATCAATTATTTAAATTAGGTTTCAAGTGTCACCACTATTATTTGTTAAATATAATGTGATACACTATAAATGAAATTTTTATGCCAACTTGCTTTATGAATTCTTTTTTATTTTTTGAAAAAATAATTAAAATCAGGCAACCAGCAAATGTGAGGGAAAATATACACTGATGTAAGCGTTTTATTATTATTATTATTTGGACCCATGCTTTAGTCTATCATTCCAATTTCAACGATTAACAATTTTATTTATTTTGAATGTGGCCATTAAAATATGTTATTTACCAAATTTAATTAATATAATCCGTATTACCAAGAGCCGGCATGTAGGATACAATTACCAAGACTCAGTCCAATCAAGCATAGTGGTTTTTTTTTTTTTTTTTGAGAAACCAATTATATGCATAGTTGAATCACTTGCTTTTTTCACGATAATTCATCCATATGGCAGAGATTATTAATTGTTTTCTTCAAATGTTTTTTTTAAAGGAGAAAAAAAATAGCTTTGAATAATGTCACGAAATAAGAAATAAATAAACAAAAAAATATCGGTAAGTGGTAAAACCATTTGGAGGCCTTGAGGGGCCGTTACCCTGCTTCCCTAGATTCAAATTATTATTTTTTTCAAAACATTATTATGGATTATAAATGTATAAAGACCTAACGAGATTAATCTTCACAGCAACCCACACTTCAATAGGAAGAATCTCATTATTCTTTAGGGATGACATTTAATTAAAAAGTAAACTTGTTTCGTCTCTGGGACTCAACACAAAGATTAGGTCCACGGAGACTCAATCTTTAGTAATATTGCATGTGATATTGCATATAGAACATACGCTAAATATCATACTGAGAACTCTTGAATGGGAAGCTCTAAAGGAAGGAAAAAGAAATGACAATATTTAATCGGTATCAGAGAATAAAAGAAGTGGTCCCCAGGCAATCATTCATCAGACAGAAAATTAACAAGATCAAATGGGCTCACAGACACCTTGTGATTAAGGCTGTCTACTACCAATCACATTACTACCAAATGTGTGTTGGTTTGTATATGATTTGGTATCAAACAATTCATTGTACATTAATACTTAGAGTTCGAAAATTTAATAACACTTCATAAAAGTGAGCTCTAAGATTATCACCGACTTAATAATTTAAGTTTTAATAGTACCTAAAGTGTAGATCCGATAAAAATATATTTAAGAAACACTCATAAAAATAAATCTCGTACTTTTTTTTTCTGAGACTTATTATTTTGGTTTTTTTGAAACTTATCATATATTTTTTAGATTTATTTTGTAATTTTCAAGACTTATTAGATATATTTATAATTTTCAAGATTTATTGGATAAAAATGAAATTTTCTAAAAAAAAATCGGTTCATCTTCTTCATCGACCTCCATTGGAGGCCGATTTTGATACCTCCGATCACGATCGAACGAATAGACTTCTAATTGAGGTTGATTTCCACCTTCGTTAGAGGTCAATTTCGACCTCCAATGCAGGTCTTTGGAGGTTTTTGACCTCCATTGATGGAGGAAGTCCATTGGTACACCATTAGTGAAGGTTTTTGAAAGGAAAAAAAACCCTAAGAATTGTAAAAATGTAATAAAAGTAGATAAGGGTATTTTTATCTCATTTAAACTTAACTTATTAAACTAATTTTACTCTTAAACATATATATATATATATATATAAAATAGTGTTATTTCCCATTATCTCCACTTCATGCATTTTCAACTATAATTGTGTCTTCAAATCTCTTCTATAATTATGTAAGAAATAATTTACAGATATTTAAGCAAACTAAGTTATATATTTATGACCGCTTTCTTCTTATGTAATTAATAGTTTTACGCAAAAATCAGTTGATTCATCAAGAACCCTAAATCTAGCTCAATTTTTTTTAGCAGAAATCAATGATTTTTAAGAGTCAAATTAATGAATTCAATTCACTTATGAGTTATGACTTATCAAATTGCTTGCAAATAAGGTTGGCAGGCAGTTAGCAGTTAGCAGTTAGGTTCGGACTACGCAAATTATTGAACACTGCATTGACGAATATGCTTTCTCTTTCAAATTGCTGAGTGAATTCATCATAATGAATCCAATTCAACGCCATGTTAATTAGATAGTCTTTCAAAAGAAAATATGTATAACGGTGCACCACTGCCACTTCTAGACATGATAACATATCAAATGTTCAAAAAACTAGCAATTATTTAATATTTAATTATAAGAGCATCTCTAACCCAAACACGGATCTGTAAAATAGAGCATCTGTCTGACATAACAACATGGATTTGGTATAGTACTTGCTCTATTTTTTAATTGTTTTAAATATTTCTAATTGGTTGAAAGGAAATATTTAAAGGAATATTCGGTTGAGGATAAAATTTAGTTTAATAGGTTAGAGATAGAATATATATATATATATATATATATATATAAAAGTTGTTGTAAAGTTGCAATTGGTTAAAAATGATCTAAGTAACTGATTATTAAGTCTCACACTTTTTGTTTGATTGACGATGCTAGCAAGCTGTGGCTTGAACTTAGGTGGTAAGAACCATGAACTTATGTCATCTTACCATCAAGTCCAACAGGAAGCATGGTTTAAGTCTCACTTACGTGAGGGTTATGAGACATAAAATTAAAGGTGGTCCATGAAGCAAAAATGAAGAGGTGTAAAAAAATAAATAATGTAACCTATTCATAATTGAAGAACTATATCGAGCTATAACCTATATGCTACCTAATTGAGTCCCCATTGCCCATCATCCAACGGACAATTTAACACCAACTCTCTCTCTCTCTCTCTCTCTCTCTCTCTCTCTCTCTCTCTATATATATATATATATATATATATAATTTTACTATGAATACAAACCAATAAAGTTATATAAAGATTAAATGTGAGTCACTCACCGATAAAATAGCTTTGACAAGTGTATACTTACCAAATTCAAAATATATAAAATGGATGACTCATATTTAATATTCTTATATAATTTCATTGATACATATTTATATAAAAAAAATTATATATATATATAATAATAATAATAATAATAATAATAATAATAATAATAATAATAATAATAATAATAATAATAATCCCTTGAAATTGCCTACCAAACTTTACATGCATTTTGGCTAAAGCCAGTCAATGATCAGGACTCCTTTTGTTGGGATACTCAATAATGGTGAAGGCAATCATGCATGGCTACCAACTAAAGTTGTCCACAGTTTGATTAAATCGGCGGTTGAAAATCGAAACCGAATGGAAAAAAATCGAAATTGGAATCGTAACCGAAATCAGCGGTTATAAAACCGATTGGAAACTGTTTTGAACTGGTTCGGTTACAGTTATAGATATCAAAAAATCGTCTAAAGCCGACAGTTTAGCCACAGGTTATATATTTAATTTAAAAAAAAAACTCAACTAATCAGATGATGACACATGGTAGTGAATTTGAAATCATAATGGAGCTAACCGTTGGGGCGATTGGTAATTTATTTTTTAAAAAAAAAAATTAATGAACCGACCAATAAGACGATGACACGTGGCATTTTTCTCTTTATTTCATATAATTACAAATATGTCCCTCAACTCTAATCTTATAAATACCCCCACACTTCATTTTTCTTCACACCATACCCAACTTTTCTCAATCTCAAATTCTCAATTCTCTCTACATTCAATAATTTTATTTTATAATCATTTCCTTTAAAAATTAATAAATATATTTCTTCTATTTTTTAAAATCATCTATTATTTACTTACAGGATCATGAATAGGTATTCCCAATTTTAGTTATTATTGCTAAACAAATTCGTGAACCCTGGTTTCTACCGTTACTGTGGGACAATAATTTAGTACAGGTGGAAATATTTTATAACCAAGACAGTCGGTTATGTGTCTACAATCACTTAAAGCCTAAGCGTTTGTTGATGATTGGACAAAGGTAAAATTCAAATAACAAGAACTCGAGCCATAGATAGTGAATGATTTCTACAAAGATGACAAAACCACAGGAACGGAAGACAGTGACTAGATTCCGTTCCAACTTCCAACCTCCAACACCGAGCATTTAAGTAATGGTAAAAGAACTACGTGGCATTTGATTCCTCTACATTTGTGGATGATACGTAGGAAACTTAATTGTAGTTAAAATTATGTGCAATACCATTTTTAAAAAAATTTAAACTTTGTTAGATTGTATATTCATTCAAGGTCAATTTCTAAATTTATTTTTAAAAAATTAGCTGAAACTGTAAATTTTTATTTGTTAAAAAATTGTTAATTCCTTTTAATTTACACATTGATTTTTAAATACTTCAATACTTCAATTGTATATTTAGATAAATGTATTGAATATTTTATATGAATATTGAATACATTAGACCTTTTAAATGAAGTTTGATTACAAATAAAAATGTTTGGTCAATTTTTTAAATTTAAACTTTGTCAAATTTTAATTAGTATTAGTTTTTTAGTTTCATTAAATTTTTTTCACATATATATTAATTTTTAAATAAAAAAACCGGTCGGAATTGAAATCGAACCAGAATCAATCGGTTTCGGAACCGAAATAGAAACTGTCAAAACCACGGTTACAAAACCGGAATAAAACCAACTATGCCGGTTACGATTTCAGTTTGAGCATCCCACGAAACCGGAACCGATGGTTTCAAATCGAAACCGAACTGTGGATACAACTACTACCAACTGTTCAAGATAAGCTTTATAGGTTTTGTTTATACTTCTGTTTATGCTTCCTCAGTGGGGACTTAATTTTCATTGAACTCTTCCCTAATGGGCCTAGAATTGGTAATGTGTATTTCAAAACTACTTTTAAGTTTTAAGTATGAGTGATGATATTTGCATATCTGAAAAAACTGTATGTACATCTAAAATTAGTATGTTTTTTTTCAATCAATAATACTTTTGAGTAAAATTATCAAATGACTAAATAGTTTATAAGTATACCCACTAATAATTATTAATTAATTTTACATATTTAATGTCTGTGAAAAAAAAAGTTTCCTATTACGATTTAGATCTCCTTCTCACAAATAAATGGTCATAATGACTTAATTAATTCTATCTTTGGTAGAGTAAAATATAGAAATTAATAGAAATAATTATGACCATTAATTTGTTATACACTAATGCTAGTCAATCTAAAAATTAGTCCAAAAACCAATCAAAATTATATGATAAGTGATTTGTCATTGTCATATCATTTAACCGGAAAAACCTCACATTGGAGTGATTTTGTGGACATAAAACAATCAAGAAGAATTGAGAGAGCTGACTAACACGAGGAGAGAAAAGAAAAAAGGAGTTGATTTTGTGGAAAGAAAATATAGTGGAGAGAAGAAGTTTTGGAAGAGAAAGAACAATGATAGAAATAAAGATGATAACAAAACTTTAAATAATAATAAATTATTAAATAACATAATAATAGGAGTAGATTCATGGTGTGTACTTATAAAAATATAATATAATATAATTAAAGAATGAATATTTTTGGTATTAAGCCGGATTTATTTACAATATATATATTTAAAATCGATGGGTGTGATTACAAAAGGGGTATACATACAGTTTTAAAGGTGTCATTATAGCTACTCTTTAATTATATATTGACAAATTTGATTAAACCTAAAGGTCGTGGGTTTGAATCGTGTGTCTCTTATTCGATTCTTGAATTGGAATCCCTAATTACCGATATATATGTCAACTTGATCAGGTTGGCCACGCATTTTCCAGGTACGAATAATTAGCTTGAAAACCAGAAGCGAGAACAATAGTTGATGATCAAGTCTTTTCACAAGGTATGTTAACTATGAGAAAATCTCCGATGGGACGATCGTATTGCCACTTGGTGAGACCGTTCAAATGACATTGTATAATTTATCTTGAGAACATAAATGTATATTATTAGAATAATGTTATTTTGTCCAAATTTGATACCCAAATCTGGTCCCCAAATGACATGGCAACACTCCAGTCCATTCATTTAAATCATACAAATCTAATCTAATTTAAACGAATGGACTAGCGTATTACCACATCATTTGGGTACCAAATTTGAACAAAATAACATTACTCATATTATTAAACTATAATTTGGTGCAATCTCATGAGATCGTCTCATTGAATTTTTTTTTGTTATCAATTTATCATAAAAAAAACATAGGAATATTAAGATTTCAGTCCCTCTAGTTTGCGTTTATCTGGGTTTGGTCCACTAGTTTTTAGAATTACTAACTTCAGTCCTTCCGTTATAGATACCGTGAAATTAAACGGAACGACTTGTCAGGTGTTATAATGACCGAAATACCCTTTGAACGTATTGATGAAGGGCAGTTTGGTTATTTTGTATTTAATTAAATAAACTAACAAATAAATATTATTTAATATAATTAATAAAATATACAAAAACAATTTACAAAACTAAAATATAAAAATAAATTCAGTTAATTAATAAATTAAATTAAATTAAATTAAATAATAAAGAAGTAATATTAAAATAATTAAAAAATAAAATAAAACAAAATTATTAAATTAAATAAAAAACTTAAATAAAAAAAATATTCTCTCTCCCACCATCCATCGTTCTCTCTCTATCAAACTTCAATCTAAATTTAGAAACACCAACAGATCCAACAAAACAACTCTCTCTCTCAAACATCGATCTCTCTCTCTCATTCAATCTAATCTTTCTCAAACAATCGCTCATTTTCGACAAACCCAGATGTTGTGTTTGTGGGTAAAGGTTGGGTGTTGTGGCTGTTAATTAGGATTGATGGTGTTGGGTTATGTCCGGTGTGAATCGCGGTGGCGAAGGAGATAGATTCAGGATTGGTTGTGCTAGATCGACGACGACTGAGATTGATTTACGACGGCGTCAGAAACAACAACAGATCCAACAAAACAACTCTCTCTCTCTCAAACATCTCTCTCTCTCTCTCTCTCTCTCTCTTTCAATCTAAACTCTCTCAAACAATCACTCATTTCGACAAACACAGATGTTATGTTTGTGGGTAAAGGTTGGGTGTTGTTGCTGTTAATGGGGATTGATGGTGTTGGGTTGTGTCTGGTGTGAATCGCAGTGGCAGAGGAGATCGATTCGGGACTGGTTGAGTAAGATCGACGGCAGTTGAGATTGATTTGCGACGGCGTCTGGGATTGTGTTTGATTGATTCGGCTTTTATATTTGATTTTGTTGATTTTTCTGGGTTTGATTGAGATGTGGTGGTGGTGCAAGATTGACTATGGCTGAGATTATTTTTTGAGTTTGTGTTTGGGTGTTGGCCACCGAGGGTGGTTAATTGTGGGGGTTGTGCTTTGGTTTGGGTGGGTTTTGTTTGGCGATAGCAGTGGGTTATTGGATTGAGGTTTTAAGAGTTTGTGATTGAGATTAATGATTGTATTTGTGAGCTAGGGTTGAATTGAGCATTGGAGAGGGGTGGAGTTGGTGGTGAGTGGTGGTGATGGTGATTGGGTGGAGATGATGGTACGACGATGATTGAATGTGTGTGTGAGGGAAAGGGGTTGTTCTGGGTTTGTATGATGGGTTTGTTCTGGGTTTGTATGAATGTATGATGGTGCATGAATCCATCAATCTTTTTTTGTTTTTTTTTTTAATTATTATTTTTTTAATTATTTTAATTTTTTAATTTTTTTAATTTTTTAATTTTTTATATTATTAAATACCGTTTTTAACCTTGTTCCAGACAAGCTTCTATAAGCATTAATCGAATTTCCCATAATGCCCCTTTGATCAAACGGAAGTCAACAAAAAATAAACAGAATTGGACGGAAAGGACTAGATTATGTATTGTTGGAGAACTGGTGGACTGAATTAAATAATTCTAAAAATAGATGGATTAAACCTAGATAAATGTAAACTATAGGGACTAAAATCATAATATCCCGAAAACATAATTAATGCCCAGACTGATCAGGAGAAAAAAAAAACAACTTAAATTCAAACCAAAGTTGTCAACCACAAAAAAATTGTCAACCACAAAAATAAAGCTTGCAACTTTGGTCTTTGCCTTTAATCACACAAAGTCGAGAGCAAATAAATAGTGCACCTTTCTTTATGGGGTCATGTCCGGTCAACCTGGAAATTAAATGCCAATAAAGTCGTAGTACATCAAATTATTGCTTTTTTTTATTTTTCATCCATACCGTCAATGTACTTGTATCAATATGAACCGTAAAAAAAGAAAAGAAAAGAAAAACGACATTAATTATTGTTAGTTAGATTTTAAAAGGTTAAAGGATACATATATAAAATTATAAATATAGTAATTAAGCTATAGAGCATCGTATACATTCACATAATCACATCACAATTCACAGTCATCACTGATGATCAGTAGATAATTCCATTTAAAAGTGAAAGAAGCGGAGAAAGAGACATAACGATATATTTATTATATATATATATATCTCGTAGGGAAAATCACGTAACAAAAGCGTTAAAAATTGGGATTAGAGTTTGATATAAATAAAAAAAAATCTTTTTTAATAACAAGAACATTAACCCTAGATTAATTGATGTATATAAAAAGTATCATACCTTTTTTTCGTGATGATTGAATAAGCGTCGAATTGAATCCGTAAGATCTTCCAATCCAATCACGAACGTGAATCACCTAGGAGTGTGGACTATCTTTCTTTAATTGTATAACTGAGGATGTAAACAAACAAAATCTTCTTCTTTGTTAGTTACAATAACCCTCCAAGAAGAAAAACAAAAAACATTAATCCACTTGTAAATTGTCAATCAATTTAATTGAAACTCGCATGAACCTTGTTTCGATGTTGTACACAAAACCCTTTTGATGCAAAGGATACTAGTGTACTATCGAAAACAAAAATGTTCCCTCTTTTCTCTATGCTTGACCGAATTCTTCACACAATGAGTTTGACAATTATTTTTTTGTATATAACAATAAAAATAAATAAAAAACAACTTTTCACACCAAAAACTAAGTCTTGGTCGAAATTAATAGGTAGTATATATTGGAGACCAAATCCTCTGCTAAGAAGGATTTACTTGATGGGCAAGAATCATTTTCCAAAAAGAATTATTTCCTACACCAAGACTCATAATCCGACTCATAATCCAACTCATTAGTGTTTTTGTGACTATATTAAAGACTTCCTAGTTTGACTAGATAAATAATTCTATTTATTTATCTACTTATCAAATATAGTCTTTAATATTAATTATACTACCAACAATAGTATAATATTAGGAGACCTTCTCCTGTTAGGAAAAAAAATTGACTTTTAATTAAATAATTAATTTCTATTTAATTAAATAATAAAATAAAAAACAATATAATTAAGCTAATTTATATAGCCTTGCCGCCCAACACATATACATGAGCCACTCTATTATTTTTCTTATTTTATTAAATCCATTGGATCTTAATACAAATTCCACATGTGAACTAGACCCATTCTTACAAAAAGAAACAAGTTTGCATGCCTAAATATAATTCTAGATGGACTCCTAAATTGATCCGGTAGAATATATCAAGTAATCCATGCAAGTTCGTGTGAATTGAGGATCTTAGAGGACTATCTAAATTTAAGCTCCAATAGACACAACTCAATCACAATCAACAAATGATTCACTTAGGTTCAATATATTAATCTTAGTTCATTCCACTAAAGAACTAAAATTGAACTCTTAAATAAAGATAGAATAAGTTAATATTTTATCATTCATACCATAAACAATCTTAATGGAGAAAATGTATCCTCGTGAAGAATACCAATAATCGCCAAGAGCTCATAGACCGTCTATAGCTCTCCAAGTTACCATATTTACTCATATTACCCCATTTTGAACTTAGATATTTTGATTTGTCCATAAGCCATGTTTCAATAGACACTATTGAAAACTTAACGTTAAGATTTAATATCCAATACCTCGAAACATCCATATGATGATATTCTACTCTCATTTAATAAATGGAGCCACGATGTCCTTTATCGATTAACAAATGAATACCACCAAACTATTAAGGATATATAATCGTACTCATTGATAGCTCAAATGATAACACTTGCAACCATAATTCCATCATTTATCTCAGGATTGAGATTGACTCTCCGATTGTCTTCAAGTGGAAACTTTTATCCATTGACGGTTCTAGATAAAGTATTTCACTGTGATCCAATTCAATGCATCCAGTGCATTAGATTCTCTTGCCCATAGACACCACTTTTTGATGATTTTAGACTCGTCATAACACATTTGATTCCACTCAAATGTTAACAAAAGAATCTACAACTTTAACAAGATAAAGGAGCCCAACCTTTATCTTAAGTTATGAATATTATTCAAGACTAACTAAAGAATTGTGTCTACCTCATACATATCTAGATGTATAAACAATTCTTCTTTTCTCATAGTCTTTTGACCTTATGATTATTTACTTTTGACAATTATAATAATTAAACTATAAATGCTATAAGATTTGTTAAACTAGAAATCACTTTATTAATATGAAAATATTGTCAAATATATTATACTCTTGCTATCGAGCATAATCCCAACATATATAGGTTTCGACGGAGTCAAGTTAAAAAAAATTCAAATTAACGCTAGATAAATATACTAATATTTAAAAACAAAATTTATTAAAAAAACAAAAATAATAGCATCTAGTTTCATATGTAATGCTAAAATAAATAAATTAAAAAGCAAAATAGACATCGGTTTTATAAATCAAAATGGAACTCGTCGCTCTTTTAAATCTCTAAAATCATCTATAATTGAATCTATGTTAAGTTTCTGTGCGATTTCCCTTTCGTTATATATGATCAAAGAGCTTGTAAGAAAGTCATCTTCCATCTTGTTGCGAAGCTTAGGTTTGACAATACGTATAGCTGAAAACGATCTCTTTATAGTTGCAGTTGACACCAAAAGGGTAAACACAAACACAATTATTTTGTGAACAAGGGGATATATTGTTGATCTTCTAGTCCTTACTAACCATTGATACAAGGAAAAAGAGTTAACAATTTTTTGAATTCCGAATGTTGAACTACATTATATTCATATATATATTTGTTTTTCTATCAGTACGTATTGATATAAGTTATATCAATGCGTTACATATGGACCATTGATTATGGAGAAGTTTTGACAAATGTATACAATTTGAGTCAAAGTATGTTAATTTAATGATTAATATCCATCGTGTCAATAAAGATAAATCAATGCGTACTATCTTGATTTTTTTTTATATATATATAAGAAGAATTCATTAAAGAAATCGTATTAATAACCTACGAAAGTAACAAATATATAAAAAAATAACTAAAATATTTATTGATTTGTAATCTCATACTTGAAATTATTCTGATAGATGAACCGAAGAATACGAACAATGTAATTGCAGTAATAAAAATGAAATTGCCTAAGTGAAAAACTAGATAAATAAATAAATATATATATATGCTTGACAAGTTTATGATATATATAAAACTAAATCCTAAAGGTTTATATTTTCTATTCTAAAAGAAATTGGAATTCATAAAATTGGAATATATTAATTTGGACTTTCCTTAATATATTATAATCATAACATTTTTTTAATTTTAAAAACTGCCTTAGCATCCATATTCATATAAATCTGTGGCAGAACAATAAGCTAGAAGCTATGGAGAAATAGCCAATGTCACCGATGATCACTCCTCGTCTCCTTGCACGGCTTCAATTTTTTTCCCTTTAAAGCGACAGGAACAACTAGTACTGCTCCTGTCCACCAAGATGCTTGCTTCATCATATGCCGACACGTATTTCTAATTCTTGATCCACAACTCAATGTACTATCATCAAAATCCTCTCCACAAATCTTAGGTATTTCAGTATTTGTCATCAACAAAATAAGCCTTTAATAAATAAATATATCAAAATAGATTTTTGAAATTATATATAAAAAAAAAAAAAAAAAACAGAACACACATCATGTAAGATGATGATACGTCTTGTGAGAATTTAAAATACAAAAATCTGTGCTGGTTCAGTAAAAGGAAAGAAGCAATTACAGGCCACTGCTGCGTTTTCTTGGGCTGGAGCCCAAAGGAGATGATTTTAGTTGCCGATAAATATGCCCCTCACCGGGTTATCAATTTACACCCCATATCCGAATGCGTTTGTGGTGAGAGTGACTGAGGGCCACTTTGATAGTATAACTTTTATAATAATTATGGTTAATTGTACTGAAAGAATAATTAGTTACAATAATTAAAATAAATATGATTTTAAAATTATATTTCATTTTTTTCATTAATTTTATATATATAGAGACTTAGGGGGCTGTTGTGTAAATATCATCATATTAATAAATCATGTTTAAAATGCATCATTTAAAGTGTGGAGATCAAAATACCCATGCGTCACTTTCGTTGTGAAGAAAGAGAGAAAAAGTAAAAACAAAAAAAGTGAATCGACGGCTTCGTGTTCACGGCCACGGTATCGAAACTTGGAAACCAGTTTATCGTTAAACAGAATATTGCAATCGATCGAGGTTAGTTGAGCATTGAATTTGTATCGTTTTGGTTGTTGATTAATTGAATGAAATGTTAGATTATGTTTTATTTGTGGATATGAGAATGAAAATGGGTTAGGTTAGGGGTTTGTATTTGTAAAAAAGTTGTTGAAGAAGATGAAATCGAGCTTCGAGCATTTGTATAAAATCTCGGAGCTTTTATACAAAGCTAGAAGCTTTTATACAAAAGCTCGATCCGAACTTATATAAAAGCGTCGAGCTTTTATAAAATCGGATCGAGCTTTTGTATAAAAGCTTCGAGATTTTGTATAAACGCTCGATCCGAGCTTTTATAAAAGTGTCACGCGTTTATCGAAGCTTTTTTACAAAAGATCGATCCGAGCTTTTATAATAGCGTCGAACTTTTTATAAAGCGTCGAACTTTTTATAAAGCGTCGAACTTTTTATAAAGCGTTGAGATTTATATAAAAGCTCGAAGCTTTTTACAAAAGCTCGATCCGAGCTTTTATAACAGCGTCGAACTTTTATGATCGAGCTTTTACAAACCTTGATCCGAGCTTTTGTACAAATTCTCGAAGTTTTATACAAAAGCTCGGATCGAGGTTTTATAAAAGCTCGCGATCGAGGTTTTATAAAAGCTCTGAACTTTTATAAAACCTCGATCCGAGTTTTTATATAAAAGCTCGACGCTTTAATATAACCTCGATCCGAGCTTTTGTACAAAATCTCAAAGCTTTTATACAAAAACTCGGAGTTTTATACAAAAGCTCGCAGCTTGTATATAAAAGCTCCAAACTTTTATACAAAAGCTCCAAACTGTTATACAAAAGCTCGATCCGAGCTTTTACACAAAATCTCGGAGCTTGATGATAAAAGCTCGCTTCAAGCTTTTATAAAAGCTCTGTCCGAGCTTTTATCTTCAAGCTCCGAGCTTTTGTTAAGGTTAAAACTTGTTATTTCTAAGGATTTCATAGGGCAAAAAAATTAATTATGTTGTTGTTTAATTTCAGATGACGAATCGGTTGCAGGAGTAGCTTAAAACTCCAGTGGAAGAGTGGTACGAGGGCAAAGTCACTTACCATGACCATTTCGATGCCCTTCGCTAGATAGACGACACCATTAACCGGGTCCATACAGAATGGGTTGACGAAAACCGACGTCGGTTAAGGGCATCCTGCTTTGGGCATTTATTGACCATGCCCCTCCCGGTGAAGTTTTCGGGTGGTATTATCCACCAGCTACTTCTGTGGGAGGTGCATCATAATGGGCCATCAGACGAGTTGTGGTTTATGTTAGGCAGTCATGAGGTGAGGTTCTCGAAGGTAGAATTCTGCCTAATCACTGGATTAAGGTTCGGAGTAGTACCGGATACGAGCAGCTATGTTAGCATGGATAATGGCCTACATCACCGGTACGTTGGTGGTAAAGATGAGATTTCGTCCTTCGAGTTGAGAGATGTCCTGAGGCGAGGTGAGTTTCAGCAGGCATACGATAGTGTGAAACTATGTCTCATCTATATGCTGAACTTGATACTTATGGGGTTGGACGAGAGAGTAAAAATTCCAGTTTGGCAGTTACGGCTGGTGGATGATCTGGGCGGTTTTGACGCATTCCCGTGGGATGCACACGTGTACAGACATTCCATAATTTCATTCAAGCATGCGCTTGACGGGTGACGGGAGCCGTTCCAGAGACGCCAGCAAGCATAGGAATGTGACAAACATATGGTAGAGGTGTACAACATTTATGGCTTATCTTACACCCTTTTGGTAAATGTTTTATGAATAAAATCATTTACGTTTGTAATCATCTACACGGAATTTTGAAATAACATATATTTATTTGTAGATTTTTGCTTTCGAGGTGATCCCCGAGCTAGGGACCCAATTCGGGACTCTGGTGGCTACCTATATGTATCCATGAATTCTAAAGTGGGTGTTAAAGATACAACCGAGGGGGGGATATGTTGTTGAATATATTCACAGATCATGTAAGTGTCTAACTTGTTAATGTTAATAACTAAATTCAATTACACAACGTTCTAACAATGTTTTCAGATGTTTGCAAGGACGGAATTGATGGCCACCCAAAATGAGAGGGGTGAACCCTATTATACGGGCATAACGGAGGCGATACCGGATCTTTTGGGTGGCAGACAAGAAGGTATACCGGATTCAGTGAGGGCGATTCCGAGTGAGCATGACGTTATACCGGAGGTAGAGCAATGTTGTGTCAGTGAATAGATGCATATGGACACAAAGTTGCCCAGTGAGAGACCCCGGAGGTAGCGGCGTGTATGATTTACGATGACGAGACACAATGTTACAGATAGCTCATGATGAGACGGTGTAGGGGCGCGCGAGGTATGTTAAAACTGTTGTTCTACATTTATTTATTTCAAACGTAAGTACGTGTGCATGACTGACATTGGGTACTTGTTTTCAGGACCGGCTAGAGCTTAGAATCCAAGCATTTGAGGATTCATTCCTAGCTTTACGGGATGATCTGTGGAGAAGTGATGAAGAATGAAATAGGCAGCATCAACAACTGATGGACTTAGTTCAATCTTTGTGGGGATCTACATCACAAATAGCAGGAGAGGGCCCCACAGTCCCATGATCGAGATGATTCATACAGAGACTTCGTGGGTGGACGTAGTCCAGTCGACGCGGCAGACCCGGCCAGAGACATAGGTGGTATGCCCGGTAATCGACCAGAGACATATGGTACCGTACCCGATACACAGGTGGCCAGACCTGATACACATGTGGCCATACCTGATACACAGGGTACCGATATAGATACTGGAGGCTCTGGCCGACACCAGGAGACTCGTACTGACAGTACACATGAGTTTCCCCTGCTTCTGGAGGTGTAGGAGACTTCGTCAGAACGAAATCGCCGTCTTAGGGGTTCTTCCACCGGACTTGGATTTGCAGTTACACTGCTTGAGACCCCTCTTTCTCCTCCCACTGTCAATGCCGCATCATTCTACGGGATACTTCCTCCTCCCATCATCACACCCGGTTCATCCCACGAGATCTTTCCTCCTCCCACCGACACACCCCGCGTCCTCCGTATCCCCCGTGCGTGTAAGCGCGGGTGGCAGCTGGTCAACCCATACACTAACCCTACTCGCCCAAAAAGGCCTAAGACAATGCCGGTAACATCAGAACATACATTCAATCCTACAACGTTGGTAGATGTTGGGCAGTTGGAGGCCTACAAAGCATATAAGAAGAACAATTCAATAGAGGTGGAGTAAGTATCAGATATGTTACTTTATTTTTGCACCAAAGTTAATCTGTTTAATTTGTCTGATATTCAAAAAATTGGTTTATACAGGTGCGATGTTGATATCATGGAGCCGGTAGACGTGGGTTGGTTCCACAGATTCAAAGAGAACTACATGGAGTTGTTTGATTCGATAGGCAACAAATTTTTTATGGGTTTGACTTTTTTACGGTTGAATTGTAACAGTGTTTCCAAATCTTTTTACAGCATATGGATGCGTACCTGGCCATCTTACGGAAGCGTCAACGAGCATATCCCAATGTTTACAGCCAGAGGATAAACATTCTGGGAACTCAATTCTTTGTAAGTGTTTGTTGGTTTGTGTGTACTTATTTATCAATGAATTGATTATCACTCACAATGACAATTTGTTTGTCCACATCCATTATTGGAGTACCAGTGGGAGAAAATAATACATCGCGGTGATGATGGTAAAGTCAAGACGCTGGGGTGGAAAGTCTTACAGTACATGTGGTCTGCGGAAGACCTTATGACGGTACGTGGACTTCTCCCGGCAGGAAGCCGGCCCTGGTACGAGGTTGACATGGTAAGTGTTATTAAATGATTTCCATATTTTGTTTCTCCCATAATTGTGGTGAACATAAGTTGTGTTATTTCTTGGTACAGGTTCTTATTCCTTGCAACATCGGACGCCAACATTGGCTTGTGGCCAACGTGGACTTGACTGCCGGGATGATACATATCCTAGACCCCTTCAGACAGGAGGTCCCCGTCAACATAAGGAAACACCAGGTATGGCCACTCAGGTGGTTTCTCCCTTCCATGTTGAATCAGTTTGGGTTTCAAGATGACAGGCCACCCAGTAGGGAGAAGTTCAAGAGGGAGAATAGGGATTTTGGGGTGAGCCTGCTGTCAAAAACAGCGCTGCCGCAACAACAACAAAGGTATTATTATATAATAGTACGTACACACGATCCAATAAAAATTGTTATCTTTATAACACATGTCTATGTCGTGCATTGCAACGGTAATTATAGGGTGCATACGTTGAGGCTGATAGAGTACATACTGGTAGACAGGATACAGTACGATTGGACAAAAGAAGATATACCCACCATACGGGAGAAGATGGCAGTGGATGTGTTTTGTAACTCCCAACCACAAATACGAGACATGAATGTTGTACAGTAGTGGATTTGTATTAAATTATGTAATAATATTCATTCATTAAATTATGTAATAATATTCATTCATTAAATTGTGCAAATTATGCATATTTTACGACATCGTCTACCATTGACAAATTTTACATCTCGTTCTTCAATAGGAAACTAAAAATTATCATCCCTATTTAATCTGAAGATAATAACACAACATTTTCACATCGTGCAATTACAACTAAGAAATATGGGTTCTTTCCAAATGCGTTCAGTCATACTACAGTAGGTCCATTAACAGGGCAAGTCTGTTTGTTGTGTCCAACTGAATGACAGATGCTACACTTGCGCCGGTATTCTGGCAGAACAATTCTGCTCGGACTGTCATTAATCAAAGGTGGATTATGATATCGTCTAGCATTATGACCTGATTCTCCACATATTCTACACGATTGAGTGGTTGTCATTTCTGAAGATGAGGCATGTCAGCCCCCCCTCGAACGTCCTGCTTGCCTCATCGATAATAGATTTAACACCACACGATCGACGATGTCTGTGGGGACTATCCATTCTGACGGATGGTCAACAGGCATAATAGGAACCGAGTACGCATCTATTAGTGTCTGTCTCTTGTAGAAGTCCGCACACAGAGATGTGTAATCCAAGTTTCTCTCCCTGCAACAACAATAACATGGGGTGTCAAATTCATTTGCAAGTACCCAAAATATATTAAGTAAAAGTACTATACCTTGCTGCTGCAAGTGAGTGTGAACATGAAAACATGTCCATTTGAAATTTGTTACACGTACAAGTCTTCCGGACTAAGTCAACAGTCCACTGCTTCGTGGACCATTTGACGGAGAATATATTCCAGTCAACTAGATTGACGGTCATATAAGAACACTTCTTAACACGTTTGAGGATCACAAGATGTGTTGCGTCGGTCAACTGATGACCCATGGACTGTGCAGTACGATGGCGATCATAAAACTACCTATGTAGCATATTCCTTATGAACTCTGCCAGTGTCAACATGGGCAGTTGTCGTGCGAATTTGAGGCATGAGTTTATGTATTCAACAACATTTGTTATCATGACCCTATACCTTCTTTCTGGATAATGTACGCGAGACCACTTGTGTGGACCAGCTTCAATGACATAATTGAATGCATTCATGTGCAGGTTACGTAGCTCTTCCATGTGTCGATTATATTTCAACTCAGTGTACGATCTAGTTGCTTTATCCATTATGGCTGCTACATCCTTTCTGTGAAATTGTTTCTTCACATTTTCAGAAAAGTGCCAGCAACATATCGTATGGGTTAAATCGGGAAAAATTTTAGAAATCCCAGCTTCAATGCTTGCATGCCGATCGGAAATGAAAACTAGATCATCAATATGGCATGGGCACCTTTCAAGCAATCCGAAAACCACTCCCATGAAAGGTTGTTTTCTGAGTCACCGTACCCAAAAGAAATTGGATACACCTGTTCGTTCCCATCTTGTGCAGTTACAACAAACATTGTGCCCCCGAATCTTCCCTTTAAATGGGTACCATCTACATCAATAACTCGACGTATACACCTCCAAAATCCTATGAGTGAGGTACCTAACGCCATGAAAAAATAGAGAAATCTACCATCTTCGTCGCACTGTAAGTCAGTTATTGTCCTTGGATTTTGTTGCTCTAACACGTAGCCAAATTATGGCATTAGTTTGAAGGTTTATTCATGTGTTCCATAGGTCAGTGATAAAGCATATTGCAGGGCTTGATGTGCCTTACTGTACAAGATTTGGATGCCATACATTGTTTTCATGTCGGCGATTATGTCCTTCAGACGCATTAGTCAACCATCTTGTTGTTGAAGTGTAGGTGCAACCACTTCTTCAATTATGACTGCACTAGCTTGTCGGTCACGGCGGTGAATCTCCTCCAAAAGACATGTGTGTTCGTTCACAAAACTTTTTACTTGGAAGTATGTCCCTTCATCTCACCTATCCGCTCTTAATTTCCACGTGCAGTTGTCCATCAAACAAACCAAATGTAACGTTGTCTTATTTGACCTTTTCACCTTCCACTCGAAGTTCTGCCGCATTGCAAAATGCCCAACGAGTCTCTTCAAATCCTTTTTGGTAGGAAAAAATTACCCCTTATATATCATGCTTGTAGGTTCTTCTTGAATCGAGTTCCTGCTTCCAAAAATACCAAACGAGTATGATTGTACTTCTGGAAAAACCCACGGTCTAACATTATCAGAATCAAATGTAGTTAAATTAGGCTGGACCTCGGAAGTCCCAGCTACATCTGCTGCACTGCAAGTAAATCTTTGTACACGTGTTGCACATATTTTCGGTTCGACAACCTCTTCCTCTTCCTCATTGTTAGCTACATTATCAACCAGATGCAAATTTTCCTCATCATCCATCTGTTGTGTCGGCCTAACATTCGGTTCATTGTTCTGCTCAATATTTATGTCATTGTAGAAGTCATTATAATGGTGGTTGAACTGCCCATCATTCATCTCAATTTGACATCCAAACACATCGTCGAATTGGCCATCGACTAATTCACCGTGGTCGGCTACTTTCGGTGGGACACCACACAGGTTTTTCCTACCGTTATTTCAACTTCTTTCTGTGAACAACTGGTTGCTTCTGCTTGAAGATCGAAATTGTTGGGTGTTATCACGAGGAGGGATTTCTTCACCAATGACACCTCTTGTTTCCCTCTCAATTAGACTGACACATACTTGAGGGTTCACCCTATCTTCCCCTAACATAAATTGAACATCATCTTATAAACGTATGACATGTAGTCCCAGGAACTATTGATATACACAGTAGATCATCACTGTATTTGTTAACACCATACTTCACAACGGTTTCCACGATCGACACCAACTCTTGGTAAGTCATACTCTTTGAGACACACATTTCTTGATTATCAGCACCTAAAAACCTCTGACTTCTATCGGGTAACTACTCCCATCGATCGTTGTAAGAGATGACTATTCTCACCCGATTCATTCTCCTGTCAAAATCAAAATCAAAATCACAAACCATTATTAACAATAACAATATCTAAATTCAATTTCAAATAACAATTAAATGACCAAATGAATGTTATAAAAAATCTAAAAAATAATAACAAATGTCGGAATTAAAAAAAATCCTTCGGAATAAAAAATACTAGGATAATCAAAGTACAAGCTCGAGTCAATACACTAAGATCTCATAAAAGCAAAATAAAATCTCGATCCAATACAATAACATTCGGATAAGCATAGTACAAGAGCTCGGATCGAGTTTTTATATAGCTCGGATTGAGCTTTTATAAAAGCTCGGAACTGTTATATAAATGCTCGGTCCGAGCTTTTATAACAGCTGCGAGCTTTTATGTAACACCTTCGAGCTTTTATAAAAGCTCGTAGCTGTTATAAAAGTTTGGACCACTCTTATAAGCTCGGAGCGAGCTTTTTTTTTTAAAACCCGAGCTTTTACAAAACCTCGAGCTTTTATAACAAACCTATAAGCTCGACCTATATTCTCGAAAAGTAAGAAAATAAACCTAGTGCATATTCTGGAGACTAAATGTTTATACATTTGTTGCATACATCTTAAATCACTCGTAAAAGCATGACAAAACATTAGGGAGATCACAAAAATCAGTTACCTGCAGATTTGAAAAACACACTACTTTTTAGAGAGAGAAATAAACTTATCTTTTTAAAACCGAAGATGAAAGCAAAAATACAACTTTTAAGGACAATTTTGGTAGTTCACCATAATAGGTGCCTTTTAAACATAAGTTATTAATATGGTAACATCATCGTAACTCATAAAAAAAATATGACATTTCTCACAATTTCCACTATATATATATATATATGATCCTTTTTTTCTCAGTGCACACTAATGAATATTTATCAATGCGTTGCATGTGGATCACTAGATTATGGATAAACACTGATAAATACATACACACTGGGTCAAAGCAATTGAATCTATTGGTAGACATGGTGCTGGTTCGAACTGAACCAGAGAACCGAACCAGAAAAACCAGAAAAACAAAAACTGGAACCGATTTTCAGGTTTCAGAATCGGAACTAAACTGGGAACCGGTAACAGGGCAGTACTGGTTCCAATTTTTGAGGAACCGTAGTGTTCGAACCGCCAGTTCCAACACACACACACACACACACACACACACACACACACACACACACACACACACACACACACACACATATATATATATATATATATATATATATATATTAAAATAGGTTAAACGGTGAGTACGACCTCTTTCTTTTTATCTTTCACTTTCTTTCTCAGTTCAGATCTCTCTCTCTTTCTCTCTTTCTCTCTCGCTCTTTCTTCTTCATCCCATCGCCGATGACCATCTCTTCACCTATCTATTCTTCATCTCATTGCCAATCTCTTCTTCCATCTCTGATCTCTTCTTTCTTTCTTTCTTTCTTCTCTCTTCAATCTCTTCCCTTTGATGTCACGGAGATGGGACATGAGAATGTGAGACTGGACAGGATAAGACTGGACTGGACATGTTGTTCTATGTTGTGTTTAGAAGGCCTGCATAGAACTATAAACTAGACCTGACAAAACGTGTTCGTGGGTCGAGTTGGACCAAACCCGACACGACCCATTTATTAAATGGGTCATGTCGGGTCAACCCGTTTATTAAACGGGTTAAACTTTTCAAACCCAACCGAACCCATTTAATAAACGTATAACCCGACCTGACTCGTTTAACCCGTTTATAATATGTTTGATTTCTTTTTCTATATTAATAATTATTAAAAATATAATATAAATCAAAACTAAAAATATCCTTAAAAAACCAACATAATAACTAACTAAACCACATCTCAATTTAGACGAGTCACAAAAAGACTATAAAGTTTATATAATCCACAAATGATAGAACATATATATAAAAAACCAAACAATTAAATTAATAAAAACGATAAATAAAGACCGATAGTTCAACTGTTAAGGTCTTCAAACTTCGTATTCCGTAAACTTTTGGCGACTGCAAGATGAAAGTTAAAATAATATAAAAATTAGTTATTTATCATTGAACCATAATTGTTGTTGCAAGTATTCCCCCAATTAATTTTAAGTTACACATTTTTCCTAAACTAATCGTGTCAACCCGCCAACCCGTTTATGAAACCCAACCCAACCCGTTTATTAAACGGATTAAACGGGTCAACCCGTTTACCAACCCGAACCCATTTAGCTCCACCCAACCCAACCCTATCCAAATTCATTGGTTTCGTGTCGACCCGTCGTGTCGTAACCCAAATTGTCAGGCCTATTTTAAACTGTACTGTTATGCGTTTGGTATGGCTGGGACAATATGGAACAAGAGATTCAAATGACTAGAGTGCCCCTCTTATATATATAACAACATAGACATATATAATAATATTAAATAATATTATATATAATAATCTATAACATATTATTACATTATATATATATATATATTATTTGATATTATTATATATTAATATAGAATATTACATGTATTATATATAATAATATGATATATAATATTAAATATTAGTATATATAGAAAAAATAATATTTACATATATTATATAATGTATAATATATATAATATATTATTGTATAGGTAATAATAATATTATATATATAATAATATTATATTACATATATAATAAATATATATTAATAATATATATAAATATTATATTACATATATTATATTATATATATATAATAATAATAATAATATTATAAATATAATATAATATATTATTATATAATATTATATATGTAATTATAATATATAATTTATTGGATATGACTGTAATTGTTTGAAAATTTAAATGGTATATTGGTCTTTTGACACTTGTCCCATCACTCATGTCATGGGACAAGTTGTCCTAGTGTCTTTGGTGGGACAAGTTTTTGTGATTTTTGTCCCACCTTGTCACGTCCTGTCCCATGCTAAGGACGTGCCAAACGTAGGACAAGAACAAATTGTCTCACGTTGTCCTATCTTGTCCCGCGTACCAAACACACCCTTAAGGTTAGCGAGTTCAAATAGAAATTGTTGGATGCATTTGGAGTTATTGATTTTTTGATTTTGGATGGTCTTTTCGAATCTTCGATCTCATGTCTCTCTTCTTTCTTTTTGATTTTTTGATTTTTTGATTTTGGGTTGGCTTTGACAAATGAATAGATGATGATGGATGTTTTTGGGTGGGTTTTAACAGAATAGATGATTTTGGGTGGATGGATTAGGGGTGGACGTTGATTGAACCGGTTCGGTTTTTCATAGAACTGATAAAATCCGATTTTTTAAAAAGTGATCTGATCCAATCAAATTGACATTTGTTATCCGATAAAAAACCAACCGAATTGGACCGGTTCGGTTCGGTTCAATTTTTTTGGTTTTGGGCCTAATGGGCCAAAATTCTAAAATTCATTTATTACATATTTACTTTATTTTTTGAACCTATTGGGCCAAATTTATTTACATCACAATAAAAACATATTAAAAAAACTATAAAATCCAATACAAAACAGTAAACACATTTCAAAATAATGTCAGTCAAATTTTTTGTTGATAGCTAATACAATAGTCAATACCAAAAAAAGTCAAATTACATTTTAAAATCCAATACAATATACCTAATAATTGAAGAGTGAAGAGTGGAAGTTAGAAATAGTTTTTTTATTTATTTATTTATAGTCGGGTACCGGTTCGGTTATCCGGTTTTTGGAACTAAACGGACAAAAACCGAACCGAACCGATCATCCAATCAAAACTGGTAAAAAACCAATTGGACCGGTTTGATCCACTGGTTCGGTTCGATTCGATTCATTGGTTTTTTACCCACCCCTAGGATGGATCATGGATGATGTTGAATTTTTTTTAGATAGGGAACTGAACCGTCAAAACCGGAACCGGAACCGGAACCGATACCTCTTTCGAGGAGGTTTTGGTTCCGATTCTAGTTACCCTAGAACTGAAACCGCCGGCTTCAGAACCGATTTCATGTCTATTTAATGGTCCATATACAATACACTAATAAATATTTATCAGTATGCACCGATAAGAAAATTTTCGTATATAAATATAGAGTTCTGTTCAATTAAATGTGCACTGAGCAATGAATTATAAGGATATTGAAATCTAACCATTCATTTAATTTGATTGTTAGATTATGATCTTGGTAATAGAGCAAAAAAATCGTGTCATTTTTTTTGCACCAAGAGTTTACTCAACAGTCTCTCTCCCCGTGTGTCTTCTCCAACAACTTATCTCATTGGCTTCTCTCACCATTTTCTTTCTTTCTCTATGAACAAAAAAAATTGGAGTCGATCGATTGTTTGTTTTACGGTCGAAATTTTTATTGATTTTTTTCTTTGAAATTTTTGAATATTATGTTTTTATTTCGATTTTTTTTCTTTTTTCCTGAAATGAAATTTTTTTGTATATTTTGTTGTCCTTAAATAATGACTTAAACAAAGTTCTCCCATACTGACTAATTTTTTCTGAATCAGTGAATCAACAATATATATATATACATAATTCTCCTAGATCTGATTCACCAAAAAAAAATTCTCCCATATTTCCATGGCTGCTCCACTGATTCATCTTGCTTGCATGGCTGCTTCATTGATTCATAACAACTTAATGGAAATTGAAACCTTATATTCGGTGGCATTGTATTTCGGTGGCATTGTATTACAGGCTTCCTTAAGCTGTATGTGGATATTTAACAAACTTAAAATTTTATAGACAATGCACAATCATGTGATGGGAAAGCCATCGTCAAACAATCATTTTATGCGCCAGTAATTTTAAGGTTTGCAAGCGAAATCAATTATAAAAATTCAGTATTATGAATTTTGCTTCTTAGCTTATACATTTAAACCGTTGAAATTTCGAACCATACATCCACTTAAATGTCCAATAGTTAGTTTGGAAATTCAATAATGAATCAACCCAAAAAAACAAATTATCAATATTGAAACATAAAAAGAAAACTACTACAACCCATCAAGAATTGAAAGATAAAAAGAAAATGATGTTAACAAGTTCAACTCCATTGAATATAAGGTTTATTATAATGACAATTTAAAAGATTAATTAAATGTTGAAATAGATTATTTAAGTAGAATATTTAAATTAGAAAAAAAACCATAAGAACAATAACAATATTTTATTAATCAAATCAATATTTAAGTATAATATTTAATTTTAAGATGAAATAATATATATAAATGATTTTAGTTTGATTTTATAAGGATAATAATGATATTTTAAAATATTCAATAAATGCTGAAATAGATTATTTTATAGTCACTTTCAAATAATAACCCCTACCTACTTCTTAAAATCACTATCAAAACTTATCAAATTATCAATTAATCACTTTTGGAGGTTTTGTCAAACATCATTCCATGTAAAATTAAAAAAGAAGAAGAAGTTGATTTTAACTTTTCAAAAGTGTTGACAGTGATTTTTAGGATATGGAAAAATTCATGCGTCCAACAATGTTAATGTGATTTTAATGAAACTGTAAAGCAGAAAAGTAATTCTTATTCATACATACCACAGAGTTTAACGTGGAAAATCCTAAAAGGGAAAAAACCATGGTTGTCGGAGACGGCGAGGAAAAAGTTTCACTATGTAAAAACGAATTACACATTTAGTGGTCGTTTATTTTTTTGTCCAAAGACTGAATAATCTTGAATTTCTAAAGATTGAATAGAGACTGAAATCTGAATCTGAATGACATGTTTATTTTTTTTTTCTCATATCTTAATTTATTGTCAATATGTTTGTTTGTTTTTTTTTAAATAAAATTGTCTAAAAATAAGTAATTTTACATTTATACACAAGGAAATTAAAAGAAGTAATTTAACATGCATGTTCTTATACAAACAAAGTTCAATTTAACAAAACAAAAAAATCATTAAAGAATATAATTTTACATGTTTTGCAAACAAAATTCAAGTTCAATTTATTCTCAAAAAAAAAGTTCAGGTTATTTTGCTTGTTTTCCATGTTTTCAGTGTATATAACTAAGCAAACCATTTTTTTTTTTGGTTTTTTGAATCATATGTACCGGAAACCAAATAAATAAAAAGTTACTGATTTATTTTTGAAATAGGTTCCTGAATTATATGCACCGGTCTCTAAGAGAAATGATTAGGGTTTTTTTTTCCATACTAAAAGCCATTTAAAATAAGAAATATATTAAAAAAAAGAACTCTATACCCTATCAAATTAGGATAAATTTGGAAATATATCTTATTTGGGATGATAGACTTGTAAGATAATATTTTAATTGTAATCCAGTGATTTAGAATTAAGTTTAAAGTCAGGATTTCTTACATTATTTTTTAAGTTGTTTTTTGATATTTTTAAGTTATTTGACCACTTAAAAAAATAAATAAAACAACTTAATGAGTTTAATACATACATATTAAGTTTTAAGTGGAAAAATTAACGACCCCTTCATCTCTCTTGCACTCTTACTGTTATGCATTTTCTCACACGCGTACATAATGACATTTAAGGATCTATTTATACATACATAAAATCCTAATTCTTGGTGTACAAGTAAGGAAAGTTGATGAGGTTCATTAGGACTCTGACTTGTTGGAGTCGCCTTTATCTTCTTTTCTGTCTTATTTATTCTGCGTATTTGAGTCGGGGTTATATTGGAATCATTATCCTCCACGTGTCACTAGCCAATTGGTTATCTAATCTGACCGGGTTTCATTAACCTGGTCGGTTACTCAACCCTCCACCGGAGTATCTTTCATCTACTCAGTCGTCTCACCCGACTAGATTTCTGTGTTTGATCTGCTAGTTGAACATGATCGGGTTATCTCTACCCGATCGATTTGATGAACCTAGTCAGGTTACCTTTACCCGATCAATCGGATAAACCTGACCGGGTCTCGTCGGGTCTTAAGATCAACTAGAGTTGGTCTTGTCTGGCTGATATTGGTGACGTGACATATCTAATCGCCGCTTTCTTCGATAATAATGTTGACTTGTCAGTCCTTCAGATTTACCAATAACAAAAAGCAATACCAAACGGATCCTAAATTAATAAATCAAGTAAAATTGTGAAAGGGTAATGCGCTAATGCTAGACATCACACGTAGGATCACAACTCACATGGCAGTTGATGTGTCAATCGGTGAGTGGATACACATTAATAATGATTTATCTCACTTACCCATATATTCACTCACCGATTGACACTTTAGATGTCGTATGAGTTGTGATTGTAGGTGTGATGTCTAGAATTGTTCATTGTGAAATTTCCTAAATACTCATGGACTAAATTGTAGATTCCCTTTTTACAAAACTGGTAAGATCATGCTTAAACATAATAGTCATGCTTGAGCATCAAACTAGTATCTCACATTTTTAGAATAAGTAATGCTACTTTATTCAAATTTGGTGTCTAAATGATGTGGCAACACTTTAATACATTCATTTAAATCATGTCAATCTAATACAATCTATATGAATGGATTACAATGTTGTCACATCATTTGGATATTAGATTTTGACAAAGTAGCATTATTATTTTAGAATATTTCCTATGAAAATTTTGTTCATGCTTAAGCATGTCAGAAATAAAAGTCAAATCATTTTGAATTTTAATGGCTTGAAAATATTAATAATAAAATCATTATCTATATATATATATATATATATATTAGTTATCAAATGAGATATATTTTATTTTAATTTTCGATAAGGACCTCAATGAAATCATATATATTTTTTATGAATTTCGATCTGAATTTTTATATAGATGATAAGTTTAATGAAATCTACGTATGAACAAAATTTTAGAATTTTTTAAACACTAAAACTATTTATCTCGATTTTGTTAAATATAAAGGCATGGGAAAATAAGATAAAGGCATGGGAAAAATAAGATAAAAATAAGAAAATTAAAAAAATAGTTCTAGTACTTGAAAAAATTCTTAAATTTTATTCATAGGTAGATTTCAATAAACTTATCATAAAAAAAAATCAGATCAAAATTGATAAAAATAAATGTGATTTCATCAAAGTTCTTACCAGAATTAAAATAAGGTGTACCTCACTTGATAACTAATATGTGTGTGTGTGTGTGTGTGTTAAGCAATATCAACTCAAATTCTCACTCAATTTTGTGGCTTCAATATCTTAACCACCCGATCCACCCATGTGCTCATGTGCTTTTTAATTTAATGGTTGAAATATTGAAGTCACAAAATTGAGTCAGAAATTTGAGTTGATATAATCTGAATATATATATAAAATGGGAATCATACAATGTTAATGTTATCACTGTAATTTAGTTTAAATAGCAATTACAAGTACATAATGCACGTTTGGGGAATGAAGATGGATATAAGTCCCTCCATCCTCACTTCCAAGACCCATCCCCCCATCCTCCCATTTCCCCATTTGGGAGAAATGGGGATGAGAAATTTTGGAGGGAGGTATATCCATCCCCAACCCCAGTTTCCCATTTCTCCATTTTTCCATTTAACTAAAAATTATAAAGTAAACTAAAAAAAATTTAAAAATATACGTATATATTTAAATGTGTATATATACTTAGGGTTTCAAAGAATAAAAAAAAAATTATAATTTAAAAAATTAAAAATATATATTATAATTATATTTATATATGTTTTGGGGAAATAGGGGACCTCCCCACATACCCATCCCCATTTCCATTTCAATATAATTGTGAGAAAAATGGGAAAATGAGAATGGGGATGGGTCCCATCCCCCTCCCCATTTCAATTTGGGGATGATTTTCATCCCCAATCCCCCCTCCCCAATTTTTCCATTTTTTTCCTAAAAAAAATCCCCAAATGGGAATAGGGATGCGGGGAATTGGGATCCCGAGAAAAAATGTACATCTCTAATTACAATTATACATACTTAAGACTTAGAATTATGCATAATAACGACTTAATTATTGATTTTAAGATCAATATAATGTAAGGTAGATTTTGGCAAAACCTTAAAATTGTCCCATGTCAACCATAAAAAGAAAATCATAAAAAAAAATCTAACTTGTTCTTAATATAACACCTGTTGAGTAGGAGGTTTATCGAAATTCAGTAAAATCAACAATTACAAGCATAATTTGTAAAACACCTTCTAATATAAAGAGGTTTGTAATTTTATGAGAAAATATGGGATCATACCTGTTGGCAGATTTGGCAAGTGTATGAATCAAACAAATAGTTTAGAAGTAAGTAGAGTATCATTCCCACGAGGAGTGATTAATTTATTAACTACCGATTATAATTAGCCCAAAACTTTATTTGAACAAATGTATGTTGAGACTTCAGGTTTTAATTAACAAAAGAAAATAAATAAAAGAAGCAGTCAAAGATGTACAAAAATTCAATAGATTGAAATACTAGAGCATTTGATTTCACTATAGCCAATTCCACACAATTTTTTTAGCATGTTAATCCTAATTATTCTGCATGTTGATAGTCGATTCCCTAATTTATTCAATATTCCATTCCTGACAATATCGAAAGTATTCCTAATTACCAACCCACTCTATTCCTAGTGATGGAATTAAGATAATAAGAACCCATTAAATTCTTTGGAAAACCTTTAAGAATGAGATTGTAACACCATGGTACAAGTGATGGTGAGCACATCAGTTTGATAGTCCTCTTGCATACTTTATCAGAAAAAGAAACTGGTAATGAAAAATTGCCTACTGATGAGTACCGTGTGTGGGTTTACTTGCCTTGGTCAGTTGAGAAACGGAGGTAACTAGTGATATTGAGGTTTTAGAAGTGTTTAGGAGCCTTAGTGAGCACAAAGAATAAAACATTATGTTTGAAATAGAAAAGATGTCAAATATCACAGTTCCACATGCAGCCTCATCTGCCAACATTCCCAACCCATAACCTAGGTTCATGACATACCTGAATGATATCGATTTTAGTGGCTTTGAGGAAAATATTTTTGATTCTAATGGAGATAATGATGATGTTGGAGATAATGAGCATGTCGGTGTAGATGTGTTAGGTGATCAGACTGATGTAGTGGGTTTAGGTGCTGATTTTGGTGTAGATAGTATAGGTCATAATAATACTGATGAAATGGATGAGGTTCCTAGTTTGAGGGAATTAACAGTGATACCTGAGGTTCCTGAAGCCGTGCATGATATTCTAGATGAAATTGGTAATAGTGATTTGTTTGAAGGTTACCAACCTAAGAGTGATGATGAGTTCTTTAGTGACTCTGATGATGAAGGAGGTGATTCTAAACTTGCAACAGTGATGAAGAGCAACCCTTTCAAGAAACTTGTAGGTTGTCCAATTAGGTTTGAGCTAGGGAAGACACATGAAAATGTGTATACATTGAGGGGGTTGTTGACAGATTATGCAATTTATGAGGGTTTTAATTTGAAGAAGATAAAGAATGATAAGAATATGCTTACTTGGGCATGCCTTGTTGAAAATAGCCTTAAAATGTGTGTATCCTTACCTGGAGATAGGGAGGATAGGTTATAATCAAGTTACTTACCAATTTTTCTTGATTAATCAAAATTACAAATTTACCTCATTAATAAACATATAAAACAAGTAAAAATTACAAAAAAAATAAACGACACACGATTTTTACGTGGAAACCTTTAACAAGAGAAAAGCCACAGGCTAACCTTTTATCCACTCCAATCCTCAAATCCATTATTGTAATGATGATTACATCCTAGGTTGACCTACTTTCACACCATACTCGGTCACTAATCCATCACTACTACCTACTGGCCTTTATAGTGATTCTAGATCAACAAACTTGTGCACTAATCCACTTAGTCATAAGGCTTAACAATCAATGAAGAGATTATGCAACCTATGTGAATATATGAAATATTCTAGATGCAAAAATGCTAGGTCAACGTGTTTAAGATTATCTAAGGATTTAAATATGACAATGAATGCAAATCTTAGATATCAATTATCTAAATGCAAGTGCAAAGAGATTTAGCCATAAGGGTAAAATAGTTCTAAATGCTAGCTATCTCAAAACACATATTCTCAACTAACAATCAACAACCCAAACATGTTATAAAATATAACTAAACACAAAGACATGGATTCAATGAACAATAAATGCTATTCCTAGGTAAGCATGATATAGGAATAAAACAAGAAATTCCAGGGCATGTAGAAATTACCTAGTCAAAGAAAAACATGAATACCCATGATTGGAGATTCAAGGAAGATGTTAGATGCTCATGGGATGGAAGCTTGGTTGAGTAAAGTTGAGTTCTTGGAGCTCTCTCTCACTAGGAGTCAATTTCTCTCTCAAGGAACTTTAATTTCAGAGCTCTCTAGGTCATAAATGATAAAGAATAGGATATTTATAAGAAAAAAAGGTCTCCCAATGAAAAGACAAAATAGCACCTAAACTACGTCTTTCGCGAGAGGCTCCATGGGATGCTTTCGTGGATACATGTCTCGCGGAAAGGCCTAGAAGGCTTTACGCGGATAACTCCATGGAAGGCTTCTGCAGAGACATGTCCCGCGGAAACCATTGGAGGTCTTTACGTGGGAGACTCCACATGAGTCTCTAGCGGAGACATATCCCGTGAAAACCACTGGAGAGTTCTCCGCGAGAGACTCTGCAGGAGGCTCAAGCAGAAGATGTAGAACATGCATACCAAACAGATTTTAAAGGGAATTTTTTAGGAAATACTAGCAAGACAAAATGGCACACCAAACAAACAAGGAAGAGACAAGAAAAGGATGCACATATGAAGCAATGGCATAATGCCAGATCAATAAACATGCATGAGAATATAGTCTGTGTGTGCAACTAAGTCTCTCCAAAGATTTTAAGCAAAGTGATATATACATTTGAAGTGCTATTGAGTTTGACGATGCCATCAAAGCTTGATCATGAACACGGAGACCTAATTTACCTTTACAAGAAAATCTCCAATGTGGTTTGTCAACAAAATGAGCCAATCAAATTTGGTTTGTCAACAAAATGAGCCAATCAAATTATTAGGAACTTATAGAATTTAGCCATAATTTTCTTAGCTAAGTCATCCCATGTAGTGATTGAATTGAGTGGTTGAGAGTTCAACCACATCTTTGCTTTATCCTTTAATGAGAAAGGAAAAAGTCTCAAGCGAATAACATCATTGGTCACTCCATTGTGCTTGAATGTGTTGCAGATCTCCAGGAAAGTCGAGATATGACTATTAGGATCTTCTTGAGATAAACCACAAAAGGTGGATGATTGTTGGATCACCGAAATTATGGCTGGTTTGAGCTCAAAATTATTAGTCTCAACGGTTGGACAACGAAGGCTCGATGGTGATGCTTCTATAGAAGGGGTGACATAGTCCCGTAATAGTTTCGATTCCTCTTTGTCAACCATATTTGTGTAGGGAAAAAACCACGCGCAGCCGAAGCGTGAGAAAATTTATTAAAAATTAGGGTTTGCGTATAAATAAAAATTTTCCCTTTTAATAACAAGAATCTTAATCCTAGATTAATTGATGTATATAAAAAGTATCGTACCTTTTTTTTCGTGACTATTGAACAAGTGCCGAATTGATTCCGCAAGATCTTCCAATCCAATCACGAATGTGAATCACCTAGGAGTGTGAGCTCCCTTTCTTTATCTTGTGTATCTGAGAATGGAAACAAACAAAATCTTGTTCCTTGTTAGTCACAATAATCCTCCAAGAGAAAATTCAAGAACGTCCGGCCACTTGTGAATTATCAATCAATTTGACTGAAACTCACGTGAACCTTAATTCAATGTTGTACACAAAACCCTTTTGATATAAATGATACTACTGTACTATCGAAAACAAAAACATTCCCTTTTTCTCTTCTTGGCCGAATTCACACTATCTCTATGAGCTGGTCGAATTTTATCCAGAGCAAAAAAACAAAATTCTCCCTCAAAATTCTCTCTTGCTAGGCCAAATTCTCTTCTTGAAAATTGCTTAGCATGGCCGAAATTCCTCTCATAGAAAAACTTAGGCTGACTGAAATTAACATACATATATATATATATGATCATAAATCCTCTCCAAAGAAGGATTTACTTGGTTGGTAAGAATCCTTTCCTTAGGTGGATTTATTTGGTAGTTAAGAATCCTTATCTAAAATGAATTCTATCCATATATATATATATATATATATATATATATATATATATGGGCTGACCGAAATTTCATTGGATATATATTAGGATCACAAATCATTTCCTAAGAAGGATTTACTTAGTAGTTAAGAATGTTTTCCATAGGTAGATTTACTTGGTGGTTAAGAATCCTTTTCTAAATGAATTCTATCCTACATCAAGACTCCTAATCCAACTCAATAGTGTATTTATAACCATATTAAAGACTTCCTAATTTGATTAGATAAATAATTCTTTTTATTTATCTACTTATCAAATATAGTCTTTAATTTTAATTTTACTACCAACAATAGTATAATATTAGGAGTCCTTCTCCTACTAGGAAAAATATTTTGACTTTTAATTAAATAATTAATTAATCAACAAATTAATTAATTTCCATTTAATTAAATAATAAAATAATATAATATAATTAAGCTATTCTAAATAGCCTTGCCGCCCAAACCATATATATGGGCCAATATATTATTTTCTTATTTTATTAAATCCATTTGACCTTTATAAAAAGTCCACATGTGAACTAGACTCATTCTTACAAAAAGAAACAAGTCCACATGCCTTAATATAATTCTAGATGGACCGCTAAATTGGTCCGGTAGAATATATCAAGTAATCCATGCAAGTTCATGTGAATTGTGGATATTATGGGACTATCTAAATTTAAGCTCCAATAGACACAACCCAATCACAATCAACAAATGATTCACTTAGGTCCGATTTATTAATTTTATCCACTAAAGAACTAAAATTGAACTCTTAAATAAAGATAGAATAAGTTAATATTTCTCATTCATGCCCTAAACAATCTTAATGGTGAAAATGTATTCTCGTGAAGAATACCAGTAATCGCCAAGAGCTCATAGACCTTCTATAGCTCTCCAAGTTACCATATTTATTCATATGACCACATTTTGAACTTGGATATTTTGACTTGTCCAGAAGTTATGTTTCAATAGACACTATTGAAAACTTAACGTTAAGATTTAATATCCAATACCTCAAAACATCCATATGATGATATTCTAGTCTCATTTAATAAATGGAGTCACGATGTCCATATCTATAAATGGAGTCCTTTATCGATTAACTAATGAATACTACCAAACTATTGATGATAGACTATGCTTATAATCGTACTCATTGATAGCTCAAATGATAGCACTTGCAACCATAAGTCCATCATTCATCTCAGGATTGAGATAGACTCTTCGATTGTCTTCAAATGAAAAAAAATTATCCATTGACGGTTCTAGATAAAGTATTTCATTGTGATCCAATTCAATGCACCAAGTGCACTAGATTCTTTTGCCCAAAGACACCACACTTTGATGATTTTAGACTCATCATAACGCATTTGATCCCACTCAAATGCTAGCAAAAGAATCTACAACTTTAACAAGATAAAGACACTCAACCTTTTATCTTAAGTTGTGAATATTATTCAAGACTAACTAAAGAATTGTGTCTACCTCATATATATCTAGATGTATGAACAATTCTTCTTTTCTCATAGTCTTTTGACTTATGATTATTTACTTTTGACAATTATAATAATTAAACTATAAAAGCTATAAGTTTTGTTAAACTAGAAATCACTTTATTAATATGAAAAGATTGTCAAATACATTATTACACTCTTGCTATCGAGCATAATCCCAACAATTTGACGATTCTCCCAAGATTCCCTTCTTTGTCTTTGCTTGATTTAGCTTGCTAAACTTATGAAGCATTCGTTCGATTTCAGGATCTAATGGTATAAGCTCAAGATTCCACGAACGTCTCCCAAAACTCATGTACTAGGCAAAGCATCTGGAGAAAAATCAATAAAATAAACTAAACTTTAAAAAATCAGTTTAAAATCTGAATCAATTTATACCGATAATAATAAAAATCAAAATACTCCCCGACAGTGATGCCAAAACCTTGTTGGCAGATTTCGTAATTGTACGAATCAGACAAATAGTTTAGAAGTAAGTAGAGTATCGTTCTCACAAGGAGTGATTAATTGATTAACTACCGATTACAATTAACTCAAAAACTTTATTTGAATAATTGAATTTTGACACTTGAGAATTTAATTAACTAAAGAAAATAAATAAAAGAAGCAGTCAAAGATGTAGAGAAATTCAATAGATTGAAATACTAGATTATTTGCTTTCATCATAGCCAATTCCACTCAATTCCTTTAGCAAGTTAACCCTAATTATTCTGCATGTTGATAATCGATTTTCCCTAATTGATTCAATATTCCATTCCTAGCAATATCGAAAGTATTCCTAGTTACCAACCCACTCTATTCTTAGCAATGGAATTAAGATAATAAGAACTCATTAAATTTTTTGAAAAACCTTCTAGAAACCACACAATTCATGTTCATACATTCCTGTCAAGTCATGTAAATTATGGTATCTATTACAATATGTAATAATCTAAATTCCACATTCTTGTCAAAATCTAGCATCAAATCAATTAAACGTTGACCAAATATTTAAAAGCATTAAATGCATAAATAGATACTCAACATGAAAAAATATGAATTAACATTAACTAAAATAATTGAGCATTCATGGCTAGGCTACATTATAGCCCTAGAAAATAAAGTTAGTTCCTCATAGTCATTCTTACAATCATATGAGAAAGCATAAAAGAAAAAGAATGTGAAGTGTTGTCCAAGAAAGTCTTCAATTCTTTAATCCTCTACCTTTCTCTATTCAATGATAAATTTCTACTGGAGTTTTTTCTCTTAAATAGGCATAAGTTAGGTCTCCTTGAGGTGTCATAATCTACCTCCAATAAGTCCAAGTTAAAGCGATCCTGAATAGGAAAAACAATCCTACTAGTGTCAATAATATTAACTTAATTACAACTAATCCTTGAGTGATTAGGATCAACTATTTAATTGAATTAAAATATAAATTTGGGACTTCATTAATAGTCAAAACGCAAAGAATTCATCCAAGGCCTTTTCTCCAAGATTAGCAGCCTGCAACAGATGGTTTCTCAAATTCGCGTGCAAAATTTATGGACTGACCTTTGGGTAGTAAAATTGCCTTAACTCACTCAAGATAACTCAAAATTACGAGCCGTAAAATTCTCCAGAAAGCTAATATCTAGACTTTTCCAATCATATAAGGTTCGACACCCAATTATCATTGAGCTAATACAGTTTATTCTTTGAACTTGACTAATCTGCAGAGGTAGACTTTTCAAGATTGATCAGAAATCTTCCATTTTCTTCCATTTTGTTCCTAAGACTCGATTAACTAAAAATTAACAAAAGACATGTAAAAAACACAAGTTTAACTCAAAACAAAGTAAGAAACTATGAAAGAAAGGGTATAATATATATATATATATATATATATATATATATATATATATATATATATATATATATATATATATATGCAATTCTAACGTTATCAATACCCTATCACGTATGTAAAGAGAAAATACATAATCACTAAAGCTTATTATATAAACATATCTGCATTTTGTCATTGTAGCAAAATATTCAACAAATGGTCTTAATTACACAAACAACTCATTATGTTAATAGAAAATCGCTAGATTTAACTAGGGGTGTACAAAAAACCTTCAAACCGAACCAAACCGACTAACCCAACCCATAAAGATTGGTTTGGTTCGATTACAAAATAAAAAATGGGTGGATTGGTTTGTCTTTTGGACAAACCGATTAAAAGTGGTTCGGTTTGGATTGAGTGAAATAATTCACCAACCCAAACCAAACCACATATTTTAGAAAGTAAAACTAAAATATAAAATTCACCTACGTTTTCTATTTAGTTCATGTTTTGTAACATTTACCAATTACTTTAAGCTTTTATAGTTTATTTATTTGTTTTGATACAATTCTTCTGATTGATTGATGTATTAGGGTTTTAAAAGCATAGATGCTGTTAAACATGTCTTTAATTGGTAATTACTCATTTGACTTTTCTTTAATTCATTTATATATATAATATTTCATGTTATGATCATTTTTAAAAAATATTTTTTATAATATAATACCAAAAAATAAAAGATTTTTGAGTTCAAATCTAAACCGATAAACCAATCCAAACCGATATTTTTTGGTTTGGTTTGAATCGGTTTGAAAAATCAAATTGGTTTGGGTTGGGTTGAAATATAGCCAAACCGATCCATATTGGTTTGGTTTGATATTGAGTTTCAACCCAAACCAAACCAAACCGAACATGCACACCCTTAGATTTAATAGTTGAATTAGAAAAGACTACAATGCCCCCAAGTTAAAAAAAGCAATAAAAAATAATTCAGTGAAAGTCCATCTCCTCCATTCGTGTCTCAACATGTTCAACTTCTCTTCAGCCGCCACAATCATTGCCACCACCAAAGCTTCACTTTTCCCTCTCAAATCCATCTCTTCTTATCCCTCCCTCGTTCTTACCTCCACCACACCCGCAAAAATAAAAAACCGCCCACCCAACAACCCTTCTTGTTTCTGCATCCATTTTCGTCGGTCACAAGCTCTCCGATGCCACCTCTTGTAATTCGAATCCGTCGAAAAAAGTGGATTTGTATCCACTTTGATTGGAGCGGAACTCCAATCAAAAGTGGATCGGCGGAACTCCAATTAGATGTGGAGCGGTGGAGCTCTAATCAGATGTGGAGTGCTGCTCTATCCACCACACAACGCCATCTTGTGGAGCGTCGGTCTGTCTAATTAGGAGCGGCAATGCTTTACGCCATCACTACATCTAATGTGGATCGCAACTCATCAGATGGGGCTGAAGTTATTATAGATTTAATTATTTTTATTTTGGGGTTGAAATGTGATTTTAAGAAATTATGGGATCTTATATCATTTTTATGTAGGAAGATATGTAAATTACAAAAGGATTATTTTACATTTAAGTTTTATTTGATTGGTTAAATGACTTGTTTACCCTTTAATATTAAAGTTAACCGACATTTGACCACTAACTGTAGGTGTAGTTTGTGTAGTTAATGTCATTTGTTTGATATTTTGCTACAATGGTAAAATATAGGGTATGTTTGTATAATTAACTCTATTATTTACTCATATCAATTTAATACTTAAGGGTCGTTTGTTTTTTTATCTGAAAACTGAACAGTTCTGAATTTTTCTAATAACTGAATAGAGACTGAAATCTGAACCTGAATGATATGTTTGTTTTTTTTTTCTCACATCTGAATGTATTGAACACGTTTGTTTTTTTTAAAGTAAAATTGTCTGAATATATGTAATTTTATATTTATACCCATTTTAAACAATTATACATATGATATGGAATAAAAACAATACAAAAATAATAGTTATATATGAACACATATGATCATGATCTTTATCTTTGAATACAAACAAACTTCATTTTTCTAAGAAAATAAAATGTTTTTTTTTTGAAAAAAATAAAAAGGACATCAGGAAAACTCACATAAAACACTCATATATATATATATATATATATATATATATATATATATATATCACCATAATATCATAATAAAGTATCGATATTAAACACCAATATGTACAATGATTATGGTTCTTTTTTATTTTTAAAGCTATTTAAAATAAATAATATATTAAAATAAAGATTTATATACCATATGTAATTTTGATGAAATGGAAATATGTTATGTATGAGGGATAATATAGGAAGAAAAGATTTTATATTACATTTAATGCAATTCAGTGATTTGTAATTAAGTTAAAAGTCATGATTTTTTACTTTTTTATTTTAAGTTGTTTTTTAGGATTTTTAAGTTGTTTGACCACTTAAAAAAATAAACAAAACAACTTAATAATTATGATTCAGACCCATTAAGTTTTAAGTGGAAAAAACAAACGACCCCTTATTGTCAGGCACTAAAGGGAAAAATCGGATAATTGCTCTACAATACCTTGAAGTTAGGTGTTTGTACTTGCATACCAAACATTTGGCTTTTGATCACATTAGTATTCTTGACCAAGTTGTTTATCATTAGACTTAATGGTTGACAAGTTAAATACCATAAAGGACCAATTTGGTATTGTTTTTAAAAAGCTAAAATTAGCTTATTTTATAATTTTAACAAAAACATTATAATTGGTAAAATTTCCAAAAGTGATTAAATGATAATCTGACAAGTTTTGACAGTGATTTTGAGAAAAATGTGAGAGGTCATTTTTGGAAAGTGACTATGAAATAATCTATTTCAATATTTAATGAATGTTTTAAAATATCATTATTATCCATATGAAATAAAGTTAAAATCATTTAAATACCTTATTTTATCTTAAAATTAATAAGGGAAAGTATCATTTTGCCCCCTGAATTTAACCCTATTGTTAAGACGAGGACATGGTTTGATCATATTGGATGGTCTCCCCTCTCAAATGAAAAGAAT
Organism: Dipteronia dyeriana; assembly: GCA_032871835.1. Lineage (NCBI taxonomy): Eukaryota > Viridiplantae > Streptophyta > Magnoliopsida > Sapindales > Sapindaceae > Dipteronia > Dipteronia dyeriana. The sequence goes on along the minus strand of CM065300.1, from coordinate 57,414,866 downwards.
GTATTATATACCCCTTCTGTAAACTTTTCCATCCATTAAATGTATTATTTACCCCTTCTGTTAACTTTACTCTATATAATTACTATTTTACCCTTAAAATATTTATTAAATTAAAAAATTAAAGAAAATAAAAAAACACAAAAAAAAACATAATTAAAAAAAACCATGTCCATCATCGGTTCACCACCATCACCATTATCACACCACTAACATCATCACACCATCATCCGTTCATCACCATCAGTTCACCACCATCACCACTGCCACACCACTAATATCATCATAAAAACCCAGAACCCAGAAATCCAAACCAAATCATCACCATCACCAACATCATCAAAATCATCAACACCAAACTAAATCTCATGAGAAACGACATACCCAAACCCAAAACCCAAAAATCCCTATTTCTTCAAACCCAAAACTAGAAATTGTTGTATCTTCAACCACCATCAAACAAAATTGATCAAAATCAAAAATTAAACCCGACAAAATTGAATAAAATCACACCAGGAAACAAATCATACCCACTGCAAATCAAACTCATACCCGGTTGGTTTACATCATCATCAATCATACCCAGAAAAAGAATATACAAACAGAAAAAAATCATACCCAGAAAAATAAAATCATCCATTCACAAACCTAAAGCTTCAGCTACCACCCCAAAATCACAACCACATGCCGCCGTCACCACCATCCACTCAAACCTTACCAGTAGGCAGCCCCTGAAACACCCTAAACCAATCCAATCAAACCACCCACACCCAAACCCAATCGATGAAGAAGAGATCGGTTTAACCCAAACCAGATCGATGAAGAAAAAAGGAAGAGATCGGTTTAACCCAAACCCAATCGATAAAGAAGAAGAAAATAAGGGATTGGTTTAACCCAAACCCAATCGATGAAAAAGAAGAAGAAGAAGAAGAAGAAGAAGAAGAAGAAGTGATCGTGAGAGAAGAGATATGAGGAGATGAAGAGATCGTGAGAGAAGAGATGAAGAGAAAGAAAAGATGAGTAGATGAGAGAGATGAGAGATCGTGAGAGAAGAGATATTAGGAGATGAAGAGATCGTGAGAGAAGAGATGAAGAGAAAGAAAAGATGAGTAGATGAGAGAGAGAGGAGAGATCATGAGAGAGGAGAGAGAACAATGATAAAATAATTTTAATTATGTTTTTACAATATTACCCTTTTAAATATAAGGGTCAACGTTATTTTGGACAGAAAAGGTCACGATAGGGGTATAATATACATTATTTCCATTTTAGGGGGATTAATGGCTAATATGGTCAAACCCTGTCCTCACCTTAACAATAGGGTTAAATTCAGGGAGCAAAATGATACTTTCCCAATTAATAATTGTACTTAAATATTGATTTGATTTATAAAATCTTTTAAAAATATTTGTATTGTTCTTATGGATATTTTTTCTAATTTAAGTATTCTACTTATATATTGATTTAATTTATATAATTAATGAAAAATATAAAGTAGAGATATAAATTCATATATATTTTAGTCATCATAACTAATCTCAGCACTTTTGTAAAAAAATTAACAAACATATGTATATTGCTTTTAAGTTACACAATAGTTTTAAAAATACAATTAACCAAACATATGATGATTAACTTCACCGCTGAATACAGATTATTCATTCAATACAGCTAACATTGATTGTTGTAAAGTTACGACAATACCAAACTGATCCAAAATATCCAACTTGCTCGTACTTTAAATTATAAAATTAATAACTAATAAGAAAAAATTGGGCTAGATCTTCAATCTCAAGCCCATTTCCATCTTCATCATAGCAATCTCCATCTCTATAAATCATATATTCCACCGCTCTGTCTCTTCTATCTATCAAACCCCTTACCACTCCACCATCGGCCATTTATTATTCATCTTTGATCTCTTCACTCACACGCCTCCAATGCCATCTCATTTCCATTAGGAGTTTATCTTTAGATTTTTTTTATATAAATATTTTCAGACAATTACTTTTTTAATTATTATTTTATTTTTATCCAGCATAAAATGATTTTCATGTCTTTCTAACATTAACGGCTCAACTAATGCGGCAGATGAGGTTGGCTAATAGTATACACCTCACACATATCACAAAATGTGATTTTATAACATGTCGAATTATTGTTATTTTTTATCTCCCAAAATGTTTGAATTATTGTTTTCAATTTTTTTTAAAAGGCTATAACAGTCAACTCTTGTCAATAGTACAAACGGAAGGGATGACACTATATCATTGTTCCACCTGCCAAATACTTACTTTGCCCACTATATATATGTGTCGTGGACCCAAAGTAAATATCAGAGAGCAATTACCAAAACCCTCATTGACAGTCTACTTCTAACAATCCATTTCGTGCCAAAACCAACCATACAATCACCATAACCTCTTGAAAACTTTGATTTCTTGACTGTAGTAGTCTTTCCTTTCGGGTTAGTTTAGTTATAGTGTCAGTAGTGATAAAGGGTTGTTGAAAGCAAGAAGATTTGAGAACCAAACCGGTTGGTTTGGTTGCTAAGGTACGTTCAAACTTATATTTCTTATTTTGTTGCATGATTATGTTTTGATGTGTTCGTTTTTGTTAGACTTAACAAATTAGGATTTATGTGTTACGAAATATGGGGTTTTTAGGTTTGGTGATGTTGCATATCAATTTGATGATGTAATTGATGTTTTGGTGGTTGTTAAACATGAAAAGCGTAATTTTTTTTGTTAATATGTTGTTTTGGTTGCGATCTCAGTAATTTAGGGTTTGGTTGAAATTGAATGTTATGATTTAAAAGTTTTTTATTTTTGCATGAAAGGTTTATCAAATTTTATTTATAATTATTGTTTGTGATATGTATGATTCATTGCATGGTATGTGTTGTTATGATGTTTATATTTTCTTTCACTGATTACTTGTTTATTAACATTTAAAACGTTAAAAATGAGAGTGAATATGTTGTTTTGGTTTTGTTCTCAGTAAATTAGGGTTTTGTTTACATTGAATGATATTTTTTAGAGGTTTTGAATGTTTTACATTGAATGATTGTGGTATGGTTTTTTACCTTTGTTCATTGGTTTTTATTCCTCTTTCTTGGCGGTGTTTAAATGGAGGATATATTCTACATATATGTTACTATAGACATTAGGGTAGTGCACCTTGGTACATGTGATGGTGAGCACATAAGTATGATAGTCCTCTTGCATACTTTAGCAGAACAAGAAACTGGTAATGAAAAGGTGCCTACTGATGAGTTCCGTGTGTGGGTTTATTTGCCTTGTTCAGTTGAGAAAAGGAGGTGACTAGTGATATTGAGATTTTAGAAATGTTTAGGAGCTTTAATGAGCACAAAAGTAAAAAATTATGTTTGAAATAGAGAAGATGTCATATATCACAATTCCACATCCAACCTTATCTATTGACATTCCCAACCCACAGCCTATGTTCATGACAGACCTGAATGATGTCGATTTTAGTGGTTTTGAGGAAAATATTTTTGATTATGATGGAGTTAATGATGATGTTGGAGATAATGAGCATGTTGGTGCAGATGTTTTAGGTGACCAGACTGATGTAGTGGGTTTAGGTGCTGATTTTGGTGATATAGGATAGGTCATAATACTGATGAAATGGATGGGGTTCATGGTTTGAGGGAAATAACAGTGATACCTGAGGTTTCTGAAGCCGTGGGTGAGATTCTATATGAAATTGGTAATAGTGATTTGTTTGAAAGTTACCAATCCAAGAGTGATGATGAGTTCTTTAGCGACTCTAATGATGAAAGAGGTGATTCTAAACTTGCAACAGTGATGAAGAGCAACCCTTTCAAGAAACATGTAGGCTGTCCAACTAGGTTTGAGGTAGGACAGACACATGAAAGTGTGTATACATTGAGGGGGTTGTTGACAGATTATACAATCATGAGGGTTTTAATTGGAAGAAGATAAATAATAATAAGAATAGGCTCACTTGGGCATGCCTTGCTGAAAATTTTCCTTTGAGGCTGCATGCTTCCATTATTGGTGATGAGACAACAATAAAGGTGAACATTTACAACAATGATTATACCTGACATCGAATTTATAAAAGTCAAGAGGCAAGGGCTAAATGGATTGCAAGTAACTTTGAGGTTCTTGTGAAGAACAATCCTTGCTTGCAATGTGGGGTGATCTCTGACATGTTGAGAGATCAATTCAATGTCAGTGTTGACCCTTAGAGGTTATACAAGGCAAAAAGGAGGCCATGGAGTGTTGGTGCCTTGGTTTTACCGATCACGCAACGAAAGAGTTTTAATAAATAAATAAATTATAAAGCGATCGAAAACATAAACCTATATGTACAGTAAAATACGATAACAAGGAAATAAGGAAGAAAACATTTTTCTTCGTACCTGCGTTGGAGGCTCATTCTCTTTAATTTGATCTGCTCCTGATCTGAACCAATAAGATCTTCCCCGCTATCTCTCGAGATTGATAACAACGTGTGGGCGTGTCACAGAACTCAAGAACTGTCGGAGGTAGAAGAGAGAAGGGAGACACTTTTTCTGCCCGATGAAAAAAAAAAGAACGTTTTTCTTTTCTTTTCTTCTCTTGTTCTTTTTTTTTTACACTCGGAACAACTTGTGATCGTATTCGTGTGTTATACACTTATCAGTTACCTAAAATATATATCATATATATCTATTTTAAACTAATTTAAATTTTATTAAATCCTTTTTTGTATATTAATAAAGTTTGAATTTAAACTTTTTTAATTCAAATTCAATATTTAATTAAAAATAAAATAATCACATTTTCTTATATTTCAAAATTAAATATCAAAGAATAGCCTCCAATAATGATTAATTACATAATTAAATAGTCTAATTATTTATTTAACATAATTATTATGTTTCATTAATTAAATAATCCCTTTATTCAACTAATTCTCGATTAAATATGCGTAACTTTCATAACACAATTAATTGGACAATCCAATTAATTAACCGTGACCCTTGTTATCTAAATCGATCGGGATAGTAAGATGACATAATTAATTAAACTCTTTAATTAATATTTCATGATTATTAACTTCGGCGTTATTTCACTAAAAACTCGATGCTGTATTCTCTCAACTGTAGATATTTTTATACAAACCAATAACTTTCAGTGTCCATCAATATAACTATTACATATGGTATGATTCTCCACAAGTAGTTCATAATTAGAGCTGAGTCATACTGTCCGTTATACCCCTTTAATTATATCTTTCCATTAAGTACCATTGATTCTCTAATGAACAATCAATCATACATTCCTTACAGAATTAGGAGAGCGCTCATATTGTTCAAGTCGCGAATCAACCCTTAATGGAACTACCATCTACTTCTCGTAAGAAATAGTGGATTCCACTATTGTGCACAAACCTTCTCAGCCATAAGCCAAACCACGATCCCAACATACAGAGCATATTGATCAGGAATGCAACTCCGACCTCACCCATGGTATATCAAATACCACGATCTAACCTGAAGGAGTCGATAAGACTCTCAGGTTTAAGATCACCCACATATATCCATTATTAGTCGATATATATGAATCTTATCATGAAACAGATCTTAGTGAGAGATTCATACATATCGTGGCCCACTCCTATATGATCACATCATATAAGGTGCCTCCATTATCATATCACCATATTAATGATCCAGGATAAGATTACCGTATACTATAGAATGGACCGCAACTTTAGATTAACCAGAAATAAAGTACCTAACTTCGTATGCTCATTCTTCGAAGATACTTGAGAATAGTCTTGACAACAACCCAATGATCCAATCTTGGGTTGAACTGGTATCTGCTGGCTATTCCCACTGCGAAGCAAATATCCGGTCTCATGCATAACATAGTATATATGAGACTACCTACTGCTGATGCATAGGGAACATGTCTCATATCCTCAACTTCTTGAGGTGTCTTAGGACACTGTTCCTTAGACAAGTGAACTCTATGCCTAGAAGTTAAATTATCTGTCTTGGAGTTCTGCATCAAAAATCGCACAAGAATCTTGTAAATATTCGATGTCTGAGACAATGCTAGGAGTTTGCTCTTACTATCCTTTATAATTTGGATCCCTAGAACATAACTCGCATCTTCCAAATCTTTCATTTGAAATTGGCTAGACGGCCTTCCCTTTACTTCTGATAATACCTTTACATCATTTTCAAATAATAGGATATCATCTACGTACAGTACTAAGAAAACTACCTTCTTGTTAATGATGCGCTTGTAGACATAAGGTTCATCGACGTTTTGCTTGAAGCCATAGGTTTTGATCACATCATCCAAACTTATTTTTCAAGATGTAAATGATTGCTTAAGTTTAAAAGTGGACCTTTTGCAACTTGCAAACCCTGTGCTCTTGATCTAGAGACACGAATCCCTCTAGTTGCATCATGTAGATGTTCTTATCAAGATTGACATTCAAGAATATAGTCTTTCCATCCATTTTCTAAATTTTATAATCGAAAAAGGCAGCAATGGATAAGAGAATCCGAATAGACTTAAACATGACTACTCGCGAGAAGGTCTCTTCATAATCGACCCCCTATTTTAAGGTATAACCCTTGGCCACTAATCTTGCCTTAAAGGTCTTTACCTTCTCGTCTATTCCTCTCTTTCTCTTGTAGATCCACTTACACCCTATGGGTTTTACCCCATCCAGTAAGTCTACAAGTTCCCAAACTGAGTTAGAGTACAAAGACTTCACCTCGAGATTCGTTGCTTTAGGCCATTCCTCTTTGTCAAGATCTTCCATTGCATTCTTAAATGTCAATGGATCATCCACACTATTAGTAGGGACAACACAATGTCCCTCACCTATATCCATATAACATTCAGGTTGTCATACAATCCTCTCACTACGTCTAGGTGGTAATGTGTCCTGATTAGGAATCATCTGACTCTTAAATGTCAATGGATCAATAACTCTTTTTAATTGAGCACTGGTTGTACCAGGCTCCATTTCATTTAATACAATCTTGCTACGAGGTTTATGATCACTAATATAGCTAACCTCAAGAAACATTGCATTTGTCGATACAAACATTTTGTTCTCTTTAGGACTACAGAAGTATCTACCTCTAGTCTCTTTGGAATATCTTACAAACAATCAAACCACAAACTTGGGGTCTAGCTTTCCACTTTTGTTCTTCAGCACATATGCTGGACACCTCCATATGTGAAAATATCGCAAACTAGCTTCACGATCATTCCACAACTCTAAGGGAGTCTTAAGAACAGATTTGGATAGCACTACAGTCAAAATGTTTACAGCAGTTTGTAACGCATATCCATAAAAGGAATTTGGTAATGAAGAGAAACTAATCATAGATCTCACCATTTCTTATAGGGTTATATTTCTCCTCTCCGCTACACCATTTTGTTGAGGTGTACCAGGAGCTGTGAGTTGGGACATTATCCCATGCTCGACCATGAAGTCTTTAAACTCTTTGATGAGTATATTTTATATATATTTATTGTCCCTAAATATAGATTTAATAGTCCAATTTTATATTAGTTTTATTTTAATTAGATTCGTTTTGGTGAAACAGGAATAAAAAGCAATCGGGTTTGAAATTGAAGTTAATTGGAATATTTATCATGATTAAGTGTCTTGGATCAAAAGGAGAATTTCATACCCAAAAGCTTGTCCAAATCAAGCCCAATTAGAAGGCCCATAATCCAATTCCAAGAGATTAAGTTCTCATTCAAATCAAAGTCAAGCTAATTCAAGCTCAAATTAAAAAATAAAAAAGAAATCAAGAAGGTTTGATAAGAGTGTGCTCTTGTGATAGTGTGGTCCACGCCACAAATAAGAAATAAATAAGAAACAGCTAGGTCAACAAAGGGGACCAGAGGAGGGAATTTGAAAGCAAAAAAAAATAAAGTGAAGAAAAGTGTGGCGCAGCAACTAAAGAAGACAAAAAAGCAAGGGTGATTTCGTTTTGAAGAAACAAGAGATTTTGGGAGCTGATTGTGGCGTAGCAGTGGAAGAAAAGAAAAGTGATTTGGAGCGTGAAGCTTGGAAGAAGGCAAGGCAGAGCTGTGCTTGGAGTCTGCACAGAGTTTCAATTGTAAATTAGGAGTATCGCATACGGAATCATGCCGGGTGTTTATACAATTTCTGTTCTTGCTTTTACCATGTGATTCTAATTTATTTTGAGGTGTAGGATGAAAACCTATTTGATATTGTAATTGTTTTGCTATTCATTAGAATTCCTAAATTGGTTTTAATGTTTATAATTCTTGATTTTCATTGATTGATATTTATTAAATTGTTTCACCCTTAATATCAAGTATTTTGGATAGTTACAATTGATTTTATTAATCGGGTTTTGTGTTTTAATATTTAAATTAAGAATCTTGATTATATGTTTTTCAAATATTGGATACATATAATACTTGGGTCTTATATATTAAGTCAATTGGAATAAAGAATTTACAAAAGATTAATTTTTAAGAACGTAATTGACAAATCTTGAGAAAACATTGGATTGATTTCTAAATTGCTACTCAGAATTCTGGGGATTAATAATTTGAATATTAAAACATTGCAGTATTGATAATGGTGGATTCCGAACCTCAGATTTTTCTTCCATTGAGTAAATTTTACAATTTTAGTTCTTTAATTTAGTTTTGATTTTAGTTATCTATTAATTTAGTTTTTAGTTTTAATTAATTCAAAATTCATCTTTCGTTAACTAGATTAGGATTAGATTAAAATTTAGATTCGATTAGTTTTTTATCGGTCCTCATGGGATCGACATCGTACTCCGCATAAGCTATTTTATAATAGACTCGTGCGCTTGCGAGTATTTATAAAATATATAACAACAAGTTTTTGACACCGCTGACGGGGAACTGATTAAAAGATTAGTTAATTTAGATTTGGTTTGATTCTTCTACTGGTTTTAGTTTAGGATTTACTTCTTTTGAATTTTTTATTTTTGCAAAAAAAAAAAGTGTGTTAAGCTGTTTTGCCTTTTTGTCATGCATCAGTTTAATTGTCTGTTAGTTTTTTTTAACTGTTTGGGAATTAGTCATTAGTTTAATTGTCAGCTGTTTAATGTTAAGAATTTTTTTGTTTTATTATAGCAGTAGTATTCGTTTGTTTTGGTATTAAATTGTTAGTGCATAGTTTATAATTTTATATTTTATCAGTCTATATTTTTTTTATTTCTTTGTTTGCTATTTTCTGTGTCAATTTCTGATTTTCTTTGATTGAAAATATTATTGACCTTAGGACTAGAGATTTTGTGACTAGGATTTGTGCTAGTTTATGCGTGTTTGGGGTCGGGATTCACATAATCGTTTGGTTAGGATTAATAATTCTGTATTTAATATTGCTGGAAATGATGGAAATAATGACAACAATCAAGTAGGGGAACTTGTAGCACCCGATGAGAGACCTCTTAAGGAGCACTTTTTACCTCTCACACCTAATCACCCTTCTTGCATTGTGTTGCCCCAGACTAGGGCGACACACTTTCAGCTTAAACCCAGTGTTATATAGCTCATCCCATCATTCTATGGACTAGATAGAGAGGACCCTTACATGCAAGTCAAGGAATTCTTAGACATATGTTCAACCTTTAGGTTCCAAAATTTCTCAGATGAGTCTGTTAGGCTTCGTCTGTTTCCATTCTCTTTAAAAGATAAGGCTAAATCATGGCTAAATTCACTTCCTCCTAATTCAATCGTTAGTTGGGACCAATTAATTAGTAAGTTTTTGTCTAAATTTTTCCCAATGTCAAAAACAAATGCCCTGAGAAAAATTTCAGATTTTAGGCAAACTGAGGGTGAGCAATTTTATATGTGTTGGGAGAGATTTAAAGACTTACTTTTAAGGTGTTCCCACCATGGTTTTGAACTGTGGAGACTCGTGCACTATTTTTATAACCGATTGCCCATGTCTAACCGTCATATGATTGAGTCGATGAATAGTGGGGCATTCTTGAACTTAAATAGTACTGATGCGTGGTATGTTAGGTTTTAGTTTGTGTTGGCATGAATTCCATATCAAAATGATGTTTACTTGTAATGACTTAGTTGTTTAGGTTCATGATGATTCAAGCTTTAAGGAAGAAGAAACAACAAGTCAAATCAAGTTCTAAGTCTTCAAAGAGAAAGGATGTAATTTGTTTCTACAAAGGTATACTAAGACCTTATCTTTCTCTTACAAAGCATAGGCACACACACATATATCATACATTTATGTCCCTGTATCGTTGTGCACCTTTATAGGCACACACATACAATTCATTCAAATGTGTCCCTGCATCGTTGTGCACCATGTATAACACATTCACACCTTTGAAGATGAATGCTCATGCATTGGTTTGGAAATAACATGTTTTGGAATATGCATGATTGAAAACTATCTCTATGTAGTTTGCATTCTAGTGTGAATTGTGTTTGTGTGTGTATATGTTGTTATAACATGGATATTGAACTTGGATTTAGTCTTAAATCATTCTTGATTGAGTTCCGGTCAGTTCGGTTACTCATATTATTGATTTCAAGTTCTAAGTCAAAAGATACTACACTTTTAACTCAAGTTTCATACATTGTCTTCGTCTTTGTATATCGAGTCGAATTATTATTTTCTGGGTTGAGTATCTTATATGTCCATATCCGTGTGAGAGTTACGGTTCGTAATTCACAAACGGATTCAGAATTCTGAGTTCAAAGGCTGGAGAACGATCAAAGAATGCGAGGGAAGCGAGAGGGGAATGCACTATAGCCAAAAGGCCATGGAGGTGTGCATGCCCGAGATGGCGCGTGGCCATCTCGGCCGCACAACCTTGCTGCCCCGAGATGTCCAGGCGCCATCTCGGGGAAGCACTTCCAAAGGAGGGCAAAAATATCTTTTCATCTTTCTTCTTTCCCACTCCTTTATAAACTCTCTCCCTCTCACATTTCATTCTAAGAAGAAATTCAAATCAAGTGTGCAGAATTTTCTCTCTAAATTTTCTCATCTTCCAAACACCATAACTTCTTCATTTGAACTCTAATTTGAATGATTTGAAGTTGAGAGTGTTCATCTATTCATCCTCCATATTTTCTCTGAAGGTTTGAGTTAATTTTTCTGCTGTTTTTGGTATCTAATCATACAAAAACTGGACTGCACATAGATCAACTAAGGTATTGATTTTCTCTCTAAGTTTTCTTTTAAAACTTGGTCAATTGCCTTGGGTTTTCCTCTTCTACATATATTTGTATATTGTGAGTGTTTTGATTTGTGTTTTGAACACTTTCAAAGCTAGGTTGAATTTCAATTGAAATCATACATGTTGAGTTATGTTTTGATTTTGCCTATGTTATCACATGTTTGCGATTGTATTATGCTAGCTTTGATTCTAGAACTATTTTGTGATCTTTGATTGATTGATTTTATGAAAAATAGTTCATCACATGTATTAGGCTCTCTTAACCGAAAGTCTCACATAATACATGTGCTTATGTTCTTTTGAGCTATTCATGTGATTTGTTGAATCTATGATTAGGAATATGCTCTAGAACTTATGCTTAGATTTATTTGACATTGTCATATGATTTTAGCATGTTTTAGGTTTTTATGATTTAAACTTGATCTTGTGATTTATTGATCATATCTTGTGATTCAAGTTTAGATATATGCATGAATATAGTTTGTGATTAATGTTGATCATATCTTACATAATCTAGATTGACTACTCATGCATGATAAACTAGACTATATGTGATTTGTGCATTCATGCTCATGCCTAGTATTTTCCATAGGATGTTTTGATCATAGCATTCTATGTCGCGTGCTTGTTTGCGTTTCGCATTCATGATCACCTAGATGCCTTGTGAGAAGGAAGTATTGACAATAGTTCTGATACCTATGGTGTTGAGCAAGAAGTCTTGGCAAGAGGTGTGAAGCCTCGGATTGTCAAGCAAGGAAGTCTTGGCTAGAGGTGTGAAGCCTTGGATAGTCGAGCAAGAAGTCTTGCCTAGAGTTGGGAGAACCCGGATAGGTGAGCAAGGAAGTCTTGACTAGAGACAGGAAGACTCGGATAGTTGAGCAAGAAGTCTTGCCTTGGGTTGTGAAGATCCAGATAAGGTGAGCAAGGAAGTCTTGACAAGAGGTGTGAAGCCTCGATTGTTGAGCATAGGGCGACAACTTCTAGGGTAGGATAAGAGGGTAGTTTATAGGTAAAGAGGTCACTTGAGAGATTGTACTTGTCTTATCTACTAGTGGATTTTGTTTGCCGGTGGCTGCTAGCCCGTGGATGTTTCCTCTTCAGAGGTTTATCACGTTATATCTTGTGTCAACTTTTCTCTATCCCTATCTCTCTAATATTTGTATTGTGGATAGAACTCTTTATGTATGTTGACTTCCTCTTTATAATATAGATTGTGTATGTGTTACAATTACTTATTTGTATCACACTTTACTTGTGTTTATATATTGATTAATTATCTTTAATTAATATATAAATTGTGATACAAGCAATCTAGAGGGACAAACTTTTGTTTGTTCCTAAGGGAGTCGAAAAAGGTGCAAAACCTATTCACCTCCCCTCTAGGTTAGCTTTGAGCATTTAACCATGGTTGTATTTTCAATTGATATCAGAACAGGACACTATATTGCACTTAGTGTTAGTCCGGGGTGATACTTTCACGGTTTTTGTAAGGCGTTTGAAGTCATGGGTTTACAAGATGATGTAATGGCGGAAGAAGCCTCAAATACTAGGCCACCATTACTTCGTGGCACTAACTCTGGGTATTGAAAGTTAAGGATGAAAGCTTACATCCGCTCTATTGATAAAAGGGCTTGGATGGTAGTGGAAGAAGGTTATAGTCCTCCTACCAAGGTTTTAGAGGATGGAACCATGATACTCAAGCCAAGGAGTGAATGGACAACAAATGAGTTTGAGGTTGCAAAATGACACCATCGTGCTATGAATGCCATCTTTGGAGGAGTTGATGGGCATCAATTATCCTACATCCAAAATCTTGAATCCGTAAAGGAAGCTTGGGATACTCTCCAAGTTACTAATGAAGGAACCTTAGCGGTGAAGAAACCGAGGCTTCAAATGTTGGCATCACAATTTGATGGTTTAAGTATGGGTGAGGAAGAAAAGTTTGAAGACTTCCAATTCCGGCTTCTTAATATTTCTAACCAATGTCAAGCACTTGGAGTACCTATCTCAAAAAAGCATTTAAATTGGAAAATCCTTAGGTCTCTTCCTAAGAGATTTAAATCAAAGGTGACGGCCATTGAGGAAAGCAAGGATGTGGATAGTATGAACATCGATGGGTTGCTTGGGTCTCTCCAAACTTATGAGATGTGCTTAAAGCCAAAGATCAAGAGTAAGGGAATTGCTCTCAATGCTATTGAGGAGGAGAGTGATGATGAAAATGAAGAAATGGCACTCTTGGTTAGAAGGTTCAAGAAGTTTCTAAAGAAGAATGCCAAAACTAAAGGCAAGTCTTCTAAGGAAAAAGGAGTCAAGAGAACATCATCTCCAAGGATTGTGAAGAATAGTCAAGCCATGAACAAGAAAGAGGTTCAATGCTATAATTGTCAAGGTTTTGGTCACTTTGCTAGTGAGTGCACCAAGAAGCCATCTAAGAAATACAAGAAAGGCAAAGTGTTGGCGGCTACTTGGAGAGATGATAATTCTAGTGACAATGAGAGCTCTAGTAGTGAGTCTTCAAGTGATGAAGAGTTGGTGAGCAACTTTGTAGCTCTAACGGCTTCTCATTCTTCGCTAGATGTTGGTAGTACAATATCTTTGAACAAAAGCCTTGATGCAAATCATGATGGAAGCTCTTGTTCCATTCCTACTAATCTTGAGTTGTTGAAAAAGATAGAAAAGCTTGAAGAAGCTAGAGACAATGCTCAAAGAGAAGTAGTTGAGAATGATGATTTGATCAAGAAGCAACTAGATGAGTTTATGGCTGTTACTCGTAGACTTCTTGGTGAAAAAGATGATATTATGAAGAAGTTTAGAGAACTTGAAATGATTAACCTTGAGAAGGATAATGTGATATCTTCTTTGAAGAAGAGAGAACAAGAATTGATGGAAGAGATAGACACGGTTAAAGAGGCTATCAAGGATTTAGTGAATGATTCGGTTAGTGTGTCTAGTGTTAGGAATCTTGTTAACTCTCATAGTGGTGAAGACGACTTGGTAGTTGAAGAGGAGCTCTTGGAAGCACCACTTCCTACACACTTTGATGAAGTCGTGATTGATAAGAAACCACACAAGAAGAGAAGATCAAAAGCTAAGAAGAAGTTGGCAAACAAGATATCTTTGCAAACTCCTAGTGAAGCTAGTTTAACTCCAAAAGGTACAATCTTATATTTTATTCCAATTTGCCATTATTGCAACACAATAGGTCACATTAAGCCTAGGTGTTATAAATATATTGAAAAATACAAATTAGGAAATGAATCTAGGGATAAGGAGATTAAAATTCAACTTGAACATGCTAAGGCCTTGAAAGTTGAGAAACATGATAATTTTGCCAAGCATGAGAAAAAATTATGGAGTAGAAAGAATTCTAATCTTGTTCAACTTGAAAAAGCTTGTGTTGAAAATGTTAAGGAAGAGTGTGTTAATGATATTCTTGTTAATCAAGTCATTGAAGGACTTTACTCTAGATTTAACATTGTTGTCAAGGATGATATTGGAAATGTTTGTGTAGGAACACCCATGAACAAATGGTTCAAGGGTGAGTGCTCTTATCACTAATATAAGAAGCACATGTGAGATAGCTTTGAGACTATATATCAATTGTGTTGAGAATTCTTGCTTGCTAGCTTTGAATACTCCATGTATTGATATGAACTTGGTTATCTCACATCATGATTGTTATGATGGTCAAAAGTTCTTTTTGTTATATGTGTTGATTGAGTTGAGATATTATGCTTTTTATACTCTTGTTGTGAAACATTTGTTGTGAAACATCGTCAACTTGGTGTCATGAGGACATTCAAGGCAAGAGTGCTCATAAAAAGGGTGGAAGTATGATATTTGGTGAATATAATGTGCAAAAAGGTATCTCTATACTCTAATGCATATTCTCTTAGATATTCATCTTTTGACTCAATTTTTGACATACATCTCATAACATGTCATATTAGAGAATTTTGTATAGTATACATATGGTTCTCATTGACATTTGCTATTTTAGGATATAATGGTGATATTGTTCACATTGATCTTAACTTTGATGATTGTTTGTGTTTGGTATATTGAGTGGCATTACTTTTGAAAATATGAGCTTCATATTCTTTTTAAAGCTATTCATTAGAGAAGTAATGATCTTGAATAAGTCTCTACTTATTGCTCTTAGATCATGTGCTTATGAGCCATAAAATCTTGGTTTTCAAAAAATTGCACCTTGCTTCTCTTATATGTTTTGCTAGTAGGTTGAGTTTACTAATATGTAAACATTGGATAATCTTGAAGTTTTTATGCTTAAGTACATTTAAAATGACCTATGGTTAGTATCCATTTTGCTTCGGCAATTACATAGAACTCAACGAACACCTTCATGAAAAGGGCTACACACCTTGGTTGTGAAAACTACCCAATGTTGGAAAGAGCTACACCATTGTGATGAGTGAAAGCCGTCATGAAGTGATTTTTTGTTTATGTAAAAAAAAAATGGAAAAATCAAAGAAGTGTTGAAATGAAATCAATAAAAAAAATCTTTGATTCATAGCCTAAAAATAAAAGGAGGAAGGCTTAAAAAAGAGTTTAGTTGAAAATTAAATGAGCTCGGGTTGAAAAACAGAAATGGGATGACGAGCCATATACACACACACGCTTCTATGTTGAAAATCTATTCTCTTAAAAGCAAAAAATTCCGGATGATAATCGTTTTGACTTTTTATGGAAAAAGCTTAAGATGAATAGTTGTTGGAAATTGTTTGCATGTTGATTATCAAACTACTTCTTGATATATATTTGAAGCATATCTCTCTCTCTCACACACACACACTTTGTTTATGAGTATGATGATATCTTTGCAATTGTTGAAGAATTATGAGAGAACTTGAAAAATCTTTGTGTATTTCTCTTAGCATATGAAGCTTATTTTGTTGATATTTCTTCAAATTGCTTGAATGTGTGATTGTGTGAACTTCCTTGTGAACCTTATGCTATCATGAATCTTAGTCATGGCATTTATCAAGGGGGAGCATTGTATGCTAGACATTGTTCTCTTTTATGATATGTTCACATGCTTCATTTTGTTACATGTTGGCATATTTTGACTTAATGATACTTGTAAGATATTACTCACTATCTTTGTCTTGCATGATGATTCATTCTTAAGTCATATGTCATTTTTTTATATTTGTGACTAATAAGCTTGTTTTGTCTTTCACTCACTTTTGTATGTTTATAGCATCTTATTTCACAAGAACAAATGGGAAGAACTAAAGTTACCGGAAGTGGAAAGCAATTGAATCCCATTGTGAAAGCCAAATCAACCTCAAAGAGATCCAAAGCTTCAAGGTTAAAGGATTTAGGGATCTTTGTAACTAAGAAGATATTTCAAGAGAGAGGCATTGACTTAGGTAAATGTAAAGATTCTTATGTTCTTAAATGCTTTAAGGATAGAAATTGGGAATCTTGGGTGAACATGCTAGGAATAGTGAATGACACTATTGTTAAGAATTTTATCATGAATATAGAGAGAGTGCCACCTTATTGGATGCTTTGATGGATGTTAGGGGTGTTGTGTTTAGAGTTAACCCGGTAAACATTAACAAATTTCGTGGGCTATCTAGTGATATTGATTCAAACTTTCTAGATGTTGATATCATTGAGAATTTTAATATCATGGGTAGAACTCTATGTGACAATGCTTCTTTTGAGTGGAAAGATAGAGCATATATTAGTCAACATGAGTTAACTAAGGAAAGTGCATTTTGGCATCTTTTCATTTGCACAAATATTATTGGATCTTCGAATTCAACCGAGTTGAATAAAGACAAGATCAAAATAGTGTATGCCTTAGTGACTAATCAACCTATAAACCTTAGGGATTTTCTTATGTTTTGTTTGGATAATGCGGCTTTCTCAACAAGAGAAGATAAGAAGCTTGCATTACCGTAACTTCTTTGTGTTTAACTCATGGTGTTTAAAGTAGTGGAGATGATATGTTGGTACAACCCTTGGAAAAGTATAGTGATAAACGTGTGTCATACATGTCATATAAGGATAAGGGTAAGACATGTGATACTTTTGGACTTTTAGTTCACAATTTGATTGTCAAGAGACTAACATAAACATTCTTTCGGATTGGGCTTTGCATTTGAAGAAGAAAGTTGATGAGCTTAGTGTTATAGTTGAAAAACAAGATGCTAGAATAAAAGAGTTGGAGGAGTGTATTGCATCAAGTTCAAGACCACCTCTCAAGCATTATGTTAGGTCAACTACACGCACATCTTTCTTTGGTGGATCTAGTAGCAAGTATTTGAGTCTCATGGTATGTTTCTTACCTTTTGGCATCATTTCATGTCAAAAAGGGGGAGAATAAGTTGTTATTAATTGCTAGTTAATTAGTTTCCTTTTTATGTTGTTTTTGTGAACTTTTGAACTTTCAATGGCTTGTAATAATTAGTCTTAAGATTTGATTAAGGATTCTTGTATTTGGCATGTATTGAGGGGGAGATACATGTATTTGTGGACTTAATTGTATATTCTTATCCATATTATATGTTGCCATTTGTTGTTTTTCGCTTGTATATGCATTGTGCTTTAAGATGATTTGTAGGTTGCTTCAAGAGAAGATCAAGATGAAGTTCAAGAGTTGGTGAAGATTAGTTATAGGAATCTTACTCATTGTAATGTGAGGGAGTGATTTTGTGACCTATCTTCATTTTTATATTTGTAGTAAATGTATAGGTGTTTTGACAAGGAATTTGCCAAAGGGGGAGATTGTTAGATTTTAGTTTGTGTTGGCATGAATTCCATATCAAAATGATGTTTACTTGTAATGACTTAGTTGTTTAGGTTCATGATGATTCAAGCTTCAAGGAAGAAGAAACAACAAGTCAAAGCAAGTTCTAAGTCTTCAAAGAGAAATGGTGCAATTTGTTTCTACAAAAGTATACTAAGACCTTATCTTTCTCTTACAAAGCATAGGCACACACACACACATATTATACATTTGTGTCCCTGCATCGTTGTGCACCTTTATAGGCACACACATACAATTCATTTATATGTGTCCCTGCATCGTTGTGCACCATGTATAACACATTCACACATTTGAAGATGAATGCTCATGCATTGGTTTGGAAATAACATGTTTTGGAATATGCATGATTGGAAACTATCTCTATGTAGTTTGCATTCTAGTGTGAATTGTGTTTGTGTGTGTATATGTTTGTATAACATGGATATTGAACTTGGATTTAGTCTTAAATCACTTGATTGAGTTCCGGTCATTTCGGTTACTCATACTATTGATTTCAAGTTCTAAGTCAAAAGATACTACACTTTCAACTCATGTTTCATACATTGTCTTCGTCTTCGTATATCGAGTCGAATTATTGTTTTCTGGGTTGAGTATCTTATATGTCCATGTCCGTGTGAGAGTTATAGTTTGTAATCAGTAAACAGATTCGAATTCCGAGTTCGGAGGCCGGAGAACGGTCAAAGAATGCGAGGGAAGCGAAAGGGGAATGCACTATAGCCAAAAGGCCATGGAGGTGTGCATGCCCGAGATGGCGCGTGGCCATCTCGGCCCCACAACCTTGCTGCCCCAAGATGTCCACGCGCCATCTCGGGGAAGCACTTCCAAAGGAGGGCAAAAATGTCTTTTCATCTTTCTTTTTTCCCACTCCTTTATAAACTCTCTCCCTCTCACATTTCATTCTAAGAAGAAATTCAAATCAAGTGTGCAGAATTTTCTCTCTAAATTTTCTCACCTTTCAAACACCATAACTTCTTCATTTGAACTCTGATTTGAGTGATTTGAAGTTGAGAGTTTTCATCTATTCATCCTACATATTTTCTCTGAAGGTTTGAGTTAATTTTACTGCTGTTTTTGGTGTCTAATTATACAAAAAACAGGACTGCACCTATATCAACTAAGGTATTGATTTTCTCTCTAAGTTTTCTTTTAAAACTTGGTCAATTGCCTTGGGTTTTCTTCTTCTACATATATTTGTATATTGTGAGTGTTTTGATTTGTGTTTTGAACACTTTCAAAGCTAGGTTGAATTTCAATTGAAATCATACATGTTGAGTTAGGTTCTGATTTTACCTATGTTATCACATGTTTGAGATTGTATTGTGCTAGCTTTGATTCTAGGGCTATTTTGTGATCTTTGAGTGATTGATCTTGTGAAAAATAGTTCATCACATGTATTAGGCTCTCTTGGCCAAAATTCTCACATAATACATGTACTTATGTTCTTTTGAGCTATTCATGTGATTTGTTGAATCTATGATTAGGAATATGCTCTAGAACTTATGCTTAGATCTATTTGACATTGTCATATGATTTTAGCATGTTTTAGGTTTTTGTGATTTAAACTTGATCTTGTGATTTGTTGATCATATCTTGTGATTCAAGTTTAGATATATGCATGAATCTAGTTTGTGATTAATGTTGATCATATCTTGCATAATCTAGATTGACTACTCATGCATGATAAACTAGACTATATGTGATTTGTGCATTCATGCTCATGCCTAGTATTTTCCATAGGATGTTTTGATCATAGCATTCTATATCGCGTGCTTGTTTGCGTTTCGCATTCATGATCACCTAGATGCCTTGTGAGAAGGAAGTATTGACAATAGTTCTGATACCTATGGTGTTGAGCAAGAAGTCTTGGCAAGAGGTGTGAAGCCTCGGATTGTCAAGCAAGGAAGTCTTGGCTAGAGGTGTGAAGCCTTGGATAGTCGAGCAAGAAGCCTTGTCTAGAGTTGGGAGAACTCGGATAGATGAGCAAGGAAGTCTTGACTAGAGTTGGAAAGACTCGGATAGTTGAGCAAGAAGTCTTGCCTTGAGTTGTGAAGATCCGGATAAGGTGAGCAAAGAAGTCTTGACAAGAGGTGTGAAGCCTCGGATTGTTGAGCATAGGGCAACAACTTCTAGAGTAGGATATGAGGGTAGTTTCTAGGTGAAGAGGTCACTTGAGAGATTGTACTTGTCTTATCTACTAGTGGATTTTGTTTGCCGGTGGCTGCTAGCCCGTGGATGTTTCCTCTTCGGAGGTTTACCACGTTATATCTTGTGTCAACTTTTCTCTATCCCTATCTCTCTAATATTTGTATTGTGGATAGAACTCTTTATGTATTTTGACTTCCTCTTTATAATATAGATTGTGTATGTGTTACAATTACTTGTTTGTATCACACTTTACTTGTGTTTATATATTGATTAATTGTCTTTAATTAATATATATATTGTGATACAAGCAATCTAGGGGGACCAACTTTTGTTTGTTTCTAAGGGAGTCGAAAAAGGTGTCTAACCTATTTACCCCCCCCTCTAGGTTAGCCCTGAGCATTTAACCGTGATTGTATTTTCATGGCAATTCCTCGAAACTTTGTTTCAAAATTCTCGGCAATGGGATTTTTCCAATGAAAGAGAGAAGCCTGAGAAAGGGGGGTTGTATGAGGTGAGAGATGATGTAGATGTCAAAAGTGCCTTAGGAAACCTCAATAGGAAGGTAGAAGCCCTAGATTTGAGTCAAACTATGAATTCTGCAATGAGTGCTAGGAATGAGGGGTGTTCTTCGTGTGTCAACCCATCCCCCAAACGTCCAGAGAGCTATGTTGATCAAGCAAATGCCCTGAATTCTTACGGGAGATCATCTGATAGCCCATTTTCTACCATCTACAACCCCAATTGGAGGAATCACCCAAACTTCTCGTGGAGGCAAAACCAGCCTCTAACCAATCTTAGAGGGCAACAATTCGCTGCTCATAATCCATCATATCCTCCAGGTTTGCAGTCCACTCCCCATTTTGCTCCTCCTCAAAGGAAACCTTCCTTAGAGGACACTTTATAACAATTTATGCAAAAAACCCATCAGTCTATTCTGAAACTGGAAACTCAAGTGGGTCGGTTAGCAACTATCATAGGGGAGAGAGAGAAAAAGAAATTTCCTAGTCTGCCAGTTCCTAACCCTAAAGGTCAGTTGGAGATAGGATCCATTTCTGAGAGGAGTCATGAGGAAGCCAAATCCATTACCACCCTTAGGTCTGGTCGAAAAATAGACAATCATGTGAATGTACCTAAGGAGAGGAAAAATGTTGAGAAACCTGAATTAGATCGTGAGTCTAGTGAGGAGAAAATAGTTGAGAAACCCACTTCTAGAGAGTCATTAGAGCCAGATTTGCCTATTGTACCTTATGTCCCTAGGGCCCCTTTCCCACGGAGACTTGCTCCATTAAAGAAAGGCATACCATATAGTGTTGTTTTGGAGCTGTTTAAGCAAGTTCGCATAAACATCTCATTTCTTGATGCTATTCAACAAGTGTCTGCTTATGCTAAATTCTTGAAAGATTTTTGTACAGTGAAAAGAAAAACCAATGTTCCTAGAACAACATGTTTGACCGAGCAGGTTAGTTCCATAATCCAAATGAAAACCCCTATCAAGTATAAGGATCCTGGATGTCCTACCATTTCTTGTGTTATAGGTGACCATGTGATTGATAGGTCCTTACTTGACTTAGGTACGAGTGTTAATTTATTTCCATATTCTGTGTATGTGCAATTAGGATTAGGAGATCTTAGACCCACCCCTGTGAGACTTCAGCTAGCTGATAGGTATGTCAAAATTCCTATGAGTACCATAGAGGATGTTTTGATCAAGGTTGACAAGTTCTACTTTCCTGTGGACTTTATTGTCATAGACACTTAGCCCGTAGAGGATGTTAGTGCTTAGATTCTTGTGATTTTACGGCGACCCTTCTTGGCCACCTCTAATGCGATAATTAATTGTCACAATGGAGTCATGGAACTTTCTTTTGGGAACATGACTGTAGAACTCAATGTGTTAAATGTATGTCAACAACCTCCAGATCATGATGATTTATGTGAGCTTAATTTTATTGATAGTGTTGTCCATGATTTCTTAGGCATTCATCCTATGATGATCCTTTAGAGAGATGTCTAGCTCATTTTGGCATGGATTTTGATGATGACAGTGTAGTTAGTAAGGTAAATTCTTTGTTAGAATCTGCCCCATTGATGAATACTGACAAATGGAAAGCCAAAATAGAACCTCTTCCACCTTCTGAGTCCATATCTCTCCCATCTGTAGAGAAACCACCCAAGTTGGAACTGAAACCTCTCCCTGATACATTGAAATATGTGTTTCTAGGGAATTCTGAGACCTTGCCTATTATCATAGCATCTGATTTAGAAAAAGAACAGGAAGTTAAGCTCATTAGTATACTTAGGGAGCATAGAGAAGCCATAGGTTGGACAATCGCTGACATTAAGGGTATTAGTCCATCAGTGTGCATGCATAGGATTCATTTAGAAGAAAATGTCAAACCCTCCCGTGAGTCCCAAAAGAGACTAAACCCTAATATGAAAGAGGTTGTAAGAGCTGAAATGATTAAGCTTTTAGATGTGGGTGTCATTTACCCGATCTTTGTAGTGCCTGGGTGAGTCCTGTTCAGGTTGTGCCTAAAAAGTCTGGCATTACGGTAGTCAAGAATAATAATAATGAGTTAGTCCCCACCCGAATGCAAACTGGGCGTCGTGTTTGCATTGACTACCGTAAGTTGAATGTCTCCACTAGGCAAGATCATTTTCCTCTTCCCTTCATAGATCAGATGTTAGAGAGGTTAGCCAGTCATGCATTTTATTGTTTTCTTGATGGTTATTCCGGTTATAACCAGATCCCCACAACACCTGAGGACCAAGAGAAGACAACATTCACTTGTCCTTTTGGTACCTTTGCCTACCGTCGCATGCCTTTTGGGTTATGCAATGCACATGCTACATTTTAACGGTGTATAATGAGCATATTTTCTGATATGGTATAGCGTTTCTTAGAGGTGTTCATGGATGATTTTTCAGTGTTTGGATCTAGTTTTGATGAGTGTCTACACCACTTAACTTTAGTGTTAATGAGGTGTAAAGAAAAAAATCTTATGCTTAATTGGGAAAAGTGTCATTTTATGGTTAGGAAATGGATAGTTCTAGAGCATGTTGTCTTGCATGAGGGAATTGAAGTAGATAAGGTGAAAGTTGATTTGATTTCTAGTCTTCCACCTCCTAGGATAGTGAAAGAAATTAGATCTTTTCTAGGTCATGCGGGGTTTTATTGTAGGTTCATTAAGGACTTTAGTAAGATTTCGAGGCCTTTATGCAATTTACTTGCCAAAGATGCCTCTTTTCACATTGATAGTGAATGCCTACAAGCTTTTGACAAGCTTAAGACCTTGTTGACTTCTGCACCCATCATAAGACCACTTGATTGGAGTGTTCCATTTGAGATTATGTGTGATGCCTCCGATTATGCCATAGGGGCTGTTTTGGGGTAGCACATTGATAGACTCCCCTCATGTGATTTATTATGCTAGTAAGACCCTCAATGATGCACAACTCAATCATTCCACCACAGAAAAAGAGTTGTTGGCAGTAGTTTTTGCACTAGATAAGTTTAGGTCTTACTTGATTGGGTCTAGGGTGGTAGTTTATTCAGATCATGCTGCATTGAAATATCTCTTGTCTTAGAAAGATGCCAAACCTCGCCTCATTAGATGGATTTTGTTGTTACAGGAGTTCGACCTTGAGATTAGGGATAAGAAGGGTTCTGAGAATGTTGTAGCTGACCATTTGTCAAGGTTGATTGTTGAGTCCATAAATAAATCCATGACTATTAGTGAATCTTTTCCTGATGAGCAACTTATGGTTGTCTCCCAGCCACCTTGGTATGCTGATATTGTTAACTATCTTGTTATTGGTCAAATGCCTACACATTGGACTAAACAAGATCGTGTCAAATTTTTATCCAGGGTTAAGTATTTCTTTTGAGATGACCCATACTTGTTTAAATATTGTCCTGACCAGATAATTAGGAAATGTGTTTCTGAGAGTGAGCAGAGAGATATTATGTCTTTTTGTCATGATCATGCGTGTGGAGGTCACTTTAGTCCAAAGAAAACCGCTGCAAAAATTATGCAATGTGGTTTCTATTGGCCTAATTTATTCAAAGATACACATGCATATTGTAGTTCCTGTGAGAGGTGTCAGAAATTAGGGAGTATTACACGTAGAAATAAGATGCCTTTACATCCTATTCTTATTGTTGAATTATTTGATGTGTGGGGTATTGATTTTATGGGTCCATTTCCTAATTCTTTTGGCAATTTATATCCTTGTTGCTGTAGACTATGTGTCCAAATGGGTAGAGGAAACTTCCTGTAGAACCAATGATCACAAGGTGGTGATAAATTTTTTGAAAGAAAACATATTTTCTCGTTTTGGTACACCTCGTGCAATCATTAGTGATGGAGGAAAACACTTTTGTAATAGGCCTTTTGAGAAGTTAATGCTAAAATATGGCATTACACATAAAGTTACCACACCCTACCATCCTCAAACAAGTGGACAAGTTGAGATTTCTAATAGGGAGATTAAAAATATTCATCAAAAAACGGTTAACCCAACAAGAAAAGATTGGTCTTTAAAACTTTTTGATGCATTGTGGGCTTATCGTACTGCTTTCAAAACCCCTATTGGAATGTCTCCTTATCGACTTGTTTATGGCAAGGCATGTCACTTACCTGTAAAGTTAGAGCATAGAGCTTATTGGGCCATTAATAAATTGAATTTTGATTCTAACAAAGCAGGCACTCTTAGGAAGTTACAACTCAATGAGTTGGAGGAAATTAGGAATGATGCTTATGAAAGTGATAAACGGTACAAGGACCGAATGAAAGTTTTTCATGATAGGAATATTCTTAGGAAATCCTTTATACCCTGTCAAAACGTCTTGTTATACAATTCTCGTTTGCATCTATTTCCTGGAAAGTTACGTTCTAAGTGGCCAGATCCATTCATTGTTCACACTGTTTTTCCTCATGGAGCTGTTGAAATAAGGAATCCTGAGAATGGTGATGTTTTTAAAGTCAATTGTCAAAGGTTGAAACTGTTCTTAGAGTTGAGGAGTCGAGAAGTGGAGGAAACTTTGTTGGAGGATCCTGTTTATCAGGATTGACTTTGTGTTTAGTTTAGGTTTTATGTTTTTTTTTTTGTGTTTTGTGTTTTGGGCCTGTTAGTTTAGTGTTTTTTTTTGTTTTTTTTTCCGTTGACTTTAGTGTCTTTTATTTATATTTTTTTTTTCTTCTTTTCTATCTTTATTTGTGTCTTTTCTTTTTGGTTTGTCTAGATTATTATTATTATTATTATTTTCCTTCTTCTTCGAGTACTCATGCTTCTCTAACGTGTGTTTTTGTTTTCATATTATTTTCGTTAGACGGCATTGCGGGATCAATCAGGTGTAATCTCTGCCTTATTATTTGACTTTGTCTCTCATTTCCTGCATCTTTTGTTATGTGTATGTGCATTTATCGATATTATGTTCAGGAAACATTGAGGACAATGTTTATAATTGGCTTGGGGGTGAAGAAATTAAATTTTCAAAAAAAAAAGTCTTATTCTTTTTTGAGTCAATCTTCTACAAAATAACCATGTTCGAGATGCTCTTAGGTTTGCCTTTAGAGACGTAAGTGTATGCTTTAATCACTGAGTTTAGACTAACATCTTGCCACTTAGAGTATTGCAATGCATTTTTATAAAATTATGACATGCTCTTGATGTAATGTTGGATAGGATGCTTAGTTGGATTGTCATGATTAATAGTGGAGACTACCATTTTGAGTTTACTAAGCCAAATAGCGTATATATATTAGAGGGGTTGTTTGTTTATTTATACTCCTAAACACTTATCAGGTTCTTAGAATTAGAAATTGATCTCAATAGGTTATGCATTGGATATTAAAGAACATTCATCATAAAAAGATATCACATGTGGAATTACTTTTGATTTTGCTGAACCATTAGAAGTGACATAGGCGATGTGTGCTTAAACTCACTTAAAAAGGCCTTAAATATTTCCTACCTTGTGTGTGTGCTCCATTGCCAATTTCGTAGCCAAACACTATAAGCCTTTTTCTTTCATCACCCACATTAACTAAAAATCCAATAAGTCTTAATATTTAGCCATACCTTATAGCTTGGGATTATATTGAGGAAGTGATGAAGATGGTTCGAAGACATGCGAGTTGAAAAAAAAGGGTGGATTGTGAATTGTACATACAAGGCAGAAGATAGAATCCATATGTTAGCAAGGTATGAGAGGTGCTGGAAATTATGTAATTGATGTATAAAGTTCTCATCTCATTTCAAAAAAAAAAAATTGAAAAAAAAAAAGGAAAAATGAGTATGTTCGTGAAAGTTTCAAGAAGACTAGATGCAAATTAAATAAAGACAAAGTTTGAAAAAAAAATTCAACCGAGTATTGAACATTTTTAGAAGAATTTCTTGATATGGTCCCAGGTTTTGTTGCTTACCTTTTTCCCATTCTTCTTAGCCTTCACCCCATAGCCCCATTACAACCAAATTAAAGTCCTAATTGATCTTTTGGGAATGCTAGGTTAAGAGTAAAGGAAACATGTGCTCTATCTTATTATTAATATCGGATTCCGTTCATGAGATCATTTGCATAAAATTCAAGCGTTTTTCTATATTATATATTCATATGCGATAATAATTTGAAATTTCTTGTGCATAAACTCTATTCGCATATGTTTGATGAGTGTATTTACCTAGGTTCTGTGTAAAATGTGAGTGACATCTTGTGAGAATTAAAGTCAAGGCAAATTACATCTATTGCAATTGATGACAGTGTTTTTGAAGCGAGAGCGTCTTGAGTTTGGGCTTTTCATCAAACTAGTGATGCATTGAAATAAGTGACATAATTTTAGTCTTTATTCAGTGGTTTTAGCATGCATTTGTCTTTATTCGCATCTTGAGTTGCATCTTGATCTAATTGGTGTTTGCAAAAAGATGTTTGTGGGTATCATATCTGGTAAACCCTTAAGAGACAAAACCCTAGGAAGTTGCTTAGCTTAGGTTTAGTTGGGATTTTAATTTTTAGTTTTCTTAGTTTTTGTTTTTTATTTTGTTCAAGAACTAGCAAAATCTAGGTTTGGGGGTATTTGATGAGTATATTTCATATATATTTATTGTCCCTAAATATAGATTTAATAGTCCAATTTTATATTAGTTTTATTTTAATTAGATTCGTTTTGGTGAAATAGGAATAAAAAGCAATCGGGTTTGAAATTGAAGCTAATTGGAGTATTTATCATGATTAAGTGTCTTGGATCAAAAGGAGAATTTTATACCCAAAAGCTTGTCCAAATCAAGCCCAATTCGAAGGCCCATAATCCAATTCCCAGAGATTAAGTTCTCATTCAAGTCAAAATCAAGCTAATTCAAGCCCAAATTAAAAAATAAAAAAGAAATCAATAAGAAACAAATAAGAAATAAATAAGAAACAGCTAGGTCAAGAAACGGGACCAGAGGAGAGGAATTTAAAAGCAAAAAAAAAAAAAAAAAGTGAAGCAAAGTGTGGCGCAACAACTAAAGAAGACAAAAAAGCAAGGGTGCGTTCGTTTTGAAGAAACAAGAGATTTTGGGAGTTGATTGTGGCGTAGCAGTGGAAGAAAAGAAAAGTGATTTGGAGCGTGAAGCTTGGAAGAAGGCAAGGAGGAGCTGTGCTTGGAGTCTGCACAGAGTTTCAATCGCAAATTAGGAGTATGGCAGACGGAATCATGTTGGGTGTTTATACAATTTCTGTTCTTGCTTTTGTCATGTGTTTCTAATTTATTTTCTGAAGTATATGATGAAACCTATTTGATATTATAATTGTTTTGCTATTCATTAGAATTCCTAAATTGGTTTTAATATTTATAATTCTTGATTTTCATTGATTGATATTTATTAAATTGTTTCACCCTTAATATCAAGTATTTTGGATAGTTACAATTGATTTTATTAATCGGGTTTTGTGTTTTAATGTTTAAATTAAGAATCTTGATTATATGTTTTTCAAATATTTGATATATGTAATACTTGGGTCTTATATATTAGGTCAATTGGAATAAAGAATTTACAAAAGATTAATTTTTAAGAACGTAATTGACAAATCTTGAGAAAACATTGGATTGATTTCTAAATTGCTACTCAGAATTCTAGGAATTAATAATTTGAATAGTAAAACATTGCAGTATTGATAATGGTGGATTCCGAACCTAAGACTTTTCTTCCATTGAGTAAATTTTACAATTTTAGTTCTTTAATTTAGTTTTGATTTTAGTTGCCTATTAATTTAGTTTTTAGTTTTAATTAATTCAAAATTCATCTTTCGTTAACTAGATTAGGATTAGATTAAAATTTAGGTTCGATTAGTTTTTCATCGGTCCTCGTGGGATCGACCTCGTACTCCGCATAAGCTATTTTACAATAGACTCGTGCGCTTGAGAGTATTTATAAAATTTATAACAACACTCTTAGTCAAGGTACTCACCCCCATTATCTAATCATAGAGACTTGTTAGTCTTTCCTAACGGGTTCTCAACTTCAGCTAAGTTCTTTTTGAACTTTTTAAAAGTTTTTGACTTACGTTGCATTAGGTAGACATTCGTATTGGAGTAGTCATCTATTAATGTAACATATTGCTCATAATCCCCCATTGATTTAATAATCATTGGTCCATAGATGTCTGAATGTATAAGCTCCAGTGGTTCTTTAGCTCTAAACCCTTTTATAGTAAAAGGTCTCTTGGTCATTTTACATTCTAGACAAGATTCGTAGACACGTAAGGTGACAACCCTTAACTCATTTTGTTGACGTCGATTTCTCGATGGATGGGAGAGTCAACAAGATTGGATTTGGTTATGACCTGTCAAAGAGAAAGAGAAAGAGAATGTAACTTTGAAGTTAATAAGACACGAGTTTACGTGGTAAAACTCCGGTAATCGGAGAAACGTCCACGGGTGGTTGAATAAACAACCGAGCCAAATCTACTATTTGAATGAAGAATTACACCACTCGATCTCTTTTATCTCCCTCTTCTAGTGATTTGCTGTATATTTTGTACTCTATATTCTAACAATGAGATTATGGGTCTATTTATATATGCATAGAACCTTAATCCTTGTTGTACAAGTAATGAAAGAATTCGTATTTAATTACAATTAGTTGCTTGTTGGAGTCGTCTTTAACTTCTTTCTTGTTTCGAAGATCATGTGAAGATTGAATGAGACTCTGGTTGTATAGTCCGTTTAGGACTTATTTCCTTATAAATGTGCAATCTTCTCGAAGAAGTAAAGTTGTTGTCTGATTGGAACCTGTTTCCTGTTAGGTATTTTATTCTTCTAGAAATTCTTCTTGATATGGATGTCTTGCATATTTGAACATGACTCTTGGTTCACCCACGTGCGAATCATGTACTGGAGTTCTTTATTCGGTTTCTCGTATTTGTCCCGAGTAGGACATGACGTCACTTGGTCCCGAGCAGGTTATGACCTGCCAAATACTTGTTATTCACACTTACACGGGTTCCCATTCCTTAGTGATGGCTTGAAGGGTACTTTCTGAAAGCCTATTCGGATATCTACCTGGCAATTTTAAGGGACTATCCACCTTATCAGTGACGTGTACATTCGACAAAAATATACATATAACAATACCCCATTAAAATATGTTTGCCGAGTAGGAATTGATTCCTGGCAAAAGTATTTTAATCAACCCTTTAAACTTTTATGCCTCATTAATACCAGAATAATAATCTGTAAACAGCGCCTTGCAGTAATGATGTGTCTTAATGGCTACCACGTAAATGCAATTTGCCCCTTCACGCGAAATCTCAGTGATTGCGACGTTTTGGAATTCTGACGGCTTGGTCAGTTCTTTCCTTGACATGTGTCTTCCAACCGTTTTATCCCCCTAGTAGCATTTATGAGAAGCGACTTATGGGTCGTCCGATACGCTGCCTACATCATCAAATCCTTCTTTTGATTTTTCCCGCTTTTTGAGATTCTAGGGTTTCACGTTTTCGTTTTTGAATAACTTATTTAAGCCGAAATGGAACTATTATGGTTCATTTTTTTACAGAAGTAAATATTCAACCCAGATTTTCTTTCGCAGAGATTTCATCTCAACTCTCCATTGAAGCTTTTCCAGGTTTCTTTACATTTACTTTAAAGGTTAGTTTCGATGGATCCAGCTTTCCATCATCGCCTTTTTGTTATAGCTTTCGAAGCGCTTGAACGCGAAAACCTTCAATTGGTTTCCTGTTTTAGTAGATTATTGGGTGAAATTCCTCCTGACGAGCCTCCGTTTTTAGATGTTGATGTTTCTAGGCTTCATCTTGAAGCTCACTTTAGTTCTAGCTCTGAATCTTCTTCTAGTTATGAATCTTCTGTTTCTGATCATCACAGGGTTCCTTTGCGATCAAGGATGGGAAAACATTAGAGTAAATGTGTAGTTCACAAACGTGGCTCAGGCAGCATTCAAATCAGGAGGCAAATAATTGACGAAAAAGATGTTGAAGAGGAGCATAGTGCATCTCGTATCCCCTTTTCTCATGATCGTCCGAGTGGATATGATACCGAGCCAAATATGGTCGGGGAAGCTGAAATCGAGAAGTATCGTGCTTGGTTTGACCTAGATGACTAAGTTGTGATGACTCCTGCTGGTCATAGAGCCGTATGGAACCCACCTCCGGGCATGGTGGCGATTTGTGGGTCTATGCTCTGTTGTGGTGTAACTTTTCCTCTCCAGCCGTTCATTGCTTGGTTCCTTGCCGAGGCAGGGATTGCTCCGACCCAACTTGCCTCGAACAACTATAAATACTAATGTGTATGTGGCACATGTGTAGTCGGACGAACTTGTCACCACCCTCACCCGCGAAATCAGGCATTTTTTCACACTAAAGTAATCTAGTCGGACTGAAACTTATTTTCTTATGTCCAACCCGCCAGATTGCTGGGTCCCTGATGGGACGAAAGTGAACCGGAGAGTTTATATTTCTTCTGATGCCAAAAATAGAGGCTTTGTGTGGGGATTTCCTACCTCGAACAAGCATTGGAAGAATAGCTAGTTTTTTACCGGGGGAAACTTGGGACTTGAGGTCAATCTCTCAACTGGGAAAAATCAGGAGGTGCTAAGGGTTCTCCATTTTTTCTGTTCTCCTAACGTCTGGAATAAGAAGAAACTTATTTTCACTGACACCGAGTTGACTAGACTTTCTTGGGCAGCTGTGCGTACCTTGAAAAAGAGGAGCAGATCTTATCTTTTTAATGAGAAGAAAATGATTGACCTTGGCTTCTTTAATCAGATTTCAGATTATCGTAGGCGATGTAAGTAGAAATTTTCTCATTTCTATTTTGCTTCTACGTTATTATTTCTGACTTGGGTTTTCTCCTCTAACTTGTGCAGTGTATGACTTGGACATCATCTGCGACGTCCAAGATCGCCAAGTGAAATCGATCATTCAGGCGAGCCAAAAAGAAGCTTCTCACCAAAACAAAGAAGGAATTGCTCCGCCTGATGAATCGGATGAAGAGTTTGATGAGCCTGATGATCAAATTCCTGAGTTCATTCCTGAGTATGTTTCTGAAGAGGTCATTCAGTCATCCGTGGGGGAGTCAAGCCGTCTGAGTGGCCCTGTTGGAACAGCCAATGCCTAGAGGTTTCCTGAGGATGAAGGTGGGCAAGGAGGTTGTCTTAGTAGCGAGGTGTCTGGTGAGCCAGACTCCTCGATTGATAAGGTTCCTGTCGAGCAGTTTGCTTTCGGGGATGGAGATGGAATTAGGAAACCCTCAGATGAATAAGTAAATCTTGATTCTGGTCTTTTAGGATCCTTCCAAGATGTTGATGATCAGGAAGATCCTACGGCTGACCTCAGTTTTGATCGTACTCGGGCTGAGAAAAGGAAGATGGCTGGCTCTCCCGCTTATCCTCATAAAGTCCCTCGAGTGGTATCATTTATTGAGTCAAGTGATGATGATACCAAGGTTATAGTTTCCCCAAGTGTTCAAGTGGAAGCGACTGTGGGAAAAATGGAAACTTCAAACCTGAACAGGGATTGTTTACCTCCTTAGGTTGAAGACGCAAGGGCGGAATCCTCGGGAGATCATTCTTATCCCACTCCCTAGGATATGCTAAGGGCGATGTCCTCTAGTCGGGCCTTCATTGGGGATGATTATTGAAGCCGCTTTAGGGATGATTCTCCAATAGATCGCCTTCAAAAATTTGTCAACAGCTCGTCCTACGTAAGTCTTCTACCCTGATCGTTATTTTATTGCCTGTTAGATTTTTAACTTAATCTTCCTTACTGGTGGTGGCCGAGTTTGTTGAGTTAGTTCAGACGCAACAACATCACACTGATCAGATAAGGCGTCTTAAAGCTCAGCTAAAGGAGAGTGAGGATAGCCGTGCTCGGGTTGAGGTGGCTTGTCAAAGGGAGGTGAGCTCTGCCCAAGAATTCACCGATCATTGCTTGGCTAAGCAAATGGAGGCCGATGAGAGAGCTTCCATGGCAGAAGAGAAGGTTGTGTCCTTCTAAAATTTATTGCCTGCTGCCCAAGAGTCGATGCTCAAGGCTGAACAGTCCAGGTCATCTTACGAGAAAAAAATTAAAGATTTGGAGCGCCAAGCTTTGACGGTCGAATCCCTTTCAAAGAAGGCTAGGCTGGAACTTGAGGTCCAGGGGGTTGATCGCTTCAAAAGGTCTCCTGTTTATGACGCTCTTCTCATTAGAGAATTCCAGTGAGGCTTAGTTTCAGCTGGCGAATTCATTAGGGACAAGAATCGGACAACTGATAAAGCTCGATCAAACTGGGATATGTCGATAAAAAACCATGTGGACAGGTCCCTGGAGTCTCTTCAGACTCAGATGAAGAAATGGAGAGTTTACTGTCGCAGTCGAGGTAAAGAGCCCCATCATATACATTTAGAGGTCCCATCAGAGCATTCTCTCTCGACCTTCTATGCCAATCAGGAGTCTGGTGTGGATGGTTCGACGCCTGATGTTGGTCTAGTCCCTAGAACAAATTATAGCGAATGGATGGATGATTTGGTCGACGTAATTGCTTAGCCTTCAAATGAAAGTCTCCTTCATGAGTATGAGATGGTGCCTGACCAGAGTATCGGTAAGAGTTCCAAATCCTCATCCCAGCCTTAAGTCATTTGTAAAAATTTTACTTTGTAAAAGTTTTGATCAATGAAGTTTTATGTTTTTGCCAACTATTTTATTCGGCATGCCAAGTATTTTGTTAAACCGGCTAACTCTATTGTCCAAATAACTTCACCGAGTATCTTACTCAACTTAGTTTTGTTATTCGAACAATTTCTAACGCCAAATATCTTATTAAATTGGCTAACACATTCTTTGTACCAAGTATCTTATTAAATTGGTTAATGCAATTTCTGTGCCAAGTATCTTATTAAACTGACTAACTTTATTGCCCGAATAACTTCACCGAGTATCTTAAACTTAGTTTCATTACTCGAACAATTTCTAACGCCAAGTATCTTATTAAATTGGCTAATGCAATTTCTTTGTGCCAAGTATCTTATTAAACTGGTTAACTCTATTACACGAATAACTTCACCGAGTATCTTAAACTTAGTTTCGTTACACGAACAATTTCTAACGCCAAGTATATTATTAAACTGGCTAATGCAATTATCTTATTAAACTGGCTAATGCAATTATCTTATTAAACTGACTAATATTAACCGAGTTATCTCGAAACAAGTAAGCAGATTTACGTTTATGCTTCATACTCGGTTGCTACCCGAACATTACATCAAGGCTTACCATGATCATATGTTCGAGTCCTTACGCAGATCACTGAGAACGTCTTCTAGTTTGTATATGCAGGGGTTTGCCGAATTTTTAAGTTTTTAATTGCTTAACACAGTTGCGTATCTTATCGAGATTTTTCCAGATGACGCCTCGAGCCGTTCTCCAAAATCTGGTGCATCGGGTTTGCCTTTTGGCAAAGATTAACTGACCTTGCGTGGCTGGCATGCTCCTTTGAGCTTCTCCTCCCTTTTGAAAAATTTACCAAATTAATGGTCCCGAGCATTCTATCAATTTCATGTTCTTATTAACATGTTTCTTTCACATGTTCTTATTATTATGTGCTTGCTCAAATTTCTGAAATCCCATATCGGGCTTTTATTTATAACTGCAAAACAATATGATAAATTTCAAGCTAAAAATATCCTGACTATTAAAATTGTCCTGACTAAAAAAGGAAACAATTTTTAAAGATAAAAAATCTTTAAATATTGGGCGTTGCATGGTCGGGGTAAAACCCCCACATCTGGTCGGGCGATCCAGTATGCTCCATGACTAACCACTCCTTAAATCTTGTATGGGCCTTCCCATTTGTCAGCCAATGATCCTGCAACTTTGTTCTATGTGTTCAACGATACTTTTTTGAGCACTAGGTCCCCTAGCTGGAATTTTCTGATCCGAACATGAGAGTTGTAGTGTCGAGCCACTCTTTGCTGATATGTTGTATTTCGTACTTGGGATTTCTCCCTCTTCTCTTCTAGCTCATCTAAGCTTTGTAACAACATATCAACATTCTTGTCTTTATCATATAGTCTGACCCTAGGTGACATGTATGATGTTTCTACCGGGATAATAGCTTCAGTTCCAAATGCCAAAGAGAATGGAGTCTCTCCTGTAGAAGTCCTTGTTGTCGTCTAATACACCCATAATACTTCAGGGAGCTTTTCAACCCAGCTGCCTTTCTTAGCATCCAACTTTGCTTTGAGTGTGTGCTTGATGATTTTGTTTACTGCTTCAACTTGCCCATTGGTTTGAGGGTGGGCAAGTGTGGCATAATAATTTGCAATTTGGTACTCATTGCACAGCTGTCTGAATTTTTGATTGTCGAACTGGGTGTCATTGTCAGTAATAAAAGTACTCGGGACTCTAAATCTATAAAATACATTTTTCTTTACAAAGTTTGTGGTATTTGCCTCCATGATGTGTACTAACGCTTATATTTCCACCCACTTCGTGAAATAATCAACGGCTACTATCGTATGCTTTGCTCCACCCCCTGTCCAGCCGGCATTAGGCCAATTAAGTCCAGGCCCCACATGGTAAATGGCCATGGAGATGTGAGGCTTCTAAGTTGTTCAGTGGGCTGTCGGATATCGTTGGCTATCCTTTGTCATGCATTGCAACTTTCTGAACATCGTTGTGCATCCGAGAACAAAGAGGCCAATAATAACCTTGTCTGAGTACCTTGTGTGCTAAACTTTTACCCCCAGTATGGTTTTCGCATACTCCGTCGTGGATTTCCTGTAGTATCCAATATGCATATTCCTCTGATACACATCTTTTGAGTGTTCGGGAAAACCCCCTTCTGTACAGTTCTCCTCCAATCAATGTGTATCTTGCTGACCGGTACCTGATGCGTTTGGTTTCTAGGGGATCTTCCAGAAGCACGCCTTCTTACAGGTACCTTTTTAGCTGAGTCATCCAACCGCTTGACGATGTTCAGATTTCTAAGATTTCAAAGTTTTTCAGCTCAACTATACTCGGTCTGAGGAGATGTGCGACTGGAATAGTTTTTGGCCTGATTATGGTTGTTGCTGATGTTAGTTTGGATAATGCGTCTGCCTTTTCATTCTCTTCCCTGGGAATCTAGAAAATATTATATTCCTTGAATTTTTGAAGGAGTTGTTTTGCTATGCCTCGATAAGCTATCATACATTCATCTCTAGCTTGATATTCGTCCAGGACTTGGTTGACGATTACCTGCGAGTCACTGAATATCTCGACCTCATCTGCTCTGAGGGCTATGCATACTCTAAGTCTAACTAGTAATGCCCCGCACTCGGCTTGGTTATTTATTGCTTTAAAGTCGAATCTCATGGCACATTCAACATTATCTCCTTCCGGGGTGCATACTATAAACCTTGCCTCGCTGTCATGAGTGTTCAAGGAACCATCGACATATAACCTCCATGAGAAATTCTTGCCCAACATCATTTTCGCTTCCAGGTTTGGTTATGTGATTTTTGCAAAGAAATCAGCCACTGCTTGGCCTTTGGGAGATGTCCTGGGGACGTACTGAATATCGAATTCACTCAGCTCCGTTTCCCATTTAGTTAATCTGCCTGAAATTTCTAGCTTCTGTAAGATATGCTTAAGTGGGCAATCAGTGAGAACTAGGATTGTATGGGCCTGAAAGTATGGCCTCAGCTTCCTTACTACAGAAACCATTGCTAGGGCCATTTTTTCTGCCCGTGAATACTTGGTTTCAGCCGGAAGAAGAGCCTTGCTGGTATAGTATACTGGCCTCTATATCCCATCTTCTGTTCTGACTAGAACCGAGCTTGCTGGTAATTCCGTAATTGATAAATACAAATAGAATATTCCTCCCATTTTAGGTTTTGAAAGGATGGGAGTATGTCCTAAGTACTATTTGATATTCAGGAATGCCTGCTCGCATTCTTCATTCCATTCGAGCCCTTTCCCTTTTTTAAGCACATCTATCTATGGCCTTTGAAATAAATCTGCCTAAAGAAGCTAAGCATCCTGTCAAGCGTTGCACTTCTTTTAGTGTCCTTGGTGAAGTCATTTTTTGAAGGGCTTGGATATTCTCAGAGTTCACTTCGATTCCCCTCTGGTGAACTTGGAAACTCAGGAACCTTCCTGAAGGAACTCCAAATAGGCATTTGTTCGGGTTCAACTTCATCTGATATCTCCTCAAGACATCGAATGTTTCCCGTAGGTCTGAAGCAAGTTCGTCTGCCGAGATGCTTTTGGTTAACATGTCGTCTATGTAAACTTCCACGTTTCTACCTATTTGGCAAGCAAAGATCTTATTGACCAATCTCTGGTATGTTGCTCCAGCGTTTTTCAGCCCAAAAGGCATTACTGTGTAACAGTATAAGTCTTGATCGGTCGTAAGTGCTATTTTTTCTTCATCAGCCTTATTCATCCGGATTTGACTATATCCCGAGTAAGCGTCCATGAAACTGAGTAACTCATGGCCTGATGTAGCATCGACCTGTTGGTCTATTCTTGGGAGTGGAAAACTGACATTTGGGCAAGCCTTGTTTAGGTCCGTGAAGTCCACGTACATTCTCCATTGGCCGTTTTTCTTCTGGACCAGGACCACATTTGCTACCCACTGAGGGTAGCTGATTTCTTTAACTGATCCTACTGCGAGTAACTTCTCCACTTCTTGCTTTATTGCCCGACTTCTTTCAAGGTTGAATGACCTTCTCATTTGTATTACTGGTCTTGCGTTTGGATCTACCGCCAAGTGATGTGATATAACTCGGGCGTCTATTCCTACCATATCTTCATGATTCCAGACGAATACATCCTTGTATTCTTTAAGTAGATTAATAAGGTCTTGCTTAACCTTTTCTTCTAAATATGCCCCGATTTTGATCTTCTTATCTGGTTCATCTTTCTTTAAGACTATTTCCTCTATTGGTTCACTTTTAGACACCTTCGGCTCTTCCCTTGGATCGAACTCAAACAACAGTGATTCTTTCTCGGTATGATCTGATCGTGTTATGGAGCACACTTGCTCACTATTGTCTCTGTCTTTGTAAACCGAGAGATTAGCTCTTCTGGCCATATCCTGAGACGCTTTGACTACTCCTACCCCCCGTTCAGTTGGAAATTTGATCATTAGAGCGTAGATAGTTGTTACTGTCTTAGTTTTATTCAAGAATGGTTGACCTAACAGCGCATTATAATGCCAATTTTCCAGGTCTACCACTACAAAGTCGAGTAACACTGTTCTCAAACAAGGTGCTACTCCGATTTTCACCGACAGCTTCGCTGTCCCGAGTGACCTGACTTTGACTCCCCCGAATCCTCTGAATGGGGTATGGAAAGGTTGCAAATCCTTTCGGTCCAACCTTAGTTGATCTTAGATAGCCACATTGAGAATGTCGGTCGAACTGCCATTGTCTACTAAAATCCTTCTGACTTTCCTATGGCCAATCCGGACACTTATGATGAGGGCGTCATTTGGTCGAACATCGGCCCCATGTGAATCGGCCTCTGTGAATATTATCGGGTCCCATACCTCATTTATTCTTTTCGGGTCTAATTCGACAGAGTTGACATCAAAATTCTACCTTGCCTCCACCGCTTCTCAAATTTCTTGAGTCAGTTCCCGGTTACTTATCCAAGTTGATGGTCCTCCAAAAATGGTTTGTATTACTTCATTCATCTCGGGACTGACCTTTTGTTCCGACCAGAATTATGATCGACCTTGGTCTCTTTCTTTACTTCTGACTTCTCATCTTTCTTCAGGATTATATCTTTGAAGTGTCCCTCCCGAATGAGGGTCTCTATATAGTCTCTAAGCTGGTAACATTTTGAGGTCTCATGACCGGTTTCCTTGTGGAATCTGCAGTATTCTATGTCTCGCCGAGCAAATTAAGATTGTCGTCGTGACTCCTTTACCAGATTCTTTTCTTCTAATATTGCTAGGATTTCTTCCTATTTTTTTCCGAAGAGGGGTGTAATTTGTGTATTTTCCTCAGAACTTCTCCGTAGTCTGGTCATCATTACGCCCGCTTCCCCCGTCCTTGCTCTTCTCTTTGCTATTTTCTATTTGTTTTCCTTTATGGCTCTGCACCTTCGACTCGGTATCTTTTTATTCGAGCCTTCCTCCATGCTTGTAGCAACCTCCTGGTGCTAACTCTTCTTCCTCGGCTAATGCATATCCTCCAGCCATTTCCATCATTTCTGCATATCTGGTTAGACATGCCCTTCTTAGGTCAAAAGACAGCCGTCCATTCTACGTGTTATTTATGAATGCAGCAATTATTACCTTGTCATTTGCACTGCCAATTTCTGAGACCGCCTAGCCGAATCTTCCAGGTATTTCTTCAGTGACTCGTCATTCCCTTGCTTTAGCTGAGAAAGGTAAGCGACTAACTTTTTTCTGTGCACATTGCCTAGGAACTGTCTTGAAAAGCTTCTGCTCAACTCGTTGAAACTCCCAATACTTACCGAATGTAATCTCCCGAACAATCTTGAACCCGTATCTCCCAGGGTTTGTGGGAAATTAAGGCACAACAACGGATCGCTCTGTGCATATTGGGTCATGACGCTTTTATATCGCCTAACATGTTCTTTAGGATCTGTATCCTTCTTGAACTGTTCCACATGTGGCATCCTGAACCTTTCTGGGAAGGGGGTTTGCAGGATGTCCTTGGTAAAAAGACTGTCAGAATCATCATCAGATAACTCATTATATCCATATCGCCTAAC
Organism: Dipteronia dyeriana; assembly: GCA_032871835.1. NCBI lineage: Eukaryota > Viridiplantae > Streptophyta > Magnoliopsida > Sapindales > Sapindaceae > Dipteronia > Dipteronia dyeriana. Next base: position 57,375,485 of record CM065300.1, on the reverse strand, counting down.
CAACGCGTCCATTTGACTCCTGTTGTTTTCAACTTCTTGGGTCAGGCTCTGAATCATAACATCTTTGTCCCCCACCGGTTCTCCTTGATGGTTAAAATGTCGGGTGATCGTCTTACCTGTTTACAGCTCTTCTTCACTTTGTTCCCGAGTCTCATGGGCTAATCATTGCAGGCGTATGGTTCCATGACTACGATTGCGAAAATGTCGATCGCTATCCTCTGATGATGACCGATTCCTGCGTCGATCATATTTACGGTGTCTATCATGGGCCACCTGACCGCGACTCTGCCTTTGGCATGGTCGTTCTTCTTTTGAAACTTCACGATCCTTGTCCTGGTTGTGTGTTACACCTCTAGATTGATTGATTTGATCTGAGTTCCCAACAACCGCTGGTATATCCATTTTCGACCCAACTATAACCGAACCAAACCGAACCGAACCTCGTAGGTGGAGGGCTTGGTGTTTGCGGCTCTTCCGTAGCTAATAGGTCTACTCCTTCTCTCACCGTATCCATCCGTAATTGTTACAGTGCCTAGCGAAAATGACGTGCTATGTCTTCACTGGTAGGAGGGATTTGTTGGATACCATCTAGGAGTGCTGGTTGGTTCTTGGCGGTTGTGGTGGGATCTCGAGTACTCTAGCCTATATGAGCATCATCTGGAGATTTTTGGATATCTTCAAAACTGTTTCTGCTTTCGCTACCAGTCATTGCTTAATCAGATCAGAGGTTCGGTGTCCCTCATTCTAGCACCAATTATTGACGTCGATTTCTCGATGGATGAGAGAGTCAACGAGATTGGATTTGGTCATGACCTGTCAAAGAGAAAGAGAAAAGAATGTAATTTTGAAGTTAATAAGACACGAGTTTACGTGGTAAAACTCCGGTAATCGGAGAAACATCCATGGGTGGTTGAATAAACAACCGAGCCAAATCCACTATTTGAGTGAAGAATTACACCACTCGATCTCTTTTGTCTCCCTCTTCTAGTGATTTTCTGTATATTTTGTTCTCTATATCCTAACAATGAGATTATGAGTCTATTTATATATGCATAGAACCCTAATTCTTGTTGTACAAGTAATAAAAGAATTTGTATTTAATTACAATTAGTTGCTTGTTGGAGTCGTCTTTAACTTCTTTCCAGTTTCGAAGATCGTGTGGAGATTGAATGGGACTCTGATGGTATAGTCCGTTTAGGACTTATTTCCTTATAAATGTGCAATCTTCTCGAAGAAGTAAAGTTGTCTGATTTGGAACCTGTTTCTTGTTAGGTATTTAATTATTCTAGAAATTCTTCATGATATGGATGTCTTGCATATTTGAACATGACTCTTGGTTCACCCACGTGCGAATCATGTACTAGATTTCTTTATTCGGGTTTCTCGTATTTGTTCCGAGTAGAACATGATGTCACTTGGTCCCGAGCAGGTCATGACCTGCTGAATACTTGTTATTCACACTTACTCGGGTTCTCATTCTTTAGTGATGTCTTGAAGGGTACTTTTTGGATGCCTATTCGGATATCTACCTGGCAATTTTAAGGGACTATCCACCTTGTCAATGACATGTATATTCGACAAAAATATACATATAACACGTTTAACGGTCCGTTTTTTACTAATCCGGTCAAAGTTAATGTGGTCAAGCCTTAGATGCCAGAGATACGTTTTGTTTTCTAAAGAAATGTTATGTCGTTTAGTTTTCGGTTTTTCAACTTTAAATATTTTAGCGTTGACTAATGTTGTATGTATTAACCGTCTTAAAACATACAGATTGTTTTCATTTAATACTGAACATAAATTCAGATTATTCCTTACAATAATAACAGATTTATTATCAAAAGAAATAGAATATAAAGGTTTAAACAACTTTGTAATAGAAATTAAATTCCGAGTATATCCAGTAATAAAAAACACATTGTCCAACAATATAAAATAATTTCCAAAACGCATTCTGATTACACCCACTGCTCTCACTGACACGACATCCCCCGACTCAACACGTATAGAAAAGACTCCCTTCTCAAGTTGCGTCTAAGAATCAGTCCACTGCATAAAAGAACAAACATGGTTAGTGGCTCCCGAATCGACTATCCAGGGTGAAGAATCATCTTCCACTAAACACAACTCAAGAACAAGTAAATCATATTTACCTTACGTTTTCTTCTTCTTTGTTACCTCCTCTAGATATTAAGGACAGTTCATTTTCCAGTGTCCAATCTTGTCATAATAGAAACACTTTTCTTTGCTCTAGTCAGTGGAGGTGCCCTTCTTCTTGCTTTGGGCTTTCTTGGGCTTGGGCTTACCTTTGGCCTTCCCAACAGACCTTTTCCTCTTCTTATTACCGTAAGATGATGGTTCAACAACATTTGCTTCGCTGGTCTTTCTTCGGTCGTCCTTAGTCAAGGACTCAAAGGTAATGAGCTTAATGAGAAACTGAGGGAGTCTGAATCTTAGCTTGTTAATCCCATAGTTACTTGATCGAAACTCTTTGGAAGAGTCGTCAGTATGTTGCTCACTTGACTGGTGCATCAATGACCTCACCATTGATTTCTGCCGAGTTAAAATAGGACATGATGTTCAGGATATGTTCCTGAACATATGTCCATCTTTCATCCAAGCAAGCATTGTGGAACGAACAACTGCGTGCTTTTGCTCAGAGGGCTGCATGGACATGGCTTGCAATAACTCCATTATTTCGAATGCGGAACCCACTGCTTCGTGCTTAGTGACAAGCACGTTTGTCATACTGGTTAATAGATATGTTCGGGCATTCTCATCTGATGAGACCTATTTTTCATATTCCCCACGAACAATTCGTGTGGAATCGACAGTAAGGACTTAAAGACATTAAGCACAAACTTTAGATCCTTGGTGACTAAGATTGCATTTATGTTATGTTTCCATTTAGTATAATTATCACCAGTTAATTTGTCGTTAGCAAGGATTTGTATCAGTGCAGCTGGTGTGGCTGAAAAACTTAAATTTAGAAGCCATTCATTCATACACTCATAACATGTGCGAATGTTCGGTATAAAATTAAACATGATGCATGAAAATGTCTAATGAACAAAAATGACCCTAAGAAAACAATGTTTCTATGCCACGACAATCTAACATACCACAAGCAAGTGTCGCCTTAAGGTCGATCAAATTTTTGCATGTTGGATCGAGACATTCTCAATTAAATGATATATCAGAATAACTCTTATTCCAAAATCATTCAACATTTCAACCATCATTTATTTACTCGTGATTTTAATTAACCAATTTAATTAAACCCTTGTGAGTGTAACCTATCATTTTAGATCTCATGAGATTAACTCGAGAATTGCAATCTTAGGGTCGGTCAATCCCAAAATCCCCTCAAAAATCCTATCCGCCAAGAAGTCAACCTTGGTATTGATTCTTATGGAAACCCTTCTTAGGGAGGACGAAAGTAAAACCATCACGAGACACCATTCGAATCTTACGGTGTTAAACTAATGATGGAGATCGTGGGATATAATGTCGTATGTCATTCTCCAACTCACTATCTTATAATTAAGGTTTTCTATTATTATTAATGCACCTAGAATAACCTAGATTAAATAGCTAATTTCAACCTAAGTGTCTAGCGTATTAATAACAAATTATTAAAATCCTATTCCAATAACTAATAAACTAATTTGATTTTTAACTCTTAAAATTCTAGTTCATTAGTGATAATTCTAATCTAAGTAAACTATTTACTATGACTAGAATTATTAAATGTGTATTTACCAAGTTTTAACTATTAAAACTAAACACATTACTATGTCCAATTATTATTAGGGGGCTAACTCGAATTAATCATAATATTTATAATAGATCCTTCTAATCAAAGTAATGAAACACGTTAATAAATAGATTAGTAATTAATGAGAATTACCAAGTTTTTTACTCCTAGAAAGTAATATCATTAATCTATAGCCATTTATGCGATTTACCCATTTTAATCAAATTAAAATTAAAGCACATAGATATTAATGGTTGTAATGCATGTATGACATATCAACATATATATGTGTAGGCACAACTAATCTAAATGATATATGTATGCATGACAATGCTTAATCATCACATAATTAAAAGCATACATGAGTTGACCGAGTGTCGTGGATTATTTAACATACAAAAAATAAGAATATAATTACAAAATATACCCAAGGCAATCCTTGGTCTTCAAGTAATCTCCAAGTTTCTTCAAGTCTTTTGGGTTCTTATTTATCTTGGGCTTTTAACCAAGTCCAACTTGATTAAATAAAAAATTATTTTGTTATTATGACCATTAACAATGTACTTGAGGCCTAAGGTAAGAAAAAATAAAATTCAACCTAAAATCTTATGCAAATTCGGAAACCCTAACGTCGTTAATTTTCAACCCATAACACTTTCGCGCATAGCCGTTATTCGTGCACGTAGGCTGCCCGCACCAGTACCGTGTGAACAATACCGCGGAACAGTACCGTGCGAACAAAACCGCATGAAAAGTACCTGTGAACAGTGTCCACACCAGTATCGCGTGAACAGTGTACTTGAACAGTGCCCCGTCACCCGTGTTTCCATTTTCGCTCTTCCGCCATTCATCTTCTTCGTCGGATTTCATCGTCCATATTATAAATTAAAAATTACAGCAGAATTTAAAACGAAGAATTTATAGCAGATTTTTTTTAATTACAACCCGTCAAAACAACCTAAATCCACAACACCATACAATCAACGATCAACTATGTTTAAAATTAAATCATTTAATTAAAAACAAACATACAGTCAATTAAAATAGTGCCTACACATTCATACACTCTCAGGAACATCGAAATCGATTCTACTGTATAGAAATTGGCTCCGATACCAATTGTTGGTGCCCTGGTTTTACCGATTGTGTAGCGGAAGGGTTTTTTTTTTTTTTCATAAAGCAATCGAAAACTTAAATCTATTATGTACAGTAAAATACGATAACAAGGAAAGAAGGAAGAAAATATTTTTCTCCATCCCTGCGTTGGAGGCTCATTCTCTTTAATTCGATCTGCTCATGATCTGAACCAATATGATCTTTCTCGCTATCTCCCGAGACCAGTAACAGCATGTGAGCGCGTCACGGAACTCATGAACTATCGGAGGTAGAAGAGAGAAGGGAGAAACTTTTTCTGGCCAATGAAAAAAAAAAGAATGCTTTTCTTTTCTGATTTTTTTTACACTCAAAGAAACTTTTGATCGTATTCTTGTGTTAAACACTTATCAGTTACCTTATATATATATATATATATATATATATATATATATATATATATATATATTAAACTGATTCAAATTTTATTAAATCCGTTTAAAAGATATATGATATCTTTTAATAGATATTAATACAGTTTGAATTCAAATTTAATATTTAATTAAAAATAAAATAATCACATTATCTTATCTTACAAAATTAAATATAAAAGAACACCCTCCAATAATGATTAGTTACATAATTAATTAAACTAACTATTTAATTAACATAATTATTATTTTCCATTAATTAAATACTCTCATTATTCAACTAATGCCCTATTAAACACATACAACTTTCGTAACACAATTAATTGGACAATCCAATTAATTAACTGTGACCCTTATTACCTAAATCGATTGGGCTAGTTAGGGGACCTAATGAACCCACAGTAATTTGAGCTCCAATAATCCTTAGAAATAATTAATTAAACTCTTTAATTAATATTTCATGATTGTTAACGTCGGTGTTATTTCACTAAAAATCCGAAGTTGCACTCTCTCAACTGTAGATGTTTTACACAAGCCAATAACTTTTGGTGTCCGTCGATATAGCTATTACATATTATATGATCCTCCACAAGTAGTTTATAATTAGAGTTGGGTCATAATATCCGTTATACCTCTCTAATTATATCTTTTCATTAAGTGCCATTGACTCTCTAATGAACAATAAATCCTACATTCCTTACGGAATTAGGAGAGTGCTCATACTGTTCAAGCCACGAATCAACCCTTAAGGGAACTACTATCTACTTCTCGCAAGAAGGAGTGGATTCCACTATTGTGTACAAGCATTTCCAGCTACAATCCAAACCAAGATCCCAACATACAGAGCATATTGTTCAGGAATACAACTTCGACCTCACCCATGGTATATCAAAGACCACGATCTAACCTGAAGGAGTTTATAAGACACTCAGGATTAAGATCACCCACATATAGCTATCATGAGTCGATATATATATGAATCTCATCGTGAAACAAATCTTAGTGAGAGATTCATACAGGTCGTGGCCCAGTCCTATATGATCACATCATACAGGGTACCTCCATTCTCATATCACCTTATGAATGATCCAGGATAACTGTACATTATGGAATGGAACGCAGCTGTTGTTGGGCTTTTTACCCTAAAGCTTGCATTTTGTAAATTATGATAAATTATAAATAAAAGAAGTAGTCTTTTCATTCCAATTATATGTCTCATACTTTTATATCATATGTGTTTAACATCCAAGATTGCTAGATGTAATCTCAAACCGAGTATTTGTATGTCATATATAGAGAAATTCAGTTTGAGACTTGCAATCTAAAGAGTCCGTAGAGAGCAAATAAAGTTAGGTACTTTATTTCTGGTTAATCTACAGCCGCGATCCATTCCGTAATGTACGGTGGTCTTATCCTAGACTATTCATATGGTGATATAAGAATGGAGATGCCTTATATGATGCGATCATATAGTACTGGGTCATGTTCTATATGAATCTCTCACCAAGATCCGTTACATGATGTGATTCATAAATATTGACAAACGATGGCTATATATGAGTGATCTTAATCTTGAGTGTCTTATTGACTCCTTTAGGTTAGATCTTGGTTTTTAATATACCATGGGTGAGATCAGAGTTGCATTCTCGATCAAAAACTTTGTGTGTTGGAATCGCGGTTTAGCTTATGATTAGGAAGGTTTGTACACAATAGTGGAATCTACTTTTCTTACGAGAAGTAGATAGTAATTCCCTTAAAGGTTGATTCGGGACTTGAATACTATGAGCGCTCTCCTTCTTCTGTAAATGAAGTTAGGATTTATTGTTCATTAGAGAATCAATGGTACTTAATGGAAAAGATATAATTAAAGGGGTATAACGGACTTTATGACCCAGCTCTAATTATGAACTACTTGTGGAGGATCATACCATATGTAATAGCTTTATCGACGGACATCGAGTTTTTTGGTTTGTGTAAGAACATCTACAGTTACGAGAGTGCAGCCCCGGGTTTTTAGTGGAGTAACTCCGAGGTTAATAATCATGAAATATTAATTAAAGTATTTAATTAATTTTTCTAAGGATTATTATAGCTTAAGAATGTGGATCCATTAGGTCCCTTTGCTAGTCTAGAACGTTGATTGTAGCAAGGGTCAAGGTTAATTAATCGGATGGTCAATTAATTATGTTACTAAAGTAACAAGAAATTTATTCAGGGAATTAATTAAATGATGAGATTATTTAATTAATATATTAGTAATTAAATTAATTAAATAATTTGATTATTTAATTAATAAAATATTAATTGAGAATTATTATTTAATTATTAATTGGAGGTTATAGGTTTGAAATACGACTGAGACAAATGATAAAATAATAAGATTATTTTTTTTCCTAACTAGCTCAAGTGTTTAAGTCTTAGTGAACTAGGTTTATGTGGGATTTGGAATCATGTACTACCTTGGACACTAAAATGCTAATTATCTTATTTTGAATAGGATTAGTGTTTTCTTATATATATATATATATATATATATATATATATATATTATAAAAAAAAGACATATTAATTGAACACACGTGTTGAAACAACAAATAAAAAAAAAGGAAAAGAGAAAGGTGTGGTGCGGCCAAAGATGAGACGAAAAAAAAAGAGTTTCTATTTTTATCTTTTGTTCTTTATTATTCAAACGGTCAAATTCCATATACACAAAAGCAAGAGTTGTTTTGTGTATTTTCTTTTGTGTATTTTCTTCAACCTCTATACAACTTTCTGAAGCCTATGACGCGTTCACACGCAGTTGTTGGAACCTGGGAAATAGCGAGGAAGATCCGGTGGTACAAATCGGAAAGCAAATTCAATAATTAAAGAACAAAAGAGTTAGCCTTGAGGTATGATTTCGAATCTCACCCAATTTATTCTTATATATCGTTTATGGTTCATAGAGTTGTTAAATTATTTTTAAAAAAGTTTTGAAATTTTCTTCCGCTGTGCGACTATAGGGCTGACAGCTGTAGATTAACCACAAATAAAGTATACAGCTTTATTTGCTATCTACGGACTCTTTAGATTGCTCGTTTCAAATTGAATTCATCTGTATGTGACATTCATATACTTAGTTCGAAATTACATCCGACAATCTTGGATGTTAAGTACACATATAATATAAATGTATGAGACAATTTGAATGAATAAACTACTTATTTTATTTATGTTCAATTCACATTTATAAATTACAAGTTTTAGGGTAAAAACCCCAACATGAAGATGCTGCTTAAAGAGCATACATAGTGTTTTTTATAGTTAAGAGAGTATGCAGTGATGGTGCAACAATGCAACCCTGGATCAGGTGTCTATATTCATCTTCAGACAGACACCACCATCTTCCAAAGGTTTTTTTATCAGTTTTGAAGCCCAGAAGAATGGATTTATAGAGGGTTGCATGCCTTTGGCATTGATGGATGCCATTTGAAAAGGCATTATAGAGGAGTTCTTCTTTCCACATGTGCATTAGATGCAAACTCTGGACTGTACCATCTAGCTTACTATATTTGTGAAGGTGAAAAAGTACTAAGTTGGTCAGAGTTTTTGCAGCAATTGCGTTGTTTCTTGAACTACCCAGAAGATAGACTTATCTGCTTCATAAGTGATAGGCAAAAGGATGTAATAGGGGCTTTGAAGATGCACTGGCCAGAGACAAGCATAAGGTATTGAAATGCTTATATTTTTTTTCAATAACTTTCTATTTTTACAGTTTTTTTTTAAATCATACATTAATTTTACTTTTCATGTTTGAAACAAGTTCTGTGCAAGACATATGTATGCTAGTTTCAATAATAAATACAGTGGACAAAAGATGAGGAAGCTCTTCTGAAAATCTAATATAATTGGTGACAAGCATGGGTTTAAGAAGTGTTTGCAAGTTATAGATAGTATAAACCCTCAAGCTGTGGCTTATTTAGCTGCCATTGAACCTTTTCATTGGTCAAGGCATGCATTTGACAACTCAATCAAATGTGACCACGTGACTAACAATATGACAGAAGCTTTCAATAACATGCTCAAAGATTTTAGGTCTATGACTTATTTAGGCTTGATGCAGTACATAAGAAGAATGATGATAAGTAGGTTTTAACTGAGGAAAGAGGAGTGTAGCAGATGGGGTAATGACATACCACTAGCAGTGAACAAGAAGATTAAGGATGATAGTGTGGAGTGGATAATTCTTCGAACCTTACATTTAGGTAAATTGAAGTATGAGATGTTGGGTCTGAATAGGGCATACACTACCAACTTGAATGATAAAGCATGTAAGTGTGGCCAATGACAGGTTAGTGGGGTGCCATGCTATCACACATTGGCTGGTATCATAGACAATTTTGGTGTTAACGGTAATCAGAGCAGCTTAGAAGAATTTATTGACCCTGCATTGTCCAAGTCTGCTTATCTTAGAACCTATATCTACTTAATCCATCCAATTCCAGATGTGTGTGTATGGGATGATCATGAAGAAGCACCTATTGAACCCTCACCTCTGAAAAATAAAACCAGGAAGGCCAAAATTGCTAAGGAAGGAGGAATCAACTAAGAAACCTAAAGCTGCTAGGAGTGGTAGTGTTGTCTGTGGAATGTGTAGACAACCTGTGCATAATTCTAGGATTGTAAAATTGAAGGTAGTCCTATAGAAAATAAGGTAATCAATTATTAATTATGTGATTTGTTTTGTTTTGAATTTAATTAAGTTGGTATTATTTCTAATTTTTTATGTTTCTATCTTGTACATAAATAGTAAAAAAAAAACAACCAACTGTAAGTGAAGACCAAAATGCTTCATCCTCTTCAAAGTCTTCCAAAAAGGTGATGCTTCATGCTTTCTTATCTTTCTAATTTATTTCCTTCCTTCTTAATGTGTCCTTTGTAATTAAATTTTGTTTTATGTTTGTACAGAGACAGAGGGCTTCAGCAGAACATGTAGATGTTGGTGGCAAGTCTTCACAGCCGACCACATAGTTTCAGATTCAACCAACCTCTCAAGTGACTAAGTTGGAATGATTTAATGGTTTTGTAGTTGAACTTTAAATAGGTTATGTAGTTGAAGTAAGATACTTACTTATTGTATTGCTTAGGTTGTCATTAAGGTACTATATTGTTGCTAGCACAGTGAAGCATATGTATTGCTTAGCTTTTGTTTATACTGCCCAAAGCTGGTATTGTCAACTTTAGTTATAATTCGTTAGCACTGAAATGTAGTGCTTATATTAGTACTTTTGCATATGTATAAAGAATGCTTTGATAATGACTGACTATTATGATATTGGATAAGTGATATTCATCAACTGCATTGCATTACATATCACAAGTGCATCACATGTTCATAGAACTAAGAAAAAAATATAGAGACACCCAACGGTAACATATTAAGCAACATCATCTTCTTTATCCCAGTTAGACTTCCATTTATACTTGTCATCTGATTGTGCATTCCTCCAATTTATACTTGATTCCAGTAGCAATTTCAATTTTTCATCAATTCCATCCCTATTCATTTCTTAAATACCATGCATACTTCCCAACAATTCTGCTGCATCTGACTTCCCCCATGAAAAAAATTGCATTGCCTTTTTTCACAAAAATACAATAACTTCCCTAGATTATCAAACGACTCTGAGATTTTCACACCAGCCTTCTTACCACATCTGCATGTTTTATTTTTGAATATTAGCACTTCACCATTAATGTTGATTCCAATGCTCCATGTATTTGAACTTCCTTCCATGGTTGTTCACTAACAAAACAATTGTGAATATCGGTGAATACGTTTAGAAGTGTTTGAATGTGTTTTTTGGTGATGAAATAGATGAATAAATATTGGCAGGTGATTAAATGTGTTTTTTTGGTGATGGAATAGATGAAGATGAATGAATATTGGTTGACATGTGAGTGAATTTGTTTGAATATTTTTGGTGTTAAATGATAAATGAAATATATGAAATCACTAAGCAGGTATATGTAAGGTCATATATAGCCGTTAGTATCCCTCAACGAATTGATTATGAGGGCACTTTTGTAATTTTATTAATTAAATCACGTGTTGGAAGCAGTCGAAAGGAATTCAACTGCATTCAAGGGCTTTAGTGTCTTTTTGTACTTTACAACTTGTCATAGTTAGCTTTTCTATTGAAAAAGGTAATAGAAGGAACGGGTTGATTATAAGGGCACTTTTGTAATTTTATTAATTAAATCACGTGCTGGAAGCAGTTGAAAGGAATTCAACTGCATTCAAGGGCTTTAGTGTCTTTTTGTACTCTGTAACTTGTTGAAGAAGGTAACGAAATGGGCATTTTTAACGTTTCTTTGTTTTCGACCATGTTCTCATCTTAACAATAGGGCAAACGTTAGGGTAGAAAATGATACTTTCCCAATTAATAAATGATAAGAAAAATTTGGGCCAGATCTTCAATCTCAAACCCATTTCCATCTTCATCCTAGTCATCTCCATCTCTATCGATCATATTTTCCACCTCTCTATCTCTTCTACCCATCAAACCCTTTACCACTCCACCACCGGCCATTCATGATTCATCTCCGATCTCTTCACTCACATGCATCCACGGCTTCACTGCTATCTCATTTCCATTATGAGTTTATCTTTGAAATTTTGTTTTATAAATATTTTCTTATTGTTATTTTTTAAAAAATTATTATGTTATTTTTATTCGACATAAAATGATTTTCATATCTTTCTAACATTTACGGCTCAACTAATATGGCTAATGAGTTTGGTTAATGGTATGCACCTCACGGATATCTCAAAATGTGATTTTATAAAATGTCGAATTATTTTTATGTTTTATCTCTCAAAATGTCTGAATTATTGTTTTCATTTTTTATATATATATATAAAAAAAAAGACTTTAACAGTCAACTCTTGTCAATAGCACCTTTATGCTCAAATGACACAAGGTCGGTTCAATGGCACATACACTCATCAAGGTTTTTAAGTTCAATTATGAATTATCACAAGGAAAAAATCATTAGAATTTATGGGTTAAAATATATCTATCAATATCAATGGTGATAAATGGTCGCTTTATTGACATCATCACATACTTTTCGTACATAATTTTCTGTTGGACAGTTGCAGCACCTCATACGTCTCCTGTTTTTGCAGACACGACAAAAACAGTAGACTTGAGAGTTGAGAGCAACGTTACGATTCACATTTCACACGAAGGGCTGAAAGTTGCAAAAACATTAGGATGAGGCAAAACCCCTTACGTTGGGTGTGTGTGGTTCATCGGTTTCAACGACCCACAAAATATCAAAACCCTGCCATTTCGAGCCAAGCCAAACTTGTTAACAGCATAAAAAACCAGCCCTCCACTTGTCCACCATTTTCATTTATAGTTAGTAGTAAACTCGTTAGAATACTTCCCCTTCGTTGATTGAAGCGATTAATTAGTGTTGTGTTGATGGCGTCCATGTCTACTAGATTTTTTACCAACAAGTTACAAACATGTGACGCTAGACCAACAACAAGCCCTCCGGTTTCTGCTAGGAGGCTGCAAGCTCATCCGAGTATGTTCAATTCTTGCTTTTTTCGGGTTTTGGCTTTCTGGGTAGCGCTCACTTGCTTATTTAGTATACGGGTTCTTCTTCTATGGCTTTATAGTTTGCTGTTCTTGTATCTTGAGTGTTTAATTCCAAATTCGGATTAGTTTTCACTTCCTTTCTTGTTAATTTGAATACTCAGATCTAAGAGGTCGGTTTTCAGTGCCTGAGAATGCTAAATGTTTGGCAATCAAAAACAAGGCAGGAAACAGCAGTGTTGCTCTTGCAGCTCCTTACTCCCTCATTCGAGATTCAAGGTATTGTTTGAGACCAAGTGCTTGGTTATAGTAGTTTTGTTTTAAATGAGTATCTGTCAGCTTTGGAATTTGAACATTCATTTCTTGTTGAACTTGAACTCCTATATGCTTTATCTGAGATCATACCAAACAAGCATTAGTAAACTCCAGTTGATGTGGAAATCTTATATAGTTCATTTTAGCCATTATAGAATAGATTTTCATGTTAACTTGCTAGTAATGGAGGTAGTAAAAGAGAATGTCTTGATCCTGGTACTACCCTTCGGCAAGGGATTAGAAAACTTCCTTTTGTTAGTTAAAAAGCTCCGAATTTCCTAATGTTGTCATTTTTTTCTTTTGTAATGTTTTACGGGTTCTTTCTGTCTAGATTATGTTTGATGGTCACATAATTACATAAACCAACTCATCTCTTCATCCTGGCTCCCTGTATTGTGAAGTACACGAGGGTCGTGCTGCTAGTCTATTTGAATCAAATATTAGTGCTTTAGGTCCCTCCGTTTAGGCATTGTTAATGTTTGTGTGTATTTTTTGAACCTCTGTTTTTTCTATGTATAATTTTACATTTATTCATTCTTCAAATATACGGTGATAATGATACGACTATACTTAGGAACTCCCACGTTTTGTGCAAGGCCGCAGCTAATGCATCTGGAGATGTTCCCGGTAATACTTCTAGTGGGATGAGCCAATATGAGAAAATAATTGAGACCTTAACTACACTTTTTCCTGTGTGGGTATGTCATTCATTGTCATGGGATTGTACTTGATGAAGTTGCACTCCATCTCTTTAAATGGCTTACTTAGTTGCATAATTTTTATGACTGTTTCATGCACAGGTCATACTAGGAACCATTATTGGGATATACATACCAACTGCGGTAAATTGGTTGTTTCTTATGCTTATTTGGTTAAAGAGAAGAGAACTGTTGCTTATTTATTTGGTCTTGAGGCCTTTCTGCAGGTAACTTGGTTGGAGACAGATCTTTTCACTGCTGGTTTGGGTTTCCTTATGCTTTCAATGGGATTGACATTGACCTTTGAGGATTTTAGACGATGTTTGCGGAATCCATGGACTGTAAGAGGCAAATCATTCACAATTATGCTGTGGAATGTTATTAAAATAACATATAAACATTTATGGTTTACCTTACAAATATACTAAGATTTATTGTTTCAGGTGGGTGTAGGATTTCTTGCTCAATATCTAATCAAACCCATGCTGGGCTTCGTTATTGCAATGGTATTACTATGTTGAATTTCTTAAATATGGTGTTTCATTTCATATTTGATTATTTCAGATCGTTCATGAGATATACAGTAATCCTGGTTGAATTAATAGTTGTTAACACAATGCTGTTTCATTTTCAGACTCTAAAACTTTCTGCACCCCTAGCAACTGGTCTCATTTTGGTGTCGTGCTGCCCTGGCGGTCAGGCTTCGAATGTGGCAACCTATATATCAAAGGGAAATGTAGCACTTTCTGTTCTTATGACAACGTATGCCCTCGCTTCACATTTACACATATATATGTGTGCCTTTTCTTTTTTATGTTTGGGTTGAGCAGTCTGCTTTTCTTTTTTATGTTTGGATTGAGCAGTCTGCTAGTGATGCGGAGGCTGGAGAGTGTGATTTAAGTGCTTATATTATCTGTCAATAACTACTGCTGTATCTTCTAGGGTTGACTTAGGTAAGAAAATCAAATTTCATGCATTTGGAAATTGAAATTCGTCTTCTTTTCTTTTTCCATAACAGAATAACCAAATAAAGTCTTCACTTTTGACATGTGAAAAATCTCTGGCACATGTTCACTCTCTGTAAAACTGTTAAATTATTTGGTTAAGCTTTGACATAGATGTATCAGCCATTAACATTTAAAGGAAAAGTGGGAGAATATTTTCTTTCTTACCTCTTGATTGAGGCTTTGATATTCTACACTTCAATTGAGAACATTGTATTTTTAGTTTTCTATAAAATCCTACTTACAGATGTACGCTTTGATTGAGAAATTGTTTATGCATCCAGCATCCTACAATTGTGTGTTGAGTGTGCACAAACTCAACTTTGTTTTTGTCCTGGTGTGCCACACAAGGGAGAATGGAAATGAGATTGGTATGGATGTCTATTGAGTATCATGCAGGGCCTGAGTTTTTGGATTTTTATTAACAAGTAAAGTTAGACATTAATTAAAAGTCTATCGGATCAGTAAATCAAACATGCAGCTTGCATGCCTGTAGGTGTAATCTCATCACTATTGTTCACAGGATTCTGATTATTATCAACTTGTATGCGTACAGCAGAGAAACAAACCTCACCATACTTCTGAACTTGAAGTTGAAATCCTAGACTATGAACTTTTTTTTAATATAATTTTTATGCTTAAAATGCATAACAGTATTATAATATGTATTATGCCCATATCCCATAACATGATTGTGACAGAATTTGTATTAGGTCATAACTTGAGCACGACTATGGCAACCAACTTACATTTATTTGTGATTGTGAGTCTGTGACTGGGAAAAGTAATTGCAGCTTCTCAGAAATTGTTAATGATTTCTTGAAAACAATTTATTTAAAGTTTTCTTTATGTGGTTATTGTAGAATATTCATATCTTATGACCTTCCAGTTTCATTAATCTTCTGTGGGATTTTTGTAGGTGTTCAACAATTGGAGCTATAATCATGACTCCACTGCTTACTAAGCTTCTTGCTGGACAGCTTGTTCCTGTTGATGCTGCAGTAAGTTGATTCATGTTCTGTAACTTCTTTAGTATATAATCCTTGAAATATTGCAACTGATATCTAGGTCATTTTTATGATCTACAAGAGTTCTACTACGTTTAGATGTCTTTTCTGCCCAAACTTGAACTTGATGTGTGGAGATTCCACTTATTCTGGCAACTTTCTCCATTCATGATTGCAGGGCCTGGCTATCAGCACTTTTCAAGTTGTGTTAGTGCCAACGGTTGTGGGAGGTAGTTAATTGAGGTTTACATTCATTAGAATCATGGAGATTTGTCATTTCTCCACACCCAATGTCCCAATAATAAAGCTAATAATAATCTGTTATTCATCTGTTTATATAATGATTCTACTATATTTTCTGTTTTCTCTACCAGTGTTGGCTAATGAATTCTTCCACAAATTTACTTCAAAAATTATCAGTGTGACACCGCTAATTGGAGTTATTCTTACCACCTTACTTTGTGCAAGCCCTGTAAGTTCTCATAATGTTGGGTGAAGCATATTAAATAAGAACTAATTCTTGCTTATTTCGATCATAATTTTAATGATAATGCTTACATGGGAAGAACTAATTCTCGATATACTACTTTCAAGATTGGGCAAGTTTCAGAGGTCTTGAAAACTCAGGGTGCACAACTGATTCTGCCAGTAGCTGTCTTACATGCTGCTGCATTTGCAATTGGTTATTGGATTTCAAAAATATCATTCGGTGAATCCACATCTCGTACCATATCCATTGAATGTGGGATGCAGGTATGTATCTACTTTTATCTGTTAGAAATTATTTTGCAAGTTTCTAATGTGCATGGTCAGTATTACTTTGACCAAATAACCTCAGCTTTGACCCCAACCCAGTTAAAATAGAAAAGATGAAACCTTCCAAATAGCTTGCTAAATATTGACACTGGACAGTGGACACGTACTTTCTGTTTATGGACAATGTTCAAAGATAATAATGCAACTGTTAAGAAGTTGAAATTGTGTAATATATCCTCCTGGTCCTGGGTCATGTTGCCTTAGTTTTATTGTGCATGTGGAGAGAGAGTGGAGCAACTATTCCATTTATCGAGTGATCACTTTACAGTGAGGGGGCTACAATCTTTCATATATTGATTGAGAGAGAGGAGAGAAATGACGAGGGCATTAATTAAATAAACATATGAATTTAATTTTTGTTGTCCAAGCTATATATAGTATTTAGCTTACCAACTGAACAAATTATAATCTAATGACTCTAGTTATTTACTGTACTCCATAAGTTTGCTTACTCTTTCATTTGCAACTTCAGAGCTCTGCACTTGGATTCTTACTTGCCCAGAAACATTTCACGAACCCTCTTGTAGCTGTCCCTTCTGCAGTTAGTGTTGTTTGCATGGCGGTATGGCTCTCTTTGTTCTCAAATTTCTCCTTTTTACATGTCCCTGCAAGTTCATGTACTAGTCTTTGATTGGGAATATTCTACTAAATGTCTTGTTTACTATTGTTTTCTCCCTTACAGCTTGGTGGGAGTGTACTTGCTGTATTTTGGAGGAACAATCCGATTCCTGTGGATGACAAGGATGACTTCAAGGAATGAAACTCTTCGCCTTGTCCTTTGCGTGTAATGATAGTCTTAGAGATTTTCTTCTCATTATAGGTTGGAAAATATGCATGCCTCTACAACAAAATATATTTTTGATTTAGTTTCAAAGGTAAAAGAAAAATTCTGTTCATAAGATCATTCCTGAAATTTAGAAATTGAAAGTTGTAGAAATAATAGAAGATTACAATGGCCTAAAGGCCATTCATGGACAACAATAATGTAGAATTTTGTGGACAGTTTGTTTTGTTCGTTGGCTTTGTGCTTCCTTCCACTTCTGTTTGTTGATGAGTAATTGCTAAGGTAGATAGCTTAGTGAATCATTAGGCAAACAAATTCTTGAACTTGTGTGGTATGTTTGAAACCAAATTTAACTTGCAATACGCCTAGTTAGAAAGCTTGCATAGAAGGATTAAGCCGTTGCACCGTATGCAAGAAGTATCATGACAAATTTTAGATTTACACCATTTGATTTGAGGATTGGCTTGTATCTCTTTCAGCTTTCGTTTATTTCGTGTTCTCCTTTTTGTACAAAACTAAAAGTTTTAGGCCCGTCTCAATATCATTTTTTTTCTTCCACAAATAGTATTACTTTCTGCTACAGAATTGTATGTTCGGCAAGAATCTAGATAACGTTGCAAGTAATTAGGAGGTTTCTTGATAGACAGGGAGGCGAACCCATTTTCATTTGTCATTGGACCAAAGAAAAGCAATCAAGATTCTCAGCCAATCTGATCTTTGGTGGGTCCTCAAACACTGGTTTTAGAAGCTAGGGTTTTTAATTCCAGTTGAACTACGTATTTAGTCAAGTCTTTTACTGTAGTTGTTTGGTGAGCCCTCTGTAAGGAATTCCATCCCTTGTCCACCATTTTAGCTACATTGTCCGTATTGGAATTCAGTTGCATTACAATGAATTACAACAATTCAAAAATCTCACGCACAACTAATTCTATCTTCTCTCAACCTTTCTCTGTTCGTCAATCTTATATACTATTTCTAGATGTCTATTACATTTAAACAAAATTTACAAGGCATAATAGTTTTTGGTATCAGAGCAAATCTGGTACTACACTTCAATGGCATAAGGCACGAGACATCATCGTATATGGAAAGAAGATTTGCTGAAGTGGATGCTCGAAATGATAGATTTGAAGAAAGGTTTTTGAAATTTGAGGGGGGATTTGAGAGCTTCAAGTTAGAAGTTGTAAATCAACTCACTCGTATGCAGGAACTGCTTGCTGTGAAGATGACTCGTATGGATCCAAAGGAAGCATCTGGAAAGGTATTTTGGGGTCTCCACCATCGAGCTCATCTAACGAAACCATCAAGGGCATTTAAGCTCTAACAAGAAGGTACCGACTAATTCTACTTTTAAGCCTCCTATATTGACTTTTTCCAAGTTCGATGGAGAAGATCCAAAGGTTTGGATCCGGAAATGTGAACGATTTCTATTATCCACCCCGTTGCACTATAACAAAAGGTTATTATAACACCAATCCATTTTGAAAAGAAAGCTGGAGCATGGTTTCAATCTTTCTATTCTTTAAAAGAAAATGTAGGGTGAGATAAGTTCATTAAAGCATTATTAACTAGGTTCTTAGAAGTTGATCAAGAGGATATGGTAGAGAAGTTCCACAAACTCCCCATTTATCAGTGGTTTAAATGGGGAGATTAGACACTCAGAGAGAATGTTTAAACTACCAGACCTACATTTTGCTAAAGAATTAGCAAAGTTACAAGAAGCCTCTATGGACTAAGAAATTCAAACCATGGCCTAATAAACCCAGCAACACACAAAACCCAACCTCAAAACGTTTCAAAACTATCAAAACAGAATTAATAAACCTAACACACATAACCCAAACTCTAACCTCTCAAACCTATCAAAACCGATCCCAATAGCAAGCTATCCAACAAAGAAATCACTAGAAACCATTCATATCAAAAGACTCAGACCAACTGAAATGAAAGTAAGAAGAGAGAAAGGCCTATGCTATAATTGTGATGAGGTCTATACGTTTAGGTATCAATGTTATAAGATTTTTTTTTTTTCATGTTTGAAGGTGATGGTGATAGTGAAATTACAATTGAAGAGGTTCTCAAGGAAACCGAGATTTTACTAGAGGAAAATGAAGAGGAAGAAATTAGGCCCAGTTTGACATTGTTTTTCCAGCTGTTTTTGGGGCCAAAAATGATTCCGGACCAAAGACAGGATGCTTGATAAAATCGCGGAAAATTGTTTTTGGTTACTTTTAGCTTCTCCCAACTGAGTTTTTGAAAATGTACAAATACATGTTTTTGGATTTTAGTTTATACTTTTAGAAAACGCGCTACAGTGATATTAAATGAAATTTTATTAACTTTCCAACTTTGTCCTTTCTTTTAACAAAATTTACCAAAAAAATTTGGGCTTACATTGCTGTACAAAAAATTGTTATCATAACTGTACAAAAATAAATGGGGCTAATTAATTCAATAAAGTAGAATAAAAAAGAAATAAAGAAATAAAGTAGAATAAATAAATAAATAAATAAATAAATAAATAATAAATAAATAAATAAGGCTAATTAATTCAATAAAGTAGAATAAAAAATGAGGCTAATTAATTCAATAAAGTACCATAATTATATAACACTTAACACTAAACACAAATAAACAAGAAAAATATAAAGTATAGTACATTAACACAATTTAGATGTTTATGTCTTTTTAGTAATTTTACACACTTACAACATTTTTTACTTCAGTTTACCAACACATTGAAAGTACCATAATTATATAACACTTAACACTAAACACAAATAAACAAGAAAAATATAAAGTATAGTACATTAATACAATTTAGATGTTTATGTCTTTTTAGTAATTTTACACACTTACAACATTTTTTACTTCAGTTTACCAACACATTGAAATTACTTTTAGTTCTCACAGCACTTTTGAAAATTAGTTTACCAAACACTCAGTTGATTCTTCCCACAACAATTCTAAAAGCACTTCTCCCCACAGCACAACAATACCAAACTGGGCCTTAATATATCTAACCCTGCCTTGACCAGACACATTGGAATTCAAACAATTAAACTAAGAGGAAGGGTCAAAAACCAATATGTGACTATTTTGGTGGATAGTGGGTCTACCCAAAACTTCCTTGACCCTTAAACAACCGAGCTCATGGGGTAGAGGTAGAAGACACACATGTATTGTGGGTAGCAGTTGGAGGGGGTGGCAGAATCAATAGTAAGGCAAGGTGTCCAGTCTTTACATGGTCAATGCAAGGGGTGGAGTTTACCACTTAGATGAGGTTGCTAACTTTGGGTGGTTGTGATTTGGGATGACAATTTCACCTGCATCAGGGGACACCCGCCCGAACCCGACCTTATATGGCAGGGTTTGGGTGGTGAATTTATGACCCATGAACCCTTATAAATAAAAACCAACGGTCCGTTGTGTTTGGTACGGGTGCGGTTTGGAAAAACAAACACGCGGGGGAACCCACGAACCTGTATAAATAAAATCTATATGTTATTATGTGACTTAAATTAGTCGGTAACCTTATTTGATATAGATTCCTATTTTTTCTCTACCTATATTATAAATTTGTGATTATAGGATCTTTTTGGAGATAAGTCTCTTTTAAGAGTTCTTTAGATGTAATAAAGTTTGGGTTTTGTGAGTGATTCTAAGACACTCTTTTGTAATCTCCATTGATCATAGTAAATTTATTTTCATCTCCGCTCGTGGATGTAGGCTTTACGTTGAACCACGTAAATTTCTATTGTTCTGATGTGCTTTAATTTTGCTTTATTATTTTGTGTCTTGACAATTTTCACATAAACTGGTATCAGAGCTCTAGGTTCTTGATTAGCTCATTGGGATCCATTATTGAGCGTTTGGTTGATTTGACTGTCAAATCTTTTAGGTTGTGTATATGTCAAAAAAAAAAAAAACCTTTGTTTTGGGGCAAATTTGAGATTGAGGAATTTGATAGAAGAAATAATTTTGGCTTTTGGCAAGTGAAGATACGAGCCTTGTTAACTCAACAAGGGCTGGTCAAAGCACTCAAAGGGAAAAAGAAGTTGCCTGAAAACATGCTTGAAGAAGAAAGAGACGATATTATGTAGAAAGCTTTTAGTGCAATCCTATTGTCGTTGTCGGATGTAGAGTTGTATGAGGTGTCTGATGAGAAAACTATAGAGTCATTGTGGAATAAGCTGGAAAGCTTATATATTACCAAATCCCTCTCCAACAGACTCTATTTGAAGCAGCGATTTCAAGGTATTCGTTTGTCAGAAGGTAAGTCCGTTTAAGACCATGTAAATAAATTTAATAGAATTGTTCTGGATTTAAAAATATTGATGTGAAATATGATGATGAAGATTTAGCATTCATTTTACTATATTCGTTACCTTCCTTGTATGAAAATTTTGTTGATGCTATGATGTATGGGAGAGATACACTTGGTTTAGAGGATGTTAAATCATCTTTGAATTCGAAAGAATTTTAAAAAAGTGTCTGAAAATACGAATGCAAATTAGGCTAATTGTTTGATGGTTAGAGGCAAAGACAAAAAAATCTTTTGGCTGTAATAGAAACAATTTTTTATCTAAGGGGGGTGTATTAGATTAGTATTTTTAAAGACTTTTAAAGTTTTTTAATGACTTGAAATGTTTGTGTATTCAATACAGACTTTTAAAGACCTTTAAAAGTCATGAGGTATTCAATATAGACTTTTATATATTTTTAAAAAGTCTATAAAAGTTACAGGGAATTCAATAAAGACTTTTTAAAGTCCGTAAAAGTCCAGAGATATTAAAATTTTAATGACTTTTATTGAATTCATATATTCAATGACTTTTGTAGACATTTGGGTTAGAGGTATAAATACCAAACCTCACAAATTCTCTTCCACTCTCCCATAAAACTTTTGAAAACTTTTATTTGAGAAGAAAAAACCCATCACTTTTCTAGAAAAAAAAAATGTTTCAACTGGAGAAAGCCAATTCGACCTTCCACTTAACCCTATCGTCCACAGTTGATCGGTGATAATTTCTTAGTAATTTCTCTCTCTCTCTCTCTCTCTCTCTCTTGTTAATTTGTGATTAATTTTATGTTAGTGAATTAGGGTTTTGATCCTTGATTTTCTATTGTTTTGACCGTGTTTACTTTAGGGTTTTTACTTTTTGTTGTGTTTGCTTCTTATTAGGGTTTGATCTTTTGATCATGCTTGCTTATTATTTCTAGTAATGTTTTTTTTTCCCTTTTGCTAGCATATAAAATCAAGACAGTCATAATATAATAAAAAACGAGAGTATTTTGGGTTATAGTAGAATTTCTTAAGGTACTTTGTTAAAGTTAATATTTTTATTGTTTTAGAAACATTTGGTGCTTTGTTTCGGTGTCCTAATTCATTGTATTTACATTTGATGTTAAATTTCCTGATTGATTGTCTGTAGTGATTCTACTTTACATCATTTGAATGAGGTTTTTTTTTAATTACACAAAATCTTTGAAAATATATACTACCAAATTTTTCCAACTTGCAAAGTTTATTCACCGTTGACATATTAGAAAAAGAAATTTCACAAAAAAATTGAAAAAATGAAAAAATGAAAAAGAAAACTGACGAATTTGAGGGGTTGATTTGAGTTGAGAGAATCAAATCCTTAAGAAAAATATCAATAAAAAAAATTGAAAATTCCCTTTAAAACGTGTCTACTAAACCTTGAGGGAGGGGGAATAGGTTTTAATCAAGTCAATTACCAATTTTTCATGATAAGTTAATATTAAAGATTCACTCAACAAACAAACAAATAAAATCAAGGGTAAAGTGCGGAAATGTAAAGAACACATAATATATACGTGGAAACCCTCCAACTAGGAAAAACCATGGGCTAGTGTGCTAACCACACACGATCACAGAAATCCACTATATGAATAAAAGGTTACACCCTCAAGTGACACTTGGACTCTCACTCTCGACAACCTCAGGTTATGGACACTATCACTCGCCACTCTTTGTTAAATCCCTAGTGATATCCCCTGATCCTTTACTCTTGGCGTGAGCACCTCCCACTCTGCCCCTCGGGTCTTTTACAGTGGCACTTGACCAATTGCTTGCCAACCCTCTCTTGGTTACAAGACTTGAATTGCTTGTGCACTACACACCAATAGCCACAAGACTTAATTCTCAATGAAGAGATCAACAACTATGTGAATATGTAAAAATATTCTAAATGCAAATAATGCTAGGCAAAACACTAAATGCTTATCTAAGAATTTAAAAATGTCACTAAGTACAATTCCTAGATATCAATGTCTAAATGAATGCTCATAAAGACCTAACTAGATATAGATAATGAATGCTCATAAAGACCTAACTAGATATAGATATGTAATATAATATCCTAGTTATCAAACAAAGTCATTTCAACACAAGTTGTCATTAAGCATGTCATGACCATTAAATGCAATCAATATGACCTAATTAGCTAGAGGAAAATATGACCTATATGCCAGCTATCAAAATACAACAACCCAAACATTAACAACAATCTTTACTTGTAATAAAAATCCTAATCTAGAGGCATACAAGTCCTACAAGAGATATCTTATTAAACTAGAACACAAGAATGATGAAGATGGTGTTCTACTTACCAAGTTACATGTGTTGATGAAGACCATTACTTAGAAACATCCTAGATGAAGCTAGATGATGTTTATTTCATGAAAGAATGATGGGTGTTTGGGTTTCGATAGTTAAAGAAGCAAGCTTGGTGCTTTCTCTCACTAAGGGAACTCTTTCTCTCACTAAGATCTGGAATTTCAGAGTTCTAGGTCTAAATAGGTGAGAAGATAACATATATATAGGCACAAGCAAAACAGTGTCGTTTTGATAAAATTCTACCCAGATCTGCATAGTGCGCGGGTTCAAACCCGCGCAGTGACCCGCGCTATGCCGCTCAAATGTCCGTGCAATGACCTAAAACTGAGAGATGGAAAGTCCCTAACCAAGCTAGTGCATGGGTATTGTGCGGGTAGCCTACCCATGCAGTAAAGACACCAAAGGTCTCTTATCGCGTTAAAAAGAGCACACCACCGTGCATGCGTGAACGTATCCGATCAAGCAACGAAATACGAATTAAACACACAGCAAACACACTTATCACTAAGAATGAAATGCATGATGACACATGCAACAACCAAAAACATGTAAGTGTGTGTGTATATAATAACAAATGCATGTCAATGTAAATGCATATATATTAAATGTGAGTGTATGCAACTAAATCTCTTCGATAAGAAATAAGCACAAGTGAACTACCTCTTAAAGCTCACTGGAATCTTGGACGTTTGCTTTCAAAAGCCTAAGCTACCCATTACACATTGAATCCCCAATGTGATTTGTCATGAAATAAGTCAATCCTAAAATTGAGGTTCTTACAAAAATTAATCAAGAGTTTAGTAAATAAATATAATCTCAATCATCTCAGCTAAGAAAAAGAGAAAGAAAATCAAATTTCTAAGGTCAAAGCTTATGGACTCCACCACAAATGCTACAGTGATGTAATGTTTTGGTTTGTTGCTATGTTTGACTTAAACCCTGGTAATGTTATTTTTAATAATATGCTTCAATAAAATTGAAATGAAGTGTTTTTTCTAGGTACAAGAAGTGTTTACAAATTTGTTTGATTTGCATAATAATAATTTGATAAATCTAATTTTGGTAAAGTCTTGTCTTCAATTTTGTGATTGTTTCACTTTACTCCACCTAGCTTAGATTTTAGTCACATTTGGTTCTTTCTTTAGTTGTCTTGATTCATTGTATTGACAGTTGATGTTCCTGATTGACTGTCTGATGTGATTCTATTTATACTCGATAAACTCTTTATTTAGTTCCTAGAAAACCGTTTGAAAATCATTTGAATTGAACTGCCTTCTCTTTTTTGTCCCAAGAAAATTGAGATTCTTACATTGGTTTAGCCAAAAGAATAGTAATTAGAGTTTGCTAAGATGATCGTCTGATTTTAATTAATAAAAGCATTTTTTTCATTTAAAAGTTTTTAATTAGGTCTGACTATTTTTTAAATCGTTTATCACATTGCATTTACAATCTAGGAATATTATTAATGGGAGTTTCACATCAAGAAAATGAAAAAAGAAAGGGAAACGTTGTAGAAAAAAACAAAGTATGGGCGTTGGAAAAGAGTAATGAGTTGCTAAAACTCATGGTTGATGTTGCAACTCATGGATGGCGTGATAGTAATGGTGTAGAGAAAATCGCACAACGGAAGCGTAAATTTAGGGTTTGAAATATTTTTAAAAATTTTCTTTTTAATAGAAAGAACCTTAACCCTAGATTTATTGATGTATATTAAAAGTATCGTACATTTTTCTCGTGACGATTGAACTAGTATCGAATTGAATCCGTAAGATCTTCAAATCCAATCACGAACGTGAATCACCTAGGAGTGTGGGCTCTCTTTTCTTTAAATACCTGAGGATGGAAACAAACAAAATCTTTTTCTTTGTTAGTCACAATAATCCTCCAAAAGAAAATCCAAAAACATCCGGTCACTTGTGAATTATCAATCTACTTGATTGAAACTCGCGTGAACCTAATTCAATTTTGTACACAAAACTCTTTTGATGTAAATGATACTATTATACTATCGAAAACAAAAACGTTTCCCTTTTTCTCTTCTTGGCCGAATTCACATTCTATATCTATTAGTTGATCGAATTTTGTCTAGAGCAAAAAAACTAAATTTTTCTCTCTCAAAATTGTCTCTTAGAAAATACTTAGCTTGACCGAAATTTTCACTCATAGAAATTAGGGTTGGCCGAAAATATGGAGGTTATATATATATGATCACAAATCCTTCCCTAAGAAGAATTTACTTGGTGGGCAAGAATCCTTTCCTTATGTGGATTTACTTGGTGACCAAAAATCCTTTTTAAAAAAAGAATTCTATTCTAAACCAAGAATCCTAATCCAACTCATTAGTGTATTTTTATTTATCTACTTATCAAATATAATCTTTAATATTAATTATCCTACCAACAATAGTATAATATTAGGAGACTTTCTCCTATTAGGAAAAATATTTTGACTTTTAATTAAATAATTAATTAATTACCAAATTAATTAATTTTTATTTAATTAAATAATAAAATAAAAAACAATATAATAAGCTATTTTATATATCCTTGCCACCCAACACCTATACATGAGCCAAATATTATTTTTCCTATTTTATTAAATCCATTGGACTTTTATAAGAAGTCCACATGTGAATTAAACTCATTCTTACTAAAAGAAACAAGTCCACATACCTTAATACAATTCTAGATGAACCCATAAATTGATTCGGTAGAATATATCAAGTGATCCATGCAAGTTCGTGTGGATTGGAGATCTTGACGGGCTATCTAAATTTAAGCTCCAATAGATATAAGCTAATCACAATCAACAAATGATTCATTTAGGTCCGATCTATTAATTTTAATTCATTCCACTAAAGAACTAAAATTGAACTCTTAAATAAAGATATAATAAGTTAATATTGTTCATTCATACCCTAGACAATCTTAATGGAGATAGTGTGTCCTCGTGAAGAATATCAGTAATCGTCAAGAGCTCCTATACTGCCTATAGCTCTCCAAGTTACCATATTTACTCATATGACCATATTTTGAACTTGGATATTTTGACTTGTTCAGGAGCCATGTTTCAATAGACACTATTAAAAACTTAAAGTTAAAATTTAATATCCAATACTCCAAAATATCAATATGATGGGATTCTACTCGTCTTTAATAAATAGGGTCACGATGTCCATATCTATAAATGAAGTCCTCTATCGATTAACAAATGAATACCACAAAACTATCGAGGATAGACTATGTTATATAATCGTACTCATTGATAGCTCAAATAACACTTGCAACCATAAGTCCATCATTTATCTCAGGATTGAGATAGACTCTTCGATTGCCTTCAAGTGAAAACTTTTATCCATTAACGGTTCTAGATAAAGTATTTCACCGTGATCCATTTCAATGCACCCAGTGCACTAGATTCTTTTGCCCAAAGACACCACACTTTGATGATTTTAGACTCATCATAACACATTTGATCCAACTCAAATGCCATCAAAGAATCTACAACTTTGACAAGATAAAGACGTCCAACCTTTATCTTAAGTTGTGAATATTATTCAAGACTAACTAAAGAATTATGTCTACCTCATATATATCTAGATGTATGAACAATTCTTTTTTTCTCATAGTCTTTTGACCTTATGATTATTTACTTTTGACAATTATAATAATTAAACTATAAATGTTATAAGATTTTTTAAACTAAAAATCACTTTATTAATATGAAAAGATTGTCAAATACATTATTATACTCTTGCTATCGAGCATAATCCCAACAAATGGTTTATTGAGCAAGATAACCGTAGAAAGAAATATACTCCCAACTCTTAGTGAAAAGCTCAGATGTCAAAAGACTTATCCCCAATATCTAAGCTGTTGAAATGGTTTAAGCAACGATACAATAACTTTTCTCAACTTATACGCCATAGCTCTGGGTTTGGATGGGATCCTATCACAAAGAAATTCACTATAAGTGAAGAAGTATGGGAGGATTACTTAAATGTAAGTTTTTTTTTTTAATTTGAAACAATAATAGTACAAATTATTGATGTGTATGTTTCATGTGTTAACACTTATTATTTTGTTTTTTTTAATAGTAGCATCCTACCCATAAAAATTACCGCACAAACATTTTCACCGATTATGAAGATATAAGAATTGCAATTTGAAATGGAACTGCTATTGGAAGACACTCGATTGGACTAGGGGATGACACTGATGCGAGAACATTTGGGGCAGAAGAAAATAGAGATGGTGGTTTAGATGACTTGATATATGATCTTGGTACCGAGATATTCGTAACTGATCAACAAGAACCTATATATCAGTCTCCATCTCCCAGGAACTCTACTTTACCATTACCCTCTCAGCACATGAATTCAGAATTTCCTCCAGCAATTAGAAAACATAGTAGAACTGAATATGAAGGAAATTCGAGCTCATTTGAGACCAAAAATACTCAACCAAGTGCTAAACACAAGCTCACTCATACAATTGACAAGCCCAATCATACTATTGATTCAATTGCCACAATAGAGCATAGTTCTTGGGATCTTATCAAGGAGATTCCAAAGTTAGATAATCGTGCTCGTTTCAAGGCGCTTAAGTTGCTCAATACTCGAGCAAAAAAGTTTGAGTTCTCGAAAATGACACATGAACAACGTTCTGAGTGGATATTTTATGAATTGACAGAATGAGTGATTCTTCTAAAGATGATCAACTTGGTTTTTGAAATTATGTTCCATTTGATTAAACTTTTGGAATTGTGATAATGTTTGAATTGTTATTAACAATGATTTATTTTACTATTTTGAATTAGCAATGCATCCTGTTTTTGAGTTGTTAATTGATTGTATCGATTTAGGAATATAATGTGATGCTGATTTGGTCCACCATACAACCATCATCTTCTTAGCTGTTAGTATTAGGCTGTTACTCATTACTTCATCTCTGAAACTTGAAGTGCAGTAGTTCTAAGTAGGTGACATGGCAATTTAGAGTATTAATATAATCATAATCAGTTATATAGAATTAGTAAGATGATGATTTTGATTCTATTTGATTAATCGAAATTTGCATGATAACTTAAATTTAATTTATAA
Organism: Dipteronia dyeriana; assembly: GCA_032871835.1. Lineage (NCBI taxonomy): Eukaryota > Viridiplantae > Streptophyta > Magnoliopsida > Sapindales > Sapindaceae > Dipteronia > Dipteronia dyeriana. The sequence goes on along the minus strand of CM065300.1, from coordinate 57,346,248 downwards.
TCAGCATTATAGAAATTTGCTTTATTCTATCTCACTTCTAAAATATTATTTTAAGATGTCAAAGTCAATGAAAGTCCATCGATTGTCTTTGAAAGTCTTTAAAATGAATGTATATAAATGTCTATGAAAGTCTTTCATACTTTTATAAAGTCTATAAAAGTCATTAAAAATCCTTAAAGTCTACAAAAATCATTCACTTAAAAAAAGTCTTTAAAAGTCATTTGAAATCCTAATTGAATATACACCCTACTAAGTCTAGAAGTAGAAAGGAAGTTGTAATTATTGGAAGAAATAATGACACTGGAAAATTGATTGTCCGAAACTCAAAGAAAAAAAGATATAGCTTATAAATCATCTGATTCTGGTGATGTTAATGTTGTGGAAGATTATTCTAAAGATATCAGTATTGTTTTATAAGTTGTTTCTGGTTGTTTAGACAACACTTGGATTCTTGATTCGGGGTTATTCATACCGTATATGTCACAACAGGGAATGGTTTGCTACTTATCAATCTATTGATAGTGGTGTTGTTTTATTGGGGAATAATATGTCCTGCAAAAGTTGTTGGTATTGGCACAATATGAATTAAGATGTTTGATGGTATTATTATAACTTTGTATGATGTTCGACATGTACCAGATTTGAAGAAAAATCTTATTTCTTTGAGAACTAATGACTCTCAAGGTTATAAGTATTCAACTGAAGATAGAGTTTTGAGAGTTAGTAAGGGTGCTCTTATTGCGATAAAAGAAAAATTGTCTAATGGTCTCTATGTACTTCAGGGAAGCGCAGTTATTGGTGATGCAACTGTTTCGTCTCTATGAAGTCCATAATCAGATATTACTCATTTGTCGCATATGCTTTTAAGGCATAAGAGTGAGACTATGTTGACTATTTTGAGTAAACGAAGTTTGTTAGATGGTTAGAAAACAGACAAACTTGACCTTTGTGAGCATTGTGTTCATGGAAAACCATGCAGAGTTCAGTTCTCTACAACTACTCATAGGACAAAGGGCATATTGGATCCATTCAGATCTTTGGGGTCTTGCTCCTGTTGAGTCAAAAGAAGGAAAGTTATTGATAATTTTTCAGGGCATGTTTGGGTGTATTTCTTGAAAAAGAAAAATTTTGTTTTTCATAGATTCAAGAAGTGGAAAGTTATTGTTGAAAATTAGATAGGAAAAAAAAAATAAAACGCCTTAGAACTGATAATGGTTTGGATTTTTATGGGGTCAATTTAATGAGTTCTGTAAGAATGAAGGGATAGTGAGACGTTGCACTGGCAGAAAAACATCACAACAAAATGAAGTTGTAGAACGTATAAATAGAACCCTATTGGAGAAAGCACGTTGTTTGTTTTCAAATTCTAGTTTGGAAAAAGATTTTTGGGTTGAAGTTGTTAATCATGCTTGCTATTTGGTGAATAGATCTCTATCAACTGCAATTGAATTGAAGACTCCTATTGAGGTATGGTCTGGTACTCCTGTTTATTATTCTGATTTAAAAATATTTGGTTGTCCTGCATATACTTTTGTGAGTAATGGTAAACTTGAGCATAGAGCCATAAAATGTGTATTTCTAGGATTTGAGACTTGGGTGAATTATCGTTTGTGGTGTGTTGAACCAAAGTTAGAAAAATGTATAATTAACAGAGATGAGAAATTTGATGAATTTGTCATTCTGTTTGAGAAAAAAGAGTTTGTATTTGTAGATTCAGGTCATGGTATTAGTAAGCAGATGGAGTTTGAAGTTGAAGATTTTGATAAAGTGCAAGATGACACTTTAGTTCAACCAACTCAGGGTGATGTGCATAGCGCTATTGATAATGCAGAAAAAGAAAATCAACAATACAGTATAGCCATAGGGAAAGAAAGAAGACAAAATAGGCCACATCAATGGTATGGATATGTAGATTTAGTTTCTTTTGCATTGAATGTTGTAGAAACTATTGAAATTCATGAACCTTCCACTTTTCGGGGAAGCTGTCAGTGGTACTGAATGTTCTCAATGAGCTATTGTAATGAGTGAAGAAATTGAATCTTTTCACGAGAATCGAACTTGGGAATTGGTGAAACCGCCTAAGGGTCAAAAGATTATTGGTTGCAAATTGGTCTTCAAGAAAAGAGAAGGAATCTCAGAGGTTGAAGCTGATAGGTTCAAACCACATTTAGTTGCAAAGGGCTACAGTCAAAATGAGGGTATATACTTTAAAGAAGTTTTGTCACCGGTTGTAAATCATAGCTCTATTAGCGTGTTGCTTGTCATGGTTGCTATGTTTGACATGGAATTAGAACAATTTAATGTAAAAAAAAAGACTTTTCTTCATGGTGAGCTTGAGGAACAAATTTTTATGCATCAACCGGAGAGGTTTGTTGTTCAAGAAAAAAAAAAGATCATGGCTGTTTACTGAAAAAATCATTATGTAGTTTGAACCAGTCTCATCGGCAATGGTACAAGCAATTTGATACTTTTTATGGTTGGTCATGGTTACTCACGAAGTGATTATAACAGTTGTCTGTATCATAGGAAACTCTCAGACGGTTCTTTTATTTATTTACTGTTGTATGTTGATGACATGCTGATTGTTGCGATAAATAAAAGTGAGATTAATGGATTGAAATCTCAACTTATTGGTGAATATGAGATGAAATATTTGGGTGCAGCGAAGAAAATTTTGGGTATGAAAAATCACAGGGATAGAAAAGCGGGCAAGTTATTTTTGTCACAAAAAAATTATATAGAAAAAATTCTTGAATTCTTTGGTATGAAAGATTCTAAACCTGTAACACTCCACTGACTGCACATTTTAAACTTTCATCAGATTTGTCACCAAAGTCTAAGGATGAGCTGGAGAAAATGTCTCAAGTTCCATATGCTGGTGTTGTTGAGAGTATGATGTAAGCTATGGCTTGCACTCGTCATGATATTTCACATGTTGTCAGTGTGGTTAGCGAATTCATGAGTTCTCTAGGAAAAAATTATTGGGAAGCTGTAAAATGGATTTTTCAATATATGGAAGGTAATGTAGATTTAGGTTTGGTATTTAGAAAATATAATACAACCAATAATATTATTGGATATGTGGATTTTGATTATGCAGGTGATTTAGATAAAAGGCGAGCTCTGACAAGTTATGTCTTCACACTATCGGGTTGTGCCAATAAATGGAAGGCTAATTTACGGTCTATAGTTGCTTTGTTTACTATAGAGGCAGATTATATGGCAGCAGTTGAAGCAGTGAAGGAAATTATTTGGCTTAAAGGTTTGGTTTGTAATATGGGTTCATAGCAGGATTCTACATATGTATTTTGGGATAGCCAGAGTGCGATACATTTGACAAAAAATCTTATGTATCATGAGAGGGTCAAACATATTGATGTTAGATATTACTTTATTCAGGAGATTGTATCTCATGGAGCAATTATAGTCAAGAAAATTTCTACAGTAGAAAATCCAGCTGATACGTTGACTAAGCCTATTCTTGTGCTCAAGTTCAAGAGCCGATTGGACTTGATTTGTGTTTGCAATTTGTGATTTACCCTAACGGGTTTGTTGGAGGATATGACGGACTGAATTCTACTCAGTTTTAAGCCAATGTGGAGATTTGTTATTATATGGCTTAAATTAGTCAGTAACCTTATTTAATATAGATTCCTATTTTGTCTCTACTCATATTATAAACATGTGGTTATATGATCTTTTAGGAGATAAGTCTCTTTTAAGAGTTCTTTGGATGTAATAGGGCTTTGGGTTTTGTGAGTGATTCTGGGACACTCTTTTGTAATCTTTATTGATATAGTGAATTTCTTTTCATTTCCGCTCTGTGGACGTAGGCTTTACGCTAAACCAAGTAAATTTCTCTTATTCCGCTTTGCTTTTATTTTGCCTAATTATTTTGTGTCTTGACGATTTTCAAAACATTATATAATATTTATTATCTAAAATATTATAAATTTAAACTCTAATGGAACTTTTTTAACCATGTAGATAATAAAATATAAAAACTTCACTCATTCTAAGTTTGAGAATTACAATTCTCAATTCTCTTTTATATATAGCTAATGGTACAACCTTGCACTTTTGTTTTTTCAAAGTGGGACTTTTGAAAGTCCTATATTCCCACATTGAAAAAATAAGAGTGCAAAGTTCTACCATTAGCTATATATATAATTGAGTTTTTCTCTCGTATGCATATAACTATAAGTATACTTATAGCGCACTTATCTACCTTATCATTTTTTGTCAAAACAAGCAGTGTGTTTGGGTCAACTAATGCTTACATGGCAAAAAGTGATGATGTGGATAAGTATGATATAAGTATGTTCATAGTTATATGGCTACCAGAGAAAAACTCATATATAATGTGCTTTGCCTCTTGTCTTTAATACGAAACACACTTGAAATGAGTTGAAGTTTTTACTCTATTAAGTGTTTTTAATCTTTAAAATTATAATATTTCATATATTTAAATAATATAAAAATATTATTCAAAAAAAAAATAGCAGGTTTGCGAGCGTGACCCATGGACCCGTTTAGTTTCGCGGGTTCATAGGTGGGTGAGTGCCCCCAAAATCCGCGGGTGAAACCCGCTTGTGAACCCGTTTATTTTCATGGGTTTGTGGGCGAGTTTGGGTGACACAAAGTTTCACGGGTACGGGTTTGGATTTTACAAAACTCGTACGGATTGAATCTGTTGCCATCACTAGTTATGATGCAATGCTTGGTATGCAGTGGTTTAGGGTAATTGGACCTTTAATGCTAGATGCAAAGCAATTGAGTATCCGATTTATGAGGCAAAATAAATGGATAACATTGCAAGGAATTAAGGAAGAAAGTAAGCTTACGTTAATGGCAAGGAAGAATGTTGCTGGACAGCTAAAGAATGCTCAATTGAGAGTTGAACCGCTTGTGCAGCTTTATTCCTTAGAGTTTGTGAAGAAGATGTTGGTGTCTATACCCTAAAACTTGTAATATGTAAATGTTATAAAAACATGAATAAAAGAAGTTAATTTTTTATTATATAAATATTGATTTATTAACTTCCGTAAGCTTATATCATGTGTGCAAACATCCAAGATTGTAGGATATAATCTCAAATTGAGTATATGATTGTCATATAATAAAGGATTCAGTTTGAGACGTGCAATCTAAAGAGTCCGTAGAGAGTAAATAAAGTTAGGTACTTTGTTTGTGGCTAATCTACAGTTGCGGTCCATCCTGTAATGCACAGTGGTCTTATCATAGACTACTCAGTAGTGACGTGGAAATGAAGACACCTTATATGATGAAATCATATAGGACAGGGCCACGGACTATATGAATCTCTCACCGAATTCCGTTAAATGAAGAGATTCATGTATATCGGCAAATGATGACTATATATGGGTGATCTTAATCCTAAGTGTCTTACTGACTCCTTCAGGTTGGATTGTTGTCTGAGTAATATTCCTGATCAATAGCTTTGTATCTAAGAGTCACGGTTTATATTGTGGTTAGGAAGGTTTGCACATAATAGAGGAATCAACTCCTTCTTCCAAGAAGTAGATGAGTAGTTCATTTAAAGGTTGATTCGGTGCTTGGACAATTAAGAGCGTTCTCCTTCTTTCATAATGGAAGATATGATATAATTGTTCATTAGAGAATCAATGGTAATTAAAGGAAAAGATATAGTTAGAGAGGTATAACGGACTTTATGGCCTAGCTCTAATTATGAACTACTCGTGGATGATCATATCATACGTAATAATTATATCGATGGACATTGAGATTTCAGTCTGTGTAATACATCTGCAGTTTCGAGAGTGCAACATCGAGTTTTTAGTGGAGTAACTCCAAGTTTAATAATTATCTAATATTAATCGAAGGGTTAAATTAATATTTCTAAGTATTATTGGAGCTCAAAGTTGTTGGTTAATTAGGTCTCATAACTAGCCTTTTATGATTATTGATAACATGGGTCACGGTTAATTAATTATGTTACAAAAGTGACACAAATAAATTCAGAAAAATAATTAAATAATAAGATTATTTGATTATTATATTAATAATTGAATTATATTAATAATTAAGAATTATTAATTATTTAATTATTAATAGGAGGTTACAGGTTTGAACCATGGCCAATACAAAAGGATTAAAAAATAATATAGATTATTTCAATCCTATAGGTCACAGGTTCAAGTCTTAGTGGTGACTAAATTAAAATAGGATTTAGAATCCTATTTTGACTTGGACTACTAAACCCTAGGATCTTTATATATATAAATAAATACATACTAGGAAACAAAAGTATGTTACCTAATACCCAATACATAGGGTGCAGCCAAAAGAAAAAAGGAAAAAGAAAAGTTTTATTTTGTTCTTCTTTTGGGAGACGGCTGAACATATAAGGAGAAGGCAATGTGTTGTCTTCTTGTTCTCTATAACCCCCGTCTAGTTCTGTATGTATCTGTGATCGCAGATCATAACTATGTATCTGTGATCGCAGATCATAAATCTGAAGGCTTTGTGGTGAAATCAAAATCAAATTTTCAAGAGAACAATTAAATATACTTTATTTTTTTTTATACGTGTATATACAAAGATCGGTTCCGAAAATATGTTTTCTAAAGGTAAAGTTTAGAAACATATATATATTCCGCTCAATTTTTATCAAAACCCTAATTTTTCCTTACAGAAGATTAGTGAAGTGCCAAAGGAATTGAAGGAAAATTTAGATGCCTTCTCCGATATTTTAGCTGAACCCAGTTCATTACCTCCCAACCGAACTCAATATCATCACATTCCTTTTTTACCTAACAGTAAACCCATCAATGTAGACAACGATTTGTATAAAAAACGTAGATTGAGAGGATAGTGAAATAGATGATAGACAGTGGAGTGATTCGCCTAAGAAACAATCCATTTGCTTACCCATCCTCTTAGTCAAAAGAATAATGATGATACTTGGTGGTTTTGTTTGGATTATGAGGAGCTCAACAAAATCATCATTAAGGACAAGTTTCTCATCCTAATGATTTATGAGTTACTTGATGAACTACATGGAGCGATGAGTTTTCATTAAATTGGACCTAAGACATCAAATTAGGGTGGGAGAAGAAAATGTTCACAAGACAGCCTTCAGGACACATCAAGGCCACTAAAAATTCAGGGTTATGCCTTTTGTATTGACTAATGAACCAGCAACTTTTCAGTGCTTGATGAATGAAATCTTCCAACCCTACCTTAGAAAGATGGTACAGGTATTTTTCAATGACATTTTGGTTTAAAGTAGGAATATGCAAGACCACATTGAACATCTCAAGATGGTCCTATCAATTCTCCAACAACACCAACTCTTTATAAAAAAAAAAAGAAGTAAATGTAAATTTGGAATGGTTGAGTTAAAATACTTAGGCTTCATCTTCTCATCAGAAGGAGTAGCAGCTGACCCAAAGAAAATTCAATGGATGATGGATTGGCCTCAACTTACAACTTTAAAGGCTTTAAGGTGATTATTTGGTTTGACAGGTTATTTTCAAAGTTTGTCCAAGGTTATGGCATTATAAGTTGGCCACTGACCGAACTACTAAAAAAAATGGGTTTAAATGGGGGGAGACAGCTAGTAGAACTTTTAAGGTTCTTAAGAAAGCCATGACTACCCCACCAATGTTGGCATTGCCAGACTTCTCACAACCCTTAATAATGGAAATTGATGCTTGTGACACTGGAATAGAAGCCGTTTTGATGCCCTCGCATACATCACCAAGGCTCTACCTCCTAAAAAGCTTGGACTTTCAATATATGAAAAAGAATTGTTAGCTATAGTGTACGTGGTTCAACAATGGAAGCCCTATTTGTATGGAAACAAGTTCACTATCAAAACAGACCACCAAAGCCTAAAATTCTTTATGGAATAAAAAATATCCACATTGTTGTAACAGAAATGGTTTTTAAGCTACATGGGTTCAAATATGAGATTTCGTACAAGAAAGGTTGTGATAATGTGGTAACCGACGAGCTGTCTAGAGCAATGCAGCTGGGGGAAGGAGCATTATTGGCAATTACCATATCCAAACCAGCTTGAATTCATGAAGTGTTGGATAGTTACCAATAAGACCCAATTGCTACATCTGTGATTACTGAACTGATGGTAAAACCAATCTACATAGGCTGTAATGGGTCACTTAGAGAAAAACTCAAAAAATAGGCACATTTTTCTGCCATGGGAGGACATTCGGGAATCAAAGGCACCTGAAAAGGTTACAACAATTTTTCTATAGGGGATCGATGAACAAGGATGTGATTGCTGAAGTGTTAGGATGTTCTGTGTGCCAACAGTGTAATTGTGAACACATCACGAGCCCTGGCCTACTGCAACCACTACCTAAAGCAACCTTTCAATGGCAAAACATTGCAATGGATTTCGTTGAAGGACTTCCTACTTCACTAGAGAAGGACACTAGCTTAGTGGTGATAAACAGGTTTACCAAGTGTGCTCATTTCCTTACCGTAACACACCCCTATTCTGTGGCTCAAGTAACTAAAGTGTTCTTTGAACATAGTCATAAGCTACATAGAATTCCTTCCACAATTACCAATGACCGAGGCAAAACATTCACTAGTTCGTTATGGCAAAGCTTAATTAAACTTGTGGGTACGGTTGGGTAAAAAACCAGTGAACCGAACCGAACCGATCCGATCATTTTTTTTTTCGATTTTTTAATGTTTTCTGGTTCACTTCGATTCACATTTTGAAAATCCGACCATTTTGGTTCGGTTTCCAGTTCAATGTCTCGAACCGAAAAACCGAACTAAGGTCCAACATATATATAAAAAAACCTAGTTTATTTTCCTCCATCAGTAGCCTTTACACCCACCACACATAAACCCTAGATTTTCTCTCAAATCTCTCATCGCCACTTGTCATACTCCACTCATCTCCGGTCACTCGTCCTTCGCCACTCATATATCGTCGTTCCTCATCCAACACTCGTCCTCTACTCGCGTCAACTTCCTCCCATTTTTGTGATTTCATTGTTTTTCTCCCTCATGTTCTTCTCCCACTGACAGTCAACTTCCTCCGCCACCGCTGCCTTGCTATTATGGCCATTTTGATTTCTTCACTATAAATCAGTTTTAGATTTTTTCCTCTTCTTTTTTATTTTATTTTTATTTCCTTTTCTATGCTCTTTTAATGGGTTGTTGATGATCTTACTAGTTCTGTATTCATGTTCTTACTTCATGTGTGTGTATAGCGTTGTCTTGATGTCATCTTATACATGTTCTAACTTTTGTGTTTCATCGTGATTTCTGTACTTCATAAATTTTCTCTTTCGATTTCCACATAATCAAACACTTTACTAGAAAAGATTAATTTATGAATATATATATATATATTTGTCTGTATAGTTAATTTGTGGCCTTTCAATTTATTTGACCCGATAGACTTAAAAACCGAATGAACCGAACCAAACCGATCCAATTTGGTTGGTTTCATTTCGATTTGGTTCACAAATGTAATTTTGATTAGACCTGTTCACTTTTTAAAAAAACCAAACATTATCGATTTTTTATCGGTTCTATAGAAAATTGAATCGATTCATTAAATACACACCCCTATTGGTGGGGACAAAACTATGCTTGAGCACAGCTTACCACCCATAGACTGATGGTCAAAGTGGGAGACTCAATTAGTCTATAGTGAATTACCTATGATGTATGGCAGTAATAAGACTTGGGAAGTGGGTTTGTTGGTTTGCTATGACGAAATGGTGATATAACACCAATTACAGCACTGCTCTCACAACGATCCCTTTGAAGCACTTTATGGCTATAAACCCTTAATTTTTCTTTCACAACCCTAGAAATTAACTCACTGGAGACTAGAGAATTTGCTAATGAAAGAACCAAAGTTCAATCGATACTTAATGAGGCTCTATGAGACCATCTTAAATCCAAGAATAAATGACTTTAATTGAAGGGAATCGACGAGATCTTCTAAAGTCAAAACCTTTGGTGTTGAGTACGAACTTTTTCGGCCAAATTCCATTTAGGCATCGAAATCGTAGTTCTTTTCTTTTTGAGAAATTTATTTTTAGTTATAAGTTGACTTTGAAAAAGTATAATCGCCTACCGTTAATTCCAGCTTGTTTCTGATCGTAAGTATATTTTATTTCCATAAATTTTGTGATTTCGTTATTTGGGCTCAAAAAATAAATAGCACTTTTTGAAGGTGACGTTTAAACACTGTCATTGTTTTAATATCTTATGTTTAAAAGGTACAAAATATGGTGAACGGATAAAAATGCCCCCAATAGTTGTTTCATCAGAATCTTTCATTCATTTTTTTACAGTGAGAGTTATGAAATAGAGAGAGAAAGTTTCATTGAAACTCAGGCGCTACGCAGACGCATTCGAGGGTCGAGCTCCCCGCCCAGCTCGCAGGGGGCAGCACCCCCGAAACTTTTTTTTTCTAGTCAGTACTTCAAAAAAAAAATTATCGATCCTTTGAAAAATATTCTTGATTATTTGAAAAATATTATCGATCACTTGAAAAATATTCTCGATCCTTTGAAAAAAATCTCTATCCTTTGAAAAATATTATCGATCATTTGAAAAAAATCTCGATCCTTTGAAAAATATTCTTGATACTTTGAAAAATATTCTCGATCCTTTGAAAAAATCTCGATCCTTTGAAAAAAATCTCGATCCTTTGAAAAATCTTCTCGATCAAAAAATCTCGATCCTTAAAAAAATATTCTCGATCCTTTTCAAAAAATCTCGATTCTTTGAAAAATATTCTCGATTCGATCATTTGGAAAAAATCTCGATCCTTTGAAAACAATTCTCGATCCTTTGAAAAATATTCTCGATCCTTTGAAAAAAATCTCGATCATTTGAAAAAAATCTCAATCCTTTGAAAAATATTCTCGATACTTTGAAAAATATTATCGATCCTTTGAAAAAATCTCAATCCTTTGAAAAAAAAACTATATCCTTTGAAAAATATTCTCGATCCTTTGAAAAATTCTCGATCCTTTGAAAAAAATTCTCAATCCTTTGAAAAAAATTCTCGATCCTTTGAAAAAATCTTGATCCTTTGAAAAATCTTCTCGATCATTTGATAAAAATTCTCGATCCTTTGAAAAAAAATCTCGATCCTTTGAAAATATTCTCGATTCGATCCTTTGAAAAATATTCTCGATTCGATCCTTTGAAAAATATTCTCGATCCTTTGAAAAATTCTCGATCATTTGACAGATGCTCGATTCTTTCAATAATAAGCCCGATCATATTAAAAAAAAATGCTCGATTTGGCTACAAATATTCTCGATTTAACTAAACATTTTTTTTCAAAAATAAAATGCTCGATCCTTTGAAAAATAAATTGTTCATACAAAAACTGGACAACAAATCATAACGAATTGATATATGTTAAACCATACAGAAATATATAAAAATATATAAACGAAGATCGCAAATATAAGTTATCTTCTTCTGCAGAATCTGGAGAGAGACAAATTTTTTGGAGAGAGAGATGAGCTATCGTTTTCAAAGTGTAGATGGAAACACAATGGGATTAAAACAAAATAGATTATTTAAGGGCAATTTGGGTAGTTCACCATAATTGGTGCATTTTAAACTTAAGTTATTAAAGCGGTGATATCACTGCAACACACATAAAAAAAGTGACATATCTCACCATTTCCTCTTCGCTATTTTTGACAATTTTCGCTATTTTTGACAACTTTTAATATATAATATCATTTCTTGTCAAACAAGGATTTGGGTTAGGATTTTTATTTTAAATAGCCTTATAAACTGAAAGACTCAGCAGTTGATTTTTTAATAAAATTTCAAAAATTGTTTCTTAATTTTCTGGTGGATTCCAGTTTCAATAGAATTTAGACGTCGGTCTAATTCTTTTTACGTTTTCATTACGTCGCCAAGCTTGACTCTTCATTGCACGAGACTAGATGAACAACTTTCGATGTGTTTTGTGGCTATCTGTTTTAGGTCGCAAGATGATAAAGCGATGCAACTGAGCTGTGGTTCAATTCCGAGGCCAATGGTCGAACTCGACTCCGGAAGATGCTATTCGAGAAGACACTTCTATGATCACTTCTCATTTTCTAGATTTCAATCCTTGAGGTCAAGGATTCTTTCACGAGAGAGCAATGTTAAATTTGAAGATCTAGGGCTACAGTAGTCGTTAGGCGATTTTTAAAGGGAGGCTCTTCTCAAATGTTGTGTTTTAGTTTTAGAAGATAAGGTTTTTAATTTCAGCTGAACGATGTTGTTTAGTCATGTCTTGGTCAAGACTTTTATTGTAGTTGTTTGGTGAGCCCTCTGTTGGGAATTCCATCCCTTGGTCACATGGCTGTTATTTTCATTTCATGTTATTTTGTCTATATTAGAATTCAGTTACATTACAACGAATATTGCAACAATCTAAAATCTCTCTCTCTCTCTCTCGATCAGTATTCAAATCGACCTAAGTAGCCAATTAAACGCGCTGCCTAGGCTATAGGCACCATCCAACTGTGGCAACAACAACCTAGATGGTTGTATTAGGCTGCGAGCGGCTAGTAGGCATTAGTCGCATTAGGTGACGATTAATCTGTTGAATTAGTTGGCGCTAGTCGCCCTAGGCGGTTTCGACAAAATCAACACCGTTGACTCTGTCGATACCTATTTTTTAAATAATACTAAATCAGTATCTCTTGAAGGGTTACACCCCAAAACGGCACCGTTTTTTGCTTCACTTTAGTGAAAACCAAATGACAGCATTTTGGTCTTCATTAAAGTGAAGCCAAAATAACTTCAGTCCCCCATCTCGATCACGACCAAATCAGTAAACCCTGATTCCCAAATCAGCAAACTCTTGATCTATCCATTCAAGTTTCAGTTGCCCAGCCCATCGTCCAACGCCGCCGTCTACTGTTGCCACGTCACCACTATCATCACTCGTCCACTCTTCGTCCATCTTGGGTTTGTATATTTGTGATTGGAATTAGATTTTAGATAGGTGTTTGTGGATTTGGATTGGTTTGTAATTGAATTTTGTCATTTTGATTGGTATTTGTGGATTTGGAAAGGATTCTGTTTGGATTTGATCATTGGATTTTATTTGTGATTTGATTTTTATGTAGAAAAAAAAATGGCCATCCGATTAATCGGCTTAGCTGCTAGACGTCCGGTCTTCGTCCGACTAGCGCTTAGTGACTACTAGAATATTGCTATCAACTAATTATATCTTCTCTCTTCAACCTTACTCTGTTCTTCAATCTCATCTATTATTTCCAGATCTTTATTACATTAAACAAAATTTAGAAGGCATAACATCTGGTTGCCATTTTAGCTGTATCCAAGCCATGAAACGACTTAACCACCTCTCTTTATTGGCTAATGGGTATTGGAGTAGTGAATGAGAAAACATGAGCATATATACTTAACTTCACTCTCAATCTCATAATAAATCTTTTTAACATTTTTCTTTTTCTTTAATTTGCTAAGCACAAACACCACATTGAATGTCGATAACAAACCAGCCTCCGCTACTAACACCACTACCACATTGTTGGTCCTTTGGAGGAGAGATTCATGAAATTGTTTACTTTAATCAGGAATGAAAATTTTGGACTCTCTCTCCCGTGTTACCATATAAAGTGTATTTTAAAAAAATAAAAATAATAAAGAATATTTTGGTAGTCGCCAGCAATCTGGTATCTTCAAAAGTCACCACAATGCCTTTTATCCTTGCTTTCCAAAATATCCGACACCACAAGTTTAATCTTTCACCGCTAAATTCTGCTTTCAAATCAAATCCTATCTGCCCTTAAAAAAAAAATCAAATCTTATCTGTCACTCACCACTCACCCAATAAAGTGGGCTTGAGAGATGACTGATGAGAGAGGCGGTGAGGCCAGTGAGAACTGACAACTTCTCAAGTCTTGATCCTTATTGTACTTCAAGGAATCTTTAATATTTTTTTATATTATAAGGATTAAAATATTATAATTTTTAATTAGTTAATTGTATTCCATATTTTATCAAATATGTCCTCTCTAGATTTATTTATAAATATCATAAAATTAGTAAATTATAAAATAATTAATAAAAACAAAAAATAAAGAAAAATACTCCTCCTTCCAATGCTTTCATCGTGTTACCGGTTGAAGTTCAGGTGTTTTCTTTTTTTGAATAGGAGTTTCGGACTTTCTTCAATGGATATAAAAAATATCGTCTAAAGTAAGGATGCATGTTTGGGGGAATGAGAATAGATATATGTCCTCTCATCCCTATCTCCACTTCCTAGACTCTTTCTCCATCCCTCCCATTTTTCCATTTGGGAAAAATGGGGATGGGGATGAGGATGTTTGGGGGGAGGTCTCCCCATCCCCATCCCCATCCCCATCCCTATCCCTAATTTCCTATTTTCCTTGTTTTTCCATGTTTTCTCGTATTCCCGGTCTTCCATTTTTCCATTTCCCTATTTAACTAAAAAATATAAATTAAATTAAAAAAAAAACAAACCTTTCATTACAAATAAAAATAACAATACATTACAAATTCAACATAAAATGTTTCAAATAATTCAAATATGTATTATAATTATATTTATATACTTTTGGGAGAAATGGGGAATTGGGGATCTCCATCCCCATCCCCATTTCAATTTAATTGTGGGGGAAATGGGGAAATGGGGCTAGGGAGAGGTCCCCTCATCCCCATCCCCATTTTAATTTGGGGATGATTTTCATCCCCCCCATTTCCCCATTTCCCCCAAAAAAAACCCCAAATGGGGATGGGGGTGCGGGGATTTGGGACATCGGGGATAAATGTGCATCCCTAATCTAAAGTCTAAACAAAGAAAAAGAAGGAAGAAATACCTGGTTTTATCTAGCAAAAATGGGTATTATCACTAAAGTCCCTATATTTTAACGAATTGTCACCTTTTTAAACATCTTTACTATATTAGTCACTTTAGTCCCTTTTTTTTCAAAATACATCACTTTAGTCCATTTGATTAAAAATTAACGGTCAACTATAACAGAATGAGTAAAAAAAAATACTATTTTACCTTTATTGTTATTTTTAAAATTTTGTCTTTTAGTCCCTCTAGTTTCAATAATAGTTGGTCAACCCATTAAAAAAATTAAAGATACAATCACACAATCTCTAGCCAACTAAGCAATATTAGTTTGTAGTTGAAGATTTCTTGATTTAAATGCATATATAGTTATATAATTTGTTTAAACTAATTTAAATCAATTTATATAATTGAAAATAAACTAATATATATATATATATATATATTAAAATAAACTCATATTAAATAATAATATATAAAAAAATATTTATAAAAACAAGAAAGAAAATAACAAAACAAAAGAAAATCTAAAAAATCAAAACCTCTCAATTTTATTATTTCTTTTTTCTTTTTTGGATTTTTTTCCCTTTTCAAAATAATATTTTATTTTCATAAATATATCACTTTAGTCAATTTGACCAAAAAACTAACGGTTAACTATAACAAAATGAGTAAAAATATTATTTTACTTTTAGTCCCTCTAGTTTCAATAATAGCTGGTCAACCCTTAAAAAATTAAAATACCTTCATCAGGGTTTGAACCATGGTTAAAAGTCATAAAAACACAATCTCTAGCCAACTGAGCTATATTAACTCATTGATGAATATTTGTTGATTTAAATGTATATATATATAGTTATATAATTTGTTTAAACTAATTTAAATCTATTTAAATAATTTTAAAAAAACTCATATATATGATTTAAAAAAAAATCATATTTAATAAATAATATATAAAAATATATTTATGAAAATAAAAAAGAAAATAAGAAAACAAAAGGAAACTCAGAAAATCCAAAAAATCAAAGTCCGTAATTTTTTTTCTTTGTTATTTGGATTTTTTTTCCTTTTCAAAAAATATATTATTTCAATTTGATAAAAAAAACCCAGAAAATCAAAGCTTATAAATTGAAAAGGGAAAAAATCAAAACAAAAAAAAAAAATAAAAAAAAATAATGATCTTTTTTTTACGTTTGTTTCCTTTATTTCCTTTCCTTTTGTTTTTTCTTTTTTATTTTCATAAATATTTATATATATTATTATTATATATGATTTTATTTTAATGATATAAATATGAGTTTATTATTATTTATTTATTGTTGATTTTTTTCCCTTTTCAATATATGGGCATTGATTTTCTAGATTTTTTTTATCAAATTGAAATAATATAATATTTTGAAAAGGGAAAAAAATCTATAAAAAAAAAATAATAATAAAATTTAAGGGCTTTGATTTTTAGATTTTCTTTTCTTTTGTTATTTTCTTTTTTGTTTTTATAAATATGTTATTATATATTATTATTTAATATGAGTTTATTTTAATATATATATATATATATATATATGGGTGTGTGTGTGTGTGTGTGAGAGAGAGAGAGAGAGAGAGAGTTTATTTTCAATTATATAAATTGATTTAAATTTGTTTAAACAAATTATTTAACTATATATACATTTAAATCAAGAAATCTTCAACTATAAACTAATATAGCTTAGTTTGCTAGAGATTGTGTCTTTATGTTTTCTATCATGGTTCAAATCTTGATGGATGTATTTTAATTTTTTTAAGGGGTTAACCAGCTATTATTAAAACTAATGGGACTAAAAGATAAAATTTTAAAAATAACAATAAGGGTAAAATAGTATTTTTACTCATCCTGTTATAGTTAACAGTTAATTTTTGATCAAATGGACTAAAGTGATGTATTTTAAAAAAATAAGGGACTAAAATGACTAATATAGTAAAGACGTTTAAAAAGGTGATAATTCGTTAAAATATAGGGACTTTAGTGATAATACCCAAAAAAAAGGATTTTCATTATCAAAATACTTGGATTTCTAGAAATATTTTACAGTTTGCTCTTTTATCTATTTGGTTTTGAAATGAATCTACATATTAGAATTTTATAAGGCAAATGATTGAAGAAATTGATTCAAAGAAGCATGATGACATAGGAAGTAATTTTCAAAGATTTTTTTTTTTAAAAAAAAAAACTCAAACACTCTGGAGACTTATAAAGAATTGACGGAAATAATCACTATTTTTTTTTTCAATTAATAAATAGTTATTATTATGATAAAAAATAATTATACGTGTTTGTTAAAATGTTCAAAATAATAATATTGTATTAATAATATAATATATGGTATATTTATAATTATTTTAATTATGGGTAATGTTATAATTTTGAAAATATAGTCAAACGTATAAAAATTAATACTCAGTAAATTTATAATCTTTATAATATATTTTTTTTTTCGCCCTAACTTAGACCAATATTATAAATTAATAATTTCGATATATTGATAAGATAATAATTTTTAGAAAACCCCTATATAAATATGTGGTCTCATTCTTCTTATCATAAATTAATAATTTATTGAAATTACATATATAATTTATCATCATATTTTATTAAAAAAATATAATTATAATGAATTTTAGTTAATTAAATTGATAGGTACATTGAACTTTTTTTTTTATAAATCTAATATATTTTTAGTTGAGTAATGAACATTTAATTAATTATATTAGTTGAATCTTTAGTTCATTGCATTCATTAGTGAATACAATTACAATGAATTTTAATTAATTAAATAAATAAATACAATGTAATTAGTTTTTTTTATTGAATTAATATATTTTTAGTTGATTAATGTCATTTAATTAGTTAGATTAGTTGAATCTTAGTTGATTATATATATATATATATATATATATACACATTAAATAATATGGATAATGATTGACATTCAACACTTTTATCCATTATTTACATTCAACTTGATGTGCCAGTTGATGTGACAGTTGATATGACACTTCCTTATTAGCTGACACATCATAACATCAAATGTGTTAAATTAAAAATAAAAAAATATATATATTCCTTAAATCTAGTACTTTAATATAAAAAAATAAAAATAAAAATAAATAAAGTGTGATGATGTGTCAACTGATATGGAAGTACCGTGTCAACTGTCACATCAAATTAGATATAAATGATGGACAAAAATGTGTTAAGCTCCCTCAATGGGAAGCTCATCTCATTGGGGATGTCTACCATTATCTAAATCATAAATACACCCTATAAATTAATAAATTATTAATTTATTGATTAATTAATAACGGCCCAACATTATTAATTTATAGAAGTTTTAGTGTAATATTAATATGTGGCGCATATACAGTTTTAGAGGAGTGTAAATATCTCAACTCTTTAATAGTTAGAGAATAACTATTCGTGTTATCATATCATAAATATATGAAAAATGTTAATATGTGTGGTTTTTTTTCATATACCACATACGTTGCCGTCAACTCGAATATGAGATATTGTCAAAGTAAATGATTTTTTTTTTAATTATTATAATAGGACTGTCGAGAATTGTTAAGATCAAATAATACATGTACGATTCAGATATCTATTCTTATAAATGGAAAGAAAATTCTCTACGTATACTTAAAAAAATATGTATAATAAGACTAAAATTCTTAACCGCCAATGAGGAGTGCACTGTCATCTATACGAACAAGTAATGTGCAGTCAGCACTTTTTTTACCGATTGGTAATGTGTGTCGTTAGGATACATATTAAGTATAAAACAAATGAATAAAAAAATATATTTAGTTTTTCGGGACGTATGAAGTTATACATTGGTTGAAGCAAATATATATTTCAGTAGTTATTGGTATGGTTAAAAAACATATTTGAAAACAAAAAAAAAAAATTGGGCTCTACAGTCAATAAATTAAATAATTAACCAAACTAAAATTAAGCATCGAGATTTATTGATACCTAAATAATTTTTTTAATAAAGTTGGATTGACCTATCGAAGAGACTTATTAAGTCTTGATACCTGAATAACTCTCTTCGAGATTTATCAAGTTT
Organism: Dipteronia dyeriana; assembly: GCA_032871835.1. Classification (NCBI taxonomy): domain Eukaryota; kingdom Viridiplantae; phylum Streptophyta; class Magnoliopsida; order Sapindales; family Sapindaceae; genus Dipteronia; species Dipteronia dyeriana. The sequence goes on along the minus strand of CM065300.1, from coordinate 57,327,288 downwards.
CGATTTCTCTAAGTACTGTGTTTATTATTGTTTTTTTAGATTTGTATAATAATTCTTCTTTCTATTTTGGTTTCCATATCTATTTTTATCTCTTATTCTTCTGTTTTAGTTTTAATATATACTTTTATCTCTTTTCTTTCTTCTGGTTTTTTAAGACGAATAACAAAATTGTTTTTGACATGTCATTACAAAAGGGGATCGGCTGCTATGCAGTACCAACAAAATTGGCTGTATGATACAGTCATGAATAGTGATATAGTTGGTCCGTAGGATGAGTCAACAATTTGATCCAACGGTGTGTATTTATTTTAAAAGATTGAAAAAACTAAATTCGAAAAAAACGTGTTACATCGGTTCCAAGTGAATTCTCAGTATGTATTCCACGTTGACTTCATTTTCTTCATATCTGAGATATTCACACACTTTTCTTCTTCTCACCCTTTTCATCTTCTCACCACTTTTTGGGTCTTCGACTTCCAAATATGGTTCGACCAGCGACGCCAACTGATCCTCGCCGCCGATAGATCGCCACCTAGATTGGAGATCACCGCCGTCGATAGATCGCCAGCTCGATTGCAGATCCCTACCGTGTCTTCCATTCTCTGTTCTGATTTCCAGTTGTCACGGCAGGACCATCACTTCCATCGTCGACATCGACAGATCACCACCTCGCTTGTAGATCGACACCGTGACTTCCATTGTCAGTCGGCACTGTGACTTCCATTGTCAGTTCTGAGTTCCAGTTGTCAGGCCAGGACCACCACTTCCATTTTGTCGCCACCTCCGCCATCTGGACACCTCTGTCGTGGCCAACTGTAACGCTACCACCATCAGTTTCATTCTTGCGAGTTCTGAACTGGTAATTTGTTTACAGATTGTGACTTATTGCTTTTTTGGTTATAATCTAATTTTCATGAAATTTTTCTTTGGTTTAAAATCAAATCTACACCTTCCGAGTGGTTGAGAATGTGTTGTGGTGTTGGTTTTATTGCTTAATTTTTCATCCCGTATTTATTTAATTGTTTCCATTTTAGCTAAAATTGATGATGCAACGTAAGAAGTGTTTGTGTGAATTGATTATTTAGAACATTATTTGGTAATGGGATAGGTTTGTGGATGTCTTCGGTTTTGACATCTATACCTTAGATTTTAGTTATTTCTCTGTTTGTTGTTTAAAAGTTATGGTAATTGATTATTTAAAAGTTATGGTGATATAGATTTTAGTTATTTCTATTTTTGTTGTTTAACATTGTAATCTATACCTTACGTTGAATTGTTTTGTTCAATATATTAGCTAGTATCAAGGGCGGTTTAATGATTATGACAGTTTGTTTCTAATTGCAGTTCTTTGACTTTTGAGGGGGTTCAAAGAGCAATAGAGAAGAACCTGGAGTTTGATCCATATGCACCGGATGTGCATAAGAGATTTGTAAAACAATGTTTGCTAGAGGTACCTTATTTAGCTCTCACTTCTTATATTGTACAAGTTGGTTTTGTTAGCAGCAAAATGCAATTATCCTGATGTTCATTTTGCTTTTCCTTGCCCCCTAGAATTATGCTTTAACTTGTAATAGGGTGGTTTTTTTTAGTTGCTTATTTTGTTATGTTGAATAAATGGCAACTCTTATGAAGTAAAATCTAAGATAAAATTTGTGTGTGCACATGCAAAACAGATTAATAACATAAAACTGAATAGCTTGTGAAAAATAAAATGTTTTGAAGTTTCTGATGTAGGTAAAACACTGATTGTTGTCCCCTCCTGAACATGAATGTTTCCTGCTTCTTTTTAAAATTTTATATGAAGTAAAATCTAAGACAAAATCTGCAAAACTGATTAATAAATAAAAATCATAGATTTTAGAAAAAGAATATGATATGATGTTTCTGATGAAGGTAAAACACTAATGGCTGCCCCTTGAGCATGAAATTTTGGCTGCATCTTTTTAATATTTAACATCTGATTTGACTCCATAATTTGATTGGCTCATTTTCTATACACCAAAGCTGTGAAGTGCTGCTCTTTAAATTATAATGTCACTTGAAATTGTTAAGAATATTTTTAGCATCTATGTAAATTCAGTTCTACAAATCTTTATATCACCCATAAAATTTAAAGGTAAGAAACTTCTGAAGCTCATAAGGTATAAATAGGTAGACTAAATATGAATGGATAATTGTCTTGAAGGCTCTGTTTCTTACCCTAGGTGGTTTTTGTCAGCCTAGGTGGACTTGATGTTTACTCTTGTATTGGGCTTGTTTCCAGAATATAAGATTTTTATATAGGGCTCCTTTGTTCATTCTCTTTTTTCAATAAAATTTTGTTTCTTATTAAAAAAATTGAAAAAGAAAACTTTGAAGGCATAATTGTCAGAATTTGAAATTGTATTAGTCTCTTAAATACAATTGTTACTAAACCTATAAAGTATTACAATCATAAAGGTGTGGGGGACAAGAAACCTTGTCCATGATGGTACTAACAAGGTTTAGGGAACAAGGTAGCTATGATGTTTTGATTTCAAGTAGGCTGTCTATGAAATCTATGTTGAATATCAAGGCAATCGATACAGTTGGAAAACTCATATCTGTTGTTGAAAGGGCCCTGCATTTCTTTGTTGTTCACTTGACCGTTGATTGTCAAATATGCTAATAATGCAATATTTAACTATCGTATAAATTCCTCCCTTTGGATGATATGGTTAGGAAAAGCTTTTATGAGTGATTGAGTATAATTGGAAAAGCTTGCTTGCTTGCATGAGTCGTTGTGTATGATTTGACTATTCTATAAAGCTTTCATCTTATTAGTGTATACTTCATATAATATGCTTTTTCATGTAACTTGCATGTGATTCTTTTTAGTTGAATAAACTGATGATTAATTTTTGTTTTGAGTGGATACCATTTACTTTGTATAACAGTCTTTGAAATTTCTTGCAAGTGATTATTTTTAGAATTTTTACTTAGAATTTTTCCATCGCCGCCGTTGACAGATCACTACCTCACTTGCAGATCGACACTGTGACTTCCATTGTCAGTTATGAGTTCCAGTTGTCATGCTAGGACCATCACTTCCATTTTGTCCCCACCTCCGTCGTGGCCAACTACAACGCCACCACCATCAGTTTCATTCTTGCGAGTTCTGAACTAGTAGTTTGTTTCCAGATTGTGACTTATTACTTTTTTGGTTATAATCTAATTTTCATGAAATTTTTCTTTGGTTTAAAATCGAATCTACACCTTTCAAGTGGTTAAGAATGTGTTGTGGTGTTGGTTTTATTGCTCAATTTTTGGTCCCGTATTTATTTATTTGTTTCCATTTTAGCTGAAATTGATGATGCGATGTAAATTGATGATGCGATGTAAGAAGTGAGGTTGCTTGGTTGTTTGTGTGAATTGATTATTTAGAACATTATTTGGTAATGGGGTAGGTTTGTCGATATTTTTATTCATAGAATTAGAGTATTTAGATTGTGATATTGCTGATGTTGATTCCGGTATGTAATTTAGTTTGGTTACCAGAATGATTTCAATGATAAATTTATTTGTGCAACATAACAGAATCAAGAAAGGAAATTATTCGTTTGTCAGAGGATTTTTATTGTAGAGGAAATGTTTGCAATAATTGGAATTTTTGTGTGAATGCATAACAATAATTTGTATTAATTAATTCAAACTTCAGAATACATGATATTTTGTTTTTATTTTTATTGACAGTAGTGATGATAGTTGGTACTTGTTAGTCCATTTTTGTAAGTGTACGAAGTGCATTAATATACAAGTGGATTTGTGGTTAAGTCATTTTCTGTCATATTTTTTGTGTTGATATAAGTCATTTTCTTGATTTGAGTATGATCATAGTTTCTCGAAATTTAAGCAACATATATCCATTTAAAAGAGAATTTCTTACTTTATACATTCACAAAAAGTTCACGGTATGTATGATGTTGTTTTGGAAAAATTATGGTCCCTAAAGCAACTGATCATGTTAAATTGGCAGTTACCTACCTTATACATCATGGTTTATAAAACCAGTCCATAGTTTGCATGCCTAAGGAAAGCAAGGAGAGGGTTAGGGCTTTGAAGAAGAGTGTGGTGTGTGTCATTTATTGGGGTAATGAGTCCCATCTAAGAGATAGCTCACCAACTTAGCAGCCTAGTGTTTGTACAAAGCACGTATAAAGTATGTACCACAATGCCAATGTAGAAGAGTTAGCTGTTGTAACTAACTTACAATAAACATATGTACCATTATTATTGTTCCATGTTTATCACATAAAGTGTCAATAAAAGATATAATAATTAGCAATATATGCCCCAGAATGACTAGGCTTGTGTTGTGTTAGGTCACTTAGATGTGTATGAGTGTCCAAATTATTATTATTATAATTTTATTTTACTTAGTTTTGTAATTGAGAAGAGAAAAGAACAAAGAGCATCTATTGTACACTATGGGCATTCCTCCATGTGCTTTGTCTTATGTAAAGACACAAAGAAAAAAAAATGGCAAAGTAGTAGTAGTGTTATCAGTTTGGCAATGAAATAATAATGTGGAATGTTGGACATACTATGGTTGGTAGTTGGGGAGAATATGTAAGAAAAGTGTCATAGTTTTGTTAGACCTTTTTGAGGCCTTTATAGAGAGACTAGTTAATTATCATGAGGAAAATTAAGGAGATGAAGGGGAGGCATTTTTTGGGTGATTGATCAGATGTCTATATTTATTAATGACCCACCATATTTAATAGCTATTCTTTTAGGTGTCCACGGTTTGTTTTTAGTATGAAATCGTCGGTTTCGATTCTGGTTCTGGCTCCGTCCTTGGGGAAACAGTAACCAAAACTGGCCTACATGGCCATGGTTGGTTTTGGACCCGTTGGTTTGACGGTTTCGGTTTTATTTATTGTTTTCTAGCCAACGGGCTCCGGTTCGGTATCGGTTGCGCACATTTTTTTAATTTCTTATAAAGAAGGTTGGCACGTTGTTATGAAGGAGGTTGGCACGTTGCAGCCTCTTATTGGTTTGAATCATATGCATGTCACAACGCCTTGTGAAAATTATAAGCAATTGTGGTTTTTACCTTGAAAGGCATACAACACTGTAATTGCATATACGTGTGTCTGTGCATGTTTTTGTATACTAGTACTGTATTTAAATGATATCAAATATATAAAATAGTTGTAGTCTTTACATGTTTCTTCCATGAATGACTTATAGCTATTGGATTGCACTTGGTCCATGAAATTGAAGAAGTTATTACATCCTGGAATTTTTGAGTCTACATTAAGGAGTAACAAGTAACAACTTAGGACTTCGTTCCATGTATTCTGCATTAGATGCAATATATAATTATTTGACATTGCAACTTGATAATATAGACTTCGTTCCATTTATGCTTATTTTTTTCAACTAACTATTGCAGTTTTAAATGGTGCATGCAATCCGTAAGAGGACAAAGACCGTTGGTGAGGAAACCGTCTCTGATAAAGGTGGCACTCAGTCGACAACTGGCTCAAAGTTGAAGCTTGATAATATGGCTTGGATAAATTTTCAGTGAGATTACATGAATTCCTTCTGCTTTGCGTTGTTGCCTTATGAATGGAATCTTGTTTACCCCAACATAGAGCCCAAAGTCAATTTTGCCGTATTTACAATCCACATAGGTTTGATATAATGGAAATGTCACTATAAATGACTTCGTACAACCTCTCATGACTTGTCTACAATTTACTATGTTGCTTATCCAATGGCATATGTTGAATGACATATTTGATAATAAATAAAATAAAAAATTTCTTCTAGTTGCTATTCAACATAACCAATTTTACTAAATTAGTAAGTTTCCATAAATTGGATGCAAATCTATATTTGAAGTTCAAACTAAATGCATTTCTTTAGCATCTACATAACTTGTATGAAAAACCTTGTGGTATGTTGAAGCATAAAACTGTATGAATGCTGCTTGAAGTTTGTTTTCGTTGCATCATGTATTTGTTAAGAACAGTTTTTACAAATTATATTCTGACGTTGTTACGTTATTTTTTCAACAAATAAGAGTGTCAGATTACAAATCCAAGAGGGAAAAAAAGGTTTCTAATTAATAAATATTTTTATCCTTGCTTTGCAATTACTTTACATAGTACGGACTTCATATTTCAGTTGCATAAAATATCATCGTCAATACCATTATTTGTTTTCAGTCAATGAATGAGATATGTACAGTCTGAACCAATCTCTCTAGGGAAGAGAAATCGCAATACACAATGCATAAGAATGAGGTGGTTAAAGATAAGGTCTGTGTGGGTGACACATATAAGGAAAACGTGACTCTGCCATTCCACACTCGCTGCACCCTTACACGTTTTTCTCATATGATGGCTACATTTTCAGACTTGCAAAAGGATACAGTCAGAGAATTAGGTTTCGGAAACCTACTCATGTTAAACTATGGATTTCTTCGGCGAGAACTTTGTTCCTAGCTTGTTGACAAGTTTGACACAACAAACTTATCAATCGAACTGCATGTGAAGTCCTTCAAATTAGATACTGGTGTATTTTCTCATGTCATGGCATTTCAAACATAGGGGAGAGAATTTCCATTGATGGGGCTATTCTTGACAGTTGGAGTAGTAAGTTCTCCATTACGGAATGTGGCATCAAGCTCGTTCACCATGATAATCTTCTGAAGAATAACAAGACAGTCGACGATGATTTCAAGGTCACTTTTTGTTTACATATGTTGGGCATTGTTCTTGCACCGAAAACAGAAGAGTATGTCAATGCGAGGTACTTGAATGTTCTTTCTGATGTGGTTAGCATAAAGGGGAAAAATTGGGCAAGGTGGTGCTTCGATTAGTTAGTGACAAGCATACAGAAATTTCAGTCTAAAAGTGCACGACATATTGGTGGCTGTGTTATTTTCCTTAAGGTACTTTCTTCCAAGTAGTAATTATTTATTTTGATCATAATATGAACATGTTATTGAAAATGGTTTCACTTATTTATCTTTTTCTGTTGCGAGATCTTCTACTTGCATGTTATAGATTGGCAGCCATCCATTGTTGATAAATTATCGATTCCAATTGTTAGTTGGACAAGTCAGCATATTAAGAAATGTCTAAAATAGTTACGAGAACAAGATTCCTATGGTACTAATATCAAGGTACGGTTTTTGTTTAATAATTTTTTTTATTTCACTGTAAATATCAATAACTTATCTAAATTGTAGCTCATTTAACGTTCTCATTTCAAAAGGTGTCCATCAATGAATATACTCCACCAGTTGCCTATGGTGACAATTCAGACAATAAAAAAGGTGATATTCCCAAGGACGACGGGGTTTCATCTGCTCATCAAAGAGATATAACATTTACGTACAGAACAAGATGAACTTAAACAGAAGGTGGACAATTTGTACGAAATAATAGTTCAAAAAAAAGCAAAAAATTCCCCTAAAAGAGAACAGTAGAACCCACCACCAAATAGTCCTCGTACGGAACCGGTTCCATCTCCAACAACTAAAACACACATTGTCGAAGTCTCCTCTAAAGACAGCCCATTCAATTCCAAAGATGTGTTGGAAAATAACAGTCCAACCCGTTCCTGGGAAAAAGATTTAGAACCAAGTCGTGAAGATTGTGCTTTTGCTGATGATCATCATGCTGACCATAATACAATTCCAAGACTAGTTGATGAGATTGGACATCTTAACCATTACTTATCTTGTTGACTTGTAACATTAACAAGAAGTGTGTTAACTACTACGCAGGAAAAAAGAATCACCACTGCAAAAGGTCGTGATAAGCAGTCTTCCACCGGTAGACATGTTGTTAAAAAAACCCGCACATCAAAGAAACGGAAGTCGAGTCATAACAAACTCTCACCATATCAGTCCAACCATCATATACAACAGTCTTCCATGTTTCGGTATTGGCCTTTTCACCTATCCGTCTCTCTAAATGCACTGGTTGCGCAAGTAATCAACTATGTGTGAACTAAAAATTTACCACCTAGGTAAGTCTACATTAGAATGAGTAGGGAGATTACCAAATTATTCCCTATGTTATACATAGATTGTTTAAGTAAGCCAATAGTAATCGGACAGTAATTGAAAACTGTTTCAGCTGTTTTTGAGGTAGAATCTACGGCACAATCAGTAATTTTTGTAGTTGAACAAAATGTTATAATGAAGGAATAAATGTTACTTATTTTTATTTGAAGTCATGTTATCAAATTGCTACCTTTGGTCGAGCAACCTTCTCTCCCAGCAACTACCACCGAACCAGGATCTGCGCATGTCACTAGGCAGTACAATCTGCGATTCCCTCCTCGGATCAAGAAAGTAAGCTGGTCATAAAGGAATCGAGCCCCTTCCACCACACCGCCCAGAGTAGGCTATAAGAATTCATTGAGTGGAGGTAGGCCTCTTGCCTTGGGGGTGCCTGGCTTCACTGGGGTGTGACTGACCAAATGGTCAAATCAACCTATTTCATATACTCAAATCACTGCTCAATAACGCGTAAGTCAGCTCCCTGTAAGTCTCTCCTCACCCCTACGTCAAACTATGGACCTTCCCATCTATATCTCCAGGCTTCCGAATACGGCCGCTGTAAAACGACACCCAGTAATCCTTTTTCAAGAAAAGAACAGCCTTGTTAGAATGAAAACCTGCCTCGACGGTGAAGTACTTTTATATGAACTTTAACAAGTATTTGTTGGGCGATCCCTTAAGTCCTGGAGTAAGTTCAAAGCGGGAGCACAATATAGAGAGAAGAAGACAACTTAGGTTGTTTTTCCCCCATGGTGCAAACGGTTGTACCAACTTGTTGCGGTCATGCGGTCAACTACCTTGGACTTGATCCAGGTGTTCAGAAGTTTCATCCTCTCACTCTACCCAACTATGAATTAAATGGTTGCTTTATTGTTTTATGTTAATTTTGTAGTGAAACGATAGTGTCCACGGCTAGAATTATTGTCAACCGTAGTAGTTTTCATACCCTTGAGTCAAAAGTGTGGGTTGACAGTGAGGTTCAAGCCTAACAGTCCTTTGATCCATATAATGACATTTTCTTCCCTTACTCTAAACATTTTCTGTGTATTATTTAGTAATCTACTAAGTGTAACATAATGATTAATGTTTTGAACATGCCAAGATTATTAGTTTGGTCGCAGACAACAACACACATGTTGCCACCAAAAAAAGATCACATCTTTACCGGTATCTGCCAACCCAATTTACGGTAATGATTTATAATCTCTTTATTAAATCTTAATTTCGCATTTACCTTTATTATGTTGCTCCCTTTACATAAAATTTTTCCCTTTCTTATTTATGCATAGTATCTTTCGTTGATAAGTAAATATGGAAACATGAAGAGGTTAGGTGAAATACATAGTACGTTCAAAGCTGATGACATGTATGATTTGCATCGTTGTCACAAGGTAAGTACCTATCTCGGTTTGCATGCATTATTTTAATCCAATTTTGTTTCAAACACGTAACTGAAGATAGCTTACATGTACAATACTATTACATGTCAAATTACAACCATTATCTTCTTTATCGACATAACTTTGTTTATTTCCAGATTTATATTCCTATCAACAATTTGAAAGGTCATTGGTACATTGCCCTTGTCAACATTAAAGAATCAAATGTTTAGATTTGGGACTCTCTTCCAAGTTGTAGGAAAAATGACCAAAGTATACTCAAACAAGTGCAAAAATTGGTAAACAATAATAACTTACTGTATTTGTGTAACATTGTTTTTGTTACTTTGTTTACTGAAGTAAATTGTTATTTAACCTGTAATTAATTCCCAGATGATTTCGTTGGATGATGTACCGGCCACATAAATGAAAAGTTGTTTTGGTTCATCTTTTTCATTCCAAAGATTTAGTGTTGTCTAGCCGGAAGATGTGCCCACACAACCGAATTTTTTTGATTGTGGGGTCTTCGTGTGTATGTTTATGAATGAACGAAGCAATGCCACTTCTCGAAAATTTATGAATACTGTAAGTGATCAGATTTTATTCTATTATTTAGTGTGTTTACCGTTGAATGTAACTTTCCAACAAAACTGTCTATCATTGTTGCAGTTCAACTCGGTTGCTGAGTGTCTTTTTTTGGCCTGTCAACTGGCAACATTTTTGACGAATGACCTCCTGGGGTAATTACAACAAAATGCTATCGAGTATTCAACCATGCAAAGTGGACATTTGGAAACCACTGGACAAAAAGACAACCTCCCCTATTGAAGCACGACCGAGCAAAGGTCAAGAAGTCATTGTCTTAACTACTCATTGTAAGTTGTCCATGACTACACTTGATTATGTAACAGGATTTGTATAAAATCATTGACATTAGGCTCGAACGTTAGCATGATCATTTTTCCCTTCAACCTACTCGCAACAACTTTTTGATATTTAATTTCTCCAATTTGTACTACAAGTTTGTATTTGTTGTCGTTTAAATAATCCTCGTCTGTGCAGGTTACTGGTTGTGGAGGGCCCATGAAGTTGGTGATCCCTGTTCTCCTGTTGGGCGTTTTTGATAACCAAAATTTTGACCACAAGTCCACTAATTTCTAGTTTTTTGTTGGGACTTCTCATGATGATACAAACCCTAATGTAAATATTTATGTAAAGCAAGACATGTATATGGGAATAAGGCATGGTTGGTGGAAATTGTTGTGGAAACGAATATGTATGAAACATGTTAGGGAATGACTGAAATATATAAATCCAATTTTTGATATCCTTTAATTTAGTAATCAGTTAATTGTCAACCATGGTAGTTGTCGTCAATTTCAGTGATGTTTTTACAAGCATGACAACCAAGTGTATGTCCAATTTGTTTTGTTAGAGTTTGTGGAGTAAGTACAGTATATGTATACTTTTATTTGTGACGTGGACCAATAGGTTTATACAATTATCTGTCAATTTTAATTGCTTGCAACTATACATATCAGAACATAGTATAGCTACCAAACCACGAATATCGTTCCCCCCGATTGGCAATAACCGATACTATTTTTGCACTTGTTAAAATAAAACTCACCCTTCAATTTGAAAAATTTAATGACTGAGAAATGTTTTGGGAGTTCAGACTAGCACCATGTATATTACAAAAGGATTATAATTGTACACAGTAAGGGTGAGTCGAACAACAGTTCGGCGAAACTTTAGAGCATCTGAATTCACCGTAACAAATCATAATTAATTCTTCTACCATCTTCATTGCAGTTTATTTCCCTTCTTGTTGATCAACAGTGCATTTAAAATGTTTTTTGAATATGACCACTAGAATACTGGTAAACATAATAGAATTCCTACCAACAAATCCTCTTACGCATCTGTGGTCTAATGAATTTGAAAAAAACTCAATAAGTTCAAGTGAAGTTGTTAAAAACATCAAATAAATCATAGTTTCTTTGCATCTACAATTAAACATTCATACTTTAAATTTGTAAGAACCAAAAGTGAAGCCAAGTTTGGGACGTACTCCATTTAGCACATCAAGTTACATAAAAATAGAAGGTGAACAAACAACCAAATTCAAGCATCCCAAATCAACCTTTAACTGAAAGTGAAGTGTGTTGGCCTTCATGGTTGTGATTCAAAACATAAGGACTTTGTCTTAGACCTTTTTTAAGTTACAATTCAGCCTGAAGGGCTTTGTTTCGAAAATCCCGCAGAGAATGTGCAGACTGACCTTAAAGAAGTCAAATGACCATAACATCCACTAGGAAACTCGAAATTGCAAATCGTAAAACTCCACGGAAACCTAAATTTCGTACCTTTCCAACCATATAAGACTTGAACCCTTGTTCAGCCTGAGCTGATACAGTTTTATTGTTGAAGTTCACCTACCATCAAATGTTGTTTTCCCGGGCTTTACTGGAATTCATCCAAATTGCTTTCAATTTTATCCTACAACTTCAATTGCTGAAAACAAAGATAAGATGCGAAAAAAATCAAGAGTATAACTAAAAACAAAACAATTAACTACACAATAGAGGTATAAAATACAGGAAATTACAACATTATAGGAAATTAGTGCCACGACTAACAAGACTTGTCAACAGTTTATTATCAATATATTTTTGTCATTGAATACAGAAGCATATAGTAGAATTACCATTACACCCACATTACAACGTTGTGTGGATCCCCACCAAAGATTACCATGCAAGTCGAATTTCGAAGATGAAGGATTCAAACCTTCAATATCCGGGTAGAATGTTGGACTCATAGCTACCATACCACCATCTTTAATTGGAAATGTGAACTCATAAGATGGACGAGTTGAAGGAGTGGCAACGATATTGGTACTATTTTCTGTACAAGATGGGTTGAACATGTGTACTGTGTTGCTTGCAACTGTACTATTGTTGTACAGCTGAGTTCTATGACTGCCACAGTTGCCACATTTACAGGCCTTACCGCCAATAGTTTTTTTTACATGAACTAGAACCCTTGGTTGCGGCGATACTAGGATCTCTGACATTATGAACATGTTGTTTAACTTTGGGACACAACACAATTTTTGAAGTTAGGGGAGAAGATGGCATCAACTCTTACATGCGTACTGTCAATTTTTCAATCTCTCTGTCTGCCTCTTTAAATCCGCCATTTGACTTTGAGGCAAAGTAGCATAATTTGTTGCATTAAGCACTAAGTGATCCATACCTGGCCATTTCCATTGTTGGTGTCAGTGTTACCTCACGAGAGCAATCAATATCTGTCATATGTTTTGCACCCGGGGTCCATCGAGTCAATATAAGTGATGACAATATATTTTGCATGTTCATGGCTTTCATTACACTGAATGAGTGGATATAAGGAATACCTGAGGTCTCAAATAATTTGCATGAGCATTGAATTTGATTGGCCGATGGTATGAAACAGTTTGTCCATGCCAGATTCTCGTAACCAAACCTTTTCAATGTATAAGTATACCTATCCACATCTTGTACACAATTGCATATGCTAAATGATGCTTCTTCTTTAATTTCATCCCGCACAAGGAAAAATACATTCCTAGTGTATATGGTTGCAGCATGTTTCTCTAGGCTTGTCAAATGAGTAGAATATACTGGTGTGGTATTACCACATTGGTAATTATTAAACGTTTTAGAATGTCGAATGCGCTCCAATGCTCTATCGATGTTTTGCATGAACTCATACAGCTTAAGTCGTCAATTAACAAATCGATTAAGGAATGAATTCATATTTTTGCAACGTTGTGTGCTTCGCATCCTACCAAAAAAACTCTGTCTAAGAAAAGTTTCTGCCCACAATTTTCATTTGGAATACAGTGCATTTACCCACTCATTGTTGTTCAACCGGAATATGACAACCATGTTTTTCCATTTAAGTTCAAAGTCTTCGACTGTCATATAAGTCAACATGGAACTACATAATGCTCGTGTAAAGTTTCCGTATTGTATATTTGTCTGAACATTACGCTCAAGATGCCAACAACATAACCGACATATGGAGTTAGGTATCACTGTCTTTATTGCCTTATGCATAGTTACTGAAGACGTCAAAATGGGTACCATTGCCGTAGAAATGGTTACAAGTCAAAATATTAAAAAATAAAAAATGGTTATCAATGCCGTATAAATGGTTACCAAAGCTGTAAAAATGGTTACAAGTTAAAATTTTAAAAATCAAAAGGTAGTTACCAAAGCCGTAAAATGGTTACTGGGGCCGTTAAAATGATTACCATCGTCGTGAAAATGGTTATAAGTCAAAATATCGAAAATTTAAAGGTGGTTACCCAAGCCGTAAAATAGTTACTGAAGCCGTGAAAATGGTTACCAATACCGTGAAAATGGTTACCAATACCGTGAAAGTAGTTACAAGTCTAAATTTCATAAATTAAAACTGGTTACCAGAGCCGTAAAATGGTACCTGGAGCCGTAAAAATAGTTACCATTACTGTGGAATTGGTTACAAAAGTCAAAATATTAAAAAATTAAAAGTGGTTACCCAATACGTAAAATGGTTACCACTGTCGTGAAATTGGTTACTAATACCGTGAAAATGGTTACAATTTGAAATTTCAAAAATCAATAAGTAGTTATCAAAACCGTAAAATGGTTACTGGAGACATGAAAATGATTACCATTACCGTGAAAATGGTTACAAGCCAAAATATCAAAAATTAATTGAAAATATATAATTAATTAATTTATCTTAATTAAATATAATTTTTAAATATAATTTTTAACACATACACAATCTATATTATAGAAAGGAAGTTAACATACATAAAGAGTTCTATCCACAATACAAATGTTAAAGAGATAGGGATAGAGAAAAGTTGACAAAAGATATAACGTGGTAAACCTCCGAAGAGGAAACCGGCAAACAAAATTCACTAGTAGATAAGACAAGTACAATCTCTCAAGTGACCTCTTCACCTAGAAACTACCCTCCTATCCTACTCTAGAAGTTGTCGCCCTATGCTCAACAATCCGAGGCTTCACACCTCTTGTCAAGACTTCCTTGCTCACCTTATCCGGATCTTCACAACCCAAGGCAAGACTTCTTGCTCAACTATCCGAGTCTTCCCAACTCTAGTCAAGACTTCCTTGCTCACCTATCCGAGTTCTCCCAACTCTAGGCAAGACTTCTTGCTCGACTGTCCAAGGCTTCACACCTCTAGCCAAGACTTCCTTGCTCGACAATCCGAGGCTTCACACCTCTTGCCAAGACTTCTTGCTCAACACCATAGGTCTCACACCTATTGTCAAGACTTCCTTCTCACAAGGCATCTAGGTGATCATGAATGCAAAACGCAAACAAGCACGCAACATAGAATACTATGATCAACACATCCTATGGTAAATACTAGACATGAGCATGAGTGCACAAATCACATATAGTCTATTTAATCATGCATGAGTAGTCAATTTAGATTATGTAAGATATGATCAACATTAATCACAAACTAGATTCATGCATATATCTAAACTTGAATCACAAGATATGATCAACAAATCACAAGATCAAGTTTAAATCACAAAAACCTAAAACATGCTAAAATTATATGACAATGTCAAATAGATCTAAGCATAAGTTCTAGAGCATATTCCTAATCATAGATTCAACAAATCACATGAATAGCTCAAAAGAACATAAACACATGTATTATGTGAGAAATTCGGCCAAGAGAGCCTAATACATGTGATGAACTAATTTTCTCAAAATCAATCAATCAAAGATCATAAAATAATCCTAGAATCAAAGCTAGCACAATACAATCCCAAACATGTGATAACATAGGCAAAATCAAAACCTAACTCAACATGAATGATTTCAATTGAAACTCAATCTAGCTTTGAAAGTGTTCAAAACACAAATCAAAATACTCACAATATACAAATATATGTAGAAGGAGAAAACCCAAGGCAATTGACCAAGTTTTAAAAGAAAACTTAGAGAGAAAATCAATACCTTAGTTGATCTAGGTGCAGTCCCGTTTTTGTATGATTAGACACCAAAAATAGCAGCAAAATAAACTCAAACCTTCAGAGAAAAGATGGAGGACAAATAGATGAACACTCTCAACTTAAAATCACTCAAATCGGAGTTCAAATGAAGAAGTTATGGTGTTTGGAATGTGAGAAAATTTAGAGAGAAAATTCTGCACACTTGATTTAAATTTCTTCTTAGAATGAAAAGTGAGAGGGAGAGAGATTATAAAGGAGTGGGAAATAAAAAAGCAAGAAAGACCAAAATAGCCCTCTTTAGAAGTACTCCCCCGAGATGGTGCATGGGCATCTCGGGGCAGCAAGGTTGTGCGGCCGAGATGGCCACGCGCCATCTCGTGCATGCACACCTCCATGGCCTTTTGGCCATGGTGCATTCCCCTCGCGCTTCGCTCACGTTCTTCGACCGTTCTCCGGCCTCCAAACTCGGAATTTGAATCCGTTTGCAGATTATGAACCGTAACTCTCACACGGACATGGAAATATAAGATACTCAACTCAAAAAATAATAATTCAACTCAATATTTGAAGACGAATACAATATATGAAACATGAGTTGAAAGTGTAGTATCTTTTGACTTTGAACTTGAAATCAATAGTATGAGTAACCAAAATGATCGGAGCTCAATCAAGAAGGGTTTAAGACTAAATCCAAGTTCAATATCCATGTTAAACAAATATATACACATACAAACACAATTCACACTAGAATGCAAACTACATAGAGATAGTTTCCAATCATGCATATTCCAAAACATGTTATTTCCAAACCAATGCATGGGAATTCATCTTCAAGTGTGTGAATGTGTTATACATGGTGCACAACGATGCAGGGACACATATGAATGAATTGTATGTGTATGTCTATAAAGGTGCACAACGATGCAGGGACACAAATGTATGATATGTATGTGTGTGCCTAAGCCTTGTAAGAGAAAGATAAGGTCTTAGTAGACCTTTGTATAACCAAATTGCATCCTTTCTCTTTGAAGACTTAGAACTTGGTTTAACTTGTTGTTTCTTCTTCCTTGAAGCTTGAATCATCATGAACCTAAACAACTAAGTCAATACAAGTAAACATCATTTTGATATGGAATTCGTGCCAACACAAACTAAAACCTAACAATCTCCCCATTTGGCAAATTCCATATCAAAACACCTATACATTTGCTACAAATATAAAAATGAAGATAGGTCACAAAATCACTCCCTCACATTACAATGAGTAAGATTCCTATAACTAATCTTCACCAACTCTTGTACTTCATCTTGATCTTCTCTTGAAGCAACCTACAAATCATCTCAAAGCATAATGCATATACAAGAGAAAAACAACAAATGACAATATATAATATGGATAAGAATATACAATTAAGTCCACAAATACATGTATCTCCCCCTCAATACATGCCAAATACAAGAATCCTTAACCAAATCTTAAGACTAATTATTACAAGCCATTGAAAGTTCATAAGTTCACAAAAACAACATAAAAAAGAAACTAAGTAACTAGCAACTCTTAACAACTCTTTCTCCTCCTTTTTGACATGAAATGATGCCAAAAGGTAAGAAACATACCACGAGACTCAAATACTAGCTACTAGATCCACCAAAGAAAGATGTGCGTGCAGTTGACCTAACATAATGCTTGAGAGGTGGTCTTGAACTTGATGCAATACACTCCTACAACTCTATTATTCTAGCATCTTGTTTTTCAACTATAGCACTAAGCTCATCAACCTTCTTCTTCAAATGTAAAGCCCAATCCGGAAGAATGTTCATGCTAGTCACTTGACAATCAACTTGTGAACTACAAAATAGTCCAAAAGTACCACATGTCTTACCCTTATCCTTATATGACATGTATGACACACGTTTATCACTATACTTTTCCAAGGGTTGTACCAACATATCATCTCCACTACTTTGAACACCACGAGCTAAACACAAAGAAGTTATAAACCCCGGTAATGCAAGCTTATTACCTCCTCTAGTTGAGAAAGCCGCATTGTCTAAATAAAACATAAGCAAATCCCTAAGGTTTATAGGTTGATTAGTCACCAAGGCATATACTATTTTGATCTTGTCTTTATTCAACTCGGTTGAATTCGAAGATCCAATAATATTTGTGCAAATAAAAAGATGCCAAAATGCACTTGCCTTAGTTAAATCATGTTGACTAATATATAAACACAATGACATATGACTTAAGAATGAATCATCATGCAAGACAAAGATAGTGAGTAATATCTTACAAGAATCATTAAGTCAAAATATGCCAACATGTAACAAAATAAAGCATGTGAAGATATCATAAAAGAGAACAATGTCTAGCATATAATGCTCCCCCTTGATAAATGCTATAACTAAAATTCATGATAGCATAAGGTTCACAAAGATGTTCACACAATCACACATTCAAGCAATTTGAAGAAATATCAACAAAATAAGCTTCATATGCTAAGAGAGATACACAAAGATTTTTCAAGTTCTCTCATAATTCTTCAACAATTGCAAAGATATCATCATACTCATAAACAAAGTGTGTGTGTGAGAGATATGCTTCAAATATATATCAAAAAGTAGTTTGATAATCAACATGCAAACAATTTCCAACAACTATTCATCTTAAGCTTTTTCCATAAAAAGTCAAACCAATTATCATCCGGAATTTTTGCTTTTAAGAGAATAGATTTTCAACATATGAGCGTGTGTGTGCATGTGGCTCGTCATCTCATTTCTGTTTTTCAACCCGAGCTCATTTGATTTTCAACTAAACTCCTTTTTAAGCCTTCCTCCTTTTCTTTTTAGGCTTTGAATCAAAGAATTTTTTTTTATGATTTCATTTCAACACTTCTTTGATTTTTCCATTTTTTTTACATAAACAAAAATTCACTTCATGACGGCTTTCACTCATCACAATGGTGTAGCTCTTTCCAACATTGGGTAGCTTTCACAACCAATGTGTGTAGCCCTTTTCATGAAGGTGCTCGTTGAGTTCTATGTAATTGCCGAAGCAAAATGGATACTAACCATAGGTCATTTTAAATGTACTTAAGCACAAAAACTTCAAGGTGTATCCAATGTTTACATATTAGTAAACTCAACCTACTAGCAAAACATATAAGAGAAGCAAGATGCAATTTTTAGAAAACCAAGATTTTATGGCTCATAAGCACATGATCTAAGAGCAATAAGTAGAGACTTATTCAAGATCATTACTTCTCTAATGAGTAGCTTTCAAAGAATATGAAGCTCATATTTTCAAAAGTAATGTCATTCAATATACCAAACACAAACAATCATCAAAGTTAAGATCAATGTGAACAATATCACTATTAGATCATAAAATAGCAAATGTCAATGAGAATCATATGTATGCTATACAAAATTCTCTAATATGCATGTTATGAGATGTATGTCAAAAATTGAGTCAAAAGATGAATATCTAAGAGAACATGCAATAGAGTATAGAGATACCTTTTTGCACATTATATTCACCAAATATCATACTTCCGCCCTTTTTATGAGCACTCTTACCTTGAATGTCCTCATGACACCAAGTTGACGATGTTTCACAACAAGAGTAAAAAAAAGCATAATATCTCAACCCAATCAACACATATAACAAAAGAACTTCTTCAAAGTTAGTCAACAAATTTTGACCATCATAACAAACATGATGTGAGATAACCAAGTTCATATTAATACATGGAGTATTCAAAGCTAGCAAGCAAGAATTCTCAACATAATTGATATATAGTCTCAAAGCTATCTCACATGTGCTTCTTATATTAGTGATAAGATCACTCACCCTTGAACCACTTGTTCTTGGGTGTACCTACACAAACATTTCCAATATCATCCTTGACAACAATGTTAAATCTAGAGTAAAGTCCTTCAATGACTTGATTAACAAGAATATCATTAACACACTCTTTCTTAACATTTTCAACACTAGCTTTGTCAAGTTGAACAAGATTCTACTCCACAACTTCTTCTCATGCTTAGCAAAATTATCATGTTTCTCAATTCTCAAGGCCTTAGCATGTTCAAGTTGAAGTTTAAACTCCTTATCCCTAGATTCATTTCCTAATTTGTATTTTTCAATATATTTATAACACCTAAGCTTAATGTGACCTATTGTGTTGCAATAATGGCAAATTGGAATAAAAGATGAGATTGTATCTTTTGGAGCTGAACTAGCTTCACTAGGAGTTTGCAAAGATACCTTGTTCGCCAACTTCTTCTTGGCTTTTGATCTTCTCTTCTTGTGTGGTTTCTTAACAATCACGACTTCATCCAAGTGAATAGGAAGTGGTGCTTCCAAAAGCTCATCTTCAACTACCAAGTCGTCTTCACCACTATGAGAGTTAATAAGATTCCTAACACTAGACACACTAACCGAATCATTCACTAAGTCCTTGATAGCCTCCTTAGCCGTGTCTATTTCTTCCATCAATTCTTGTTCTCTCTTCCTCAAAGAAGATATCACATTATCCTTCTCAAGGTTAATCATTTCAAGTTCTCTAAACTTCTTCATAATATCACCTTTTTCACCAAGAAGTTTACGAATAACAACCACAAACTCATCTAGTTGCTTCTTGATCAAATCATCCTTCTCAACTACTTCTCTTTGAGCATTGTCTCTAGCTTCTTCAAGTTTTTCTATCTTTTTCAACAACTCAAGATTCGTAGCAATGGAACTAAAGTTTCTATCATGATTTGCATCAAGATTCTTGTTCAAAGATATTGTACTACCAACATCTAGTGAAGAATGAGAAGCAGTTAGAGCTACAAAGTTGCTTACCAACTCTTCATCACTTGAAGACTCACTACTAGAGTTCTCATTGTCACTAGAATTATCATCACTCCAAGTAGCCGCAAACACTTTGCCTTTCTTGTCTTTCTTAGATGGCTTCTTGGTGCACTAACTAGCAAAGTGACCAAAACCTTGACAATTATAGCATTTAACCTCTTTCTTGTTCATGGCTTGACTATGTTTTACAATCCTTGGAGATGATGTTCTCTTTACTCCTTTTTCCTTAGAAGACTTGCCTTTAGGTTTGGCATTCTTCTTTAGAAACTTCTTGAACCTTCTAACCTAGAGTGTCATTTCGTTATTTTCATCATCACTCTCCTCCTCAATAGCATTGAGAACAATTCCCTTACTCTTGATCTTTGGCTTTAAGCATGTCGTATGAGAATTTCACCAAGCATACACGTCATCAACAAGTGGGAGAAAGTTTCCAGATGGACGTCCAAATAAGCACTTAGGAAACATCCTACGAGGCGTCATTAAGGAGAATAAACCCGAGTAAACAAGTATCAAGGCAAGACCTACTCGGGATCAGCTAAAACAATTAAACTTACTCGGGGTGAGTAAAGAGACATTTTTCACTCGGATCATGAGACGTCATTCAGACCAGCATACTTAACATTATACTCGGGATAAGCACGATAACCGAGTAAGAAGATTAGAGAGTAGTCCACAAGTCAAGTCAAAAGGCTCCTTATTAAAGAAGGATTCTAAAGAAAAAGAATGTTAAGCATAAAGGGTTCCTCCTCCGAGAACATTTCTGATTCTCCAAGAAGTCTACTCTTATAAGGAAATAAGTCCTAATCGGACTATGCTACTAGAATCGCATTTAATCTCATTACTAGCTTCCGAAACAGGAAAGAAGACAACTCTACTTCAAGCAAGTAACCAAAATCACAATTAAATACAAAGATCCTGTATTACTTGTAAAAGGCAGATTAGGGTTCTATAAAACGTATAAATAGACCCATAATCTCATATAGACGATATAGCAGACACAACAGTGATACAAAAAATATTAAAAGAGAGAAAGAGAGATCGAGGGTTGTAATTACTTTCTTCATAGTGGATTTTGGCTAGGTGGATCATATAACCACCCATGGATGTTTCTCCGATCACCGGAGTTTTACCACGTAAAACTTGTGTCTTATTACTTCCTTTTTCTCTCCTCTTTGATATTTAGCTAAAATCCGGTCCTTGTTGGCTTTTCTGACAAAATCCAGAAACGAACGTCAACAAAGCACATCTCATAAGTTTAGAGAGACCCAAGCAACTCATCGATGTTCATACTATCCACATCCTTGCTTTCCTCAATGGCCGTCACCTTTGATTTAAATCTCTTAGGAAGAGACCTAAGATTTTTCAATTTAAACGCTCTTTTGAGATAGGTACTTCAAGTGCTTAACATTGTTTAGCTATGTTAAGAAGCCGAAATTGGAAGTCTTCGAACTTTTCTTCCTCACCTATACTTAAACCTTCAAATTGTGATGGCAACATTTGAAGCATCGATTTCTTCACCGCTAAGGTTCCTTCATTAGTAACATGGAGAGTATCCCAAGCTTCCTTTGCGGATTCAAGATTTTGAATGTAGGAGAATTGATGCCCATCAACTCCTCCAAAGATGGCATTCATAGCACGATGGTGCCATTTAGCAACCTCAAACTCATTCATTGTCCATTCACTCATTGGCTTGAGTATCATGGTTCCATCCTCTAAAACCTTGGTAGGAGGACTATAACCTTCTTCCACTACCATCCAAGCCCTTTCATCAATAGAGCGGATGTAGGCTTTCATCCTCAACTTCCAATACCCATAGTTAGTGCCACGAAGTAATGGTGGCCTAGTATTTGAGGCTCCTTTCGCCATTACATCATCTTGAAATCCCATGACTTCAAACGCCTTACAAAAACCGTGAAAGTATCACCCCGGACTCACACTAAGTGCAATCTAGTGTTCTGCTTTGATACCAATTAAAAATACAATCACGGTTAAATGCTCAAGGCTAACCTAGAGGGGGGGGGGAATAGGTTAGACACCTTTTTCGACTCCCTTAGAAACAAACAAAAGTTTGTCCCTCTAGATTGCTTGTATCAAAATATATATATTAATTAAAGACAATTAATCAATATATAAACACAATGAAAGTGTGATACAAACAAGTAATTGTAACACATACACAATCTATATTATAGAAAGGAAGTTAATATACATAAAGAGTTCTATCCACAATACAAATATTAAAGAGATAGGGATAGAGAAAAGTTGACACAAGATATAACGTGGTAAACCTCCGAAGAGGAAACATCCACGGGCTAGCAGCCACCGGCAAACAAAATCCACTAGTAGATAAGACAAGTACAATTTCTCAAGTGACCTCTTCACCTAGAAACTACCCTCCTATCCTACTCTAGAAGTTGCCGCCTTATGCTCAACAATCCGAGGCTTCACACCTCTTGTCAAGACTTCTTTGCTCACCTTATCCGGATCTTCACAACCCAAGGTAGAACTTCTTGCTCAACTATCCGAGTCTTTCCGACTCTAGTCAAGACTTCCTTGCTCACCTATCCTAGTTCTTCCAACTCTAGGCAAGACTTTTTGCTCGACTGTCCAAGGCTTCACACCTCTAGCCAAGACTTCCTTGCTTGACAATCCGAGGCTTTACACCTCTTGCCAAGACTTCTTGCTCAACACCATAGGTCTCACACCTATTGTCAAGACTTTCTTCTCACAAGGCATCTAGGTGATCATGAATGCAAAATGCAAATAAGCAAGCAACATAGAATGCTATGATCAACACATCCTATGGTAAATACTAGACATGGGCATGAATGCACAAATCATATATAGTCTTGTTAATCATACATGAGTAGTCAATCTAGATTATGTAAGATATGATCAATATTAATCACAAACTAGATTCATGCATATATCTAAACTTGAATCACAAGATATGATCAACAAATCACAAGATCAAGTTTAAATCACAAAAACCTAAAACATGTTAAAATCATATGACAATGTCAAATAGATCTAAGCTTAAGTTCTAGAGCATATTCATAATCATAAATTCAACAAATCACATGAATAGCTCAAAAGAACATAAACACATGTATTATATGAGAAATTTGGCCAAGAGAGCCTAATACATGTGAGGAACTATTTTTCTCAAAATCAATCAATCAAAGATCATAAAATAGTCCTAGAATCAAAGCTAGCACAATACAATCCCAAACATGTGATAACATAGGCAAAATCAAAACCTAAGTCAACATGAATAATTTCAATTGAAACTCAACCTAGCTTTGAAAGTGTTCAAAACACAAATCAAAACACTCACAATATACAAATATATGTAGAAGAAGAAAACCCAAGGCAATTGACCAAGTTTTAAAAGAAAACTTAGAGAGAAAATCAATATCTTAGTTGATCTAGGTGCAGTCCCGTTTTTGTATGATTAGACACCAAAAACAGCAGAAACATAAACTTAAACCTTCAGAGAAAAGATGGAGGATGAATAGATGGACACTCTCAACTTCCAATCACTCAAATCAGAGTTCAAATGAACAAGTTATGGTATTTGGAAGGTGAAACAATTTAGAGAGAAAATTCTGCACACTTGATTTGAATTTCTTCTTAGAATGAAATGTGAGAGGGAGAGAGATTATAATGGAGTGGGAAAGAAGAAAGTAAGAAAGACCAAAATAGCCCTCTTTAGAAGTGCTCCCCCAAGATGGAGCATGGCCATCTCGGGGAAGCAAGGTTGTGCGGCCGAGATGGCCACGTGCCATCTCGGGCATGCACACCTCCATGGCCTTTTGGCCAAGGTGCATTCCCCTCGCGCTTTCCTCACGTTCTTCGATCGTTATCTAGCCTCCGAACTTGAAATTTGAATCCGTTTACGGATTACGAACCGTAACTCTCACACAGACATGGACATATAAGATACTCAACCTAGAAAATAATAATTTGACTCGATATACGAAGACGAAGACAATGTATGATACATGAGTTGAAAGTGTAGTATCTTTTGACTTTGAACTTGAAATCAATAGTATGAGTAACCGAAATGACCGGAACTCAATCAAGAATGATTTAAGACTAAATCCATGTTCAATATCCATGTTATACAAACATATATGCACACAAACACAATTCACACTAGAATGCAAACTACATAGAAATAGTTTCCAATCATGCATATTCCAAAACATGTTATTTCCAAACCAATGCATGAGCATTCATCTTCAAATGTGTGAATGTGTTATACATGGTGTATAATGATGCAGGGACACAATTGTATGATATGTATGTGTGTGCCTCAGCCTTGTAAGAGAAAGATAAGGTCTTAGTATACCTTTGTAGAACCAAATTGCATCATTTCTCTTTGAAGACTTAGAACTTGCTTTAACTTGTTGTTTCTTCTTCCTTGAAGCTTGAATCATCATGAACCTAAACAACTAAGTCATTACATGTAAACATCATTTTGATATGGAATTCATGCCAACACAAACTAAAACCTAACAAGGACCCCACGATCAACAAGACTTGATGCTGTTACATCTACATGTGTAACCGTAGATATTTCCCTAGACACGTTTTGGTAAATCCAGGAATCCCTGTGGAATGTCATTGGCGACGCCGTTAAACGGAATCAGCATAATGACCACTGCCAATTTAAGCTCACCATACCAACTCTCTACGACGGTGGTAGCTTAGGATCCCAAGGTATGCTCCGAGATAGTGGTAACCACTCCTGGAACTCCTCCAGAAATCTGATAGAGAAAGGGTGGAGCACCATGAAAAATGTGGACGTTCTCGTAGAAGAAATGGCCACCAAGAAGACCGGGAAGCTAGGGAGCATAGAGAGTCCAGTTCACGGGAAGATGTAGAGAGGTATGATGGAATGGAAGCTCACCCCGAACGGGCATATAGGTATGATGGCCAGAGGAAAAATTCCCGCTCGAATTCAAGTGATAATGAAACTGCCACCAAAAGGCGTAGAGATCCAGGCCCCGCGATAAGAAACAATCCCTTCGCTGCCCATATCAGCGGGTGAATTCCCAGGGACCTATACGGGCTCAATATCAGCCAGAAGTTCGATGCTCCTCAGAAGAATAGAGGCCCTTGAGCCAAGACAGAACATGGGAAATCCAAGGATTGGAAATTTCTAAAGTCCGTTTATTGTTACTATAAGGCAGGTGCATTTTTCGAAAAAGTTCAGGATACATCATGTGGAATAATTCAAGGCCAATACTGACCCGCAGGAGTATGTAAGGAGATACTAGAGCACAATGGCATAGTACGATTATGATGATGCTTTCGTGTGCCAAATGTTTCTGCATACTTTAGGGGATCAAGGATCCAGGTGATTTGGAAGACTGACAGCAGGCTCCATCCGAAACTTTGAGAAACTGGTACAATCTTTCACCAGACAATTTATGGAAAATATCCAGCGAAGGAAGTCTATATCAGCTTTGTCAACCTTATAGCAAAGGAATGATGAAAAGTTGAAGGATTACCTAACTAGATTCTCACAAGAAATGTCTGAAATGCAGTATCCCAATGATGATACGGTGGTGTTAGCATTTGTCAACAGCCTACGTCATAGCCAATTAACCTTGAGTTTGAGGCAAAAGGGGTCGACCACATATGCGAGTATGGTAGATTATGTGGGAGGATACTCCATGGCGGAAGAGGAATAAATAACCCACGGTGGAGAACTTATACATGGGGGTCGGCCCGAGTATGGTAGAATAGTAGCAAATGGGACCCGAAAGGCAACGGGGGAAAGAGCAAGGATGGACTTAAAGACGAAGACAAAGGTGGCAAGCACTACAAGCAACAATACACCAATTATACCTCGTTGGCTAGAAGGGAAGAAGAGATCTTGAATGTGATAGAGGATAATAACTTGTACAGGAAGCCCCTAAAATAGTCAAGCTTTGCTAGGAGAGACGCCACCAAATATTGCAGGTTTCACTAGGATAATGGTTGCGAAACCTCTAAGTGCTATCAACTGAGGGACTACGTCGAAAAATTGAATAGAGATGGATACCTCAAAGATGTAATCCTAAGAAGTGGGGATGATCAGTACAAAAACACCCCGAGGGAGGAGCGCAATAGAAGCCAAAGGAGCCCTAGAAGAAATTCGGATAGCTAGACAATTAATAGCATCTTTGGCTGACCGTACATCTGGGCAAACAATCGAGAATGAGTGACTGAGGTCAAAGAAGCCATAAATGGGTAGAGGAATTGAGAGGTTAATTTGTTGGGTCCCTACCAGAAAAGGTTGAAACAAGGATGGGATCCCATAGTCTTTACCAAAGCAGACACGCATGGATCGGAGGTGAGGCCGAACGATGCTATTGTCGTGTTAGTTCGTGTGGGGCACATGAAAGTGAGGAGAGTACTGATCGATAATAAGAGATCAACAGACATCTTGAGTGTGGAAGTGTTCGACCAATTTCGGTTGCAAAGAAAAGACCTCTAGCCCCTCAAAATCCCATTGAGAGGCTTTAGAGGAGCAGAAATAAGATCCCTGTGAATGGTGAAATTACCCGTGGAGATCGGGAGTTCCCCCTGCACTAAGACAGTACAATTAGATTTTATGGTTATGAATGTAGAGAATTGGCTATACAACACCTTGCTGGGTCGACCTTTCCTGAACAAGACAAAGGCTGTGACAACCACCTACGCTCTAACAGTGAAAATTCCAACGGAAGCTAGAGTAGAGTCATGAAAAGCTCACAATAATGGCAAGAAAGATTAATTTGGTCGTGTATAGGGAAACAACAGAACCGGGGGTAACTCAGATAGATGACCTTACGAAAGATAAAGACTTGAAACTGGATGAAGTATAACCTGGAGCAAAAACTCTAACCCGATTTGATCTGGATCCGAGAGAGATGTCTCTTGAAGATGGGAAAAGTCAGAAAGATAAACCAACCATGGAAGTCATAGTTGACGATAATAACCCTGAAAATACAATAAAGCTCGTGGCTCGGCTGACAGAGCAAGTTTGGGATGAAATGGTCAGCTTACTAAAGGACTACAAAGACGTGTTTGTATGGAAACACGAAGATATTCCTGGGATAGACCCGAAAATAATCTCTCATTGCTTAGCATTTGACCCCGATCAGAAATCGATTGTTCAGAAAAGAAGATGGTTTAACCCTGAGAGAAGAAAGGCAATTAAAGAGGAGGTGGAGAAGTTGTTGGCAGCAGGATCTATAAGGGAAATAAAGTACCCCGAATGGGTTACCAATGTGGTGCTAGTAAAAAAGAAGAATGGTCAGTGGAGGATGTGTGTCAATTTCACTGACCTTTATAAAGCATGTTCGAAGAATAGCTTCCCTTTGCCTCGGATCGACCAGCTAGTGTATGCAATAGCCGGTCATGAATTATCAAGCTTCATGGATGCCTACTCGGGATACAACCAGATCCGAATGTTAGAACCTGATGAAGATAAAACATCCTTCACAACTGATCAGGGGTTATACTGCTACAAAGTTATGCCTTTTGGTCTCAAGAATGCTGAGGCAACCTACCAGTGACTGGTAAAATTAGATGTGTGCCCTATATATCGATAGAAATATGGAGGTGTATATGGATGACATGCTGACAAAGAGCACAATGTCCGAAAAACATGCCGAAGATCTCAAGGAGACATTCAGAGTGTTGCGAAAGTTCTGCAAGAAGCTCAATCCAAAGAAGTGTGAGTTCGGGGTACGTTCGGGAAGATTCCTATAATTTCAAGTTCATCAAAGAGGAATCAAGGTAAACCTAGAAAAAATAAAGGCATTAGAGAATATAAGGTCCCCAAAGACATTGAAGGAAATTCAGAGGTTAACAGGTTGCTTAGCATCTCTGAGCCGATTCATAAGCAAATCAATAGAAAAATGTCTGCCTTTTTTAGGGCAATCAAGAAAGGAAAATGGGTAGAATGGAATGATGAGTGCGAGCAGGCATTCAGAAAGATTAAGGAGTACCTAGGTAAAACACCAATTTTATCAAAACCCCTTGAAGGAGAAGTGTTCTACCTATACTTGTAAGTAACAGTTATAGCAATAGGGTCAGTGATGGTCAGGTTGGATGAGAGCGTATAAAAGCTAGTATATCTTGCAACCAACTGAGACAAGAGACTCATCAGCAGAACAATTGGCACTAGCACTTGTGACTGTGGCAAGGTAGCTGGTACCATATTTTCAAGCCCACGGGACCGAGGTCTACACAGACTGCCCATTGAAGCAAATTTTGTCAAAGCCTGAAGTATCTGGGATGTTGACCAAATAGGTAGTGGAGCTGAGCGAATTTGACATAGCATATCTGCCAAGGGCCACGATAAAAGGTTAAGTTGTGGTCGACCTGATTACTGAGTTCGCTGAACCAAACAACGAGGTGATCATAATGTTAAAAGAAAATGAAGAATTCATATGGAAACTACATGTGGATGGATCACCAAGCACACATGGCAGCGGGGCCGGGATAATCATATCTACCTAAGAAGGTGACCAGGTAGAATATGGCATGCCGTTTGACTTCAAAGCCACTAACAACATGGCCGAGTATAAGGCACTCTTGGCTAGACTTAGGGTTTGCACGACCCTAGGGGCATGAGTTTGAGATATTCAGTGATTCGCAGGTGGTGATAAACCAAATCCTGGATGAATATCAGGCCAAGGACAACAATATGGCTGCGTATCTGGAGATAACCAGAATATTGCTTGGAAGGTTCATGTCATACAAGATTACTCAGATCCCGAGAAAGAAGAATGAGAAGGCAAATGCTTTATCAAAGTTATCGTCGGCTACTATTAGTATGCGGTCAAAGACCATCCCGGTTGCTCACCTCAAGAGACTGAGAATTGAAGATCAAGAGGAAATATTGGAGGTATGAGCAGTCGAAGGTGAACAGGCCACTGGGATGACCCCGATCAGGGAATACCTAGATAATGAGATACTCTCAATGGAAGTGACTGAGGCAAAATGTCTCAGGTATAGAGCAACCAGATTCTCAATGGTCGGAGGAGAATTGTACAAGAGAGGATTTTTAAAGGCTTCGCAGAGGTGCATTTTCCTAGTAAAAGGTAGACAGATATTAGAAAGCATCCAATGGGGAGTGTGTGCAAACCACTCCGAAGGTAAAATACTAGCGCACAATACTCTCAGACAAGGCTTCTATTGGCTGACCTTATTCCAAGATGCTCAGGCAATTGCGGATCAATGTGGTGGCTGACAGAGGATAGCTAATGACATCAAGAGACCCCCCAAGTTGTTAAAGAACTTGTCATCTCCTTAGCCATTTTCCATGTGAGGTTGGATTTAATTGACTGAAAGCCAACAGCAACCAAAAAGGAATGAATCACACTATTGTAGTAGTGGACTACTTCATAAAGTGGGTCGAGGCAGAAATGCTGGTACATATAACCGAAGCTAACACAACTAGTTTTGTGAAGAAAAATATCATCTATCGGTTTGGAATTCCTAATACACTAATCACAGATAACGATACCCAGTTCGACAGTGACAATTTCAGGAACAGGAGTCAAGATTTTGGCATAAAAAATTATTATGCTACATCAGATGATCCTCAGACCAATGGCCAGACAAAGGCAATAAACAAGATAATTAAGCATGCCTTAAAGGCAAAACTGGACGCTAAGAAAAGGAGTTGGACAAACAAGCTATATGAAGTTCTATGGGCATATCGAATCACGGAAAGGACTTCGACATAAGAGACCCCCTATTCACTAGCATTCGGAATGACGACAGTGATTCTAGTTGAAATAGCTCATAACTTGCCAATGGTGCAACTTTTCCATCCCAAAGCAAATGTGGAATGCTAAAACTGAACTTAGACGAGCTAGAGGAAAAAAGGGACTTATCGAGAGTAAGGAACACCGTTTATCAGCAAAGGGTGGCCAGATAATACAACTCACACGTCTGGGTAAGGAGATTCTAGCTCGGAGATCTTGTTATGAGGAAAGTATCACCCAATACGATAGATAAATCATCTAGGGCGTTGGCGGATAAATAGGAAGGGCCATATCGAGTGGTTGGGTTGGCCGGTCATGGGGCATACAGCCTTGCCCGACCAAAAGGGAGCGAGCTACCTATACCGTGCAATGTCCAATACTTAAAGATGTTCTACCTTTAGGAGTTTCTTTTTTTTTAGTATTCCTTTTTATTTCAGAGATGAATTTGCTTTGTTAGCTGATTATTTGATGTTTCTTTTTAGCATTTAATAAAAACCCTTGTAAGGAAACAATTTCAAATGTCAAGAATAACACTCTAAATTTGCTTACGTATACAAAAGCAACCTCGAGGCACCTAGAAATCGCTCAGTGTCGGTAGGGGCGCCTGAAAGGCCCAGTGAGGGGGCCAAAAACATATGTCGCATAGGCAATGTACACTCACAGAAACTATCTGGGTGCGATAAAGAGTTGTTAGGGAGCCTTTAGGTTGAAAAAACTTGATGGGATGTGCCAAGAGTTGAGTGAGGGATAAGTATTTCTACTCAGAAACAGGAACAAATAAAGTATTAAGCACCTGTGAATTCAGTAGAATATAAGATGCCCCATTGCAACGAACTTTGATCAATAGACTATTGAGAGATGTCTCAATGACATAGTTCACAGTAAAAGACAAGATTCTATAAACTAGATACCATGCACATGGGTTATAAAAGAGCACTTATTGAAGCAAAAATAGTTGTGACGAATTGATCAGGGGTTTGGGTAATCGATCAGCTAACATGAGTGTTCTCCCGGATCCTGCCCTAATAAAGGGTCATGACAAACTTCACCATACGAAGTTGCTTGGCCGAAGTTAGAATGATAGGCTTAATATAGCCTGAGCTAATAAATAGTCCTGGTCAAGCTAGAGAAACCGGGTTTGTAGTCATGCATCCAAACCGGGTGCGACTAAAAATTAGAGACTAAGAAGTGGTCGCAACCAATTGCACTAGTATGGTCTCAGCCGAGTCAGTCAACTCGGTGTAAGGTAGTACGCACAGTTCGAACCAACTTAAAGCGACGAGCAAGGTAAACACACTTAGTTAGAGATAGATCATTCGGTTCAGTATAATAATGGGAATAAATTACGGGGCGATTTGCATCAAACGAATGGGTGTGGTTGTAATCGAGATAATTAACTTGGCATGACTGGACATGTATAGTTCGAGTTAACAAGAGGCTATAACCATTCATAAATTACCCAGTTTTTAGTTAGTTACTCATTCCAGCTTAGATACTGGGTTATCCCGATTATATGGGGAAATGGCCAATTCATGCTAAGTCATTTGCTTAATTAGAAACAACAAAGAATGTATTTATTTTTATATATATATATATATATATGTGTGTGTGTGTGTGTGTGCAAAAATGATGTTATTTATATTGAAAATGGAGAGAATACAAAATAGTAATTACATGAGAATGGTGGCAAGAAGCAAAGAAAGAGGGTCAAAAAAGGACCTTCGGGCCCAAATCCACTAGGAGGAAGGTTACCACCCCCAAGGTCTTGGTTCAGGTCTCTAAAATTTGGTTAGGTGATGTGATCTTCGGGGTCATCAGCCATGAATGGAAAATAGTCCATGTCTAGTAAGGGGCCAATATCAACCCCCTTGGTTAAGGCACCGCTCTCTTCACTAAAATGGAAAACATCTAGGAAAGGCTTCGAAGAAAGCTCTAGGTGCATAGGATGGGGATCCTTACCGATGGATTTACAGTAGGTCCTGTTAAGATTATGCTCGATAGCAAGAGTGTAATATTGTAATTAACAATCTTTTCATATGAATAAAGTGATTTCTAGTTTAACAAATCTTATAACATTTATAGTTTAATTATTATAATTGTAAAAAGTAAATAATCATAAGGTCAAAAGACTATGAGAAAAGAAGAATTGTTCATACATCTAGATATGTATGAGGTAGACACAATTATTTAGTTAGTCTTGAATAATATTCACAACTTGAGATAGAGGGTTGGGCCCATTTATCTTGTCAAAGTTGTAGATTCTTTTGCTAGCATTTGAGTGGGATCAAATGTGTTATGATGAGTCTAAAATCATCAAAGTGTGGTGTCTTTGGGCAAAAGAATCTAGTGCACTGGATGCATTGAATAGGATCAAAATGAAATACTTTATCTAGAACCGTCAATGAATAAAAGTTTTCATTTGAAGACAATCGGAGAGTCTATCTTAATCCTGAGATAAATGATGGACTTATGTTTGCAAATGTTATCATTTGAGCTATCAATGAGTACGATTATATAACATAGTCTATCCTCGATAGTTTGGTGGTATTCATTTGTTAATCGATAAAGGACTTCATTTATAGATATGGACATCGTGGCTCCATTTATTGAATGAGAGTAGAATACCATCATATGGATGTTTTGAGGTATTGGATATTAAATCTTAACGTTAAGTTTTCAATAGTGTCTATTGAAACATGGCTTCTGGACAAGTCAAAATATCCAAGTTCAAAATGTGGTCATATGAGTAAATATGGTAACTTGGAGAGCTATAGGCGGTCTATGAGATCTTGGCGATTACTGGTATTCTTCACGAGGATACACTTTCTCCAATAAGGTTGTCTAGGGTACGAATGAGTAACATCAACTTACTCTATCTTTATTTAAGAGTTCAATTTTAGTTCTTTAGTGGAATGAACTAAAATTAAATAGATTGGACCTAAGTGAATCATTTGTTGATTGTAATTGGGTTGTGTCTATTGGAGCTTAAATTTAGATAGTCTTCCAACATCCCCAATCCACACGAACTTGCATGGATCACTTAATATATTCTATCGGACCAATAGGGATCCATCTAGAATTGTAATAAGGCATGTGAACTTGTTTCTTTTTGTAAGAATAGGTCTAGTTCACATGTGGACTTTTTATTAGGGTCCAATGGATTTAATAAAATGAGAAAAATAATATATGGCTTTTATACTAGGTATGGGCAGCAAAGGCTATGGTGAATAGCTTTAATATATTATTTTTATTTTATTATTATTTAATTAAATGGAAATTAATTAATTTGTTGATTAATTAATTATTAAATTAAAAGTCAAAATCTTTTCCTATTAGGAGATGACCTCCTAAAACTATACTATTGTTGGTAGTATAGTTAATGTTAAAAACTATATTTGATAAGTAGATAAATAAAAGGAGTTATTTATCTAATCAAATTAGGAAGTCTTTAATATGGTTACAAACACACTATTGAGTAGGATTAGGAGTCTTGGTGTAGGAAAGAATTCTTTTTGGAAAAGGATTCTTTTTGGAAAAGGATTCTTGGTCACCAAGTAAAACTACTTAGTGGTAGAATTCTTATTTGAAAAGGATTCATAACCACCAAGTTAATCTACCTAAGGATATGATTCTTGTCCATCAAGTAATCTTTCTTAGGAAAGATTAAACACTCATAATCTACTTCAAACAAGGGAAATTCGGCCAACACAATATATAGTTAAAGGAGTAGTTAGTTTTCTTCTAAGATAAGGATTCTAACTACCAAATAAATTCACCTAAGGAAAAGATTCTTGCCAACCAAGTGAATCCTTCTTAGGAAAGGATATATGAACCTATATATATGTGGATGATGAATTCGGCCAGCCCGAAGGCATTAGAGAGGAATTTTGGCCAAGCCATATTTTTCTTAGTGAAGAATTCGGCTATCATAGAATTTTGAGGGAGAAAAATCTGATTTTACTCTAGACAAAATTCAATCTTCTCTAAGCAATAGTGTGTGAATTCAGCCAAGTAGAGAAAAAGGGGAACGTTTTTGTATTCGGTAGTATACTAATATCCTTTACATCAAAAGGGTTTTGTGTACAACATCGAATCAAGGTTCACGCTAGTTACAATCAAATTGATTGATAATTCACAAGTGACCGGACGTTCTTGGATTTTTTTCTCTTGGAGGATATTTGTAACTAACAAAGAAAAGATATTTGCTTTGTCTCCATCCTCAGGAATACAATTTAAAGAAAGGGAGCCCACACTCCTAGGTGATTCACGTTCGTGATTGGATTGGAAGATCTTGCGGAATTGATTCAGCCCTTGTTCAATCGTCACGCGAAAAAGGTACGATACTTTTATATACATCAATTAATCTAGGGTTAAGGTTCTCGTTGCATAAAAAGGAAAATTTTTATTTATACTCAAACCCTAATTTCATTTTTTAACACGCTTCCACTGCGTTTCTAAACCATTTTTTTTCCTACAATTGGTATCAGAGTCTGGCTGTACCCTTGATTAATTGATGTATGTGTTCGTGAATCTTTTTATTTTATTGTATATATGCATGTTTTAGTAAGAGATGTCACTCTAGGTACTCACATATATATTTACATTGGAATGTATGGATATATGTATGTTTTATATGTGGATTGTTATTGCTCAATTTTGGTCCTAGAATTTCAATGTAATTTTGTTTTGGGATTGTAACAAGAAGGGTGATCTATTATCGCCATAATTTCCTTCTTGGTAGTTGCTAAGTTTTTTTTATTTTGTTGTTGTAATAAAAAAAACTACAGTATTTTGTTATGTAAATTCTTCTGTAATACATTCAAGTTTCGAAAACTCGAAGTTTGAAGAATTAGGAGTAACCGGAACAAGTTTGGGACCGTGCAAGCAGTAACAATGAACGTGCGTGCGAAGAGCACTCGGCCACGTTTGTTGTGGCATGGGCTACGCACGGCAACCCTTGTTGTAGCCATGGGATGCGCATGGCAGCCCTTTATGGGCTTGTGGCATGCGCACGCCCATGGGTAAGGGCGAGGGGTGCTCATGCCCATGGGAGATAGCCGAGGGAGTCCGAACGACGAAGGTCGCGTGAAGACTTGTTCGCCAAGAAAGGAGTTCTTGTATTCCAAGACATATGTAATTTACTTGTTTTTCTAGGATGGACCAAAATTGTAGCCATTTATATTTTTGTAAATATTGCAATGTTTGTCATTGTTTGATAACATGTCATATAGAATAGGAGTGCCACTCATATATCTCTTTTGGTATGATCATGCATTGAATGGTTTAAGTATCTAAATTGGCATCTAGATAACTTGGTAAATCATTCTTTAGAATTCGATCACACGCCTTAAACAATTGAGTGGGAGAAGGTGTTTTGGAACACCTACGGCTTCCAAGTTTAGTTGAGCTTTATGTTTCGTGAATAACCTCCCAAGAGGTATTCATGAATGGAATTTAGCAAGATACTTTCTTACAAGAATAGACTAGACAATTAGCCTAAACGATATCTACTCCCAAATGAGGGATATTCGTGAGGGATTCTACTGAAGGTCGATAACTTGGTAACACACTCAATGTGAATTTATTAATATCCTCCCAAGAGTTCTTGTTAATAAAATCACAAGGCTAAAATTGAAAACGTTGGTTGTTATGTTAACAATTAGGTGGGACCTAGTCCAACTAGTAAATATTGCGAACTCCCAAAGGAGGCGTGACATTTATGGGTGTTGGATCACAGTTGAATTTTTACGATTGAATTATTTTATTTTATTCAAGATAAATATTCAAAAGTGCTTAATCATGATTATTTACTCATATATAATTTTTGTTATTGTTCAGAAATCATGACCCCATCCCTAATCAACATCCTTAAAGACAATACTTTAACTGGTGATAATTATGTCACATGGAAAAGGAAAATTGGGCTACTATTGCAATCCAAAAAGTATAAGTTCGTTATGTGCACTCCTAAACCACCTACTCCTACTAATGAATCTACTCAAGAGCAAAGAGATGAGTATCAGCAGTGGGAGTCTTCTGATAAGATGGCTAAATGTTACATTATGGTCATCATCTCCGATGTGTTGCAACAACAACATGAAGGAATAGAGACTGCTGCCGATATAATGATGTCTCTAGAGGAGATGTTTGCTATGAGGTCTAGGACGACTAAGAGAGAGGCAGTGACTGCTTTTATGAATCTTAGGATGAAACCCAGACAGGCTGTGAAAGATCACAAGATGAAAGTCAGTTCACATCTCAACATTACTGAACTGAATGGTGCTGAGATAGATGTTGAGACCAAAATTGACATGATTGTCAACTCACTGTCGGATTCCTTTGATCAATTCAAGTTGGACTACACCTTGAATAATAAGGAAAACACATTGCAAGGCCTGATGCAAGATGTTCAAAGCGCGGAAAAGATCCTTGTGAAAGGCAAGGGTTAAGAGATTCATACCGTAGGTAAAGTTGCTACTGTTAAGACCCGTAAGAAGGTCAAGAAACAACAGAAGAAAAAGCAACTAGGACCTAAAAAGAAGGAGACAAAGAAAGTAACCAAGATCAAAGGAAAGTGTTTCTTTTGTGGTGAAAATGGACATTGGAAAAGAAATTGCCCAAAGTCTCAAGGAAAGGAAGAATGTAATATTAATTATCTTGAAACATGTTTTTTGGCGGATTCTATGGATTCTTGGATCATAGACTCCGGAGCCACTAATCATGTTTTTTTTCCTTACAAGGGTTCAAGGAAAGGAGAAGGCTTAAAGAGAATGAATTCAACTTGCGTTTAGGCAATGGAGCGTTGGTGTCTGCTAGTGCAGTGGGAGATATTAGAATTAATTTAGATTCTTTAAGGCATTTAGATTTAATAGACGTTTATTATTTACCTCAATTCAAAAGGAATTTAATTTCGGTTTTTTGTTTAAATAAATTTGGTTATTCGGTTACTTTTAATAAAACCTTTATTATTAGTAAGAATGAAAAAATTATTTGCAAAGGTACATTGGAAAACGGTTTATTCTATTTACATGGAAATATCTCTCACTTGTTAGACACGGAATCAACGGAACCCAATCATAAAAGAGTAAAATTATCAAAAGATGAAACCTACCTATGGCATTTGCGCGTAGGTCATATTAACCTTAATAGGATTAGAAGATTGGTATGTGACGGACCTCTAAGTGACTTAAAGGTTGATGATCTACCAACTTGTGAATCTTGTTTGGAAGGTAAAATGACCAAAAGGTCATTTACGACCAAAGGCACAAGAGCCATTGAATGTTTAGGATTGATACACACTTATGTGTGTGGACCTATAAGCATTCAAGCTAAAAGTGGATATGAGTACTCCATCACTTTCATGGATGATCACTCAAGATTTGGCTATGTGTATCTCATGAGACATAAGTCGGATGCTTTTGATATGTTCAAAGCATTTAAAGCTGAAGTGGAAAATC
Organism: Dipteronia dyeriana; assembly: GCA_032871835.1. NCBI lineage: Eukaryota > Viridiplantae > Streptophyta > Magnoliopsida > Sapindales > Sapindaceae > Dipteronia > Dipteronia dyeriana. Next base: position 57,289,760 of record CM065300.1, on the reverse strand, counting down.
AGCTTGAGAAACTTATAACAATCTTGAGGTCTGATCGTGGTGGAGAATATCTATCTGGTGAGTTTCAGCAATAACTTATTGATAATGGAATAATTTCTCAGTTTTCTGCACCAGGCACACCTCAACAAAATGGGGTGGCAGAAAGGAGAAATAGAACTCTTTTGGATATGGTTAGGTCTATGTTAAGTTATTCAACGCTTTCTAGTTCTTTTTGGGGATATGCTTTACAAACTGCCATGTATATTCTAAACGATGTACCATCTAAGTCGGTTCCTAAAACACCGCATGAGTTGTGAACTGGGCGAAAGCCTAGTTTACAACACTTAAGGATATTTGGATGTCCTGCGCATGTGTTAAAAGGAAAGACAGAGAAGATGGAGTCCCGTTCAGAAACATGCATATTTGTAGGGTATCCAAAAGAAACAAAAGGATATTATTTTTATAGTCCTTCAGATCTTAAAGTATTTGTTTCGACAAATGCTAAATTTCTAGAAGAGGACTATATGAATAATTTTGTGCCTAAAAGTAGAATTGTCCTAAATGAGCTTTTAGGAGATACAATTCCACAAGAGGTTTCGCAACCAAACCCAAATGTAAATTCCGTACCAACACAAGATCAACAATCCACCATACCTCGTCGTAGTGGGAGGGTTGTTAGACAACCTGAAAGATACATCGGTCTAGGAGAATCTGTAGAGAATCTTCTAGACGATGATGATCCCTATACGTACAAGGAAGCAATGGAAGATGTTGATTGTCGCCATTGGTAAAAGGCAATGCAATCCGAAATTGAATCTATGTTCAAAAATAAAGTTTGGTCTCTTGTACACTTGCCTAAAGGGATAAAACCCATCGGGTGCAAGTGGGTATACAACAGGAAAAGAAGAATGGATGGAAAGGTGGAAACCTATAAAGTTAGATTGGTAGCTAAAGGTAATACACAGAAGGAAGGTATCGATTATGAAGAAACCTTTTCTCTTGTGGCCATGCTTAAATCCATTAGGATACTCTTATCCATTGCAGCATCTCTAGATCTAGAGATTTGGCAAATGGACGCCAAGATAGCTTTCCTTAATGGAAGTCTTGACGAAAGCATCTATATGATGCAACCAGAAGGATTCATTGAAAAGGGCCAAGAGGAAAGGGTATGCAAGTTGCAAAGATCCATATATGGATTGAAGCAAGAATCCAGATCCTGGAACATAAGGTTCGATCAAGTCGTTAAAGGTTTTGGATTTATTCAAAACCTTGATGAACCTTGTGTATAGAAAAGGATTAAAGGCAACAAGATCACCGGTCGGGGAAAAACGGGCATGGTCGGGTCCATCAGATGATCGGTTGTGCGACACGTGGACAACGTTCAGATTTAAAGAAGTCACAACCCAAAGCATATAGAGAATGAATCCTATTTAAATAAGGTGTCTAGAAATATACTTTGATAAGGATGTAAATTTCCTTGTATATATCAGAGTCTAGATTAGGCAAGAGATCTAATGCAATCGAAACACGACTCCAATAAGTTAGAGTTTCATTTAATTACACGAAATTTCCTAACTTTTACACCAAGAATTAAGGTTCTATGCATATATAAATAGACCCTAATAACACCCATAAAGGGGGTGAACGTTAATTAAGCATAAGAGAGAGCAAGCGAGATTGTGTGTGTATTCTTTTAACAATTTAGTAGATTTTTTTCTATTACCGTTACTGGCAATCGTGGATGTTTCCCCGCCTTAGGGTTTTACCACGTAAAATATTACGTTTCTCCTTGCTTTTTATTTATTTTATTTGTAGTTTAATTTTTATTTATATTATATGTTTGACGAGTGGTTGATCCAAAAATCATCGTCAACAGGGATGATGTTGATTTAGGGTTTGGGAGAAGATGATGATTGAGTTGAGGATTACTAATGGGTGGAGGAGTGACGTGGCATGTCCTCCTCACTAATTTGTTTTTTTATTTAATATATTATTAATTATATATATCTATTTATCTTTATAGCCTTTAACTCAAATTACAATTCTTGTCCCCATTGGTGAGTTTACGAATTTGCCCTCCTACATTATCGGTCAAAACTACAGTTGAACAGAATCCCTAGCAGAAGGGGGTCTTTGAACAATAAGTCCATTTTAGGGGGATTAACAGGAAATATGGCAAAACTCTATCCTCGTCTGAACAATAGAGCAAACGTCAAAGGGTAAAATGATATTTTCCCAAAAATATCCTCCTTTCTAAAAATAATATTATATATATATTATATTATTATTATATATAATATATATAAAAATATATATAATATATATAAAAATATATATAATATATATTATATTACATTATTCTATATTATATCATTATAAATATTATCATGATATATACATATATATATATATATAAGTATTACATATTATATATTACATTATATATATATTATATATCATACTATTATAATATATATATATATATATATATATTATTGTTACATTATATATTATAATATATATATATATTATTATTATTATTATATATATATATTATATATTATACATTATATTATATATGTTATACAATATATTATTATTATTATTATTATGTTTATTATATGTATTATATATAATATATATATATTAGAAATTCATACTTTTATATTTTATTATTATTATCCAAAATATAAATTATATTTTCTTATTATATATGTTGACTTCTATTTCTCGATGGCCAAGAAAGTCAACAACGCGTGATTCGATTTTGACCTGCTAAAAGAGAAAAAGAAAGATAATGCAACACGACACGATTGTGACACGAGTATACGTGGTAGAACTCCAGTGACCAGAGAAACATCCATAGGTGGTTGTATGCATAACTAAGCCAAAATCCAATAATGAATATCAAGTTACAACTCTCGATCTCTCTTGACTCTCTTTTACAGTGGGTTTTTTTGTGTTTTTTTCAATATGGCTTATGGATCTATTTATACATATCTTGTTAGGGTTTCATTCCTTGGCGTGCAAGCAGAAGATTGCGGAATAAGATCTGTTTCCTACTTGGGTTCATCTACTTATAAGGATCATGCATTTATCAAGGAGAAAATAATTGTCTCCTTTCGAAACTCTTTTCTTGTGGTTGTGTGTCCAAGATAATATGTGACATTGCAGGTCTTACACTGATAAGACTTAGATACTCAAGCTTTATATGTTGTCCCGAGTAAAGCTGGGTCGGGCTTATGTGAATGGGAGACGTCACCGATGGCACTTATCTGGACGCCAGCCTAGATGCTTATTTGGCAAACTTCCTGGGAGATTGTCTTATTTGGCAGGGACGTGTATATTTGACAGAATATATATAACAATACCCCCTTAAAATAATTTTATCGGGTTGAACTTATCTCTTCAGTGAAAGTATTTTAATCGTTGTATGCCCGATTGGTTTTTGTTACTTTCTCCATTAATACTTCATTAATATGGGGATTATTATTCCTAATCAATTCGAATCATTAATGACGTGTCTTAATGGCAACCATGTATGGGCAATTTGTCTTTTCGTGCGAAATCCCTACGATTACGATGTTTTGAAATTCTGACGGCCTGATCTGCCCTTCTCACGACACGTGTCTTTTTATTGTTTGGCATCTCTGTTGGCATACGACCCCCCTGATTATCTGATACATCGCTTATGTCATCAAACGTGCTCTTTTTATCTTCTCGCCTTTCCACCCCCTAAGGTTTTGAGTTTTTTAATCATTAAGCAACTTATTTGAACCGATGAGGGCTATTTATTAGTGATCTTTCAGAAAAATCCAAGCTTGCTTATATCTTCTTATTCATCTTCTTCATTTGCGCGCGGATCTGTCTTTGCTCTTTGTTGAAGCTTCTTTTTTGTCCTCCACGTCTGCTATTCCAGCTTTTTAAGTTCAGTTTCATGGATTCTGTTGCAAGGCATCGTCTTTTTGTTATAGCTTTCAAAGCCCTTGAGCGTGGAAATACTTATCTAGCCTCTTGTGGTTATAAATTTTAGGGGATTCACCCCCTGATTAACCCTATTTTTTTAATGTTGATGTATCTGGGCTTTATCCTGTTGTTCCTTTAAACCCTAGCTCTAAGCCTTCCTTCAGTTCTGAATCTTCCACTTCTGGTTGAAACAGGGTTCCTTTACGATCCAGGATGGGGAAACATCAAAGCGGTCACACGATTGGTAGACATACTCCAAGTGACATTCAGAATGAGAGACAGGTTGTTGATGAGAATGATGTTGAAGAAGAACATTGTGCTTCACGAATTATTTTTTCTTTTGATTGTCCGAGTGCTTACGATGCTGAACCAAATGTGGTCGGGAACATAAAGATCGGGAAATATCATGGTTGGTTTGATCTGGACTGTTCCATCTTGTTAATACATGCTAGAAATATGGCTGGTGGAATCCTCATCCCCCGGGTATGGTGGCCATTTACGGGTCCATGCTTAGCTACGGGGTGGCTCTTCCCCTACAACCCTTTATTACAAGGTTCATGGTCGATGAGGGAATCGCTCCAGCCTAGTTTGTCCTGAATTACACTAGGATTTTGATATGCATGTGGCACATGTGGAGCCGAATGAAGTTGTCACCTCCTTCTCCTCGTGAAAAAAGTCATTTTTACACTTTTAGGAGTCTGGTTAGATTGAAACTTATTTTTTTCTATCCAGTCAACCGGATAGCTGGATTATCGAGGGAATCAAAGTGAACCGGGGTGTCGAGACTTCCTTAGACAATAAGAAGAAGGGTTTTATTTGGGGTTTTCCCACTTAAAATAAATATTGGAAAAACAGTTGATTTTCATGGGGGGATTAGGGAAGACAAATTGAGCTTTCGGTGGGCGAAGCTCAGGAAGTATTGAAGGTTTCTCATTATTTTTGCTCTCTTGATCATTGGAACAAAACACCCCATGTTTTTAAAGACACTGAGCTATCCAACCTTGTTCGGGCAGCCGTGCGTACGTTGGAGAAACGAAGCAGGTCATACCCTTTTTATGTGAAAAAAATGAAGAACCTTACCCTTTTTGCTTTTATTTTTACTCGTCGCAGACACTGTAAGTGATGGCTTTCCAGTTATTGCACTTATTTCGATTGATGCCTTTATTGCATTCCTACTTTTTAACCCCTTTCAAAATTCTAGTGTTAGATATGGACATCATCTGTGACGCCCAGGCTCACCAAGTCAAGTCAATTATTTGAACGAGCTGTAGTGAGGCTGCTCGTCAAAGGAAAGAGGAAATTGCTCCGCCTGATGACGAATCAGATGAGAATTACGAGAGTTCTAACGAACAGGTTCCTAAATACATTTATGAAGAGGTCGCGTAACTGATTGTGGAAGAGACGAGTGGCTCGAGTGGCCCGTTTGGGTCTGATAATGACCAGAGACTGCCTGAGGATGGTGACAGGCAAGTGAGCCATTCTACAGGTGTAGTGGTTGTGAGGGCCCGATTCTCATACTGTTGAGGTATCAGCTGAGCAGTATGTCGAAAGGAGAGAAGAAATAACTAGGGAGCCCTACACTGAACAAGTTAATCCCTCTCGTCCTGTTGTTTTTTAGCCTTTTAAGGCCATAGTGGAGGAGGATCAGGAGGATTCTACAGCTGATCTTGACTCTCGCAGTACACGGGCCAAATAAACGAAAGCATCTCACTCCCCCGCTCTACCTCCTCCAAAAGTCTCGAGGGTAATGTCGTTCATTGAGTCGAACGATGAGGAGACTGATACTAGGAACTTCACGAGTGTTCAAATGGAGAAGCCCTTGGGGGAAAAGGAAAATCCTTAAAAAAAGTTCGAACAGATAGAGTCTCTTACCCTCCGAGGTTGAAGCTGCTGAAGCGGGATCCTCGGGACAGCCCGTGGGTCCTTCTCCCTAAGACATGCTGAAGGCCATGTCCTCTAGTCAAGCTTTTATTGGCGATGACCATTGGACCCCTTTCAGGAGTGGCTCCCCGACAGAGCGCCTTCATAACATTTTTAATAGTGTGACCTACATGAGTCTTCTTACCTTTGTGTTTCACTTTAAATTGGATATTTTCTTTAACCTATTCCTTTTTTGTAGATGGCTGTTGAGTTTGTAGAAGCTTTCCAGACGCAACAATATCAAGCTGGACGGATAAGGTGTTTGGAAGCTCAATTAAATGAGAGTGAAGACAAACGTGCTAGAGTTGAGGCGACTTACCAAGGGAGGTGAGTTTTGCTCAAGAGTTCACTGATCGTTATTTAGCGAAGCAGACAGAAGCTGAGGAAAGGGTCTCCGCTGCGGAGGGGAAGGATAAATCTTTAAAGAATTTGCTCTCTGCCGCCCAGGATTTAGTGCTTCAAGTTGAGCAGGAGGCCGATGACGCAAAGTCATCCTACGAGTGCAAAATTGAGGATCTTAAGTGCCAAGCTTTGACTGTCGAGTCCCTCTCTAAGGAAGCAAAACTGGAACATGAAGCGGTTGATCTCTTCAAAAGATTCCCGGACTATGACACTTTGCTCATCAGAGAATTCCAGTGGGGGTTGGTTTCAGCTGGTGAATTCTTTAAAGTAAAAAACCAGACGACTGATAGAGCCTGAGCGAACTGGGAATTGTCGATCAAGAACCATGTGGATCGATCCTTAAAGGCTCTTCAGATTTAGATGATGGTGTGGAAAGCTTATTGTCGTAGCTGAGGCAAAAACCCTCTTCCTATGCATTTGGAGGTTTTGACTGAGCATTCTCTTTCTACTTTCTATGCTAGCCAGGAAACCGGGGTGAACAGGACAGAGCCTGACATTGGACCAATCACCGGTATAGACTACAACGCTTGGATAGATGATCAGATTGACGAAAAATATGAAATGATGCCTGATCCGAGCATCAATGGAAACTCAAAGTCCTCGGTGTCGCCTCCCTAAATGTACTTGTAAACTTCATAAAATATAATATAGTTTACTTTACAGATTTTGGCAGTTACATGACTTATTTTATCGCTTTTAGCCTAGCGAATTTGTTAGTTTCCATGCGAACATAACCATTTTGATTTGGATAGTGCAAAACCATCGTAACTTAAAACGCCAAGTATCTTATTAACTGGCTAATGTCATTGCCCGAGTAACTTTGACTCCACTGTAATTTTAAATGCCAAGTATCTTATTAACTGACTAATATTATTAATCAAGTAATTTTGAAATAAAGCTAAGTATCTCGTGCACTTGTACTTGCATTCCACATGTAGTTTTTACCCAAAAGTTACATCAAGCCTCTCCACGATCATGCGTTTAGGTCCTTACGCATGTCACTGAGGACGTCTCCTAGTTTTGTCTGCGCAAGAGTTTGTCGAATTGTTAGACTTTGGATTTCCCAATACAACTGCATAACTCACCGGAATATACCTGGCGGCGTCCCGAGCCATTTTCTAGAATCTGGTGCATCGAGTTTGCCTTTTGGCTAAGGCCTATGTTGACCTTGCTCGGCTGGCGTGCTCTTTGAGCTTTTTCGCCCATTTGGGTGTGGTGTTTACTAAATCAATGGTCCTGAGCATTTTATTACATGACGTGATTGTGCTTTCTCCTTTTCTCGTGTCTAGTCATTTCATATGTTCTTATTATCATATGTTCACTTTTCTGGAAATCCCGTGTAGGGTTTCTATTCATAATTTTACAATACTAACAAGACATGGAAATACTTCAAAGAATTTCTAAGAAACAAACCACTTTACTAAAGATAAACTATCTGAAAGGAACTAAAGCCTAAACTAGGGCACTTCAGGGATAAAAGATCTTCAGGTATTGGGCGTTGCATGGTCGGGGTAAGACCCCTCCTCCTGGTCGGGCGATCCTGTATGCTCTGTGTCCGGCCATTCCTTCGATTTGGTATGGGCATTCCCATTTGTCAGCTAGGGAACCCGCAACTTTGTCTTTTGTTTTCAGTGATACTCTCCTGAGCACCAGGTCTCCCATTCGAAACTTTCTCACCCAGATATGCGAGTTGTAATGCCCAGCCACTCTTTGTTGATATGAAACATTTCTCACTTGAGACTTTTCCTTTTTTTTCTTCTAATTCATCCAATCCCTATAAAAACATATCGACATTATGAACTTTATCATATAACATGACTCTAGGCAACATGTATGATGTTTCTGTCGGGATGACGGCCTCTGTTCCAAATGCCAACGAAAACGGTGTTTCCTCAGTAGGGGTCCTTACCATTGTTCGGCAAGCCCACAATACTTCAGGAAGTTTTTCTACCCAACTACCCTTTTTTGCATCCAGTCTCGCTTTGAGCATGTGCTTGATAACTTTGTTCACCACTTCGGCCTGTCCATTCGTTTGAGGGTGGGCAGATGTAGCATAATAATTAGAAATTTGGTACTCGTTGTAAAGTTGCCTAAATTTTTGATTGTCAAAATGGGTACCGTTGTCAATGCTAATTGTATTTGGGACTCCAAATCTATAGATTACATTCTTTTTCACAAAGTTCGTGATGTTGGCTTCCGTGATATATACTAACGCTTCAGCTTCCACCCACTTAGTGAAATAATCTACAACCATGATTGCAAGAATTGCACCGCCTATTGTTTCAACCGGCATCAAACTAATTAAATCCAATCTCCATATGACGAACGACCATGGGGACGTGAGACTTCTAAGGAGCTCAAGAGGTTTCCAAATATCATTGGCAACCCTTTGGCAAGTATTGCAACTTTTCAAAAATCGTTGGGCATCAGTGAACAAAGTAGGCCAGTAGAAGCCTTGCCTTAGTACCTTGTGCGCCAAACTTTTACCTCCTGTGTGATTTCCACATACGCTACTATGAATTTCCTTCAATATTCGATCTGTCTCTTCCTCTGATACGCATCTCTGGAGTGTTCAGGAAAATCCTCTTCTATATAGTTCTCCTCCAATCATAGTGTACCTAGATGACCTGTACATGTTGCGTTTTGCTTCTATAGGATCTACTAGGTGTTCGAATTTCTAAAACTTCAAAATCTTTCGGCTAAACTATACTCGGCCTGAGTAGATATGTGTCTGGGATATTCTTTGGTCTGATAGTGGTTGTGGCTGACGCTAACTTAGACAGGTCATCTGCTTTTTCATTTTCTTCCCATGGGACTTGGACAATTCTATATTCTTTGAACCGTTGGAGGAGTTGTCTTGCTATGTCCAAGTAAGCCATCATACACTCATCATTGGCCTAGTATTCGTCTAGGATTTGGTTGACGATTGCCTGTGAGTCGCTGAATACTTCGACCTCATCTGCTCTGAGTGCGATACAAACTCTTAGCCCTACCAGTAGTGCATCGTACTCAGCTTGGTTGTTTATTGCTTTGAAGTCGAATCTCATGGCACGTTCAATGTCATCGTTTTCTGGGGTGCATACTATGATCCCTGCCCCAATGTCATAAGAGTTTGACGAGCCGTCAACATGTAATTTCCATGAGAGACTTTTATACAACATTTTCTTTACCTCTATATCATGATCCGTGAACTCTGCTACAAAGTCCGCCACTACTTGGCCTTTGATTGATGCTCTAGGTACATATTTAATACTGAATTCACTTAACTCGATTGCCCATTTGGTCAATCTCTCTGATATCTTAGGTTTTTACAGAATTTGCTTAAGTGTGCAGTCAGTAAAGACCCTGATTGCATGTGTCTGGAAATACGGCCTCAATTTCCTTGCAACGAGACTAATGCCAGAGCCATCTTTTCTGCTTGAGAGTATCTTGTTTCAGCCGGGAGTAGAGCCTTGCTGGTGTAGTATACTGGCTTTTGCACCCCGTCCTCTGTCCTGACTAGGACCGAGCTTACTGCTAACTCTGTAAGGGACAAGTATGAGTAGAGGATTTCTCCCACCTTTGGTTTTGAGAGGATGGGTGACTGGCCTGAGTATTCCTTTATCTTTTGAAGTGCCTACTCACATTCTGCATTCCATTCAAGCCCCTTCCCTCTTTAATTACTTTTAAAAAATGGTGTACATTTATCCATGGCTTTTGAAAAGAACCTTGGAGGGCTTTAATCTTCTCGGGCTTTACCTCAATCCCCTTTTGGTGAACTTGGAAGCTGAGGAATCTTCCCGAAGGAACTCCGAACAGGCACTTGCTCGGGTTTAGCTTCATCTGGCATCTCCTTAGGACATCAAATGTCTCGCGTAAATCTGAAGTATGCTCAGTTGTAGTGACACATTTGGTTAACATGTCGTCTATGTAGACTTCCATGTTTCTCCCTATTTAACGAGAGAAAATTTTGTTGACCGGTCTTTGATATGTGGCCCCGATGTTTTTCAGCCCGAAGGGTATCACTGTATAGAAGTATAAACCCTGGTCGGTTGTGAACGTCGTCTTATCCTCATCCACCTTGTTCATCCAGATCTAGTTGTATCCCGAATAGGCTTCCATGTAATTGAGCAGCTCATGACCCGATGTAGCATCGACCAACTGGTCTATTCTAGAAAGTGGAAAACTGTCTTTTGGGCAGGCTTTATTCAAATCTGTGAAATCTACGCACATTCTCCACTTTCCATTTTTCTTTTTGAATAACACCACATTCGCACCTACTGAGGATAATCGACTTCTCTGATAGACCCTATTGCGAGTAGCTCTACCTCTTGATTAATAGCCTGACTCCTTTCGAAGTTGAAAGATCTTCTTTCTGAATTACAGGCATGACGCTCAAGTCTATGGCCAAGTGGTATGATATCACGTGTGTGTATATCCCCACCATGTCCTCATGACACCATGTAAATACGTCTTTGTATTCTCTAAGCAAGCTGATAAGATCTGTCCTGACCTTTTCATCTAGATTAGCTCCGATCTGACCTTTCTTGTTGGTTTGCCTTCCTTTAAGATCACTTACTCTGTTGGCTCATCCTTTGATGTCTCGGGTCCTTCCCTTGGGTCGAGTTCAAACAATAATGGGTCCCCTTACATAGCCTGATCTGGTTAAGTCCAAGTACACATTTAGTGCTCGTTGTTGTCCTTGTCCTTGTAAACAGAGAGATTGGCTCTTCTTGCCATTTACTGTGAACCTTTGACCATTCCTACCCCCATTCGGTTGGGAATTTGATCATCAGGGCATAGATGGTTGTTATCGCATTTGTCTTATTTAGGAAAGGTCGACCTAGTAAAGCATTGTAAGACCAGTTATCCATGTCCACCACTACAAAGTTGGGTAGCACCGTTTTCTGACAAGGTGCTAATCCAATTTTCACTGGTAATTTTGTCGTTCCTAAGGACATGACCTCGATTCCTCCAAATCCTCTGAGTGGGATATGAAAAGGTTGTAGGTCCTCCCGATCCAGCCTAAGCTGATCATAAATAGTTAAGCTGAGAATCTACCATTGTCTATTAGTACCCTGCGAACCTCTCTGTGGCCAATTCGAGTGTTTATGACAAAACATCATTCGGTCGGATGTCGACCCCATGTGAATCAGCTTTAGTAAATACTACTGGGTCTCATCCTTCCTTTGTTCTTTTCGGATCGTGCTCAATGAAATTAACGTCGAAATTTTACCTTGCTTTAATCGTTATTTAGATTTCCTGAGTTCGTTCCCGGTTACTTTTTCCAGTTGACGAGCCTCCGAAGATTGTTTGTATTGCTCCGCTCACCTCAGGATTTGTCTTCTTGTTCCGATCTGAACTATGATCTCTAGACTTAGCTTCTCGCCGAGTCTCCGCCTTCTCATCTTGTTAAGAGATTCATATAGATAGTGGCCCAATCTTATATGATCACATCATATAAGGTGCCTACATTATCATATCAACATGTGAATAGTCTAAGATAAGACCACCATACATTACGGAATAGACCACAACTGTAGATTAACCACAAATAAAGTACCCAACTTTATTTGTTCTCTACGGACTCTTTAGATTGCAAGTCTCAAATTGAATTCCTCTGTATATGACTCTTATATACTCAGTTTGAGATTACATCCTCCGATCTTGGATGATAAGTACATATGATATAAAAGCATGAGACATATAATTAGAGTGAAATGACTATTTCTTTTATTTATAATTTATCATCATTTACAAAATACAAGCTTTAGGGCAAAAACTCCAACACACAATCCATTTACTTTACTTCACCATCCACTTCACCACTAAGTGTGTTTTGTTTTATCAAAATTTAGTTCGAAAATGTGTTTTTATGCCGGATGTTCTAAAATGTATCTGGACATTATCATATGTTATGTTGTTATTATTTAAGTTTTTTGTTTTTTTCTATCCTTATTTTAATGCTTTTATGTTATGGTAATTTTTAATATTAATATTTTTTATTTTAATACTATGTTTCGGTTATTATTTTATTACTAACTTATAATTATTAATATGTAATAAAAGAATTTTGTTTATAACATAAAGGTTTTTTTAGAGAAAATTATAACAAAATAATAAAGTGAATAACAAATGATAAGGCATGGTAAATAAAAAATTATGAACTAATATTCAATATTAAACTCGTTTTAAAGATTAAGATGAGACATTTCTAATGGTATAATTTTTATATTAATAAAAAATTTAAATTACAATTTATTATACATTAACTGAATTTAATAAAAAGGTAAAATGATATAAATGGAATATAAAATATTAAAAAGTGAGTTTAGGGTATGAGATTTGGTACTCTAAATTTAGAGCTTCAATCTTAGAAACTAAACAATAGTCTTAACTTGTCATTTAATGTCAAGGGTAGAATAGTCATTTTGTATAGGAAAAATAATAAAAATTGAAAAAAATTACTACATGGGAAAAAAAAACTATTGTTAAACAAATGAAATATATACATATATACAAGAGATCACACCAAAGGCGATCTCTATTTGAGATCTTATTAGAACCATATCTCATTGGAGATTTGGTATGAATATCACATGGAGGAGATTTGAACCCTGGACCATAGTAATCTGTTAGGCTTTAGTTTGTGTTGGCATTAATTCCATATCAAAATCATGTTTACTTGTAAAGATTTAGTTGTTTAGATTCATGATGATTCAAGCTTTAAAGAAGAATGAACAACAAGTTCAAAGTCTTCAAAGGGAAAGGATGCAATATGGTTCTACAAAGGTATACTAAGACCTTATCTTTCTCTTACAAGGCTTAGGCACACGCACACAATTCATACATTTGTGTCCCTGCATCATTGTGCACCATTATAGGCACACATATACAATTCATTCATATGTGTCCCTGCATCGTTGTGCACCATGTATAACACATTCACACACTTGAAGATGAATGCTCATGCATTGGTATGGAAATAACATGTTTTGGAAAATGCATGATTAGAGACTATCTCTATGTAGTTTGCATTCTAGTGTGAATTATGATTGTATGTGTATATGTTTGTATAACATGGATATTGAACTTGATTTTAGTCTTAAATCATTCTTGATTGAGTTCCGGTCATTTCGGTTACTCATACTATTTATTTCAAGTTATAAGTTAAAAGATACTACACTTTCAACTCATGTTGCATACATTTTCTTCGTCTTCATATATCGAGTCAAATTATTATTTTCTGGATTGAGTATCTTATATGTCCATGTCCGTGAGAGAGTTACGATTCTTAATCCGCAAACGGATTCAAATTACGAGTTTTTGAGGCTGGAGAACGATCGAAGAACGCGAGAGGAGTGCAAGAGAGTTGCACCTTGGCCAAAGGCCAACAAGAGGTGCAAGCCCGAGATGGCGCGTGGCCATCTCAGCTACAACACCTTGCTGCCCCGAGATGCCCACGTGCCATCTCGGGGAAGCAATAACTAAGAAGGGAAATTTCATCATTTGGCTTCATTCTTTCCCTCTCCTTTATATTCCTCTTCCCTCTCACATTTCATTCTAAGAAGAAATTTAAAAATTGTATGCATAAATTTGCTCTCTACATTTTCTCACCTTCCAAACACCATAACTTCTTCATTTAAACTTCGATTTGAGTGATTCAAAGTTAAGAGTGTTTGTCTATTCATCCTCCATCTTTTCTCTAAAGGTTTGAGTGAGTTTTATTCTGTTTTTGAAGTCTAAACACACAAAAACGGGACTGCACCAAAATCAACTAAGGTATTGATTTTATCTCAAAGTTTTCTTTTAAAACTTGGTCAATTGCCTTGGGTTTTCTTCTTCAACATATATATGTGTATTGTGATGAGTTTTGAACTCTTTTAAAGCTAGGTTGAGTTTCAATTGAAATCTTACATGTTGAGTTAGGTTTTGATTTTGCCTATGTTTTCACATGTTTAGGATTGTATTGTGCTAGCTTTGATTCTAGGACTATTTGATGATCTTTGATTGATTGATTTTGTGAAAAAATAGTTCCTCACATGTATTAGGCTCTCTTAGCCGATTTCTCACAATGATACATGTGCTTAAGTTCTTTTGAGTTATTCATATGTTTTGTTGAATCTATGTATAAGAATATGCTCTAGAACTTTAGCTTAAATCTAAATGACTTTGTCATATGATTTTAGCATGTTTTTGGTTTGTGTGATTTAAACTTGATTATATGATTAATTGAACATATCTTGTGATTCAAGCTTTAGATCTATGCATGTATCTAGGTTGTAATTAATGTTGAACATATCTTACATGATCTAGATGGATTAAACATGCATGATTGACTAGACTACATTTGATTTATGCATTCTTGCTCATGTCTAGTATTTTCCATAGGATGTGTTAATCATAACATTCTATGTCGCGTGCTTGTTTGCGTTTTGCATTCATGATCACCTAGATGCCTTGTGAGAAGGAAGTCTTAACAATAGGTGTGAGACCTATGTTGTTAAGCAAGAAAGTCTTGGCAAGAGGTGTGAGACCTTGGATTGTCAAGCAAAAAAGTCTTGGCTAGAGTCGGGAGGACTCGGATAGTCGAGCAAGAAGTCTTGCTAAGGGTCGTGAGGATCCGGAAGGGTGAGCGAGGAAGTCTTGACTAGAGTCGGGAGGACTCGGATAGTTGAGCAAGAAGTCTTGCCTTGGGTCATGAGGATCCGAAAAGGTGAGCGAGGAAGTCTTGACAAGAGGTGTGAGGCCTCGGATTGTTAAGCATGAGGGCGACATCTTCATGAGTAGGATAGGAGGGTAGTTTCTAGGTGAATGGGTCACTTGAGAGATTGTACTTGTCTTATCTACTAGTGGATTTTGTTTGCCGGTGGTTGTTAACCCGTGGATGTTTCCTCTTCGGAGGTTTACCACGTTATATCTTGTGTCAACTTTTCTCTATCCCTATCTCTCTTGTATTTGTATTTGTTATTTGAATACTATGGATAGAACTCTTTATGTAAGTTAACTTTCTTTATATAATATAGATTTCGTATGTGTTACAATTACTTGTTTGTATCACACTTTACTTGTTTTATATGCTGATTAAGTGTCTTTAATTGATATATATATATATATATATATATATATATATATATATATATATATATATATATATATTGTGATACAAGCAATCTAGAGGGACAAACTTTTGTTAGTTTCTAAGGGAGTCGAAAAAGGTGTCTAACCTATTCCCACCCCCCCCCCCCCCCTCTAGGTTAGCCTTGAGCATTTAACCGTGTTTGTAGTTTCATAATCAATCTCCAATCTCCACCAACCTCCACCTCCACCTCTTTCCATTTTTGGTCGTCTCCTTATCTTCTTCCTATGCTTCATCAATGTAGGGTTGGTCTTGACTTTTTAGGGGTCTGGGGCAAAATTCTAAGATGGCCCCCTTTTTCATATTAATTCTAAGAGTTGAGAGAGAGATCAAAAGAAATCATTCAATAGTGGCTGAAGAGAAGAATAAAAAACCATAAATCCTTTAGTGATTTAGATGGCATACTGAAATCTGAACACCGATGTCTCATGTTTGGGAAAAAAATCAAAATCAAATTTGGTCTTTAACACTCCAAGCTTTTTTAGACAAATACTGAAAATATAACTTTGGGCCTTTTATGAACAAAATTAAAACAAAATTGGGCCTCTAAACTAATACCGGAATTAGGGGTGGGCATTAGGTTCGAAACCGAAACGAACCAATTCGAACCGAACCAAAAAAATGGGTGTTCGATTAGGTTCATTTAATTAAATCTGTTCAAATCGGTTTAAAAAATGAAAAATCGAAAAAAATTTGATTCAAACCGGTTTGGTTTATCACAAACCGGATTGAACCGTTGGACCATATATATATATATATATTTAAAAAAAAACCCTAAATGACTAAATCCCTAAACCTAACATTTTTCATTTATTTCATTATTCATTTCTTTGAGTCGACCACTACTGTCTGCTCTGCTCAACACACTTCTCACAGAATCTCATTTCTCTTCCGCTAGACGTCTGGACCGGTGCTCGTCTATCTCTCTTCCTCAACTCCTCCACTGCTCATCTCTGTCGGTTATCTCTGTCGTCTCCGATCTGGTCATCTTCGTCAGTTATCTCAGTTGCTCTGCTGCTCATCTCCATTGTTCAACAGCCGATTGTCTAGCAGCCGATCTTCGCCAGTCAGCTCAATTGCTCATCTCCATCGGAGTGCCGCTCGTCTCCGATCTGGTCATCTTCGCCAACTGACTCTCTGCTTGTCTCAACTCAAACCTCAAAGAAGGTTTGTCACTACTCACTCGACTCACTCTCTTCTTGTTTTCTTATTTTGGTAATTTTCTTCTTCTTCAAACAACTAATTTTATTTTTGACGTATTTTTTTTCACATTCGATAACCACCGTCGACCAATGTGGTCTCTGCTCAACTGATATAGTACTCCAGCCAAAGCTTCAACGTCAGCTCCTTCATTCTGCTTGTCTAACTCATCTGAATCGTCTGAAACCGACGGTCTGATTGCTGATTTGCTTATTTGGTTAGTTGTTGTTTTCTTCAGCTATTCTTTCTTTATTTATTTTAGCTTCAGCCGAAGCTTTTTTGTTGTGGACTTATCGTTTTGGATATTACCTTTCTCTGATGTGTTGCTTGTTGCTGGTTAATTGGTTATATTGTTATTTATTATTTTTTTGAAAACAAAAATATATGTGTTGTGGGTTGTATATGTGTCGTGGATTGTGGATAACTTGTTGAGTTTTGATATATATGTAATATGTGATGTAGGCTGTGGATATGGTATAAATTGGGTTGTGGTCCTTGTGAATAACTTGTTGAGTTGTTGATATAAACGTGCTGTGAGCTGTGGATATGGATTACGGTATAAATTGGGTTGTGGATAACTTGTTGATGTGTGGTAGTGATGTGTTGTAGCTTGAAATGTTTGAGTATAATGGAATATTTATTTGTTTTAGGCAGATTTTCACAGTGAGAGATTGAGAGATACTTTGATATGGATAATAGATAGAAGTGGATTCTATTTGTTATATGTTTAATTACATTATACTTTGATATTAATAATTGATAAAAGTGGATTCTCTTTGATATATGCTTAATTACATTATCTCACAATTAGTGAATATAATATTCTATTGGTTTTAATTATTTTACTTATTTTAGTTTTTATTTGTATATAAAATTGTGGATAGATGGAGATTGATCATGTCGATTCAATGGAAGGGAGTAGTGACTCGGGTCCTGAAACCTTAGAGAATTCTAGCTCCATTGGAAAGGGGAAGGTTTCAAAGGGTATACGGGTAGGGGGTAGGTGGTAGGAAAGGGAAAAAAAAAGTCACAATGTTGGGTACATTTCGAAGAATATGTCAGTGAAGAGGGGAAGAAAAGAGCTAGCTGCAAGTATTATTGTGATTCTTATGCATTTGACTCGGGCTGAAGCACAACAAATATGAACACACATATTGTTAATCGGTGTAAAAAATATCGTCTTGTAGATCCAACACAAAAAGTGTTAGTGAAACAACCAACTTTATCAGGCTTTGGGAGTAGTTTAGGGATGTCAAAATTTGATCAGCTGAAATGTAAGAGAGCCTTAGCAGAAATGTTAATACTTGATGAATTTCCATTTAGATTTGTTGAGAATCGAGGATTCTGTAGGTTTTTCTTTGAACTTTGTCCTCTATTTGATCTCCCATCTAAAAGAACCATTGTTAGAGAGTTGTATCAGTTATACATTGATGAGAAGATTAAGTTGAAAAAGTGTTTTAATCGGAGTAAGGTGAGGGTTTGTCTAACCACAGACACGTGGACATCAATACAAAATATTAACTACATGGTTGTCACTGCTCATTTTATTGATTATGATTGGCAGCTGTAGAAGAGGATTTTGAGCTTTAGTCAAATAGTTGATCATAAGGGAGATTCAATTGGAAAATGTATTGAGAATGTCTTGATTGAGTGGGGTATTGATAAAGTTTTCACAATAACCGTGGATAATGCAACTGCAAACACCACTTCCATTGGTTATGTGATTAGGAAATTAAGTAGTTGGCAAGATGATTGAGCGGTTTTAGGGGGCAAGTACTTGCATGTACGGTGTTGTGCACACATCCTAATTCTAATAGCCAATGATGGATTGAAATATTTGCATGACTCAATTGTAGCAATTCGCAATGTAGTGAAGTTTGTGAAATCTTCTCCCAGTAGACTAGAACGATTTAAAAAAGTTGTTGCACATGAGAAGATTGGGACTAAGGGGTTGGTAGTGCTAGATGTTCCTACTAGGTGGAATTCAACTTACTTGCTGTTGGAAAGTGCAGTGAAGCTTAGAAAAGCATTTAAGCGATTGGGAGATGAAGATATTCAATATGTGAACTATTTTAGAGATGATGAAAATGAGCATAAGCGGATTGGACCCCTGAATTTTGATGATTGGGATAATGCCAAGGTTTTTATCAATTTCTTAGCAACTTTTTATGATATTACCTTGGATTTTAGTGCATCATTGCGTGTGACATCCAACATTTATTTTAAGAGTTGGTGCACTATTCGTAATCAACTAAATTCATTGACCACTGAAAGAGATCCGCTTGTGAGTAAAATTACTTTGAGTATGCAGCAAAAGTTCGGCAAGTATTGGGGGGGGGGGGGGGGGTTAGAAAAACCAATAACTTGTTGATCTTGGCAGTTGTTCTTGACCCAAGGTACAAATTGGGTTATGTGAAGTTTCGGTTTGATTCCATTTATGGTGTGGAAGAGTCTGAATCCATGATTTCTAAGTTGAAACGTGTGTTGTTAGACTTGTATGAATGGTATAACAGATTTTATGGTAGTTCGGGTGGGGGTGCAAAGCAAATCGATGATGTGTTCTCATTTGGAGTTGGTGGTGGACCTAATGATGACTTAGAATTCAGCAGGTTAAAGGCAACTGATCAAGAGGATAGTTTGAGGGGAATGAAGCAACAAGAAGAAGATATTAATAAAGGGACAAGTGAGGTGGATTTGTATTTGTTGGAGCGTGCTGATAAATTGAATGAGAGGTTTGATGTTTTGGCTTGGCAGAAGAATTCTTTGCTAAAGTTTCCTATATTATCAATGGTTGCAAGAGATGTGTTTGCAATGCCGGTTTCAACAGTGGCTTCTGAGTCCACATTTAGCACGGTGGTCGCATTCTTGATCCATTTAGGAGTTCTTTGACTCCTAAAATAGTTGAGAGGTTAATTTTGATCGGAAATTGGTTGCAAGCAACTTGCCCTATTATTGAACCCTGTGTTATTTAAGAGCATGCTCAAAATCAAGATGAATCGGTTCATTTGTTAGAAAATTATATCAATGTTAAAACCGGTAAGCATTTAATATTTAAGTTGAATTATCAAATATGTTTATATTTTATTAATGTTATTTATTACTATGAAAGTTTATTGTTTATTGTTTATTGTTTTTGTTTTAATCTTAAATGTAGAGTATGAAAGTGGAGTGACAAATGTTTCTATGGAGGATAAAAATAAGGAAGACTAATTACTAAAGCCATGAAGGTAGGTCTTTAATTGTTTGTATATGCATATAATTGTTTGATAGCATGGATGCAACTTATTTAACTGACATTACTAATTATTATTTTATTTATGAATGCAGCCATGTAGGAAAGCCTTGCAGCCATATAGGAAAGCCTATCAGCCTTGCTTATTATTTATTTTATTTTATTAAGCCTAACAACCTTTATTTGGATTTAGATTATAATTTTGATTTTAGGTTTGGATTTGGATTGTAATATTTATTTGGAGTTTGTATTTGGATTGTAATATTTATTTGGAGTTTAGATTTGGATTGTAGTTTAGATTTGGATTGTAATTTAGATTTGGAGTTTGGATTTATGATTTAAAGTTTTTATGTTGGACATTTTAATTGTATGTCACTTGTGAAGTGTTGTATGTCTTGTGTAGAGATATGTTTGTAGTATGTCTTTGAAAATTGAATTTCATTTTTATTTAATTTGTGATTTTTTTGAATGAAGTATAACTTAAATATTATTAGTTATGTTTGATTTGGGCTTGGGTTATTAAAATTTATGAAACTTTTATCCATAATTAGAATCCAACAAGGTAACAACAGTCCATTAAAGATAAAAATATATTAAAAAAACTCATTTAGCCCATCAAGTCAAAAAGGCCCATTAGGCCCAAAACTAAAATGAACCGAACCGAATCGAACCGATTCAAATCAATTTAGTTCAGTTCGATTACCATTTCTTATTCGGTTTAAACCGGTTCAATTTTAGGTAAACCAAAATATTTTCGGTTCAGTTCGGTTTTAACCAAATCCGAACCGAACTGTTCCCACCCTTAACCGGAATCATGTTAATATGGGCATTTTTTAGACTAATACTCAAAATAGAATTTTGGGCTTTCTATGAACTAAACTAAAATAAAATTGGGTTCTTAAACTAATACTGAAATTATGTAAAAATAGCCCCTATAAAAAGAGGCCCGAGGCGGCCTCCCCTCGTACTAAAGCCAAGGGTCGACCATGATTGTCGTCACTATCGAGAGTGACTTTGCTCACCATTTTAGTGTATTTTTTATTAATTTAGTTAGGTTGGTATTTTGTTGGTTTGGTTTCGGTGATGGAGTAAAAGATGAGGATAGAGTTTTTAACTGTGTATCCGTGTATGTTATAAGAATGAAGGTGGTGTTAAAATGAAGATGGAGATGAAGTTAGCTTTATTTTTCTTATTTTTTTTATTGTTATTAATATTATTTTAACTATTTTTATTTTAATTATATTTTTTTGAAAAAATATATTATATTAATTAATAGTTATTTTGATAAGGATATTTAAGCCATTTCACTTGGTAGGGTACTTATATGTAATTAACACTAAAATGGCATTATTCGTGTATTTATGACAAATATTGGGGTCTGTTTTGTAATTTGACCGAAATAAAATAAATAGCATTAATTAAAAAGTAAATTGCAAAAACTTTAGAGATATTATCATTTGAGTCCCTATGTTTTTCTAAATTATTTGTTTTTTATTTACCGATTCGTTTTTCACTAGATTGATCATTAGGTTTTAAAAAAACCACTCAATTTGATCCATCTGACCAGAATTTTGACGGTCAACCGTTTCAGAAAATACAAAATGATATTTTTACCCATAACTTTAAAATCTAAATAAAATAAAAAGAAGATTTTATTTTCTTAATTTTATTTATAATTATATATCAATTTTTAATTTATTTTTTAAAAAGGTAAAAAATTAAAAATAGACCCACCCTACCTGACAAAAAAAGAAATGAAAAAAATGGGTTAATTGCAACCGGATCTCCTTCTCCTTAAAATTTCATTCACGGATCTTAAAAAAAAAAATCTCCATTCATTCTTTCCATTAAAGGAGATTGGTTTCTAGATCCCTCCAAAATTTGAGGAGATCAGAAAAAATGATTATTTTTTTTTTTTTAAAGAAACAGAATCAAGGATTTCTTGTTCTCTATATTAAAGGAAATTGGTTCCTTAATCCCTCCAAAATTGGAGTAGTTCTAGAAACAATTTTTATTTTCTTCCTTCAAAAGATTTCTTCGAAAATATTGTTCATAAATTTCTTACAGAGGATAGAATTTCTTCGAATTTTTTTTCTTCATTTGAAAGATTTCTTTGAAAATCTAGAACAAGATTTTTTTTAACAATAAATAAGAAACTCTTTTATTTATTCTTCGATGGTTTTTGGCTTGGATATTGGTAGTGGGAGTTGTTGGGGTTTCTAGGTTTGTCGGAATGGATGACAACGGGTCGGGTTCGGACGGGTTTTGTAAAATCCAAACCCTCACATGCGAAAATTTTCCTCACTCACACTCGCCCTTGAACCCGCGTAGGTAAGTGGGTTCACAGGTGAGTGTGAACCCACGGGTTATGGTTGCACCCATCCTCTCATCCGCGAACCTGCCAGCCAATACAGGTTCACGGGTGGGTGCTTCACCCGCGAGGTACCCACAAACCCGTGAACCCGTGATTTGTCATTTGTAAATTTCCACATGTAATCACCTATTTGATACTTAATTGAATTTAATTTTCATATAAAATTCCTTACTTGATACATTATAAAAGAATAATAACTATAAAAATAAAATGACCAAAAATAATTCAAATGTCTATATATATTCATATACAAGTTTTTTTGTTTATGCGGATTCGTGGGTCCAACCCATGAGTCTGTTTTTTCAACACACACCTACCCGTGAACCCGTCGGGTTTTTCATTAAACGGGTTCACGAGTCTGCGGATCGTAAATTTACCATTCACTCTCGACCCTACAGGGTCGGGTTCGGCTGGGTGCTCGTGGGTATAGGTCAAATTGCCATCCTTATTTATCGGCAGTGGGAGTGGTTGAGGGTTTCTAGGTTCGGTTTCGTGGTGACTGGGTTTTTGGTGGTGGCGACGATGGTTGCGATGGCAACGGTGTTGAAGATCCACCTTGGGTCTTGGAGATCCTTCTTGGATCCATGAGATGGCTCTAGTAGAGATCTAGTGACCTGCAAACACACCACTACCACCACCATCCAATTGATGAGTCCTGCCTATTAAAGCTGAGTCATCAATTTCTGACGTTAAGTTTGTAGAAAAGGCTTGGACCAACATCGTTGGTGGTCATTGAAGTAAGCAGAGCCATGATGGTCATAGATTTGAATCAAGGAAGAGTCTTGAGTCTCTGTTTGCTATGAACTATTGACGAAGAATCGTTGAAAATGTCTTCAAGTTTTGGTATTGGGTGAGATTGGGTTTGTGTTGATAAAGGATGGTTAAATGGTTGAATCCACCATTGATGTTTGTGATTCAAATTGTTTAACTTGAATGTTTTCTTCTTTTGTGAATAACACTTCCTCGGCCTCAAAAACCTCTGCTAGAGAGAGATATTTTATTTTTATTTTTAAATTTGTAATTGTTCTTTTGTTTATAATTTTTTAATTTGTATATGTATACTAATTTAATTTTTATTATATATATATATATATATATATATATATATATATATATATATTTCTATTTATTTGTGTGTTGATATGTGACATATCATTGTTTAAAAAAATACCTTTAAAATCGTTTAATTTGACTAACGGTTAACTCACACAATGACCAAATTGAGTGGGTTTGAAAAACATAGGATCAATCCAATGAAAAATGAATAGATAAGTAAAAAATAGATAATTCAAAAAAGATAAGAACTCAAATGGTAATATCCCTAAATTTCGACCGTAAAACATACATCGGCTCAGTTTGGGATTGCTTCCAAGGCTGTTTTTGGAGCTAAAAGTGCTTCTGAAGTTGACCTGAGGTGTTTGGTAAAATTTCTGGAAAGTGCTTTTGGTCTCTTTTGGCTTCCCCCACAGCAGAAATTGAGAAGCTACAAATTGATGATTTTAGAAATCAGCTTCCTAAGAAGCAGAAATGAAAACACACTTAGGCCCAGTTTGGTATTGCTTCTCCAACTGTTTTTGGGGTCAAAAGTGATTTTGGACCAAAGACAGGGTGTTTGGTAAAATCGTGGGGAAGTGTTTTTGGACACTTTTAGCTTTTCTCAACTGAGTTTTTGAGAAGCTACAAATACATACTTTTGGATTTTGACTTCTACTTTTAGAAAACGCGCTACAGTAATATTAAATGAAATTTTGTTAACTTTCCAATTTTATCCTAACCTTTAACAAAATTTACCAAAAAAATTACATTGTTGTACAAAAAAAATATTGCCATAACTGTATATTTTTTTTTTGTTAATTAATTCAATAAAGTAAAATAAAAAAGAAATGAAAAAATGAAGTAGAATAAAAAAGAAACAAATAAATGAGGCTAATTAATTCAATAAAATAAAATAAAAAATGAGGCTAATTAATTCAATAAAGTACCATAATTATATAACAATTAACACTTAACACTTAACACTAAACATAAATAAACAAGAAATATAAAGTATAACACATTAGCACCATTTAGATATCATGTTCTTGTAGTAATTTTATACATTCATAACATTTTTTACTTCAGTTTACCAGACACATTGAAATTGCTTTTAGTTTTCACAGCACTTTTGAAAATCAGTTTACCAAACACTCAGCTGACTCTTTCCACAGCAATTCTAAAAGCAATTCCCCCCACAACAATTTTAAAAGCACTTCTCCCCACAGCACAGCAATACCAAACTGGGTCTTAGGTCCAGTTTGGCATTGTTGTGCTGTGGGGAGAAGTGCTTTTAAAATTATTGTGAGGGGAATTGCTTTTGGAATTGCTGTGGGAAGAATCAGCTGAGTATTTGGTAAACTGATTTTCAAAAGTGCTGTGAGAACTAAAAACAATTCCAATGTGTTTAGTAAACTGAAATAAAAAATGTTGTGAGTATGTGAAATTACTAAAAGGACATAGACATCTAAATGGTACTAATGTGCTATACTTTACATTTTTCCTGTTTATTTGTGTTTAATGTTAAGTGTTATGTAATTATGGTCTTTTATTGAATTTATTAGCCCCATTTTTTATTCTACTTTATTTAATTAATTAGTCCCATTTATTTATTTATTTATTTTATTCTACTTTATTTTTTTATTTTATTTTTATTCTACTTTATTGAATTAATTATCCAATTTTTTTTATACAGTTATGTAAACATTTTTTTTTATCCATTTTTTTTTGTTAAATTTCGTTAAAGGTAAGGACAAAGTTGGAAAGTTAGTACAATTTCATATAATATCACTGTAGCGCGTTTTCTAAAAGCAGAAGCCAAAATCCAAAAGCATGTATTTGTAGCTTCTCAAAAACTCAGTTGGGAGAAGTTAAAAGTGACCAAAAGCACTTCCCCGTGATTTTACCAAACACCCTGTCTTAGGTCCAGAATCACTTTTGGTTCCAAAAGCAGATGGGGAAGCAATACCAAACTGGGCCTTAATACTCTTTATCAATGATTTTTTTTCCAAACTTACTATTTTATCCCTTACCTTTTATAAAATTTCCACATAACAAAACATACACTTAGCATTTATTATTTTATTTACAATTTACTATAATATATACTTTGCTATTTACATGTTGTCTATTTCAATTGTGTAATCTTATGAATTCTTGAATCAAATTATGCTAATTTTCTTGATATATTCACAATATATGTGGCAATAGATAAAAAAAAAATCATTAAAACAAAATTATATATTTTTTAACAAAATTTATTTATTTATTTTATAACAAATTTATGGTCACACAAAAATAAAATAAATTATTTATTTTATAACATGTTTATAGTTATATAAAAATAAAATAAATTATTTATTTTCAAATCATTTTAAATATTTATTTTTGTTCTTTTTAGTAATTTTGTGAGTCACAACATTTTTTTACCAAATATATTGAAATTGTTTTTGGTTCTCATAGCACTTTTAAAAATCAGTTTATCAAACACCCGACTAATTTTTCTCACAGTAAATCCAAAAGCAATTCTCTCACGGCAGAATCAAAAACAAATTTTCACACTTTCACACGACACATAAACAAATTTTCACACTTTCACACGACACAACAATACCAAACTGAACCGTCACCTGGCCAGTTATTTCATAAAAACCCTGACACCAACTTCAGAATTCAGAAAAGAGAGTTAACAGCAGAACAATATTTTGCATAGGAAAAAAGAGAGAGAACAATCTACAGAACTTTTTTAAATTATACTAATAAACAAAGGTAAAAGAAAAAGGGGTTTAATTAATTCTTTCCTCTCAAACCCACTGTGAGCATGTTATTAAGAATCTAAAATCGAAGGAGAGTTTTCTGACATTCTTCATATTCGCTTATTTTAAGGTTTTCTGTATCTTCTTCTTTCAACTCCAAGTATAATCATGTCGCAAACCAGCTGGGAAGCCGATAAGATGTAAGTATCAAACGCCTAAACCATTTCATTTTTCTCATTTAAATGTTTTGGGTTTGGGTTTTTGGTTTTTAACTTTTAGTGTTTTAGGGTTTTTGTTTTGGTGGGTAGTATTGGGTTTCTGAATTGGGTGTTTCTGTTTTTCTGGGTTTTGTGTTTTGTCTTCCTTTTTCAACATTTGACTGTGCCGTTCTTGTTTGTTTGTTGATGTAATTTTCATGTTTCGAATATGTGCTTGCTGGTTTGCGCTCTGGTGTTGTTTATGTTTTTTTTTTTGTAAAAAGAATTGTGTAGAAATTTGGGTTTTTCAAGTTCAGGCTCTAAAGCTTTTCTGTACTTTCAGTAATGGGTTTGCGTCCATATATCCATGTTAATGTTCTCTGCGTATTTTGTATTCGTTTTTTTTTTTTGTTGATGATGATGGAATTGCTAATACTGATTTTAGTGCATTTTGTTTGACTGGAGTGATCATGACTTGTATTTTTTTCACTGCCTCTTTGAATTTGGTACCTCAATTGGGCTTAGCAATTTGTATTGAGTGTCGTTGGCTGGTGTTTTATTTCCGGGTTTTCAATTACAAAAGATTTTCTTAAACAAACTGGAAGTAGAAGTTCTTTCTTAGTGCACGTTCGGTTGAGCTTTTTGCTGGCTCAAAATGTCTCTATTGGGATTTTTTAGAATTGTTTGATTGAGCTTTTAAGAATATCTATTTTTTAATTGAGTAGATGTTAGTAGAGTTTAAATCTCTACCAGGTAAAAGCTCATGGGGAGGTATTTCTCCAAATAGATATTTTAAAAAAAATCCTACCAACCAAACAATTATTTAATCACTATACCTGTATCAATTAAGATATATATTTTGTGTTTCTTATATTATTTCCGACTGTTATACTTCCATCTATTTTATAAAGTCTTAAAAAGTCTGAATTTTTTTGCCGGTGTTATATTCCTTTTATCAATAGGCTGGATGTATACATATATGATTACCTCATGAAAAGAAAATTGCATGCTTCTGCGAAGGCATTTCAAGCTGAAGGGAAAGTTTCTACAGATCCTGTTGGTAAGACCACAAATGAAGAAGTTCAAAGGAATATACATTTGTTATATATCAGATTTTTTATCATCCTTTAGCAACTTAAGGATATGTTTTTTTTTTTTTTTGTTTGCTTGTGTTCCAGCTATTGATGCACCCGGTGGTTTTTTATTTGAATGGTGGTCAGTCTTCTGGGATATATTTATTTCTAGGACAAATGAGAAGCACTCGGAAGCTGCCTCATCCTACATCGAGGTGGGTTTGTGTGTTTTGGATTGAACTTTTCTCTTCCTTCGTTCTTATCTTTCCAGAATTTTCCCTTGGCTTTGTTTTTGATTTTGGCCTACTCTCCATTTCGATGCATAATTAGTAATGAAAATTGAAACCTAGAAAGTGAAATTTGACTCTGTTTGTAAATGGACTCGGGATTGAGTTTGTGATGCTAATTAATGGTATTTTATTATCCATATGAGGTTTTGATTAGTTTGTGATCAACTTAATCTTTTTATAGAGTAATGATATTGCTATACAACCCAAAAAAAATAACCTAAAAATCAACTCAAATGACGTGGCATGTAAATCGTCATTACCATGTAAATCATGGGATGGTGTGCTAAATGATAAAATAAGGACAAATTGCTTTCCGCATAATTTGGGTTGGATAGCAGTGTACTCTTTTTCATATTACTTGTTAGGTTGTCTTGGTTGTGAGTAATCGATTTCGATTTTGTGGTGCAAGAAACCATCAAGACTTTACTGTGATATTTAGTCCTTTTCTCCTCATTGCGCATTCGATATTATAAAATATAAATCAATTTCTTAGTTATCAGCCGTTAGATTCATCTAATTCTACTAGGTTAACATTCACTTTTGTTTAATTAGTGGGCCCACAAGCCTTGCACTAACTTTATTAAATTCAATACATAATGGGAAGAAAACTCGTGTGTATATTCGAATGATGTGTGCAATATGCTCTGCCTTTTCTGGACTCTCTCTCTAACAAATTATTGGTTACTGGATTTTAAAGAGAATTTTGGAAAGTCTTGGCATTTATGACCTTGATGGAGTATTATCCAGGTCTGGCCAAAATATCTACAGGGAATTTGTTATATTTCTTACTGTTGTTTTAAGGGATGTTACTTAGATGATCTTTCTATTTTAAATATCTGGGAATGGCAGACTCAACTTATCAAGGCTCGAGAGCTGCAACAATTACAACAGCAACAGCAACAGCAGCAGCAGCAGCAACAGCAACAGCATCATAAACCTCAGCAGCATCAGCAGATGCAGCATCTCTTATTGCAGAGGCACGCTCACGCTCAGCAGCAGCAAAAACAGCAGCAGCAGCAGCAGCAGCAACAGCAGCAACAGCAGAGAAGAGAAGGTAGCCAGCTTCTAAATGGCAGTGGCAATGACCCTCTCGCGAGGCAGAGCCCTGGAACTGCAAATTCCTTGGCAACAAAAATGTATGAGGACCGGTTAAAGCTTCCACTGCAGAGAGATTCCTTTGATGATACGGCTATGAAGGTACTATTGTACTAATTGTGCATTGGGTTTATATGTTGCGTTCATTTTACTTGCTATTTTTGACATTGCCTAATTATTTCAGCCAAGATTAGGTGACAATGTGGGCCAACTCTTGGATCCCAGTCATGCCACTTTATTGAAAGCAACTGCTCTTGGTGGCCAGCCTCCAGGGTATTTCTCAACACTATTATTTTTCTTGCCATGGTTAAGTTTTGTTATGTACGACTCTTGTTCTTCCTTTGGCCTGTCATTGATGTGTAAACTGATTCAAGTTGAGCTCCTTGTTTTCAGGCAAACATTGCATGGTACACCTGGAGGCAGTCAGCAAGTTCAAAGTCGGAATCAGCCACCATCAGTTTCCTCACAGGTTGATTATGATGTTTACTCCTGAAGTCCCCACTGTATTTTAAGTTTTTTCTAATTCCGGCATGCCTTGTATACTGAAACAGGACATGAAGAGTGAGATGAATCCTATGATGACTCCCAGAGCTGCTGGTCCAGATGGATCATTGATTGGAGTTCATGGTTTTGAATCTCTCCTTAGCTGTTTTTTTTTTTTTCCTTTTGTTTGATCTAAAGACATTAGCAGTATATGTTAAACTTTTGATTGTGTTTTGCCTATGAGTTGGTTTTACAATTTTACAATTGGGCTTGACCAATTACATTAAGAGTAAACCATTTCGTGGTTGATCCCAATTTCTACTGGAGATATTTATGTAATTTTTTCAAGTCATATTTGTGGGTCTTTATACTTGGGTTTTAAAACCTTCATAAGGTGGAACTCATTCAGTGGTGATTGTAAATCAGGCTTTACAATAGTGAGTTAATGAGAACCATATTTGTATCAATACTCTTTGGATCCTAGTATTCTACTTTGGTAGATCCAGCACTTCATTAAGGCCTTTTACGTGATATTTGTAATTAAAATATAAACATATTTATGGATTCATATCTGAAATACATTCCCTGTTAAGTTCTTTAATTTTGGTGTGGAGTCATCTTTAGAGTTGCAATTTAGGCCATGTGGAATTTGAACCTAAATTAGCTGATTGTTTAGAATTGAAGTTTTAAGCTTTTGGGAGCTTAATTTTAGCATTTACAGTTATTTTCTTGTTCTTTTAGGAGCAAATCAAGCTGGTGGCAATGTGACTCTGAAAGGATGGCCTTTGACGGTGAGTAGTAGGGTTGTTACCATTTTGTTACTCCCTAAATAAGTAAATATTGGTAAGAGACTAGAATGATACTACTTAGCCCAGATAGTTTATCCCAAAAGCTCATTTCGAATCAAGTGGCAAATGGCTTTTAACTACAACATTATTCTTCATATCATCCTATGATTCACATGATAGAAACCATTTGGGATGTACTTCTGGCAAAACTTTTGGGCTAAGTAGTATTACTATTGGTATTTATTATGTTCTACTTGGGCGATTCAGCTGCTAAATGCTCATAGTATTACTAAGTGGGTAACAAGCAATATTTGCTTTACTTAGAACTTCTAAGAGGAATGTGCTATGTTAGTTAATGTTTAAGTTACACTATGAATAAGTCTCCAATTGTTTAACACACAAGTTAATGGTATCAATGTACCATATGAAAGGAAAATAACTAAATGCCTTCCTTTTACCTTTTTTTTTTCTCTTTAGTTTGTACTTCTTCTATTCTGACCATTGTTCAAAAAAACGTTATGAGGCGTACAATGAGGCTTACGCCTCATAAGCCCGCCTCGATAACGAAATCCCAAAAAACGTTATGAACTTGTTATTTTATATGATTAGTTGGTTACCATTTGAATTATGAACTTATTGCCTTAATTGTTGTTTTATATAATATGAAATTATGATCGTATTGGTTGTTTAATTGTTTTATGAATGATGAATTATAAACTTATTGATTGTTTTATGTATTTTAAGTTTTTATCTCTTCCTAATGAGGCTTACGCCTCGATACGCATTGAGGCTTACGCCCCGCCTCAGTAGAGGAAATCGTCTCAATACTGAAAACGTGTTTTAGAACACTGATTCTGACAAAGTGATCTCTAGTCAGCTGAGTTGAGAAAACTCTTAGAAAATCTAAAATAATTTAATGAATTGATTTTACATAACTAAAACGCTGGAACATGGAGTTCTCCTCTCTCTCTCTCTCTCTCTCCCATTCTTGGGATTTGAAAATCATTGTTGATACTTGATACCATGCAGACTAAATAGATTGTGTCATAAGATGTGCGTGTCTAGAATGTATTTACATGTAGCATCTTTCATGTTTGTTAGGGACTGGATCACCTTCGATCTGGGTTTCTTCAGCCGCAAAAGTCTTTGATGCAGTCTTCTCAGCCCTTTAATCAATTTCAGTTACAGCAACAATTTATGCTTCAAGCACAGCAGAACTTGGCATCTCCATCTGCCAATGATTTGGAATGCAGAAAACTGAGAATGCTTCTTAACAATCGTAATATGGGTCTTGGGAAGGATGGTCCACTAAATTCTGTAGGTGATGTAGTTTCTAATGTTGGATCAGGTATGGAAGTTAGTTGCTCTATGTTGCCTCGTGGAGATGCTGATATGTTAATGAAGGTATAATTTTCTCTTTTGTACTCAGAATTAGTAAACACTATCAGTGTTTAATGTTCCCATCACAATTTTAAGGCCTTTTGGTTCCTGGAGGTACTTGCTAATTTATAGTTGA
Organism: Dipteronia dyeriana; assembly: GCA_032871835.1. Lineage (NCBI taxonomy): Eukaryota > Viridiplantae > Streptophyta > Magnoliopsida > Sapindales > Sapindaceae > Dipteronia > Dipteronia dyeriana. The sequence goes on along the minus strand of CM065300.1, from coordinate 57,258,339 downwards.
CTACGTCTCAGTTACAGCAACAGCAGCTGCAGAACAACCAACAATTGCATCACTATCTGCAGCATCCACTTTCAAGCCATCAGTCTCAGAATTCAAACCACCAACTCCAGCAGCAAGATAAAATGATTGGCACTGGCAACATGACTATGGATGGTAGTGTGACGAACACCTTTCAAGGAAATGATCAGGTTTGATATCTACCTGCGGCTGGATTCATAAATTACATTAGCTTTTATCTTTCTTACTATCAGTAACTTTCTCTGCTTTTTTGACCATTGTATTGGAATTCTCCACGCCAAGTATGTCAAAACATTCCAAAAGGTTTGTTTAATATAAATACATTCTCACTCTAACATTTTTATGGTTTTTTTTTTCAGAAACAGAACCTTTGTATTAAGCACTGAAATTATGATTTTAAGTGCTCTAAATAATTTGGACTTCTTTTTAAATTATTTGAACTACTAATACCAAACATAGCAAATTTTTTCGATTTTGTATTTTGTTTTTATGTGCTGTGTTTATCACTTCCTTAGTTTTACTAAGATGTTATAACTACTACTTTGTTCTATTTTCAATCCTAATGTGCCGTCGGTTGCACTTGAATTCCAGACGACGCTGACAGCGGATTTGTTTAGCATTTTAGAATGGTGACCTGGTTAGTGTTTCTAATTACTTTGAAAATTTTAGGCATCAAAAAATCAAATTGGGCGAAAGAGAAAGCAGCCAGTGTCATCTTCTGGTCCTGCCAATAGTTCAGGAACTGCAAACACCACTGGACCATCTCCAAGTTCACCCTCATCACCTTCCACTCACACACAAGGAGATGTGATCTCAAGGCCTGCTTTGCAACGTAATGGTGGATCCTCTAAATCTTTGCTTATGTTTGGTTCTGATGGTTTGGGATCTCTTACATCAGCATCAAATCAGTTGGTGAGAAACCTTTTTTAATTCATTTATTTTCCTTTATGTCATTTCAAATGAGATAATTTGACTTGGAGATAAAATCTGATCATCTTAGTGCAGCATTTAGATTGCTTAGATGTGTCGATTCTTTTTTTCAGTAGGTAATTAAAAACTTGTGATTTGTGAAGACAAGGTAAATTGTGATGAGTAATGTTGAGGGAAGGTGAAGGGTTTCCTGGAGTGAGACTTTTCTAAGGTGTTATCAAAGAAGTCTTATTTCTGGTCAAGTTGATGACATTTGTCGATATATAACCTCCATGAGCAAATCTGGGATGTATTTGGAAGTGGTCACTTAAATTTTGCTTCCATCTAGTACAAATCAAATGTGACATACTTAAGAGAACAGGTCTTCTGAGCAACATGTACAAGAAAACACGACTGATTGAGGATTATAAACTTATTCAACTTTTCTTCAATTTGATGTTTCCCTTGTAAATTTTTGAGACACTATTACAATTGTCATTACTAGTCTATTTGATAGTAGGTAGTCGAAATAATTAAATGCAGGCTGATGTGGATCGCTTCGTGGATGATGGATCCCTGGATGATAATGTAGAATCATTTTTGTCACCTGATGATGCAGATCCTAGAGATCAGGCTGGTCGGTCTGCAGAAGTCAACAAAGGTTTGATTCATGCTGATTTCTTATATTCTTGTATCTTAGATGTATAGACGCAAGAAGAGGTAGGGAAGTGAAAGAGAAGATTATATATTATTATCATTTCTGGATATAATTCCTATTCTATAATTAAGTTAATTGATTCCAAGGGTTTGGCTATTGTGTTATAACATTAGGCTTCACATTTTCGGAAATTAAGAGCATTACTGCCAGTACCAGTAAAATTGAATGTTGCCATTTCTCATCTGATGGGAAGCTGCTTGCTACTGGTGGGCATGATAAAAAGGTAAGGACCGTAGTTGAATTTCTTTTATTAATTGTTACTTAAAATTTATAATCAAAGATTCTGCAAGCAGCAATACCGTGGAACTTGAATGTGCGTCTGTTTGTGTAGCTTCCAGAAGAACAATGATAATTCATTAGCTTGATGATTTTGTGGTGCAGGCTGTATTATGGTGCACAGAGTCTTTTACAGTAAAGTCTACACTTGAAGAACATACTCAATGGATTACTGATGTTCGCTTCAGTCCAAGCATGTCACGGCTGGCTACGTCTTCAGCTGACAGAACTGTCAGGGTTTGGGATACTGAAAATGTCAGTAAGCATTTTTTTGTTTGTTGCTAATGCATATTTGTTTCTGCATATTTTGCAAATGCAGCTAACATGATCCGGATTTACTGCTTAGATCAGGTTGTATGTTTATAAGCTATATTGGATACTAATATGTTCTACGTTGCATCTCTTTGAAAAATGAAAATGTTCAAGAGAACCCATTTTTCTTATGCAACAATTAGATCTTTGGCACATCTACTATTGGTTTTAAATGGTAGATTGGAAGTTGCTCTCTTTACATTTTACTTTAGGTTCATTTATATTGCCTTCTATACATTAATAAGTCATATGAATGGAAATCGTTGTGAAAGAATTCAGTCACCATATATTGCATTCTTTTAATAGAAAAACAGAAGAAATTTTCGGTCACTACAAGAGTTGGGCAACCAATTCTCTTTGGGACAATTACTTTGTTGGCTCGGTGGTAATGTGCAAATCGGCTTGCCAGAAATGGTTTGCATAGTCAACTTATGATCTACAAACATTTCTTTCCAAGAGCATCCACCCTCCCTTCTGTATATTTCTAGATGATGGATTAATGTTTTCCTTTGCAGCCCGAATATTCACTTCGTACTTTTACGGGGCATTCTACGACTGTTATGTCATTGGACTTCCACCCTAGTAAAGAGGACCTTATCTGTTCTTGTGATAATAATGAGATACGATCCTGGAGTATCAATAATGGTAGTTGCGCCGGAGTTTTTAAGGTATAAAGTTTGCATTAATCATTTTCAAAGGATGTTTAAGTGGAATTTCTTTTAATCCTTTTTCATTTTGTCAGGGTGGTGCAACTCAGATGAGATTTCAACCGCGTCTTGGAAGGATTCTTGCGGCTGCTGCGGAGAACTTTGTATCCATACTTGATGTAGAGACCCATGTTTGCAGACTCAAATTACAGGTTTGTTCTGAGGCATAGCATTTTAATGGCCTTCTTGGCCAATAGCTAAATTTGATGGCAATGATGGAAGTCGCATGTGGTAGCTATGATTTTGTGCTTATGAGCAGCTCATAACTGAAATTCACTTTCATCTGCCTCATTGGCTAGAGAACATGATAAAAGAAATGGATCATGATATTGCATGATCTGGATCCTTTGCAAAAGTTTTTGGCGGAGCTCTAGGCTGATGAAATTCTACCTTACTCATATCTGCTTTGTGGAATTGTCATTATAGGGTCATAAAAGCCAGGTTCATTCCGTATGCTGGGATCCTCATGGTGATTATCTGGCATCTGTGAGTGATGACTTGGTCAGGGTGTGGACTGTTGGTTCTGGCTGCAAAGGAGAATGCATTCATGAGCTGAGTTGTAGCGGCAACAAATTTCAGACTTGTGTCTTCCATCCCTCATACCCGTCTCTGTTGGTCATTGGCTGCTACGAGGTAAGTCACATATTTTATGTTTTTTCATGCTATTTTTTCATCTGTTTTAGCCCTCTAAAATATGTAAGTTGCAAGGGTTGAACATACATACACAGGTTCATATGCATGTGTCTCTGCATTTGTGCTTGTATTCTATCTGTGGGATTACATATAATTTAAAATGTTATACAAAGTAGTTGTCTTGCTCCTTCATTATGTTCAACAGAATACACTCGCATATAAAGACAGGTTCATTTAAACTGGTTCTTCTTTAATAAACTTAAACCGAGCATTTTTTGGCTCAAGCTGCTGATAAGAGGTTTTGTTTTTGATGTGGATTGTTGGGGCTTTTCCAGACGCTGGAGCTTTGGAATACGAGTGAGAATAAGACATTGACTCTAAAAGCACATGACAAGCTTGTATCCGCATTGACTGTATCAAATGTCACCGGTTCCGTAGCGTCAGCTAGTCATGACAAGTACGTCAAGATCTGGAAGTGACGTCGTTGTGTTTGGGGTATCCCAAGTTATAGGCCTCTCTCTATCATATATGTGGCTGCAGTCAAATTTTCATCTTTCCAAAAATGCTCGTGTTAACAAGTTCAGGCAGGGAAAGTGGTTTCAGACTGTATCTATCTTTTGCTTTTGTCATACCCTGATTAACCCAAAAAGGGCAAAATGTAGGATTGTAGTAAGGCCTATGAAACCAACATATTTTGCACGATATATATATAAAATTATATATACACACATGAAACACTCATGTACAGGTTTCATTAGGAAATACAATATTCCGTTACTTTTATTGGATCTTCATAGATTCATCCCTCCGTAAAGTATATATATATCAATTCGGTCTTAATTATAAAATTCAACTTTTGTGAGCTGGTTGTTGTAATTGATCTATTATTTTACGTCTTTACTTGGAAGACTATGCTGTCCATATAATTGTCATTTGATAGAAACCCTAGCTTTCTTACTTGTTGGGGATTTGAACCAATGAACGTGAAAATGTCATATCTATTTTATGTCCATAACTTATAGCAATTAATAACGTCAATAGTAGAAAAATAGATGAGAGAAAATAAATCAATCATAGTATAAAATATACGTGGAAAATCCAAATTTAGTAAAATATCACGGGTTGTTAGGACGACAGAGAAAGTTTCACTATATGATAAATTGTTATAACTATATATATTTCAGGATTCTCTCTTACACTACAACCCCAATTCACAGAGCCTTACCAAGTCCCTAAGCCTACAACCGAATTTTACATCATGACTCTCAGCTCATAACGCTCACAAGATCTTCATTAAGAACACCCTCCCCCCTAAACATCCCCTAGGTCTTCTCTGAATATCACTCATAGATCTCTAACTTGATCTACTGATATTCCCTTATATCCCTTCCCGGATATTCTCTTGGATCTCTTACCTGGATCTCATTACTTTATGATGTTACGCGGTGTTTTTGACTCCACACAAAATAACCTAGATATAAGGTTCCATTTATACTAGTTATAGGGATTTTAAGATAAAAGGAAATCATATTCCTAAACGTACAAGAATTACTTGTTCCACATAAATACTATTTCCTGTTTATGACAAGTTTTCTTATCAAGGAAAAATCATTTTTCTTCAAGTACATGACTTCCCTATTCTTCATGAAGACAAACTCTTCTTCCTTTTCCGATAAGCACAAAAACTTCAAGAATAAAACATTTCCTATTTTCACACAACATTTTTGATCTGGGCAAAATTCGCTATTACCGCAGTCTGGGTCGCGGTTGGCCAACCGTACCCTACACCGCGTAAAATCGCTGTTGTCCACCGCTCAGAATACTGCGGTTGGTGCCTTTGCTTCCGTCGCGGTCTACACCGTGCTTGATCTCCTGGAATTGACCCCTCCTTATGCTGCGGTCCATACGACTTGTCTGCATCATGGTCCACGCCGCGGTTCCTCTCAGAATCCGTTTCTTAAGTTCTTCTTCGGTCTTCAACCTCCCTCAAACACCATCTTCAACTTCCAAACGTTATCACACGTCTCCAGGAAGTTCCACATCAGTTGAGTCTCGTTTGGTTTATATTGGGTTCACTTGAGAATACGAACCAAAACCTAACGCTACCTTATCAAATGACTTGCTAAAATCGTAATGATACAAAGACTCACAAAAGAAACAACAATTGGATGACACGTGTCTAGTAAATTGTATTTTACTTATTACAAATGAGAACCTATCATTTACCCTCTCTTTTGGAAACCAAGTTTATATATTGTAAACTTGGAATCAAACAATCAATCAAGAATACAACACCAATATCAACATAATTACAAACACAAAATTGAACTAGTTTGTATTGGAAGGGGCTTCAACCAGAGCAATAAAATATGGGAACCTTGCCTGTAGATCATAGTAGTCTTCCCATGTGGCATCATCCACAGAGTGATGTTTCCAGTGCACCAATACATCCACACTAGAAAAGGTACCTCTATTGACAAGCTTCCTCTCCAATATGGTTAAAGATTCCTCTTGAACTATTCCATCATCAGTTATGTGAGGCAAAACCAAAGTGGGAGAAACTTGCTCACCCAAGTGTTTCTTCAAACATGATACATGGAAGATGGGATGAATTCAACACCCATAAGGTAATTTAAGCTTATAAGCAACAAACCCAAATCTCTCAACTCATTAGGACCACAATACCTAGGTAACAGTTTGTGATAAGAGTATGTAGCTAGAGACTTCAATCTGTAGGGAACTTGAAATTCTTTCTCCCTCCTACGCTTATTAGCTTGTACTTTCATTCTATTTTGAGCCATCACCAAATTGAATTTCATCAAGTTAAGCAATCGATCCCTTACAACCAAACTCCTATCAACACTATCAAACATTGTGGTTCCTGGTTCGTATGGTGTGATAATATGAGGCGGTTGTTGGTAAACCACTTCGAAATTTTGAATAGGGTAAGCTTGGTAGCGGTATAAAGGAAGTATTATAACTAAATTCGGCCCATGATGGCCAATGCACCAACTTTCTTGGTTGAACAACAACAAAAAAACACAAATAAGTTTCTAAGCATCGATTAACAACTTTTGTATGGACATTAGTTTGGGGGTGATATCCTGAACTCATTCTTAGGGTCACTTCATATAATTTGAAATATTCCCTCTAAAAATCACAAATAATAGAACTTGGCATCCCATGTAATTTGAATACATTATCCATAAATACTTGAGCTACAATAGTTGTCATATAAGGATGAGATAATGCTATGAAGTAAGCATACTTGCTCAATCTATCCACAATCACAAAAATCACAGATTTACCTTGGCATGGTAGGAGACCAATCACAAAATCCATAGAAATGGCGGTCCACACTCTATTTGGTATTGGTAAAGGCTGCTGTAAACCAGATGGAGAAAGAGTTTCATACTTATGTTGTTGACAAACATGACACTCCAAAACCATCCTTTGAATGTCAGATTTCATCCATGGCCAATAAAACTCCTTGTTAGTGTTTAGATAGGTTTTAAGGAACTCGACATGTCCAGCTATAGGAACTAAGTGATAAGCTTGAAAATTTTTAGTTTTCCATGCAGAATTAGGGATGGGAACTATCTTGAAGTTAAATTTGAGTAAACCATTGTCAATATGAATTTTTAAAAAATGATTTACTACTGAAGGAGACTAGCTAGTAGTTGTTCTTGTAGTAACATATATAGCAATATCTTGCATTTCTGTAAAATCCATGGATCACTCTGATTATACCTTTTGAGATCATCCATCCAACTATGGTATGGGTATGAAATAGCAAAGTTAACAGGACAATCTTCAAGGTCAGGAGGCATCTGTTCTATTGTAGAAATTTGAATGTGCATTGTAGTTAATTATAAGGGATCTAGATAAAGCATCTGCATCCTTGTTATCATTTCCTTGTCGGTAATAGATCTCATAATCATATCCTAGCAACTTGGTAACCCATTTCTGTTGAAAATGAGTATCGACTTAATGGTTCAAAAAATATTTGAGACTATAATCATCTTCCTTGACCATAAAATGGCGCCCATGTAAGTAGTGATGCCATTTCTTGACTGCATAGACTATTGCCATCATCTCTCTCTCATAAGTAGAAAGAGCTTTATTCCTTGACCTAAAGCCTTACTTGTAAAAGCAATTGCCTTACCATCTTGTTGTAGAACAGCTCCAATACCTTTCCCTGAAGCATCACTTTCAATGATGAAAGTTTTTGAAAAATCTGATATAGCTAGAACTCTGCGAGAAATCATTAAAGCGTTGAGCTTGTGAAATACAGCAGTTGTTGGGGTTTATGCCCTAAGCATGTAATTTGTAAATGGATTTATGAAGTAAATAAAAGAAAAGGTTCAATTCATTCTGTTATGTTATTTATTTTATAAACTTGTGTATATATTAACATCCTGGTTTGCCGGATGTAATCTCGAACTGTGTATATGAGTGTCATATACAGATGGATACAGTAAGAGACGTGCAATCTAAAGAGTCCATAGATAGCAAATAAAGCTGGGTACTTTATTTGTGGTTAATCTATAGCTGTGATCCATTCCGTAATGTACAATGATTCTATCCTGAATCATTCATATGAGATATGGGAATGGAGGCACCTTGTATGATGTGATCATATAGGACTGGGCCATGATCTATATGAATCTCACACAAAGATCCGTTTACCGATGAGATTCATATATATCAACTAATGATGGCTATATATGGGTGATCTTAATCCTGAGTGTCTTATCGACTCCTTCAGGTTAGATCATGGTCTTTGATATACCGTGGGTGAGGTCAGATGTATTTCCTGATCAATATACTCCGTATGTTGGGATTGCGGTTTGGCTTATAGCTGGGAAGGTTTGTACACAATTGTGGAGTCCACTCCTTCTTGTGAGAAGTAGATGGTAGTTCCCTTAAGGGTTGATTCGGGGCTTGGACAATATGAGCGCTCTCATAATTCCGTGAGGAAGTAGGATTTATTGTCCATTAGAGAATCAATGGTACTTAAAGGATATATGTAATTAGAGGGGTATAACGGACATTATGACCCAGCTCTAATTATGAACTATTGTGGAGAATCACACCATATGTAATAGCTATATCGATGGACACCGAGTTGTATCGGTCTGTGTAAAACGTCTGCAATTGAGAGAGTGCAGCTTCGGGTTTTTAGTGGAATAACACCGGAGTTAATAATCAAGGAATATTAATTAAAGAGTTTAATTAATGATTCTGAGGATTATTGGAGCTCAAAATACTGTGGGTCCATTAGGTCCCCTTGCTAGCCCGATCGATTTAGGTAACAAGGGTCACGGTTAATTAATTGGATTGTCCAGTTAATTGTGTTACGAAAGTGACACGTATTTATTCGGGAATTAATTGAATAATGAGATTATTTAATTAATAGATAATGGTGATTAAATAACTTAAATAATGAGATTATTTAATTATGTTATTAATCACTAAATGGAGGGTGTATGTTGATATTTATTTTTGAATAAAATAAGATAATGTGATTATTTTATTTTATTAAATTAAATAATTTATTTTTGAATTTAAATAGTTTGAATTCAAAATTTAAAATCAAATTAAAGATATGAGATATTTTTATTTGAAAGTTTTTAAAAATCAAATCTAGATTTGATTAAATTTTTAAATATTAAATATAAGATATTTTTATTTAAAAAAAAATGTTGTTGTGCGTGAAACGCAGAGCAACTCACACACACACACACACACACATATATATATATATATATATATATATATATATATATATATATTTAACAAAAGACAAAAGGTTGTCTTTTGGCTTTTGGTTAAAAGAAAAAAAGGCTGGTGAGTGAAAGTTTGTATGAGTTATTTTGTGCAAGTGTGTGCATGAACAAACACCACAAAAAGTGAAAAGGTTTTATGTACAAGTGTTGTTCATTAATATAAAGAAAGAGTTTCTTATTCTTTTCTCTTCTACACCCTCCATCCTAAGTTCCTGAGAACCGTGACGTGCCCACACGCAGTTACCAATCCCGGGAATAGCTAGGAAGATCAGTGGTACAGACCAGGAGCAAATCGAAAAGTGAAGGAGCCTCCAAACGTTGGTATGGTTCTATTTTTATTGATTACAATTTCATGTATTTACATATATATTTTATTAGTGTAATAATTTTTATATGTATTTGTTCCGAAAATAATTACGATCAAAAGTTCACCGGTCCCAGATGCAGATTACAATCTGTATAAAAAAATTAAAAAAAACCCGTTTCCGCTGCGTGATCGGTGAATTTGGTTCCAACAGCAGTAGCCTCAGAAGTCCAAATAAAACTATCTGTATTGGTCAATTGAATCAAAGGATAACTCACCCGACCATAGTCAGGGATAAATTTTTTGTATTATCCTGTAAGTCCTAAAAATCCTCTTAAACTCTTCACTGTAGTAGGTAAAGGCCATTCAGCTACAGCCTTTAACTTTGAAGGATCAACTGAAACACCTTCCCTGGAAGAAATGTGACCAAGATAATCAATTGTGGTGACACTAAAAGAATACTTTGACAATTTAACATATAGTTTATGCTTCTGTAGAATACCGAAAAAATAGCTTCCGAAAGCACATGTTCGGAAGCTGTTTCAGTTGTTCCTTCAAAGTTAAAGGCTGTTACAGCTTCCCAGGTACTGCTATATACTAGAATATCATCAAAGAACACCAAGACAAACTTCCTCTAATAGCCTTTAAAAATTTCATTCATTAAACCTTGAAATGTAGAAGGAGCATTTGTAAGCTCAAAGAGCATTACTAGGAACTCATAATGCCCCTCATGAGTTGTAAATGCAGTCTTCTCAATATTTGCAAGGTGAACTCATATCTGCTGATATCCAATTCTCAAGTCATTCTTGGAAAAATACTGAGCTCTTTGTAATTCATCCAATAAATCATCGATAAGTGGGATTGGATACTTTACTTTAATTGTCAACTCATTTAGCTGTCTATAATCCACATACACATTCGCCACGTCCCATCTTGTTTTTTAACCAATAAAACAAGAGAAGAAAATGGATTGTGACTATTCGTAATAAATACTGAATCCAATAGTTCTTTGACATACTTTTCAATTTCTGTTTTTTTGAAGTGGACCATAAGCATAAGGTCGAATACTTGGTGTCTTACAACCATCAACCAAAGGAATCTGATGGTTATGCTCCCTCACGGGTGGTAAAGTAGTTGGAGTACCAAAAATAAATGTGTATGAACCTATCAAGCTCTTTAATTTCTGTTGTTGTTGTTGAGACAATTAATTAGAAGATTTCCTAGTAGCATCACAATCCACAACACATAACACTACCCCATAGCAATAATCAGAATGTAATAACTTTTCCATTTGTTGAAAAGAAATGGACTGGGGAGGTTGAGGTTTAGAACTAGAGAAACAAATTTTAACCCCTTAGTGCCAAAATTCCATTGTGAGTTTCTCAAAATTCCATAAAACTGGTCCAAGAGTCCGTAACCATTGTACACCTTACACAACATCACAAACACCTAATGGTAAAGCAAGCATATTAGATTCATATTCATATTGCCCAGTTCTTAAAGGAACTGCAACACAAGCTCCTTACTCTTCACTTGTCCCCCATCCCATATCATGATATCAAATATCTGTACCTGATCTAATGTTCTATAAAATTGTGTGAAATACCCGAATCAAAAAGCACCTACACATGATAGTTTCTGATCATAGCCTTGACCTTCATTGTTTTTATAGCTGCAGGTGCTGGTGCACCAAATAATGCACAAGCAGTGATACAACATGCTGTAATTTCTACTTGTTTATTCTTTTGTAATTCTTGCATTATTTCCTCCTTCTCAATATTATCATAACCTAAATCCAGAAACAAATCTCAATATTATCATAACCTAAATCCAATAACAAAGATTTGTTCTTGGAATGAATTATGACCCCTTACAAACTTTTCATCACAATAAAAACATAAATTATTATGTCTTTAATATTGAATTTCATTAGGCGTTAATTTTCTAATAGACAAATCTTCCTTAGGCTTAATATCATTTTTCTGTAGGATTACTTCATTTTTAGCAGGCAAAAGAGGCAACTTAGATTTATTATTACCAAAAGAAGTAAAAAACTTCATTTTTGGAAGCTTAAGATCCACCTCAATGGCAAAAGACATGGCCTCATGAACTGTAACAGAACTAAGAAATTTCACATCATGCTTAAGTTCCTCCTTCAATCCACCGATAAAGCAGCTTAAGCGAAAAGACGGATTGAGATCTCGAATAGAAATTTCCAAAATTAGAGACGTAATCTCTCAAATATCATATTGATGTAGCTTGAACAAAGATTCAGCATAATCCATAAACCCATGAGAACCAAATTCTCTACAAAAGCGTTGATACCATTGTAAAGCCTATTGATCCAACTGAAAAGACACCATCTTGACCATCTTTTCTAGGGCCTATGTTTTAAAATACGATTCGAGGCGGGCGCCTTGAGCCGGCCTTGCCCGCCTCTTTGCGAAAGCTCCCTGGTGCGGCCCGCACCAAGGGATCTACTTGGATCTCCCGCCTCTGCGGCATGAGGCGGCTGGATAGGCGTCGAGTCATACAAAGGCGGGCGCCTCATGATTGACTTGGAAATTGTAATTTTTGAAAAAAAAAAAACCCAAACACAGCGTTTTAAAGAAGAAAAAAGAAGAGGTATCAAACGATGTGTTTAGAACTTCAGGTCAATGAAATCAATCCAAAAATATAAGGTTCCAAGCCCTAAATCCCCAAATCTTTAACAATCGATCAACACTTTAAGGACATCAGTTCTTTCTTATGTCTTCTTCAAGTCGATCGATCGACGACATCATTCCCTTCCGGCGACATCGAAATCTTTCTTCTTCTCTGGTGAGTTCTTCTTCTTCTTCCTTTATTCCTCTATTTGTCTGCTTCTTCTATCTCTGTATTTTTTCTTTTTCTTCTTGCTCTGTTTTTCTTCTTGCTCTGTTTTTCTTCTTGCCCTTGCTCTGTTTTTCTTTTTCTTCTTGCTTTGTTTTTCTTCGAATTTTTCTTCTGGTCTTCGAATTCTTTCTTCAGTTTTCTTCGAATTTTTCTTCTAGTCTTCAAATGTTTTCTTCTGTTTTCTTCGAATTCCTTCTGGTCTTCAATTTTTTTTATTTGTTAGCCGTCAACAGTGTTGTGTACTTATGTGTCGGTGTTGTTGTGTTGGTATGATAACTCAACAGATAAGTGTTGTTGTGTTTGATTATATAAGTGTTTGATTATATATATATATATATATATATATATATATATATATATATATATATATATATATTTGTTATCCACAGATAAGTGTTGTTGTGTTGGTATATAAGTCAACACTTATATAGTTATATAAGAATATCATACATGTATATAAATTATAAATTATATAAGTGTTATAAGCTTTGTTTGTTAAAAACTTAAAATACCGTATTATTTTGTTATTTTCTCTTAGCTTTACTTGATTATTTTGTTGTAGGTTTTTAGATGTCAAATCGAAAAGATCCGGCTTGAAAGTATGGAATTGAGGTTGAAACGGATGAACAAAAGGGATGTAAGTACCTCCAATGTAAGTTTTATGATAGAGTATTGAAGGGTGGAGTGTTCGGATGAAAGAACACCTTGCGGGTGTTTAGAGTAATGTTGTTCCGTGTACAAAGGTCACCCCAGAAGTGAGAGAAGAAATCAAAACTTATATGTTGTCAAATGAAAAAGAGAAAAAGAGGGCACAATTGATGCGTGAAGAAAGGATCGACAATTGTGTCACCTTAAACAGTATATCTAAAAAAGGTTCAAGCTCAGGTAGTGTTTCTGAAAGAGGGATCAGATGACTGATGGATAGATTTGTAGTGAATGTTGAAAATGGGGCGGTGGAGGATTTGGGGGGAAGTGATAAAGGAGTCAAAGGACTTGAGAATGAGGCACGCGAAAGCACATGTTCGGACATAGCCGACTTTTTCTACTAGAATGGACTCGCCTTTAATGTTGCTAATAGCCCATCGTTCGTCAAAATGCTCTGTTCGGTTGGGACTTACGGGCGTGGTCTTAAACCACCTACAGCACATGTGTTGAGCACATCACTATTGTTGAAGGCAGAAGGCAAAACCCAAGCAGTTGTTGATGAAATAAAGAAATGGGTGGAAGGATATAAGAGGAAGACAATTGATAAGCTTTCTTGTAAACAATTCGTATGGCCCGATGTTCTTGAAGTCGTTCGATGCTAGTGATGCATTTAAATATGCTACACTATTGTTTAACCTATTGGATTCTGTGATTGAAGAAGTTGGAGAAGACATTGTGGTCCAAGTGGTGACAGATAATGCATCGAACTACAAGAAATCGGGTGAAATGTTGATGGAGAAGAGGAAACGGCTACGGTGGATGCCGTGCGCAACTCATTATATTGATCTAATGCTTGAGAAAATTGGATCTTTACCTCAACACCAAAATGCGTTGAGGAAAGCGAAAAATGTATAAATCATTAAATCATTAAATCATTATAGAACTGCTTTATATTTAGTATTTATCATTTCATAAATATTAATATTTTTATTCTTGTGCTATAATAGGTGAGTAATTTCATATACAACCACGGATGGGTATTGGCTTTGAAGAGAAAGCACACTAATAAAGAATTGATCCGTCCCGCTCCTACACGATTTGCTACTTCATTTTTAACATTAGACAGAATGTTAATTCTGAGGCAACATTTGGAACAAATGTTTACTTCAACGGAATGGGATGGATGTAGTTTGCCAAAAAAAACCGAGGGAAAGGAAATCAAGAAGATCATCTTCAATGACAATTTTTGGGGTAGCGTGTCTTATGCATTAAAGACAAGTAGACCTCTTGTAAGTGTGTTAGGATGACAGATTCTGAACAACTGCCCGCAATTGGATTCATTTATGGTGCCATGGATAAGGCTAAGGAGGAGATAACTGCAAATTTAGGAAATTAGGAAGGAGCTTACAAGGAGATATGGGGAATCATTGATGATAAGTGGCAGTATCAATTGCACCGCTATTTGTACGCAGCTGCGTACTATATGAATCCCCGATTCCAATATTCAGATGGTTTATCCTCTCATATAGAGGTAAAGATTGGGTTGATGGTGTGCATGGAAATACTTATTCCTGATGAGGAGGCGAGAGTACGGGTTAATTTACAAGTTAATCCTTTTAAGAACAAGGAAGGGTTTTTTGGCTATGGACGTGCAAAAAGTCTCATCGAAAATCTTAACCCTGGTATGTCAAGTTATTGTTTGCATGTATCAATTTCGTTATGAAATTTATAGTATTGTCTTATAAGGAAATGAGCAATGTTTATTATTCTCATTGTAGCCGATTGGTGGAGTGCATATGGAGACGAGACTCTGGAACTTAAAGATTTTGCTGTGAAGATTTTAAGTTTCACTTGCTCATCTTCAGCTTGTAAGAGAAATTGGAGTACATTTAATTTGGTAAGGGTTTACTTATAATTATAAATACTAAGAGTAAAATTTAGTATTCTAACAATTTTCTACAAATTATTTGTAGACTCACACGAAGAAGAGGAATCGATTAAGCACAAAGAAATTGAATTCTTTGGTGTACATAATGTACAATAAAAGGTTACAACACAGATGCTTGAAGAAGAAGGCATTGAAGGATGATGAGGATCCATTGGTTCGTGAAGATGTGCCATAGGATGATGGGTGGATTGTTGACAATGATGTAGTTGGGGGAACGTCTACAGAGGTGGACGTAAGTCAACCAAGTGGAAACCAACAAGTGGGAGGGAAGTGAAAAAGAAATATAAGTAATTCTACAAACAAATTTAATAAGTTTTACTTAGATAGAATGATATATTTAATTTTAAATGTATAATATTACTTTACATTTTTTGGTAGACAAAGGAAAAGCTTTGCAACGAGTGGATGAGAAACGAAGGTGGGAGGATATTTCAAACCAATACAACTCTCCATGAACTTTAGATGATGATGATGTTGATGAGAGGGATTTCTCTTTTGATGCACATTTTAAGTCATTGGACACAAATGATAGCTTATGGGATGAATATATACATAGTGGTCATTTATCGTTAGGATGATGTCTGTTTTTGTAATATTCAATTTGTTTCAGACATTTTATTTTTGCATTGTTGGATATAACTTATTTTCCAAATTTTATAGAATATTATCTACTTTACTAATTTTTTATAATTTTTTTACATTTTTTTTCCATTTTTCGACTGAGGTGCCTGTCTCGATCGCCTCGAGGCACCCGCCTCACCTCGCAGAGGCCTTCCCGCCTCGCATTGCTTTCCTCATTTTAAAACCTTGTCTAGGGCAATTGCAAAATAAGCAAAATATTGCTTTACTTTGTAAACTCATTCCAATGGGTCATCTCTATAAGAGAATTTAGGAAAATCCATTATAATAATCGGAATATGAGGTTCATGGAAAGAATCCCCTTCCCTGTGATTATCTTTCATGCGCCGCTGAGAACCCTCTCCGTCATCTTGATGCGAGGTGGCCAAAAAAGTTTGATTAGATCCTTCGCGGCGAGTCGTTAGGGAGTCCAATCGACGATCAACCATATTCCGATCGCTCCTCCATTCGAGTGAGATGAGCCTCGATGCATTGCAACACTACAATAGCCATAGAAATGTCAGAATAAGATGATTCCAAAGTTGTAACACGAGCATCCATGGCAACGGATCGAGTATGAAAACTAGCACGAGTCATAAACCAAAGGAACAACTTAGAGGATCACTCGGTTCTGATACCAAAATGGTAGAAACCCTAGCTTTCTACCTTAGCAAACGACTTCACACAGAGAACAAAAGGAAAACCATTTCTTATTTCATTTCTAACATACCTCTTACAATCAGCTGAAGGTAGCTTAATAACCTAGCTAAAATCGTTACAATACAAAGATTCACACAAGAAACGACAATTGGGTGACACGTGTCCCTAAATAAATTGTATTTTACATATTACAAACTAGACCCTATCATCATTGATTGAAAAACTTAACTATTGATGGTTTTGAAGATGCACATTACCGTACCGTATCAGTGAGGTTTTTGACCAATTTTCACAATTGGGAACAAAAAGAAATCTAAACTAGCTCTAGAAACATTAGAGGATTTGTTTTTACACTTAGCACTTTGGTACATAATCTAAAAATCAGTTCAAATGATATAGTAAATGAGTTGTCGTTACCATGTTACTTAATCATTTTAATGAAAACTTAGTTGTGTATAATCATATTTTTAAGCAATTATCACAATTAGGGATGGCAATTTGACCCGCATCCGCGGGCACCCGCACCCGAACCCGACCCTGTAGGGTCCGGTGTGGATGGTGAATTTACGATCCGCGGATCCACAAACCCGTTTAATGAAAAACCCAGTGGGTTCGCGGGCGGGTGCGGGTTGGAAAAACAAACCCGCGGGTTGAACCCGCGAACCCGCATAAATAAAATACTTGTATATAAACATATATAGACATTTAAATTATTTTTAGTCGTTTTATTTTTATAGCTATTATTGTTTTGTAATGTATCAAGTAGGGAATTAGAAATAAAAATTTAAATCAATTAAGTATTCAATAGGTGATTACATGTTGAAATTTACAAATGACAAATTACGAATTCGTGGGTTCGTGGGTTGCTGGTTTGTGGGTATCCCGTGGGTGAAGCACCCACCCATGAACCAACATTGTTTCGCAGGTTTGCGGGTTTACGGGTGAGGGTATAGGTGCAGCCATAACCCGCCCGCGAACCCGTTTATCTACACGGGTTCGAGGACGGACGTGGGTGAGGAAAATTTTCACGAGTGAGGATTTGGATTTTATAAAACTCACCCGAACCCGACCCGCTACCATCTCTAATCAAAATACTCCTATATAAACACCCCTAAAACCTCTCTTATTTTTTTTCTCTCTCATCTGGACCCACCAACAGCACATTTGCTGGGGCAGTGTTGTTCGGATGCTATGCTTCTTGGGCAGTGCGCACCCAAGCATTATTTTTTTTTACTTCAGTAATTTTCTTATATAAAAAAATAAAAACAAGGTTTTAGAGGGATATTTTAATACATTTTTATTTAAAAAAATTAAGGTTTTATTTTTTATTTTCTAGAGGTTTTACCCTTTTTACAATAACCTTTAAATATATATAATCATTTTATTCTCAATACGTACCGATATAACTTACATCAGTACGGACTACTGATTATGGAGAAGTTTTGATGAGTGTATACATTTATATACTTTGAGTCAAAAGTATATAAATCTAATAGTCTACATCCAACACACCGATGAATTTATAGCACAGTTTACTGACTTGAAAATTTCTCATATATATATATATATATATATATATATATTATAACCACTAAACTTTCATACATGGTTAAAACAAATTTGTAGTTAAGGGCCCGTCCTGTAAGCGTTTTTCAGTTACTGTTTTTCGAAAATAAAAATAAAAATGAAAACAGTGTTTTTGGTTTCAGTTTCGAATCCCGAAAACGTGTCTGGTAGCATATACTAAAAGCAGTATTTTGAAAATGAAAACGGAAAAAACGTGTCTGGTAGGTTAACTGAAAACTATCAAAAATTAATTACATAATTAACCAATATAATTTTTGTATTGTAATTTTTAAATTAAACAAAAGTAATACATCAAAAAATAATTCAAAAAAACATATCAAAAAATGAATTAATCAAAACTAAACTCTTAAATTATAAATAAATAATTACAATATATATATACATTACTATATAATAAAAATATAACTGTATAAATTAATATATATATATATATATTAAATATTATTACATATATTATAATTTATATTATAATAATATATTATAATATTATATTTTTATATAATATTTGATATTATATATATATATTTATATTTATTTATAATATATAATATATTATTATTTGTAATAATATATAATTATTATATATATAGGCACTTTGGTCATTTAAAAATCTTGTCCCGTCTTTTATCATAGCCATATGAAACGCATAATAGAACTAAATGAAATAAAATGAAAAACAAAATGTTTTTTTTTATATAAAAAAGTGAAAAAAAAAATGAAAAAAAAAAACGAAAAACTAAAAACAAGTATTTTGTGTTTTTTAAATCTTTCACTTTTAACACTGATTTTGTTTTTCATTTTTTTTCGTTTTTTGAAAATAAAATGAAAAACGATTAACGAATGCGTTTTCGAAATCGTTTTTGAAAAATAAAAATAAAAACAGACTGAAAAACAGCTTCAGGACGGGGCCTAAAATTTTGATAATTTTTACATTTGAAATTTTTGGATGTTTCCTTGTGGGGGAGACAAGTAGAGAAAGGTAGTAAAAAAACTAAAAACAATCCTGAAAATTTAGATAGATACAGCAGAGAAACCGAATAGAAAGCAAACAAATTTTCATTTAGAAAATTCGAGTTCATCTACTGTGACATAAGTTGGCAGCTGACCATGATCGTGGTTGTGGCAACTATTACACATAAAATCGAATGAAATCAAGCGCCTTGCTGAAATGTGCTGCCTTAGAATCCAAATACTCTTTTCCACGTGACAGGACGATAAAGAATGGGATGATCATGATCTACCAGCTTGATCGACGGTGATATATTCACATCTTTTGGGCCATAGCAGTACGCAATGGATAAACGGTGACGTGTCTGGTTCACAAGGGCACGATGCAATGCAGTCTTAAAACGACCATTGCATATTATGTGCATCAAATCGCCAACAATGACCACAAATGCACCACTTATTGGGTTCACTTGCACCCACCCAACATTTTCCTTAAACACTTGGAGGCCACTGATATTGGTTTGGTATGGAAGACTGAGCAGTGAAGAATCAATATGCGGAACCAAACCCATGGACGGGTCGGATCTGGACAGAGCGGGTAGGAGTTTTGTTGAAGTAGGGCGTGTGGATGTTTGGATCCATTTTTGGACTCGGATAAACATTTGATATCTTCTTGGGTTAAGCCCAATGACGTAAACATTAGGCCCAGTATCCTCTCACTCAGTCCCATCAGTTCCTTCTGGTACTCTACCATTACATTGCTGCATCAAAGATTGAAAATAGAGAGGTTAATCAAAATTGTCGTTTATATATATGCAAAAGTGCAAATGCATGAATCGGTGATAAGATATTTTCTTTATAGGGCATAAACACAAAAGCATTACTGCTTTATTATATGTTTTATTTTGGGAAAAAGACATAATACAAATCCCACACATAATTGTACTCTATTTTTATTTGCAGGAAGCGGCATTACGGTGCATAAATAAAAGGGAAAAGGTATTGTGTCGTGGCCCTTGTGAAACTCGAATGGGTTTGGTTCAGTTCTGTGCGATCTGTCTCAACCAGTGCAACACATAAAGGGACGGCGGTTCACGTGGCTAGGGCCGGCCCTGCTGTATTGCTAGAGGGGCAGTCACCCCAGGCCCCTTTTTTAAATGATCAGATTTTCGTGTTTTGAATATAAATTTAAGGGTCCATTTTCATTTTTATATGTTTTGAGTATTAGTTTAAGAGGTAATTTTTATTTTATTTTAGAATATAAATATCTAAATATTTGTTTTGAGTATTAGTTCAAATATTTAGAATCAGAGAGGCTTATAAAAAGCCTGAAAGTTGAACAAAAGAAAAATTTGAGCATGGACAAACAAAGTCCAAAAATAAATGTTTGTTTAGTTTTATGTATATAGTATAATAGGGTTTCTTGTTCCTAAATTTATCATTTCTTTCAACCTTTCAGCTCTCAAAGCCTTAAGTCCACACCTCATTTTCTACTCATAACTCATCTATCTTTTCCAATCGTCCTCTTTTCCAATCTAGTGTTCCTCGTTTGAGTCATTTCACTTTAATCTTTGACTTTTCGTTACAAATTCTTTTAAATAATTTCTTTTTGATATATATTACTGTATATAAATTATATATAATCCTATTATACTATTTTTTTCTGATTTTTTTTTACGATTTTTGTTTTCAATTTAGATTTTTCTTTATTTGACATGTCATAAGACTCATTTTTCCATTTCTAAAATTTTCGCCCCGGGCCCTGCACATGACCCAATGTTATTTTTTGACCCCATCTGTTGGGAGTTCAAAAATTAAATGACACTTCTTGAGGTGCGTTTTTCAACACTGTCACTATTTTAATAATTTATATTTAAAAAACATCTATTATGGTGAACAGATAAAAATACTCCCACAATAACTTTCTTTTTCTTTTCTTTTCAAAATCCTCCGTCAATGGAGGACCTCCATCAATGGAGATGGAACTGACGAATCGACAAACACATGTATATCGATGACAAAGGTAGACACACGTACACCGACCACGACCAAACACAATAGCGACTTTTGATTTCTCTGAAAAAATGAAGTATATAACTTTCTCTAAAAATGAAGGGTTTTAAATTGGGGATTTGGTGTTGGAGAAGATGAACATAACAGAACATAACAGAAACAGAGAAGCACAGAACAACAATCCAGAAGTCTCGAAAAGCAATCACAATGTCTCCCAACAAAGTCTCGGGCACATAAAAACAAAGTCTCGGACACACAATCACAAAGTCTCGGAACATAAACACAAAGTCTTGAACACACAAATATAAAGTCTCGAACACACAAACACAAAGACTCGGACACTATACAAAAGTCTCAGAAACTAAGTTACTGTTCATCATTATTCCCACTCGAAAATCCCAATTCTCAACAACTTTAACAATGGAAGATTCAATCCCGAGTGCATCAGCATAGCGCTACTAAACTGTTCCACTAAAGATGTGTCTTTAATGTTACGAAGTTGGTTTGGTTTGAGTTAAGAATAACTATATACAAAAAAAGCAATATATATATATATATGTGTGTGTGTGTGTGTGTGTGTGTGTGTGTGTGTTTGTAAAGTAAGGGTATTTTTTAAAATCACTTACTTTGGGGCATTTTTGAAAATCACTTACTTTGGTGCATTTTTTTAAATCACTTACTTTGGTGCATTTTAAACATAAGTTATTAAAGTGGTGCTACTCATTCAACATCAACTCAAAAAAGTGTTATAAAACCTATTTCATCCATATGCTAGCTTGTATGCTATATATATATATGGATGGTGGTTTGCTTTCAAATGTGTACGTGATCATTTTTAATTAAGAGTAGACATGGTTCGATTCGATTCGATTCGATTTTTGGTAAAACCGAATTAAACCTAAAATATTTCGATTCATCCAAAATTGAACCGGTTTAATCCAAATAAGAAATGAGAACCGAATTAAATTGAACCGATTAAAATCGGTTCGATTCAATTTGGTTTTGAGCTTAATTGGCCGGTTAGCTTAATGGGTCTTTTGAATATGTTTTTAACATTAATGGGTTGTTGGATACTGATTTTGGTCATTTAAATAGTCCAAAGCAAAAAAAAAAAAACTCAAATCAAACCTAACTTAAATATATATATATATATATATACAAAAATTAAATCAATTAAAAACATATTACATAATAATAAGTTAATAACAAATCCATTCAAAACTCCAAAATAATAGTACAAAAATTAGTTAATAACAGTACATTACATAATAATACCCCCACCCACACCAATAAATAAATAATTCACTCTAAATCAAAATTACAACTAATCAAGTAGTCAACTAAAATAACATTTTAATTATAGTTTCCACACCACATTCCACAGTCCACAAGCATAAAAAAAATGCATTCCATTTTGTCACTCCACCAGCTACCCCCAGATACAAAAACTGAAAAACTATATATGCATTTGTCACTCAAATCTTTATGTTCCATAGATTACAATACAAAAAGAATCAACTCGAAATTCTCACCAAAACAATACAGTTTCTCAAAACTGTCCAAGACTGTTACGATAAAATTTCTAGCAATTTTTGTTCAACTTCAAAAATTCACCCAAAATAGAATATATATAACCAATTTTGGTGAAACTAGTCATGAATGAAAGCTTTGTGTCTTTAGATTACAATAAAAAAAAGAATCAACTCGAAATTCTTACCCAAACAATACAGTTTCTCAAAAATGTCCAAGACTGCACTGTTATGAATTAAAATTGCCAGCAATTTTTGTTCAACTTCAAAACTTCTCCAAACAAAGCAATACAAATAGACTAAGAGAAGCCAGAAACCGAGACAAAAGAAACCAACAAAGCAAGAAAACCCTAGAAAAACAGGACAACCAAACAAAAAACACCAACGCCCAACAGGACCAGAGCAAACAAGGTTGTTAAATCAAGCTTTCTTAACCAAATCAAGAAAGAAAAACTAACTAAAAGAAAGAAAGAGCAAATCAGTTGAGGAGGAGTTGAAGAAGAGTAAACTAACTAAATCAAAATTTACTTTTGCCTAGTTCAAGCAGATCAGATGAGTTGAAGAAGAGCAAATCAGACAAGCTGAAACCTGAAGATTTGACTCGTTGAAGCTTTGGTTGGTGATGAAGATGAGCAGATCAGATGTGAAACAACAAAAGAAGATACGAAAAAAAAATAGAAGAAGAAGAAGAAGAAAATTAGAAGAAGAAGAGAAAGTGACAAACCTTGTAATTGTAGACTTGTATGAGCATATCGGATGTTGAGGAACAAAGTTGAAGTTATCAGTTGAGGAACAGAGAGTTAGAGACTTAGAGAGGCTGCTGGTCGTGTAAGAGAAAGAGAGGAAAGAACACTAGAAAAATTGGGTTTTTTAAAGTTATATACTCTGTTTATACGGTTCAATCCGGTTTTGAAAAAATCAAACCGATTTGAACCGAAAAAAAAATTGATTTTCAATTTTTAAACCGAATTAATGCTACGAACCGAACCCTTTTTTTTGTTCAATCCGGTTTGATTTGGTTCGAATCGTAACTTAGTGTCCACCCCTATTTTTAACATGATCACATTGAAATGAGCACAATTCATTGTTAAATTATGTTATAGTTTTTATATTTATTTATGGATACTATTAACATGTGCCCTTAGGGCACAAATCCCTAACAACTAAAAAATTCATAAAAGGAAGTTATTAATTATATTTATTGTTTTAATCAATGTAATAAATATATATTTATAATAAATATTTTCTATTTTTAATAAATTTGTAGTTGTTGGCACATGTTGATTAACAATACCCTTTATTTATTTATTCAAAATAAGATATTAATATTTACTTTGGTATCTTAATCACTGTTATCGCGTTGATGTGTGCTATCACCATACAATTAAAAAAGAAAAAAGTGTGACTTGAATATCCCTAATTGGAACCAAATTAATGGAGTCTGATAAGGGGCTAGTGGTGTAATAATAGACCGGTTCGAGACAGGCCAGTCCGGCCGGTCCACCAATCGAACTGGCCGTGCCAAGGAAGCGGGCCAGGCCGAGGCTCGGTCCGTGGCAGGCCGCGTGTCGGGCCGCTCGTATAAGGTCCGGCGGGTCGACCCACCAGGCACGCTGGTCCGTCACATCAACCGGTTATTTTGATTTTTTTTTAATTCCCTCCAACGGTTAGAATTCAAAATCCAGCATTTGGCTGACGTCATCAGTGACGTTAGCCAACGGCTGGACTTTGAATTCCAGTTGTTGGAGCCTAAAACAATTACAAAAACACCTCCCTGAAATCTTTCAAATTACATTTTGACCTACAAATCAAATTTTTCTATAAATACTTCCATCCATTTCAATTTCCATTCACTCTCTCCATCATTCTTTCAATCTCTCATTCTCTCAAATTTCAATCTCTATATTCTCGAATTCTCTACATTTTTTCATTCAATTTCATTATTACTCTCTCTACAAAATTCTCTACATTTTCCACCAATACACCAAATTTTAAAGGTACAATTTTGTTATTACTTTTGCTCAAACATTTTTTCATAGTAAATTTATATGTTTATGTTTAGATTGTAGTTACTAAATAAAAACATTTTTATTTAGTTAGTTAGTTTATCAATTTTTGGGTTTTAATGTTAATAATATTGTTTAGTATATTAAGATTTTTAAGTTAGTAGCAACTTTAATATTTGTTATTAGTAAATTTAGAAAGTTAATTTGTATTACTGAATTTAATTTTTGTAATAAGTAAATTATGAATGTTAAGTGTAGTAGTTAAGTTTAATATTTTTTTTTATAAATTATGAATTTTTAGTGTAGTTGTTTATTTTAATATTTTTGGTGAGTATATTATGAATTTTAAGTGTAGTAGTTAATTTGAATAAGTTTTATTAGTAAATTAAGATTTTTATGTGTAATATTTAATTTAATATTTGTTGTTAGTAAATTTATCAATTTAATTTGTAGTAGTGAATTTAATATTTTTTATTAGTAGATTATGAATTTTTTGTGTAGTTGTTTATGATAAAAAAAAATTATGGACCATTATGAATTTTAAGTGTAGTGGTTAATTTTAATAAGTTTTATTAGTATATTAAGATTTTTATGTGTAGTATTTCATTTCATATGTGTTGTTAGTAAATTTATCAATTTTATTTGTAGTAGTGAATTTAATATTTTTTGTTAGTAGATTAGGATTTTTTTGTTTATTTATTTATTTTTGAAGTAAAATAATAATTGTAAGTGTCGTATTATTTTTATTAATTATTTACTAAATTAAGATTATTGTTAGTAAATATTGTTTTTAATTTGACTATTAATGACTATAGTACTCATATTTTTACTTCAGATAATGGATCATAACCAGTAGCCTTATTTTCCGGACGGTTTGAATATGCTCAACGATGAATTTGATATTTCAAAGCCGACCCATACTCAAGCGGGACCTTCTGGTTCCGCCATTACACCAACATTACGTCCCAGAAAATTAACATCAAATGTATGGCAGTGTTTCAACATAGTCCAAATGAGACTCTTAGAAGGGACGTCTGGTCCCAGAGCTAAATGTAAGTTTTGTCATAAGGATTGTGCTACAAGTACGAAGGGAACCAGACATTTGAGACGACATATGTACAACTGTATGCCTTCACATAGACAGGTAGACACTACAACCCAGACACAACTACAACCCAGACACAACTACAACGACACCCAGACGGGTTCGTTACAACATGGCAGTTCGTCGCCATGCACGCTAGAGAGTGCCTGGCATGATACATTGCAAAAACTGATCAACCGATCAATATTGGTGAGAGTCCATTTTATAAAGAATTAATCACATCTGCATATAACCCCCAATATGAACATGTTTCTAGAACCACCATTAGAAATGATTTGATAAGATTGTTTGAAACCTAAAGGGATGACTTAATTGTTGAAATACAACATTTAAGTGTCTATGTTGCATTAACTTATGATATTTGGAATGCATGTTCCAAACAGGACTATTTATGTGTTACGGGACACTATTTAGATTCTAACTGGAGGATAACAAAAAGAATTATTGGTTTTCGTCCTATGGATTTTGCACATACCGTAGAGAATATTTTTAATGTCATTATTTCTGTTTTAGAAACATATGAAATCACGCATCGCATCCTTTCGATCACATTAGATAATACATCTGCAAATACTAGCTCTATTGCATTGTTTGTTGCAAGAAATACCCCGCAAGATAGAGGTTATTTCTTCCATCAACGGTGTGCATGTCATATTATAAATTTAGTTGTACATGCTGATTTAAAGCATGTAAGAGACAAAATAGATCGCATCAGAGATGTCATTTCTTGGATTTGCAGGTCTAATCCTAGATTCAGTGAATTCAAGAGACATTGTAAATTAAACGGTCCCAAACCCCGACGATTCCAAACTGATATGCCGGTAAGGTGGAACTCTATTTATTTAATGTTGAAAAATTGTTTGGAATATGATACAACAATTACATATTTTTATAACATGAAATTGGCCGAAACAGGTCAAACAGTTGTAAAAACACTTACCACAGACGATTGGTAGGTGACAAAGATTTTTGTTCAATTTTTAAAGATTTTTTACAATGCCACTGTAACTCTTTCCGGGGTCTATTACCCCACATCTTCTCAGGCAATCCACCAGATAGCGGAAATGTCTGAAGTGTTAAACAATTATAGAGAATATGAACATCTAGGCGCTGCAGTTGTTGTCATGGAGACAAAGTTGAAAAAATATTGGGCTAATATTCCTCTACTTTATGCCTTAAGTGTTATAGTAGATCATACGGTTAAATTATCTGGTTTAGAAGTTTTGCTTGAGTTTATTGGTATTAATTTGTCAACTGATTATTCATAACAAATTACTGACATTCGAACCAAGTTGTTCGAGATTTTCCGTATTTATGAGAGCAGGTTTGGCAACATTGACACCCCCTCAATCAACACAACCGGAGACAGCGTCGAAGCAAACAAGTTGGAGCCTTCTGAAAAGGTGAAAAAATGACAAATCAGCAAGTACTTCTTCAGGGCAAAGATCTGGCCCATCTTCTTGTACCGAACTGATCAGGTACCTTGAAGCACAATTCGATGTTGTCGAAGACAATGAAGAGTTTGATTTGTTGTTATGGTAGAAGATCTATACGTACAGGTATCCAGTTCTGTCACACTTAGCACGTGACGTACTGGTTATTCCCATGTCAACGGTGTCTTCAGAACAAGCTTTCAACACCAGTGGACGCATAATTGAACCAAGAAGAAATTGTTTGTCTCCAGAGATGGTGGAGGTATTAACATGCCTTCGGGATTGAGAGCATGCTAAAAAAAGGTTGCAAAATCTTACTGTAGATAAAGTGCTTATTCTAAATTTCAACAATCTATATATTGATGACCCTGCATGTAGTGACCAGAGCCAGAACTAGGTTATACTTTTACATATGTATTTATTATTTACTTGTAAGTTGTAAAACGGTTGCACTCTTTTTCCCTTACTAAGTTTTTATCCCACTGGGTTTTTCTTGGTAAGGTTTTTAATGAGGCAATCATGTAAATATGTAATACTGAATTCCATAAGTGAAAAATAATTAAATAAATAAAAAATGGTTCGTTTTCTTTATTCATTTCAAATCCTAAAAATTGTTCGTTTTCTTTATTCATTTCAAATCCTAAACCCTAAACCATAAACACTAAACCCTAAATCCAAACAAACGTAATTTGAAAAATTATTTTGGACCAGACCCGCCAAACCCGCAGAACCAGGCCCGCGGACAGGCCTGGCACGGCCCGCCTGAGGTAGGCCGGTGTGCCGGATCGGGCCTCAGTTTTCAGAAACCGGTAGAGCCTGGTCCGGCACGCACAGTGTTGCGTGTCGGGCCAGCCCCGACCCATTTTCGAAAACGGACTTAGTCGGGCCGTGCTTAATGGGCCAGACCAATCTATTTTTATAACTCTACAAGGGGCACAAGAAACACAAGAATGAGAAATCAATGTGGCCCGGAGGCAGGTTGATTGTCCACTTGCCGCACTCTGCCACACCGCATCCATTTGGCACCTTTTCAATTTTACTGCTCATACAAATGATTTTCTAATTATTATTATTATTATTATTATTATTAAAGTTATTATTAAAAATCTCTCCTCATCTTTGAACTATTATTAGATGTATAGTTATAAATGTTTTTATTTTAAAAACCTCTCTTATAGACTAAAACCGTTAGTATTCCATTTGTATTGAGTGAGTTTAACCGTTAAAATATCCAAAATATCTATATTTAAGCTTCAGTTATATAAATTGATCATTATACCCTCATACATTTACCTAATAAAAATTAATAAAATGATACAAAATGTGGAAATGTTAACTTGCAAAGTAGAAGTTATTGTGAATAATTTTATCCCAAAAAATAACAATATTGCAAATAAACCAAAACCATTGAAAATAAACCAAAATATGTATTTATTTGTATTTTTTTATATATAAATTAGAACAAATACTTATTTTCAACGCTTTTGGTTCATTTGTAATTTTATTATTTTTAGGGATAAAATTGTCCACAAAAAAACTTCTTCTTTTCGAGTTAACATTCTCACATTTAATATCATTTTATTAATTTATTTGGTAAAAGTACGAGGGTATAATGATCAAATCATAAAATTGAAATAGAGATACTTTAGATTTTTTAACGGTCAAACTCAATTAACATAAACAGAATGCTAACGGTTTTAGTTTATAGGGAAAACTTATAAAATAAAAGCGTTTGTAAATATACATCCAATAATATTTTAAAGATGAGGGGTTTTTAATATTAATTATTATTATTATTATTTGATAGAAACATAAATGCAACCTTTATCTTTTAGCAACTTATTTATAACGAAACATTTCTCTACGGTCTTTTTACACAGTGAAATTCGAAAAAAATTTCTTTTTAAAAAAATTGAAATTCGAAATTGTACTAAAAGACAAAAAAATATATATTGTTTTTCGATATAAAATTGTCTGCAATAAATGAGGGTTTATTCTCTTTTCTCGTTTATTTTATAATCTATGATCCAAAAAATGTTTGGTAAATTATATAAAAACGGATTATTTCTTAAATTACTTATCATATAAGCTGATTTTTAAAAGTTGGAAGAGTTGCTTTTCTAAACTGTTTATTTTCCAAGTAAATTCACATTTTATGAAATACATAAAAAAACCTTGTAATTTTATTAAAAGACAAAATTGTCATTAACATTATTTTGTTTTGAAATATAATTTTCAATTTGGGGATTTTGAAACCTAATTTTTTCACGACAATAGAAGAGAGAAAAAAACCTCAACCTTTTCAAAATCGATGGTGATTTTCTTTGAATCCTACAATATTCGTCATCGTCATCGTCATCTCTTTAGTGATTCTTCCTCTTCAGTTTCTTCAATTCGATCAGGTAATCCATCGATTTTTTTATCTAGATTTTGGTTAATGATGGCTCGAGCTTCTTAACTGACCACACTCCAAATTTTGTGCTTCCTTGTGTCTCTGACTAGAAATATCAGGTTTTTGGAGAGTGTTTTTGACTGTGAGAACCTCGAAATCAATGGCGACAACACTCGGCTGCAATCTCATATAAGAAATCTCAGGTAATTACTTCTTTATTTTAAGATTATTTTCAATCATTTTCTACTTTTGTTATGTGATCTGGAAATTGCTTTACATTTACTGTAAGAAGGGCTTAAGAAGGGCTAAGGTTGTGTGCGGATTTTGTGATTTGAGATGATTCTTGATGCCTTTGCTTTCTGGGTGTTTTTGTTTACTTTGTGTGCTTTCTCTTTTCTCTTTTAGCTCTGGGTGTAGTGTGCTCTTGGCTTTCCGTTTTTATCGTTTTTGCTCTAGCCCTGTTTTTGCTCTGGTCTTCTATGTTTGTCCTTGTGTTTGACCTTTTGACTCTTGTTTTGAATAAAGTTGAAGTTAAAAAAAAAAAAAAAAACCTACAATGTGATTCTTGTCGAATTTGTAAAAAAGTAAAGTGTTCGATTAAATTAATGTATGCTTATAATTGTTTGAGAAGATAAATAAATTGATTCCTTATATATTCCTTATAATTTAGATTAAAGTGAATACTATTTTAGTTCCTTTAGTTTGATCAATTACACAAACTGGTTAGTCCCTTTAGTTTGATCTATTATACAAAGTGATTCCCCGATTTTCAGTATTATGTTGACAGGTCTCTCTAGTTTCTAAATATTTGTATTTTGGTTCCTACCGTCTAATTCCGTTAGGGTTATCAAAGATTCTGTCCTTATTGTAAAGGTAAAATGGTAACTTACATAATGAATGGTATATTAATAATTGAAAAATATAAAAATAAATAAAAATAATTAAAATTAAAATTAAAATATATAAAACTAAATAATGATAATAATAATAAAATCTCAAACAAGTAATTAAAAAAATACAACCTAATTAAAACTAAAAAACAATTGATTTACATCAAACCTAGTCAATAACTAATTAAAAATATTAATAAATAAATATTAAAATAAAATGAAACCTCATCCTCATATTCAACATCACCACTCTGGCACTCACCAGCCACCAGCCACGGCCATCATCTTATCCTCACCACTAATCTTCTCTCTCCCCAAACGATTTTGTCTTTCATTTGTTACTTCCAAATCCAAAATTTATCTTACGGGACCCTTAATTCAAAGCAATTTGCTTGACGAATCCATGAATCCGTGAATCCGCCATCGCTCCTCTTCTCTCTTCCCAAACAAGAATTAATTTTATCATTGATTTGAGGGTTGTGTTTCCTCCGCTTCTCAATATCATCTTGTTTCTATTCCTAACATCTCCCGATCAAAACTTCTATTTGGATCGCAAAAAAATTCATCAATTTCCAATTTTAAAGTTGCCATACTTGATGCCACTTCTTCTAATATTACTCTCGAGGAACCCAGATCTGTGACGGAGAAAAGCGAACGGCGGCGGAACAACCGACGACGGGCCAGAAGCTTATGGAAGGCTGGACGAGACGCCCGACCGGACGGGGCTAAGGCGTCGGGGACCGAGAACGAGAGGGTGATGGCGGTGGTTAGGGTTTCAAAAAACAAAAAACAAATAAAAATGTCATGTTTTTGGTTCCCTGGAAATTTCTTTTTCTTTTGTGTTGATTTACTTTTTTTGAATTTTTTTGTTTGTGAATCTATTGTGTTTGTAGTTTGGCGGTGATGATGATGCTTTGTGGTCAGGTTGATGGCGATTTGGTGGTGTGTTTTGTTCTTCAGTTATGGGTTTCAGTAGAAGTTCTGGGTTTGGTGATGTTGATGGTGGTGAATGGTAGGTTAGGTTTGGGCTTATGGGCTTATGGGTTTCTAGAATAATTGTTTCTGGGTGCATGATGATGGTGGATGGTGGATGGTGGATGGTGTTGGGGTTTCTGGGTTCCATGTGTGGCAGTGGTGTGTTGTGTGTGTTTGGTGGTGGTGATAAACCGATGATGAAATTCATTTATTTATTTAAAAGTGAAAAATAGATATGAAATTCATCTCTTTTATTTAAAACAAAAATCAGGGGTACTATGGTCAATTGATCCTCTGTCCTCACAGATTTTTTAATGGAAATCGTGACAGAAGGATTAAATGAGACAATTCTAAAACTTGATAACCAGTTTGTTTATTAAATCAAACTAGAAGGACTAATATAAATTCCACCATTTAGATTAGATTCTTCTTCTTTTTATTAATTTATTATATGCCTATTTTGAAGTCCATTTCCTGTTCACCATTCATCAATATTCAATACACCTGTGAGCATTCATCAATACACCTGGCACCTGGGTATTCTTGTCTGTCATTTCTATGACATAATGTTGCTGTCAAGGAGAATTTAGTGTTATTTCTTTAGTGGGTTTTTTGTTCATGTTTTTCTTTTGTTTTTGGAGGTTTCGTTTCTTATCTATGATTGAACTTCATTTTCATATCTATTCCCTATTTAATCATGACCGCAAACTATAGAGTGGCTCCTAATAACTAATTAGTTTCTATATGTATCACCATTTAGTTATATATATATATATTAGAAATTTTCAAATCAAAATATATTTATATAACTTTATCGATGTTTTAGATATAGACAATTAGATTTACATACTTGGATTCAAAGTGTATATATTTATTAAAACTTCTTCATAATCAGTGGTTCACATACAATATATTAATATAAATTATATCAGTATGCATTGTATATATATATATACTTATTTTAACTTAAAGTGTATACATTTGTCAAAACTTCTCCATAATCGGTGGTTGTATACCGTTGTTAAAACTTCTCCATAATCGGTGGATTACATACTTTGACTCAAAATGTATACACTTGTCAAAACTTCTCCATAATCAATGGTTTTACATTGATATAAGTCATATCAATATGTACTAATAGAAAAACCATAAATAATATATATATGTTTTTCCTATTTATAATGAACAAAAAGGATTCAAACTATATCTTTTACCAAACATTAATGCATGTAATTATGGAGAACTGTATTATAATTTATCTATAGGGTTGTTCATATTCTAAATTCTTGATTTCTGTTTTTTTTTTTATGAAGGGATATTTCTGTTGCATACACCCTCATTAATGGTGACATTTCTAGAAACCGTAAACCATTAATGATCCTACTAGTACATCATCAACCAATTGTTTTAGGTCTGTGTTTGTTTGTGGGCAGCTAATTGTTTATTTGGTGCTATGTTGGACAAGAACATAATGCATATTTTAATGCCCATGCTTGGTTGGGAAGGTACCGTTCATAATTTTAGAATATTTCAAAGAACTGTATGGGATTCTGTTTTGAATTTTCTTAAGAACAAATTACACTAAACTCTCCTGAGATTTACTCTTTT
Organism: Dipteronia dyeriana; assembly: GCA_032871835.1. Taxonomy (NCBI): domain Eukaryota; kingdom Viridiplantae; phylum Streptophyta; class Magnoliopsida; order Sapindales; family Sapindaceae; genus Dipteronia; species Dipteronia dyeriana. The sequence goes on along the minus strand of CM065300.1, from coordinate 57,225,442 downwards.
ATATACGGAAACACCTTTATCGTTAATTGACACTCATCTCCCCAACCGTTAGGGTTTGACCGTTAAGTACGAGAGTTGATCGTTACAAAATCATAAAAGATAGAAATACCTCTGGTTCACTAAAAATCTAAAATAACTAATTACACAAACTCTTCTGAGGTTTGTTCTTTTACATACAGAAACAACTTTAATGATAATTGACACTTACCTCCCCTACCGGCTACCGTTAGTCAAAGTTGGTCAAATTAAACCTTTGACCAATTTTGACTATAAAAACCAAGAATAGTTTAGTCATTTGAAGAATTTTAAATACACACACACACATATATAATTGAATAAATATTTTAAAATGAAGATATTTTTAAGAACAAATTACACTAAACTCCCCTAAGGTTTACTCTTTTATACACATAAACAACTTTATCGTTACTCACCTCCCCTGCCGTTAGGGTTTGACCGTTAAGTACGAGAGTTGACCGTTACAACATTATAAAAGACGAAAATACCCCTGGTTCACTAAAAATCTAAAATAACTAATTACACAAAACTCCCCTGAGGTTTGCTCTTTTATACACATAAACAACTTTATTGATAATTGACACTTACCTTCCCTACTGTTAGTCAAAGTTGGTCAAATTAAACCGTTGATCAATTTTGACTATAAAAACTAAGGATAGTTTAGTCATTTGAAGAATTTTAAACACACACACACACACACACACACACACACACATATATATATATATATATATATATATATATATATATATATATATATTTGAATAAATATTTTAAAATGAAGATTTTTTAAAAGTATTTTAAAATGAAGATTAAGTAAAAAAAAACTTTTTTTGAAAATTAAGATTTTTTTTGAAAGAAAATTAAGATTAATTGAAAATTAAGAATAAAAAAAACTGAATTTTACATTAAAAAATGGGAAAGTACAATCTAATTTAAATGAAATTCAAATTAAAAAAAATCGTAATACATTTACTAGTTCGACGGTTCCACTAACAATATGAATCACAATCCAATCCTAATTTGTTCGATCTCCTTTATGAGAGATTGCGCCAGATTAAGTTAGTTCGTTAGTTCCACAAACAACACAAATTACAATTTCTACCGATTTTTTTTTTAAAAATCTATTTATTAAAAATCTTAATTTTTTTAACTCTATTTCTTTGGAAAACATATTTGTTCTTGTTTATAAATAGATTTTGAGATTTTTCCTTCTTTTTTTTTTAACAAATTGCATCATATTATGAAGGGACTGTGATTTGTGTTATTGGTGGAATAGCAAACTGACTCTATTTTTGGAAGAAAACTAGCTCAGTCTTTCATAGAGGAGATCGAACAAATTAGGAAGGGATTGCGATTTGTGTTGTTAATGGAACTGGCGGACTATTAAATGTATTAAGATTTTTTTTATTTCTTTTTTTTTGTTTGAATTTTTTTAATATTAGATTTGACTGTCCATTTTTTTAATGAAAAATTCCGTTCTTTTTTAATTCTTTATTTTCAATTTATCGATTTTCCAAAAAAAAAATCTTAATTTTAAAAATCGTTTTCTTTTGTTCACTTAATCTTCATTTTAAAATACCTTAAAAAAATATCAATTTGAAAATATTTATTATATATATATATATATATATATATATATATATATATATATATATGCTTCAAATGATCACTAAACTATCCTTAGTTTTGATAGTCAAAATTGATATACAATATAATTTGACCAACTTTGACTAACAGTAAGAGAGGTGAGTGTCATTTATCAGTAAAGTTGTTTCTGTGTGTAAAAAAACAAACCTTAAGGGGGTTTGGTGTAACTAGTTATTTTTTATTTTTGGTGAATCAATGGTATTTCTGTCTTTTATCACTTTTTAATGGTCAACTCTCACACTTAACATCAAACCCTAACGGTAGGGGAGGTGATTGTCAATTAAGAATAAAGTTGTTTCCACGTGTAAAAGAGAAAACCTCAGAGGAGTTTGGTGTAATTTGTTTTTTCCCAAACCTCCTAAAGGTGTAATATTTCATAATTTTATTATCTTTTTCTAATAAATTATTATTATTATATTAGCATAATTAAAAGTTTTTTTATTGAACATGAAAATATTATTTAGTAGACGCGGGTTATCCACAAATGACTGGGTATTTAAGACCATATAAAGGTGAAAGATATTATATTTCAGATTTTCGTCGAGGCAGACAACCAACATGTCCTCGAGAAATGTTCAATCAAACACAATCCTCTCTCCGAAACGTTATTGACTTTTGGGTTATGGAAGAAAAAGTGGAAATTTTAAAAACCATACCTAATTTTTCATTTAACAAGCAAGTGAAAATAGTCACTGCAACCATGACATTACATAATTATATAAAGAGACATGCTCAACGTGATCGATATTTTGTGGAGAGCAAGAATTATCAGGATGAGGAGATAGACGAGGAAATGGACATAGACGAAGAAAGTCATGAGACCAATGGTCTGGGGCGTCCAAGAAATTCAAATATTAAAAAATTAGATAACTGCTAGTTTAATGGGAGATTGATGTTTATTATTTCAATTTTTTACTCATCATGTATTTGTACTACAATACTTTGTTATGCTTTCGTTATATATATATATATATATATATATTGAGTTTGAAAAATAAAAAACCGTGTAAAAAAATTAAAAGGGAATACATGAAGGAAAAAAAAACTAGGGAAAAAAGAAAGAAAAAAAAATGGAAAAAAAATGGAAAAAAATAAAGAAAAAAAGAAAAAAAAGTTGGAAAAGAAAGATTGAAAATAGGAAAAATAAATAAAAAAGCTGGAAAAATAAAGGAGGAAAAAAAAGCAACAAAAAAAAAGGAAGAAGAAGAAATACTTGAATAATATATTATATTTTATCAATCATATATATTTTAATCATTTTCCATAATCAATTAAAGTTTATCAAACACTTTTTTCTCATTTGTTTTTAAATTGATTACTTATTAAGCTAATTTACTACGGACCAATTTGATATTGTTTCTAAAAAGTTAAAATCAGATTATTTTTTAATTTTAATATAAAAAGATGTTTGGTAAAACTTTTAAAAGTGATTAATTTATAATCTGACAAATTTTGATAGCGATTTTAAAATGTAGGTGGGGGTACTTTTTTAAAGTGATTATGAAATAATATATTTCAATATTTAATACATTTTTAAAATATCATTTTTATCCTTATGAAATCAAGTTAAAATCATTTATATATCTTATTTCATTTCAACATTAAATATTCTATTTAAATATTGATTTGATTTTAATTTTTTTTTATTGTTTTTTATGGATTTTTTTTCCTAATTTAAATATTCTACTTAAATATTGATTTAAAATATATAACTATTGAAAAAAAAAAATGAAATACGGGTCCTAAAATCATATATATTTTGGTCATTGTAACTGTTCTTAGTACTTTTGCAATAAAATTACCAAACACATGTATACTACTTTTGAACTATAAAGTAGTTATAAAAATACAATTAACCAAACATCTGTTGATTAACTTCTCAACTGGTTATTCATTCAGCATAACTAACGATGATTATTATAAAAGTTACATTAATATTAAACTGTCTCTAAACACCTATCAACTAATCTTTAAAGTTGATTATTTCTTAATTTATATTAAAATCAAATTATTTCATAAACAAAGCAATCCCAAACAAAATACCTATTTATAAAACTTTTATTTGTTTTCTTTTCTTTTATGAATTTAATCTATCTATATAGAAAATATGATAATAAAACTAATATTATTAAAATAATAAAACATTATTGCTTTTCCACATCATAATGAAATAGAGTACTTAATTATGTTTTCTTTCAATTTATACTTGTTGGTGTTCCAAAAGTTCCTTCTCACGATAATATAAACATAATGAGATAAAATGTGATAATGATACTAAGCTACAGTGGGACACTGGTTAAAAGGTCATGATAAAAGTGGCATGCAAATTCAGAATATAAACAATGAAATAAATATCGTTAATATTTTCAATATATACATAGAATATCTACAGTATGAGTTAATATTAACTCGTTCATATACGGAGGTGAATTAGATATGGCTATACAGAGGCGTAATTATGCATGGCTAGGGTGGGTTTGAGCACAATCTGCTTTTTACAAAAAAGAAGTTTTTTTAATAATATTAAATACATCAATTTAATACCAAGTATATTCAAATTCAATTCTGATTCTGATTTAACTTACCCTATTTTTATTTATCTTAATAATAGTCCAACAACACTCATTGTATTTCATTAACCAAGTGAAAAATTAAATTGAGAAATTTTAACCCCTTATCAACAAACCTAAAGTAGTAGATTTACTATATAAATTAATCTCCAAGTCTCTAAGAATTTCAATTTTATAAGTTTTCATAGTTTTTGGATTTGTAGAAGTATACATATGTCGGTATGAGAAAACCGTAAATTTTCGTTTTATTTTTATATGAAAGTTTATGTTGTAAAATTAATTGTAAAATTAAGTTATATTTTCGGCTATGAAACTTGTAAAAATGCCTTTGTATAAAAAGACAGATGACGAGTTTCTTAAGAATTATATGGTTGTTTATATTAAAAGAGAACTTATTTTTACGATTGATTTGTATTCGGTAATATATGTTTTTTCTTCTTTGAAGCTTTAGAAGTCAAAATTTAAGTAGGATCTTATTTCATTTACATTGCATGCGTATTTCTTTTTTATTTTCTTATGTTTTTTCTTAGTTAGAATATGTATTCGAGGGTAAGCCTTATTATGTTTTCTGACTAAGTATACTTTTTTATTTTAACTAATAAAATTCTCTCGTACAGTCAAGATTCGCCATCAAAATGATTTATTTATTATATAGTATATTTTTTTTATCTATATAAAATTTTCCACAGCCCACCCAGAAAAACATTTTTGATTTCGCCCCTGTTCATATAACAAAATATTTTGAAATGCATTGACGATATATATAGGATAAAATTTAAAAGTAACCATAAAATTAGTGGCTTTTCTAAATATATCCAATATTAGTATTTTGATTGTTTCTAACAAAAAAATCCACAGTTCAAACAAAATTACCCTTCATTGAAAAAGAATAAACAATCCTAAATAAAATAATAAAACAAAAGACAAGTGAGATTTTAAAAAGAAAAGGTTGTGGTATCAGTAAAAGTGACAAGTAAAAAGAACAGAAGACTAAAATTTGAAAGAAAAATATCTTCAACTTTTATTAAATAGAACTACAAAAAACAAATTGACCAGATTTTATGGAACCAACTAATACCACGATCAAGACACTTTCTCCACTACTTGACTGTTCCTAGATAATAGGAAAGCACTATAGACTTCAAAAACAGAGTTCCTATTGAATAGGACAACTAAAGGTAAAATAAACAAAACAATTACATCAATAAATAGAACTCTTAACACCCTCCCTTTAACTAAACGTTCTTCAAACATCAGTTTAGAGAACAACTTCCTTCATCCTTCAAATAATATCTTTTAGTGAACATACTCCCATCATTTGTCTCAGCTTCACAAACACAGGAAAATTATTGGTTAAAAGGTCTGCAGCTTGATCTTCACTTCTATAGAAAAACAAATCAATAATACCATCTTTACACAAATCACGAAGAAAATGGTACCTCACATCTATATGTTTACTCCTCCCATGTAAAACTGGATTTCTTGAAAGTTTGATTGATGAAACATTATCACAATAAATCAAAGTAAGTCCTTATTGTTGGTAATGAAGAGTTTAATTAACCTTCTGAGCCAAATGGCTTGATATGAGCATGATGCTATTGCAACAAATTCAGCTTCAGTAGTTGAAAGAGTCACAATTTGTTATTTCTTTGATGACCACGAAACAGCCCATGTCCCCATCATAAACACAAAACCTGAAGTGTTTCTTCTATCATCCGCATCCCCCGTATAGTCACTGTCTGTAAATCCAAATAGACCGGACCTATCTCCTTGTTTGTAGAAAAGTACAAAGTCAATTGTACCTTGCAAATACCGAAAAATTCTTTTTGCTGCCAAGAGATGAAACTCCATCGGATTCTCCATGTAACGACTAATTAAGTTGACAACGTACATTATATCTGGTCTAGTGAAAGTCAAGTACATTAGACTTCCAACAATTTGTTTGTAAAGAGTAGCATTCACTTTCATTCCACATGAATTCTTCACTAGCTTTAGGTCTGATGCTGTCGAAGTTCCAACTGAGTTACAATATTTCAGTTTGAATCTCTTCAAGACTTCTTGAACATATTTCTTTTGAGAAACAAAAATCCCAACTGATGTCTGTAATACTTCAATGCCAAGGAAGTAGTGCATCTTTCTCAAATCTGTCATATCAAACTCAATCATCATAGATTGTTTAAAAACATCAAACATGGCCTGTATAAATAAGATCATCCACATATAAGCACACAATAACAATTTTCCCATCTTCTTCAAGCTTTATAAAAAGTGTATGCTCATACGGACATTTATGAAATCCTAATCCAGCAAAATAAGCATCTATACGACTGTACCAAGCTCGTTGTGCTTGTTTCAGTCCGTATAATGGCTTCTTCAGTCAGTAAACTTTCTGATCATTACCTTGCTTCACATATCTAGAAGGCTGATCAATGTACACCTCTTCTTGCAATTCGCCATGCAAAAAGGCTAACTTTACGTCGAACTGAACAATAGGCCATGAATTTTGTGCAGCAATGGCAAGCACTAATTGTATAGTATCTAACCTTGCGACTTGATCAAACACCTCTTTGTAATCAACACCAAACTCTTGTTTGTAGCCTTTAGCCACCAAACGTGCTTTGGGCTTGTCAATTTCTCCCTTCTCATTCAACTTGGTTTTGAAAACTCATTTAACGCCTATTGTCTTTTGCCCTTTGGAAGATATGTAAGCTCCCAAGTTTTGTTCTTCTCAATGGAATTGATCTCAGCATCCATGGCTTGCTGCCATTTTGTTTCCTTCATTACGTCTTCAAAAGATATAGGATCACTATCTGAAAAAAGAGCAAAATAGGTAAAAGAATCATCATTAGATTAATCTAAACCATCTATTTCATAATCGATCATCCATGCTGGCCTTCTTTTCATCCGTTGGGGACGTGTATCATCTGAACTATCATCATGAGCTTCCCTAGTAAAATTTGATGGTTGCATTACACAATATATACTTGTTGGTGGACATGATAAATTCGTAGGAATAGAACTTGATGGCTGTTCTTGACTTCCTTCTTATTTTCTTCATCAAAATCTACTGAAATATGCTGTCTTGAACTATTGACATCCCATGACCATTTTTTTTCTTCATCAAACATAACATATCAGATGATAATGATCTTTTTGGTGATAGGATTATATAACTTGTAGGCTTTTGAGTGTTCACTAACCCCAAGAAAGATGAATCTCTCTCATTTATGATCAAGTTTCTTTCTCTTCTCATCAGGAACGTGTGCATAAGCTATGCAACCAAATTTTTTGAAGTGATCCACTCCTGATTTGTGACTGTTCCATGCTTATTCAGGTGTAATTTTCTTGACAGCAAAAGTGGGACATCTAATTAATATATACACACTCCAATTCACAGCTTCTGGCCAAAAACTCTTTGGAACACTTCGGATTGTCAATATACTTTGAACCATGTTCAAGATTGTGCGGTTCTCTCTCACACACACCATTTTGTTATGATGTGTAGGCTGCTGTAAGTTGCCTTGGAATGCCTAATGAGTAAAAAAAATTTATAAATTCTTAGGAATTAAATTCTCCACCACAATCTGTCCGAAGCATTTTAATAGTGCTGCCCACTTCATTTTCAACAAGAGCTTTAAAGGCTTTGAAAGCTGATGAAGCTTCTGATTTTTCTTGTAAAAAATAGACCCACGTCTTTCGACTATAGTTATCAATAAACGATATGAAATACCTCTTATTGCCTTTCGAGGTTGGATTTATTGGTCCACATAAGTCTGAATGCACCAACTCTAATGGTTGTTTTGCTCTCCATGCCTTTCCTTTTGAAAAAGTATCTCGGTGCTGCTTGGCAACAACACAATCTTCACAAATATGTGAGGAAGAATTGCTTTGAGGAAGGCCTATCATCATCTTTGTTTGTTGGAGAGTCTTCAACCCATTACAATTCAAATGACCATAACGAAGATGCCACAACCACATCGAATCCTTCGCTGTCATCGAAAAACAAGACTGAACATCATTTTGAATGTATATTGGGAACATCCTGTTAACTGACATATTGACTTGAGCAATAAGGCCTTACTCTGAATCTTGAATTTGACGCCTGCCATCTTTAATGGTAATCACATAGCCTTTTTCTTACAGTTGACCCAAGCTAAGCAGATTACTCTTCAAATATGGAACAAAGAAAACACTCAAAATTGTTTGCACAGAGTTATCATTAGCTCTGATTTGTATACTCCCTCTTTCCAAAACATGTACAGTAGAATTGTCCCCAAACTTTACAACATCTCTAAAAGATTCATCTAAATAAGAAAATAGACTTGTTACCACACAAATGATTGCTACAACCTGAGTCTAAATACCACAGGTTCTTTTGATTCTCTTATTGTATCTGACAAACCATAAATAAAGTGGTTTTTTCTTTCTCCATAAAATTTGATATTTCTCCTATGTCTCTATTTAAATTAACATGACATTCTGACTTATAATGTACATACCCGTGACATCTGTAGCATTCAACATTGGATTTGTCAAATCTTGATTCTTGATAGTTTGAATATTGATTACCACACCCATTATCTTTGCCTCGAGAATCAGTAGTTTAATGGTCTTCTGACTTGGGTTTGTATTCTTCTCTATTACTGCCATTTAGACTACGCTCTCTACCTCATCCTTGACCACGACCACGACCTCAAGAAGATGCACGTTGATTGTTGGTGGAGACTTTTAAAGCTTGTTCTTCTATTGTAGTGTCTTGAGTTTTGATCCTCTGCTTATGAACCAATAATGAACTATGCAATTCATGCAATTCATCAATTGACAGAGCATCAATATCTTTTGACTCCTCAATTGAGCAAACAACATAGTTGAACTTTGTGGTCATTGAAAGGAGATTTTTTTCGACAACAGTGACATCTTCCATCTTGTCTCCATGAAGCTTCATTTTACTTGCAATCGCCATCGTCCTTGAGAAATATTCATCAATAGATTCCCCTGGCTTCATGTGGATAGTCTCAAAATCTTTGCGAAGTGCTTGAAGCTGTGCACGCTTCACCCATGTGGTACCTTGATATTTCTTCTTCATGGAGTCTCAAATCTGCTAAGAAGTGTTCTTCTCTAGGATAGTCTCCAATATTGTACGATCAATTGCTTGAAACAAATAGTTTTTTACTTTTAAATCCTTTAGCCTTAAATCTTCGAGAGTCTTTTTATGTGTTTCTGTCAACACTGCATCCTTTGCTGCTTCAACAAATTCAGTTTCAATAAGATTCCAATCCTTTTGTTATCTTAAAAAATTCTCCATTAACATGCTCCAGTGATCATAATGACCATCGAAACGAGGTATGGCTAGCTGCACATATTGATCTTTAACCTTATCGGCTGCCATGAGACTTTGCTGCTGCAAATCGAAAAGGTTGTTGCTTTTGGAGATTTTTTTTTAGTCAGGCCTAACCAGGCTCTGACACCACTGATAAGTAAACAAAGAAGACTAAAATTTGAAGGAAAAACGACTTCAACTTTTATTCAATAACTGGATTTACTTAAATAGAACTACAAAAAACAAACTGACCAGATTTTATGGAACCAACTAATACCATGATCAAGACACTTTCTCCACTAGTGGACTGTTCATAGATAATAGGAAAGCAGTACAGACTTCAAAAACAGAGTTCCTATTGAATAAGACAACTAAAGGTAAAATAAACAAAGCAATTACATCAATAAATAGAACTCTTAACAAAAAAAAGAGAGAGAATATAGAAACCCTTATTTGGAATCGCAACACAATCGAGCAAGAGAGAGAGAGACCCTATACGGCGGCGGTGTGACGAGAGGAGGTTAGTGGTGTGACGTGACCGGGGCTGTGACGAGAGACGGTTGGCGGCATGATCTAAGGCCACCGACGGCTAGAAGGAGAGGCGTTGTGGCACTTGAAGACTGAGCGAGAGTCCCCGACCCGACCCATTGAGTCGCACCCGGCACCGTGAGGAGAGGCCAGTGTGGTCTCCGACCGTGTGTAGAAGATAACATGTTCTCTATTTATTTCAGGTTTAAGGTTCGTATTATTTGATTTTTGCTTGCATTTGTCGAATTCTTTGAGTTACAGTTGTAGAGGGATTTGATTTTAATTGTGATTATGATTATGGTTATGCTTTTCAATTAATTTCTTGCCATTGTGAAGAATTTATCCGGAATTTGATTTTGATTATCTGAGTTTCTTATGATGTTGTGATGAGCTTGCTTTTGATTTTTTGATTATTTGATCTTGTCACAACCTTGTTTTTGATCAATTTGGTGATGAAGAAAGTGAATGCTCTGTGCTGATCTGGTGTGTGTAATTTTGTTGAACTAGAGTGTTTAGTAGAGTTGAATTGGTTTGTGTAAATGAGTTGAACTAGTGTGTTTAATTGAGTTGAGACGGTGCGTGTAATTCAATTGAGCTGCAGTGTTTGATTGAGTTGCACTCATGTGTGTAATTGAGGTGGCTGGTATTTTTAATTGAGTAGAGGTGGTGTTTTAATTGAATAAAACTGGTGTGTTTAATTGTTATGCACCGGTGTGGCAAATGTGGACTGCTTGAATTTGTTACTTGTTTTGCATTAGTTGTTGGTAATTTCTTTTATGTCATTTCAATTGTTGAATTTTATTTCATTTTCTTAATCATACATGTTTCTAAGGTTTGGGACAAGGAGATAAGTGGATTAAATCAACAACTTTTGGCATCTTAAATGGACCCGTAACTTCGACATACATTGTTGAGTTCTTGTTTTGGGAACTATTATGGTGGGATTTCACAAAACAAAATTGATTTTGCCTATGATTTTGCAGCATATTTCTTTTGACATGGTATTCCTATTTGTAAAGGTGTTACTGCAATTTTAATTATGGTTGTTGGATTATTGGATAGAAATACAAATGTTATTAATTTGTTGTTGGATGAAAATAAAGGTGTTATTGATTTGGTGTGTTTATTTATGTGTTTAATTTATTAATTGGAATACATGTGTTTATTGAACACAATTAAACACACCATCATACACAATTAAACACATCAGGTCATCAATAAATCAATTAAACATACCAACCAACACAATTAAACACACCAGGTAAGCAACTAAACACACTAGTTGTACACAATTAAACACATCAGACCAACAATTAAATACACCTGTAAGGTAATTAAACATACCAAGCCTAGACAACTAAACACAACAGCCTACGTAATTAAATACATCAGGCCTGCAATTAAACACACAAGACGTAGGTAATTAAATGCACCAGCCTACTAAATTAAAAGCACCAGACAAGCCACTAAACACATCAATCCTACACAATTAAACACACCAGGCTAGCAATTAAACACACCATGCCTACGTAATTAAACACATTGGGCCTCTGCACTTAAATACGCCAGGTGTTATTGGATGGGACTACATGAAACAATCTGTTTCATCACAATTTCAACACAAGTTTTTTTTTTCAAAAAAATGAAAAATAATTACTAAAAATATCAACTCAAGTGTTTCAAACAAGTCATGAAATAACATGTTTCATCACAATGTTAACACAAGTGTTTTAAAAAAGAAGGCAAAGTCCTTACTATCAGTTCATTAAATACAATTCCAACTTAATTTCAACATAGTTCATGAAATACAACTAAATCCATAACAATTTTAACATAATCCATAATAAAACAAACACGATTCCTCTATTACATGAACTAGATTCCTATGTTCTAACTACTTCGAAAGAGTAGTTTGAAGATCCAAGAATAATCCAAGGCTGTGGGACTGCAGTTTCGGACCTATTGCCAACATTAATGTCATCATCATCAAATATATCTCTTGTTAGACCTGTAAAAACCGGGGGAACAGGCCCAGTATGACCACCATTTGTTGGATCCGGACCATCATTTGTTGCTTCCGAACTCATTCTGTGATAATGTGTTGGCTTATCATTCACACCCTTAAGACTTCCACCATGACCAATGTAGTCCTTGTGGAAATCATCTAATCCATCCTTAGAAATCACAGGATTCACATTTGGGATTTCAAAATTCGGGTCTGTTGTTGGTATAGAACCCCAAATGTTGTTGCTTCCACCCACGGATTGGAACAGTGCCACCAATTGCTATAAAAAGCTTTGACGGATAGGATGAACGGTAGGAACACCACATGACCGGGTTTTACACTAAATTTCTCAACACCACCGACATACACCTCCAGAACATGTCTATTATCGCATAACAACATTTTCACATCGCTATCATTTTTAATCTTCAATCAAGCATGCCTAAGCCTAACACTGGTATCAACCAAAGTTCATAACTTATAGGTAAACCTTGTTAAGTCAACATTCGCAACGACTTGTATCACCTTTGACAACTCAGCGTACGTCAAATTTCTATGAACTTTGACAAACTCTATTTCTCCACCCTTGTAAAAGTTCCAAACCCATATGCTATCATAAGTGATAACTAATTTCGTTGGGTCAATTCCTACATTTCAATTAATAAAAATCTCACTTTTAGATTTCAATTTATTAAACTAGTCATACATTAAAACAAGGTGCAATCAAATCAAACACACCGGGGCAATCTAATAAAACATACCAACCTATACATATTAAACACACCAAGGCAAAAAAATTAAACGCACCGGGGTTTATCAATTACACACACTAGATGTAGGCAATTAAACATACCAGGCCAACGAAATTAAACATATCGGGCAAGCAATTAAACATATCAGGCCTAAACAATTATACACACCATGTCTAAGCAATTATACACATCAGACAACCAATTAAACACAACAAGTATATGCAATTAAACACACAACAAGTAGGCAATTAACACACCAGACAACCAATTAAACACACCAGGCCTAGATAATTAAACACACTAGGTCTAGGCAATTATACACACCAAGCAACCAATTAAACACATCATGCCTGAGCAAATTAAACACACCAGATAACCTATTAAACACTCCACACATAGAAAATTAAACACACAAAGAAACCAATTAAACACACCAGGCATATAAACACACCAAGCGTATGAATTAAACAAACAGGTCGTAGGCGATTAAACACAAGGCCTACGCAATTAAACACGCTAATTAAGCAACTAAACAAACCATATGTATGCAATTAAACACAGCAGGCAAACCATCTTCTTCAACCTCAAGGCATCAACAAAAATGCAACTGCAACAAATAAAATTAGGTTATCAAATACGTACCTCGACAAGAAGGACTTGAATCATCTCAATTCATCATGAAATTTGATCCCAAAACCGTTTAATCGACACTGAATCTGTCACAAAGGAATCCAAATCCAAATTAAATGGATTTGAACACACACAAATATTTAGGTTTCAACAATGGAGTTGTTACACATTTTTTTCCAACAAGAATGGTTTGCAACATAAATGGGTTTTTTCACAGGATATTTTTTCAAGCTGAGATTGAAGACCTATATTATTTTAGACAAAAATTTGTTGTGCAGATTCAAGAGAGAACGAAAATAGAAAAGAGAAAAGGTTGCTGGAGAGAGAATGAAGAGAGAGAAGATGAAATTTATGTAAAAAAAATAAATACAAAATTAAAGGCAACAGAGAACAAGAGGGAAGAAGTTATTTAATACAAAACAAATACAAAAGTAAACACAATAATGAAAAATGGAAAATGAGGGGCAATTATGTCTCATTAGTGGATTGTTTGATAAAAATAATCATCTTACTAATTCTGGACAAATTTAGAAAAGGTCCTATTTTTTTTGTTAAAATGAGCTATTTCCTTTATATATATATGAAAGAAAATTAAAAATATTTGTATACTTGTTTGAATATAATTATAAGCACATTTGACATACTAGAAATTGAAGTGGTGATTTGGCCTAAGTTGACGAGCATGATGAAGAGGAGACCCCATAATAGAGAAGCCTTCGGACCAAAAGAGCTTAGAGAAGAAAGTGGAGATTCTGGGAAGACCATAGCCAGTGATCTCACATCCAATCACTTGCTTTGGAACCCCACGGTTGGTCACCTGAAACATACCCTATTTCTCGCACGCTCCTCGTATGAGAGTCACGGCTTCCGGGTCGCCTAGGTCAACCACTGGCACGCCTTTGTGGACTTGAACGTGGGTAGATGTTGTTGTACTCCAAGAGTGGGATTCGGGTAATTTAAGGGCGGTTTTGAAGTCGAGTGGGATGATGTGATCGAGTTGAAGGATGCCGATACTGAATTATTATTATTATTCCTGATGGTATTCTAACGGAGAGAGAGAGAGAGCAGTTTCATGTTAATTTATAATCGGTAGCAGCAGGGACGAAGCCAGGACTTCGGTTTTAGGGGGTCAAGACAAAAACAAATATTCAAATTAACACTAGACAAATATAGTAAAAATTGGAATATTAATATCATTTGTTGGAGATTCCATGGAGTGATTTTCATAAGCTGGAATATTAATATTAGATTTTGACGAAGATGAAACGACTTATAAGGTTTTAATTCTTTTGAATAATCCATCGATTGTCGATGACTTTCTCATTTGAAAATCAAATAAAAAAATCGAATGAATTTAAAAAGCTAGTATAATAAATATAGCAAAATCATTTTTTTTAAAAGAATGATTCATTAAAGAAATCATATTAATAAATAATAACCAAAGAAAATATAAAATATAAATTAAATGAAAAAAAAAACGTAAAATATTTATTAATTGGTAATGTTGTATATGAAATTATTCAGATAGATAAACCGAAAAATAACATGAATTTAATTGCAACAGTAGGAATGAAATTGCTTATATGAAAAACTAAAAAAAAAAAATTGTAAATGTATTAGTGGTGTTCACATGAGTGCACACTTAGATAAATATATTAGTGCATTGAATGAATGTGAGTTGTTAGATTCAACCACTTTGACTTTCAATATACTCATATAAAATCCATGAGTACACACTTAAGGCATGTGAACACCACTATATATATAGTCTTTATATTATATGTTCAAACTGATATAACATATATCAGTTTCTTACATGTAGACCATTGGATTTAAAAGATACTCCCACATACAAGGAACCGATATATCTTATATCACTTCGAACTGACAATAGAATATATATATATATATATAATTAGATTAGTTCATGATATCTAAATAAACAAACAAGATTCACGTCTTTCAGAATTTACAGCATTGATAAAAACACCGACAGTTAATAAAATGGACCAATTATTGAAATTTAAATGTAAGGGGGGACTAAAAAAAACTGATTTTGTATATACTTTATATATACATATTAATTAATAATAGTTGTAAAATATTCTCTTCAGCACAATTGGTAAAAGAATCTTTGTTTTATATGTGATGTACTGAGTTCAACTCTTATCTCAATTAAATGTGTTTTTTTAAAATTCAATTTTATCTTGTATTTTTTTTCCGCAATGGTTTTCCTATCAGTGTGCATTGACTGATATAAGTTATATCAATACGTTGTAAATGGATAATTGATTATGGAGAAGTTTTGACAAGTGCATACACTTTGAGTCAAAGTACGTAAATCTAATGGTCCACATCCAACGCACTAACGAATTTATATCAGTACGCCTAACTTGAAAATTTCTATTTTATCCGTCTTATTTATTTTGCCGTCTTTTCCAATTCTTTTTTCAAATTTTCGTTTCATCTAAAATAAAACAATTCATTTTCTTATTTTATATTAAATTATCTATTATTATTTTAGATTTTTATTATTTCTAATAGTTTTAGTTTGACATATATTGACAGTGATTTCTAGATTAAATTCCCATCACACATGAAATGCAAAATGATAACGGATTGCAAATTAAAGTGAACGGAAAATAAATAAGACAGAGTTTTACGTGGTAAAACCCCAATGTGGGGAAACGTCCACGGTTGCTGATAATCGGTGAGAAAATTCACTACGTTAAAGGCAATTACACACTTGATCAATCTAACGCTCTTGCTAGTCAATTTGCTTTAACCCCTTTATGGATATTATTAGGGTCTATTTATATATGCATAGAACCCTAATTCTTACTGTACAAGTAAGGAGAGTTCCTATAATGAAATGAAACTCTAACTTATTGGAGTCGTGTTTCACTCCTTCCTTATCTGTCGTCGATTGTGTTTTGATTGTGTTGGATCTCTTGCCTAATTTGGACTCTGATATCTATAAATGAAGTTTGTTTCCTTATCAAAGTATACTTCTAGGCATCTCTAAAGAAATAAAAACAAACAAGAAAAACTTAGGGACCCCTAGGGGTAGAACATCTTCTAGTATTGAGCATTGCTTGGTCTGGGTAACTCGCTTACTTCTGGTCGGGTAAGGCGGTATGCTCTATGTCCAACCAATCCGACAACCAGGTAAGGACCTTCCCATTTATCCGCCAAGCCTCAGCTGACTTATCTCTTATACTGGGTGATACTCTCCTCATAACTAGATCTCCAAGTTAGAACCTTCTGATTTGGACATGCGAGTTATAGTACTTATTACTGATAGGCCGCAGTCCTTACCCTCGACATAATTTTTTTTTCAAAATGTCTAAGTTATGTTCCAGCATACCGGCGTTCGATTATGGATGAAAGAGATGCACCCATGGTGAGTTATGAATTACTTCAACCGAGATCACTGCCTCTGTCTCGAAAGCCAGTGAATAAGGGGTTTTCCCCGTCGAAGTTCTCTATGTGGTTCGGTATGCCCACAAAACTTTATGCAGTTTATCTGCCCAGTTCCCTGTCCTGGCATCTAGCTTTTTCTTTAGGGTATGCTTGCTTATCTTGTTTACTACTTCCGTCTAGCCATTAGTCTGAGGGTGAGCTAGTGTGGCATAATAATTTTTTATGCTGAAATCCCGACAAATGTTTCTGAAATTGTCACTGTCGAATTGAGTTCCGTTGTCCGTAATTATCATGCCTGGAATTCCGAACAGATAGATGGCATCCTTCTTGACGTAACCCGTCGTATTGGCCTCGGTTATATGCATCAACGCTTCTGCCTCAATCCATTTAGTGAAGTCATATATGGTCATAATGGCATGTTTTGCCCCACCTTTGGTTGCAGCTGACATCAGGCCGATCTAGTCTAACCCCCACATGGCGAATGACTAAGGTGATGACTAGCTCTTCAACTGCTCGGGAGGCCTCTTTATGTCATTATCTATCCTCTGGCAACCCCTACATTGATCCGTGACTGCCTGAGTGTCCTAAAATAGGGTCAGCCAGTAGAACCCTTATTTGAGAGTTTTATGTGCCAGACTTCTACCTCCTGAGTGATTCCCACATACTCCCCCGTGGATGTTTCTAATATCCGCCTACCTTTCGCTGGGCAGACACATCTCTGCAAGGCCTTCGAGAATCCTTTCCTGTGTAATTGTCCCCTTACCATCGAGTGTCTGGTATCTCTATACCTGAGGCATTTTGCTTCGGTTACTTCTGTTGGTAGTATTCCATCCTCCAGGATTCCCTAATTGGGGTCATCCAAGTGGTTTGCTCTCTTTCAATCGCTTCTATCTCCAATGTTTATTCTTAGTCCTCAATGCTTGGCCTTTTAAGATGATCAACTGGGATAGTCTTTGATTGTATGCCATTTGTAGCTGACGCCAATTTTGACAATCGTCTTCCTTCTCATTATTCTCCCTCTGGATCTGGGTGATCCTATACGTCTTGAACCTTCCTAGCATCATTTTGGCTACTCCCAAATATACAGCCATGTTGTTGTCCTTAGCTTGATACTCCTCTAAAATTTGGTTTGCCACCACTTGCGAGTCACTGAATATTTCTAAATCGTCCCCCATAAAGCCGTACAAACTGAGTCTTACCAAAAGTACCTCATACTCGGCCATGTTGTTAGTGACTTTGAAGTCAAACCACAATGCACATTCTACTTGATCACCTTCTAGAGTAGATATGACTATCTCGACCTCGCTGCCATGGGTGTTTGAAGACCCATCTACGTGCAGCTTCCATACGAACTCATCATTCTCTTTCAGCATCATGATCACCTTGTTATTTGGTTTGATAAACTCTGCGATCATGTCAGCCATAACTTGCCCCATTATTGCGGCCCTTAGTAAAAATGCTATATCGAACTCGCTCAATTCCACAGCTCACTTGGTCAGTCTCCCGAACACTACAGATTTCGATAGAATTTGCTTCAACGGAAAGTCTGTATAGACTTTGATCCTGTGGGCTTGAAATATTGCCTTAGTTTCCTTGCTGCAGTCACAAGGGCCAGTGCCATCTGCTCGGCTGGTGAATACCTTGTCTCATCTAGTAACAAAGCCTTGCTTGTGTAACATACTGGCTTTTATACCCCCTCATCTGACATGACCAGTACTGAACCTGTCACTAAAGATGTTACTGACAGGTACAAGTAAAACACTTCTCTTTTATTCCCTTATCTTTCTGAAGGCCTGTTCACACTCATCGTTTCATTCTACCCCTTTACATTTCTTAATTGCCTTAAAAAAGGGAAGACATTTGTCAGTCAATTTGCTAATGAATCGATTCAGAGATGCTAAGCACCCTGTTAGCCTTTGGATTTCCTTTAATGTTCTTGGAGACCTCATTTCCTCCAACATCTTTATTTTCTCTGGGTTAACTATAATTCCCCCTGGTGAACTTGGAACCCTAGGAATCTTCCCGAAGATACTAAATACACACTTTTTGGGTTGAGCTTCATGCGGAACCTTCATAGCACTCTGAATGTTCCCCTAAGATCTTCTGCATGTTCCGCTAACGTTATGCTTTTTGTCAGCATATCATCCACATATACTTCCATGTTTCTATCGATCTGTCGAGCGAACATATTATTTACCAGTCTCTGGTAAGTTGTCCCGACATTTTTTAGACCAAAAAGCATGACTCTGTAACAATATAGCCTCTGATCGGTGGTAAAGGATGTTTTGTCTTTGTCAAGTTCGAACATCCGGATCTGGTTATATCCCTATTACGTATCCATAAAGCTTAATAATTCATCACCGGTTTTTGCATCCACTAATTGGGAACCCGAGGTAGAGGGAAGCTATCCTTCAGACATACTTTGTTGAGGTCGGTAAAATCCACACACATCTTCTATTGGCCATTCTTCTTTTTTACCAGCACCACGTTGGCCACCCATTCAGGGTACTTTACTTCCCTTATAGATCTTGCTGCCAACAGTTTCTCTACCTTTTTTTTGATCGCCTTGCTCCTCTTCGGGTTAAACTGTATTCTTTTCTGAATAACTGGCTTATGGTCCGGGACAACTGCTAAACAATGTGAAATTATCTTCGAATCAATTCCTGGCATATCCTCATGTTTCTATGCAAACACGTCTTTGTATTCCTTCAGTAGACTGGATATCTCATCCCGTACTTGCTTTGTCAGCCGAGCTCCAAGCCTTACAGTCTTTTTGGGATTGCGGTCATCAACTGCAACCTCAATGGTCGGTTCATCTTCTTGGTTTTTCCCATCTTTCGGAGGTGTCTCCCTCGGGTCCAGTTCCAACCGGGTCAGAGTTTCTGCTCCAACCTCCACATCATCTATCTCCTGGTCTTCAAACTTCCTAAGGGTGTACACTTATATTAACCCTGACTCCGCTTTCTCTCTGTACACGGCCAAATTCACCGTTCTCGCCCACTCCTACGAGCGTTTCATGACTTCCAATCCTGCATCTGTAGGAAACTTCACTGTTAATGCATAGGTAGCGGTCACTGCCTTTGTCTTGTTTAGGAAGGGCTGGCCCAGTAAGACATTGTATGGCCAATTCTCTACATTTACGATCACAAAGTCCAGTAATACTATATTGGTACAAGGAAAGCTTCTGATCTCCATAGGCAGCTTCACTGTCCCTAACGATCTTACTTATGCTCCTCCAAAGCCTCTAAGTGGGATTTTAAGTGGTTAGAGGTCTTTTATTTGCAAACCGAGTTGGTCAAACACTTCCACACTTA
Source organism: Dipteronia dyeriana (assembly GCA_032871835.1). Lineage (NCBI taxonomy): Eukaryota > Viridiplantae > Streptophyta > Magnoliopsida > Sapindales > Sapindaceae > Dipteronia > Dipteronia dyeriana. Next base: position 57,205,232 of record CM065300.1, on the reverse strand, counting down.
GGATGTCCGATGAGTTTCCATTGTCAATCAGAACCCATCTTACTTCCATATGCCTATGTGAACCGACACTACCATCGCGTCGTTCTGTTTTACTTCCGATGCATTTGCGTCTACTTTGGTGAAAACTATTGGGTCCCCACCTTGTTTAGATTTCTTCAGATATGGTCTTGACAGATTCACCTTAAGGTTTCTCTGACCATCTATAGCTTCTCTAACTTCGGACTTCCTCTCCCGACTGTTGTTCCCAGTGTATGGCCCACCAAAGATGGTATTGATTACTCCATTATCTGAATCTCTCCTGGGGCTTCTATACCTTCTATCTCGCTCATCGACTATGATATTTTTACACCGATCATCCCCACTCATGAGGACCATGTCTTTGAGGTGTCCTTCTATGATTAGCTTTTCTATGTAGTCTCTCAACTGATAGCAATCAAAGGTTTCATGGTTGTTCTCCTAGTGAAACCTATAGTATTTTGTAGTGTCTCTTCTGGCAAAACTCGACTGCTTCAGGGGTTTCTTGTACAAATTTTTACCTTCTATCACATTCTAGATTTCTTCCTGCCCTCTGACCAGTGGAGTGTAATTAGTGTATTACTGTTTAAATTGCCTACCACTTTTGTTGCCATCTTTTCGTTTGTCCTCACCCTTTCCTCCATTGCCTTTCTGCTCCCCTTTGGCTCCATTCTTCCGCAGTATGATTATGATGACGCCCTTATGTGTCGACCCCCTTTGCCTCAAGCTTAAGGTCAGATGGTTATGCTGTAAACTGTTGGAATGCCGACACTACTACACCATCATTGAGATCTTGCACTTCTGACACCTCTTGCGAGAATCTAGCCAGGTAGTCTTTCAACTTCTCATCTCTCTTTTGTTTTAAAGTCGACAAGGCTGATATGGATTTCCTTCGTTGGATGTTTCCCTTGAACTGCCTGGTGATCACTTGTACTAATTCTTCAAAATTCCTAATAGAGCCTACGGACAACCCTCCAAACCATTTTGAACCCTAATCTCCCAACGTTTACGGGAACATCCGACACATGAGGGAGTCATCATAATCATACTGCGTCATCGCACTATGGTACCTCCTTACATGCTTCTGTGGGTCAGTTTTGGTTTTGAACTGCTCCACCTACGGCATTCTAAATTTCTTCAAAAAACGGGCCTACCTTATGGAATCAGTAAACGGGCTCACGAAGCTCCCGATCAGTGGGTTTCCCAGGTTCTTCCTTCATTCAAGGGTTTCTATCCTGCTAATGAGAACCTCTCGCTCCCTTTTAGACTCTCCATGCTCGTCAAACCTCTAACGGATGGTGAGCCCATATAGGTCCCTAAGAACCCACTCGCTGATCTGGGCACCAAATGCATCACGCCTGATTACTGAGGTTGGCTCTCTGTGCCTTCTAGAGGCTGTTTCATTATCATTTGAATGTGAGCAAGATCTTTTTCTTTAGCCATCATATCTGTGTGCTTGTTCGTGGTTAGTTTTTACTCCATGTACCTTTCCACGTCTTCCTGCGAACTAGACTCCCGGTGTTTCCTCGTCTCCCAAACCACCTATTATGTATTTCATGATGCTCTGTCTTATCCCTTCAAGATTTCTGGGGCGCTCCTAGAGTGGCCGCTACTATCTTGGGGAGTACCTTGGGATCCTAGGCGACGACCTGTGTGGAAAGTTGATATGGCGAACTTAGGTTAGCCGTGGCTGATATGCTGATCCTCTGTTTAGAGGCATCCTCGATGACTTTTCGCAAGGTCTCCTGGATTTACTTGAATGCTTTCGGGGAAAAACCGGTGGCTACACCTGTGTATGTAACAGCGTCAGGTCAGGTGGATGGTGGGGTTCTTGAAGATGGGTATTCTCCTATAGTTCTGACATCAACAGGATTAGAGACATTGGCACCACGCAAAGCATCAATGTTGCGTGGAGATAGACTTCTGTCTCTACCGGTGTCCATGGTCTTGCCTTTTGCTAACTTCTTTCAAAAATCGATCACGTAATCCAAATACTTGCAAAAGTTCAGCCCTTTCTTTCTAGCGTCAGTTGTTGACGGTGATTGATGGATTAACCTCCCGTCACACAAGTAATGCAGAATTATAACAGATTGCAGATTAAAGTGAACGGAAAATAAATAAGACACAGAGTTTTACGTGGTAAAACCCCAATGTGGGGAAAAGTCCACGGTTGCCGATAATCGATGAGAAAATTCACTATGTTAAATGCAATTACACACTTGATCAATCTTACGCTCATGCTAGTCAATTTGCGTTAACCCTTTTATGGATATTATTACGGTCTATTTATACATGCATAGAACCCTAATTCTTAATATACAAGTAATGAGAGTTCCTATAATTAAATGAAACTCTAACTTATTGGAGTCGTGTTTCCCTCCTTCCTTATCTCTCGTTGATTGTGTTTTGATTGTATTGGATCTCTTGTCTAATATGGATTCTGATATCTATAAAGGAAGTTTGTTTCCTTATCAAAGTATACTTCTAGGCATCTTATTTAAGTAGGATTCATTCTTTACGTGCTTTGAGCCGTGACTTCGTTAAATATGAATGATGTCCATGTGTCATGCAACCGACCATCTATTGAACCCGACCAGACCCGCTTTTTCCCAATCGATGATCTTTACCGATCACAATCTTTACCCCGACCATCTTGACAACCCCGATTGGATTTTTTAGCCCCATCGTTTACGTTGTCTTGGTCGGGGGTTTGGCGAGTGCTCTCTGGTCAACTTGAGTTGACTCATTCTAATCGTCTTTCAGTGACGTGGCATTCCCGACCCTTGTCTTTTTCTGACGTGTCACATAATCTAGGATTTGCCAATAACAACATACTTAACACGTTCAATCAGTAAACCATAAAATCTAAAATTTTACTTTATTTGATTAAAATGGTCAATCTATTATTATGACGTGGAAATGGTGAGAATTGTCACCCTTTTTTTCTTGTGTTGTGATGATGTCACCAGTTTAATAACTTAAGTTTAAAAGACACCTATTATGGTGAACTGCCCAAAATGCTCTTAAGTTGTCTTTGTACTTCAATCAGCTCTTACTTTAAAATTTTCGAAGATTTTATTCTTTCATCTTCTTCATAGAGGTCTATTTAACAGACCTTCAATGGAGGTCAAACATCATAACATTTTCAGTGGGGGTATGCAGACGCATTCAGGGGTCGAGCTCGTGGTGGTCGAACTGCCCGGTTAGCTCTTGGGGGGGCGCAGGGGGCAGCTCCTTCGGAGCTTTTTTTTCTGGTCAGTACTTACAATACTGGAAATGTAATTACAAAATAATTTGAAATATAAAAGCTCGGAGCTTGTATAAAAGCTCGGAGCTTGTATAAAAGCTCGGAGCTTTTATAAAATCTCGGAGCTTCTTTATAAAAGCTCGGAGCTTTTGTACAAAAGCTCGATCCGAACTTTTATAAAAGCTTCAAGCTTTTATATAAAAGCTCGATCCGAGTATGCAAAAGTTTGATCCGAGCTTTTGTAAAAGCTCGATCATAGCTTTTATAAAGAAGCTCAGAGCTTTTATAAAAGCTCAGATCGAGATTTTGTATAAAAGCTTCGAGCTTTTGTACAAAAGCTCCGAGCTTTTATAAGCTCGATCCGAGCTTTTATAAAAGCTTGAAACTTCTGTATAAAAGCTCGATTACATGTCAAAATCTCGAAAAACAAAAACTCGAATGCAAAAGGGCCCGTCCTGTAAGCGTTTTTCAGTTGCTGTTTTTTGAAAATAAAAATAAAAATGGAAACAGTATTTTTGGCATCATTTTCGATTTTTGAAAACGCCTCTGGTAGCAAATACTGAAAGCTGTATTTTGAAAATGAAAACGGAAAAAACACGTCTGGTAGGTTAACCGAAAACTATCAAAAATTAAAATATCAATTTTAGTATTTTGTTTAATAGTATTACAACTATAAACAAATTGATTAAATAATTAACCAATATAGTTTTTGTATTGTAATTTTTAAATTAAACAAAAGCAACACATCAAAAATTAATTCAAAAAAACATATCAAAAAAATGAATTAATCAAAACTAAACTCTTAAATTATAAATAAATAATTAATAAAAATATAATTGTATAATTTATATTATAATAATATATATATATATATTATTTTATATTTTTATATTAATAAATAATATTTTATTATTATATCGAATAATATATTATTATATATATATAAACTATATTAAAATATTATATATATATATATATATATTATATAATTCTATAATAATTTTACAATATTAAATTAAATATAAATATTATTTATATTATTTTATTATATATATAATATTATAATATATATATATGTAATTATAATTATAATATATATATAAGAGGGGCACTTTGGTAATTTAAAAATCTTGTTCCGTCTTGTCCTAGTTATATCAAACGCTAACAGTACAATTAATAGTTTAATATTTTTTTTAATATAAACAAAAAGTGAAAAACAAAATGAAAAACAAGTATTTTGTGTTTTTCAAATCTTTCACTTTTAACACTGGTTTTGTTTTTCATTTTTTTTAGTTTTTCGAAAATAAAATGAAAAACGGTTAACGAACGCGTTTTCGAAATCGTTTTTGACAAAATAAAAACTAAAACGGACTGAAAAACAGCTGCAGGACAGGGCCTAAAAGTTCGATTTCATCTTCCTCAACAACTTTCAACAAATACAAAACCCTAACCTAACCCATTTTCATTATGTTCAACTCTCCAGATGACACTGGTTTCCAAGTTCCAGTATCGTCGCCGTGAAAACGAAGCTGTCGATTCACTTTTTGTCTCTTTATTTTTTCTCTCTTTCTTCACAACGACAATGATAACATTGGTATTTTCGTCTCCACACTTTAAAATTGTACATTTTAAACATGATTTATTAATGTGGTGATATTTCCACAAAAGCCCCCCTAAAAGGTGTCATTAATTTTTTGAACCCTATTATGACTATTTTTATTTTTATCCTTAGTATCTTTCTTAATTTTTATAGTTTTAATTTATTTAAAATCAATAAATTAGTAATTTACTAATAACTTGAAGAATAAAAAATTTAAAAACTTGTCTATTAATATTTATTAATATTATTTTTGTATATAAATTTAAATTGAATTTATTATAAATACAAAAAAAATAAATTATTATAAAATTATATTGTAATTTATTATTTTTTCATTATTTATATTATTTTTCTTGTTATCATTTATTTATTAATATTTTTTCTTGTTTTCATATATTTTTAATGACTAATTCTTGTTTGAAAAAAAAAGTTCATTTTAGAATGATCTTAATTTTTCATTATATATATATATATTCAACTGTCCTACCTAATTAAATTTGTTGGATCCGTTAATATATCCTACCGGTAGCACCGCTTCTCATACTGTTTGTCTTCATTGTGCATTGCATTTATCAGACTAGATATGTGCAATAACTGTACCGAGCAAACGAAATGTTTTGTCTTTTCTTCTGTTGTCCATTTTAGAGCGTTTGCATGGTCAACTTTGCATAATTTTTACCAACATTATATATTCTAGTTGCTGTGTGTTAGAATAAAAAAAAAAAACAAAATAATTATGTAATAATGTAATAATTACTATCATAAATAACAAATATTCTGGCTATAGGCAAAAGCATATCTAGTCTTATGTGGAAGCTTAATTTCTGAAAAAACTATGCCACTAGTAGATACAGGTTCGAATTAATTGGTCAATATTTACGTAGAGAGAAAAAATAAAATACTCTTCCTCTTTTTTTTTTTTTTTCTTAACCAAGAGATAATTTTATTAAAACCAGAAAATCAATCCAAATGGGAACAATCCCTCAGAACTTCCGGAATTACACTTGGAGGACAGTCCTCCATCCAGAAGTCATCAACCGAAGAAGACAAACCCAATTTAGCTAAACAGTGAGCGACCATATTGCCATGACGCGGAACAAAATTAAAAGAACAACTAAAGTACTTCTCACAAAAAGAAAAAATGTCTTGGATAATCAGCCCCACATCCGATAAAGGAGCCAAAACAGAATTTAGAAGGTTTATCACGACTTGTGCATCCGATTCCATCACACAAGGCACCAAACCTGTCTCCGCCGCAAACTGGAGTCCCCTAAAAATTGCCATCGCTTCTGCCATTTGAGGAGGAAACCTCACATTTAAAGACTGCACACTCGAAGCCATTACAGCCCCATTGCTATCGCGAATGATTATTCCAAAACCCATCTTCATAACATCATTGCTAATAGCCGCATCCGTATTAACCTTGTACTGTTCGACGTCGCCAATAGTTCGACACAAAGTTTCTACTACCAGGTGGTCCAATTTCTTTCTTATTTGCATCATGGTAATCCTCAATAAAACCATACACCCACTCCAAAAAAAATCTGTATCAGGACATAAAGCAGACGAACCATGAACAAAATTATTTCTTCTGTTCCATACTTTCCACAGCAAAACATACAAAACCTCCATCTCTTTCTCTAGTAGAATGCTGTGACAACTAATCATAAAATCAATGAACTGTACCCTGTCATCTCCCCCCTTGCCTTTCAAGAAAGAGGTCCCCAATCTGATGTTCTTTAAAGAACAAGAACAACCCCACAAAGCGTGCATCATCGTTTCTGGCTTTGCATGGTATACAGGACACAAAACATCTACATCCAACTTCCGTTTAACAAGATTGACCCGAGTAGGTAACCAGTTATGGCAGGCTTTCCAAATGAATATTTTTACTTTCAAGGGCACTTTAATCCTCCATAAAAATTTCCACCACGATTCCATTACGCTCAAACCCGATGAACTAGGAAAACCTTTCTAAGAAACCCCAAAATGGTATCCCGACTTCATTGAAAACCTCCCCAATTTATCAAAATGCCAAAGAAGAGAATCCTTAGCTGACGTATAAAAGCATGGAATACTCGTGATCATATTAGCATCTATAGGCAAAAAAGATTCCTTTCTCTTTTATTATTACAAAAATAGTCGCTACAACTGTAATTACAAAGCAATATAACCACATGTTGAAGAGTACTAGAATCATTTTCTCAATCCATCCATAAGTGTGAATACCCAACACTCTACGACAATTATATCATATATATATATACACACGAAATCAAAATGCTATAACGTGGTATTGTGGTGGAAGGATTTGATCAAAACCGATTATTCCTAGTAAATCTTACTTTAATAATACCATATTTATTATAAGTGACGAGGAATCAAACAATAATATTGAGTTTTAACAATGGCACAATGCTATAACGGGGATATTGATATTATTAAATGCAATATCTATATAAAAACTAAAAAAAAAAAGAGCAGTATTTTCTCTGTAGGTTTCTAACCAAAGAGTAAAAGTAGGGTTAGGGCTGCGACCGTAAGGTTATCTTAAGAGCAGTTCTCTGATTCTTCTCCGATTCGGAAGATGAATGCGGATGAGTAGCTGAAAGAGGGGGACTGCAACACAAAATGCTTTCACTTCAAAGCTTCAGAAAGGAAGGCTCGTAATCGAATCCATGGTCTTGTTGACATCGATGGATTTTGGCAGAATGAGCCCAGTAAGTAACGCATGTGGCAGTCCATTATTTCTCAGAGTTTTTTCAATCACACCAGGCTTCCGATCACCAGATGAATCATGTGTTGGATAAAGTTCAACCTAGGCTGTCTAACAATAGTTCCTCTATCCTTGGTCGGGCATTTACTACTGAGGAAGTACGAATTGCGACCTTTGTAATTGCACCGACTTATGCATCGGGGATATACGGATTGCTTGGATTATTTTATCAAAATTTTTGGACTTGGTTGGTCCTAGCGTCACGATTGAATGTTTGAGATGTCTAAATGATAAGGACTCTTTGGAGGCAGTTAATGGAACGCTAGTGACCCTCATTTCGAAAGTCAAGAATCCTGTGAATCATTGAGTATCGTTTGATAAGCTTGTGTAATGTCATCTACAAGACAGTTGCAAAGACTTTAGCAAACCGTCTCCAGTTGGTTCTTGATGAAGTAATCTCCAAGTCGTAAAATGCCTTTATCCCCGGTAGGTTGATTATTGATAATGCTTTGATTGGTTTCGAATGTCTTTATGCAATTCGAAATAGGTGAAAAACAGGATCCTTTATGTTGAAGTTGGATATGTCAAAGGCATATGATCGGGTCGAATGGAATTTTCTGGCTAAGATTATGCGTAACCTTGGGTTTTCTAACCATTGGGTGGTGAAAATGCTGAATTGTGTCTCTACTGTGTTTGTGGATTCGTCAAGCCTTCGAGAGGTCTCCGTCAGTGGGACCCATTGTCCCCATATCTTTTCTTACTATGTGTTGAAGGTCTCTCGAGTGTTATCAATTTTATGGTTAATGAATCGTTATTGTCAGGTTTCCAATGTAAGCAGGCTGGTCAAATATGTCTCATCTTTTCTTTGTTGATGGCAGTCTTCTATTCTCAACGGCTACAGATAGAGAGTGTTCTACTATTCGGATACTTCTTGACAATTATGCTTCAGCTTCGGGCCAAGTGATTAATTACGAGAAATCCGTCATGTGTTTTAGCAGGTCTATCCAATGGGTTGAAGGAAATTGGTTAGCTAAGATTATCAGTGTTAGTCATGTGAGATGTCACGAACGTTATTTGGGGCTCCCCATCTTGAATTGTCAGAATAAACGATAACTATTTAATGGAATCAAAGATTGGGTGTGGTAAAAAATTAAAGGTTAGAATGGGAAGATGCTTTCTTTTGGTAGTAAAAAAGTCTTATTGAAGGTTGTGATTCAATCAATCCCAATGTACACGATGGGTTTATTCATGCTTTCGAAAACTTTTATTCTTGATCTCCAAAGGCTTTGTAATCGATTTTGGTGGGGTAGTTCAGAGGAGAGATCAAAGGTTCATTAGTGTAATTGGCAGAGAATGTATGCTACAAAAGATGATGGGGGTCTGGGTTTTCGGGACTTGAAAACTTTTAATATGGCCCTCTTTGCAATGCAATATTAGAGGCTCATCAAAAACTCGAACTCCTTAGTTGGGGTAGTCCTAAAGAGTTGCTATTTTCCTGACTCTACTTTTTGGAGACCAATCTGAAAATGAAAGGATCTTTAATTTGGCAAGGGCTATTATGGGGTCATGGTATCATTTCTATGGGTTCCTATTGGAGAATCGGTATAGGTAATAGTATGCGGGTGTATGGGGATCGTTAGATTCTCAGACCTTCGACTTTTCAAGTCATCTTTTTTAAAACGTTGAACGAAAACACGACAGTTGATTGCCTTAAGACGAAATCTGGGGACTGGAACCTCAATCTATTGTAGAGCAATTTTATTGCTGATAATGTGGACTTAATCCTGTCTATTCCCCCCATGAATCCCTCTGTTGAGACTCTCTGTTGTGGCATTTTGAAAGGATGGTGTGTACTCAGTTCGCAATGGCTATCTGATAGGAAGGACTTTGTCTTGTAATCCCAGCTCATCTGGTATAGATGATTCGGTTTCTTGGTGGAATGCTTTGTGGCGTCTTAAGATTGCTCCTAAGATTAAAATTTTTATGTGGCGTGCTAGTCATCACTGGCTTCCTACCTTGGCCTACTTAGCCAAGTGTGGAGTGCCTGCCTATAGTATTGTCCTCGTTGCCATAGGTGTTTGGAATCTATGTCTCACGTCCTCTAGAGTTGCCATGAACTTGTTAAAGTCAAAAGTAATTGTTTATTCTTTCAAAGAATAAAGATGAATGATGCTATGCATTTTCATGACACCATGCTATTTGTCTTCGAAGTCTTAAAACTTAAGACCTAGAATTGCTTTGTGTTATTTTTTGGGGAGTTTGGCACTGTAGGAATCAGTTTGTTCATAACTTGATGAGTCTAAACTCAGATAATGTTGTGAACTGGTCAAGTGATTTTATTGATGAGTGGAGATTGGCTCAGCTTAGGGATAGTGCCATTTCAGTGGGTAATAAAATTAATGAAGTAGTGTCGATCTCAAATGGGTTTTTAAGATTAACACCGATGCAACGACTAGCTATACAAATTGAACTATTGGGTTTAAAGTTATTATTCGTGATTAGTCCGGTATGGTTAAAGTTTCTGCAGCTCAAAACGTTAAAGCCACGTTTTCTCCTCTTGTTTCGGAGGCAACGACGGTGTGGTGTGGTATTCGTTTGGCTATAGAGACGGGCATGGTTCCTTTTCAAGTTGAATCAGATTCCCTCTAGATTGTTAATCTTGTTAATAAAGGTGAGGATTCCGTAGGTTGATGTTGATCCTATTATCAATGACATCCTGACTTCCACCAACCTACCTCCTAGCTGGTCTATTTGCCATGTGTCTCGGAAAGGTACCAAAGATGGTGATTTCAGTTGAGTTTGATTGTTTTTGGTTGAATAGTTTCTCTCCCTACGTAGAGAGCTTTGTCAAGCTTGATGTTTCTGTTTAGTGTTTTGTTTCCATCCTTAAAAAAAATATCTATACAGCGAATATGTTATTAGGCCATGTTTGACTCACCAGATTGGACTAGGATTGTTCAATTTTAGCCTTAATTTGGTGTTTTGCGATACCATCGGATTGCCATATCCAATCCGCCGGGCCTATTTTTAATGAATTAGTGATACAAAATGCAGGACTAATAAACCCAACTATTTGGTGGGTTTATAAGTCTTGGGTTGTGCAGGACATTTTTTTTAAAAAAAAATATTACAAAAAAAAACAAAAGAACAAAAAAAAAAATCATCCAGACCACCCAATCTTCACAAACCCATCTCCATCAATTCTACACTCCAACACTAAGAATATATTATCAAAACCCAGATTCTTCATATTCTTTCAATCCCCAACACAAATTGAATTTCAAAACACAAATCAGACACCAAAATAATTCAAACAAAAAAACAATTTGCACATCTATTCAAAAAAGAAAAGAAAAGAAAAATTAAAAAACAAAAACAAAGAATAAGGCAGACCGTGGAACAAACCACAAGCGTTATCGAAGATGGCATATCGTACCAGACCACCACAAAACCTAGTCCCATGGTAGCCTTCATGTATTTGGTTACCAAGAAAATGATAGAATATAAAAGAAAAGAAAAGAAAAGAGGAGTGAAAACGAAGTAGAGAAGAGAGGAGAGAAAGAGACGGCGAGAAAGAGACGAGTGATTGTAACAGAGGAGAAAAAGAGAAGAGTCTAATGAGCGAACAAAATGACTCAACGGAGGAGAGAAAGAGAGTCTGATGAGAGGAGAGAGGATGAGACTTAATGGAGGAGAGAAAGATAGATGAGAGGAGAGAGATTCCAATTAAAATAAAAATCATTATTTTTAAAATAATTATTTTTCTTTTAAAAAATATTATATTTAATTCAATCTTATGTTTCACCAAACAAAACGTGATATTATTTCACTCTAGTCTATGTTTCTCCAAATACATTATAGTATTAATTTAGTCCAGTTTAGTTCAATCCAATCTCATCTAATCTTAATCTCATCTCAATTCAATATAATCTCATGAAATAGTCTGATATAATCTCGTATAGACGTGTACCAAACGGGGTCTTACTTCTGAGGGTGACAATCCTCTAGACCCCATTAGCAGTTCACTGACGATAAACATGTATCTAATTAAAAGTAAGAAAAAATAATTGTGATAGGTTTTCTGCAGTCAGCAGTCAGCACCCACATTTTAAGGGTACGTAGTATGTGTGTGTCCACATACGAGACTCTAGACCGTGATAAAGCGCTGCATTCTAGTGTAATCATTTACCGGACACATTGCTATATAACAACAATCAAAATTGAAGTAGGACAAGTGCATTGCCATTGGCTTGCAGATCACATCTTAAATTTTTTGAAATGAAATCCATGAATCATCAAGTTCAAAAAATTCTCACAACGTTATTATATCATATATTATCTCTTAAATATATCACTGCTAAGAAAAATAATTATTATTGTTTTACACTTCAATAAAATATATATATATATATCAAAAAACCTTGTTCCTCTACAAATTTCAAACATCGGCTCCTTTTTTATGACGAAATGCATACTCTTCCCATGCTTGCTTGCTTGCGACAACACAAGAAGGCTAATTAATAATTCTCACACAAATCCACCTTGTTATCTCTTCTGGAACTTGAAGGATTTTATTGCAAAGGCAAATATCACTGCAAAAAATGTGGCGAAAACAAGCACCATAACACCAGCTATACCCAAGAAATCATGCCTGAACCCAAACACTTTCCTCAGCAACTCTCTTATAGGCAGCGAGTGAATTCCATCTGAGAGCTGCACAGGTCTGTCATCGTCACCATATTGCGAAGTCAGGAGGCCATACAGACTCCATGCTACAGGGTTTGCCCAGTAATACCATCTCCAGTAAATAGGCATTCTCTGCAGAAAAAGGAATGGTTTATCAGATGGTCCATAAAAAGTTTACTTTCAGAGTAATTTTTACATCGAGAGTAGATTTAAAAGTTAATTCAGTTGTTAGGATACATTAGGCTTGCAACTTAATTATATGCATAACTAAAAACACTCATGGGAAGTTTAGGGTGAGGCTCATAGAATTAATGATTAGCCAGATAAAGTAACCAAATTATCTGATACAACCTTTCTATTATCAGCTTAAAGAGCATTTACAGGATGTGGTGCATATTGCACTATTACTTCAGAAATTTCCAAATTTATAACTAATGCCATGTCGTATGATGCTAATATTAAAAACAAGATACACAAGTTGTCTTATAAATTTGATCAGTTTGTAGAAGAATGCATTGTATCAAGAAACTATATATGATACTAAAAGTAGAAAGAAAATGATAGCTTATGTACCTTGTGAGTAATCATAAAGCCGCTGAAAAGGTTCCAAAGCATATAAAATGGAGCAGCAATGATAGCAGCCACATTATGATTTGGTGTGATTGCAGTTGTCATCATTCCATAGAAGGTGAAGTACAGCATGGTAAAATACATAAAGAAAATGTACCAAATAAACTTCAAAGGAGTCCACTCAAATGAAGCCATAGAGTAGAAAATGGAGCAGTAAATAACTGTCTGTGCAAATACGTAAGGGAACTCAATAACAACCTGCACACAGAAATATAAAGCATCAGCAAAGTTTTAGAGAATGCAGGAACTTTTGCACAGAGAGAACCTGTGGAAAAGGAAAGAAGGCCAGAAGATATACCTGAGCGAATGCAAAAGGGAGAGCTGAATACATCCCAGCTGCCCTCTCTCTGTAGGAAACAAATCTTTCGACAGAAACAACAGGTTGAACAGCACCAGCATTTGTAATCCCAATGAACAAAACAGCAAGATACATGGATCCCATGGCATTAAATAGATCTTGTTGGGTCTCCCTGCATGAATAAAATTCAAACGAGAATTAGCAGTAGAGAAGTATGTTCAAGGGGTAGAAGATGCAGTGAGAATGAAAACATATGTTCATTGGGTTAGAAAATACCTACCCTTGAACCAAACGGCCACATGGATAATAAGTGTAAATCAATTACAACTACCCTGTATTTCTAACTTTTGACATCATAAGGCAAGGGGTGTGCAAATTACCACAGCATGAAAACATCTAAATAAATGTTAAGCAAAGCATAAAGTTATATAGATATCAGAAGATATTGAAAGACTGAAGTTATAGTAGGAAACCTTTTTGAACCAAATTTCCAACATATTGATCCAAGCATTAATGAGATGATGGTGGTGTAAAAGAAGCGAACTGCTGTGTATTGCGGGTTCCGCCAATAAGATAGATTTTGCTTCCAAAGGCAAGCTAAGAACTGTTCGGAGAAAGACTGAGAATACTTGGATGGAAAGTTCAATTCTTTTGAATTTGCACTCGGCTTGCTTAGACTCTCAACCAACTCTTTATTACGTCTGAAACAATGCACGACAGCATATAATTATTATTTTTCTTAAAAATAAAACAGCGTTTATGTAAGAGAAAAATCAATAGCTAGCAATGTCCAGATAATATGCACATACTGAAATAGGTTTGATTGTCTGTATATTTCTGCAAAATCCACACCCAGACGGTTTTCTTCAACTGGTGCAGTGACCTCAAGCATCCATGCAGCAGGATTATATCCCGACTTGATATTTGGAACTCCTTCAACTGCCTTTATATCAAAGATATATAGATCATTAAGACAAATATCAACAACTCAAAAAGTGTTTAACCATAAAATAGTGAATGTTCAAAATATTCTAGAAAATATTAGCTTGCATAATCCAACCTCAAAGTACTTGATGAGCTCACAAGACTTGGAACCAAGTGGACCGGCATATATGAGTTCTCCTCCACGCTTCATAAATAATAGCTGCAGAAATAGATATGATTTGGATTTTAGACACAACCGATGCGATCAAAACATTTTAAAAGGATTAAGTACAAAGAAATCGTTAAGCTGTATCTATGCTTTCTACCCATGCAACTTAAGTAAAAACACAAGGTAAAAGGGTGCGTTTGGTACAGAGATGAGACAGGACAAAATGGGACTGGATAGGACAGGACATGTTTTTCTATATTGTGTTTGGAAGGTCTAGACAGAATTTTGTACAGTTATGCGTTTGGTATGACTAGGACATAATGGAACAAGAGGTTCAAATGACCAGAATACCCCTTATATATATATAACAATATAGACTATAATATTATATATATTAATTGATATTATTATTATATATTAAATATTAGTATATAATATAATTTAATATATATATATATATATATGATATAATAAACATAATAATAATAATAATAATTATTATTATTATATATATATATATTATATTATTATTATATATAAGATATAATTATTACATAATATATTAATATATTATATATATACATATTATAATTAATATATATCATATATTTAATATTATTAATATATATATATATATATATATATATATATTTGTTTATTTATATATATATATATATAATAACAATAATGTTTAATATATCATATATATATTTTATTTATATTATTTTATTTAATATAATATATAATTTATTGGACATGATTGTAATTGTTTGAAAATTTAAAGGGTAAATTAGTCTTTTTGACACTTGTCCCATGTCATGGGACAAGTTGTCCTTGGGTCTTGGGTGGGACAACTTTTTGTGATTTTTATCCCACTTTGTCCCGTCCTGTCCCATGTTAAGGACACGTCAAACATGGGATAAGAACAAACTGTCCCACGTTGTACTGTCCTATCCCACGTACCAAACGCACCTTACGAGAAGTATGTGCTACTACAACAGCTACTATGATTCAACAGAAAAGTAATGTTGCCTATTGATAAGCATGTCTAATTTCTACATTTAACATCTTAGGAAAGAAAATTAAAGAAAATTTCTACCAAAAATTCAAGAGAAAATACCTCATCGAAGGATTCAAAAATGTCTATGCTGGGCTGATGTATAGTACATACAATTGTTCGCCCGGTATTTACAATGTTCCTGACAGTTCTCATCACTATAGCCGCAGCCCTTGCATCCAACCCTGAAGTGGGCTCATCCATGAACACTACGGAAGGGTTGGCAACCAATTCAACAGCAATTGTCAATCTTTTTCGTTGTTCAGTTGACAAACCATCAACTCCAGGCAGACCAATCAATGCCCCACGTAAAGATGTAAGCTCCACAAGTTCCATCACCTCCTCAACAAATGCCTGAAAATCCAATCATCCATAAGTTATTTTAGGCCAAAGATTCATGAAAAAGCACAAGAAGTTTTAGTAGTACCCTTTGTGTTTCCAAGTCAACATCTAATGGTAACCGGAGCCAAGCAGAGAACAGAAGTGATTCCAGAACAGTTATGCCAGGTGAATGAATGTCATTTTGCTCACAATAACCTGAAATTCTGGCAAAAGTTTCTTGCCTCTTGGGATAACCAGATATATGTATTCCCCCTTCTATGATCCCACCAGTTTTTCGACCTGCTAAAACATCCATGAGAGTGGTTTTACCAGCACCACTGACTCCTACCAATGCTGTAAGCACACCAGGTCTGAATGCTCCAGTAATGTTAACTAGCAACTGCAACCTATCTTCCACTATTCCTTCTTGCTTCAATTCCTGAAGAAAATGCTTGGATGAGAAAAATATGTAGTTTAAAGTATCTCTCAAAATGATAACAGCAGAATGGAACTATATGCACACCAGAGGGACATCAACAAAGTAATTGATGTTGCTGAAGGACATGGAATGTGGCTGAAATGGAAGAACCATACCTCTTTGCTTGAAATGTTTTCCTACCAGAAGTTAAGATAGAACAAAACTTAAGACATGCAGCTGCAAATTTCTATAAACATATAAAGAAGAGCGAAAAAAAGGGAAAAGTTGATATAAGATGTGTTTTACAGACCACTTATTGAGCCTGAATGCTGCAAGTACTCTCTCAATTCAACAACAGCAGTTTCACCTTTCCTTCTCTTCTCTCTCTCCTGAAGCTCTTCCTTGGAAACAACAGCCCTTTGATTTCCTAAAGCTGTAAAAATAGTAAAATTATAAACTAAAAGACTAGGTAAATACTTAATTAGTTCATTAAGGCGGACAAAAAAAAACGAAGTTCACATTGGACAAACTTTAGAGAATGAAATGACTTACGGTTGAGGTAGCCTAGGAAGAAGGTGAAGAGAATATTGAATAAAACAGTATATCCAAGCATAGCAACAACACCAATCCAATACCAGTAGCTTTCTGGAAACAAACTTCGTTCTCTCAGTACTGCCTCCCCTAATGAAATATTGGTCTGATTCCCAGCTCTCTGCATTTAAGGGGATCAGAGAACAATGTGTTTTGAGATAAAATAAAAAATGTGAAAATCTAACATAGTGAAGATAAACATAGATTTTTCAATAGTTCTTAAGGATAAATTTAGTTTATCACCTTAATATAAGTAAATTTTTGAATCAGGCCAAACACAGGAACAAACCACCGTGGTTGTGCAGCAATAATAAAATAGACCAAAAAAAAGCACAAGTTCAGTTATAATTTTAGCCACAATAATGTAAAATTTTAACTTATATCCTCTTCTTGCAACTGGAACAAAAACAAAATGGCTCAGGATGCACTTCTACCAGCTCTAAAGTTTGAAGCCTGTTATACAGTAATAGTTCATTGAAAGATATGTTATCTAGGACTTGACGGAACTGACCCAGCTTGTGCAATCGTGAAAATTATGAGTTCAAACTATGTAACCACTCAATGTAATTTGCATGTCAGGGGTGGGATGTAAGGGGGGAACATCTAATTAAAGTTTACATGCTGAGGATTAAGTCTTTTATAGTAAAAAAGTTTTAAAAGAACTGATGTCTAGAAATTTAAAATTGTGAGTTAAGGCAGATTCAACATGCTTATCAAAGACCTTTGACAAGGACTCCCAAGAGTTTCCAGTGGTCCGTTAGGCACAGAACAGTGTTTGAACAGCTATGACTCGTCTCTCATCAGATACGTTTCATTAATTTGTTCAATTTAGTGGTTATCAACTTATCAAGGACAAATACATAGGAGTTCAGCAAGCAACAAATCAGTTACACCAAATTGAACAGTGCTGTTAGGTGGTTTGGATGATATAAAATTGTTGCCCATTCTAGTTTGTGAACTAAAAAATTCAACCAGTTATGTTTATATATATAGTTTTAATAAGGAATCTATTGCTTTTTGTATTATTACATATTACATCATTCATTGCACAATATGTTAATGTACTAATAATGTTATATATTTACAAAAATGTTCTGATTCTGTCTTTTGTTTCGAAATTATGTCAAAGTTTAATTTAACCAACCATGTATGCTACTTAATATGAATGATTCTAAGCTTCTGATATGCAAAACATTCTGGCGATGGTAATTACAACTATCAATTGACATGTAAAACTGGTGGCAGGTAAGTGATGTTCATTAAGATACTGCATACATTCCAGGTGCACCAGCTAAGTGGATGCTCATTAAGATACTGCATAAGTTTCAGGTGCACCGGCTAATTGGATAGAGTGGGTGTCAGGAAGATGAATAGAATTTATGGGCAACTGAAAATATGAAGATGCGTCAATGTTGTCAGGGGTATTGAAAACTCCCCCCTAACACATGGCTATGTTACTCATTTTAATTATCCATGTACCATCCCATACTGTGATGAATGACAAATCAATTTCTCATGAAACTAATAGCTAATAAAATGAAAAATATATGGGACAAAATGAATAGATAATTATCGGATGCGCTTACTGCAATTATATAATGAATTAGCGATATTACCTTATCCCAAGAATGTCCAAGAAACTCATTCACAGAAGCTGCATTTTGGGAATACATCAAGGGTGAAACCCAGAAACCCCAGATCCACCAGCTTGGTATACGCTCTGTCACAATACATGAAAATGAATAAACATACAAATCAACAATTATCATGCAGAGATTGCAAAAGAATCAATTTCACCTCTTGATATGATGAATCCTCCAAGGGCCATGACCACCAACATAGCAAAAGATCCAAAGGTATTGGCAACTATCATATTTCTGCCCAAGGATCCTATAACACGGAAAAGACCTATAGACATCTGGTGCAAAAAGAAATATAACAAGAATTGTTGAAGAAACCTGCAAATTAGAAAAATGAAAATTAAGAAGTTGTTTTAATTCGACCATCAAATGCTCAGGGTAAACTTAATGAAAGAGCACAATGAGTGTACCTAGTAACATTGGGATCATATCCAATCACATAGTAAGTGATAGCCACCCAGAAACCAGACTCTATGAGAGAAGTTGGAATGCTCAAGGCGCATGAAGGCAGCGTATAAACCCAACTTGGATAGAAACGCAAGTCCCTGTGCTTGTAAATCACTGGGAGCTTGGCCACTAACATCGAAACCTCTGTAAAGCCATTAAAAAGAATAATGACCATGGAAAAGTACAGTGCTCCAAGATACAGGCTTCCATCGTCAATTGTCTCGTGGTGCATTGTTGTCCGGATAAAAACAGTCATTGTAATTAATGCAACAAAAAGAAGCTGGAGAAGAATATATAATATAAATCAGCTTCCGACTGTTAAAAGACTTCTAAGTAGATGATTGGCACTGTAGTTACCATAAGAAAATAAAATACAGTAAAATAAAATTAACAAGATGGTCTCATAAACCATTGATCAACTACCAAAATGTTCATTTGCTTGACTAAAAATTGGCACCATTACCTGAATGAATTTGAAAACATGTATAAACGAATTTCGTTTCATCAGTAGCAGCTGCCAATCAAAGCTCGTCTTGAGAAGTTCCCTTTTCTTATCACCATATTGAGAAGTTGACAATGCTGCTGGATGATTATAACGTCTATCAAATGGTACATCCAGTTCCTCCGATAAATTCTTTCCTGTGTGATATGAACGAAAAGCTTCAGCAAACTTTCCTGGAGGCATGTACCGGTAAGGACGGTAAGGATTAGACCAATACTGCTCCTGGTCCTTTTTTGATGTAACCTGTGTTCAAAAATGTTTTAGCAAGAGTACCACACAAAAGAGCACAACATCCCAAGCCTTTCAATACTTACTTCTTGCAAGAAGTCTGCGACATTCTTTCTTTTAGGACAACTAAATCCCATAGATGTAAAGAAATCAAGAATGGAATCACGAGGTCCCTGGTATACAATCTGACCCTCACACAAAAGTATAACATCATCAAACAACTCATATGCCTCAGGAGCGGGCTGAAGCAGAGAAATTACAGTGGTCCCTTCAAGTGCACGAGAAGAATGCTTAAGATATTTGATGATTTGATAAGTAGTTGAACTATCAAGACCATTTGATATTTCATCCATAAACAGCACTCTAGCTGGACCAACTAATAATTCACCTGAAACAACATGTTTGCTAAATCAGCATGAATAAAACAAAGCATTCTAATACACGAAAAAACAGTAAAAGACATCATTCCACCTGTAGTAAGGCGCTTCTTCTGACCCCCAGAGATCCCTTTAAGCATCTCATCTCCTACCAATGTGTCAGCACATATGTCCAACCCTAAAATCTTTGTCAGATATACATCAGCTTCAGGAGAAGTTTTACAAGATAACAATCACATAAATGTTTCACGTTTTAACATCGGACCTACTCTTTAAGGAACATCTTTCAAATGCTTAGCAAATGCAGCTTAATTTTTTGTATACCTCAATATTTCAGTCTGTAAAAACAAATTCTCTCCATTCCGTACACTAAATTCTGATATAGCTATTGTGTACATATGTTTGATGCACTACAGCTTTCTTGATATTTTCTCAAGTATTTTTTACAAATTGAATGACTATGAGTAATGTTAAAACATACCAAATTCACTTGAAATTAACAAATCAGTAGTTCATACACACTAAATATTTGAAATGTAATAACCCCTAAATGAGAAAAAACCAATGATTTCAAATTTGCTGAAATTTTCTTGCAGCATAATCTGTGAGATTGAGGAGAGATAGATAACTCAGGGCAAGAGTGGTAAACATGCTTAGATTGAAATGGCCTTCAAATTCATTTGGTCATGCTAGGATACTATGTTACAATGCATTTAGCAGTATATATGCCACAGCTCTGAGGTTCCTTTTATTTCTTCTGAGACAAGTACCTATGAATGTTCAAGCCTAGTTTGGATATATGAAGCCTTCAACACAAACAGATCCCAAGTTACCACATTTTTTCCAAACCATCCATGCTGGCCCTTCACAATCCAGAAGCAGACCAACACATGGACCAACGGAGAATCCCAGGAGATATTCATGGAAAGTTTTAACTGAAGCGTGAAGAAGAGGATGCTAAAGACAACGAATCACAATTTTCACAGTTATTTTCTTTTTCCTTGCAGAAAAAGATCGCTGTTCTAAAAATGAGTGGTTTAACCTATCAATGAAGATATCTGCAAGAAAATTGTGCCTCTACATCAAAGAACAATCACTTATAGAATACTCACAGAGCTTCTCTACGGAGAAAACTACACAACTATATTTTATCAGTGAAATTAGACCTAATATCATAGTTAGACATCATTGAAGATATCAGAACCTAAATAGCACAGAGCTTGCTTCTGAAGCTGTAAACTAAACTGCAATTTCAGTAATTCATAGAGTGCAATTAGTAGATAAAGTGTCAGGTAAGGGACATTTAAAGGCTGTGAACTTAGCAATGGTATCACATTTATTATAAGTGGCTTCAGTAGCCTTTGGGTTGTCTAAACAAAAAATCTGAGAGAAATAAGCATTAATAGAATACCTTCATGATGTACTCCACCACAAGGCTTGTCTCCTGTCCCCCCAAAGCTAGGGACTGAAAGCAAAAAGTGTAATAGTGAGCAACTCTTAACAGCAGTTATTTTATATATAGAGAAAGGAATTACTTTTTCCAACACATGTACCTTCATAAATATATCAAGATCTTCATCAGGTTTTATACCAGCAATCTTTTCTCTTCTTGCAAGCTCCGAAATCATATCTTTTGCAAGAATTTGTATGTCAGCAACTAAGAAGCATAGTTTATGCAGAAACAAATGATTTCCTAAAGCTTACCATATTTGAATCCAACACCTTGACACCGTCCTGCGAACTCAAGAGTTTCCCTTACGGTCATCTCTGCCACATGCCAATCCTGTTGACTTACATAAGCAGATGTCCTTGGAGGAACAAACTCTTTCAGACCATGTCCGTTATATGTAATTCTCCCTGACATCTTTAAAGCAGTCAAAGAATAAACATATTACAAGCAATGAACATCAAAAAAGGAAATATTGACAGATAGGACCGATTGAATTATGCATAATTCTGAAATTAAATCATTTAAAGAAAACCACATGAACACCCCCTTCATAGCTGCAAGACCTCCAACTAAATGGTGATTCCTAATATCAAAATATCAGTTAAAAAGAACATGAATGGACCCACTATAATGCATTCCTCCACAACAACATATTTAAATTCCACCATTCTATCATCATTCTCATTTAGTAAACAAGATAAGAGAGTACATGATGGAAAATGAAACTATAGTAGCCTGATTATGTGTAGACTATTCATTTACTAAAAGAAAATTGTTTCCCAACTCCATAGTCTTCAGGGCTACTATTCCAAGATAGTACCAAATACCCTGAAGAACCAGTAATCAGTAGGCAAATTATGATCGGCATCTTTCAAGATTACCAGTAAATGACTTCGAAGGCGTCCAGCAAGAGCCAACAATAGAGTTGTCTTTCCAGAGCTCGGAGGACCCAGCAATAAAGTCATTCTACAATATAACAGTTAACTTGTCAAGCACACACAAACCTGGCCAAAAAAAAGTGATCAACTGGGTTCGAGTTGGAAATCAACAGATACCTTGAAGGTCTAATTATGCCATTAACATTATCTAAAATTGTTAACTTGCTTCTCTTTCCCCTGTATATGCGCAATTGCCTCAACAGAGCCTGACCACAATTACAAGAGTAAATTAAAAATAGTTGATTCATTTAGGAATGCCAACAACCTATGAGTGTTAATTGCGGGTGTATTACCTCAGTCATGTTGAAAATAAAATTGGGAATGGTTGGCAGGGCTCTACTCCCGACGTGAACAAAAGATTCAACTATCAGGTTCTGAAATCGAACCTCAATCTTTGGAAAGTCCAAATCTACTCTGAAATACCACAAATGTAGAAAAAATTAAAACAAAATAAATAATCCAAATATTCTAATAAAGCTCTGTTACAAACTCAGTCAAAAACTCTTAATGTTCTTTGATCTAATATTCTCATAAATCAAACAGAGGCTCCAACAGATTCAAAATCCCACTTGAGTTAAGCTAAACAAACCAGAAGGCTATGCATTTACAAGTGAACTAAGGTCAATAGAGAGTATATGTTTTTGTAGTCTCTTACGCATCAAATCTATTCCTCATGCGGTCAAAGAAGCGCTCGGGATCATCTTCAACGGAGTTGACCAAGCGGTCCAAGACAAGCTTCTGCTCCTGAGCCTGGAGTTCACTCACGTCAATCTCTTTGGTATCACCAACGAGGTTCGTGAAAATGCCTCGGCGAACGCGAGCGTAAGTCGGCAGGCGCTCCAAGGCGGCCCACCGGAGCGCCTCCTCATCCTCTCCCTCCTCCCTAAAAGACTCCGCCCTCGAAAACACGTTCTCCGACGAGTTCCACATTGGATCTGTACAACCACGGCAAGACACATACACATACACAGAGAGATAGAGAGTAGAAGAAGAGGTTGATAATATTGTTGATGTGAGGAGTGTGTTACATGTGAACTACAAATGCTGCTAATTCTGGTGTTCTAGATAGGTAGTTGAGCTCTGCATTAATGGCGTTTTCAATCTCTCTCTCTCTTTAGTCTTTTTAGTCTTCGGTTGTTTATCTCTCTCTTTTGTTTTTCTATCTTTTCTTTCTAAAAAAAAAAAAAATGTTGTGTTTATTTCCCGCAGCTCCTCTGTCTCTCTATATATCGTGTACGTTAAAACCCTCCAATCTACAGTTTTTTGCAGCGATGCATCATAAATAGCCGCGGGAAGGACAATTTTGAGGGTTTCTTTGTACGCGCTCGCCTACATATAACACTCAACTCGCTCTAGAAAGGCGATACGTGTTGTAGTGTAAAGGTGTTGTGTGGAGATTGGAGGTGGACCAGTCAGCCTGCGAGTGGGGATTTTGTCGCGTGATTTTTGAATTGAAACGGTTAGGAATTGGGATCACTTTTCTTTTGTTTGTACTGTTTTATTAAAACGGGTTTGATTTTCATTATATTCCCTTCAGACGAAATTGCAGAAAATGGCTAAAATTTAGTCACTTTTCTAAAATAAATTGCATTTACAACGGATTTTAAATATCCTCAAATTTTTAAACTAGTTCAATTTTTCTCATGCACCTAAAAATATATAAATATAAATATATATATATATATATATATATATTTCGTGATTCATTCGTATATTACGTGATCTTAAAACAAAAAAAAACTCATAATTATGTTTTGATAACAGAAATTTTTATTGTTGATAAAGTGATATCAAAAAACAATCCCATTTTAATCAATTATTTATTACAACACTAAAGGTGGGAAGGAGATTAGTTATCGATAAAATGATAACAAAAAATAATCGAATTTTAGCTGCCTATTCGTGTGAACAGTAGCAATATGATGATGAGTTGAGAAGATCACATCCACAAATTATTATTTTAGCCGTCCCTATCAAGGAAAAGTTTTGGCCAACTGTCGCTAAAGCTAAACGCAACCGCCTAATAATAATAATAATAATAATAATAATAATAATAATATATAGTAGTAAAGAAAGGATGTCAAAAAATAATAATAATAATAATAATAAGAATCTCGACTTCGGTTCAAGGAAGAAAAAAAGTAAAAATTACTATTGGTTTAGGACTAGGTCACCATTCTCAAATTTCATAAAAATGTAAAGTTGTAAGATTTTATGTGGCGTTTGGTTACCATGGTGGAATAATAATTTGAATGGTAATAAGAATGAGAATTGGAATGGAAATGAATAGAAAACTTACTTCTTTGTTTGGTTGAAACTTTAAAATCAATATCTGAATCAGTATTATTTTATTTGGTTAATAACCGAATGGAATGGAATCAATTGTATTTTAACCAAAATACCCCTAATTACAAAACATTTATAATAACATTATTTATTAAGGATAATAATAAAAAAAATATTATATTATATTTACATATATATATATATTATAATTTTATAATAATAATTATATAATATATAATATATATCATATAAATATATTACATAATTATTTAATAATTATATAATATTATTATATTAATGTGTGTATATTGATAATATAATATATATATATATATGTTATTTTTGGAAATGAGGGTATTTTTGGAATATAGTTGGAGATAGAGGGTTATTTTTGGAAGATAAAATGTGTTAATGGAATGGAATGGGCATTCCATTGGTTTTTGGATGGAATGCCCATTCCACCAAAATGGTAGAATCCACATTTCAATGGAATGCCTATTCCATTGGCATTTACCAAACCAAACAAATGGAATGGATTTCTTTCCATTCCATTCCACCCAATCAAACACCACCTTAAAAAGTTTTAAGGTAAAATTATAGTTTTAGAAAAATTAAATAATGATTAGGACAATTGTACTCTATCACTTTTTGTTACAATTAACCGTTAAATATTTGATCAAAGTAATAAAAATGATTGTTTTTGGAACGGAAAAAAAAACAGAGCCTAAAAATGATAATATAGTTTTAAAAAAGTAAAAAATGTGATAAATTATGAAAAAAAGACTTATGTTAAAATTTTCCTTTATTTATTTTTCACTTATACTATTTTAAAAATGAAGTTAATGCAGGAATATCGTCATGATATAGTGTTTTTAATGGAAACAATTTGTGATCACATGGCAATGGAATGAATTTGTGTTAAATTAGGTTTCGATGCTGTTGACGTTGATTTCTGGATGTGTGAGAAATAGCCAACAAGGATTGGATTTTAGCTGTGATTTCAAAGAGAAAGAGAAGGAGAAAGTAATCGGACGAAAGTTTTTTACGTGGTAAAACTTCAATGACCGGAGAAACGTCCACGGGTAGTTGAATGATTAACCAAGCCAAAATCCACCATGAAATAATATAATTACAGGTCTCGATCTCTCTTTCTTCTCTCGGTATTTTTCGATGATTGTTGTATATCTGTGTGATGAGATTATGAGTCTATTTATATGATGATGGGGAGAGGCAGAGTGAGGGTCTTAAAGGACCTGCTGTGCGGTCAGACGCCGGTGATAGAGGTAATTCCTCCATGGGACAAGTACCTTCAGGTCCCGAGTTGTTTTAGTCTTTCCGGGATGAGGCTCAGGAAGATCCCGCAGCTGATCACAGCTTCCACCGTTCTCAGGCTGAGAAGCGGAAGGCAGTCAGCTCTCCAACTCGCCCTCTCAAGGTCCATCGGGTGGTCTCTTTGATCGACTCCAGTGATGAAGATATTGTGGTTGACATTCCCCTAAGCGTTGATGTTGGAGAATCGGTAGATGCAGAGACTTCGGAGCCGAACAGGGGTTCCCTTGCATCGGCAGATGCGGAGACTTCGGAGCCGAATAGGAGTTCCCCTCCTCCCGAGGTTGAAGATCAAGGGGTTGAACCTTCAGAGGTTCCTTCATATCCTTCTCCCCAGGATATTCTGCGGGAGATGTCATCCGGTCGAGCTTTCATCGGGAAAGACCGTTGGGGTTGTTTTCGGGATGGCTCCCTAACAGACCCTCTTCAGAACGTTTTCAACGGTGCATCTTATGTAAGTTATCCTTAACTTATTTAATTGGTTTTCTAGTTTTATTTACTAGATTTTTAATTAAACTTCTTTGTAGATGGTCACCAATTTCGCTGAGCTGGTTCAGACGCAGCTACATCAAGCTGATAGAATAAGGCCTATCAAAGCTCAACTGAAGGAAAGTGAGGATAGCTGTACTCGGGTTGAAGCGGCTTATGAAAACGAGGTAGGCTCTGCCCAAGTGTTTTTCGACCACTGTTTGGAGAAGCAGGTTGAGACCGAAGAGAAAGCTTCTTTGGCAAAGGAGAAGGCAGCTTCACTTCAAAATTTGTTGTCCTCTGCCCAAGAATCAATGCTTAGGGCCAAACAGGAAGCGGAGCAGTCTAAGTTGGCGTATGAGCAGAAAATCGAAGACTTGGAACGCTAGGCTCTGACGGTCGATTCCCTATCCAAGGAGGCTAGGCTGGAACTCGAAGTGCAAGGGGTAGATCATTTCAAGAGATCCCCTACCTACGATTCACTTCTCCTTCGGGAGTTTCAGCATGGGTTAGTTTCAGCTGGTGAGTTTTTCAAGGTTAAGAATCGGGCAACTGAGTAAGCCCGAGCCAATTGGGAGCTGTCGATAAAAAATCATGTGGATCGGTCCTTGGAATCTCTTCAGACTCAGATAAAGGAGTGGAGAGCTTACTGCCGTAGCCGAGGCAAAGATCCCCATCTTATGCATTTGGAGGTTCCATCCGAGAACTCCCTCTCGACTTTTTACGCCAGTCAGGAGTCGGTCGTGGAGGGTGTGGTCCCTGATGTTGGAATGATCCCATGAGAAGATTACAGCCAGTGGATGGACGATTCGGTCGACACGATTGCTTGGCCTTCCAATGAAAGTCTGCTCCGCGAGTACAAGATAGTGCCCGACCCTAGTATTGGCAAATCCTTACAACCTTGATTTTTGTAGAATTTTCATAAGTTTTGTAGAAACTAACAATTCTTTGTAATTCTTTGTAATTCTTGTAACAATTCTTTTGTAAAGAATTCTTTATAACAATTTTTTGTAACGATTTTTTGGAAAGATTAATAAAATCCCGAGTTTAGCTTCTGATTTCATTACTTTTAAGGATTCACCTTCAACTTGACTTTATTGTTGTCGAGTCTCTTATTAAACTAGCTATTTTTGTTCGGGTAACTTAACTGAGTATCTTATTAAATCGGTTTCTTTCCTGAATAATTTTTAATGCCAAATATCTTATTAAACTGGCTATTACAATCTTCATGCCAAGTATCTTACTAAACTGGCTAACTCTGATGTTCGGGTAACTTAACCGAGTATCTTATTAAACTGGTTGTCACCTGAATAATTTATTGTCAAATATCTTATTAAACTGGCTCTTGCAACCTTTATGCCAAGTATCTTATTAAACTGGCTAGTATTATTAACAGAGTCATCTTAAAACAGACAAGTAGGTTTATACTTGTGTTTCATACACGGTTGCTACCCGAACATTACATCAAGGCTCACCATGATAATAGGTTAGAGTCCTTACGTATTACCGAGGACGTCTCCCTAGTTTTTATGCGCAAGGGTTTGTCGAATCGTTAAGCTTTTTGAATCGCTTAACACAGCTACGCATTTCACCGGAATTTTTCCCGATAGCGTCCCGAGCTGGTGCATCGGGTTTGCCTTTTTGCTAAGGTCAATTGACCTTGCTCGGCTGGCATGCTCCTTCGAGCTTCTCCGCCCATTCGGGAATCAATGGTCCAGAGTATTCTATTTGCATGTTCTTATTATCATGCTTGTCTTCCATATGTTCTTATTATCATATGCTTTCTTTCAGAAATCTCGAGTTTGATGCTTATCTTTTGGAAATCCCGAGTTTGGTTTTTATTTATAACTGCAAAAACAGTTTTAAATTCCATAGTTAATATCGAACCTAACTAAAATTGTCCTGACTAGAAAAAAGAACAAAAAATAATTTAAGGATATAAAATTTTTAGATATTGGGCATTACATGGTAGGGGTAAAACCCCTCCATTGGGTCGTGCAATCCAATATGCTCCATGGCTAGCTATTCCTTCGACTTTGTACGGGCCTTCCCATTTGTCAGTCAGGGAACCTTTGAAAATCCTGAGTTTGATGCTTATCTTTTGAAAATCCCGAGTTTGATTTTTACTTATAACTGCAAAAACAGTTTTAAATTCCACAGTTAATATCTAACCTAACTAAAATTGTCTTGACTAGAAAAAAGAACAAGAATAATTTAAGGATAGAAAAACTTCAGATATTGGGCATTGCATGGTCGGGGTAAAACCCCTCCATTAGGTTGTGCAATCCAATATGCTCCATGACCAGCTATTCCTTCGACTTTGTACGGGCCTTCCCATTTGTCAGTCAGGGAACCCACAACTTTATTTTTTATGTTCGATGACACATTCTTGAGTACCAGGTCTACTAGTTGGAATTTCCTGACCCGAACATGAGAGTTGTAGTGGCGAGCTACTCTTTGCTGATATGCCATATTTCGTATTCGGGACTTCTCCCTTTTCTCTTCTAGCTCATCTAGACTTTGTAATAGCATATCAACATTCTGTTCTTCATCATAAAGCCTGACCCGGGGTAACGCGTATGACGTTTCTATGGGGATAACAACTTCCATTCCAAACGCTATAGTGAATGGAGTCTCTCCTGTTGACGTTCTTCCTGTTATCTGATATGCCCATAATACCTCGGGAAGTTTTTCAACCAGCTTCCTTTCTTGGCATCTAGCTTTGCTTTGATTGTGTTCTTGCTGATTTTATTCATTGCTTCGACCTGCCCATTTGTTTGAGGGTGGGCATGTGTGGCATAGTAATTGGCAATCGGTACTATTTGCACAGCTGTTAGAATTTCAAGTTATCGAACTTGGTGCCGTTGTCACTGATTATAGTGTTTGGGACTCCAATGTTCTTTTTCATGAAATTTATGGTGTTTGCTTCTGTGATATGCATCAAGGCTTTAGCTTCTGCCCACTTCGTGAAATAGTCAACGGCTACTATGGCATACTTCGCCCCACCCCCTGTCCCAGCTGGCATTGGGCCGATTAAATCCAAACCCCACATGGCAAATGGCCATGGGGATGTAAGGTTTTTAAGCTATTCAGAGGGTTGTCTGATATCATTAGCAATCCTTTGGCAAGTATTGCAACTCTCCGAACATTGTTGCGCATCTGAGAATAGAGTAGGCCAATAATAGCCTTGCCTTAGTACCTTGTGTGCTAAACTTTTACCCCTAGTGTGGTTTTCGCAAACTCCTCAATGGATTTCCTATAATATCCGATATGCATCCTCCTCTGACACACATCTTTGAAGTGTTCGGGAATACCCCCTTCTGTATAGTTCTCCTCCAACCAATGTGTACCTTGTTGATCTATAACTTATACGCTTTGCTTGTAAGGGATCTTTCGGGAGCACGCCTTCTTCCAGGAACCTTTTTAGCTGAGTCATCTAACCGTCTGACGGTGTTCAGATTTCTAAAATTCTAAGTTTCTTGGTTCAGCTGTGCTCGGTTTGAGGAGATGTACAACCGGAATAGTCTTTGGCCCGATTGTGGTTGTTGTTGACGCTAGTTTGGACAATACGTCTGCCTTTTCATTTTCCTCCCTGGGGATCTAGGAAATCTTATATTTTTTGAATTTCTGGAGGAGCTGTTTTGCAATGTCATGGTAGACTATCATGCCTTCATCCTTGGCTTGGTACTCGTCCAGGACTTGGTTGACAACTACTTGTGAATCGCTGAATATCTTGACTTCATCTGCCCCGAGAGCTATACAGACTCTGAGTCCAGCTAGTAGCGCCTCGTACTCGGCTTGATTGTTGGTTGCTTTGAAATCAAACCTCATGGCACATTCAACATCATCTCCTTCTGGGGTGCATACTATGATCCCTGCCCTACTGCCATGAGTGTTTGAAGAGCCATCAACATACAATTTCCATGGGAAATTTTTTCCCAACATCCTTTTTGCTTCCTGGTTTGGCTCTGTGAACTCTGCTATAAAATCTGACACTGCTTTCCCTTTGAGGGATGTCCTGGGGACATAGTGGATATCGAATTCATTTAGCTCGATAGCCTATTTGGTCAGTCTCCTTAAATCTCTGGCTTCTATAGAATTTGTTTTAATGGGAAATCGGTGAGAACCTGGATTGTATGAGACTAAAAATATGGCATTAGCTTCCTTGCTGCTGAAACCAATGCCAGTGCCATTTTCTCTACCTGTGAATACTTGGTCTCGACTGGTAGAAGTGCCTTGTTGGTGTAGTACACTGGCTTCTGTACTCCATCTTCTGTTCTAACTAGAATTGAGCTTGCTGCTAGTTCTGTAATTGATAAGTACATATAGAGTGTCTCTCCCATCTATGGTTTTGAAAGGAAGGGAGTCTGGCCTAGGTATTCTTTGATTTTTAAAAAAGCCTGGTCGCACTCTTCGTTCCATTCGAGTCATTTTCCTTTTTTAATTACTTTGAAAAAGGGTGCGCATCTGTCCGTGGCCTTTGAGATGAATCTGCCCAAGGAAGCTAAGCATCCTTCTAGGCACTGTACTTCTTTTAGTGTCCTTGGTGAAATCATTTCTGTAGGGCCTGGATCTTCTCAGGGTTGACGTCGATTCCTCTTTGGTGAACTTGAAAACCCAGGAATCTTTCTGAGGGAACTCCGAATAAACACTTGTTCGGATTCAGCTTCATTTGGTATCTCCTCAGGTCTGAAGTATGCTTGTCTTTCGTGATGCTTTTGGTCAACATGTCATAAATGTATACTTTCATGTTCCTTCCTATTTGTCGTGCAAAGATTCTGTTGACCAGCCTTTGATAGGTTGCCCTTGCATTTTTTTATCCGAAGGGCATCAATGTGTAACAGTACAAACCCTGATCAGTTGTGAATGCTGTATTTTCTTCGTCAGCTTTGTTCATCCGGATTTGGTTATATCCCGAGTAGGCATCCATGAAACTGAACAACTCATGGCCTGATGTAACGTCCACCAATTGATCTATCCTCGGAAGTGGAAAACTGTCTTTTGGGCATGCCTTGTTCAGATATGTGAAATGTACGCACATTCTCCATTATCCATTCTTCTTTTGGACGAGGACTACATTAGCTACCCATTGAAGATAGTTGACCTCTCTAATCGACCCTACAGCGAGTAGTTTCTCTACTTCCTGTTTAATTGCCTGACTTCTCTCGAGATTGAATGATCTTCTCTTTTGTATCACCGGTTTTGCATTTGGGTTTATTGTGAGATGGTGAGATATTATTCGGGCATCTATCCCGACCATGTCTTCATGACTCCAAGCGAACACATCCCTGTATTCTTTGAGTAGATCAATGAGGCTTTGTTTGACTTTTTCTTTCAAGTTGCCCTCGATCTTGATCCTCTTATCTGGTTCTTCTTCTTTCAAGATAATTTCTTCGACCGGTTCAGTTTTGGATTCATTCTGCTCTTCCTTTAGGTCGAATTCGAACAATAGTGGCTCTTTGGTCTGACTTGGCTGTGTTATAGTGCAAACATGTTCATCATTCTTGTCCTTGTATACTGACAGGTTAGCTCTTCGGGCCATCTCTTGAGATCCCTTGACTACCCCGACCCCTGTTCGGTCGTAAACTTGATCATTAAGGCATAATTGGTTGTTACGACCTTAGTTTTATTTAAGAATGGTCGACCCAACAACGCATTTTACGGCCAATTGTCTAAGTCTACTACCACGAAGTCGAGCAATATAGTTCTCTGACAATGTGCCACTCCGATCTTCACAGGTAGCTTTACCGTCCCGAGTGTCCTGACCTCAATTCCTCTGAATGGAGTGTGGAAATGTTGTAGATCCTTTCGGTCCAACCTGAGTTGATCGTAGACAGCTATATTGAGAATGTCTACCGAACTTCCATTGTCTATCAAGATTCTTCTAACTTTCCGGTGACCAATCCGGGCACTTATGACTAAGGCGTCATTTGGCCGAACGTCAACCCCATGTGAGTCTGCTTCTGTGAATGTTATTGGGTCCCATCCTTTCTTTACCCTTTTTTCGGGTCTGGCTCCTCCGAGTTCACATCAAA
The DNA here is from genome assembly GCA_032871835.1 of Dipteronia dyeriana. Classification (NCBI taxonomy): domain Eukaryota; kingdom Viridiplantae; phylum Streptophyta; class Magnoliopsida; order Sapindales; family Sapindaceae; genus Dipteronia; species Dipteronia dyeriana. The sequence continues at coordinate 57,172,860 of CM065300.1, read as the reverse complement.
GTTATGTCTTGCTTCTACTGCTTCTCTAATTTCCTGTGTTCGCTCTCGGTTACTTCTCCTAGTGGATGGTCCGATAAAGATCGTATGTATTACTTGATTGGGCTGTGAACTGGCCCTTTGGCTTCGACCAGAACTGTGATCGACCCTGATCTCTTTCTTTGTTTCTGCTTTCTCATCCCTTTTCAAGATTACATCCTGTAGATGTCCTTCCCAAATAAGGGTTTCTATGTAATCTCTTAGCTGGTAACACTTGGATGTCTCATGACCGGTTTCTTTATGGAATAGACAGTATTTGGTTGTATCTCGCTGGGCGAACTGAGACTGTCGTCGTGGCTCTTGTACCATATTCTTTACTTTCAGAATGGTCAGGATTTCCTCATGCATTTTCTGAAGAGGGGTGTAGTTGGTGTATCTACCTCGGTATTTCTCCGTTGTCTGTTCGGCATTACGCCCGTTCCCCCCGTTCTTGCTCTTTTCTTTACTGTTTCCCCTTTTGGTTCTGCACCTTGGACTCAGTGTCCTTTTCAGGTTTTCCTCCATGCATGTAACATCCTCCAGTGGCTAACTCTTTTTCTTCGGCTAGTGCATATCCTCATGCCATGTCCATCATATTTGGTCATACGGACTCTTCTTAAGTTAAAAGACAAACGTCCATTCTGTAGGTTGTTGATGAATGTGACAATTATTGCTTCATCGTTTGCACTGCCAATTTCTGATACCGCTTGGCCGAATCTTCTCAGGTATTTCTTTAGCGACTCATCTTTCCCTTGTTTTATTTGAGAAAGGTAAACCACTGATTTTTTCCTGTGAACATTGCTCAGAAATTGCCTTGAAAAACTCCTGCTCAGTTCACTGAAACTTCAGATGCTTGCTGGGGGCAATCTCCCGAACCATCTTGAGCTCATGTCTTCTAGAGTTTGTGGAAAGTTGAGGTATAGTAAGGGATCGCTATGAGCATACTAGGCCATAGTACTTTTATAGCGTCCGACATGTTCTTTTGGGTCTGTATCCTTCTTGAACTGCTCCACGTGTGGCATCCTGAATCTTTCTGGGAATGAAGTCCGCAGAATATCCCTAGTGAACGGGCTGTCAGAATCCTCGTCAGATAAATCGTTGTACCCATAACGTCTGACCAGTGAGACCATTTGACGCCTATTGTTCTCGACTTCTCGAGTTAGGCTCTGGATTACGACATCTCTGTCTCCCACCGGACTTCCCTGATGATTGAATCACTTGGTGATTGCCATTCCTCTTTCTGGCTCTTCACTTTGATGCCGAGTTTCACATATGATTCCGTGATAACGCTTGCTATGGTGCCGATCGCTATCTTCTGATTACGTCCGATCCCTGTGCCTGTCATGTTTACGGTGTCTAGCGCAGACTGTCTGATCCTGATTCTGCTTCTGGCGTGGTCGTTCCTCTTCAGGTGTTTCACACCCAGCCTAATTGATTGGGGCGGAATTCCTTCCAGCTTCCGGTGCATTTAATTCTGGCCCTACTACAACCGAACGAAGCCTCGCAAGTGGGAGGTTAGGAGTTTGTGCTTTTTTTGCAGCAAGTAGATCAACTCCTTCCTTTGATGCATCTGCCACCAACTGTTGCAACGCCTCTCGGAAGCGTTGTGTCAGGTCTCTGCTGGTTGGAGGAACTTGTTGGATTCCCGCCAGGAATGTAGGTTGGTTCTCTGTGGTTACAGCGAGATCTCGCGAGCTACTGCCAACATGAAAATTATCTGGAGATTTTTGGACATCCCCAGAACTGCTTCTGCTTCCTGTCATTATCCTTAATTAAATCGGAGGTTCGGCACCCTCCTTCTAGCGCCAATTGTTGACGTTGATTTCTAGATGTGTGAGAAATAGCCAACAAGGATTGAATTTTAGTTGTGATTTCAAAGAGAAAGAGAATGAGAAAGTAATCGGACGCAAGTTTTTAACGTGGTAAAACTCTGATGACCGGAGAAACGTCCACGGGTGGTTGAATGATCAACCAAGCCAAAATCCACTATGAAATAATATAATTACAAGTCTCGATCTCTCTTTCTTCTCTCAGTATTTTTCTATGATTGTTGTATATCTGTGTGATGAGATTATGGGTCTATTTATATGTTTATAGAACCCTAATTTTCTTTGTACAAGTAATAAAAGACCTTTGTATTTAATTACGATTGTTTGCTTGTTCGAAGTGGTTTGTCTTCTTTCCTATTTCTGATACTTGTAGTGAGACCGAATGAGACTCTATTAATGTAATTCAATTAGAACTTATTTCTTTATGAGATTGTAGTCTTTTTGAAGAAATAAAATTGTTGTCTGATTAGAAACCCTTCCTGCTTGATAATTCTGTTCTTCTAAGAATTCATTTGATATGGATACCTTCGTGTATTTTAATGACTTGATTCGTGTGAGCTACGCGCTGGACTTTTCTACTCGGTTTTCTTTATGTTTGCCCCGAGTAGAAAATAATATATGTTGGTCCCGAGTGACATCATCTGATCCCGAGTAGACAATGTCATCAATTAGCCCCGAGTATGTTTAACTGACCCTGAGTAGTATATGGTGCCAGTTGACCTCGAGCAGATCTTGTTCAATACTTGTTTATTCGGGCTTCTCTTATTTGGTGATGCCTTACAGGATGTCTATTCGGACGTCCACCTGGAAAATTTATCCTCTTTGTTAATGACTTGTATATCTGATAAAATTTACATACGACAGATGCTAAGTTGGTGGTGGATAGGGAAGGTCATAGTGGTAGGTTGTGTTTATTCTGGAAATCGGAGTTTGATATGTCTCTTATTTCATATTCAAGGTTTTATATTGATACGTTGGTGAATTCACAGAACAATAAGAAATGGAGATTGACCGGTTTTAATGGTAATCTGAATGCCTCTAAGAGAATGCATGGATGGACATTACTGCAGTGCCTAGCAAGTATGGCTTCCTACTCTTGGCTGGTTGGTGGGGGCTTCAATGAAATTCTTTACTTGTCTGAGAAAACGGGTGGAAGTGCAAGGCAAGAGAGGTTAATAGAAAATTTCAGGTCTGTTTTGGAAGATTGTGGATTACGGGATTTGGGATATTTGAACCTTATTTTACATGGTCAAATAGGCGGGATGCGGATCAGTTAGTCCAGAAGTGGTTGGATAGATGTGTGGCTACTACGGAATAGTATCAAATTTTTCCTGAATTTTCAGTTATGCATTTGGAATTTTAGAAGTCTGATCATCGTCCAATCCTGCTTGAATTGGGGGATAGGGAGTTTTCATACACGGGCGGTCGACGGTCCTTTTATGAGTGTGGGTGGGCTGAAAAATCAGAGTTTGTTGAATTTAGAATTCTTGGAATGAAGTAGATGGTGGGAACAACATGAGCAGGTTGGTGAATCGGTTATCGGATTGTGGTAAGTGTCTTAGGCGTTGGAATTGGACAAGTAAAAGAGATTGGTGAAGATTGAATCAAAAAGAAGAGAGGTTGTGGCTATTAGCGATTGCAATGAAGATATGGATTGGCAAAGGTGTAGGCGAGTGGAAAAAGAACTTGAGGGGCTTCTTAAGGAAGATGAGGTGTTTTGGAAACAACGGTCTCGAGTTTCTTGGCTGAAACAGGGGGATCGATATACTAAATATTTCCATGCAAAAGCTACAGCTAGGTGGAAACGAAATTTGCTTCTTGGATTGGTGAATGACAATAAGGAATGTAAGGAGAAGGAAGAGGATATGGAGGTGATTATTCAACAATATTTTTCTAATCTTTTTTTTCGAGTTCTTTGCCTTCTGGTAGTCAGTTAGAAGAGGTTTTTAGTTCGGTGGAAGCAAGGTTGCCAATACATATGAGGGATTGGTTAAACTGTCCTTTCTCCAAGGAAGATGTGAGAATAGCCTTGTTTCAAATGGATTCATTTAAAGCTCCAGGTATTGATGGTTTTCCGACCGAATTTTATCAAAGGTTCTGGGATGTTGTAGAAGAAGATGTGTTGAAGTTGTGTTTAGAGTGTCTAAATGAAGGTAGACCAGTTAAAAGAATTAACCATTCTTTACTTTTTCTGATTCCAAAAGTGCGAAACGTGGAAAAATTATCTCATGTTAAGCCGATAAGTCTTTGTAATGTTATTTATAAATGTGTTTCGAAGGTCTTAGCAAATCGTTTTAGGGCTGTTCTTGATTATGTGATAGGTGAATCTCAGAGTGCGTTCATCCCGAAAAGAATTATCACGAATAATGCTATGGTTGGTTTTGTGTGCATGCATGTGATTCGAAGGAAGGTGAATGGGAAAAGGAAAGGTTTTATGTCCCTTAAGTTGGATATGTCTAAGGCCTATGACAGGGTGAGTGGTGTTTCTTAGAAGGTATGATGTGAAGGATGGGTTTTTCTGATAAGTGGATTTCAAAAATTATGGATTGTGTATCGTCAGTGACATACTCTTTTATTTTAAATGGCAAGGTTAGAGGACATATTCAACTTCAAGGGGTTTACGACAAGGGGATCCTTTGTCTCCTTATCTTTTCCTTATTTGTGTGGAATGATTGTCAAGTTTGATTTATCGTTCGGAGAGATGTGGGAAGTTTGCGGGTTTTAGGTGTAGTAGGTGGGGATCGAAAATAACGCACCTATTTTTCGCAGATGATTGTCTTCTTTTTACTAATGCTTCTTCAGAGGAATGTGATAATGTGAGACGGATTCTGGATTGTTATTCGCGGGCTTCATGACAATTTATTAATTATAGTAAGTTGGTTATGTGCTTTAGTAAACAGATTTCGAGCTCTTTTAGGAAGGTTTTGGTTGAGGCTTTATCAATGAATAATGTTGATCACCATGACAGATATCTTGGGATGCCATGTATGACGGGAAGAAGTAAACGAGTTTTGTTTGAAGGAATTAAGGAAAGGGTTTGGCGTAAGCTTCAAAGTTTGAATACCATATTTTTCTCGAATGGTGGATGTGAGATTCTTTTTAAGGCGGTGATCCAATCTATTCCAGTTTATTCGATGAATTTGTTTAAACTCCCTATTTCTCTTATTTCTGATCTTCATCGAATTAGTGCACGGTTTTGGTGGGGTGGAGGAGTTTCGAAAAGGAGATTGCATTGGTGTTCTTGGGACAAACTTTGTAAGGCTAAAGAGGAAAAGGGGGTCTTGGTTTTAGAGACCTTGGAGCGTTTAATCAAGCGTTGCTTACGAAGCAATATTGGCGGCTTATTAGTAAGCCAAATTTGCTGGTTGCGAGAGTTTTCAAGAGTTGTTATTTCCCTCGATCATCGTTGCTTGATGTGAAAAAGAATAAGGTTGGTTCTTTTCTTTGGAAGAGTTTAATGTGGGGTAGAGAATTGGTGGAGAAAGGTTCAAGGTGGAGAGTGGGGGATGGTACGTCAATTAAAATTTATAAAGATCGGTGGATCCCTCGCCTTTCTGCCTTCAAAATTATCTCTCCTCAAGTGTTGGGAGAGTGGCCAATGGTAAATGATTTAAAAGATCAGGAGGGACTTTGGGATGTTAGTTTAATAAGACAGTCTTTTTCCATGGAGGAGGCGGACGCGATTTTGAGCCTTCCTTCAAGTAGGTCGGTGATTCAAGATAGCTTACTTTGGCATTTCGATAAATCGGGAAACTATTCGGTACAGAGTGGTTACAAGTTAGCTTTGGCTAAAGATCTGAACCCTAGTTGCTCGGGTTTGAATTCTTCTGTTTCTTGGTGGAAATTTTTATGGCATCTTCGTTTACCTTCGAAGATTAAAATATTTTTATGGAAAGCTTGCAATGATTGGATTCCTACTTATGTGAATTTAGTTGCGCATGGGATGAATGTGGATACGGTTTGTCCGAAATGTAGTCAAAAGCAACAGAAGCCGATGCATGCTTTGTGGCGTTGCTCACTTTTGAATGATGTTCGAGCTACTAGCGTCTTAGGTGGTGGTAGCAAGATGTTAGACTCGTTGTCTTTTTTTGATTTTGTGATGCTTTGTAAAGACAATGTTGACTATAGTAGGTTTGAGATTCTATTTGTGGTATGGTGGAGGATATGATTCCATAGGAATCAGTGGGTGCATTCCAAATCTTTTGGAAAGGAAATGGCTATTTTAGAATGGGCAGAGGATTTTGTCCGAGATTTTCATAGTGCTAATAAGAAGGATTGTGTTCCTTCGATGCTGTGTCGAAATTTAAAGTGGGTTGTGCCGCCGATTGGGAGTTACAAAATCAACATAGATGTGACGTTGAGGAAAGGTGAGCAGGTTGAGGGAATTGGAGTGGTGATTCGAGATTCGAATGGTCATGTTATGGCTTCACTTTGTCAAAATATTCGGGTTTCTATGTAGCCTCAAGTGCTTGAAGCTTTGGCTATTCTTCATGGGCTGCAGTTGGTTATGGAAGTTCGTTTAGTACCAACTGTTCTAGAATCGGATGCTCAGTTAGTGGTGAAGGCGATCGGGTTGAAAGACACGACTGGAGTTGAGGTGGGAGTGGTGATTCATGACAGTCTGGATGTTTTGAGTTATGCGAATATAGGATCTATTTCTTTTGTTTCTAGAGTTTGTACTAATGCCCATTCTTTAGCAAAACTTGCTTTGAACATTGAGGGTGAGGATGTTTGGTTGGAAGATTGTTCGCTTTCGGTGGAGAGTCTGGTTTTGGGTGAATGCCCAAATTCTTTTGTAGTTTCAATTGTTTCTTTATGAAATTTTTGTATTTTCAAAAAAAAAAAAATCAAATATTACACTATGAGTGTAATTAAAATATTTTATCTTTCTTTCAAAACAAATATATCAATTCCTAAAAACAAAGAGATAAGTCAAGATAACTAAGCAATGAGTTTCTCAACTTCACATAATAAGATCGTTGATTCAAGTTATATTTTTTAATTTTTTAATTAATAATCAAGTAAAAAATAATATATAAACATAGCTACTCCCATTAACATATATGAAGATAATTTCATCTCTTATGGTTTTATGAATAATGCAAAAATCGAATCATTCATGATTTTTTATATCATACATTGCATTTCATTTTGAATATGTTTAGTAATGCTTTATATGTCTCTTTTATGTTTTACCAAAATTCATTTGAAAATAAAAAACTAATTTTCATTTTTTTTAGATCTAAAATGTTATAATCTCTAGAAGGTTTTATTATTATTATTTTTATATAAATTTAACATATTCATTTAAGTGTCCATATGTCACTTACCAACCGGAAAAAAAAAATTGTAAAACAAAGAAAATGTCAAACTGATATTTTGAGTTTTAGTTCAATAAAAGTGAAAATTGTGTTTTTTATATTTTTTCTTGTTTACTTTCTAAGACATGATTGACAGCGCGTTTGTCACTGTTTTCCCATTCGATATACCCAAAAATATCGAAAAATAACTAGTTGAGGGTCAAAATTTCTGCCGAATTTTAGAATTAAGAGACCTTTAAAATGTGGAAATTGTATGATATGTCACCTATTTTTTATGTGTATTATAGTGATATCAACACTTTAATAATTTAAGTTTAAAAAGTATCTATTATGGTGAACTATCCAAATTATCTTAAAATAATCTATTTTTTAATCTCATTGTGTTTCTATCTACACTTTAAAAACGATAACTCATCTCTCTCTCTAAAAAACTTATCTCTCTCTCTAAAAAACTTATCTCTCTTCGGAATCTGCATAAGAAGATAACCTATATTTATGATATTTGTTTATATATTTTTATATATTTTTATATATTTCTATGTAGTTTAACAATATATCCATTCGTTATGATTTGTTTTCCAGTCTTTGTATGAACATGTATGAACACTTTATTTTTCAAAAGATCGAACATTTTATTTTGAAAATAAGATTTAGTTGAATCGAGCATGTTTGTAGCCAAATCGAGCCTTTTTTTTAATATGATCCGAAAGAATTGAGCATATTTTTGAAAGAATTGAAATAATAGAGCATTTGTCAAAGGATCAAGAAATTTTCAAAAGATCGAGAATATTTTTCAAAGGATCGAGAATATTTTTCAAAGGATCGAGAATATTTTTCAAAGGATCGAGAATATTTTTCAAATGACCGAGATTTTTTTCAAAGGATCGTGATTTTTTTTGAAAGAATCGGGAATATTTTTCAAAGGATCGATAATTTTTTTCAAAGGATCGAGATTTTTTTAAGGGATCGAGAATTTTTTTAAGGGATCGAGAAGATTTTTCAAAGGATCGAGAATTTTTTTCAAATGATCAAGATTTTTTTTCAAAGAATCGAGAATATTTTTCAAAGGATCGAGATTTTTTTTAAAAGGATCTAGAATTTTTGTCAAATGATCGAGAAGATTTTTTAAAGGATCGAGATTTTTTTTCAAAGGATAGAGAATATTTTCTTAAATGATCGAGAATATTTTTCAAATGATCGAGATTTTTTTCAAAGGATCGAGTATTTTTTTTCAAAGGATAGAGAATTGTTTTTAAAAAAATTAGGTTTAGTTAAATTGAGTATATTTATAGCAAATTCGAGCATATATTAAAAAGAATCGAGGATTTTTTTTGAAAGAATCGAGCATATTTTTCAAAGGATCGAGATTTTTTTTTTAAGTACCGACAAGAACCCCCCCCCCCCCCCCCCCCTATGCGAGCTGACCAGGTAGCTCAACCACCGCGAGTTTGGTGGGCAACTCAACCCTTGAATGTGTTTGCGTAGCGCTTGAGTTTCAACGAAACTTTCTCTCTCTATTTCATAACTCTCATTGTAAAAAAATGAATGAAAGATTTTGATGGAACAACTATTGGAGACATTTTTGTCCGTTCACCATAATAGGTGCTTTTTAAACATAAGTTATTAAAACAATGACAGTATTAAAATGTCACCTCCAAAAAGTTCTATTTATTTTTTGAACCCTATTTAAAAGTATCTATATTTTTTAAAAATTTTGAAACTACCCCAAAATTTCATTTTCTAAACATATATATATATATATATATATATATATATATATATATATGTGTGTGTGTGTGTGCGTGTGTGTTTTTAAATTTACTATTTTAATGTCCTTACAATAAGTTAGCATTATATTCTATCACATATGATGTAATTATTTAAGTTTTAGTTTTAATGTATATGTATCGACATGGTTTAATGATAAATGATTTTAATTTAGCCTATAATATTTCATAGTTGGGTTGTCCTACTACTTGGGTTAGTGGGTGACCCACAGAACTAACGGATAGAGCTTAATTGCATAAAGACATAAAGTTGAACCCATTTTTGGAGTTTTAATAATGGATGATTAGCTATAAATACGGATGGACATGGGGCCCATGAGGGGTCCTCCAGTCCCAATCCCCATTTCTAAAACCTTTTCTATCCCAGCCCTCAAACCCTATTTGAGGAAAGTGATGGTGAGGGTAAGGATGGAGTTGGGGTTGGGGGTGTTTGGGAGGAGGTTACCCTGTCTCCACCCTCGTCTCTAATTATTCCCTTTTTCTTTTTTTCTCTTTTTTCTATTTTTCAATTTTAATATTTTTCGATTTAAAATCTTAAATTTAAGATTTGAGATTCGAAATTCAATTATTCAAATCATTTGATTCATTATATTTCGATATCCAATCCAATAAATAATCTAAATTACATAATTGATTTAATTTAATTCAATAAATAATCTAAAATATATAATTGATTTAATTTAATTCAATTCAAATAACTATAGTAATATAGTATTATTACACATAAATATATATATGTGGAAATAAGAAAAATGGATAGAGAGTAAATGAGAAATAGAGTTAAAGTTAATATTTTTTAGAAAAATAATAATAAAAATATAAAAATATATATAGGAAAATGGGGAAATGGGGCTCCACCCCCACCTCTATTAAAATAAATGGGAGATTGAGGGAATGGGGGTGGGAGATTTTAAAGGTAAAATTTACCTAATTTACCTCCACCCCCACCTCCACCTCCACCTCCCAACTCAACCCCCACCCCCACCCCCGAATAGGGGTGGGATAAAGCCCATCCCTAATTATAAATGTGCAATAAATTGTTGTATATTATAGTTATGCATATTCATTTATTAGTACGAGTGTGGCAACGACATTGACATTCGTTAATGGATAATATTTGGGTGATAACCGAACAACATTTAAAATACTAATCAAAAAATTTGACTGGTTGAAAAATCCATCCATCGATCAGTATTTTAGGTACTGATCAATTAGTATCGAGTATTATGAATCATTAATATATTGATATGCTGATGATTGATGCTTAAAAAAGAAAGAAAGATATATTGATGATTGATGGACCCTTCTTTTGTTTGTCACTTTGTTGGGATCGATCGGATCATGTCACTTGCATACGTTTTCATGTAACCGGAGACTATAGATTATACCCAACAAACAAAGCTAGATAATAATAATAATAATAATATTTTAATTTCTTTCAAATTTTAGATCGGCTTTATTCACCATAATAGATTCACATCAGATTTTTTGTACGTAGACATTAGATTTTATTTTCATACTCTATTTGGATAAAGAAATCGTATATTTAATCCCTTAAATGCATACATATAGTACAATGATCAAATATTTGTGTTCATTTCTATAATTTATCCGGTGCATTTTGTAAGATAAATTTGTGGACTGATTTTCACAAAGAAACTTTATCTTCATTCTTCAGTATAACATTTTGTAGGCTCGTAGATTGACTTGAAATGTTTCTTCTTTCGACTTTTAATTGTAGACACTCGCAGGGTCCTGCCTTACTTTGAAGATTTGAATATAATTGAATGGGAGGCATCCCATAAAAGAAGCCAACGACCTTTAATATTTACATGATTGATAGTTGAATAATGAAACGGAGTTCTCTCTTATCTACATAACTACATTCAACACTGCTTTGTTAAAAATGAAAAAAATAATGTTAACAATAAAAAGAGATATAGGTGAGGAATTAAATGTTCATTAACTGAGCAGTTATATATCGCTGTACATCAACAGTGGTGTGCATGTGCAATTGTGCATAATGCAATTTAACAAAATGAAAATGACGGTGACCAAGTATCTGTGTACGTTAATTGTCGAATTCACAGGAAAACTAACTTAATTTTATTCACAAACGGTGACATTTGGCAAAAACCCAACATAGGTCGCAGCAACTTGTTCCTCTCATCGACACGATTTCAACTGTTCCTTGATGGTCCAATTTTGATGCCATTTCCCAACTTTATATGCAATTAATCCCATTCCCATAAGATGGTTTTAATGGCGTGTTTGGAGGCCCGATATGTATTTGATAAGAAGTCTGTATTGTATTAAATAGTACAAAATGAGTGTTTGGGAGATTGTTTGTATTGTATTATCTAATACAAAATAATCTCAATAATATGGTGGGAACCGCACTATTTAATGCAGAGGGTGAAGGTGGGTTTATCATGTATCAGCTCTAATTATCACTTATTTGTGATTGAGTTCAAAAAATAAATTGTATTTTTGTAGAGCCGGCATTTCAACTTTATCATTATTTTAATAATTTATATTTAAAAAACACTTATTATTGTGAATGGAAAAAAATATTTTCAATAGTTGTTCTATTTTAAATTTCTATAATTCATTTTACAGAGACTGAGTTGTGAAGTAGAGAAAGAAAGTTCTGTTGAAACCCAAGTAATCACTTGAACGACGATGGGGTGACGCTACGCAGACGCATTCGCGGGTAAAGCTCGGAGGCTTTATTAAAAAACTCATAACCTTTACAAAAAAACTCTGAACCATTATAAAAAAGAAAAGCTCTGGACCATTACAAAAAAAAAAGTTCGAAGCCATTACAAAAATGCTCGGAACTATTACAAAAAATACTCGGAGCCTTTACAAAAGCCTTTACAAAAAAGAAAGTTCGGGCCATTACAAAAAAGAAAGTTTGGAGCCATTACAAAAATGCTAGGAGCCTTTACAAAAAAGTTTGAAACCATTACAAAAAAAAAAAAAAGCTCAGAGTCATTACAAAAAAGCTCGGAGCCTTTACAAAAATACTCGGAGACTTTACACAAAGTCTTGGATAATTTACACAAAGGCTCAGACACTATAATTAAAATCTCGGACAGCTTTCAAAAAGGTTCGGATAGAGCTTACAAAGGCTCAGAGATTCAAACTTCACAATACCAGCTTCATGTTCATACAAAAAATCGGACAACAAATCATAATTATGAATGAATAAATTGTTACAAGACTTAGAATACCTTGTTGTGCTGAAACGCATCGACTTTCAGACAAGTTATAAATCGATTTTTAGACAAGTTATAAATCGATTTTTAGACAAATTTATTGGAGAGAGAGAGAGATAATTTACTGTTTTCAGTGATCAAGGTGTGGAAATGGAAGTATAAAGAAAATTAAAAATTGATTATTTTAGTACAATTTGGATAGTTCACCATAAGAGATGTATTTTAAATTTAACTTATTAAAGTAGTGTCATCAGTGCAACGCACAAAAAAAAGTGATATTTCTCACCATTTCCATTGTATGATTTGTCCATTTTCTCTTTTCGAGTTTTTTTTTTTTTCATTTTCTTCTTTTTTCTTTTTTTAAATTTATGTTTTTACTTAATATAAAAACTTTCTGACATATGAAATGAATACATACTTATAGTTACCAATTTATTTGAAATTTCTTATGAACTAATCTTTATAAAAATGTAGACATATTACTTATTTTTATTTAATAAAATACAATATAATAATGTAATCATATACCAAACATGGTACGATATTAACTATATTTGAAATTTGTTACATGAATTATAATTTATTTAATAATATATTGATGTGTTTTTTTTTAAATACAATAAATATATATTTTATAATATCATTTTTTTTAGTTCTAAAAACATATCAATTTTTTATATAGAAAAATATTCATAAACAAAATCATATCTGAATTTTCTATAATTTAATAAAGTCTAATACAAAATATCACCAATCATAGGATGTGGAAATGATGAAGAATGTCACCTTTTTTTTGGTCACTTGCAGTGATGTCACCGTTATAATAAGTTAAGTTTAAAAGGCACCTATTATGGTGAGCTACCGAAATTGCCCTTAAATAATCGATATTTTATTCCTTAAAGGCTGTCGTCCAAAAAAGTTGTCTGAAAATCAATCACCTTCTCCATTTTTTCATCAGAAAACGAGCTCCATTCCAGATATTGCAGAAGAATGTAAATTAATATTTCTGATCTTCATTTCCATTTTTTATTGTATTTCTGTGTGGTATAACACTGCATGAACATTTATGAACATGTTGTCTCAGTTTTTTTATGTTGATGTCCTGGAGTTGTAAACTTTTTACAAAGAATGAATGAACATGTATGCATATTTTTTTGTATATATATTTGACAGAGTTGAGTTGTAGTGGCTCAAACAAGTTTATAATCTTGGACATAAAAGCTGGAAATATTTTAAAAAAAGGTCGAAACATTTGTAAAAAAACTCAGAAATTTGAAAAAAAATCTCGATCAAATTCATAAAAAGCTCGATCCAAAAAATAGATGTTGGATACGTAAAAAGAAAAACTCGATCCTTCGAAAAAATCTCGATCCATCAGAAAAAAAGCTCGATCCCTGCCAAAAAAAGCTCGATCCCTCACACAAATAACTCGATCCCTCGAAAAAACGCTCGATCTATTAGAAAAAAAGCTCGATCTCTGCCAAAAAAAGCTCGATCCCTCACACAAATAGCTCCATCCCTCATACAAATAGCTCCATCCCTCACACAAATAGCTCGACCCCGCACAAAAAAAGCTCGATCCCTCACAAAAAAGCTCGATTCCTAAAAAAAAAACTCGATCCGTAAAAGTAAAAGGTCGAGCCATATTTGAAACAAACTCGAGCCATATATAAAAAAGCTTGATTATGTAGAAAAAGAGCTCGGTCTTAAACAAAAAAGGCTCGATCCCGTTAGAAAGAGCCCGATCATGTACAAAAAAGGTTCGATCATGTACAAAAAAAGCTCGATCAGTTTAAAAAAAAGCTTCATATCTTACACTTTTGATTTTTGTTTAATCCTTTATAATTGTAAATTTAATATGAAATATTTTTTCCTTATTAATGGTTTTTGATGTTGGTTTTGACAGGACAATGGATAGGGTGAGAATAATCATATCTTACAACGGCCGATGGGAGCAATTATCAGACGGAAATCAGAGGTAGTTAGGTTCCGATAACCAAGGTTTGTATATGTCAAAGAATTTGAGTTACGACGAACTGGTGTCGATCGTGCAAACCATTGTGAAGTTTGATGAGAACAAATACAGTGTTGCGCTACAGTCTCTATCAATTGTTCCTGGGACTACATGTCGTACATTTATAAGAAACAATGACGATGTTCAGTTTATGCTAGGGGAAGATAGAGTGATCCCTCAAGTATGTGTTAGTCTAATCGAGAGGCCAGCATGAGGTGTCATTGGTGAAGATATCCCTCATCTTGATAACACCCAACAATTTCGATCGTCAGGCAGAAGCAACCAGTTGTTCACAGAAAGAAGTGGGATTGATGGTCGGGAAAACATATGTGTTGTCCCACCAGAAGTAGCTGCCCATGATAATAGACCAGGACCTCAATTCGACAATGTATTTGGTTGTCATATTGAGATGAATGGTAGACAGTACAACCACTAATACAATGAGATCTACAATGACATCAACAATGAGGAGAATACATCACTGAATGTTAGGGTGAATAATGAGGTGAATAATGAGGGCAATTTAAATTCTGTAGAAAATGTAGATGACAATCAGGATGATGCAGAACCTGTGGAACCGGAAAGACGTGTAAGACGTGTAAGACGTGTAAGACGTGTAAGACGTGTAAGACGTGTAAGACGTGTATACAGATTTAGTTTCAGTGCACCGGATATAGCCGGGACCTCCGAGGGGAGGGCTAATGTACCTACAGATGATTCTGATAATGCCACAACATGGGTTATTTCAGGAGCAGAATCATACTCGTTTGGTATTGGTGGAAGCAGGAACTTGTTTGAAGATGAACCTACAAGCATGATATATAAAGGCCAGTTTTTTCCAACGAAAAAGGATTTGAAGAGACTAGTAGGCCATTTTGCAACGCGGCAGAACTTCGAGTGGAAAATGAAAAGGTCGAATAAGACAACATTACATCCAGTTTGTTTGATGGGAAATTGTACATGGAAGTTAAGAGCGGTGAGGAGAGATGAAGGCACATACTTTCAAGTAAGAAGTTTTGTCAACGAACACACTTGTCCGTTAGAGGAAATTCACCGCCGGCACCGACAAGCTAGTGCAGTCATAATTGGAGAAGTTACTGCACTTAGACTTCAATAACAAGATGGTCGACTATTGCGTCCGAAGAACATAATCGCCGACATGAAATCAATGTATGGAATCCAAATCATGTACAGTAAGGCACACGCCGCCCTCGATTATGCGTTGTCACTGACATATGGAATGCATGAGGAAATCTTCCAACTGCTTCCATCATTCGGTTATGTTTTGGAACAATAAAATCCCATCACAATCACTGACTTACAGTGCGACGAAGATGGTAAATTTCTATACTTCTTCATGTCGATTGGTGCCTCACTTAGAGGATTCCGGAAGTGTATGCGTCCAGTCATTGACGTTGATGGTACCCATTTGAAGGGACGATTCCGGGGTACAATGTTTGTTGCAACAGCACAAGATGGGAACGAACAGGTGTATCCAATTGCTTTTGGGTACGGCGACTCAGAAAACAACCTTTCAGGGGAATGATTTTTGGATTGCTTGAGGGGTGCCCTAGGTCATATTGATGAGCTAGTTTTCATTTTTGATAGGCATGCAAGCATTGAAGCAGGGATTTCTAAAGTGTTTCCTTATGCCACCCATACCATATGTTGCTGGCACTTTGCTGAAAATATCAAAAAGCGATTTCATAAGAAGGATGTTGCCGCAATAATGGACAAAGCAACCCGCGCATACACAGAGTTTGAATATAACCAGCATATGGAAGAGTTAAGAAACTTACACCATAATGTATATGATTATGTAATTGATGCTGGTCCACACAAGTGGTCCTGGGTACACTGCCCAAAAAAAAGGTATAGGGTGATGACGACTAATGCTGCAGAATGCATAAACTCATGCCTAAAATTTGCACGCCAACTGCCTATGTTGACTCTGGCTGAGTTCATTAGGAATATGCTGCAACGGTGGTTTCATGATCGCTATAGAGCTGCACAAACCATGCGTCATCAGTTAACCGACGCAACACATCTTATGCTCTTAAAACATGTGGAGAAGTGTGGTTATCTAACCGTAAATCCAGTCGACTGGAACATTTTTTTCTGTCAAGCGGTCTGGAAAACAGTGGACTGTTGACTTAGCGCGAAAGACTTGTACTTGTAACAAATTTCAAATTGATCATTTTCCATGTTCTCACGCCTTTGTGGCGGCACGGTACATTACTGAAACTTGGACTTCACAACTTTAAAAACCTACTGATCATTTTCTCGGTGAAGCTGATCGTTTTCAATGTTTTTTACAATGAGCGAAACTTGGACTTCACAACTTTGTGTGCGGACTACTACAAGAGACAGACACTTATTAACGCGTACTCGGTTCCTATTATGCCGGTGGGCCATCCTTCCACTTGGGTTGTGCCATCTGACATTGCTCAGAGGGTGATTTTGAATCCAAACTCTAGGAGACAAGCAGGACGCCCGAGGGCTGGTCGCCATGTCTCGTCTTCGGAGAGGACAACTACACAATCATGTAGAAGATGTGGACAACCAGGGCCTAATTCCAGGAGATGTCCTAATCCACCTATGATTAATGAAGGTACAAGAAAAGGTGTTCCCGATGAATATCGCCGCAAGTATAGCATCTGCCATTCAATTGGACACAACAAACAAACGTGCCCTAACGTTGACTCTAATAGGGAATGAATGACAAAGTTTTGATCACATTGAAAACTTTTGGATGTGTATCATATTGTAATAATTTGGATTTGCAATAATTACTTATTAATGAATGAATTAATATTAATGAATGAATAATGAACAAATTAATATTCATGAATTAATTACATGTCTGTGTACATATAAAATGGGAATATACAAAAAATCACTTGGCGGGCCTGGAGTTAGAAAAAATTTCCACAGCCATTTTCTCCCAAATGATCCCCATGTCATCCTTTGACCAATCAAAAGTCCTTCGACCCGCCAATATGTACTCGATAAGTCTCAAAGTATGGGGGCCACAGTTACCTCTACAATTCGGGACATAAAACACCATTAGAAATCGTTCATAAAGAATATCTAAACACGTGAATGAAATAGAATGTCTTACGATTTCTTTTGTTGGGGGACTGTAGAAGTATGCACCAGGCTGATCGAGAAGGGTTTATTTTCCCGAGGGAATGCCCGAGGACCAGCTCGTCATGTTGTGTGGAACTCCGTGTCACTCAACATGGAGGGTAAAAACCACAGTAATGGCCGGACCTGTTGGTGCATGATCTGATAAGGGACTTCCTGCCTCCAGGGGTTATAAATCTAAATCTTCCCGTGACAAAGGTCGACGCTCACCACCAGCCAATGTTGGGCCCCAACGTTGCACGGAATCAGCACCTGTAATAGTTTGCATGCAGTGTTAGCTGAGGATATATGAACAGTTTTTTTTTAATCATCTCTATCATGTAACACTTACTAGGTCAACCTCTTACCATGGGCGGTTTCCACTAATGGTTGCTCCATGAACCGTCAGAAGGTTCTCTTCCAACCATCGGGACTGTAACACATTCCACCTTGCCGTGGTCACAGCACCGTGCGAATCGCGAGGCATCATCCTCTCCCACATGAACAACATAAGTGGTTGTACAAGCATTGACAATATCGTATTAATAATAAATAACCATAAAATCCAATTTGCTTCCCAAATGTTATACCTACTTACATAAAATTGTGTATCCAACATGTTGATCCTCTGGTTGTACACATTGTGGAATCCTCGCTGACGCTTGCGAAGAATATTGAGGTATGCATCCATATGCTGACAAACAATAAAACCACCGTAATTGTTAACAATTCAACAATACTTACACAAACGTTAATATGAAATTTAATAAGTACGTACCGTGTCCTCCAAGTCCATGAAGTTGGATTGCATACGCACGAACCATCCCGCGGTAACTGGTGCCAGCACGTCCACATCACGTCTGCTTAATGATTGAATTACCTTAGCTATACATAAATTTGAATAAACAAGAAATGTACATCCATTTGTATTATAAAAAGTTGGACTCACTGTTCCCCGTTGATGTTCCTCTTAAAGGCCTTGTATGCCGTAAGGTGGTTAGCGTCCACTAGTTTGTGGGGGCCAAAAATGTGTTCCACGGACTCTGGCCATGTCTTAAGCCTCTTTGGACGACATGGATCTGTGTAACGGCTCACCAACTGCCATCCGCGCTTACCTAAACTCTTCGATGTATTGGCCGGGGGAGGGAACGTCTCCGACGGCAAGGACTTGCTGGGTAGGGGGGACCACTCTGAAGGCACAGACGTGCTGAGTGGGAGAGGGGACCGCTTCGACGGCACAGAGGTGTTGGGTGGGAGAAGGGACGGCTCCGACAGCACGGACGTGATGGGTGAGAGAGGGGACAGCTCCGACGGCACTGACGTGCTGGGTAGGAGAGGGGACCGCTCTGACGGCAAAGACGTGCTGGGTGGGAAAAGGGGACCGCTCCGACTGCACAGATGTGCTGGGTGGGAGAGGGGACCGCTCCGACGGCACGGATGTGCTGGGTGGGAGAGGGGACCTCTCCCACACCACGGACGTGTTGGGTGGGGGAGGGGACCTCTCTGACGCCACAGACGTGCTGGGTGGGGGAGGGGACAGCTCCGACGGCATAGACGTGTTAGATGGGGGGAGGGGACCGCTCCGATGGCACGGACGTGCTGGGTGGGGGAGGGGACCGCTCTGACCCCACATACCTGCTGGGTGGGGGAAGGGACCGCTGTGGCTGAATCGATGTGCTAGGAGGTGAGGGGATCGATGTGCTGCGAGGTGGGGGATCGATGTGCCACCAGGTGGGGGGCCATCTAGGTATGTACGCATGGTTGAACCTTGAAGCCCCCATATCATATCCAGTAACAATCGGTGTTGCTGCTGACGATCCTCATCACTCTTCCAGATCATATCCAACAACTCCAAGTGTTGACGTTGTCGATCCTCGTCACTCTTCCGGAGGCCTTCACGCACATCGTTCAACATTTCTGCCCACGGAGCCTGAAATCATGTCTACATTATTAGTAAAAAACTACCAGCACGTGTTAATAAAAAACACTAAACTATGTTTTCAACTTACCTCTCCATCACGTCCAACGCCCCCACGGGAATCCCCTGTAGATGTACCATGTCCAGGGGTGGAAAATCGAACCCGCCTATGCCTATGCCTATGCCTATGCCTATCTCGTTGAGGGTCTGTCTCATATCCCTCACTGTCACTGGGCCTCAAACCCCCAGCAGCGGGCTCAGATCCCTCACTGTCAATGGTCCTGTCTGTACCACTGATCCCGTCTAAGGTGGTTTGATTAGGGACCTCAGACGGCATATCATCCATGTCATCTTCTATATATAGGCTCTCCCATCGTCTAGCCAGACATAGTATGGTGCCTGTCTCTCAGCTAGTGTCGGCACCAGTTCTTTGATCGTAAACATCTGAAATATTAGTTAGAACAATGTCATTGTACAAATACTAACTAATAAAAACAGTAAAAAAATAAATACATACCCTGGCTTTGAAAATCTTTTCAAGCTTGTTCCCTCTCGGTTGTTTGGTTAACTCTCACTTCAAAATATGGGGAGTCAGATCAGTAACCCTCTAGACACCGACCTCTTTGGCCAAAACAGGGATCACCTCCAAAGCAAATATCTGCATCAAAGCTAAGTACGATAAGTATCCATACAATTTTAGGCACCAACAATAAAGTACAATTTGTAGTTTGAACTTCTTACCAATAGGGCATGAGATAGACCGTATCTGTTGTAGGTCTCCACCCTGTGTATGTAAGCGCTCTTTTCCTGCTGGCGTCGCTCGAACCCGTCTCTTCGCCCATCAAGCGCATGATTGAATGAGTGAATAGAATGCCTGTACACGTGGGCACCCCACGGGAACGAGTCGAACGCATCGAGCTCCTCAACCAGCCGAAACTACCAAACTGGAATCTTGAATCTCTCATCCACCCCCATCAGTATCTAGTTCAGCATATATAAGAGGCAGAGCTTGATAGCATCGTACGCCTTTACGAAATCTGTGCCGGTGACAACACCCCTAATCTGCTCCAGCGACACCTCCTCGGCTCCAGGAAAGTACCGCTTATGTATGCTATTCTACACTGCTGCATACATGGTGGTTTCTGGTACAACTCCAAACCGCAGTCCGGAGATCATGCAAAATTCCACCTTCGAAAACCTCACCGACTGGGTTCCTAACATGAAGTGCATCTCATCTGCGGGGCCGTTATGATGGAGCTCCCTCAAAAGCAACCGATGGATAATACCACGGGAAAACTTCATCTCCCTATGCATCGTCAGGAAATGCCCGAAACATGACGCCATGAACCGCAGATGGTCTTCATCTGCAAATTGTACAAGGACACGGTTCAGCGCGTCGTCTATATGGGCGAGGGCATCAAAATGGTTGTGTCGTGTCAATTTACCATCGTACCAGTATCTTTCTGGAGTTTTAAGCGAATCCATCAACCTAATTCGCATCTGCAATGTAACAGAAATACAACATCATTAAACAGATTTTTTTTTTAAAAGCTCGATCCCTTTCAAAAAAACTCGATTGATTTACAAAAAAGCTCGATTCCTTTTCAAAAAGGTTCGATCCTTTCAAAACAGCTCGATTGCTTTACAAAAAAGCTCGATTCCTTTTCAAAAAGGCTCGATCCCTTTCAAAACAGCTCGATTGCTTTACACAACAGCTCGATTGCTTTACATAAAAGCTCGATCCCTTTCATAAAAGCTCGATCCCTTTTAAAATAAGCTCGATCCCTTTTAAAAAGGCTCGATCCCTTTTCAAAAAAGCTCCATTCCTTTCAAATAGGCTCGATCCAATTCAAATACAGCTCAAACCTATTCAAAAAAGCTCGAAACATATTCAAAAAAGTACGATTCCTTTTCAAAATGGCTCGATCCAATTCAAAAAAAACTCGCTTCATTTTCAAAAAAGCTCGATACCTTTCAAAAAGGCTCGATCCCTTTTCAAAAAAGCTCGATCCCTTTCAAATATGCTCGATCTAATTCTAAAACAGCTCAAACCTATTCAAAAAGGCTCGAACCTATTCAAAAAAGCTCGAAACATATTCAAAAAAGCTCGATCCTTTTCAAAATGACTCGATCCTTTTCAAAAAAAGCTCGATCCATTTCAAAAAAAGCTCGATCCATTTCAAAAAAAGCTCGATTCTTTTTTAAAAAAGCTCGATTCCTTTTCGAAAAAGATCGATTCCTTTTCGAAAAAGCTCGATTTACCAAAACCTAATTTAAAAAAAAAAAAAAGCTCGCCTAAACAAATAAGCTCGATTCCCTTCAAAAAAGTCTAGAAAACCCAGATTTTATCTTCCTCAACTGATATTCAACCAAATTACAGACCCTAACCTAAACCACAACCATTTTCACATCTCTATTTTAACCGGTTTCTAGAATTCCTATCAACACAACTCAATTCTAACATGTAATGCAAGTTAACAACAACAAAAATGAGGAAAAAAAAACAATCTTACCTTTGTCAATCGCAGCTCTTCCGGTCACTTCACCGTCGATTAGTTTCCTGTCTGTTTGACTATTGCTTCTCTCTGACTTTGAAAACGATAATTTCCTCACTGTTAAAATATTTCGGGGTATTTTTGTCTCAAACACTCTTTTGGTGCCTTTTAAACATACATTAGTAAAGTGGTGATATTTGCCCCCCCCGGATGTGGATTGTAAAAGAATAATACAGTTAAATCCAATACCATCCAATACAATCTAATCCAGTACAATACAATTGTTGGGATTATGCTCAAAAGCAAGAGCGTAATAATGTATTTGACAATCTTTTCATATTAATAAAAGTGATTTCTATTTTAACAAATCTTATAAAATTTATAGTTTAATTATTATAATTATCAAAAGTAAATAATCATAAGGTCAAAAGACTATGAGAAAAGAAGAACTGTTCGTACATCTGGATATGTATGAGGTAGACACAATTCTTTAGTTATTCTTGAACAATATTCACAACTTAAGATAAATGTTGGACATCTTTACTTTGTTAAAGTTGTAGATTCTTTTGCTAGCATTTGAGTGAGATCAAATATGTTATGTTGAGTCTAAAATCATCAAAGTGTGGTATCTTTGGGCAAAATAATCTAGTGCACTACGTGCATTGAGTAGGATCACAGTGAAATATTTTATCCAGAACCGTCAATGGATAAAAGTCTTAACTCGAAGACAATCGGAGAGTCTATTTCAATCTTGAGATAAATGATAGACTTATGGTTGTAAGTGTTATCATTTGAGCTATCAATGAGTATGATTATATGGCATAGTTTATCCTCGATAGTTTGGTGGTATTCATTTGTTAATCGATAGAAGACTTCATTTATATATATAGACATCGTGGCTCCATTTATTAAATGTGAATAGAATATCATCATATGGATATTTTGAGGTATTGAATATTAAATTTTAATGTTAAGTTTTCAATAGTGTCTATTGAAATATGACTTGGGGACAAGCCAAAATATCCAAGTTCAAAATATGGTTATATGAGTAAACATGGTAACTATGAGAGCTATAGTTGGTCTATGAGCTCTTGACGATTACTAGTATTTTTCATGAGGATACACTATCTCCATTAAAATTGTCTAGGGTACAAATGAAGAACATTGACTTATTCTATCTTTATTTAAGAGTTCAATTTTAGTTCTTTAGTAGAATGAACTAAAATTAATAGATCGGACCTAAGTGAATCATTTATTGATTGTGATTAGGTTGTGTCTATTGGATCGTAAATTTTGATAGCCTGTCAAGATCCCTAATTCGCATGAACTTGTATGGATTATACCGGACCAATTTCTGTGTCCATCTATAATTGTTTTGGATTTCAGAATCCAAAAGCTTTGAAGAGGTGCGGTCATGTTGATCAAGACATGCGAGAACTCTTCAAGATACCTGGAATAGGCGGCCAAATTGTGGGATTCCTTGGGCTGACCTAATGGGGTACGATTAACATTCCATTAATACATTAAGAATATAATTTGTACATTTTACTTAAATGGGCTGTTTAAATTATATTAATGTATTAATTTAAGGCATGTGAACTTATTTCTTTTTTAGTAAGAATGAGTCCGGTTCATATGTGGACTTTGTATTATAGTCCAATGGATTTAATAAAATGGAAAAAAACAATATTTGGCTCATGTATAGGCTTAGGCAGTTATGGCTTATAAAATAGTCTAATATATTGTTTTTATTTTATTATTTAATTAAATAAAAATTAATTATTTAATTAAAAGTCAAAATCTTTTTCCTAGTAAGAGAAGATCTCCTAGTGTCATACTATTGTTGGTAGTATGATAAGTACCAAATACTTTATTTGATAAGTAGATAAATAAAATGAATTTATTTAGCTAGTCAAATTAGGAAATATTTGATATCTATCAAAACTCTAATTGACTATTGGTCAAATTATGAAGTTTTTGATAAAGTCACAATTTAATTTATATTCAATAATTGGTTATTGGATAAATACACTATTGAGTTGAAATATGAGTCTTGGTGTGGAAAATAATTCTTCTTTGAGTGGGGATTCTTGGCCACCAAGAAAATCCACCTAGAAAGAGTATTCTTGCCCACCAAGTAAATCCTCATTGAGAGGATTTGGACACCAATATATATGGCTATGTAGAATTCGGCCAAGCCATAAGAAATCCAAGAGAGATTTCGGCGAAGAGAGGTTTTGGAACCTTAGAATTTTGAGTGAAGAAAATCTGGTTCTTGCTCTAGATAAATTCGTCAAACTCTAAGATAGGTGTACGTAGAATTCGGCCAAGCATAGAGAAAAGAGGGAACATTTTTGTTTTCGATAGTGCACTAGTATCATTTACATCAAAAGGGTTTTGTGTACAAAAATCGAATCGAGTTCATGCGTGTTTCAATAAAATAGATTGAAAATTCACAAGTGACCAAACGTTCTTGGGTTTTCTCTAGGAGGAATATTGTGACTAACAAAAGAAAAAGATTTTGTTTGTTTTCATCCTCATGTATACAATTCAAAGAAAGGGAGCCCACACTCCTAGGTGATTTACGTTCGTGATTGGATTGGAAGATCTTGTGGATTCAATTTGGTGCAACTTCAATCGTCGCGAGAAAAATGTACGATAATTTTATTATACGTTAATTAATCAAGGGTTAAGGTTCTTTCTTTTAAAGGAAAATTTTTAAAATATACCAAACCCTTTTCCGCTTTCGTCGTACGATTTTTCCTACAACGATACGGTACAATATAATGTACCAAACGAGCCCTTATTGAATTGGATGACATGTTTTAATGTTTTAGTTTTAAATTAATGAATGCATCCCCCCACTGACCAATGTGATGTTGTCATTTAAGCAAAGTTGCTTATGTGGCAATATCACAATGGCTGATACATCATACATCAAATGTATTTAAGATCTTCTCTAAAAATGGACCAATAAATACAGCTTGAATAGGTAATGGTAATTTTATTGGATTATTTTTTAAAAAAGTGGATGGTTTAATTAATTTATCATGGTCAGAATTATTATCCGAGACACAATCCACTAGTTTTGACATCGGAAGGTGATCACCAACGTCCCATGTTGGCCACCTTGATCATTTGTTTCAGTCCTTGAACAAGTGTTCGGGAATCGAACTCAGGAGAATAACCCAGGAGCTGATGAGGAGCTCTGATACAGCCTCTGGGGACCAATCCTCAACCAAGTAGAGACTCATTTTTGTCTCTAACCGCAATCATTCAATATGGCAGTGTCTTAAATTTAAATACTCAAGATATAAGTATATCAAAAGGAAAATACAACTTAAACAAAAATTTGTGAACGACCTACTACTTTAGGTTGGACATTTTATGAAACTCCGAAAGGCAACTTGAACACCGTTTCCGGAACTAACTTAAAACTTAATTATCATTCGGTGATCAAGCACACATCTACTTGCACACACATAAGAGATACCTAACCCCCTAAGCAGACCCTCCAAAGTCCCCGTTTACATCGAACAACCGAAGGCTCACCCCAACGATAGGTATGTATGTATGTATTAGGGAAGAAGATCCGTCAACAAAACAAAGCAATTAATTTGCTTTTAATGAGACAATCAGTAACAGTCAACTGTCAATCTTTGGTGTTATTGCTCGATTCTATTCATTATATTCTTTCCTATAAATCTCTCAATTTAGGGAAATTAATTTACTTTCCTTTATTCCTCCTAAGAAGTTGCATATATATTTACCAACACTGTTGTTAATAAAATGTGTTCAAAATTATTCTTACAAAACCTTGTTGGCTCTTCTTTATACTATATGTTTTACCCATTTTCATATGGTCTCAGAGCCTACTCGGCTCTAACGAGCTCTACAGATCCTAAACTCTTAATCATTCCCTCATGGCTGAAGATAGCCCAGCCACTTCAAGCCCCAATCAAACCAACCCTGGTGTTGTGCTTGTTCCTTCTACCAAACCAACCACGAATAACCTTGTATCGTTTAATGCATCAGCCTAATTACTATTGAAGTTGACATCCTCAAATCTTTCATCCTGGAAAGCACAATGGGATGCCCTCCTATTTGGTTATGATTTGCTTGGATACGTCGATGGATCCAAGCCTTGCCCTCCAAAACAGATTGATGTTGAAGGGAACAAGGTTCCCAACCCGGAGTGCATGTTTTGGCTCTGCCAAGATCGGTTTCTCTTCCATGGGATACATGTATCCCTCAGTGAATGGACTATTGGCTTAATCAAATCATGCAAGACCATTGTTGATTCCTAAAAGTAAGTAACCAGTATGTATACTAGTTCCTCATCATCCCGAACCATGGGTCTAATAGAGCAACTGACCTTTATCAGTCGTGGATCTGATTCAGTCATCAACTACCTCACCAAAATTCAGAATATCGCAGACGAACTTGCCATGGTAGGGTTACCAGGGAAAAATGAAAATTTGGTGATTCATACACTTAATGGAATAGGCTCTGAATACAATGAGATTTCTGTTTCCAAAAGAGCTCGTGATACAGTAATCAACTTTGAAGAGCTTTATGATAAACGTGTTGACTACGAGTCTTATCTTAAGCGTGAGGAAATAAAAATTCTGGAGGTATCACAACCAACAATACTCGCCTATCTAACAATCAAAGTGGTGGGCAATGCGAAAATAGCAAGAAAGGAAATCAATATCGAAATAACAATCGATCTCATAATTCAAATAACAACCAAAATGGTGGCTTCGGTGGAAATCAACACGGAGGAAATAATTCCGGCAGAAACTATAATATGGTTTGGCAATTCTGTGAAAAGCATGGACACACCGCTCATCAGTGCTACAATGCTAAGAAACTACTACTATAACAACCTCCAACTACCAATCCAACTACTAAAGGAGTCTCTGGTTCCAAGTCCAATTGGAGGCTTGACATAGGTTCATCATGTCACTGCAGATCTTAACAAGTTGTCTCTCAACCAACCTTATGATGGCTCAGACGACAAAATCATTGGTGATGGTACAAGGATAAATATTTCTCACACTGGCAATACCACTCTTTCTAGTCCCTCTAAATCCTTTTCTCTTTCCAATGTGTTATGTGTATCTGCTATCAAACAAAATTTAATTTATGTTTCACAATTTTGTAAAACAAATAACACCTCCATTGAATTTTTCCCTTCTTGTTTTTATGTGAAGGATTTAACTACAGGGGCACCTATCACTCATGGTCAGAGCAGGAATAATGTCTACTAGTGGTCTAGTGTGAGAGGGGCAAATACGAAGGGAAAACTTGCTTGCATTGGTGTCAAGACTTCTCTTGATCGGTGGCATGATAGGCTTGGTCATCTCTCTTCTAAATTCCTTAGTCGTGTCATTAATCGTAATAAGCTTCCTCTTCAGTCAAGTCAGTCAAAGTCTATGTTTTTTTATTCTTTTCAATGCAACAAAAGTCACAAACTTCCATTTAGTGTTTCAACTTTAAAAAGTCGTTGTCCTTTAGATCTTATTTACACTGATGTATGAGGACCTTCTCCAATTTGTTCAATGAATGGTTTTTCTTATTACATAATTTTTGTTGATCATTATAACAAATATTCTTGTCTTTTTCCATTAGTCCATAAATCTGATGCTTTCACGGTTTTTTCAAAATTTAAGATCATGGTTGAAAAAAATTTCAAGACACCAATTACCACAATTATTCCGATGGAGGAAAAGAATTTGAAGGACTCAAAACCTTATTTGCTTCTCATGGTATTCGGCATTTAATCTCCCTACCATATACACAGCAGAACATCACTTCCGCAGAACGCCGTCATCGACACATTATCGAAACTGGCCTCACCCTCTTTCATCGTGCCTCCCTACCTCTCTCTTTATGAACTTATGCTTTAAAATCTGCAATTTATCTCATTAATCGACTTCCTACATCCATTCTTGAGAATAAAACGCCTTTTGATTGCCTCTTTGGTACTCCAACAAATTATTTAAAGTTACGGATATTTTGGTGTCTCTGTTATCCGTGGCTTCATCCATACAACAATCACAAATTAGAAAAATGGTCAAAGCCTTGCCTCTTTCTTGGGTATTCTAATATTCACAACTCATATATTTGTTTTGAACCAACAACTCACAAATTTTATTTCTCTCGTCGTGTATTTTTTGAAGAAAATATCTTTCCCTCATTAGCATCCATTACTCCAAATGACAAAGTCAACAACCTTCACACTTAATCAATGGTCTGCTCACTCTCCCTATCTCAAACCCACTCAATCTCCCAACTTAGTTCACACGGAATCTCCTCCAAATTAGGTTCCCACTAATTTTGTATCTTCTTCCACTACGCCGGCCTTTACCAAAACTCCCCATAAATCACCAACAAAATCTCACATTCATGCTTCTCCTTTATTTTCTCCATGTGATGATATTTTTTCTCCCCCTATTAATGGGATGCTGGACACATAATCTCACTCTCCAAATCCCATTATTTTTGACAATAACTCTTCTCCATCTGCACATGATTCACGCAATCTTTTTGAGATTTCCTCCTCCATAAATCAAGGGTCCATTTCTCCTTTGCCAAGTAAGTCAATTGAGTCTCCAATGCAATCAACATTTACTTTGCCAAATACATCAGCTGAGTCTCAAATATAAGCCGACAGTGTTCCATTTGCCACTCACACTACTACTGTACAAGGCACAACTTGTCTCGATCGTGAATAAGTCTCTCCCGTAGGTACAATCCCTTCAATCCTCTCGCCACAGAGCTCCTAAACCAAATAACACCCATAGCATGACCACACGTTCCAAGAACAACATTTTTAAAACCAAAATTCATCTTTCTCACCACCAAACATCCACTACCACCAATTGTTGAACCTCGAACTGTTTCACAAGTTGAAATTTCCCTTTATCTTTATAGTGTGAATATACCTAGATATGCTCTCCAAGCTATCACTCTCACTCTATCCTTGAACCTAGTGATCTACTAAGCCGACTTCCTATCCAAGACCCCATGTCTATAGGAAGATTCCTTGCTCACCTATCTGGATCCTCCCGACCCTAGGTAAGACTTCTTGCTCAACTATCCGAGTCCTCCCGACTCTAGTCAAGACTTCCTTGCTCAACAATCCGAGGTCTCACACCTCTTGTCGAGACTTCCACTTGCTTAGCTATCCAAGTCCTTCAGACTCTAGCTAAGACTTCCAGTTGCTCAAATCAAAGAATCACTCTAAGATATGAGACTTTCTACCTCTTCACAAGGCATCTAAGTGATCATGAATGTAAAATGCAAACAATCACTCAACATAGAAAATGATGATCAACAAATTCTATGGACATGCAACTAGATAGCTAGATTATGCTTTCAAAGAACAATCACAAATATATCTAGGCAACCTAAGCATGTTATCAACTAAGAACATAGGTATGAAGATATAGACACCAATTGAAACATAACCTAGTTCTTAGAAAATGAAATTAGGTCTAGAAATAATCAATCAAGCATAAGAACAAAAGATTTCTAGAAACAAATTCATATTTATCAAGTTTAGCACAAATCATTCAATTTATCACAAATCTAGCTAAATTTGAAAATCAAATCAACAAACCACAAAATGATATCAAAATCATCCTAGTCATGCTTCTTAATCAAATATCATCAATCAATAAGAAGATCTAAGAAGAAAACTAAGAAGAAGATGATTTTACCAACAAGGATGAAAACCACGAACTGAAGATCTGATCACAACGAAACATCTAGACATCCTTTGGTTCTTGAAATGCTTGGGGTTTTTAGAACTCTTCAATACACTCGAAATCGGTTTTTGAATCAAGTGATTCGGAGAAGAAATGAAGAAGTTATCACAAAAACAAAAATAAAAAAGTTGAGAGAAAAATTTATGCACTTGTTCTTCAAATTCAATTTTCTCCACTTCTTAAAGAATGAGACGGAAGGAGAGGTTTTAAAGAGAGAACAACCAAATGACCAAATTGCTCCCATTCTTTAGTGCCTCCCTGAGATGGCGCGTGGGCATCTTGGGGCAGAGCACCTTTGGTGCAGAGGTGAAAGTGATGGCTTGAGCCATTGCACCTCTTCCCTCGCGCTCCTCTCGCGTTCTTCAACCGTTCTTGGGCCTCCAAACTTGGAATTTGAATCCGTTTGTGGATTATAAACCAGGACTCCCTCATAGACATGGAAATATAAGATACTTAACCCATAAAATAAGAATTCTACTTGATATACGAAGATGAAGACAATATATGCAACATGAGTTGAAAGTGTAGTATCTTTTGATTTAGAACTCGAAATCAATAGTATGAGTAACCGAAATGACCGGAACTCAATCATGAACAATATAAGACAAAAATCAAGTTCAAGATCCATGTTATACAAATATATAAACAAACAAACACATTTCACAGAAGAATGCAAACTACATAGAGATAGTCTCCAATCATACATTTTCCAAAACATGTTACTTTCATACCAATGCATGAACATTCAACTTCAAGTGTGTGAATGTGTTATACCAAATGGTGCTATGAATTGTGTGTGTGTGCACATATAATGATGCACAACAAAGCAGGGACACATATGAATGAATTGTGTATGTGTGTGCGCTTACGCCTTGTAAGAGGAAGAAGGATCTCGATACCTTAGTATCTAAGAATAGTACCAATCCTCTTTAAGACAAACTTTGAATCATGAGAAGTTGCTTTTCTTCCTTGAAGCTCTTATCATCACGAATCACTTAAGAAACTAAGCATTATAAAGAAATGAAGTTTTGTTATGGAATTAAGCCAACACAAATCTAAAACCTAACACAAGCTCTTAAGGAACCGAAATGGAAAGATGCCATGTATGATGCACTTACTACCCTTCTCAAGAATGGAACATGGGACAGTTGGAAAAATGGTAAATGGGTGAATGATAAATTGATACTCGGAATACACCCATTGATTTTGAAAAATAATGAGTCCCACATTTATGGGAAAATAAATGTTTGATTAAATGTGTATATTTTTATATATATATATATATATATATATATATATATGTCTGCTTGTTGTGTAGCTTACAAGCATGAGTACAAATCATGTATGTGTGCACCTGTGACTCACTATGATATTACTATGTGTTTGATTTTTCCAAATCAAAGAATGAATGACATTTAATGTCAAAATTAATTTTGTCATTATCAGAATTTAAGTTTTGAATTTCAAAAATTGTAATTACCAATTTAATGGTAATTGATTTTGATTAATTCCGGATTAATTAAAACATTAAATTTTTGAATTCAAAATGGTTTTGTCTTTTAAAATTGCCATGATTAATGAGAATTATTTCCAGTTATGTCTCTTGATTTCCTCTTCGAATGCTCCCTATAATGAGTGATTTATATATTGAGTGTCTCTCACTCTTGGAAACATACGGAAAAAAACACAGACATAAAAATTACTCTATATTGTTTTATTCCTTGCAACTTCTTGCTCTTGTTCTTAGCTTTTTTATTCTTCTGTGGTAAGTTTAGATCACGATTTGAGTTCGCTGATAGTGGTGGTGTTAATACACAACCACTGTGAATCGGTTTATCCTGGGAGACGAACGCCAAACCCATACGGCTTTGACGACGAATATGTCTTAAGGACACCGTGTGAAACACGAGACTCGATTCTAGGATTCTTTATACCAAAATTTGTAATCCAGATGTTTCGTTGGTATTTTAGATTATAAATCAAAACGGGTTTGAAATATTTATAAAAGAAATACTGTAAAAAAATCAATTTTTCTAATAGGAACTTGGTCCCTCGTTTTCCATCTCAGAATATTGTAGGATGCAAGTAGGTTTACCATATCAAAAGAAATATGGATGGCAGTGTTGCTTGTTATAAGGACAGGCTTGTTGTCAAAGGCTTTCACCAACGACCTGGAGTTGACTTCCATGAAACCTTTAGTCCGGTTGTCAAACCCATAACAATCCGCATGGTGCTTTCAATCGCAATTTCTTGTGGGTGGCATGTGCATCAACTTGATGTAAACAATGCCTTCCTTTATGGACATCTCACCGAAAAAGTTTACATGTCACAACCTCCCGGTTTCGTTGACACTACCAAGCCCAATCACGTTTGTCGATTGCGAAAATCCCTTTATGGATTAAGGCAAGCTCCACGAGCTTGGCTTCATGAATTGAAGCAGTTCATCATGTCACTTGGATTCACCGATTCTCGCTCTAGTACTTCTCTTTTTATCTATTTTGCTAACGGAGTAACAACTTATTTTTTGGTGTATGTTGATGACTTATTGCTCACAGACAATTCATCCACATTCATTCGAGGTGTTATTGTTGCACTTGCTAAACGTTTCTCCATCAAAGATCTTGGTCATCTTCATTACTTTTTGGTTGTGGAAGTTTTGCCTACTTCTCAAGGAATGTTTCTCTCTCAACAGAAATATGTTCGAGACCTTCTAGAACATTTCAAGATTGATGGAATTAAGGAAGTCACAACCTTAATCAGCCTTGGTACCAAACTTTCTCATGCATATGGCACTTCACTTGTAAATGCCACACAATTTCGCAGTCTCATTGGTGGTATGCAATATCTTTCCATATCTCGACCTGACATTGCCTACACCGTCAACAAGTTAGCTCAATACATGCACTCCCTTACTCAGTTACATTGGGCTGCTGCTAAACGGCTCTTGTGCTACCTCAAACACACTATCAATCATGACATTCTACTTCGACACTCCTCTCCTCTCACACTTATAGTGTACTCTAACGCTGATTGGGCTGAAGATCGTGATGATTCCACCTCTATTTCTGCATTTGTCATTTTCTTTGGCTGTAATCCTATTTCCTGGTGTTCCAAGAAGCAACGCACAGTTGCTAAGTCTTCCACTGAAGCCGAGTATAGGTATGTTGCCTCTACTGCTTCTGAGCTTTCGTGGATTGTCAACTTGCTTACTGAGCTAGGTGTCTTCCTTCCTTAGTGTCCTCGCTTACTATGTGATAACCTTGGAGCTACGTACATATGTCAACCCAGTTTTTCACTATCGAATGAAACATATAAAGATCGACTACCATTTCGTTCGGGAGAAAGTTGACAATGGCTCTCTTCAAATTGCTCATGTTTCCACTCATGATCAGCTTGCAGACATTCTCACCAAACCATTGAGCAAGGCTCGGTTTTCCTTCTTACGTTCCAAGATTGGTTCCTCCGATGGGAGCACCATCTTGCGGGGGCATATTAGGGAAGAAGATCCATCAACAAAATCAAGCAATTAATTTGCTTTTAATGAGACAATCAGTTAGCAGTCAACTGTGCAATCTTTGGCGTTATTTCTTGATTCTATTCATTATATTCTTTCCCGTAAATCTCTTAATTTAGGAAAATTAATTTACTTTCTTTTCTTCCTCCTAAGCAGTTGTAAATATATATTTACCAAGACTTTTGTTAATCAAATGTGTTCAAAATTGTTCTCACAAAACCTTGGTCTCTCTTCTTTATACTATCTGTTTTACCCATTTTCATAGTATGTCCCAAATACAGTCAACAGAGGAACCTACCAATCCTAATTTCAATGAATTAATTGAGTTCAGCTCAGCTTGATTATATAGTTGTACGGCCGTTTGCCCGTATGCCCGTATGGCCGTATGGGATAAATCAAAGTGGTAACATGACTGGCGATTTGAATTTTGGATACTGTAAGTGGAAGTTTAGTTTCTAAAAAATGAAATATAAATATTTAGTAAGACAATTACAGATATATTTGTTGAAAGTTGTAAATTTGGCAGTTTTGCCAAACAGAGCATGCATGG
Organism: Dipteronia dyeriana; assembly: GCA_032871835.1. Lineage (NCBI taxonomy): Eukaryota > Viridiplantae > Streptophyta > Magnoliopsida > Sapindales > Sapindaceae > Dipteronia > Dipteronia dyeriana. The sequence goes on along the minus strand of CM065300.1, from coordinate 57,139,295 downwards.
ACCACGGTGTATTATATTGGTATTTGCCTATTAGGTGTTGAACTGTTGGTGCAAAGTAGATCTGTGAGTGTACAAACTACAAACTACAAAGTGATGGCTTGCTTGTGAGCTGTGAGCTGTGAGCTGTGAAATTGGATCGATTGTTGTTGAGGCTATTAATTGTGACACTACCGTCAAGCGCAAGGTCCCACACCACAATTGCTTGGTTCAAATTCAAACTCATTTATTTCTATCTCTAGCTACTAGAAGAACTATATAGTACATACAGATATCCAATGTATATAATATATATACTTTTAATCATTATTATTATTGAACAAGACATTTGGATCCATTAGATTTGGCATACAAGAGACTCAAAATCCAATCCAATCCGATCACCAAATAGGCCAATACTGTACGATTAATGAAAGTGAATCCAGTTATACAATTGTTTTTAGTAAAAAGTAGTGATAGCCGATAGGTTTGGTGATTTGGGGGTGCATTTAAAGGAATTCGAACCTTCGATTGCACGATTCGTGTGCAGACGTGACATGCATACACGAATGTTGTATCGGTTGGATCACGAAAGTACATCGAATTTTTACTAATATTTTAAATTTATTTTTTCCTAAATCAGTTTATTGATAAGGAAGGAATTAATTATTTTCAATAAGTCAGACAGTTTTAAATAAATGATAAGAAAAATGTAATTTCCGTTTTTGTTAATGAAATTAATTGAATTAATGAAATAGTTGATTTCCGTTTTGTATTTTAATACTTACTTGATCACCAAGTAATCGGAATTGCTGATTAATTAAGAATAGATCTTTTAAAAGATTATTCTTTAATTAAATTTCCTTTATCATTTAAAACGTAGCGCTACAAGAATTTTAGTGTTTCCTCACAAAACTTTAGGAGACAAAGCAAGATTTGTAGGCACAGGTAACTTTTCCCCACAAAACGAGTTTCGTCGGTGCAAGTAACCTTTTCCCACAAAACTCAAAATTCGTAGGCTAATGGTACAAAACTTTTCCCCACAAAATGAGTTTCGTTGGCGCGGGAACATTCCCCACAAAACTCAAAATTCGTAGTCTAGGGGCACAAAGCGTTTCCGCATAAAACGAGTTTCGTCAGCGCAGGTAACCTTCCCCCATAAAACTCAAAATTCGTAGGCTAAGGGTAAAAAACCTTTTCCCCACAAAATGTGTTTCGTCGGCGTAGATAACCTTTCCCCATAAAACATGTTTCGTCGGCGTAGGTAACATTTCCCCACAAAACTCAAAATATGTAGGAAAAAGTTAATTAAATTAAAAAATATATACTAAAATTAATTAATTAATTAAAAATATATATATGCTAAAAAATATTATAAGTTAATTAATTAAAATTAAATTTTTTGGATAAATCCACCGCGACCAAACTAATAACTAGTGGACACTAATGGTGTCCACGGTTTGGTTTCGGTTTGAAACTGTCGGTTTTGGTTCTGGTTCCGATTCCGTAGAAAGGTGATCGCGTCAAACTACACATGTTTACTCTCGTAATAGTACGAGGTCGGAGCGGTAGTCAAATGATGAAGTAGGGATCGTTCCCACAGGGACGAAGGTTTCGATTACTGGATTTTAATGGCTTGTAAACTATTTGAACAAGCGAATGTAAGATTTTCCAATGGTTTTATAATAAGGCAATTTATCTAAAGCAAAGTAGAAAATCAATCACAGCAAGGAACGAATGTAATAAAAACGTGTTAGAACTCGAGTCCACCTCACCCTTCTAATTATACACTTGACTCACTTGACCTCTTAATTGTGCGTGCATATGTTATAGGTTCGTTTCCCCTAAACTGATTTCTAATCTCTCTCGATGTCTTAGAGATTGCATCTATACATAACCAAAATCTCTCTTGAGCAATCGGGACAATATATATGAATCCATTACGCATTTCGGAATACACAATCGAACCCTATACACTAGCTTAGTGGTTCTAACATTTTCTAGTCATGTATAGTGAATGTTTATCTAAGCATTGTCAAATACATCTCCTCTCGGTTCATAGCATTCAACAATAGATCAATTACAAAGTGATCAAGCAAGTTAAGACTTTAAGCACTCAAAACATCCATATAACCACACAAGCACATATAGAGAAATCAAAGAGTCATTAACAAATACTTCAAGGGTTTAGTTTCATCTTGCTAACAAATACTTCAAGGGTTTAGTTTCATCTTGCTATAGCACAACTATGTTTAGCTCATATTACAAAAATAAACCATACATGATTTGGAACATATACAGCCCATGAAAACACAAAGAAACAAATAGATAGAGAGTTAAAGAGATAAACAAATTTGAAGAACCCCTTCTTGTGAAGCTTGGGCTTCAATGGCTTCCTTGATGCTACCAAAACATTTCCTTCAAGCTCCAGTCCTTTATAAACTCAGTCCAAAATGCACAGAGAGATCTAAAAGTCATTGGAGAAGAAGAAGAGGTATGGTGAAAGTGATTTTTAGATCCCATTTCTCTCTCCTTTATAATATGTTTGTCCACTTTCAACTCACACACCCACTTGTGGAGGAGGGCCCCAAAGGAACTCCATTGGCTTCTAAGAGACGTCCCTTCACCATACCCAGTCAGGGATAAGAGAGTAGGGCCTATGAGCTTTCAAATCATTGGCTCGTAAAATAGAGATATGGGCTATCTGTAGATTTACGCGGTACGCATTGACTTAGCTTACCGCATAACCCTTTTCTTGGTTTGATTGTGATGTTATGCGATACGTTACGCGGTATGAGATTTCTTCTGATGCGGTACGTGTACAACGTGACAACTTCCATGCGTTTTCCAATAACTTCTACGGTACACACATACGGTACGAAATTCCTTCTGTTGCGGTACGTGTACAACGTGATAACTTCCAAGCATCTTCTGATAACTTCTATGGTAAACACATGCAAATTGTGATTCCTTCTATTGCAGTACGCATACCGTGTGAAGACTTCTATGTATCTTCTTATGACTTATGCGATACACACATGTGGTACGTGATTCCTTCTGATGTGGTACGCGTACCGTGTGGAAACTTATATGCATCTTGAATTCTTGGAAAATCTCCCGAATCCGTACAAGGACGTCCCTATAATAGAAAGGGCCTGCAAGATCTATTTAGAACATTAAACGATGGCATTTGCATAGAAACCGAGCGCAAAAATAAGGTAAAATATGGGGGAAGCAATGCATATAAATGAGCTTATCAAAAGGCCAAAACAAAACAGTAACCGGATTGGACAGTGTGGTTTCAATTTTGTAACCATCGGTTTGACGGTAACGGTTCATTTCAGTTTTGATTTCGGTTTTGAACGGCATTTTTGCCACCTGTCACAATCTGATTGGTTCAACTTTTTAATATATAATGTGATAAAAATCGGCAGTTAAACCGTCAGTTTTAGGCAGCTTTTGGAGAAGTTGAACTGTAACTTAACTGGGTCGAAACTGGTTTCCTACCGGTTTCGTAACTATCGGTTTCGGTTATGATTCGGTTTTGGTTTGTTTTCGAACGGTTTAACCAAACCGTAAACACCTCTAGTGGACACCCGGTACATAAAAAATTTGATTAAAGAAAATATATACTACACTTATTAAAAAAAAGTCTTATCCAATAGATTTTCACTTCCTAGGCTTATTGTATGTCATCTTCTCTGCAGTTGGTCCTCATTAAACTAGTTTGTCCTTAATTGATAATTAATTAACTCTTATCACATTCTCGATTAGCACCACCTCAATTGATTATCACTTTGAAGTATTGATCATTGAAATAATATCACCAAACCCGATTTGCAAACCAATAAATATTTTTCAGTATATGTTTGTCATTCAAATTTAGTTGAATAAATTTAAATTTATCTAACAAGTTTTTTTTAATATCTAACAACTCATATATGTTATATACAATTTTTTTGCAATTTTTAACAAATCAAGTATTGAAGTCAGGAGGCTAAGACTTACCACTTCAATGTATGAGGTTGCAAATTCAATTCCTTTTAATGACAATTAATGGTCATTATTACCAAGGGTGGGCCAGTGGTGGCTGGTGGTGGTCGACGGTGGGGTGGCCGGACAACGAATTAATTTTTAAAGTTCCAACATCTCTATCGATGAATGTATACTCTTAGCCGACGAATGTATTTCGTCGGCTAAAACAGGTTTTAGCCGAGGAAAATCAAAATTCATCAGCTAAAACCTTTCCCGACCATGATGTCCCCACGAATTTGTCGAATACCTTTCCCTACGAATTTCAACCTTTCCCCACGAAAATAGTTCGTCGGGAAAGATAAAAAATCTTGTAGTGTTGTTATCAAGTAATTTCCATATCAATCTCCTTGATTTTGGTTTAAAAAAAACCCTATTCTACACTTCATAGAACACATTCTAAGATTCTCGAAAATTATAGTGCTTCGTTCTTCTCGATCTTTTCTTTTGTGATTGGTAAGTTTGAACTTAATTTGAGTTCGCTGATAGTGGTTTGTGCTTCTCACTTCCACTGTTAAATCGTTATATTCTTAGAGACAATCGCTATACACATACGGTGTTATATACGGTGAAATTGTCTTAAGGACATCATGTGAAACACGGGCATCGATTTCCCTAACCTTTTGTTTCTGTTTGTCACTTTTACATATTCGAACCTAATTATTTTTTATCTACAAACAACAATCTTAAGACAATTTTTTTGGTTTATATTGAAAAAACGTTTTCTTCTATTTCTTAAAAAACTTTCTGGTTTTTGGTTTCTGGTACAGATTGTGACATAATAGAAACTTCACTGGTTCGGTTCTAATTTAATAAGAACTGTGGAAATTGGGTCTATTTAGTAGACACTAATTTCAAAAAAATAACCTTGATTTGTGGAAATCGGGTCTGCTTCATGACACTGGTTTCAATCATTTATTTAAATCAATTATTTGATATATTTTGTCGATTAGAGTTTGTTAATAGACATTGATTTGGAGATCAATTGCGATTTCAACTTGGAAATCGGGGTTTTGTAAAATCAAACACTGATTGTGATTTCTATCTATGGTTGATTCATAAATTTGATATCAACCAATTGATATTGATGCTATTATTTCGTGATACTAAAACAATTGTATTTTTGTTTCAGATATTATCGTGGGTAAATCTAACGTGAACTCGAGTGTTCCATTAGAGACTCCGAATGTTAATCCAAGTGTTCGGCTGTGAATTCTTTACTTCTGGGCAAAGTGTCTATTGTGTTGTCAAGTGTGGCACAACGACTCCGGCCATCACCTCATTCGTGAGAAACATGCCAGATCCGGTGATAGGCCAGTATGTGAGTCAAGAAAATGTTCCGACGGTAAATCCCTATATGAATTTAGTTTCATTACCGATAAATCACATGGAGAAGCCTAATAAGTTTAATGGACCAAACTTTAAGCAATGAAAACAAAGGATGTTGTTTTATTTGACCACACTGAACCTTGCTAGGTTATTGACTGAAAAAGCTCCTAAACCCACTAATGGTGAAGAGTGAGATGTTCAGGTATGGAATGTTATAGATGCATGGAACCATTCAGATTTTCTGGTTGTCAGAGGCGCTATATAGCGTATATTCTTACAGCTAAAGAATTATGGGAGTCGTTAGATAGAAAATACAAGACTGATGATGTTGGATCCAAAAAGTTTGTTGTGGGCCGGTTTCTTGATTACAAGATGGGGAACTCCAAACCAGTTATGAGTCAAGTCTTAGAGCATCAGGTGATTATGCATGAGATTCATGTCGTAGGGATGACCTCAAGTGAAACCTTCTAGGTGGCTGGAATCATTGACAAGATACCTCCTTCATGGAAGGAATTCAAGAATTATCTCCAATACAAACGAAAGGAGATGAAGATTGAGGATCTCATCCTCAAGATTCATATTGAAGAAGATCACAGTAAGTATGAGAAAAAAGATTTTAGTTGAGGTGAAGCAAAGACTAATGTCGTGGAGCATGAGCAAAGTTCTGAATCTAAGAAGAATAAACCTAGGAAAGAATATAAGTTGGGTCAAAAGGGAGGAGTCTCCAAGAAGCCAAAATACAAAAGGAAGCGTTTCAACTCTGACAATCTGAGTCACAAATCTTCTGAGTGCAGTTTGCCAAAGAAGAAGAAGAACCTCGAGGCAAACGTGGTTGCTAGGATTTCAAAGGAGGTCTCAAAGGTCAATCTTTCTACAGTTGTGACAGAAGCAAACTTGTTCGGGTCAAACCCAATAGAGTACTGGTTTGATACTGGGGCCACACACTATGTGTGTTCTGACATGGAGATGTTCAATACGTTTAAAGGAGTGAAGAATGAGGAAAAGTTGTATATGGTCAACTCAGCCACATCTGATGTGAAAAGACGTGGTCAAGCCATTCTTAAGATGGCCTCTTGTATAACCTTGAGCTTGAACAATGTGCTGTATACACCCTGATATCCCTAAGAGCTTGGTGTCCGGTTCATTGCTCAATCAGCAAAGGTTCAAGATGGTGTTTGAATCAGACAAAGTACTTTTAACTAGGCAGGTAAATTATGTGGGTAGGGGATACGTAACTGAAGGACTTTTTAAGCTCAATGTATCTGTTGTTAAAAGAACAATCAATAATAATTTTGGTTCAATTTATTTGCTTGAGTCTTCCAATTTATGGCATGGTTGACTAGGACATGTTAATTATGACACTTTACAAACTAATTAACTTGAATCATATTCCCACTTTCAAAATTGATCCTAAACATAAGTGTGACATTTGCGTTGAAGTAAAACTAACAAGGTCATCATTTCAAACTATTGAAAGAAAATCTAAACCCCTTGATTTAATTCACAGTGATATATGTAATTTAAAATTTGTTCAAACAAGAGGTGGCAACAAATATTTCATCACATTTAAAGATGATAGCACAAAATACTGCTATGTATATTTGTTGAAAAGAAAAGATGAAGCTATAGAAAAGTTTAGTCTCTATAAAGCTGAAGTTGAGAATCAACTCAACAAGAAAATCAAGGTACTGAGAAGTGACCGATATGGTGAGTATGAAGCACCATTTAGTGAATTCTATGCACAACATGGAATTATATATCAAAACACTGTACCATACTTCCCTCAACAAAATGGTATTGTAGAACGAGAAAATTGTATCTTGAAAGAAATGATGAATGTAATGTTGATAAGTTTTGGATTGACACAGAACATGTGGGGTGAAGCTATAATGTCTAGCAATAACCTTTTAAATAAGGTATCCCGTAACAAAGTAGACAATACCTCATATGAGCTATGAAAATGAAGAAAGCCTTCCTAAAATTCTTATGAATGTGAGGGTGTCTTGCCAAAGTGGTCATACCTACATCTAAGAAAATGAAGATAGGTCCAAAAATTGTTTATCGCATTTTCATTGGATATGCACATAAGGATAGTGCTTATCTATTTTGGTGTATAAGTCTGACATCCCATATATATATAAAAACACGATATTGGAACCTAGAAATGCATCTGTTGACCAAAAATTCACTCAAGGTGAGGAATATCAGTTAACATCCTCAACTCGCTACCTAGGTAGGCTGCGGGGGGTAGGTACTTCGTGCCAAGGAGGTTCGAAAGAGATTAAGAGAAAAGGAAAGAAAAGTTAGATTGCAAGCAGAGAATCGTTATACTAATCTAAATAGGAGATATGTCTTCAATAGAGTACAATGATCAAGTAAAGATACAAATTTGATCCCACTATGCTCTCCCTCTCTCTCCTTCTAAACACTGTTGGAGATGGCAAACTCGTTCGTGTCGATAAATGGCTCAATTCTCTGAGAAAAATGGTAAAGAAGCTCGACCTTTTTTCTCTCTATTTTTTGATACCCTGTCTGGTTCCGAACGTCTCATTTTATTCCCCCCCCCCCCCCCCCCCCCCCCCGTCGTCAATCAAATTCCTGTAATTTAGATTCATTGATTGGCCGTGTTACCAAAAGTGATCGGCGTTGATAAGGGGATCAAATTATGCGGGAAGTACTCCCGTTGATTACGTCAGGTTTTCATTTGGGCTTAAACTTGAATAAATGGCGAATCTGTTGACCTATCTAGTCATAATACGATGTTTTAATGGCAAATAAGTCAACTCTGTAACTTGGAGAATAAGCCATGATTCTTCGTAGCAAATGGTGAGGTATCTCAGGGTGTTGTTCTAGTGGTGTAGTGCTTAACCGATCCTTCTGAATCTTTCCGACTAGCTTCCTTCCTACATGGTTGGCATGCCATGTACCTAGTAACCAGTGGCGAGATGGCATCGAGGTACTCATTCGGATATCTTAGTGCTTTCCATAGGTGATGTAATCTTCCAGGTGGCAGTATTAAAGTACTCGGGTACCGGGCTAAAGAAGGTGCCTAGATATTAGGTTGAAGGTATCCCGGTACTTAGGTAACAGGTAAGTGATATCCCGGACTGGTCTCGGGCTGGTGTCGAGGTACTAGGTAGGAGTTACCCCGCTGCTGGCTAATCCTGCTCTTTAGGTGGCGCAGAGACTGATACTTCGAGGTAAATAGTAGCATGACAGCTCTACCTGGTATCAGAAAGCATGTCTTACCAGGTACCAGTTGGTTAGAAAATTTCACTTAGACCCCTTGCCAAAATTGGCTATCAATAGAAGTCCCATCTGACTTGAACACCGGTGACTGATTGGTGTTGGAGTCAGATTTCCAGAATTATTTGGGAAATTTTCTATTTTTCAGCAGGTTACCAGAATCTGGGATGAAATATTCTCATTAAATATGATAGCCACGTGTCAAGCGGAGGGAAGACTATCATTTGAAAAAAAAAACAAAGATTTTGGTGGAACGCACGTATCGAGGCCGAAAATCTCATCTATTTGATCACACTTCTGTCTCTGGCTATTGTTTCATTCCGCTATTTATACTCATTACACTCTTCGTATTCTTCACGCTTCTAACTTTCCTCTTTTGAAATTCGAAAAACACTACTTGTTCGCTTTTATCTTCTTCGTCTTCATCTTCTCCCAACCAATCCTCTATTGTTACCATGTCTCACTTCCATCACGACAATGTAGACCGTCTCGTGGAGGGTTTAAGAGGAGGATAGAGGTAAAAGCGATTCCCCTTAGCAACTGCACTACCGCTCAAGCCGGAACACCGCTAGTGGGACCGGTTTTTCAAACAACCTTGATACCCCGTTGAGGAATTCAGACAAGGTTGAAACATGTGGACGTCGAGTCGGTGTAGATTAAAGATTGCATGGAGGGACACTTGTTCTCCCCTACGACTTTTGTGTCATCCCAGATTCTATCATCACGGAGGCCATCATCAAGCGCTTGAGGGCAATTTGAGATCCCTAATAGCATTACCATTACCATACCACATATGGGGTATGATGTGTACACCCCAACCCCCGGTATGCTCCTAATACATGTCACCATGTTTGATAGTGAAGTCAGGTTGCCTCTTCATCTGACCCTTCGTAAGACGCTTCAAGCTCTGTAACTAGCCCCATTTAAACTTATACAAGGATTCTAGAGACATTTGGTATGCTTTCTTATACTGTGGAAGGAACAGTGCGAGAAGGACACCATCATTAGGGAACCAGGATTAGATGAGTTGAGGTTCACCATCCAAGTTGCTAGCAAGTCTCTCGATCCAAATGGTCAATTCTATGCCCAGGAAAAAAATAGTTTGAATTTTATGGTACCAGGCACCCCAAAGAAGGACTCTCACTGGAAGAATGAATGGGTCGTGGTAGTTGGCACTGAAGAGTTCAGTTCATATCGGGGGTACTAAATATAGAGTCCTTACAATGGAAAACCAATCTAGAGAAGGCCACCCTTTCTACAGAGTCGAGGTCGATCATGAAGGTCATTATTGACCAGAACTTCATCAATTTGTAATACCCTACCTCATACCCCTTCGAAGTTGGCAGAGTGGACCGCTTCATGGGTATCTCTATTGCTTCCCCAAGTAGATGTCACATTATGTTCCTTCTTCATTGTGTTTTTCAATCGATCTTGATTGACTCTAATTCTTTCTATTTTCTAGTAGTTTATGTAGTCCGTCTACCAGTCCAGCAAGAGCCTTCTCCCTATGATGATCTGTCCTTTTCTCTTTAACATACTCCTTCGAGGTCTCCTACTACTTGGACCACTAGAACCCCTTCTCCTTCTACCTTGGGCACCTCTCCCTTCCCCCCTCAGCTCGGATCCCGGATGGATGTGTTTACATCTAGGTTGGTGAGGATGATCAGTCAAGATTCCACTACCTCTACTATTGCTTCTACTACTACTGCTACCACTACCTCTACTACTGTTGCCACTTCTTCTATTATTGCTACTACTGCTACCGATGTCGTTCCCCCTCCCCCGCATGTTACTGTTCCTACTAGAGTAAAGAAAAGCGTTGATCCGGCTACGGTCATTGCTGTTGTGGCTCCTCGTGATCAGTCTCGATCCAGACCAAGGATTACTGGCCATGATAAAGTCCTGGATTGGTTTATAGTCTCCTGCCTTGGTAGAGGACTGAGAGCGATGACTTCCACGCTAGTGGAAGTGTTGATGACCAGAGGTTCAGCCCTTCTAGCTGAGGTAAAGTATCCTTCTCCTTTTTACCTTGTATGTATGTCTGAGTGGTACTTAACATGTCTATTGTAACTTGCAGACCTTCAAGTATAACATTGCCATGAGCCATCAGGTACCTCTCTCAGGGGGCGTGCTAAAGCTACGGAGGCAGAACTCGAAAAGAGCTTTCCCAATCGCAGGTTGCTAACAAAGAGCTGAGCCGGTCCCTAGACAGGGCTGAAAGGTCTCTTGAAGAAGCCTATTGCAGCTCAGAGCGATACAAGCGTTCATATGACATGAAGAATCTCTGGTCTGAACGTTAGGCTTTGGAGAGAGACAATGCAAGAATAAAGGTTTGGGAATTGGAGGAAGAGAACCAGGCTCTACGGGCTAAGGTGGCAGGTTTGGAGTCTAAGGTAACACCTCTTTTAGTGATGGTTACTTCTATGTTTACTTCTAGGTAGCTCAAGCCTTACCTCTTCCATTCGACCTGCGCATCATAGAAAACTGGGACAGACAGGGGATATTGAAGAAAGCCAGAAAGATGGCGGCTCCTACCACTGATAAGTCTGGTACCTCCCAGATTGTTGGGTTGATGAAGGTGTAGACGATGATGAAGATTGACAGTCAATCTTATCTCTTCTGCCAGGACTGGGAGCTACAGTGTAGATCATTCCTTGAAGTCCCCAGCCGAAACTGTATCCCAGGTCAAGGAGAAAGTCGCGGTCTTACCTGTTACTCCAACCAAACTTGCTGAAACAACAGAGGATCACTCTACTTCTAAGAGGGTGGTGGAAGAGCAGGTTGCCATTGAAGAGGTGGTGGAGCAGACAGCTGTCAAGGAGGTGATTGATCAGACGGCTGGTGAGCCTCCTGTTTTGTCAAGTGTTGATGTTGAGCTTGTAGAGAGGGGTGGGGAGGAAAGTAGTCGGAGAGAGAATAGGAAGAGAGGAAAACCATGAGGATATTCACCCATGATCCAATTTGAAAGATTTATATATTGCCCGGAAAAGGGGACGGGCACCCTGCTTGATCAAGAAAGAATCTATCAAGTCATTTCATGCATCTTTTTTTTTACAAGTATGTAGCCCGATACCAGAGGATGGTCTCCCTGCTAGATTAATGAAGTATTCCTCTTATTTTTTATTTGATTAGCTTCCATTCTAGTTGAGCTTGCTTGACTCTAAACATGATCAAAGATATACCTGACTTTAACAAATATCAAGTAACACAAGGAAAGCTTAAAATCTGTCAAGTCTAAGGAATTAGGCGTGTCAGGTGATTGGTACCAAGTCATCGAGGTATTTAGTCAAGGTGAATCTTAGAAAATTCCCCTAAGGAAAATTATCAACATTGATCATCCTTTCTGGGAGAATCATGGTACCAAGCACCCATGTCCGGTAAGCTCTGATACTTGGGCTAAAACCAAATTCTACAAACCTTGGTATCTGGGTTTCTCATGTACATAGTTCTTTGGTACCTAGATGGTGTCACGGCGTGATCAAATCTTGTATCTAATATCTTCTTAATTTGGCGAGATAATCAGTTGCCATAGCCTAGGTATCAAGGATCCTTACATGTGTGGTATTCTGATATTCGGATAGTACCGTGAGTATGGTAACATCAATCTCTGTGTCTGGTCCACTGTGTACGCTTGTCAACACAAGAAAACTAACAAAATGGTAAGGAGAAAATCATGCGATAAGTGATTAGTACCAGGATACTCGAAATGATCCCGCTAGGACTTTATCAAAGTTGATTATTCTTTCTAGGACAGTCGAGGTACCTAGCATCCCTATTAAAGGGAAATTCCGGTATCTAGTCAAGCGCAATCAGGACAGGTAACTATGCACTTACGTCCCTAATCCTTCATAAAGGTGGATTCTCGATCAAGGCATTAGGAAGGCCACTTGGTTGTCCTAGTCTCATGATTTGACTTGCAACTATGCTCTTATACTCAGACCCTTCTTTGGGGTGGTAGCCCGACCAAGGCATCAAAAGGGTCATTTGGCTATTTTGGTCTTGTGATCTGGCTAGCAACTATGCACTTACGCTCAGACTCTTTCTAAGGGGCTGCTCGACCAAGGGCATTAGGATGTTTATCATGGTCTCGAGATCTATCAGGCAACTACACTCTTACGCTTAGACCCTTCTTAGCGGGGGTGATGCCTAGCCAAAGCATCAGTGTAGCTATGTTGCCATTCCCGGTTCACGGTGATCATGGCGAACATCTTTAGCGAACACTTGGTGAATAAAAGAGACAAACGTAGATGGATAGAAATGGAGACTTTATTGATTACAAACTAGAAAAATGTTTTTGGAGTACAAATACTGGTGCTTATCCAAGTGTGCCATGGAGCTTCCAACCTCCTATGGGTAGAATCTATTCAAGTAGTCAGCGCTCCATGTATGGTCAATAGGTCACCAATCCATGTCATCTAGCTTGTAGGCCCCACTCCGGACCGCTACATTCACTAGGTAGGGGCCTTCCCAATTCGGGGCTAGTACATCGTCTGATCGGTTCCTAGTGTTCTGGGTCACCTTCTGAAGCATCAGGTCCCCCTCCTTGAAACTGCGGGCTTTTACCTTCTTGTTGAAGTACCTCGCAATCCGGCTTTGATAGACTGCTACTCTCTTTACCACCCTGTCTTATTTTTCTTCCAGGAAGTCTAGTGTGGCCCCCAGCTTGACCTTGTTGCTTTATGGTTCAAAATGTTGGACCCTGAATGAGGTGAGCTTGTGCTCGTTAGGTAGGAATGCTTCTATCCCGAAATACAAGGAAAAGGGTTTCACCGGTCGCGGTCCTTTTAGTGGTGCGGCAAGCCTAGAGTACGTCGGGAAGCTCCTCTACCCACTTGCCCTTTTTTGTTGCAGCTTCTTCTTCAGGAGTTTCTAGATAGTCTTATTCGTAGTTTCTATCAGGCCATTAGTTTGTGGGTGAGCTACGGAGGAAAAAATGGAGATTAATACCTAGACCGTCAGAGAACTCTTTGAACCACGCATTGTTGAATTATTTACCGAGGTTAGTGATGATGATCATTGAAGTATCAAACCTGCAAACCACATTCTTCTTGATGAATTTGGCGGTGTTCTCCTTATTTATCTTGGAGAGTGGTTATGCTTCCACCCACTGGGTGAAGTAGCCGATCGTGAGTATAGCATGCTTGGCTTGACCAGGAGTAGTAGGGAGAGGTCCGATTAAATCAACTTCCCAGATAGCAAAGGGGTACGGAGAACTAATAGAGGAGAGCCTCTCTGGTAGAAGGTGGTTCAAGTTGGTTGTCTTTTGACATGGTTCACACGACTGCACAAACATTCTTGCATCATGGTGTAAGGTCGGCCGGTAATATCCCATGCGGAGCACCTGGTAAGCCAGTGTTTCACCCCTAACATGGTTCCTGTAGTCCCCCGAGTGAACTTCTCTGAGTGCTCAACTAGCATCGTCCGGTTGGAGGCACCAAAGCAGGGGTAAAGACTTACCTCTATAGTATAGGTACTCGTCAATCAAGCATAATCGAACCAAGATCCTCTTCATCCTATGAGCTTGATCAAGGTCTTATAGAAGCTTTGCTTCATGGAGGCAATCCACAATGGGATCCATCCAACACAGGAATCGATCTACCAAGTTGACCTCATTTCCGCTTGTTATGCTAGGATGGGAGACAACCTGGAGAGGTACCCCCTTAGGCAATACTTGACCTCTATTAGCTGTTATATTGGCCAGGACGTCTGTTCGATGGCTCTATTGATGAGAAATCTGTTCGATCTTGAACCCCCTGCATCCAGCTTTGAGTTGTTGGACCAATTGTCTCCATTGGCTTGATAGAGCCTGGTGACTTAGTTGATGACTAGTTACGAATCACATCTGACATGAAGGTTGTGTGCCTTGAGCTCGACTGTTACCCTTATTTTTACCAGCAGAGCTTCGTACTCAGCTTCATTGTTAGTGGCACTGAAATTGAAATGGAAACTGTGGCAGAGCTTGACCATTTCAGGATCCATTAAAATGATTCCTACTCTGTTGTTTGTTTGGCTGGATGCCCTATCTGTATATAGAATCTGAACGTCTCAGTCAGTTGTCCAATCAATCAGTTATTGATCCTTCTTGGAGAATGAAATCAGGTCCGGAATGGTACCGAGATCAGAAAGAGCTAAGAATTCGGCCACGAAGTCTGCAAGTGCTTGGGCTTTGATGGTAGTAATGGATTTATATTTGATGTCGAATTGGGTAAGCTCGAGGGCCTAGAGAACTAACCTCCCCGATATGTCTGGCCTCTATAGAAACTAGTGAAAAGATTAGACGGTGACAACAACAATTGTGTGGGCCTGGAAGTAGGGGCTTAATTTCCTTACCAAGGTCACCAAGGCGAATGTAAGTTTTTCTAGGAGAACATAGTCCCTCTCTTGTTTGGTTAATGCATGGCTTACATAATAGATAGGTCGTCGAACCACCCCTTATCCACACTCCTTAACCAAGGCACTGTTAATCGTTGTGTCGACACAGCTAGGTATATCTGTATTTCCTTCCTAAGTTTTGGTTTGACTAGCAGCAGTGGGCTTGCTAGATATTCCTTCAGGGATTGGAAAGCCTGCTCGCTGTCCTGGTTCCACTTTATGTTTCTCCTCTACTTGACTGCTTTGAAGAAGGGTCATTTATCAGTTGATCTAGATATGAAGCAGTTGAGAGCAACTACTCAACCAGTCAGAACCTGTACCTACTTGAGAGAGCTGGGAGATTCAAGGTCCATGATAGCCTTGATCTTTTTCGGGTTGGCTTCTATGTCTCTCTCAAGGACCATAAACCCGAGGAACATTTTTACAGCTTACCTGAATGTACATTTGGTTTGATTCAGTCGCATCTAGTTCTCTCTTATTATCTGGAAGGTTCAACGGAAGTGGCCATGGTGCTGCTCTGCTACCTGGGACTTGGTGATCATATCATCAATATCGACCTTCATCGTCCTACATATCTCCAGTTTGAACAAACGATTGACCAATCGTTAGTAAGTGTCACCTACATTCTTGAGACCAAAAGGCATTAACTTGTAGCAGTAGAGGCATTGCCCGATAATGAACCTAGTTTTGTTTCGGTCAATGGGGTGCATCATAATTTGATTGTACCCTGAGAATGTGTTCATAAAGCCAATGTGCTTACTACCCGAGGTGGAGTCCACCAGCTGATCGATCTTGGGTAAGGGAAAACTGTCCTTCTTGCAAGCATGATTGAGATCTGTGTAATCAACGCACATACGCCACTTCTCATTAGCCTTGATGACCATTACCATATTCTTAATCCATTTAGGGTACCGAGACTCCCTGATGAATCCAACTTCCAACAACTTGTCGGCCTCCTCTTAGACCGTGGCATTTCTTTCGGGGTTGAAATGTCACCTCTTCTGCTTCACCGGTTTAAATATAGGGTCAACCGTTAACCTGTGAGCCGCTAAAGAGATAGGGATCCCTGGCATCTCGTCGTGACTCTGGGCAAAAATGTCATTGTATTCATGGAGAAGCCTAATCAAGTCTTTCTTCACTCCTTTCTCTGACCTGGCTCTAATTTTGACAACTTTCGTGGGGTCACTCTCTCTGAATGGTACATCTTATACACATCAACTGGGTGGCCAATAGCCCACCCCATGTCATCCTCTGCCTCCTCCTCCTCCTCCACCACCATCTCTACCTCTGGTTCTTCTACCACGGCATCTGGGATTTTGAAATCCCCTTCTGATTGTTCTCGCACGATAGCTACCTATGCTCTTTACTTAGCCAACGTTGTTGGGTTAGCTGAAAGGGTGTACCACTTGCGGGCTGCCTACTGATCACCACGTAACTCGCTTACCCGATCTCTCATTAGAAACTTCAGGACATTATGGTAGATAGACAGTACTCCCTTATGAGATGGCAAGAACGGGCTCACCAAGATAGCATTATAGGCTGATGGGGTGTCAACCACCATAAAATCGGTCATGAGAATGTGTTGGAGGGGAGCAGTCCCCACGACGACCGGTAAAATCTTTGACCCGACTGATGCTACTAAGTCTACAGTAAACCCGTACAGTGGGGTGGTACATCTATTGTAGAAGCATTGCTTCAGATTGAACCTCTTCAAGGTATTTACGAGGATGTCCACACTGCTACCAGTATCTATTAATATGCGGTGGACTAGACAATTGGCGATCTGGACTATGACAACAATAATATCATCATGCGGTTGCACGGTATTGTATACATCGTCTTCAGTAAAGATTATTTGGGCTGAACATGATGTTCCTGCTGGTAGTGTGTATGACCTAGATCTGTGACATCAAGTCTTTTCCTTTCGCTTTCCTTCTCTCTGCATCTTCTCTGATTTCGGCATGTACCTCATTCCCCATGTGGATGCTATCCCACACCTATTGTAGGAATTCCTCTAAACAACCTCCTCTCACCAGAGCCTTAATCTGGTTGCATATGTTGTAGCATTCTGAGGTGTTATGTCCTACATTCTCATGGAAGTAGCAATATTTATAGTAATTCCTTGTGTCAACAGGTGCTTTCGTGGGACTGGACTTCCTAAATAGTCACTTGTCACGGATGGCGAGGTAGATCATCTCGTAAGATGCATTGAAGGGAGTGTAATGGATTTACCCTCTTTCTTTTCTGCCTATCAGGGTTGCCTCTCGGGGAGGAGGTGAAACCAGTGGTGGGGTTCTCCTGCTGGATACCGCTCCCACTGAGGTTGGAAAGGTGGAAGACAGTATGTACCGGTTGAAATGTTTATTCTGAGCCTTATAGACCGGTGCTGGCTTGGGTGTTTCTTTCTTTTGACGTTTGCCAGCCCTCAAGTCATCATGAAAATACAATCACGGTTAAATGTTCAAGGCTAACTTAGAGGGGGGAAGGGGGGTGAATAGGTTATACACCTTTTTCGACTCCCTTAGAAAAAAACAAAAGTTTGTCCCTCTAGATTGCTTGTATCACAATATATATATATATTAATTAAAGACAATTAATCAATATATAAACACAAGTAAAGTGTGATACAAACAAGTAATTGTAACACATACACAATCTATTCTATAGAAAGGAAGTCAACATACAAAGATAGTACTATCCACAATACAAATATTAGAGAGATAGGGATAGAGAAAAGTTGACACAAGATATAACGTAATAAACCTCCGAAGAGGAAATATCCATGGACTAGCAGGCACCGGCAAACAAAATCCACTAGTAGATAAGACAAGTACAATCTCTCAAGTGACCTATTCACCTAGAAACTACCCTCCTATCCTACTCTAGAAGTTGTCTCCCTATGCTCAACAATCCAAGGCTTCACACCTCTTGTCAAGACTTCCTTGCTCACCTTATCCGAATCCTCATGACCCAGGGCAAGACTTCTTGCTCAACTAAGTCCTCATGACTCTAGTCAAGACTTCCTTGCTCACCTACCCGAGTTCTCCCAACTCTAGGCAAGACTTCTTGCTTAACTATCCAAGGCTTCACATCTCTAGCCAAGACTTCCTTGCTTGACAATCCAAGGCTTCACACCTCTTGCCAAGACTACTTGCTCAACACCATAGGTCTCACACCTATTGTCAAGACTTCCATCTCACAAGGCATCTAGGTGATCATTAATGCAAAACGCAAACAAGCACGTAACATAGAATGCTATGATCAACACATCCTATGGAAAATACTAGACATGAGCATGAATGCACAAATCACATATAGTCTAGTTTATCATGCATGTGTAATCAATCTAGATTATGTAAGATATGTTCAATATTAATCACAACCTAGATACATGCATAGATCTAAACTTGAATCACAAGATATGTTCAATAAATCACAAGATCAAGTTTAAATCACATAAACCAAAAACATGCTAAAATCATATGACAAAGTCAAATAGATTTAAGAAAAAGTTTTAGAGCATATTCCTAATCATAGATTCAACAAATCACATGAATAGCTCAAAAGAACATAAGCATATGTATTATGTGAGAAATTCGGCCAAGAGAGCCTAATGCATGTGAGGTACTATTTTTTACAAAATCAAACAATCAAAGATCATAAAATAGTCCTAGAATCAAAACTAGTACAATACAATCACAAACATGTGATAACATAGGCAAATTCAAAACCAAACTCAAAATGAATGATTTCAATTGAAACTCAATCTAGCTTTGAAAGTGTTCAAAACAAAAATCAAAACACTCACAATATACAAATATATGTAGAAGAAGAAAACCCAAGGCAATTGACCAAGTTTTAAAAGAAAACTTTGATAGAAAATCAATACCTTAGTCGATTTAGGTGCAGTCCCGTTTTTGTATGATTAGACACCAAAAAACAGCAGCAAAATTAACTCAAACCTTCAGAGAAAAGATGGAGGATGTAAAGATGAACACTCTCAACTTTGAATCACTAAAAGCAGAGTTCAAATGAAGAAGTTATAGTGTTTGGAAAGTAAGAAAATTTAGAGAGAAAATTTCTGCACACTTGATTTGAATTTCTTCTTAGAATGAAACGTGAGAGGAAAAGAGATTATAAAGGAGTGGAAAAGAAGAAAGCAAGAAAGACCATTTTGCCCTCATTTTTTAATGCTTCCCGAGATAGCGCATGGCAATCTCGGGGCAGCAAGGTTGTCCGGCCGAGATGGCCACGCGCCATCTCGGGCATGCACACCTTCATGGCCTTTTGGCCATGGTGCATTCCACTCGCGCTTCTCTCGCATTCTTCGACAGTTCTCCGGCCTCCGAACTCAGAATTTGAATCCGTTTCCGGATTAAGAACCATAACTCTCACACGGACATGGAAATATAAGATACTCTACCCAAAAAATAATAATTCAACTCGATATATGAATATGAAGACAATGTATGCAATATGAGTTGAAAGTGTAGTATCTTTTGACTTAGAACTTGAAATCAATAGTATGAGTAACTGAAATGACCGGAACTCAATCAAGAATGATTTAAGACTAAATTAAAGTTCAATATCCATGTTATACAAACTAATACACACGCAAACACAATTCACACTAGAATGCAAACTACATAGAGATAGTTTCCAATCATGCATATTCCAAAACATGTTATTTCCATACCAATGCATGAACATTCATCTTCAAGTGTGTGAATGTATTATACATGGTGCACACCGATGTAGGGACACATATGAATGAATTGTATGTGTGTGCCTATAATGGTGCACACTGATACAGGGACACAAATGTATGATATGTGTGTGTGTACCTAAGCCTTGTAAGAGAAAGATAAGGTCTTAGTATACCTTTGTAGAACCATATTGCATCCTTTCTCTTGAAGACTTAGAAATTGTTTTGACTTGTTGTTTCTTCTTCCTTGAAGCTTGAATCATCATGAATCTAAACAACTAAATCATTACAAGTAAACATCATTTTGATATGAAATTAATGTCAACACAAACTAAAATCTAACGATCTCCCCCTTTAGCAAATTTCATGTCAAAACACCTATACATTTACTACAAATATAAAAATGAAGATAGGTCACAAAATCACCCCCTCACATTACAATGAGTAAGATTCCTATAACTAATCTTTACCAACTCTTGAACTTCATCTTGATCTTCTCTTGAAGCAACCTACAAATCATTTCAAAGCACAATGCATATACAAGAGAAAAACAACAAATGGCAACATATAATATGGATAAGAATATACAATTAAGTCCACAAATACATGTATCTCCCCCTCAATACATGCAAAATACAAGAGTTCTTAACCAAATCTTAAGACTAATTATTATATGCAATTGAAAGTTCAAAAGTTCACAAAAACAATATAAAAAGGAAACTAAGTAACTTGCAACTCTTAACAACTCTTTCTCTCCCTTTTTGATATGAATTGATGCCAAAAGGTAAGAAACATACCATGATACTCAAATACTAGCTACTAGATCCACCAAAGAAAGATGTGCGTGTAGTTGACCTAACATAATGCTTGAGAGATGGTCTTAAACTTGAGGCAATACACTCCTCCAACTCTTGTATTCTAGCATCTTGTTTTTCAACTATAACACTAAGCTTATCAACCTTCTTCTTCAAATGTAAAGCCCAATCCGGAAGAATGTTTATGCTAGTCTCTTGACAATCAACTTGTGAACTACTAAATAGTCCAAAAGTATCACATGTCTTACCCTTATCCTTATATGACATGTATGACACACGTTTATCACTATACTTTTTCAAGGGTTGTACCAACATATCATCTCTACTACTTTGAAAACCACGAGCTAAACACAAAGAAGTTATAAACCCCGGTAATGCAAGCTTCTTATCTCCTCTAGTTGAGAAAGACGCATTGTCTAAGAAAACATAAGCAAATCCCCAAGGTTTATAGGTTGATTAGTCACCAAGGCATATACTATTTTGATCTTGTCTTTATTCAACTCGGTTGAATTCAAAGATCCAATAATATTTGTTCAAATAAAAAGATGTCAAAATGCACTTGCCTTAGTTAACTCATGTTGACTAATATATGCTCTACCTTTCCACTCAAAAGAAGCATTGTCACATAGAGTTCTACCCATGATATTATGATTCTCAATGATATCAACATCTAGAAAGTTTGAATCAGTATCACTAGATAGCCCAAGAAACTTGTTAATGTTTACCGGGTTATCTCTAAACACAACACCCCTAATCTCCATCAAAGCATCCAATAAGGTAGCACTCTCTCTATATTCATGATAAAATTCTCTAACAATAGTGTCATTCACTATTCCTAGCATGCTCACCCAAGATTCCCAATTTCTATCCTTAATGCATTTAAGAATATAAGAATATTTACATTTACCTAAGTCAATGTCTCTCTCTTGAAATATCTTTTTAGATGCAAAGTTCTCTAAATCCTTTGACCTTGAAGCTTTGGATCTCTTTGAGGTAGACTTGGCTTTCACAATGGGATTCGATTGATTTCCACTTCCGGTAACCTTAGTTCTTCCCATTTGTTCTTGTGAAATAAGATGTTATATACATACAACAAAAATGAGTGAAAGACAAAACAAACATATTAGTCACAAATATATAAACACAATGACATATGACTTAAGAAAGAATCATCATGCAAGACAAAGATAGTGAGTAATATCTTACAAGTATCATTAAGTCAAAATATGCCAACATATAACAAAATGAAGCATGTGAACATATCATAAAAGAGAACAATGTCTAGCATACAATGCTCCCCCTTGATAAATGTTATAACTAAAATTCATGATAGCATAAGGTTCACAAAGATGTTCACACAATCACACATTCAAGCAATTTGAAGAAATATCAACAAAATAAGCTTCATATGCTAAGAGAGATACACAAAGATTTTTCAAGTTCTCTCATAATTCTACAACAATTGCAAAGATATCATCATACTTATAAACAAAGTGTGTGTGAGAGATATGCTTCAAATATATATCAATAAGTAGTTTGATAATCAACATGCAAACAATTTCCAACAACTATTCATCTTAAGCTTTTTCCATAAAAAGTCAAACCGGTTATCATCCGGAATTTTTGCTTTTAAGATAATAGATTTCAACACATGAGCGTGCGTGTGCATGTGGCTCGTCATCCCATTTCTGTTTTTCAACCCGAGCTCATTTGATTTTCAACTAAACTCCTTTTTAAGCCTTCCTCCTTTTCTTTTTAGGCTTTGAATCAAAGATTTTTTTTTTATGAATTCCTTTCAACACTTTTTTGATTTTTCCATTTTTTTTTCACATAAACAAAATTCACTTCATGATGGCTTTCACTCATCACAATGGTGTAGCTCTTTCCAACATTTGGTAGCTTTCACAACCAATGTGTGTAGCCTTTTTCATGAAGGTGCTCGTCTATGTAATTGCCAAAGCAAAATCGATACTAACCATAGGTCATTTTAAGTGTACTTAAGCACAAAAACTTCAAGGTGTATCCAGTGTTTACATATTAGTAAACTCAACCTACTAGCAAAACATATAAGAGAAGCATAGTGCAAATTTTAGAAACCAAAATTTTATGGCTCATAAGCACATGATCTAAGAGCAATAAGTAGAGACTTATTCAATATCATTATTTCTCTAATGAGTAGCTTTCAAAGAATATGAAGCTCATATTTTCAAAAGTAATGCCACTCAATAAACTATACACAAACAATCATCAAAGTTAAGATCAATGTGAACAATATCACTATTAGATCCTAAAATAGCAAATGTCAATGAGAACCATATGTATGCTATACAAAACTATCTAATATGACATGCTATGAGATGTATGTCAAGAATTGAGTCAAAAGATGAATATCTAAGAGAACATGCATTAGAGTATAGAGATACCTTTTTGCACATTATATTCACCAAATATCATACTTCCGCCCTTTTTATGAGCACTCTTGCCTTGAAAAGAACTTCTTCAAAGTTAATCAATAAATTTTGACCATCATAACAATTATGATGTGAGATAACCAAGTTCATATCAATACATGGAGTATTCAAAGCTAGTAAGCAAGAATTCTCAACACAATTGGTATATAGCCTCAAAGCTATCTCACATGTGCTTTTTATTTTAGTGATAAGAGCACTCACCATTGAACCACTTGTTCTTAGGTGTACCTACACAAACATTTCCAATATCATCCTTGACAACAATGTTAAATCTAGAGTAAAGTCCTTCAATGACTTGATTAACAAGAATATCATTAACACACTATTCCTTAACATTTTCAACACAAGCTTTGTCAAGTTGAACAAGATTAGAATTCTTTCTACTCCACAACTTTTCCTCATGCTTAGCAATATTATCATGTTTCTCAACTTTCAAGGCCTTAGCATGTTCAAGTTGAAGTTTAATCTCCTTATCCCTAGATTCATTTCCTAATTTGCATTTTTCAATATATTTATAACACCTAGGCTTAATGTGACTTATTGTGTTGCAATAATGACAAATTGTAATAAAAGATGAGATTGTACCTTTTGGAGTTGAACTAGTTTCACTAGGAGTTTGCAAAGATACATTGTTTGCCAACTTCTTCTTGGCTTTTAATCTTCTCTTCTTGTGTGGTTTCTTATCAATCACGACTTCATCAAAATGTGTAGAAAGTGATGCTTCCAAGAGCTCCTCTTCAACTACCAAGTCGTCTTCACCACTATGAGAGTTAACAAGATTCCTAACACTAGACACACTGACCGAATCGTTTACTAAATCCTTGATAGACTCCTTAGCCGTGTCTGTTTCTTCCATCAATTCTTATTCTCTATTCTTCAAAGAAGATATCACATTATCCTTCTCAAGGTTTACCATTTCAAGTTCTCTAAACTTCTTCATAATATCACCTTTTTCACTAAGAAGTCTACGAGTAACAACCACAAACTCATCTAGTTGCTTCTTAATCAAATCATCCTTCTCAACTACTTCTCTTTGAGCATTGTCTCTAGCTTCTTTAAGCTTTTCTATCTTTTTCAACAACTCAAGATGAGTAGGAATGGAACTAGAGCTTCCATCATGATTTGCATCAAGGTTCTTGTTCAAAGATATTGTACTACCAACATCTAGTGGAGAATGAGAAGCCGTTAGAGCTACAAAGTTGCTCACCAACTCTTCATCACTTGAAGACTCACTACTAAAGATCTTATTGTCACTAGAATTATCATCACTCCAAGTAGACGCCAACACTTTGACTTTCTTGTCTTCCTTATATGGCTTCTTGGTGCACTCACTAGCAAAGTGACCAAAACCTTGACAATTATAGCATTGAACCTCTTTCTTGTTCATGGCTTGACTATTCTTCACAATCCTTGGAGATGATGTTCTCTTGACTCCTTTTTCCTTAGAAGACTTGCCTTTAGGCTTGACATTCTTCTTTAGAAACTTCTTGAACCTTCTAACCAAGAGTGCCATTTCTTCATTTTCATCATCACTCTCCTCCTCTATAGCATTGAGAGCGATTCCCTTACTCTTGATCTTTAGCTTCAAGCACATCTCATAAGTTTGGAGAGACCTAAGCAACTCATCAATATTCATACTATCCACATCCTTGCTTTCCTCAATGGTCGTCACCTTTGATTTGAATCTCTTAGGAAGAGACCTAAGGATTTTTCAATTTAAACGCTCTTTTGAGATAGGTACTCCAAGTGCTTGACATTGGTTAGCTATGTTAAGAAGCCAAAATTGGAAGTCTTCAAACT
Source organism: Dipteronia dyeriana (assembly GCA_032871835.1). NCBI lineage: Eukaryota > Viridiplantae > Streptophyta > Magnoliopsida > Sapindales > Sapindaceae > Dipteronia > Dipteronia dyeriana. The sequence continues at coordinate 57,114,549 of CM065300.1, read as the reverse complement.
TTTCTTCCTCACCCATACTTAAACCTTCAAATTGTGATGCCAACATTTGAAGTCTCGATTTCTTCACCGCTAAGGTTCCTTCATTAGTAACTTGGAGAGTATCCCAAGCTTCCTTTACGGATTAAAGATTTTGAATATAGGAGAATTGATGCCCATCAACTCCTCCAAAGATGGCATTCATAGCACGATGGTGCCATTTAGCAACCTCAAACTCATTCGTTGTCCATTCACTCATTGGCTTGAGTATCATGGTTCCATCCTCTTGAACCTTGGTAGGAGGACTATAACCTTCTTCCACTACCATCCAAGCCCTTTCATCAATAGAGCGGATGTAGGCTTTCATCCTCAACTTCCAATACCCATAGTTAGTGCCACGAAGTAATGGTGGCCTAGTATTTGAGGCTCTTTCCGCCATTACATCATCTTGTAAACCCATGACTTCAAACGCCTTGCATAACCCGTGAATGTATCACCCCAGACTCACACTAAGTGCAATCTAGTGTCCTGCATTGATACCAATTGAAAATACAATCACGGTTAAATGCTCAAGGCTAACCTAAAGAGGGGGGGGAGTGAATAGGTTAGACACCTTTTTCGACTCCCTTAGAAACAAACAAAAGTTTGTCCCTCTAGATTGCTTGTATCACAACATATATATTAATTAAAGACAATTAATCAATATATAAACACAAGTAAAATGTGATACAAACAAGTAATTGTAACACATACACAATCAATTTTATAGAAAGGAAGTCAACATACATAAAGAGTTCTATCCACAATACAAATATTAGAGAGGTAGGGATAGAGAAAAGTTGACACAAGATATAACGTGGTAAACCTCCGAAGAGTAAATATCCACGGGCTAGCAGCCACCGGCAAATAAAATCCACTAGTAGTTCAGACAAGTACAATCTCTCAAGTGACCTCTTCACCTAGAAACCACCCTCCTATCCTACTCAAGAAGTTACCGCTCTATGCTCAACAATCCAAGGCTTCACACCTCTTGTCAAGACTTCTTTGTTCACCTTATCCGGATCCTCACGACCTAAGGCAAGACTTCTTGCTCAGCTAAGTCCTCACAAATCTAGTCAAGACTTCCTTGCTCACCTATCCGAGTTCTTCCAACTCTAGGTAAGACTTCTTGCTCGACTATCCAGATCCTTCCGACCCTAGCCAAGACTTCCTTTCTCGACAATCCAAGGCTTCACACCTCTTACCAAGACTTCTTGCTCAACACCATAGGTCTCACACCTACTGTCAAGACTTTCTTCTCACAAGGCATCTAGGTGATCATGAATGCAAAACGCAAACAAGCACGCAACATAGAATGCTACGATCAACACATCCTATGGAAAAATACTAGACATGAGCATGAATGCACAAATCACATATAGTCTAGTTAATCATGCATGTATAAACGATCTAGATCATCTAAGATATGTTCAATAACAATCACAATTTAGATACATGCATACATCTAAACTTGAATCACAAGATATGTTCAACAAATCACAAGATCAAGTTTAAATCACATAAACCTAAAACATGTTAAAAATCATATGACAAAGTCAATTATATTTAAGCTAAAGTTCTAGAGCATATTCCTAATCATAGATTCAACCAAAACACATGAATAGCTCAAAAGAACATAAACACATGTATTATGTGAGAATTTTGGCCAAGAGAGTCTAATACATGTGAGGAACTATTTTTCACAAATTCAAACAATCAAAGATCATAAAATAGTCCTAGAATCAAAGCTAGCACAATACAATCCCAAACATGTGATAACATAGGCAAAATCAAAATCTAACTCAACATGAATGATTTCAATTGAAACTCAATCTAGCTTTGAAAGTGTTAAAAACACAAATCAAAACACTCACAATATACAAATATATGTAGAAGAAGAAAACCCAAGGCAATTGACCAAGTTTTAAAAGAAAACTTTGAGAGAAAATCAATACCTTAGTTGATTCAGGTGCAGTCCCGTTTTGTATGATTAGACACCAAAAACAGCAGAACACCTTACTCAAACCTTCAGACAAAAGATGAAGGACGAATAGATGAACACTCTCAACTTTGATTCACTCAAATCGGAGTTCAAATGAAGAAGTTATGGTGTTTGGAAGGTGAGAAAATTTATAGAGAAAATTTATAGAGAAAATTTCTGCACACTTGTTTGAATTTCTTCTTAGAATGAAATGTGAGAGGGAAAGAGTTTATAAAGGAGTGGGAAACTTGGACATGTGAAATGAACAAGAGGGGAAAGATGAAGCCAAACAAGCTTGCTGCCTGAGATGGCACGTGGGCATCTCGGGGCAGCAAGCCTTCTGCCCCTAGATGGCCATGCGCCATCTCGGGAAAGAAGACATTGCTTGCTTCTTTCTCCTTCAACCTTCCTTCGCGTTCTTCGACCGTTCTCCGACCTCCAAACTCAGAATTTGAATCCGTTTGAGGATTACAAACCGTAACTCTCACACGGACATGGACATATAAGATACTTAACCCAGAAAATAATAATTTGACTCGATATACGAATACAAAGACAATGTATGCAACATGAGTTGAAAGTGTAGTATCTTTTGACTTAGAACTTGAAATCAATAGTATGAGTAACTGAAATGACCGGAACTCAATCAAGAATGATTTAAGACTAAATTAAAGTTCAATATCCATGTTATACAAACTAATACACACACAAACACAATTCACACTAGAATGCAAACTTTATAGAGATAGTTTCCAATCATGCATATTCCAAAACATGTTATTTCCATACCAATGCATGAACATTCATCTTCAAGTGTGTGAATGTATTATACATGATGCACACCGATGCAGGGACACATATGAATGAATTGTATGTGTGTGCCTATAATGGTGCACACTGATACAGGGACACAAATGTATGATATGTGTGTGTGTACCTAAGCCTTGTAAGAGAAATATAAGGTCTTAGTATACCTTTGTAGAACCATATTGCATTCTTTCTCTTGAAGACTTAGAACTTGCTTTGACTTGTTGTTTCTTTTTCCTGGAAGCTTGAATCATCATGAATCTAAACAACTAAATCATTACAAGTAAACATCATTTTGATATGGAATTAATGCCAACACAAACTAAAACCTAACACGTCATGCTCAATCTTGACCCGGAGATGTTCATCTATCTACACATGTTCGAACGCCTTTTCATTGGCCACCTTGTATGACTCTGGTGGTCATTTAACGAATGATCGGCATAGTTTGCTAGCCTAGAGGTTCCTTCTGAAGTTGGCTAGGGTCTCTTTTTCTGTAAAGACTCCCATTTGGATCACCTTCTTATGGAATCTCTCCACATAAGATCTGAGTGACTCCCTCCGCTCCTAGATTATATACTGCAGGTGGATCAGATCCTTTGGATGCGGTTTAATTCCCTAGAACTGTGCACATAAATCACTAGACAATTTAGTAAATTAATCAACATTACCTGCAGGTAGCTTTTTAAACCACGTCTTGCACATGGCGGCCCCAGTTACATTTTAGACCTCCATCAATTGGACAAAGCTCTCTAAGTGACTCAGGGGATCCTCAGTGCCATACTATTTATCAGCTGGCATTTTGAATTTTGGGGGAAGTTCCACTTCCCTGATCCTTTTGGAGAATGGGGCATTCATCTCACTCTATGGATCTTTTTGGTTCTCCTGGTGCTTCCCTTTCTTCAACTCTTAGAGTTATTTTCCATTAGGGCTACCTGGTCCCATGGGCGTTTGGTCCTATCATTCTTGGATTCGACCTCGAAATCCCCATTACCTGACTCATCCGATGCTACAAAGGCTCGTCTCAGTTCTCCTCCTAGAGGTTTCTCTTTGGCATTTCTTTTGCTCTCTTCCGTAGCTGATCAAGGTGGCCTTCCAGAGGCTACCGGTTGTGATGGCTTATGAGGTTCCCTAAGTGGGAGGTCAAGAGTTGACCTTACTTTTCGGGGTTAGTAGCTCGATGGTCTATCTAGTGATGGGGGCATAGGCCCTAACATGTCTAGAACTGAAGGGAGGGGCCCTAACCTCTTGTGGACCGGTACCGGTAGAGGTGGTCCCAACCTGTCAAAGGTTGGTACACTGGTACCTGGCCTACTAGTATCACCTTTGACCTCTAATGTTGCGAGCTGAGAGGTGATATCTTCCATGGCTAACCTAAGGCGTACACTCTCCACAAAGGTCGCGGCTTGCTGCTCTCAAATTGCATGGCCTACCACCGAGGTTGCTGTAACCTAGGGCTTGACCTGCGCAGTAGCAGACTAGCTAGAGCATGTTTATGGTGTTTCTACTTCTTTCCTTTCTTTCTTTTCTTTCTTTATACCAGAATTACTCTCATTGATTACGTCAGGTTTTCGTTTGGGCTAAATTTGAATAAATGGTGAATCTGTTGACATATCTGGTCACATTATGACGTTTTAATGGTGAAGAAGTCAACTCTGTAACTTGAAGAGGAAACCATGATTTTACGTATCAAATGTCGAGGTACCTCAGGGTACCGATCTGGTGGAGTGGTGCTTGACCGATCCTTCTGAAGCTTTCCAACTAGCTTCATTCCTACCTAGTTGGTATGTCATGTACCTGGTAACCGGTGGCGAGAAGGCATCGAGGTACTCAGTCGGATATCTTGGTGCTTTCCACAGGTGATGAAATCTTCCATGTGGTAGTATCAAAGTACTAGGGTATCGGGCTGAAGGAGGTGTCTAGATATCAGACTGAAGATATCCCGGTACCTAGGTTACAGGTAGGTGATATCTTGGAATGGTCTCAGACTGGTGTCGAGGTGCTAGGTAGAAGTTACCTCGTTGTTGGTTAGTCCTGATCTTTGGGTGGTACAGAGACTGGTACTTCGAGGTAGGTGGTATGATGTCTGCTCTACCTGATATCAGAAAACATGTCTTACTAGGTACCAGTTGGGTGGAAAATTTCACTACCAAAATTGGCTATTAACAACATCATTCTTTGAAGATGTATTTCCATGTAAATCTAATGATGATGCAAGTTCGTCAAAACGAACATAGTTGTCAGGACAAAGAACAAGAAGTTGAAGGTGAACCTAGGCGTAGCAAAAGAGCTAGGACAAAAAAATATTTTGGTCTAGATTTTCTTTCATATTTGCTATAAGATGAACCTCGAACCTTCAAAGAAACGGTGAGTTCTTTACAAGGACTCTTGTGGAAAAAGACTATCAAGAGTGAAATTGATTCCATCCTTCAAAATCATACTTGGAAATTAGTGAACCTTCCTCCGGGATGTAAATCGCTAGGGTCCAAATGGATTTTCAAGAAGAAAATGAAAGTGGATGGATCAATTGATAAGTATAAAGCTAGACATGTAATTAAAGGTTACAATCAATGAGAAGACCTATATTACTTTGATACGTATTCACATGTGACTAGGATAACCTCCATTAGGATGATACTTGGAATCGTAGCTTGTAAAATCTTAAAATACATCAAATGGATGTGAAAATGGCTTTCTTGAATGGAAAACTAGATAAAGAGATTTACATGGAACAGCCCGAGGGTTTTCCGCTCTGGGGTAAGGAAAGAAAGTCTGTAAGTTGGTGAAGTCCTTATATGGTCTACAACAAGCACTAAAACATTGGTATGAGAAATTTGACAACGTTATGATGTCAAATGGTTTAAAGATTAACGAATGTGACGAATGTGACAAATGTGTTTATGTTAAAGACACGGGAAATGGGTATGTCATTCTGTGTCTTTACATTGATAACATTCTAATTGTTGGTAGTGATGATAAAATGATCAAATCTACCAAGGATATATTGAAATCAAGATTTGATATGAAAGATATGGGACCGGCTGATGTAATGTTGGGAATGAAAATCTTAAGGACATCGAACAGACTCATTCTAAGTCAGTCACACTATTTTGACATGATTATTGAGAAATTCAACAAAAATTATTCTAGAATATCCAGAACACCAATAGATATAAATCTACACCTATCTAAGAATAAAAGTGAGAGCATCACTCAACTAGAATATTCTAGAGTGATACGAAGTCCGATGTACTTAACAAGATGTACAAAACCAAACATAGTTAATGCAATCAGTAAATTAAGTAGATACACGAGTAATCCAGGAATCGATCACTGGAAAGGAACAGTAAGATTACAGAAGTACGTATGATTCACTCGTAATTATGGGATGTATCATACCAGATATCCTGCAGTTTTAGAAGGATACACTGATGCAAACTAGATATCTGATATTAAAGATTCAAAATCTACTAGTGGGTTTATGTTCACACTAGGAGGTACGGCTGAATCTTGGAAATCCTTCAAATAGACATGTATAGCCAGGTCGACCATGGAATCAGAGTTTATTGCTTTAGATAAATGTGGTGAGGAGGCTGATGGTTACGCCAATTCTTAGATGATATTCCAAGATGGCCAAAGCCTGTGCCAACGATTTCATCCACTGTGATAGTCAATCAGCAATAGGAAGAACACAAAGCAACATGTATAATGGGAAGTTTAGACACATACGTCGAAGACATAATACCATTAGACAACTGTTGGAACCCCTTTCACCGGTTAGGTTTAAATTTTTTATACAGATCATAATCTGTATCTGTGACCAGTGAACTTTGGATCGTAATTATTTTTCGGAACTAATACATACGATATGTAAACACAGAAAATTGTAATCGATATAATCAGAAGAACATACCAACGTTTGGAGGCTCCTTCACTTTACGTTATGCTCCTGTCTGAACCAATCTTACCAACGTTTGGAAGCTTCTTCACTTTTCGATATGCTCCTGTCTGAACCACTCGATCTTCCTCGCTATCTCCCGGAACTGGTAACTGCGTGTGGGCGCGTCACGATCTCAGGAACTTGAATGGAGGATGTAGAGAAATACTTGAAGAAACTCTTTCTTCTTAATTTGGTGTATTGATTTTACGAACACATGAATTGCATCTCATGCAAAAAAAAAAAATTGACAGATGTGGTTCCGTTTCTCCAAAAACAATATATATCAAACATATATCATACCTGCTCTTGCTTTCTCACAAATATATATATATATATATATATATATATATATATTTCAACTAACTACTCACGCCACCACCTGCGCTTATATATATATATATATATTAATAAAACTTGTATATCACATACATATATCCTTGTTTGTATCCTATACAAATACTTATATATGTGTACACACCAATTTGCATCCAATGCAATCTTTTGTGTTATAATTGATATATATCTTTTAATTATCCTTTTCAAATATATCTAATATATTAAAAGTGATAATAAGTATTTTAAATTTAAACTTAAATTCAAATACTTAGATAAATGATTTAGTAAAATAAAATAATCATATTATATTATCTTCACCTAAATCCATATATCAACTAACATCCTCCAATTAATAGTTAATTAATAATTCACAATTATCAATATAATTAAATAATCTAATTATTTAATTAATTTAACTATTGATATTCATTAATTAAATAATCTCATTATTCAATTAATTCTCGAATATATACGTGTCACTTTTGTAACACAATTAATTGGACAATCCAATTAATTAACTGTGACCCTTGTTACCTAAATCGATCGGGCTAGCAAGGGGACCTAATGGACCCACAGTATTTTGAGCTCCAATAATCCTCAGAATCATTAATTAAACTCTTTAATTAATATTCCTTGATTATTAACTCCGGTGTTATTCCACTAAAAACCCGAAGCTGCACTCTCTCAACTGCAGACGCTTTTACACAGACCGATACAACTCGGTGTCCATTGATATAGCTATTACACATGGTGTGATCCTCCACAGTAGTTTATAATTAGAACTGGGTCATAATGTCCGTTATACCCCTCTAATTACATATATCCTATAAGTACCGTTGATTCTCTAATGGACAATAAATCCTATTTTCTTACGGAATTAAGAGAACGCTTATATTCTCCAAGCCCCGAATCAACCCTTAAGGGAACTACCGTCTACTTCTCACAAGAAAGAGTGGATTCCACTATTGTGTACAAACCTTCCCAACCACAAGCCAAACCGCAATCCCAACATACGGAGTATATTGATCAGGAAATGCATCTGACCTCATCCATGGTATATCAAAGACCACGATCTAACCTGAAGGAGTCGATAAGACACTCAGGATTAAGATCACCCATATATAGCCATCATTAGTTGATATATATAAATCTCATCGGTAAACGGATCTTGGTGAGAGATTCATATAGATCATGGCCCAGTCATATATGATCACATCATACAAGATGCCTCCATTCTCATATCTTTATATGAATAATTCAGGATAAAATCACCGTACATTACGAAATGGACCGCAACTATAGATTAACCACTAATAAAGTACACAGCTTTATTTCCTATCTATAGACTCTTTAGATTGCACGTCTCTTACTGTATCCATCCGTATATGACACTCATATATACAGTTCGAGATTACATTCGGTAATCTTGGATGTTAAATATATGCACAAGTTTATAAAATAAATAACATAACAAGAATGAATTGAACATTTCTTTTTATTTATTTTATAAATCCATTTACAAATTACATCTTTAGGGCATAAACCCCAACAACAACTTCTCTCAAGTGGAGTTATCTTTATTGACTATGTAAAGTCAAAAGATAACATTGTGGATCCGCTAACCAAAGGGTTAAATATAGAGTTAGTTGAGACATAGAATGAGACTAAAGCCAATGAAATAAAAGTCGATACAATGGAAATCCAATCTAGTTGACTAGAGATCCCAAGATCTAGGTTCAATTGGATGATCAAGTTGTAAGACTTAGTTGGATCACTGTGGGAGGTTACCCTCTAGTCCATTCCTATGATGAAACAGTGATGCCCGTAGGGAAAAGGTTAAACTATATTTTTAATGATTCTTCTGCATTGGAATTCCATGCAATAGAAATCCGAGAAGAGTAATACGGGATACTCTTAATTAAGAAATCACCTATGTGAGAGAGAAGTGGGGCCGCTTCTAAAAGAAGATAGTGAATGGCTATATTCTTCAGCGACTCTCACAGAACTAGGCGCATGTTCGTGGCCAAAACAAACATAACAATGAGAACTAAATTAGGTGTGGAAGATACTTGTGTGAGGTTTGCTATTGTTTACATAAACAGTAAAACAGTTCAAAGGTATCATATCTACTGATCAGCCAGTAAAGTAAGCATACTTTTACAAGAGATTCTATACAGGTTTCGACCGTTCGAACTTACCAAAAGTCATCTCTAGTGTCTCTTACGTCAATTTCATTCAAGTGGGGGATTGTTGAAAAATTTGTGATAAACAAACGTTTTGAGAGCGTTATTTGAGTATGATTGGTTTCATGAAAATAGAAGATCAATGTATATTCGAATTCTCCTTCGTGAGAGCTTTGAAGTGGTATACTCAAACTCACAAATCGATTAATGTGTGAATGAGAAATTAAGTCTCAAAGTGAGCCCATGTGGCAGTGTGATATTAGCTTATCAACATAAGTAGAATAGAGGCTCTCTCACGTGCGCAAGGTAGGGTGCAAATCAAGGACCACTAACGATTCGTGTGTGGGCGCAACCTGCATACATGAATGCCGCACAGGTTGGATAGTGAGAGTACATCAGAATTTTTGCTACTACTTTAAATTTATTTTTTCCTAAATCAGTTTATTGATAAGGAAATAATTAATTATTTTCCCTAAGTCAGACGATTTTAAATGAATGATAAGGAAAAGGTAAATTCCGTTTCGGTTAAGGAAATTAATTGAATTAATGAAATAGTTGATTTCTGTTTGGATTTTGATACCTACTTGATCACTAAGTAATCAGAATCAGTGATTAATTAGGAATATATCTTTTAGAAGATTATTCTTTAATTAAATTTCCTATATCATTTAAAACGTAGTTATCAAGTAATTTCCATATCAATCTCTTTGATTTCGGTTTTACAAGAAACCTTAGTCTACACTTCATAGAACACATTCAAAGATTCTCAAAAATTATAGAGCTTTGTTCTTCTCGTTCTCTTCTTCTGTGCTTGGTAAGTTTGAACTTAATTTGAGTTCACTGAGAGTGGTTTGTGCTTCACATTTCCACTGTCAAATTGTTGTATCCTATGAGACAATCGCTATACACATATGGTGTTATATATGACGAAATTGTCTTAAAGATATCGTGTGAAACACGGGTCTCGATTCCCCTAACCTTTTGTTTCTGTTTGTCACTTTCTACAGATTCGAACCAGATTGTTTTTGATCTACAAACAACACTCTCCTCCATGAAAAATGAAATTACAAGCCAAATTCCCAAATCCAACACAAGCTCCCATCACACAAATCAACACATTTTCAATTTCTCGCATATCATCTTAATTACTATATATATATATATATATATATATATATCAGTTTTGTATCGATCCAAAGGTATTGGAATATTTCATCAAAAATTTTCCAAACATGGGCTCCCAACTCCCAACTCACAATAGGTAGTGATATAGATTTTCTACAATAATAAGAGTGTAATTATAGATCACCGCTCAATGTGGTTTAGTGATAAAATATCTTTATTCAAAACTGTCAATGTTTCAAATTTGAATCGTCGTAACACATGTGGTATGCCAAAAAAAAACGAACCCTAATTATAGATATATAAGATCTATAAGGCTCTTTTTGGTGCACGAGATTGGATTGAACTATTTCATGGGATTGGATTGGATTGAGATGAGACTGTGATTGGATGGGATTAAATTGGACTGGACTGGACTAAACTGGACTAAATTAATACTTTACTGTGTTTGGAGAAACATGGGACTGGACTAAATTAATATTATGCTGTGTTTGAAAAAACATGGGACTGGACTGGACTGAATTAATACTATATTTTGTTTAGTGAAAAATGGGATTGGATTAAATATAATAATATTTTTAATTTGATAACATTTTAAACTTGAATAAAAAAAATATTGAAATATGCATTACTTGTTAGACTTTGAGAAATATCAATCTCACTTTTGTGAATTTATCAATAAAGGACTTAACACGGATAGCCTAGAGGAGATGTACAAGAAGGTACATGCTGTCATTCTACTGTAAAGAAGTCAGAGAGCAGCCTCCTAAGGAGTACGAGAGATAAAGTGTAACTATGAATTGCTGTTTTTTTTTTTAATGTTTGGTAATTATAAATTGTATATTATATATACTGTGTATGGTTACAATCTTTCAAACATACAAGTATTAAAATATTACTATATATTAAAAAAGTGTTCAATACAATATGTAGCAAATATAAATGGGGATCACATATTGGTGAGATGTATTAAATGAGTGGGGACCACATGTTTATTAGTCCTGGGATAAGTAAAGATGGGGTGGGAGGTGAGTTTATTTAATCCCATAAAGATGAGACTAATTTTATTTTTAGGATTACTAATCACATGTCCAAAACAACACCAAATACTGGATTGTGATTAAAATTGTCCAATCCCAGTCCAATCCTGTGTGCCAAACAGGGCCTAAGGGTGTCAATAACAAGGGTCTTATTCGTTTACAAGTTACAAGATGTTTTTGGTGCCAAAATTGTAGATGATTAAAAGCCCCAACAAGCACTACTAAACAGATTTCGGCCTGTTAAGGCCCAAAACTATAAATTACACAAAATCAAAAACTGGGTTACGTTACAGGCGCTAAAAAATCTGAAAAATGGAGAGCTCGGATTCTTTCACAGAGACCGTCATCGAAACCCTAACAAACAGAGGCTGGTGTTTTGGCGATATCCAGCAAGTTAAAGCCATTATCTTCATACACTGTGCTTTGGCCGATGACAGGGACGCCTCTAAAGTGGCGGATTCGATTGAACCGGAGCTACTTAATATGGACCTTAGATCCATTGGAGGCAACTCCTTACCTGATCCGAATCGCAAGCCCTCACATATTCAGGGCCCCAAAGTTCTTCAGGTAATCTCTCTTGCTTCGTTGAATTTCACTTGGCTTCTTTTTGGTTGCTGTGAAATAGAAAAAAAGTGGAGTTTTTTCTTTTCTTTTTTTTTTCTTTGCGAATTATTTATATTTTTATAATGCAATATTTGATGTTGGAAATGAAAATAAAATAAAAATTAATTCTGAAAAAAAGTACTGTGATGAACTTAGCTGGGAATCAGTCTTATATATATATAGATATATGTGTGTGTGTGTGTGTGTGTGTGTGTGTGTGTGTGTGTGTGATGAACTTAGCTGGGAATCAGTCTTATATATATATATAGATATATGTGTGTGTGTGTGTGTGTGTGTGTGTGTGTGTGTGTGTGTGATTTAGTACGGAAACCAACTACAATTTCAGGCTATATTATTTCCTTGTTCTGTTATGTATTTTATTTTATTTTTCTTTGTTAAGTATGATTACTATTTTAATTTTGTTTTTCTCTGTCGAGTAATATTATTAGTTGTTTTCTAGATAGAGGATTAGGATTAGGATTCTGTTAATACTTTTTTGACATTCACTGTTAAATCAATTAGTTAATTAATTTCAATAATATTTAGTTATTCTGATCAAAATAATTTTAGTTCCTTTACCTACATATGGTGGAGAAAGTGATAAGTGTTCATAATGAAATCAAGAAGTTTGAAGAAACTACAAACAAGTATAAGAAAAATACAAACAAACATTGGAGGATGAAGACCTTTGCTGTAGGAGACAAAGTTATGGTTCATTTGTGCAAAAAGAGGTTTTTAGTTGGGGAAATATAACAAGTTAAAGCAAAAGAAGATTGGCCTGTTTTAAATACTACGTAAGACCAATGACAATGCCAATGTTCGCGATATCTTTGAGTATCATGAACCAGAGCAACATGCCAATCCTTAGTGCCCAAGGACGGGTTCTTTCAAGAGGGAGGACCTGATGTACGACAACCACAAGAAGGATTCCAAGCTAGTTTAAGAGGAGTTATTTTTATTGTTCACTTAGAATTTATCACTCCTCTTTTTTTCTTTGTTAAGTAGGATTACTAGTTCTTTTCTTAGAAGGATTACGATTAGAATAATATAAATACCCCTTTGCTATTCATTGTTTAATCAATCAGTTATCAATAATATTAAGTAATTTAGTTCAAAGTAATTTTCTTGATTATTTTAGTATTCATTTGTTATCTAACCTGTCGTCAGTTAGAACAAAATTTAGTCACTCATTCTTCATGTCAAGCATCCACTGAGATTGCCTCAGAGTTCGACAAAATGAAGTATCCTGCTTTCGTTACCCTGCTACGTCAGTATGCTATTGTATATTTTCTTCGTTTCTCACTAATTAAATGAAATGTTGGTGTATATTTGAAAATAAGAAAACTTATAATTTTGTATTTTGTTATGCATGATTGGTTTGTTTTGAATTAATGTTGGATGCTTTTAATCCGTATTAATCAGATAGCTTCAGCGAGAGACATATCTAGAAGCAGCATTGAGGATTATTCTGGAAATTCAAGTAGTGACCGTTTACTAAGGTTAACTCTTACAGATGGGCACACTGAGATAACTGCAATCGAGTACTCTCATGTACCGTCACTTCCTAATGATGTAGTTCCCGGTACTAAGGTACTTCATTTACGTCCAGCTTGCTACATTTATTGCTATAATTGCGAAGTTCTTTGTACTTGTCCTTAATCATCCAAGTTGTTGCAATCCTATAAATCTTTTTCTTGGTTTGCAGATTGTGTTTATGATTGCTGCTTTGACATTTAATTTATGGAATATGTTCATAAGCAGCTCTAAAGTTACCACCAAATTTCTTTTGTTTTATATCCTGTATTATTATTAATTTTTAGTTATATTGCTGAATCCTGGTTGGCAGGTTCGTTTGGAAAATAAAGTGGTGTTACATGGCTGCATTATATGTTTGAAACCCAAAGTGATTACTGTATTAGGAGGTGTTGTTCAATCACTTCATGAAGAATGGCAGATGAATAAAAAGTATTCGGCGTTCTCTCGAACATCTTTAAGGCTATCACAGGAAAGTGACAATGGTGGTCCTCCTCCATTTGAGAAGTTGCAAATCGGGGCACCTTCACAACATTTTGCTCAGCGAGGCAGATTTAATCGTGGTATCATGATTTCCTTTATATTATATGATTTAATGTTTTGCTGTCTTTGTGCTTCATTATTACTATTGGCTATGCCATATCATTTTATTTACTTCTTCTATGATATCATTCCTGATACTCTGAAGGGTTATTTTAAAAGCTTGATTACCTAGTATGTAGTGCAAGAAAAACAAAGGTGTAATATTAAGGGATGGCCTAAAATTTGTTGTTAGATACATGGACCTAATTAACATTTCCCCTACTCAATTCTTTTGTGTCAATGATGACAATCAGTTTAATATTTTTGTTATTGGTATTTTAATTGCCAATTACATGGCACGTGCATTGAACAGAACATGATGATTTGCAGACTTCAATGAATCTACCTCAAGGAACAAAGAGCCTGTTGCTGTGGAAACCGTCAGAAATTCTGAAGTTAGTTTGAACAATGGACGGCAGATTACTGATCTGAAACCAAATAGCCTGAATAATAATATAAAAACAACTCCTGAAAAATTGGAAGAAAAGCCAAGTAGCTCTGAAATAAGACCAAAAGAAGGTGCAAGTTCTTTATCATTTAATTGCTACTTTTTTCACTTTTGGTGTTATGTTGCTTACAGTGTTCATATCATTTAACTTGAATGCTTTAGCACTGAGGAAATGATCTGTTCAATAATTGGGGGTGTGTTTTGTGGCGAGGATGTCAAAAACCATTATAGAGCATATTTATATATTGTAAAGTATGTTATTTAGAAACAGGATAGGTATTGTTATTTGTATGAAAGGGCAGAAGGCCAGATTTCTGCATCTGTCAGTATTCGTTAGGGTATAAGTAGAGCATAGACATGCATCTTCAACTTTAGACAGACAAAATGGTGTTTGTTTTACAAGTGTCTTTGGTCTTAAGTTTGTGTTGCTATACTAATGTAAATATTTGCACTCATGGCAGTCGCCGAGTCTTTCCCTGTGCAAAATCAAGCGGCTTCTCAAAAACTCCTCTGGAAAATGAATAACCCTAATCGAGATCATCAACATTCTAGAGGTCGAAATAGTAGGGGAAAGGGAAGAGAAGAAGAACCTGCAGTTTTCACCCTAGATGAGTGGGAAAAGAGAAAAGCTGGGGCAAAGGCTTCAATGAAAACTGAACATCCAGATATTAGTCATGATGAGGATCTTGCATGGCAGCTTCAAAACCAACTTGATTTGGAAGATTCTCATGTTACTATCATTCCATCTTTGACTGTTGTTTTTCTTACGCTTTCAGCTTGCAATGTTTGATTTCCATGTTTTTCTACTTGTTCAGGTGCAAAGGGGAATGCCCGACTCGCAGGCAGATAATATTAAACTGAACATGTTTAATTATGAAAGAGATGATAATTGGTCCAGTGGGACGGAACATGGAGGAAGGGGCAGGGGAAGAGGAAGTGGAAGGGGGAGGGGGAGGGGAAGGGGAAGGGGAAAAGGGAGGGGTAGATGGTAGCGGGATGTCCCTTTTTTGGCTATTTGCTATAGCATTAAATATCTAAATATTTTCCTCATCTGGTAATCTCTTATTCTTCCTCAAATATCTTATACTTGTATTGCATTAGCTGCAATTACAAATGCAGAATCAAAGACTTCCTTTCAAGAGTTGTATATTGTCAAATCTGGAAGTCACTTGCTGGAGATCCTATCGGGAGCTGATACCCTTGTATCAATAGTGCGAATAGTTGGAAAGGCCATAATGCTTCCTTTTTACAGCTAGACAGAAAATTTTTGTTATGAATTTTGTGTTTTCTTTTTTGATGTCGTATTGTTGATGAGTTGTGTGTGCGTGTGTTTTTAAGAACAATTTATCTATCAACTTATCTGTTTTAAGGCAAAGTTATGCTTGTGCAAATCTGTATTAATGCACGACTGCATTTTACACCGCCAAGAACATCTTTTTAGGAGAAAAACTTGTAGGGGAATTGTATCACCACGTCATATCATGGGAGTTTTGAAATTTTAAAAGGGGTATTATCAATTTAGTCCCAAAGTTTTGGAAAAACATTAATTTGTTAAACGTGTTTACTTTTTTACAACCCGTGGTCCTTTACTTCTTATAAATGCATCAAATAGGTCATTCTGTTAGTTGACTGTTAGTCCAATTTAACGATTTGAGTGGTATTTTAGTCTTTAAACTTTGAAATAAAAAACAATTGTCATGCGTAAAAAATATATATTAACAAATATATATATATATATATAACTAGAAATAGAAAAAAAATTAATAAAATATAGAAATTTGAGAAAAAAAATGTTAGATCATCGCTTCAGATCAGCTCCACCGCCGTCCAAAATTGCAGCCTCCCTCTGCCGTCCATCTCCGTCGTTGCCTCTCTCAGTCGCCTTCACCCGCTGCCTAAACTATCATCAAAAATCAAACAGCGCCAAAAATCAAACAACACCAAAATCAAACATCACCACAAATATCGAAACCCCCAAACCTCCTGCTGCATGCCACCGTTGCCGCATATGCCAGCGCCGTTGCCAAACACATCCCCAAATTTTCAAATCTCAAACTAAAAATAAAAATAAAAAACTTAAACACACCATCGTTAAGCATATCAGAACCTCGCCATTCTAGCAAATCTCACTGATCCGCCGCGATTCAAGCCTCGTCGCCTCCATCGTTATGTTCTCCATCACTTTATCTACCTTATCAGGTTGTCATTGCTGCTGATCTACCTAATCTGTTCAGCTTGGTTTGAAAGCTTTGATTCGGTTAATGATGGGTGGTAGTTGAAGCTTATGTTTGATTTGGATCTAGATCCAGATCCAGATCCATATCAATATATTTCCATCAAATTCCACACACACACACACACACACAAAAACATCTTTTTCATGGATCCAGATCCAAAAATACATTTTCGTCAAACACCACTTCATGGATCCATACAGGAAAAAAAAAAGTAGCAAAATTGCTCCATTAATGATGGACCAACTCCATCATATGGGACAGATCCGACTATGTCTTGGAGCAACGATGAAATCGAAATGTCTCTAGTTTCTC
Source organism: Dipteronia dyeriana (assembly GCA_032871835.1). NCBI lineage: Eukaryota > Viridiplantae > Streptophyta > Magnoliopsida > Sapindales > Sapindaceae > Dipteronia > Dipteronia dyeriana. Next base: position 57,097,410 of record CM065300.1, on the reverse strand, counting down.
CACTCAATAAGAAGATTTGGAAGCGTGAATGCAACCTTCGAACCGACACCTCGAAGTAAACCCTTTGGAACAGGCTTTGAGCCTGAGTTGGAGCCCTATGGAGCCTCTATCAGATGGTTCTTGAACGTAAAAAGATCAAGATCTCTTCAACAGTTCCAGATTTATAGTTTTAAGTTGTTAAATAAATTAATAATATAAAAGTTAATATTTTCAAGTTGTTAAATAAAGTCATTCTCAATTTCACCAGAAACACAAGGTGAAGGTTTAGTTTTTTTTTTTTTCAAATTGATGAAGAAATCTGGGTTTGGTTTGGGTTGAAGGTGAACTTTTCTGATAAAGAAATCTGAGTTTTTTTTTTTAATTTTCTGATAAAATGTTTCATTTTTGTTTTTAATTTTTTTAATAATTAGTTTTTATTTAATAATTAATTATAAAGGTTAAAATGGTCAATTTGTATTTTCTATTAGGGTTAACCGTTAAAATTAGAGTTAGAGGAACCAAATTTATATATTTATGAAAAGTGAGGGAAAACTTTACTAACATAGCAAACAGGTTTAAATGATGGATCTTTCGGCATAACATATGATATTAATCCATTTTAAAATCTATTTTCTCATTTCCTAAACAGATTGTGCAACATGGCACTATGACATTGGAGGGTCTCACTGTTGATGTGGTGACTGGTGAGACGATCCTACACTAGTTTTTCTCTTCAAGTAGGGATGCCATACAGGTCTTTTGAATTTAAATAGTTTGAATATTGTCTAATTTTTTACAACTTTGGTTAATTGATGATGGTCCAGCGGAGAGGAGGCTGGATTGTAGTCTGTTTGCCATTGGCTATGCTTAGGTTCAGGTCATTGTCTGTATAACTATGGCGGCGTTTGTCTTAAATCTGAATGGTATTTTCATAATTCATTTGATAACAAATTTAATTTAAATGCTAAATCAAATTCAGATTTATTTAGTGTGAAACAAACACCCCCACGAGCCAATACTTGTAATTAGTTATAGGGTTTAAAAATTAAATAGCACTTTTTAGAAGTGATATTTCAATATTATCACTACTTTAATAACTTATATTTAAAAGTCATCTATTATGGTGAAAGACACTTTTTAAAGGTGACATTTTAATATTGTCACTGCTTTAATAACTTATATTTAAAAATCATTTATTATGGTGAACGGACAAAAATGTCTCAAATAGTTGTTCCATCAGATTTCTTTCATTCTTTTTTTTTTTACAGTAAAAGTTGTGAAATAGAGAGAGAAAGTTCCGTTGAAACTCAGACGCTACGCAAACGCATTTGAAAAATATGCTCGATTATTTGAAAAATATATTCTCGATTTAACTAAACCAAATTTTTAAAAAACATATTTTCGATCTTTTGAAAAATATGTTCGATTCTTTAAAAAAAAAAAATCTTCGATTCTTTCTAATATATGCTCGATTTTGCTAAATATATTCAATTTAACTAAACCTAAATTTCTAAAAAAAAATCTCGATCCTTTGAAAAATATTCTCGATCATTTGAAAACAATTCTCAATCCTTTGAAAAATATTATCGATATTTTGAAAAAAAATCTCGATCCTTTAAAAAAAATCTCGATCCTTTGAAAAATATTCTCGATCCTTTGAAAAACATTCTCGGTTCTTTGAAAAAAATTCTCAATCCTTTGAAAAAAAATCTCGATCATTTGAAAAAAAATCTCGATCATTTGAAAAAAAATCTTGATCCCTTGAAAAAAATCTTGATCCTTTGAAAAATATTCTCGATCCTTTGAAAAAAATTATGGATCCTTTTAAAAAAAATCTTGATCCTTTGAAAAAAAATTCTCAATCCTTTGAAAAAATATTATCGATATTTTGAAAAAAATTCTCGATCCTTAAAAAATTATTATCGATCCTTTGAAAAAAAATTCTCGATCATTTGACAAATGCTCGATTCTTTCAATTCTTTCAAAATATATGCTTGATCATATTAAAAAAAAGGTTTGATTTGGCTACAAATATGCTTGATTTAACTAAACCTTATTTTCAAAAATAAAATGCTCGATCCTTTGAAAATAAAATATTCATACATGTTCATACAAAGACTAGACAACAAATCAAAACGAATTGATACATTGTTAAACCACACAGAAATATATGAAAATATATAAACGAAGATCACAAATATATGTTATCTTCTTGTGCAAAATCTGGAGAGATACAAGTTTTTTTGGAGAGAAAGAGAGGAGTTATCGCTTTCAAAGTGTTGATGGTAGCACAATGAAAATAAAAAATAGATTATTTAAGGGCAATTTGGGTAGTTCACCATAATAGGTGTATTTTAAACTTAAGTTATTAAAGCGGTGACATCATTGCAACATATATAAAAAAAAGGTGACATATTTCACCATTTCCACTTAATTATATTGTTAACATAATATCTTCGCAAAATATATTGGTACGCGAGCAAAGAACATAGCACGTTTTGACGGTGCACTTGATAAGAATGACATTAGCTTTTACTTACAAGTGTTCGTTTGGTTGAGCTTTCTACTGACTTAAAAAGTTTACGAACGTCTATTTGGATTTTTTAGAATTGTTTGGTTGGGCTTATAAGAATGTCTATTTTTAATTGAGTAGAGACTAGTAGAGTTTAAACATCTACTAGACAAAAGCTCATGGGGAGGTACTTCTCCAAATAGATAATTTTTTTTTTAAAAAAAAATCTACTAACCAAACAATTATATATATATATATTTAAAAAAAAAACTCAATTTCTAATAGATCTACTACAAGTAGATCTTTTACCGATAGAGGTTTTTAAAAGCCCAACCAAACAAACTCTAAATACAAGTGTTTACAAGTTAAATAAAGGAAAGGAAAAGAAAGTGTTTTTAATGATTGTTGTTTGGATGATTATAAATATAAAAGAAAGGAAAGGAAATTAAATCAATCATATTTGGTGGGAAGAAATAAATAAATTTATTTTATTTTATTTACGAAAATATCATTATATCCATATATTAATAGGGTTAGTTTTGGGATATTAAAAAATCATTAATCATGGATTCCTTTTCTTCTCAAATTTGGGTGGAAACCAAATTGAGTGAAACAAGAAGAAATTAGGCACCGTCCTGCAGCTGTTTTTCAGTTCGTTTTTGTTTTTATTTTTAAAAAACGCATTTGTTAACCGTTTTTTATTTTAATTTCAAAAAAAAAAACGAAAAACAAAACCAGTGTTAAAAGTGAAAGATTTGAAAAACACAAAATACTTTTTTTCGTTTTTCGTTTTTCGTTTTTGTTTTTCATTTTGTTTTTCACTTTTTTATATTAAAAAAAATCTTAAACTATTAATTGTACTGTTATGCGTTTGATATGACTAGGAAAAGACGGAACAAGATTTTTAAATTACCAAAGTGCCCCCCTTATATATATATTATAAATATAATATATTTTATGTATATTATAATATTTTATTATAGAATATTAATATGTATTATATATAAATATAATAATAATATATATAAATTAATACTATATATATTATGATATATATATATATATAGTATCAAATATTATATATTTACATAGGATATAATGTCATATATTATGTATTATTATATATAAAAATAATATTTCATATATAAAAAATATAATAATTTTTAATATATAAAATAATATATATATTATTATAATATAAATTATAATATATGTAATAATATTTAATATGTATATATATATTATACATATATATATATATATATATTATAATTATTTATTTATAATTTAAGAGTTTAGTTTTGATTAATTCATTTTTTATATGTTTTTTTGAATTAAATTTTGATGTGTTACTTTTGTTTGATTTAAAAATTATAATACAAAAATTATATTAGTTAATTATTTAATCAATTTGTTTATAGTTGTAATAATATTAAACAAAATACTAAAATTGATATTTCAATTTTTGATAGTTTTCGGTTAACCTAACAGACGCGTTTTTTCCGTTTTCATTTTCAAAATACAGCTTTCAGTATTTGCTACCAGACGCATTTTCAGAAATCGAAAATCAAACCAAAAATACAGTTTTCATTTTCAGTTTTATTTTCGAAAAACAGCAACTAAAAAACGCTTACAGGAATTCTCTCTATTTCCTTCCATTTCATTTCCTTCCATTTCATTTCTTTTCTCTCTCATTTAACAATCTAAATAAGATATTAAAAATCCATTCAAATCCTTTCTTTTCTTTTCTCTCCTATTCCATCAAACCAATTATAGGGTAAAGTTTTATGCATTTCCTTTCTACAAATGAAATTATTGTTTGTATTCACCATTCAACAATAATTGATGTTAACGGACATGGTAGATGATTGGTCACATTGCAACCTGACTGTCGAGCACGTGCGATGCAATGGTGTTCAAAATGGGTATACTGTTATTCAATACGAGCCTCCTTGCCTGGTCTTGAAAAGGTAAAAAAAAAAGTACAAACAGTCAAATTTTACACATAAAAATATTAACAGTGGGGACCAATATTAAAACTATGGATGAAAATGAAAATGAAAATGAAAATAAAAATAAAAATAGAACGATTTATAAAAATAGTCAAATTAAAAAATATATTATTATTTTTAATAAAAAAAATTAAGTTATTTTTTTTAATAAGATATAAGTTATAAAGTCTAAAATATTCTTTTTTATTTAAAAAATCAATTTTATTTATAAAAAAATGGATTACTATTTTTACCGTTTTAGACAAAAAAAATTCATGATTTGGTGTAAACAAGTGCGTTTTAAAAAGCCCCAATTTTTTTAGTTGCAGGATACATGCCCTAAAACTTCATATCTTCATCGTAAAAATTAGATTTTTTCAATAGGGCAGCGATGACTTCCTTTTCTCCGGCAATAGGAGACCTTAACATCTCCAGAGACTAGCGATTCTCTTCTTCCTGTTGTTGTATATAAATTCTATCAGATATACACGTCATTAACAAAGAGGATAAATTTGTCAGGTGGACGTCCGAATAGGCATCCTGCAAGGTATCACCAAAGAAGAGAAGCTCGAATAAACAAGTATTGAACAAGACCTGCTCGGGGTTAACAGGCGCCATTTACTACTCGGGGTCAGTTAAACATACTCGGGGCTAATTGATGGCATTGTCTACTCGGGATCAGATGATGTCACTCGAGACCAACTGATATCGTTTTCTACTCGGGACAAACGTGAAGAAAACTGAATAAAGAGCTCAGCTCGTAGCTCACACGAATCAAATTATTAAAATACACGAAGATATCCATATCAAAGAGGAATTCCAAGAAGAACAGAATTATCAAGCAGAAAGGGTTCCTAATCAGGCAACCATTTTATTTCTTCAAAAAGACTATAATCTCATAAGGAAATAAGTCCTAATTGGATTACATTACTAGAGTTCCATTTGATCTCAATACAAGTCTCCGAAACAGGAAAGAAGACAAACTACTTCGAGCAAGCAAACAATCGTAATTAAATACAAAGATCTTTTATTACTTATATAAAGAAGATTAGGGTTCTATAAATATATAAATAGACCCATAATTTCATCACACAAAGATACACAACAATCATAGAAAAATACAAAGAGAAGTAAGAGAGATCAAGAATTGTATTTATATTATTTCATAGTGGATTTTGGTTTGGTTGGTCATTCAACTACCCGTGGACGTTTCTCCTGTCATCGAAGTTCTACCATGTAAAAAACTTACGTCTGATTACTTTCTCCTTCTCTTTCTCTTTGAAATCACAGCTAAAATTCAATCCTTGTTGGCTTTTCTCATACATCTAGAAATCGACGTCAACAATTGGCGCTAGAAAGAGGGGCGTTGAACCTTCGATATAATTAAAGGTAATGGCAGGGAGCAGAAGCAGTTCTAGGGATGTCCAAAAATCTCCAGATAACTTCCATGTTGGCAGTAGCTCGCGAGATCTCGCTGCAACCACAGAAAACCAACCTACATTCTTGGTGGGGATCCAACAAGTTCCTCCGACCAGCAGAGACCTGGCACAACGTTTTCGAGAGGCGTTGCAACAATTGGTGGCAGATGCAGCAAATGAAGAAGTTGATCTACTGGCTGCAGAAGAAGCACAAACTCCTAACCTCCCACCTGCGAGGCTTTGTTCGGTTGTAGTAGGGCCATAACTAAATGCACCGGAAGCCGGAAGGAACTCTACTCCAATCAATCAGGCTGGACGTGAAACACCTGAAGAGGAACGACCACGCCAGAAGCATAACCAGGATCAGACAGTCTGTGCTAGACACCGCAAACATGACCGACACAGGGATCAGTCTTCATCAGAAGATAGCGATCGGCACCATCGCAAGCGTCATCATGGAATCATACGTGAAATCCGACATCAAAGTGAAGAGCCAGAAAGAGGAATGACGATCACCCAAAGGTTCAACCATTAGGGAAGTCTGGTAGGAGACAGAGATGTCGTAATCCAGAGCCTAACTCGAGAAGTCGAGAACAATAGGTGTCAAATATAAGCACTGGTCAGACGTTATGGGTACAACGATTTATCTGACGAGGATTCTGACAGCCCATTCACTAGGGACATCCTGCGGACTCCATTCCTAGAAAGATTCAAGATGCCACACGTGGAACAGTTCAAAAAAGGATACAGACCCAAAAGAACATGTCAGACGCTATAAAAGTGCTATGGCCCAGTATGCCCATAGCAATCCCTTACTATGCCTCAACTTTCCACAAACTCTAGGAGACATGGATTCAAGATGGTTCGGGAGACTGCCTAGCAAGCATCGGAAGTTTCAGTAACTGAGCAGGAGTTTCTCAAGGCAATTTCTTAGCAATGTTCACAGGAAAAAATCAGTGGCTCACCTTTCTCAAATAAAACAAGGAAAGATGAGTCGCTGAAGAAATACCTAGGAAGGTTCAGCCAAGTAGTATCAGAAATCGGCAGTGCAAATGATGAAGCAATAATTGTTGCATTCATCAATAACCTAATGAACGGTTGTCTTTTGACTTGAGAAGAGCTCCCGTCTGACCAGATATACAGATATGATAGACATGGTAGGAGGATATGCACTAGCCGATGAAGAAGAATTAGCCACGGGAGGATGCTACATTCATGGAGGAAAACCCAAAAAAGACGCTGAGTCCATTGTACAGAACCAAAAGGGAAAACATAAAGGAAACAATAAAGAAAAAAATAAGGACGGGGGAAACGGGCGCAATGCCGTACAGACCACAGAGAAATACTGAGGTAGATACACCAACTACACCCCTTTTCAGAAAAAACAGAGGAAATCCTGGTCATTCTGGAAGCAAAAAATATGGTACAAGAGCCACAACGACAGTCTCAGTTTGCCCGGCGAGATACGACCATATACTGCAGATTCCATAAAGAAACCGGTCATGAGACATCCAAGTGTTACCAGCTCAGAGATTACATAGAAACCCTTATTCGGGAAGGACATCTACAAGATATAATCTTGAAAATGGATGAGAAATCAGAAACAAAGAAAGAGATAAGGGTCGATCACAGCTCTGGTCGAAATCAAAGGGCCAGTCAAGTAATACATACAATCTTTGGAGGACCATCCGCTGGGAGAAGTAACCGAGAGTGAACACAGGAAATCAGAGAAGCAGTAGAAGCAAGACATAGCTTTGACGTGAACTCAGTGGAGCCAGACCCGAAAAGGGTAAAGGAAGGATGAGACCCAATAATATTCACAAAAGCAGACTCACATGGCGTCGATGTTCGGCCAAATGACCCTATGGTCATAAGTGCCCGGATTGGTCACCGGGAAGTTAGGAGAATCTTGATAGATAATGGAAGTTCAGCAGACATTCTCAATGTAGCTGTCTATGATCAACTCAGGTTGGACCGAAAGGATCTACAACCTTTCCATACCCCACTCAGAGGATTTGAAGGAATTGATGTCAGGTCACTCGGGATGGTAAAACTACCTGTGATGATCGGAGTGGCACCTTGTCAGAGAACTGTATTGCTCGACTTCGTGGTAGTAGACTTAGACCATTGGCCGTATATTACGTTGTTGGGTCGGCCATTCTTAAATAAAACTAAGGCCGTAACAACCACTTATGCCTTAATGACCAAGTTCCCGACCGAACAGGGGTCGGGGTAGTCAAGAGATCCCAAGAGATGGCCCGAAGAGCTAACCTGTCAGTATACAAAGACAAGAATGATGAACAACTTTGCACTATAACACAGCCAAGTCAGAACAAAGAGCCACTGTCATTCGAATTCGATCCAAGGGAAGAGCCGAATGAATCCAAAATTGAACCGGTCGAAGAAATTATCTTAAAAGAATATGAACCAGATAAGATGATCAAGATCGGGGCCAACTTGGAAGGAAAAGTCAAACAAAGCCTCACTGATCTACTCAAAGAATACAGGGATGTGTTCGCTTGGAGTCATGAAGACATGGTCGGGATAGATGCCCGAATAATATTTCATCATCTCACAGTAGACCCGAATGTAAAACCAGTGATACAAAAGAGAAGATCATTCAATCTCGAGAGAAGTCAGGCAATCAAACAGGAAGTAGAGAAGCTACTCGTTGTAGGGTCGATTAGAGAGGTCAACTACCCTTAATGGGTAGCTAATGTATTCCTCGTCCAAAAGAAGAATGGACAATGGAGAATGTGCGTAGATTTCACAAATCTGAACAAGGCATGCCCAAAAGACAGTTTTCCACTTCCGAGGATAGATCAGTTGGTGGACGCTACATTAGGCCATGAGTTGCTCAGTTTCATGGACGCCTACTCGGGATATAACCAAATCCAGATGAACAAGGCTGACGAAGAAAAAAGAAAAAACAGCATTCACAACTGATCAGGGTTTGTACTGTTACACAGTAATGCCCTTCGGGTTAAAAAATGTAGGGGCAACATATCAAAGGCTGGTCAACAGAATATTCACACGGTAAATAGGAAGGAACATGGAAGTATATATTGATGACATGCTGGCCAAGAGCATCACGGCAGACAAGCATACTTCAGACCTACGAGAAACATTTGATGTTTTGAGGAGATACCAAATGAAGCTAAATCTGAACAAGTGTTTATTCGGAGTTCCTTTAGGAAGATTCTTAGGTTTTCAAGTTCGCCAAAGAGGAATCAAAGTCAACCATGAGAAGATCCACGCCCTGCAGAAAATGACTTCACCAAGGACACTAAAAGAAGTACAATGCCTAACAGGATGCTTAGCTTCCTTAGGTAGATTCATCTCAAAGGCCACGGACAGATGCGCACTCTTTTTCAAAGTAATTAAAAATGGAAAAAGACTTGAATGGAACGAAGAGTGCGAGTAGGCTTTTTTAAAAATCAAGGAATACCTAGGGCAGGCTCCCATCCTTTCAAAACCACAGATGAGAGAGACACTCCATTTGTACTTATCAATTACAGAACTAGCAGCAAGCTCAGTCCTAGTTAGAATAGAAGATGGGGTACAGAAGCCAGTGTATTACACCAGCAAGGCACTTCTACCAGCCGAGACTAGGTATTCACAGGTAGAGAAAATGGCACTAGCATTGGTTTCAGCAGCAAGGAAGCTAAGGCCATATTTTTAGGCTCATACAATCCAGGTTCTCACCGACTGTCCATTAAAGCAAATTCTATAAAAGCCAGAGATTTTGGGAAGACTGACCAAATGGGCTATCGAGCTAAGTGAATTCGATATCCACTACGTCCCCAGGACATCCCTCAAATGACAAGCAGTGGCAGATTTTATAGCAGAGTTCACAGAGCCAAACCTGGAAGCAAAAAGGATGTTGGGAAAAAATTCCCATGGAAATTGTATGTTGATGGCTCTTCAAACACTCACGGCAGCGGGGCAGGGATCGTAGTATGCACTCCAAAAAGAGATGATGTCGAATGTGCCATGAGGTTTGATTTCAAAGCAACCAACAATCAAGCAGAGTACGAGGCCCTACTAGCTGGACTCAGTCTGCATAGCTCTCGGGGTAGATGAAGTCGAGATATTCAGCGATTCACAAGTTGTTGTCAACCAAGTTCTGGACGAGTACCAAGCCAAGGATGAAGGCATGATAGCCTACCATGACATTGCAAAACATCTCCTCCAGAAATTCAAAGAATATAAGATTGTCCAGATCCCCAGGGAGGAGAATGAAAAGGCAGACGCACTGTTTAAACTAGAGCCAGCAACCACAATCAGACCAAAGACTATTCCTGTTGCGCATCTCCTCAAACTGAGCACAGCTGAACCTAGAAACTTAGAAATTTTAGAAATCTGAACACCGCCAGATGGTTGGATGACTCAGCTAAAAAGGTTCCTGGAAGAAGGCGTGCTCCCGGAAGATCCCTTACAAGCAAAACATATCAGGTATAGATCAGTAAGGTACACATTGGTTGGAGGAGAACTATACAGAATGGGGTATTCTCGAACACTCCAAAGAGTTGTGTCAAAGGAGGATACATATCGGATATTACAGGAAATCCATGGAGTTTACGGAAACCACACTGGGGCTAAAAGTTTAGCACACAAGGTACTCAGGCAAGGTTATTATTGTCCTACTCTATTCTCATATGCACATCGATGTTCGGAGAGTTGCAATACTTGCCAAAGGATTGCTAATGGTATCCGACAACCCTCTGAACAGCTCAAAAACCTCACATCCCCATGGCGTTTTGCCATGTGGATGTTGGATTTAATCGGCCCAATACCAGCCGGGACAGGGGGTAGAGCGAAGTATGCCATAGTAGCCGTTGACTATTTCACGAAGTGGGCAGAAACTGAAGCATTGGTGTATATCACAGAAGCAAACACCACAATTTTTGTGAAAAAGAATATACTTTATAGGTTTGGAGTCCCAAAAACTATAATCACTGACAACAACACCCAGTTCGATAACCTGAAATTTAGACAGCTGTGCAAAGAGTACCAGATTGCCAATTACTACGCCACACCTGCCCACCCTCAAACAAATGGGCAGGTCGAAGCAGTGAACAAAATCATCAAGCACACAATCAAAGCAAAGCTATATGCCAAGAAAGAAAGTTGGGTTGAAAAGCTTCCCGAAGTATTATCGGTATACCTGACAACAACAAGAACGTCAACAGGAGAGACTCCATTCACTTTAGCGTTTTGAACAGAAGCTGTTATCCCAATAGAAACGTCATATACGTCACCCCAGGTCAGGCTATATGATGAAGAACAGAATATTGATATGCTATTACAAAGTCTAGATGAGCTAGAAGAGAAAAGGGAGAAGTCCCGAATACGAAATATGGCATATCAGCAAAGAGTAGCTCGCCACTACAACTCTCATGTTCGGGTCAGGAAATTCCAGCTAAGAGACCTGGTACTCAGGAAGGTGTCATTGAACATAAAAAATAAAGTTACAGGTTCCTTAGCTGACAAACTGGAAGGCCCGTACAAAGTCGAAGGAATAGCTGGCCATTGAGCATATTGGATTGCACGACCCAATAGAAAGGTTTTACCCTGACCATGCAATGCCCAATATCTGAAGATTTTCTATCTTTAAATTATTTTTTGTTCTTTTTTTTAGTCAAGAAAATTTTAGTTAGGTTAGATATTAGCTGTGGAATTTAAAACTTTGTTGATTTTGAAGTTATGAATAAAAATCAAACTCAGGATTTCCAAAAGAAAGCATATGATAATAAGAACATATGGAAGACAAGCATGATAATAAGAACATGCAAATAGAATACTCGGGACCATTGATTCCCGAATGGGCGGAGAAGCTCGAAGGAGCATGCCAGCCGAGCAAGGTCAATTGACCTTAGTAAAAAGGCAAACCCGATGTACCAGCTCAGGACGCTATCGAAAAAAATTCCGGTGAAATACGTAGCTGTGTTAAGCGATTCAAAAAACTTAACGATTCGGTAAACCCTTGCGCATAAAAACTGGGAAGGCGTCCTCGGTAATGCGTAAGGACTCGAACATATGATCATGATGAGCCTTGATGTGATGTTCGGGTAGCAACCGTGTATGAAACACAAGTATAAACCTACTTGTCTGTTTTAAGATGACTCAGTTAATAATACTAGCCAGTTTAATAAGATACTTGGTATAAAGATTACAAGAGTCAGTTTAATAAGATACTTGGCATTAAAATTATTCGGGTGACAACCGGTTTAATAAGATACTCGGTGAAGTTACTCGAACATCAGAGTTAGCCAGTTTAATAAGATACTTGGCATGAAGATTGCAACAACCAGTTTAATAAGATACTTGGCGTTAAAAATTATTCAGGGAACGAAACCGGTTTAATAAGATATTCGGTTAAGTTACCCGAACAGAAATAGCTGGTTTAATAAAGATACTCGGCAACAATATTAGTCAAGTTGAAGATTTTCGTGAGCAATGAAATCAGAAGCTAAACTTGGGATTTTATTAATCTCTCCAAAGAATCGTTACAAAAAATTGTTATAAAGAATTCTTTACAAAAGAATTGTTACAAAGAATTACAAAGAATTGTTAAAGAGTTTCTACAAAAAACTTATGAAAATTCTACAAAAATCAAGGTTGTGAGGATTTGCCAATACTCGGGTCGGGCACCATCTCGTACTCACGGAGCAGACTTTCATTGGAAGGCTAAGCAATCGTGTCGACCGAATCGTCTATCCACTGGTTGTTATCTTCTCCTGGGATCGGTCCAACATCAGGGACCACACCCTCCATGACTGACTCCTGACTGGTGTAAAAAGTCGAGAGGGAGTGCTCGGATGGAACCTCTAAATGCATAGGATGGGGATCTTTACCTCGGCTACAGCAGTAAGCTCTCCACTCCTTCATCTGAGTCCGAAGAGATTCCAAGGACCGATCCACATGATTTTTGATCGACAGCTCCCAGTTGGCTCGGGCTTTCTCAGTTGCTCGATTCTTAACCTTGAAAAACTCGCCAGCTGAAACCAACCCATGCTGAAACTCCGGAAAGAGAAGGGCATCATAGGCAGGGGATCTCTTGAAATGATCTACCCCTTGCACTTTGAGTTCCAGTCTGGCCTCCTTAGATAGGGACTCGACCGTTAGAGCCTGGCGTTCAAAGTCTTCAATTTTCTACTCATACGCCGACTTAGACTGCTCTGCTTGCTGTTCAGCTTTAAGCATTGATTATTGGGCAGAGAACAACAAATTTTGAAATGAAGTTGCCTTCTCCTCTGCCAAAGAAACTTTCTCCTCGACCTCAACCTGCTTCGCCAAACAGTGGTCGGCGAACACTTGGGCAGAGCCCACCTCTTTTTCATAAGTCACTTCAACTCGAGCACAGCTATCCTCACTTTCCTTTAGTTGAGCCTCGAGACGCCTTATTCTATCAGCTTGATGTTGCTATGTCTGAACCAGCTCAGCGAACTCGGCCACCATCTACAAAGAAGTTTAATTAAAAATCTAGCAAGCAAAACGAGCAAAACAATTGAAGTTAAGGATAACTTACATAAGATGCACCGTTAAAAACTTTCTGAAGATGGTCTGTCAGGGAGCCATCCTGAAAATAACTCCAGCGGTCTTCCCCGATGAAAGCCCAACCGGATGACATCTCCCGCAGTATATCCTAGGGAGAAGGACATAAAGGAACCCTCGAGGGTTCAGCCCCTTGATCTTCAACCTCGGGGGGAGGGGAACCCCTGTTCAGCTCTAAAGTCTCCACATCCACCGATGCTCCCACATCAAAGCTCGGGGGAATATCAGCCACAGTATCTTTATCGCTGGAGTCGATGAATGAGACCACCCGAGGAACCTTGAAAGAGCGAGTTGGAGAGCTGACTGCCTTCCGTTTCTCAGCCCGAGAACAGTGGAAGCTGAGATCAGCTGAGGGATCTTCCTGAGCATCATCCCGGAAAGATTTAAAAAATTTGGGACCTGAAGGTACTTGTCCCGCGAAGGTATCACCTCCATCACCAGCGTCTGACCGCAAGGCAGGTCCTTCACCATGACCCTCACTCTGCCTCTCCCCATCATCAGGCAGTTGAGTATTTGTCGGGCCACTCGGACCACTAGTCTCCCAGACGGCCGGCTGAACAACGTCCTCGGGGACATATTCGGGGACTTGCTCCTCGTCTACATCAGTTTCCTCATCAGACTCATGCGGGACAATACCATCATTGCTCTGACGAGAAGCTTCTTTTCGGCTCGCCTGAAGAATCGACTTCACTTGGTAAGCTTGGAGGTCACAGACGATGTCCGTATCGTACACTTAGAAAAAAAAGGACCGCGTCAGAATACGAAAAATAAATAAACAATAAAAAAAGGGCTACAAAGATCACTTACATCGCCTACGGTAAGCCGAAATTTGGCTGAAGAAGCCAAGCTCTATCATCTTCGCCTCGTTGAAAAGGTAAGACCTGCTCCTCTTCTCCAGCGTGCAAACTGCTGCCCGAGCAAGTCTAGTCAGCTCAACGTCGCTAAATTTAAGCTTCTTCTTGTTCCAAACCTCGGGAGAACAGAAGAAGCGGGAAACTTTCAGCACCCTCCAAGTTTTCCCAGCCGATAGGGTGACTTCATGACCCAGATTCCCTCAAACAAATACCAACTGTTCTTCCAGAACTTGTTGGGTGAAGGGAATCCCCATACAAACCCCCCTTTTTGGGGGGTCATCAGAGGTATCGATGTCTCGATTAACCTTTGACCCCTCAGGGACCGAGCAGTTGGGCGGATTAGACATGAGGAAGTAGGTCCCTGTCTTGCCAGACTGCCTAAGTGTGAAGAAATGCCTGATCTCACTCGGGAATGGCGGTGACAAATTCATCTGGCTGTACATGTGCCACATGCACATCAGGATCTTGTAACTGTTCGGGGCCAGTTGAGCCGGGGCGATCCCTGCTTCAACCAAAAACCAGGCAATGAACGGTTGAAGAGGAAGTGTGACGCCGCAACATAACATGGATCCATAAATGGCCACCATACCCGGGGGAGGTTTCCACGCGGCTCTATTACCAGCGAGAACCAGAATAACCCAGTCATCCAAATCGAATCGGGCAAGGTACTTCTCGATCTCATCCGCCCGGACCACATTCTGCTCGGTATCAAACCCACTCGAGCGATCTGCAAAGAAAGTGAGATAAGATACTCTGAACGCCTCTTCAACGTCGTTCTCGTTAACAGTCTGCTCCCTGATCCGAACGCCGCCCGAGCCATGCTCATGGACTTCACTTCTGCTTTAATGTTTTCCCATCCTTCGCAGAGGTACCCTGTGATTAGAAACATCATATTCAGAACTAGATGAAGAACTGGATACAGAAAATTGGATGTCAGGGTGAAGCCCAGAAATATCAACTTCTAAAAATGGAGGTTCATCAGTGGGGATTTCCCCCAACAATCTTCGAACGCAGGAAACCAGCTGGAAATCCCCACGATCGAGCGCTTCGAAAGCGATAGTAAAAAGTCATTAACGAGATGACGGATTCATTAACACTAACCTTGAAATGAAGAAATATGGAAATCTTCTACGGAAAAATGGAGATTTGCTGCGAAGAAATCTGGGCTGGCAAAGAATTTTATGGTTTTCAAGTTTTTTAGAATGAACAAACGCAACCCTTCAGTGAAGAATTTAAAGAGGTGATATCACGAAACTCTAAGGCCTCAAGGCGGGAAAAATCTATGAAAAGATTTGATGATGTAGGCGATGCATGGGGAGATACGAATGTCGTTTCTAATAAATAGAATCGAAAAACGGAGCAGTATAGGACACGTGTCAAGAAGAGAACAGGCTTTCGCCGTTAGAATTTCAAAACGTCGCCATCATTGAAGATCCCACGTGAGGGGGCAAATCGGATTTACAGGGTCACCATTAAGACACGCCATTATGATAAGACATTTACTCAGGCACAGAAATAAAAATTGAATTGATTAAAATACTTTTGCCCGAAACGAAATTATATTTGGCAAAAATATTTTAAGGGGGTATTGTCGTATGTAAATTTTATCAGATATACATGTCATTAACAAAGAGGATAAATTTACCAGATGGACGTCCGAATAGGCATCCTGCAAGGTATCACCAAAGAAGAGAAGCTCGAATAAACAAGTATTGAACAAGACCTGCTCGGGGTTAACTGGCGCCATATACTACTCGGGGTCAGTTAAACATACTCGGGGCTAATTGATGACATTGTCAACTCGGGATCAGATGACGTCACTCAGGACCAGTTGATATCATTTTCTACTCAGGACAAACGTGAAAAAAACTGAATAAATAGCCGAGCGCGTAGCTCACACGAATCAAGTCATTAAAATACACGAAGATATACATATCAAATAGGAATTCCAAGAAGAACAAAATTATCAAGCAGGAAGGATTCCTAATCAGGCAACAATTTTATTTCTTCAAAAAGACTACAATCTCATATGGAAATAAGTCCTAATTGGATTACATTACTAGAGTTCCATTCGATCTCAATACAAGTCTCCGAAACAGGAAAGAAGACAAACTACTTCGAGCAAGCAAACAATCGTAATTAAATACAAAGATCTTTTATTACTTATACAAAGAAGATTAGGGTTCTATAAACATATAAATAGACCCATAATCTCATCACACAAAGATACACAACAATCATAGAAAAATACAGAGAGAAGTAAGAGAGATCGAGAATTGTATTTATATTATTTCATAGTGGATTTTGGCTTGGTTGGTCATTCAACCACCCGTGGACGTTTCTCCGGTCATCAGAGTTTTACCACATAAAAAACTTACGTCCGATTACTTTCTCTTTCTCTTTCTCTTTCTCTTTCTCTTTCTTTTTGAAATCACAGCTAAAATCCAATCCTTGTTGGCTTTTCTCATACATCTAGAAGTCGACGTCAACACATGTCATTCTCCAACTTCTCCGACGACTTCATCTCTTATTCCCATCATCTCCTCCAACTTCTCCTTTTGTAAGTATATTAGATTACCATTTTATTTTTTTTAATAAAATTCTACTTCTCTAGTATTATTGTCCTTCTGTGATATTATAAATTTACTTGTGATTTATGAGCTGTTCATAGCCTTCCATATGCAATTATGAAGTCTCTATCTAGTTAGAACATGAAAACCAAGAACAAGAAATAGAAAACAATGTGGGGTTTTGCTGTTGTGGGTTGCTCTTAGGGTTTTCTTTCTTTCCATGTTTTCTTGGTTGGTAGCGTCTGCTTTCTTGCTTGTTTATTTTCTTTTGTTTCATTGCCCTGATTGTGGCTCTCTTTGTTAGTTCTCTGCTTGCTTTGGTTCCCTGATTGTGGCTTAATAAATTCGTTGATGTTAAAAAAAAAAGAAATAAAAAACAATGTGAATCTTGTTATGCATATAGGTACAATAGCCAAAGCCTTTGGAGAATTGTATTGATCTACCGACTGTAACTTATTCATTAGTTCACTCTTTTGTTGATAAACAAATTAGATATAGTATTTGGTGTTGCCCTGTTTTTCTAGTTGTGTCTTGCTTAGTTTTTTGTCTTGTTTGTACTCAGTTTGTAGTTGTAGGTTTTATTTAATAGTATTTTTGTATAATTATTCTTTTTGTGCATTATGGATTCAGTTGGAAGCTATTTCGTCATTGACTCCGGCTGGATGAATTACAGCAAGATTATATGGCAGTTTTTAATCTAGAAAATGTCATGGGGGACGTTCCTGAAACATCAAAAGACGCTGCTGGAAATGCAATGAAAAAAGTAGATACCAAGTTTAGGATTTTGAACATTGCTAAGATTTCCATTTGATTCCTTCACCAGTTTACCTTGCGGTAGTCTACCTTATAATGTTGATGTACAAGACTAATTTGAGTATCAGACGGATCAAAGTTATTTCAATGGGTATTTTTGTACATGAGTATATAAACATTGTTATTTGTTTATTTTTGATCATTTCAACATATCGATTGTTTCACGAGGTTGTTGAAGAGGAAAATTGAAGCATCACCAGAGTTGTTCAAAACTAGGATTGGGATACTACTCACTTACTTTTTTAGAAGTATCAAAAGTGACATCCGGTTATTACTTTCCGAAATTGTTACTGTTGATGGACTAACCATGTGTCGTCCATTCACTATAGGCTCAATGTGAGGTGATATGGAAGAGAGATTATATGAACACTAAGAAGACTTTTGTGGAGGACAAATAGATCTGTCCAGATGATCTGACATATTTTGTTCGGGGGAGGGAGGGTCAACTAACTTGGTGCAAAGCTTGGTGGGATTATGATATAGTAAGCTAACTTGTCTATTTATTATTATTATTATTATTATTATTATTATTATTATTATTATTATTATTATTATGTTTCTACTTTTAACTTTCATTTGTACAATTAAAATATTTAAATAAATCAGAACCATTTTGACTACCGATTTATATATAGGCAGAGTCATTTATTAACGTATTGTGGAATTTTTTTTTGTTGCAATATATCCATTGATGTTAAGTTGTATTTTTTTTTTATACTTTGTATGTTATAAGTTGATTAGAGTCATGTAAATTTTATTATGTTTCTGCTTTTGATTTTGTTTCGGAATTGATTTTTTAGGTTTAAGGTTTCTAATATTCATTTCTTGGAATGTAGATCTTGATACCTTCTTTTGTATGTTCCTCTCATTGGGTGTTGTGTGAACTTAACTTGTACATGTACAAAATTGAGTTTTACGACTCATTACAAAAGGGGAATGACAAGAACAAACAGCTACAACTAGGGATGCACGTTTGGGGATTGGGGATAGATATAGGTCTCCCCATCCCCATCCCCATCCCCATCCCCACTTCCTAGACCCTTCCCCCATCCCCCCCCCCCCCCCCCCCCATTTCCCCATTTGAGGAAAATGGAGATGGGGATGTTTAGGGGGAGGTCCCCATATCCCTATCCCCAGTTTCCCATTTTTCCCTTTTTTTCTTGTTTTCTCATATCCCCCGGTCCCTCATTTTCCTATTTCCATATTTAAATAAAAATTATAAATTAAATTAAAAAAAAAAACAAACCTTTCATTACAAATAAAAAATATCAATGCATTACAAATTCAACATAAAATGTTTCAAATAATTCAAATACATATTATAATTATATTTATATACTTTTGGGGGAAATGGAGAAATGGAGATCTCTATCCTCATCCCCATTTCAATTTAATTGTGGGGGAAATGGGGAAATGGGCCCCATCCCCAACCCCATTTTAATTTGGGGATGAAAATCATCTCCATCCCCCCATTTCCCCATTTCCCAAAAAAAAAATCCCTAAATGGGGATGGGGGTGCGGGAATTTGGGTCCCCGTGGATAAATATGCATCCCTAGCTACAACGGATACCTCATATTAAGTCACTCGTCTCATTTTTACCTGGTATACTTCGTGCCGGTGGATATTATGAGCAACGTATATCCGGTTCTAAGCCTGTGGAGGTTGATGTTGTTGAACCGTACTTGATTCCTCAACAACATGACACGTGAGTGTAATTTTAATGTTTGTTTGTTATCAATATTTTATTACTATTTCCAATTATCGATATTGACAACTATTATTGGTAAATACAAGAGGAGTTGCGGTGTGTTCATTATGAAGTACATGGAAAATATTCTTCAAGTTAAATGTTACCAAATGAACTTCATGGCGGACGATATGAAGGACATTAGAAATGAAATTACCGAATAGGTTTTTCAAGTTTGGTGGGATTATGATATAGTAAGCTAACTTGTCTGTTTTTTTATTATTATTATTATTATTATTATTATGTTTCTACTTTTGACTTTCATTTGTACAATTAAAATATTAAATAAAATCAGAACCGTTTTGACTACCGATATATATGTAGACAGAGTTCATTTATCAACGCATTGTGGATTTTTTTTTTTGCAATATATCCACTGATGTTAAGTTGTATTTTTTTATTCTGTACTTTGTGTGTTATAAGTTGATTATAGTCATGTAAATTTTATTATGTTTCTGCTTTTGATTTTATTTCATAATTGATTTGTTAGGTTTAAGGTTTTTAATATTCATTTCTTAGAATGTAGACTTTGATACCTTGCTGTATATGTTTCTCTCATTGGGTGCTGTGTGAACTTAACTTGTACATGCACAAAATTGAGTTTTACGACTCATTACAAGAGGAGAATGACAAGAACAAACAGCTACAACGGATATCTCATATTAAGCCACTCATCTCATTTTTACCTGATAAACTTTATGCTGGTGGATATTTTGAGTAACGTATATCCGATTCTAAGCCTGTGGAGGTTGATGTTATTGAATCGTACTTGATTCCTCATCAACATGACACGTGAGTGTATTTTTAATGTTTGTTTGTTTTCAATATTTTATTACTATTTCCACATGTCGATATTGACAACTATTATTGGTAAATGCAGGAGGAGTTGCGGTGTGTTCATCATGAAGTACATGAAAAATATTCTTCAAGATAAATGTTACCAACTGGACTTCACGGCGGGCGATATGAAGGACATTAGAAATGAAATTATCGAATGGTTTTTTCAAGATTCAAGGCCATGTCAATGACATTAGAAAGATGTAGCCATGTAAACAGAGGAAATTCAAACCAATTTTTTTGGTAATGTTAACAAACAGAATTTCAAGTTAAAAAAGCATCTACAAAACCTAATTGTCAGTTTTTTTATCACAAAATAATAGTGCAGTATTTTGTTTCTTCTCTTTTTCATTTTAAACCCAATACACATGCCTAAATGTAAAATTAAGAATTGAACATAACAATGTTCTAATAATTTAACTGAAACCAAGTCCATGATTTTCGAACAAAACTTGTACACATTTTCATCATTTTACGCAATAAATAACAATCCAAATTGCAATGAATTACTTTAAGAAAAAAATTAAAATAAAAGCTTCAACGGTTAACAACCAAAAGTTGATAAAAGTTATAAAAGTTGATAACATCTTCAACGATTAACAACCAAAAATTAAAATTAAAATTAACATCTAACACTCAACAAAAGTTGTAACGTTATAAAATGAAAGTTTCATGGTTTTGCTTCCACGTTTAAGCATGTCTGGATATTATGTCCAAGCACCCCACATCTTCCGCATGCACTTTATCTACAGATTGGAGGTTTTTGGCCAACTGATGATGAACTTGATTTGTTAATAGACGGTGTTTAACGAGGCTTTGTGCAAGTGATGTGATCATGTCCAGATTCTCCACAATTGGTACATACCCATGTTTCAAGCCCTTCTAAGAAAGAATGTATTATATATTTTTTTCAGTCTGCCCTATTGTCTTCTACCTTCAGGTGGATGTATAACGCAAGAACTAACATGTTCTGGAAGGACCCAACTGGAAGGATGAGGTACTGGGTGTATCGAAGGTACATTTTTTGTTTGAAGTCATTAAGTTGTGAAGTAATCACTGCATAGTCGTTCTTTTGGAACCCTTGTATGCCTAAAAAACATGAAAATTAGTTAGTATCATCATTCATCTGAATACACACATGAACACATAATAAATAAGAAAGGAACATAACTTCAAACAACAATTGCATGAGCACATGACAACATATCTAAGTCAAACTTACGGCATGTGCATGTCCTTAATTCCAAGTCTATGGTCCACACTATGCCTACGTTATCCTTCACAACATACTTGGTGTAGTCAATAGGTTGCAATACATATAGTTGAGAATTATCCTCATTATTTTTACCGTGTTCTAGAACAAAATCTGTCAAAATAGATGATCCTTTGTTGGCAGCTTTTCGTTGATCATGAAACCATTTTTGCATCAACTTTCTAAGGAATTCCACCAATGTTGTGATGGGTAATATCCGTGCTTCCTTAGTTGCTGATTTAATCGGAATCTGTAGTGTAACACCCAACATTATCTTACTTGAAAAATTATGGTGGAAGTTTGTGTACATGTGCATCTCCACCTCCACCTCCACCTCCACCTCCACCCAATCTCTTCTCCATATCGATATAAATCTTATTGATCGGCGAATCATCACGAAAAACAAAATCAATATCATTGTCACGTTTCACTCGATATTTAGTCCAACGTGATCGTAACTTAATCACCTCATAAAGAATGATGTCATAAATACTTTTGTCAATTTGAGTCAATTTGTATGCCATCTCCACTAACTCATTGTATGATAGCTTGTTTTCCACCCACTCCCCAAAGGTTCCCCATCCACATAATTTAAACCGTCTTATCGACCATTGTAATTGATTGCTAACCTAAAGCTTTTCATAGTTCCTGAAGAAAATAACAATTGAAAAAAATCAATTCATAAAAATAATTGTAAGAAAAACACTATTTCACATTTTTTAGGGATATATCACGTAAAGCGTGAAATATCCTATGTATGTCATGTTTTGCATGAAATGTTTCATGTATATCATGTTGTGCATGACATATCCTATGTATATCATGTTGGGTTTATTCTGTTTGTACAGTATTTCATGTAAGAGCATGAAATATCTCATGTAAGAGCATGAAATATCTCATGTATATCATATTGTGCATGAAATATCTCATGTATATCATATTGAGCATGCAATATCCTATGTATGTCATGTTTGATATGAAATATATTCTTTATGCATTATTTCATACAAGATATGAAAATGTTGTGTATGAAATATCTCATGTATGTCATGTTGGGCATGAAATATCCTATGTATGTCATGTTGGGTAAAAATATTATATTTATACAGTATTTCATACAAGACATGAAATATCTCATGTATGTCATGTTAAGCATGAAATATCTTATGTATGTCATGTTGAGCATGAAATATCTTATGTATGTCATGTTGAGCATGAAATATCTTATGTATGTCATGTTGGATATGAAATATCCCTTTTATGCAATATTTATATTTCATGCAAGGTATGAAATATCTCATGTATATCATGTTGTATATGAAATATCCCTTGTTTGTCATGTATGAAATATCCTATATATGTCATGTTGTGTATGAAATATCCTAATTATACAGTATTTTATGTAAGGTAGAAAATATCTCATGTATATCATGTTTCATATGAAATATCTCATATATGTCATGTTGGACATGAAAAATCTCATGTATGTCATGTTGGGTATGAAACATCCTCTTTATACAGTATTTCATGAAAACATGAAATATCCCATGTATATCATGTTGTACATGAAATATCTCTTGTATGTTATATTGGGCATGAAATATACAATGTATATCATGTTGGGCATGAAAAATCCTATATATGTTATGTTGGGCATGAAATATCTCATGTACCTCAAAAATACATGACTACAAAATAATAGGTGATGTGTCACGTTAAATATGAAATAACCAACCTATATCACTTTTACCGTGACACACTATTTGAAATATAATTTCAAACAGGAATCGAAGTTTCTTCCATTGTCAACAAAAAAACTTCAAAATTGAAACAAAATTACAAAGACTCATCAACAATATCATCTAAGAAATACAATAATATTATTGAAATTGAAGATTTACAAACCTTGAAGTTTTAAGGAGAGATTCAACCACAAACTCAAAATTTTCAAAAAACTCTTCCCAAATCTTGGTTTCTTTGTGATTTCCCTTCAAAATAACTTTTATTTCTTGATAAAATTTCGTTGAGAATTAAGATTTGATAAATGTACGAGTGATATAAAGATAGGTGATAGAGATGAGTGATAGATAACGATGAGTAATGAAGCGAAAAAAATAAATAAAAGGAAAAAGAGAATAAAATGCTAGTTTTGTAATTTATTGACTAAAAACGATAATGTATTATGATGATTGGTTGCAAACAATACAAAATTAGAATTTGGTTAGAAACAGTAATCCGTTCTATAGTTTGATTATTTTCTTACAATTTTCACATAAAAATAACATACAGTGATATTAGACTTTCTAAATTTTTCGTAAATTCTTTCTTAAATGATGTTGACATGTGAAGTGTTAGTATCATATCACTCATCAAAATGTTGATATCCAACAGACCATTATCATTTAAGAATATTTTTGAAATGATTAGGATTACTAATATATATATATATATATATATATATATATTAATTATATTTTTTTAGAAGAATATTTAGATACTAATCAGTCAGTACTCAAAATTAACCATACCAATGAGGTGTGGTCACGTGACATTTTTCTTTCCCTATCTATATTTACAGGGGCAGCTGGACCCATAGGCCACTAAGGCAGTTGCCTAAGGCCTCCAATTAAAAAAAGGCCTCAATCTTTTTTTTATCAAAAAATGTATAGACTGCAGTGCCTTAAAAAAAATGTATATAGAGTTATAGAGTGTAGATCCTATTTAATTACTTTCACTTTCCCCACACCCAATCACCCATTCAGCCATTTTATCCTTTTATATACCCTATGCCTGACAACAACCAATACCAACCAATCAGCTAATAACCCATTAATTACTTTCCCTTTCCCCGTACCAATTCAGCCATTTTATCCCTTTATATACCCTAGTACCTGACAACAACCCATACCAACGTACCAATCTTTTTTGGTCTTCCAAACAATAAATGATCAAAGTTATAAAACAATTAAAACGTTGATATAACCAAATAAATCTCTTTAAAATACTTGTTATGTTGATTACTTGATATGTTTCCTAGTTTCAACTTTCAAACACTTAAATCCACTGTACCATGCATATAGACTCCACTAGTTTTAAATTCATACCAAATATCGAATTGTTTTGTGTCTGCAAAAAAGCTTTCAAACACTCAAATCCAGCTGCAAATTTCTTATGAAGTTGATGCTAGTTTGCTGTAAATTTTTATAATCCAGACTTTCAGGTTTTATTGTTCCAATTTTCATACTTTAATTTTTATTTTTGTCATTTTATTTATTTACATTTCATTTTACTATTTTTTAAAAGTTTTGATTCTGAATTTATGATATAGTGATAAACTGATAATCAGTGATATAGTGATATTAGATATAAGAAATGTCTGCTAGAAAATACGAATCCGGATACGAAAAACTGAAAAAGAAAAAAAGAATAGAAAAATTAGTTGAATCACAAAATGGGGCTCTTGATAAATTTGTCACAAGTAGCAAAAAAAATACAGACTTCAATGAAATTTTAATGGTTGAACAATCTAGAAATCAAACTGAAATGATAAATGACATTGAACAAAATGATAACAGAACATGCAACATCACACTCTCTAATGAAGAACATGAAAAAATACAAAGGAAAACAAAACAAATGTAGAAACAGTTATCTCTAATAGTATCTATGATCCTAGAAATTGGGATAACATTGATAATAAGATAAGAGATTTAATAATAGAAAAAGGCTCAATCAGAGAGAACAATATAATGTTTCCAAAATATGAAAATTGCAGACACTTCTCTGCCACACATTATATTAGAAAATTACCCAACAGAGAAAAACATGATAGAAGATGGTTAGTATATTCCAGTGAAACATATAACTAATATGAGTGCATGGATTGATCTACAAGTAAGATTGTTAAAGAACAAAACCATCGATAAAGATATTCAGGAAAAATTTAACAAGGAAAGAGAACATTGGAAAAAAGTATCAATAAGGATTATTGTTGTGGTAAAAAATCTTGCTAAAAACAATTTAGCTTTTAGTGGAAAGAATGAGAAAATATACCAAGAAAATAATGGAAACTTTTTAAGTATAATTGAAATGATAGCGGAATTTGATCCAACAATGCAAGAACATGTTCAGCAATTTCAAAATGGTGAAATTCATAATCATTACCTTGGACACAATATACAAAATGAGTTGATACAAATGCTAGCACTTGAAATTAAAAATTCAATTATTAAAAAAGTTAAAGACGTAAAATATTTTTCAGTTATACTTTATTGTACTCCGGATGCAAGCCATCAAGAACAAATGACACTTATACTAAGATGTGTAGATATTTCAAAAATTCTAATAAAAATAGAAAAATATTTTTTAGAATTTTTAAAAGTAGTTGATACATCAGGAAAAAGCCTTTTTAATGAACTTGTGAGTGCAATAAAAAGTTCATAACTTGATATCAATGATATACGAGGACAAGGATATGATATTGGGTCTAACATGAAAGGAAAGGAACAAGGTGTACAAAAAAGACTATTGGATATAAATCATAGAGCATTTTATACTCCATGCGGTTGTCACAGTCTTAATTTAGTTCATTGTGATATGGCAAACTCTTGTCCTAGAGCTATTTCATTTTTTGGTACTTTACAACGTATATATTCATTATTTTTTTCTTCAACAAAACGATGGTGTTGACGTCAATTTCTGGATTATGCCAGAAAAGCCAACAAGAAATGGATTTCGGCTATTGAATCAAAGAGAAAAGAGAGGCAGAGAGAGTAACAAAGACAAGTTTTACGTGGTAAAACTCCGATGGCCGGATAAACATCCACGGGTGGTTGAAAGATCAACCAAGGAAAAATCCACTAAGAGAATAAGATGTTTTACAAGCTCTCGATCTCTCTTTTTTCTCTCTGTATTTACTATGATTGTTGTATGCTATATTGCCTATATATTTTTTGGACGAGATTATGGGTCTATTTATATGTTTATAGAACCCTAATCTGCCTTGTACAAGTAATACAGGATCTTTGTATTTAATTGTGATTCGGTTACTTTCTTTAGGTCGATTTGTCTTCTTTCCTGTTTCGGAGTCTCTTATGGAAATCGAGTGGGATTCTAGTAGTGCAGTTCAATTTGGACTTGTTTTCCTTATAAGAATGTAGTCTTCGTAAAGAAATCAAGTTATTTCCTGATTGGGGACTCTTCTAATTTAATACTCTATTTCATTTGGGATTCTTCCTGATGGATATCGTCACGTATTTAATGACAATCCGTATGAAATAAGCACCAAGTTCTTACTCGAGTCGTATTTATTCCCGAGTAAGAGTAATACCTGATGGTCCGGAGGAGCACCGTTTGAGCCCGAGTGGAAGCGTTATTTAACCAGTCCCGAGTGCTGTTAGCTGATCCCGAGTAGGTTTTATTCAGTATATGCTTACTCGGGCTTTCTTCTCTTTAATGATGCCTTATAGGATATTTCCCGAATGCCCATTTGGGCGTCCACCTGGCTATTTTTTCCTTCCTGTCAATGACGTGTATGCTTGGTAAAATTTACATACAACAGATGGAAAATTTTACAAAATAATATCCCCAATTTAACTGTCAAATCTTTGTCACAAACACGATGGGAGATTCGTATAGAAAGTGTTAAAGCAATAAGATACCAAGCTCCACAAATTAGAGATGCTTTAATTCAACTAGCGGAAACTAGTAATAATGCCTTATAGGATATTTTCCGGATGCCCATTTGGGCATCCACCTGGCTATTTTTTCCTTCCTGTCAATGACGTGTATGCTTGGTAAAATTTACATACAACAATACCCCCTTAAAATATTTTGACCGAGAAGATTTTATTTCGGGCAAGAGTATTTTAATCATCTTGATTTTCTCTCGTCAAAATAGCCGTCTTATCATAATGGCGCGTTTTAATGGTGACGCTGTAATTTCGATTCGCTTTATCACGCAAGATCTTAAATGATAGTGACATTTTAAAGTTTTGACGGTTAAGGGCTACTTCCTGTCTTGACACGCGTCTCTCGTCTCTTCGTTTTTCAATATCATTTATGAGAAATGATTTTTGCGTTTCCCCAAGCGCTGCCTACGTCATCGAGTTTCATCATAAATTTTTTCCCGCTTTGAAATCCTAGGGTTTCGTGCCGTCTAATCTTTAAATTCTTCGTTGAGAGACATTGTTGGTTTATTCTCAAAAATTCAGCAGAAATCACTTTAAACTCAGATTTCTTTATCCAGAAGTTCACGATTCTCCGCTTGAAGATCTTGCATCAGTCTCAATTCAAGGTTAGTTTTAATAGGGCCATCTTCCCACCATCGTCTCTTTAAAATCGCTTTTGATGCATTATAACGTGGGGATTTCCAGTTAGTATCTTGCATTAAACGATTACTGGGGGATATCCCAATAGATGAACCTCCATTCTTAGAGGTTGATGTTTCTGGGCTTCACCCTGACGTCACTTTCAGCCCTGTGTCGAGTTCTCCATCTAGTTCTGATTCTGATATTTCTGATCACAGGGTATCTTTTCGACTGATGGGTAAACATCAGAGCAGAAGTAAGTTATACAAGCACGGCTCGAGCAGTGTTCAGACCAGATAACAGACTGTTAACGAGGGTAACGTTGATGAAGTGTACAGGGCGTCTCGTCTTTTGTTTTCTGATACTCGCCCGAGTGGCTTTGATACTGAGCCCAATGTGGTCGGGCCAGCTGAGATAGAAAAATACCGCTCCCGATTTTACTTGCCCGACTCAGTCACTTTGGTTCCTGCTGGGGATAGAGCCGTATGGAATCCTCCTGAGAGCATGGTCGCGATTTATGGGTCGATGCTTTGCTGTGGCGTCACACTTCCCCTTCAGCCTTTTATTGCCTAGTTTTTGGCTGAGGCAGGGATAGCCCCAGTTCAATTGGCCCCGAATAGTTACAAAGCCTTGATGTGTATGTGGCACATGTTCAGTCGAATGAACCTTTCACCGTCTTCCCTGAATGAAATCAGGCATTTCTTTAAGCTGAGGAAGGTTAGTTAAACGGGGACCTATTTCCTTGCATCTACTTCTTCGGACGGTTGGGTCCCCAAAGAAGCCAAGGTGAATCGGGGGGTCGATGATTCTGATGACCCGAAAAAGAAGGGTTTCATATGGGGATTCCCTACATCCAACAAATTTTGGAAGAACAGTTGGTTTTTTGCTGGAGGGGCTCTCGGGCTCGATATCACTGTTCGATCTGTGGATTCCCACATGGTGTTGAGTGTTTCCCACTTCTTCTGTTCCCCCGAAGTGTGGAACAAGAAAACAATTGACTATAGCGATTCAGAGGTGAAGAGGCTGACTTGGGCAGCTGTTCGTACTCTGGAAAAGAGGAGCAAGAGCTATCTTTTCAAAGAGGAGCAAGATGTCACGGGGTGAGAATTTCATCTAGGCACACCCCGTGCGGCACTTAGGCAACTTCCGTGGGAACGTTGCTAAGTAAGCCTTGTAAGAGGGACACTCGGGCAAGTTCTTGGACGAACGTTGCCGAGTGTGAAGATGCGGAAGCGATTTAGAGTGAGGAGAGTAGGGAGAGGGTCGAAATGGGGAGCCCAGAGGCAGAGGATCGGTGGACCTGCGAAGGAAGACCACGATGCTCTGGATCACTAGAATGCTCACAAGTACTCTCAAAGGAAGAGATGTATTAATGTAAGAATTCTAGGATGGTTTACAAATGAGAGGGTTGGCTATTTATAGGTGAGCCACCTCCTTAAGGAATGTTCTAGACTAATCTAGTCTAATAGTGGAGATTAAGTCTCCAGAATATTCTAAACCTAACTAGAATACTCTACATGTATTTACATGCCTTTACAAGGTTCTAGATTTTTCTACACATATCTAGCTTAGTATAAAAATGGTGTAGAGATGGTTGAGTTGCTAGAGACTTCCAGAAGATTGACCAATGTTGGAATTGTGGAGAGGTCTCTAGAATCTTCTAGGAGCTGGGCAGAGTAAGGGTCTTTGTTGGACTCCTGGGCTTGTAAGCTTACGGCCTGTGACAAAGAGCTATCTTTTCAAAGAGGATGACTTGATAAAGCTCGCTTAGTCATCGCAGGCTTTGTAAGTAACCATGTGCCCTCTGTTGTATTTCTCTGCTTTTCCATTTTCTTTTCTAATTTTTTTTTTTAGTGTTCGATACGGACGTTGTCAGCGATCTTCAGGTGAAGGCGATTCTACAAGCGAGTAGAAAGGAGCTTCTCGTTAGGACGATGAGGGTATTGCTCCACCCGAGCCTAATGAGAAAACTGAAATTGCTGAGCAAATTCCCGAGTGCGTTGATCAGGGTGCTCAGCCTTCTACTTAAGATTTCACTGGTCCAAGTGGACAAGGTGAGCCGACTGACACCCAACTGCCTGAAAATAGGGAGAGGCAGTATGAGGGTCCAGGTGAAGAGCCTGTTGAACGGTTTGAAGTTGGTGACGGTGGTAATGTCTTGACGGATCAAGTGCCCACCGGTGCCGAATTCTTTGAGTCTTTTCGGGACGATCAGCAGGAAGATCTTGCTGCTGATCTTAACTTCCACCGTTCTCGGGGTGAGAAGCGAAAGACAGTCAGTTCGCCATCTCGTCCTCTCAAAGTTCCTCGGGTAGTCTCATTCATTGACTCCAGCAACGAAGATGTTGCGGATGAGATTGCCCCGAGTGTTGGTGATAGAGCATCAATAGATGCAGCCACTTCAGAACCGAGTAGGGCTTCTTCTACCCCCAATAATGGAGATATGGGGGCTGAACCTTTGAGGGTTCATTCTCCATCCTTGGGGCCTAATAGGGCTTCTCCTACCCCTGAGTTTGGAAATCTGGGAGCTAAACCCTTGGGGGTTCCTTTATTCCTTTCTCCCCAGGATATGCTTCAGGAGATGTCCTCCGGTCGGGCTTATATCAGGGAGGACCGCTGGAGCGGTTTTAGAGATGGTTCACTGACCGAACGTCTCCAAAAAGTTTTCAACGGTGCATCTTATGTAAGTTAAATCTGACTCAGTTAATTATGACTCCTTTATTGTTTTGCTTATGCCGGATTTCTAAGTATATTCCTTTGCAGATGGTGGCCGAATTTGCTGAGCTTATTCAGACGCAGCAATGTCAAGCCGATCGGATAAGGCGTCTAGAGGCTCAGCTGAAGGCGAGTGAGGAGGGTCGTGCTCGAGCTGAGCAGGCTTATCAGCAGGAGGTCGGCTATGTACAGATATTTACCGACCACTGTCTGGCAAAGCAGGTTGAAGCCAAAGACAAGGCATTTCTGGCAGAAGAGAAGGTTTCATCGCTTCAAAATCTAATTTCTTCTACTGAAGAATCCATGCTTAAGGCCGAGCAGGTGGCGAAGCAGGTGAAGTCGGCGTATGACCAAAAAATTGAAGATCTGGAGCACCAAGTGCTGACAGTTGAATCCCTTTCTCGAGAGGCCAGGTTGGAACTGGAAGTCCAAGGGGTGGATCATTTTAAAAGATCCCCTGCTTACGATGCCCTACTTCTTCGGGAATTTCAACGTGGGCTAGTTTCGGCCGGTGAGTTCTTCAAAATCAAGAATAGGGCGACCGAGAAAGCCCGTGCTAATTGGGAGCTGTCAATCAAACACCATGTGGACCGGTCCTTGGAATCTCTTCGGATTCAGATGAAGGAATGGAGAGCCTACTGTCGTAGTCAAGGCAAAGAGCCTTATCCTATGCATTTAGAGATTCCGTCCGAGCATTCTCTCTCGACCTTTTACGCAAGTCAAGAGTCGGTTGAGGGTGTAGTCCCAGAAATCAGGCCAATCTTAGGTGTAGATTACAGTCAGTGATCGGATGACACTGTCGATGATATCACTTGGCCGTCTAATGAGAACCTGCTTCGTGAGTACGAGATGGTGCCAGATCCGAGTATTGGCAAAGGCTCGAAGTCCTCGCAACCTTGATTTTGTAGGATTGTAGAAAATTCTGATTATTTTTTACTTGTATGGAACTTTTTTGAACTGTAACCATTCTTTTTAGAGCAACACGATGCCCTACTTCTTTGGGAATTTCAACGTGGGCTAGTTTCGGCCGGTGAGTTCTTCAAAGTCAAGAATAGGGCGACCGAGAAAGCCTGTGCTAATTGGGAGCTGTCAATCAAACACCATGTGGACCGGTCCTTGGAATCTCTTTGGATTCAGATGAAGGAATGGGGAGCCTACTGTCGTAGTCAAGGCAAAGAGCCTCATCCTATGCATTTAGAGATTCCGTCCGAGCATTCTCTCTCTACCTTTTACGCAAGTCAAGAGTCGGTTGAGGGTGTAGTCCCAGATGTCGGGCTAATCCCGGGTGTAGATTACAGCCAGTGGTCGGATGACACTGTCGATGATATCACTTGGCCGTCTAATGAGAGCCTGCTTCGTGAGTACGAGATGGTGCTAGATCCGAGTATTGGCAAAGGCTCAAAGTCCTCGCAACCTTGATTTTGTAGGATTGTAGAAAATTCTGATTATTTTGTACTTGTACAAAACTTTTTTGAACTGTAACCATTCTTTTTGGAGCAATAAAATTTTATTTTATTCTGAATTGAATGGTCTTGGTCTATTTTTTTTTTGCTGATTATTGCCGAGTGTTGTATTAAACTGGATGATGGTCGGGTAACTTAACCGAGTATCTTATTAAACTGGTTGTTACCCAAATAATTTCAATTGCCAAGTATTTTATTAAACTGGCTGATGGTCGGGTAACTTAACTGAGTATCTTATTAAACCGGTTGTTACCCGAATAATTTCAATTGCCAAGTATTTTATTAAACTGGCTTCTTCGATGTTCGGGTAACTTAACCGAGTATCTTATTAAACCGGTTGTTACCCGAATAACTTCAATTGCCAAGTATCTTATTAAACTGGCTTCTTCGTTGTTCGGGTAACTTAACCGGGTATCTTATTAAACCGGTAGTTACCCGAATGACTTCAATTGCCAAGTATCTTATTAAACTGGCTTCTTCGGTGTTCAGGTAACTTAACCGAGTATCTTATTAAACCGGTTGTTACCCGAATAACTTCAATTGCCAAGTATCTTATTAAACTGACTTCTTCGGTGTTCAGGTAACTTAACCGAATATCTTATTAAACCGGTTGTTACCCGAATAACTTCAATTGCCAAGTATCTTATTAAACTGGCTTCTTCGGTGTTTGGGTAACTTAACCGAGTATCTTATTAAACCGGTTGTTACCCGAATGACTTCAATTGCCAAGTATCTTATTAAACTGGCTTCTTTATTATTAACCGAGTCATCTTGAAACAGAAGTTTTTCACTTGTGTTTCATACCCGGTTGCTACCCGAACGTTATATCAAGGCTCACCATGATCATACGTTCGAGTCCTTACGCAATACCAAGAACGTCTCCCTAGTTTTTATATGCAAGGGTTTGTCGAATCGTTGAGCTCTTTTTTTAAAAAAGGTGCTTTCACACAGCTACGCATTTCACCGGAATTTCTCTCGATAGCGTCCTGAGCATTTTTCCAAAGTCTGGTGCATCGGGTTTGCCTTTTTGCGAAAGGTCATTTTGACCCTACTCGGCTGGCATGCTTCTACGAGCTTCTCTGCCGATTCGGGATTTAATGGTCCCGAGAATTCTATTTGCATGTTCTTATTATCATGCTCTGCTTCCATATGATCTTATTATCATATGCCTTTTTTGGAAATCTCGAACTAGATGCTATCCTTTCAGAAATTCCGAGTAATTTTATTTATTACTGTAAAAAATCGACAAATTTAAATTACATTTTTATATTTATCCTACCAATAAAAGAATAAAATATTCAATATATATATATATATATATATATTAAGAATAGAAAATCTTTAGATATTGGGCATTTCATGGTCGGGGTAACACCCCTCCATTGGGTCGAGCAATCCAATAGGCTCCATGGCTAGCTATCCCCTCGATCTTGTATGGACCTTCCCATTTGTCAGCCAGGGATCCTGCAGCTCTATTTTTTATGTTCAACGACATCTTCTTGAGCACCAGGTCTCCTAGCTGGAATTTCCTGATCCGAACACGAGAGTTGTAGTGGCGAACCACTCTTTGTTGATATGTTGTATTTCTTATTCAGGACTCTTCCCTTTTTTCTTCTAGCTCATCCAAACTTTGTAGTAGCGTATCAACATTCTGTTCTTCATCGTATAGCCTGACCCGTGGGGACGCATACGATATTTCTATGGGGATGACAGCTTCAGTTCCGAACGCTAGGGTGAAGAGAGTTTCTCCTGTTGAAGTCCTTGCTGTCGTCCAATATGCCCATAATACTTCAGGAAGCTTTTCAACCCAGCTTCTTTTTTTGTCATCTAGCTTTGCTTTAATGGTTTGCTTGATAATTTTATTTACTGCTTCTACTTTCCCGTTTGTTGTGGATGAGCTGGTGTCGCATAGTAGTTAGCAATATAATATTTTTCACACAATTGTCTGAACTTTTGGTTATCAAACTGAGTGCCATTGTCGGTGATTATAGTGTCCGGAACTCCAAACCTATAAAGTATGTTTTTCTTTACAAAATTTATGGTGTTGGCTTCCGTGATATGCACCAACGCTTCTAATTCTTCCCATTTTGTGAAATAATCGACAGCTACTATGGCGTGCTTTGCTCCACCCCCTGTCCCAGCTGGCATTGGCCCGATCAGGTCTAGGCCCCACATGGTGAATGGCCATGGGGCAGTGAGATTTCTGAGCTTTTCTGGGGGTTGTCGGATATCGTTGGCAATTCTTTGACAAGTGTTGCAACTTTCCGACCACTGCTGTGCATCTGAAAAAAATGTAGGCCAATAATAGCCTTGCCTGAGTACCTTATGCGCCAGACTCCTACCCCCAGTGTGGTTCCCGTAAACTCCTCCGTGGATCTCTTGAAGTATTCGATGTGCATCTTCTTCCGGTATACATCTCTGAAGAGCTCGGGAAAACCCCCTTCTGTATAATTCTCCTCCAATCATGGTATACCTAGCCGATCGATACCTGATGCGCTTTGCTAATACCGGATCTTCCGGGAGCCCGCCTTCTTCCAGGAACCTTCTCAGCTGGACCATCCAACCGTCTTGCTGTGTTTGGATTTCTAAAATTTCCAAATGCGTAGGTTCAGCTTTACTCGGTTCAAGGAGGTGTGCAACTGGAATGGTCTTTGGTCTGATTGAAGTTTTTGCTGACGCTAATTTAGATAAAGCGTCTGCCTTTTCATTTTCTTCTCTGGGGATCTGAGCGATCTTGTATTCTTTAAATTTTTGGAGGAGCTATTTTGCGATGTCACGGTAGGCAATCATACCTTCATCTTTGGCCTGGTACTCATCCATAACCTGGTTAACAACTACATGTGAATCGCTGAATATCTCAACTTCATCTGCCCCAAGAGCTATGCAGACTCTGAGTCCAGCTAACAATGCCTCATACTCGGCTTGATTATTGGTTGCTTTGAAATCAAATCTCATGGCATATTCAACATCATCTCCTTCTGGGGTGCGAACTACAATCCCTGCCCCGCTGCCATGAGTGTTTAAAGAACCATCAACATATAGTTTCCATGGGAAAATCCAACAGTCTTTTTGCTTCCAGGTTTGGTTCTGTGAACTTAGCTATGAAGTCTGCCACCGTTTGTCCTTTAAGGGAGGTTCTGGGGACATAATGAATATCGAATTCACTCAACTCGATTGCTCATTTAGTAAGTCTTCCTGATATCTCTGGCTTTTGTAAGATTTGTCTTAATGGACAATTGGTGAGAACCTGGATTGTATGGGCCTGAAATTATGGTCTCAGCTTTTTTGCTGCTGAAACCAATACTAAGGATATCTTCTCTGCCTGTGAGTACCTGGTCTCGGCCGGTACGAATGCCTTGCTGGTATAATACACTGGTTTATGCACTCCATCTTCTGTTCTGACTAAGACTGAACTTGTTGCAAGCTCAGTTATTGACAGATACAGCTGAAGTATTTCCCTTTTTTACGGTTTCGAGAGGATGGGAGCTTGTCCCAAGTACTCTTTTATTTTTAAGAATGTCTGCTCACACTCTTTATTCCACTTCAAGCCTTTCCCTTTTTTGATTATCTTGAAGAAAGGTGCGCACCTGTCTGTAGCCCTTGAGATGAATCTTCCCAAAGAGGCTAAACACCCTGTTAAGCGTTGTACGTCTTTCAATGTTTTAGGTGAGGTCATTTCTTGCAAAGTCTGGATCTTCTCGGGATTAACTTCGATTCCTCTTTGATGGACTTAAAAACCCAAGAATCTTCTTGAATGGACTCCGAATAAACATTTGTTTGGGTTTAATTTCATCTGGTATCTTCTCAAAACATCAAATGTCTCTCGGAGGTCTCGGGCATGCTCATCTGCTGAGACGCTTTTAGTCAACATGTCATCAATGTACACTTCCATGTTCCTTCCTATTTGCCGAGTGAAGATTTTGTTGACCAACCTTTGATACGTAGCTCCTGCATTTTTTAAACCGAAGGGCTTTACTGTGTAGCAATATAAACCCTGATCCGTTGTGAAAGCTGTTTTTTCTTCATCAGCTTTCTTCATCCGGATCTGATTATATCCTAAGTAAGCGTCCATAAAGCTGAGCAATTCATGACCTGCTGTGGCATCCACCAGCTGATCTATCCTTGGAAGTGGGAAGCTATTCTTTGGACATTCCCTGTTTAGATCCGTGAAATCTACGTACATCCTCCATTGTCCATTTTTTTCTGGACGAGGACTACGTTGGCGACCCATTGAGGGTAGCTGACTTCTCTGATTAATCCAGTCGCTAGTAACTTTTCCACCTCTTGTTTGATTGCTTGACTTCTTTCAAGATTGAACGATCTTCTTTTTTGTATTACTGGTTTTGCATCCGGGCTTACAGCGAGGTGGTGGGATATTACTCGGGCATCTATCCCGATCATATCTTCGTGACTCCAGGTGAATACATCTTTGTATTCTCTAAGCAGATTGGTTAAGTCTTGCTTGACTTTTCCATCCAAGTTGGCCCTGATCTTGATTTTCTTGTCCGATTTGTCTTCTTCAAGTACTACTTCAACCAATTCTGTTTTGAATTCATTCGAGCCCTCCATTGGATCCAGTTCGAATGACAAGGATTCCTTACGCTGATTTGGCTGCATTATGGTGCACACTTGTTCAGCATCATGCTTGTCTCTGTATACTGATAGATTTGCTCTTCGGGCCATCTCTTGGGATCCCTTGATTATCCCAACCCCTTGTTCTGTTGGGAACTTGATCATTAATGCATAAGTGGTCGTCACGGCCCTTGTTTTATTCAGGAATGGCAGGCCCAATAATGCATTATACGGCTAATTATCCAAGTCAACTATCACGAAGTCGAGCATGACAGTCCTCTGGCATGGTGCCGTTCCGATCTTCACGGGTAGTTTTACCGTCCCGAGTGACCTGACCTCTATTCCCCCAAATCCTCTTAATGGAGTATGGAAAGGTTAGAAATCTTTTCGGTCTAGTCTTAGCTGGTCGTATACGGCCACGCTTAGGATGTCTGCTGAACTCTCATTATCTATTAAAATTCTCCGAACTTCCCTATGGCTAATCCGGACACTTATAACCAAAGCGTCATTAGGTCGAACATCGACACCATGAGAATCTGCCTCTGTAAAGACCATTGGGTCCCATCCTTCCTTTACCCTTTTCGGGTCTGGTTCAACCGAGTTTACGTCGAAGTTATTCCTTGCTTCTATTGCTTCTCTGATTTCCTAAGTTCGTTCTCGGTTGCTTCTCCTAGTAGAAGGTCCTCCGAAAATTGTATATATTACTTGATTGGCTTCGGGGCTGGTTCTTTGGTTTTGACCAGGGTTGTGATCAACCTTGACTTTCTTGGTTTCTGGTTTCTCATCTTTTTTCAAGATTACATCCCGCAGGTGCACTTCCCGAATAAGAGTCTCTATGTAATCTCTGAGCTGAAAACACTTTGAAGTCTCATGCCCGGTTTCTTTATGAAACCTGCAATACTTGGTTGTATCTCTCCGGGCGAATTGTGATTGTCGCCGCGGTTCTTGCACCATATTATTTTCTTTCAAGATGGCTAGAATTTCTTCTTGTTTCTTCCAAAGAGGGGTGTAATTGGTATATCTGCCTTGGTATTTCTCTGTGGACCGTTCGGCGTTGAACCCATTACCCCCATCCTTTTTTTTCTCCTTACCATTCCCTTTCCTTTTGATTATGCCCCTTGGATTCGGTATTCTTCTGTTCGGGCTTTCCTCCATGCATATAGCTTCCTCCTATAGCTAACTCTTCTTCCTCGGCCAGAGCGTATCCTCCCGCCATATCCATCATTTCGGCATACCTAGTCAGCCGTGCACTTCTCAAATCGAAGGATAGTCGTCCATTCTGCAAGTTATTGGTGAAGGCAGCAATAATTGCTTCATCATTAGCGCTACCAATTTCTGATACCGCTTGGCCTAACCGGCCCAAGTACTTTTTTAATGACTCGTCATTCCCCTGTTTTATTTGAGAGAGGTAGGCCATTGACTTCTTCCTGTGAACGTTGCTCAGGAATTGCCTTGAGAAGCTCCTGCTCAACTCGCTGAAATTTCAGATGCTTGCCGGGGGTAGTCTTCCGAACCATCTTGAGCCTGTGTCCCCCAGTGTTTGCGGAAAGTTGAGACACAATAGGGGGTCACTGCGGGCATATTGAGCCATGGCACTTTAATAACGTCTAACGTGCTCCTTTGGATCTGTATCTTTTTTGAATTGCTCCACATGCGGCATTCTGAATCTTTCTGGGAAAGGGGTCCGTAAAATCTCCATGGTGAATGGACTATCGGAGTCATCGTCAGATAGATCGTTACAACCATAACGTTTGACTAGTGCCTCCATCTGTCGCCTGTTATTCTCTACTTCTCGAGTTAGGCTCTGGATTGTGACATCTTTGTCCCCCACCTGGCTTCCTTGACGGTTGAACCGTTGGGTAACTGTTATTCTTTCCTCAGACTCTTCAATCTGATGCCAGACCTCTCGTGTGACTCCATGATGACGTTTGCGATGGTGTTGATCACTGTCTTCTGATGATGACCGTCATCTGCGCCGATCGTATTTACGATGTCTGGCACGTATTGTTTGATTGTGATCCAGCCTCTGGTGATTTTCCTCTTCTAGTGTTTTCTGTCCAGCTAGATTGATTGGGGAAGAGTTCCTTCTGGTTTCTGGCATAGTTATTCCTAGCCCCACCATCGAACGGAGTCTTATGGGTGGAGGATTGGGAGTATGTGCTCCTGCAGCCAGTAGATCAATCCCTTCCCTCGCTGCGTCCGTCACCAATTGCTGTAAGGCCTCTTGGAAACGCAACGTAAGATCTCTGCTGGTTGGAGGAACTTGCTGGATCCCCGTCAGGTGCACAGGCTGGTTTTCTGTGTTTGCTGCAGGATCTTGTGATGTGTTGCCAACATGGAAATCGCCTGGTGATTTTGGGCCATTCCCTGAACTACTTCTGCTTTCTGCCATCGCTTTTAACAAGTTCGGAGGTTCAACCCCTCCTTCTAGCGCCAATTGTTGACGTCGATTTCTGGATTATGCCAGAAAAGCCAACAAGAAATGGATTTCGGCTATTGAATCAAAGAGAAAGAGATGCAGAGAGAGTAACAAAGACAAGTTTTACGTGGTAAAACTCCGATGGCCGGATAAACATCCACGGGTGGTTGAAAGATCAACCAAGCAAAAATCCACTAAGAGAATAAGATGTTTTACAAGCTCTCGATCTCTATTTTTTCTCTCTGTATTTACTATGATTGTTGTATGCTATATTGCCTATATATTTTTTGGACGAGATTATGGGTCTATTTATATGTTTATAGAACCCTAATCTGCCTTGTACAAGTAATACAGGATCTTTGTATTTAATTGTGATTCGGTTACTTTCTTTAGGTCGATTTGTCTTCTTTCCTGTTTCGGAGTCTCTTATGGAAATCGAGTGGGATTCTAGTAGTGCAGTTCAATTTGGACTTGTTTTCCTTATAAGAATGTAGTCTTCGTAAAGAAATCAAGTTATTTCCTGATTGGGGACTCTTCTAATTTAATACTCTATTTCATTTGGGATTCCTTCCTGATGGATATCGTCACGTATTTAATGACAATCCGTATGAAATAAGCACCAAGTTCTTACTCGAGTCGTATTTATTCCCGAGTAAGAGTAATACATGATGGTCCCGAGTAGCACCGTTTGAGCCCGAGTGGAAGCGTTATTTAACCAGTCCCGAGTGCTGTTAGCTGATCCCGAGTAGGTTTTATTCAGTATATGCTTACTCGGGCTTTCTTCTCTTTAATGATGCCTTATAGGATATTTCCCGAATGCCCATTTGGGCGTCCACCTGGCTATTTTTTCCTTCCTGT
Source organism: Dipteronia dyeriana (assembly GCA_032871835.1). NCBI lineage: Eukaryota > Viridiplantae > Streptophyta > Magnoliopsida > Sapindales > Sapindaceae > Dipteronia > Dipteronia dyeriana. The sequence continues at coordinate 57,057,544 of CM065300.1, read as the reverse complement.
CAATGACGTGTATGCTTGGTAAAATTTACATACAACAGATGGAAAATTTTACAAAATAATATCCCCAATTTAACTGTCAAATCTTTGTCACAAACACGATGGGAGAGTTGCATAGAAAGTGTTAAAGCAATAAGATATCAAGCTCCACAAATTAGAGATGCTTTAATTCAACTAGCGGAAACTAGTAAAGATCCTAAAACAAAGAGTGAAGCAACTTGTTTAGCAACATATGAATTAGAAAATTATGATTTTTTGTTAGGTATGATTATTTGGTATGATATATTATTTACCGTTAACTCTGTTTGTAAGAACTTACAAAATAAAGATATGCATATTGATGTTGTCATAGATCAATTAAAAGGTCTAATTTCTTTTTTCAAAAAATTTAGAGAAAGTGGATTTGCAAATGCTATAATTTCAGCTATAGAGATAGCAAAAGAAATGGACATTGAACCAATTTTTCGTGAAAAACGTGTTATTAAGAGAAAAAAACAGTTTGACGAGAATGATAATGATGAGAGAATTCCATCTATGGAAGATTCTTTTAGAATTAATTATTTTTTATACTTAGTAGATCAAGCTATTTCTTCAATTAGGAAAAGGTTTGAGCAATTTCAACTGTATGATAATATTTTTGGTTTTTTATTTAATTTTAAAAAATTAAAGTCATTAGATGATGACAATTTGCAAAACTTTTATCAAAATCTTGAAAGTGTTTTGAAACATGACTTGCTTTCAAATATTGATGGTTTAGATTTATTTTCTGAATTAAAAGTTTTAAAAAAAGTTTTACAAGATGACATAAATACTCCTCTAGAAGTACTTAACTATATAAAAAGAGTTGATTATTTTCCAAATGTTTTCATTGCCTATAGAATATTATTAACCATACCAATAACTGTTGCTTCCGGAGAAAGAAGTTTCTCAAAATTAAAATTAATAAAATCTTACTTGAGATCAACAATGTTGGAAGAAAGATTGAATGAATTAGCTATATTATCTATCGAAAAAAAAAGTTACAAAAAATAGAATTAAAAAATTTAATAAACAATTTTGCATCCCAAAAGCAAGAAAAATAGATTTTAAGTAAACTATTTTTACTATATATTTAATATTTTTTTTATATATACATCCAAAGCCTCGTTTTATAATTTCACCGAAGGCTCCGAATACCTTTGGGCCACCCCTGTATATTTATCTTCTTACATTTTAGGGAAAAAAAAGATTACACTGCAACACTTCATTGGTAAGGTCAGGGTCATTATCTTGGCACTATTGGTACTATTGGCACTAACCCATCGTGGCCGAAGTATTTTTCATTTTTTATTTGTCGTTTTTATTTGTCTGTATTCTGTATTATACCGAAATCCACTAGAAATAAAAAAAATATTCTAGAATTTTATTAAATCAAAGGTGATGAGTTTTTCGATTTACAAATCTATTTAAAACGATTAAACCCTTACTTGAATCCTTATCGAATAAAAAACGAAATTATATAATAAAAATTATCAAAAATAACGAAATTACGATAGTTTACGTAATTAATGATATTAACGACCTTAAATAAATCATGGACGCGGACGATTCTGTCCTACGTCATGTTATGACTCGGAAACCCTTGAGTTCATAAATCAGAACCTGTGCTGCTGCACTGAACAATTCACAGCAACCAAAATGGAAAACGCTCTAATCCCACCACTAATAGCCGTCGTAATCTCTTGTATAATAGCAGTCAGAGGTTACAGAAGAAAATCTCTCGACTTCTCCGGCGCAATCACCGGCTTCGTCGTCATGACCATTCACCTTGCCGTTGGAACCAGGTCCTTCCTTTATATTTATTACTATTGCTACAGATAAAACAGTCATGAGTTAGGGATTTATTTCTAAATAACATGTACATGTGCTTCTTCTTTTTTTTACTGGTTTTAAAGATTTGGAGCTATGTTACTTGTCTTCTTCTTCACTTCATCTAAGCTCACCAAGGTTGGAGAGGACAAGAAGCGACGCGTTGACGCCGATTTTAAAGAGGGTGGACAACGCAATTGGTAAATGTTATCTATCATTCATTTTGTTCTATTTGTGATTGTTATAGTGATGCAAAATTAGATTCAATAAACGTGAATTTGCTGGTGTTAGTGGGGATTACAACTTTGTTTACCTAGGAGGGTATTGCTGGTTTCGTGTATGCAGGATACAAGTTCTATCGAATGCTGGGATTGCCACAATTTTGGTTGTAGCCATTTGGAAATTGACTGGATGGCAGGACGTGTGTTTGGACTCCAAAGAGTCATTTCTTGTCACGGCCCTCCTCGGTGGTGTTATAGGTCATTACTGCTGCTGCAATGGGGATACTTGGTCTTCAGAGCTTGGGGTACTAAGTGATGATCAACCTCGATTAATCACAACTTTCAAGGTTGAATGCTTTGTCAGTACTCTTACATTTATTCATATCTTCACAGCATTTAGCTTATTTTGTCTCTTTTTTCTTTTCTAATGGTAAAAGTTTATTTGCATTTAGTTGTCACATCTCACATCGCTAGCAAATAGGTTCTAGACTATCACATAAGTTTTGGTAGCAAATAAAATTATGGACTATGACATACTTTTTAAGTTCTCTAAATTACATAGACTTGTTTTGAGTTGTAGGTGAAAGACACTTTTGTGAAGCCTCTAGCATGAAGAAAATTTCTAAGAGAGAATGACACTTTTATAGTTGTATATATAAAACCCAAAGCAGAAGAATTTTACTTCAAGGGTCTAGGCTCTTTAGATGGTATCAAATTGGTTTGCTGCCTGATAATAGGATGATGAGTTGTGTTTGACCCCTCACAAGAATGCAAGGTCTGAAGGAGATGTGAGGTCTTGGTGGGAGAGAGTTTGTGACATAATACATTTCCAGTGAATAAAATAAAGCTCAGGTTTTTTTCTCATTTTAATTGACAAAGTTCTGTTAGGTAAGTGGACATGTTTTGGGATCATGGATGAAAGATAACATGCGTGAAGAACAAAATGGACAATATTTGCTTCATGTGTACCAACATGTTATATAGTTTCTTTTAATATATCAATATTTGAGCAAGGTTAATATAGAGAGAAGGGAAAGTAAGTTTTTATGCATATTGCTTGATTCCCTCCTTTGCAGATTTTATGTTCTACTCATTCCATTGATTTTTTCTCATTAATGTTTCTGTTTGTATCACTCTCATTCTTTAAATGTTTCAGTTGTTAAAGGTTTTACACCTGTCCATGTGTATGGTGCTTGCACTTGCACATATAGCTGGTACATGCTAGAGCAAACCATATATGGCTAGAGCAAAAACTCTTGCTTCACTACAAGATATCTAACCAACTAGTCTATCTATCTTGTTGTGATTGAGGGCTTTTAGAATGGTTTGTGAATTTTCATGCTCTCCTCAGTTCTCATGCTCTTGTTACCTTATTAACCTGTCCTCAGTTCTCATGCTCTTCCAATGTTAAAAATCCTTTTAGCAAATTATTAACCAAATTTTTTTATTTTTTATTTTAGTTTTTAATTGAAGGAATCAACCATCTTGGATTTTTACTTATCAAGCTCGACTTTCTTATATGCTATGGCAGACACGCATTCAACTTTTGCAATATCTTATATCTTGAATCATTATGAGTCGAGAGGAAACTAATATGCTACTTAATTCCCAGAAGTTGTAGATTTAATTTGGTTTCCACATGGTTGCCAGCCTGTTCAGAGGGGCACAAACGGTGGTGTGACAAAGGCAGGATTTCTGGCAGCTACAGCAGCAGGCAGTGTCATTGGACTGACATTTGTTCTCTTTGGATTTCTCACAACAAAATGTACATATGATGCAGCTCTGAAGCAGTTATTGGTTATACCCGTCTCTGCAGTGGCTGGATTATGTGGAAGTGTCATAGATTCTTTGTTGGGAGCAACACTGCAATTCAGCGGCTCCTGTACTGTTCGTAATAAGGTAAGTTGAACTTCTTATCAAGATTTCACCTCTTAATTGGAGTGGCAGTGACCTCATAACTTGTATGTACTACTAGATCAGTTAGTTTTGTTGGGAACTTATAATCGCACCATTCTTGTAGGTTGTCGGAAAACCAGGACCAACAGTGAAGAAGATTTCAGGGCTTTCCATTCTGGACAACAACGCTGTGAATGTAGTATCAATTATGCTGACAACATTGCTGACTTCTATTGCCTGCGTGTACATTTTCTGATGCACAATTTGGATTGAAATTTCTGGAGTTTAGGATGGAAACAGTTGAGATTACACATTTTGAAATAAAATGTACTAACATTGCTGAATGTATCCCCTTATGTAGGAGTATGGACAATTTTGACCAATTATGGTGGAATATGTGAGGTATGTTCTGATCACTTTTGACTTTTGAGTTGCTCTGCTTACCGCAGCAGCAGTAGCAGAGAATGTGAATGCTTCTGCCTCATGAAATTGTTCAGGAAAGCAATCTTCTATAACGATTGCCATTTAGAGAAATCTGTGCAATTCTTTTAAGGGCAGAAACAACCAAGCGAAACTCACTCGCATGTCTCAAAGCAGCAGAAACAGCAAAGCAATGCGAACAAACTGCATTTTCCAAAATAATAATGATAAATAACAAAATTATATTATTAATGATTAACAACTAAAAAAAAAAAAAAGGTTAGATTAAATATTTGTCCTGTGTTTCACCAGGATCAACACACTTGTGTAAATATAAGAGTATAAAAAGGAAAGCAAAATAATGACGCATGAAAAGGGACCATAATTGAAGCAACGAACGGTCAGACAAAGCAAGCGTAAAGGCAGCCCTTTTCTTCATGGGGCCTGTGGACATTTCTTTCTTCATAACCTGGCGATGCATAAACTCTCTCTCTCTCTCTCTCTCTAGAAACATTCCAAAAACTTGATAATTACACAAGAGAAGAGAAGAGAAGAGAAGTACAATCTATGCACAAGTGGACAAGATGAGGAAACCTGGTATAGTTTAGTGAGTTGAATCCTAATGGTCCACACAACCATGTGACATGTGTGTGTATCACTTTTATGCGGCTCATGTTGTATTATTGTTGTTGTATCTCTAAACCTGCCTTCTCCTCTCTACTCTACACGACTATATCTACATCTCCAGTATTTTAACATTGAATGAAAACTTATTATTGGGTTGTCTAAATTTAAATTTTGCAACAATAGGCTTCCTATATCATGAACAATGACAATCAATATAGACATGAAAGAAGACGAAAACAAACCTAATAATACTACATGTTATAATCCAATAGAAAATGCAAAAAGCAAAAAGAAGTTTGAAGGAAGACCCACACGCACTGTGAAGCAGGTGCAGCTGAAAACATTGAGGACAGTTCCACCGTCGAAATTGAACATCCGGCAACAGATTGAAAAAAGGACACGTTTTAACAATCAACACAATTGTATCATTATTCTTTATACAGGAATTACAAGTAGTGTGATCTTGTCATTCAAGAATCAAGAGACATCATTTGTATTTGAAATTGTAGTTCTCTCTCTAAGCCGAAAGTGTAGGGTGATAGTATAGATTACATGATTTAATTGCATAGATATTAGACATATTCATTAGTTTGAGAAATACGTACAATTTCATTATCGATTTCTAGAAGAGATGACATACATTCACTCGTTTTTGAGAATCTGTGTGGTACCCAAATGTTATGGATTTCTAGCAAAATTTTGAAGGCAAACAACTCTTGAAAGGAATAAATTATGGGCAAAACAAACAGCCTTGGATAATGATCATACCAGGTGATGTAAATTAATACACAACTGCAATCAAAGCGGGTCGTTCAACCCAACACACCCCCAACAGCCAAATAAAACATTTAGCACAGCGTCAGCGCCGCTCATGCCTCAACACAACCTCTTAGTATTACATACAATCTATTAGCAACCTAAACTTGCGCCCGAATTCAATAACCAACTTCCATTTCTGCAAGTAGAGGCTGCCAACATTTGTTTCTTTTTTCCTTTCCAGATTATAATGCTCAACCCATCAATCAGCAAGCAACGTAACATGCAGCTGGTTTTAACGGAGCTATGATATAGTCAGCCGAGGGTTGGAAACCAGCAGCTGTTTCCAGGCGTTCCCATGTCAGTTTCCGCTTCTCCGCTGCCACACTTGATGTGGAATTTTCCTCCTCTGCTTTGCGTATGCAGGCCACCATAAGCTCTTCATCCATATCCCAGAAAAGTTTCTTCACATTTTCTGTCAGGTTGAGTACTGCATGGTTCCAGTGAGTTTCGGTGTTCCTCTCAAGAGATGGAAAGACGATAGGCGCAATCACCTGTCGGTTTTGGGTAATAAGATTGAGGATGTGATCGTTGTTCCACAGCAAGTGAGCTCGTTCGGCCACCTGAAAATAATCAAAACGAAAATGGACAAAAATAACTTCACTGTGTAAAAATCTGTTAATCGATGTAAAACTCGGAAGCATGCTTGACCACATATAGGATATTCACATTGTACTATCAGCAGAGCATTAAGAAAGTCACTGTAGTACTCAACAAGCCCCAAAGAGGTCTGATTTTTTTTTTAGAGATTTCTTTAAACTTAAGGTGTACATAGCACCATAAATTATTTTATGAAAATTCATGATTATTATGTCAACAAAATATATTACTCCAACATTTATTAACCAAAATAAACTCTTTGGCAACAAACAGTGTGACAAAGTCTAAGAGGGAAGGTAAACCTGGTAATGAGAGCTATTGAGGCAGCGTCCTATGCGCCGAAACAGTGTGACCATTATCTTTTGGAACTCAACCACGCTAGTCATTTCCAAAATCTCTTCCAACTCACTTATAAACATCAACTCTTTCTGGCTATTTGTCACCGGCCAGTACTTCAACAGTCCCTTAATTACAGTAGTGGCCAACTTTGGGTCCTTATCTATAAACTGTACAACACAATATGTTAATTGTTGATGATAAATACCCACTGATTTTGGCTTGTGTAGAGGAATAAGAGCCTTGCATAGAAACATCTTGTGTTCTTCTTTCAGTGGCACGGCAAACCCACTGATAATACTCCCAAAGATCTCCAACAGCTCAGCAATTCCATTATGTCGTTCAGTTTCAAAAACGAAACGATAGATGATATTGCTAACTGCTTGTCTGATAAAATACCTGTGTATCATGAATTTCCCATAAACCCTGTGCAAAATTGTTTTCAAACAGTCTCTTTCTCTCGGGTCCTCTGAATCAAAGAGATCAAGTAATCTCGACATGAATGAATGATCTACGTACTTCTTTGCCACCTTTACATCCAAAGAATTATAACTGATAAACCGAAGAAGTAGATCATACACAATTTGCAAATGTGACCAAGCAGGATCAAACGTTGGTTCTTCATCTTCAGTTTCTCCTCCAGTACCATTAGAACGATATTTTGGTGGGAATACCCTGAACAGGTTAATTGCACACATCTTACTCATTGCAGCAATTGCTGGTTCAGTGAACTTTGCGGATCCAGAAGAAACAAAATCAGCAAGCTCTATCAGTGTTTGACGTTTCATATCTTGTTCACTAGTATTCTTATCTGGATCACTGAAATCAAAAACCTCACAACAAAGATTCAACTTACTGACAAAGAGGTTCTGTTTCTGTGGATTTGAAACATCTTTAAAGGAAAGATGAGGCTCCACGGCCTCCACTCCAGCCATGATGCTTGACGGAAACACAGCTGAAGAGACTCGTTTAACAACACTCAGTCTACTCGAAAGACTATTTCCACTATTTGTACATTGGGTACCATTGCCTAAGTTAGAATTATTGTTGCCAGAATTAGTCTCAGCTGAATCTATAGTATCAGATTTTTGTGACTTCCGAGGAAGTTTGCTTAAAATTTGCTTGAGCATGGTGGCAATGCAGCAATCTTCAGCAGAGGAGGTGCCTGGAAAATAGAAGGGAAGGGTGTCGCGAAATACAGCCAGACCTTGTGTATTATTACAGAATTTTCAAAGAAACTCAAAAAGAAAAATCTGCATAAAGTGATTCAACAATTATGATTCAATTGAAGAAAAACAAACTCATTCTGACATTCTTTAAAAACAAGATTCTATCTGAGAGTTAAATTCTTCATACGAGGACAGAATACCTACAGATACAACCCTTCAGCACATATAAAGTCCAACAAAATAAAGCAATTACAGGACTAACAGGGAATGTACACTATGAAACCACCAAATGGGACTAAATCCCAAGTCAAAAAACGAAAACAACGATTGAAAAGCATGGAGATATCAATAACTATAAGATACAAAGAGAAAACATTCGAGGGTAAAACTCAGTTTGGCATTAAAAAAAATTAAGTTGTGGAAATTATCATGAAAAGGCCGTAATTAATAGTTTCCGGTTAACAACAAAATAGTTCTTTTTTTTTTTTGTCAATAGCACCAAGCACAATCCTTGTGAATTACCTTCTGTTTTGCAATTTATTTATGTTCATAAATAGGTTAGACATAACAATAATATTTAGACAAAAAAGTTTTTTTTTTTTTGTCAATAACCATGCACAATCCTTGAGAATTACCTTCTGGTTTGCAATTTATTTATGTTCATTAATAGGTTAGACATAACAATAATATAGATCATGCAGCAATTCTACAATCACAATAATAAGCAGCCTCATCTATGAACACTAGCTCACTACATTGCTTGAACTAGTTGTGCAGCCATATGTATATGATGAAATTAAGAGCATGGACAGTTGACAAGCAAGAAACACAGCTCAGATTAAGGTTACAAAAATCATTTAGATGCTAGAAAATCTCATAAAGAAATTCAACAATACAGCAGCCATAACCATCAGGAAAAGGGAAACAGAGGATTACAATTATAAATGATCCAGACATATTGAAAAGCAAACACTTACGTTTTAGTCATAACATGAAAAAATGGAGTAGCGAAACCATAGATCTGGGTCTCTAATGAAAACAAGACTTTAAATTTACCAAGGATCTAAACTAAACTACAAAACTTTGAGTCAAATAGACAATACCCAGATCTTAAATATCACAAAAACCCAATAACAAAACAGCTATAAGTACAAATATTGAATTGCAAAACCAACATTTAACAAAATAAAAATCGAAACTTTATGCAGTCAAGCAAAGCAAAAGAGTTGAAGAGAGAGGGAGTAAGAACCTGTTTTTTTTTTCTTTGAACTACTGTTAAAGATAAGTTGTGAATGGTAGAGAGAGAGAGATCTTAAGCCAAAAAAGAAGGGACAAAAAGAAACTGCTACTTAATACACATAAAAACGGTTTAGTGATATATTGAGCTAAGAGGGCAAGTAACTTTTTTGGTTTTTAGAGAGAAGGAGGATTCTGAATTCTGATGAGTTGATTTTGAGGGTGTTGGATCTCCATGAAAGAGGAAGGAAGAGAGCTTCCTCGGTAGAAGAGAATAAGAGGTGTGGCATTTTCTGAGAATTGCAGGTACAGACTCACCCAACATCAGGTGACTGTTTTTTTTTTTTTTTTTTTCTATTTTTAAAGAAAAAGAAGTATAATAATACAGTTTGGGTCCCTGTGTTTGTCCAATAATGTTGAGATTCTCATTAGTTCTAGCTTATTTATTAGATCTGATTTGGATTTCCAATTGTCAGGAAAAACTGAGCAAAGCTTTTTGTTGCTAATCAGTGGCTGTTTTTAATGGACTTCTCAAAACTCAAATTCAGTTCACCCATTAAGGGACAGTGGGGTGGGTAAATAAACAGAAGGAGAGTAAAAACTAAAAAAAATCAAAATAAGAAAATATATATATCTGAATTATTTATGTTCATGTTATGTTATGACGTTATGTTTAACTTTTTTCTTTTTTTGTTGATCTAAAAAAAAATTGCTTTGTTTTCTGTACAGCTTAACTGACGTAGCACTACAGTAAAAGTTTTGTTTCTTTTCTTTTATTTCGTATAGAAGGAAATCACCGTACAGGCTTGTAATCAAAATATAAAATATGAAAGAATATATATTTTGTGTAAATTGATTGTTTGGTCCAAACAGAGTAACCACTACCACACCTGTGACCTGACTTGCACAGATGGCTCACCCATTGTTAACCAATCTATGCTTTGTTGATATATGTCCGCCACAAATACTAGGAATTGGGAATTTTAAAAATAAAATTTTCTATTACTTCTAAAAATAATAATAATAATAATTTCTATTTATTATTTTAAGATATAAAAGTTGGCTAGTGATATATAATACGTAAATTTTGAGGAATATCGTAAGGAACGACTTTTTCCGTAAGAATAATGTTACTTTGTCTAAATTTAGTATCTAAATCTATTGTCCAAATGATGTAGCAACACTTCAATCCATTCATTTAAATTGGATTATATTTATATCATTTAAATGAATGGACTAGATTGTTACCACATCATTTGAGCACTATATTTGGACATCAAATTTAAACGAAGTAGCATTACTAAGGTAGTTTTAAAAGTACCGGTTACACATACAAAAGTTACCGTAGAAGGAAAGTCATCTACAATATTTATATATTACTATTACTATAGTTGACGGTTGACCACTGATATAGTTGACGTTTTGCTTGAGAATTTAGGGATGGGCATTTCCGTAAAGGTAGTTCTAAAAGTACTGGTTACACGTATAAAAGTGACCGTCGAAGGAAATTCATCTACAATATTTATATATTCATTTCGTTCGTTAACTATTACTATAGTTGATGGTTGATCACTAATATAGTTGACGTTTTGCTTGAGAATTTAGGGATGGATATTTCCCTATGGAACCCCACTCTCATGGGCCCCACCCCTATTTGGGAGTAAATTTTACCTCCAAATAGGGTTTGGGGGTCGGGGTGGGAGCAAATTTTACCTTTAAAATCTAAATGGGGTGGGGTTGAGAGTGAGAGTGGGAGTGTAGGTAGGGGTGGAGTCCCATTTCCCCATATATATTTATATATTTTTACTTCTTTTTTTTTAAATAATAACCTTAATTCAATTATTCATTTACTCTCTACCCATTTCTTTTTTTTTCCACGTTTATATTTATGTGTAATTATGGATGCACATTTATCCCCGGGACCCCGAATCCCCCACCCCCATCCCCATTTGGGGATTTTTTTTTTTATGGAAATGGGGAAATGGGGGAGAGGGGATGAATTTCATTCCCAAATTAAAATGGGGATGGGGATGGGGATGAGGGAACCCCTCCCCATCCCCATTTCCCCATTTCCCCCACAATTAAATTGAAATGGGATGGGGATGGGGATGGAGATCCCTATTTCCCCATTTCCCCCAAAAGTATATAAATATAATTATAATATATATTTGAATTATTTGAAACATTTTATGTTGAATTTGTAATGCATTGATATTTTTTATTTGTAATGAAAGTTTTTTTTTTAATTTAATTTATAATTTTTAGTTAAATAGGGAAATGGGAAAATGGAGGAACGGGGGATACGAGAAAACGGAGAAAAACGGGAAAAATAAGATTTGGGATGGGGATGGGGGGACCTCCCCCCAAACATCCTCATCCCCATTTTCCCCAAATGGGGAAATGGGAAAATGGGGAGGGATGGGGGAAGGGTCTAGGAAGTGGGGATGGGGATGGGGGGGGACCTATATCCATCCTCATTCCCCAAACGTACATCCCTATATGTAATACAATATTACTATAGTTATTTGTATTAATTTTGAATTGAATTAAATTAAATCAATTATATATTTTAGATTCTTTATTAGATTAGATATCGAAATAAGGTAAATCGAACGATTTGAAATTTCGAATCTCAAATTCTAAATTTCGGATCTAAATTTCGGATTTTAAATTGAAAAATATTATGATTGAAAATAGAAAAATATGGGGGAAATGGGGGATGAGGGATGGGGGTGGGGGCAGGAGAGCCTCTCCCCAAACACCTCCATCCCCACTTCCCCCAAATGGGGTTTGGGGGCCGGCAGTTAAATTGAAAAATATTAGGATTGAATATAGAAAAATATGGGGGAAATGGGGGATGGGTGTGGGGGTGGGGGCAGGAGAGTCTTCCCCCAAACACCCCCATCCCCACTTCTCTCAAATGGGGTTTGGGGGTCGGCAGTGGCATAGCCAGGATTTCTGACCTGGGGAGGTTAGACTAAACTAAACTCACCATGTCTCGTCGCCCGTCATCACCGCAGCCGATGGTGAAGATAATAAGAAATGGTGAAAAAGAAGAAGAAGAAAACAAAAAAGGCCCAAAAAATAAGATAATTTGAAGAGGATGATGAGTTATAGAGAAGATGAAATTTTCAGAGAGTTCGATGAGTCGTCGTTAAGTGATGAGAGTTCATGAAGATAAGTTGAAGGATAAAAAAGAAAAAAAAGTCAAGAAATGATGGTGGTCAAGAGAAGTGAACTGTTGTGATTTGTGAATAAGTGGATTGGTAATAGAAATAAATAAAAAAAAAATAATAAGGATCAAAATTAACTAAAAAAAATAAGTGTCTTAATTTGTGTCTAATTAATCAAATTGGAACATATATCTATATTTGATTATTTTTTATCAGCTTATTCTATAAATATAAATATATGTTCTAATTTGATTGGTTATACATAAATTAGGAAACCATTTATAAATGATAGCCGAATTTGAATTCAAAAACTTAAAAATTTAAGTGGAGTGATGAGTCACATTGTACCTGCCCCATTGAGTCGGTGAAAACAAATTAATCAAATACATGTGTTCAAGCAATAGACTAATTACTAAGTGTTATACATGTGTAGAACACTTAGTAATACCATCTTGTTTATCAAAGTTTGGACTGGGCTACAGCCCGGTGTAGTCTCCACTTGCCTATGTCCCTAGAGACAGGGGTGGAAGAGGTTTTAGAATTGGGGGTAGAGATGGAGGACCCTTCCCATCCCCAATGGACCCTATTCCCATCCCTACTTGAGATATGACCAAACTATAGCTAAGCTAGTTATTTTTTTTCATTATTCTAAAATTAATTTTAGAATAATAACTAAAAGCTTATTTATAAATAAAAAAATAAATAAAGATGATGGACGGAGTGGAGAGAGGCAGATCTCCTCACTTCACCGATGGTGGAGTTTTATTATTGTTTATTTTATTTCTATTTAGCAATTTTTGAAAGTTTTGGTTATTCGTTAAAAAATTTATTTCAATATATTTGTAATTTTAGAAATATTGGGGTTGTGTTGGCAGACATATCCTAAATACCCTTTTTTCCCCAAGTAAAACAAATTGTTTGGTGGTATCATAATTTCTTAAAGTTTTAAGTTATTAATTGTTGTGTAAAATATATTTTTGCTCTAAAATTAGTTGGGAAGAAGTTAGTTTAATTTTTGTCTAAAAAAAAGAAAATTCAATCAACGGATTTCAAAAGAGGCTTATGCAATTATTGTAAAAGTTATCATTGGGTGAGATATTATCTAAAGAATAATGTTAAACTTTTCAAATGGTATTGATATGTAATGTTGACAAGTCATGTGTCAACACAGTTTAGGAAAGAATTTGGAAAACATAACATTACTCATTATCTAAATTCGGATGTTATTTGTATAAAATTTGTCTCAAACGATGTGATACGGCTTGTTATTATTGATGTTAGATAATAATTTATAAAAAACATCATTTATCAAGTCATTTAAGATGTCCTTTTTGACAATTTCTTTTATTTATGTAGAAATATTCATTCTTCTATATCATTGTAAAATTTAGGGCAAATTTTATGTTGAAACATCCTGGATATTAGATGTAATTGTACGTATATGCAATTTTTTGATTAAAATTATATAGTTATCTTCTGCTCTTGTGCTGTTAGTGATGCAACGTTAGATTTTTATGACTGAGTGGAAAAACATCTTTTTATCTATTAATATGGTAAAATCATTATTAATTATATATAATACTTAATTTATTTATTATAAAAAATGGACAGCAAAGGATATCAATAAAAATATGAGTAAACACCACATATGTGTATAATTACATCAAATATACAGGATGTTTGTGTAATTGACCCTAAAATTGAATGATAAACCATTAGTTATTGGTTTAAGAATATGATAATTTTTTTTACTTGATTGTAAATTTTGTTACACGTGGAATTTTAAAGGGATTCAAATAATTTTAAAATGCATAAAAACAAATCTTTCTTAAAATTCATCAAGACCCAACAAAAATATTGAAAATTGTCCAAAGCGTCCTTGTTAAAATAGCCTATATTTAAGTAAAGTCTCTAGAAAATTTATACTGGTGTGACCTCCTTGTTCAAAGTCAAAATTCTGAGGGTTAGAAAATTGAATGGTGTAGCAATTATGTCCAGCCACCAACTTACAGATCCAAGAACCCTATTTGACAATTTGACTTGAGGGAGATGTTGGGCGTTGACCACATGATGTATTCATCCTTAAGCTTTTTCTGTATTTTAATCTAGGATATCAACGAAAATGTATAATCGTGGTTTTGGTATATATAGGTATATAGCAAAAGTGAAACAACCAAGGTTATGCTATTGAATGTTGATTCTCAAATATAGTAGAATTTTTAAGGCTCCGTCCTGCAGCTAGGGGTGGGCACCAACCCGTCAACCCAACCCAACACGATCAACCCGATCCAACCCGACTTGATTGGGTTGGGTTGGGTTGCCTTTAAGATTGTGTTGGGTTGGGTTGACAAAATATAACCCAACCCGACATCCCGACATTAATAATAAAAAATAAATTAAATAATTTTATTTAATATTATATCTATTCTAAAATCTCATTTTTTTAAAATATTTAAAAATTTTACTCATACACCATTTATAATATTATAAATGATAAATATAAATACATAATTATATTTTATACCATAAATATATAATACATTTATTAAAAACATGCAATTATATTATCTTCGTCTTTTGTATTAATTGGCACATCCTTAGTTACACTTTAAAATGCATTTTTTTCTTAATATTTGATTAAGAATTTAATAGAAAAAGGGTATAATAATTGTATATAAACTTAAACTATTATGTTGGTTGAAATAAATAATAGATTATCCAACTACGAGTTATTTGACGAAGTGATTATAATTGTAAAATTGATGGGAGACTTAGATGGAGATTTTGTAAGTTGGATAAATTGTTATATATATATATTTTTTTTTAATTATGCAACAAATATTTAAATAATTTGTATTATATGTGGTGATTTGATTTTGATGTTTTTAAGAAATCTAAACTCAATGTGGTGTAATATTTGGGTGAAAAATTATTTTAAATTCGAATTTTGATATAACAAAATTCAAATTCAAATATATTTTTTCTATTGGGCTTAAAAAGCCCAACCCGATCAACCCAACCCAACCCAACCCGATAAATATTGGGTTGGGTTGGGTTGGGTTGGGTTGGGTTGGGTTAAAATTTACGTTGGGTTGGATTGGGTCGAAAAATTTTCAACCCAACCCAACCCCTACCTGCAGCAGTTTTTCAGTCCGGTTTTGTTTTTATTTTTCAAAAAGGATTTTGAAAACGCGTTCGTTAATCGTTTTTCATTTTATTTTCGAAAAAAAAAATGAAAAACAAAACCAGTTAAAAGTGAAAGATTTGAAAAACACAAAATACTCGTTTTTCGTTTATCGTTTATCGTTTTGGTTTTTCGTTTTTTTTTTTCACTTTTTTTTTATATTAAAAAAAATCTTAAACTATTAATTGTACTGTTATTCGTTTGATATGATTAGGACAATATGGAGCAAGATTTTTAAATTACCAAAGTGTCCCTCTTATATATATAAATATTATAATTATTATATATAATATTATAGAATATTAATATATAATATATATATAAATATTATAATTAGTAAATTAATATATAATATTGTATAATATTCTATAATATATATAATATTATTATATATATATTGATACTATATATATTATGATATATATATATATATAAATATTATAATTATTATATATAATATTATAGAATATTAATATATCATATATATAATATTAATATATAAATAATATAATATTGTATAATAATATATATTTATGAAATAATATTCTATAATATATATAATATTATTATATATATTTATATATAATTTATTAATATTATATATATATATATATAATATCAAATATTATATATTTATATAGGATATAATGTCATATATTATGTATTATTGTATCATTATAATTTAATATGTATATATATTATATTATATAATAATATATATATATATATATATATATATATTATAATTATTTATTTATAATTTAAAAGTTTAGTTTTGATTAATTCTTTTTTTTTTGATATGTTATTTTGAATTAATTTTTGATGTGTTACTTTTGTTTAATATAAAAATTACAATACAAAAATTATATTGGTTAATTATTTAATCAATTTGTTTATAGTTGTAATAATATTAA
The DNA here is from genome assembly GCA_032871835.1 of Dipteronia dyeriana. Lineage (NCBI taxonomy): Eukaryota > Viridiplantae > Streptophyta > Magnoliopsida > Sapindales > Sapindaceae > Dipteronia > Dipteronia dyeriana. The sequence goes on along the minus strand of CM065300.1, from coordinate 57,041,107 downwards.
ACAAAATACTAAAATTGATATTTCATTTTTTGATAGTTTTCGGTTAACCTACCAGACGTGTTTTTTCCGTTTTCATTTTCAAAATACAGATTTCAATAATTGCTACCAGATACGTTTTCAGAATTCGAAAATGAAACCAAAAATACTGTTTTCATTTTCATTTTCATTTTTATTTTCAAAAAACAGGAATTGAAAAACGCTTACAGGACGGGCCCTAAAACCGATGTTTCTTTTTCTTTTTGAAAATAAGAGCCAAACAATTTATTAAATGAATTCTAAAATTGCAAGTGATCAAAGAAAAAGAGGGCAACATCACCACTAAATGTGGCTCAATGCCAAATGGCACTCAATTGCTCGTTTCCTTCGAGTCCCGTCTTTCAATAAGCTTCAAGCGTGGGTTCTCTAGCATTTTCTTTTTCATGTTAGAAATCTGGTTCAAATTGTTAAAGAAAAATAAATAAAAATTTATACCACATCAATGTTGTCACGTTGTAAAAACCCTTCTTCATGTTTTTAGTTACGTATTAATTAATCATTTATTGATCAATAAAATCGGATACTAACCTATCAATATCTAAATATTGTTTTTTGAGTATTAAAAATTTGAATTTCTTGAAAGGAATTTTTTTTTTTGAAAAGCTTGTAATCACTTTTGTTAACCATTTCGAGTATTGCAGCTTAATTAATTAATGGCATCAAATCAAAACATCAGGAAAACAAACAGAGGTGATAATTAGTGCACACTTTTATGAGACACATAATAATTGCAATGCAAGCAGTACCTCAATACTGTAACAAGACCACAATTACAGTCATGACTCATAAGTGAGTCTGAATCACTCCGCTATACTACCACCGATAAGTGTTCATTTATATAGAGTACTTTTGGTATAGAGATATGAGAGGATAATGTGGGACTGGACTGAATAGGATATGATAGAACATATTATTTTATGTTGTGTTTAAAAAGTTTTGATAAAACTATAAATTGGACCGTTATACGCTTGGTAAGATTGGAACAGTACGGAACAAGAGATTCAAATTACCAGAGTATCCCTTATATATATATAACAACATAGACAATAATATCATATATATATATATATCATATATAATATACATATATATTATTATATTTAATATATAATATAATTTATAATTTATAATTTATTGGACATAATTATAATTGTTTAAAAATTTAAAGGGTAAATTAGTCTTTTTGACACTTGTCCCATGTCATGGGACAAGTTGTTCTAGGGTCTTCGGTGGGACAAGTTTTTGTGATTTTTGTCACACCTTGTCCCATCATGTCCCATGTTAAGAACACGCAAAACGTGGGATAAGAACAAACTGTCCCACGTTGTTCTGTCATGTCCCACGTACCAAACGCACCCATAGAGAACTATCATTCAATTAAATAATATCCCAAGTTTTATATTTAATTTTATTATATATTGTATGTGATGCGGTTACGACTCAAATCTTTTACATTTTATTACATAATATTGAATTATTGAAATAGTACTAATTGTGTCCAAAAATTAATTGACAATTTTTAGAGGTGGCTTTTTAATATTGTCTCTGTTTTAATAACTTATGTTTAAAAGATACCTATTATGGTGAACAAATAAAAATACATGCACAATTGTTTCATGTTAGTTTTCTTTCATTCGGTTAACAGTAACAAAGTTATAAAATAGAGAGAGAAAGTCCCATTGAAACTCAGGCGATCACTCGAACGGTGACTGAGTGGCGCTACGCTGACGCACTTAGGGGTCGAGTTCGATAGAAGTCTCGAAAAGTGTTACAGAGCTCGATAGACAAGGATGTAACCAGGATTGAATGACAAGGTAGGTTAAAATAAAATTTTCTAAACCTCGATACCCGACAAACTGTACTAATTGAAAAAAATACAAATTTCTAAATAAATAGACCACCTAAAAGAAAAACCATCATTCTTAATTTTTATTCAAATTATGAATATTTTTTTTTCATTGAATAATGATTTATATATAAAATTAAGTCATTAACGACACCAAAAGATGATTATAAATACATAATATAGTTAAATTTTTCTTCCCTTAATGAAGCACTTAATTTTTGTTTCGAAATTAGATTAACTTTAACATTTCAAAATAACAAATATTGAAATTCATATAACTTATGAAAATATACATAATCTGAAGAACAATTTTTTATATTGACAAAGAAATTGAACTAAATTTTGATAAGAATATTTACAAGATTGAAACGGGTCGTCTCCAATTAATCTAACAAGTCAATTACAAGTATTAATTGATTTGAAAAAAAAAATATTTCAAATGTAAAGAGTATATTGAGAATACACAATAACACATGAATATTTTTGAAAATTTCAAACTAAAAAAAAAAATAAAGATTGCTAGCCCTTGAAGTGGTACGTCCCTGACGATAGAAGTCTCAGAGAGTGTTAAAGAAGTCTCGAAGAGTGTTAAAGAAGTCTCAAAGAGTATTATAGAAATCTCAGGAAGTGTTAAAGAAATCTCAGAGAGTGTTATAGAAGTCTCGAAGAGTGTTATAGAAGTCTCGAAGAGTGTTACAAAAGTCTCGGAGAGTGTTAAAGAAGTCTCGGAGAGTGTTAAATAAGTCTCGGAGAGTGTTACAGAAGCCTCAGATAATGTTACAGAAGTCTCGGATCGATAAAGCTCGATACAAGTCTTGGAGAGTGATAAAGAAGTCTCGAAGAGTGTAATAGAAATCTCGGGAAGTATTAAAGAAATCTCGGGAAGTGTTATAGAAGTCTCGAAGAGTGTTACAGAAGTCTCGGATCGATAAAGCTAGATAGAAGTCTCGGAGAGTGTTATAGAAGTCTCGGAGAGTGTTGTAGAAGTCTCGAAGACTTTCTCAGAGACTTTTGTAACACTCTCTGACACTTCTATAACACTTTTCAAAACTTCTATAACACTCTCCAAGACTTTTGTCCGAGACTTTAGTATAGTTTTCTATAAGCTTTAATAAGCTTCATAAGCTGATCAAATCTGTTGTTTGTAATACGCAAAAAAAATCTGGTTCGAATCTGCAGAACATAACAAACAGAAACAAAACGTTAGGGAATCGAGGCCCGTATTTCACAATGTGTCCTTAAGACACCGTATATAACACCGTATGTGTATAGCGATTGTCTCCCAGGATACAACGATTCAATAGTGAAAGTGCGAAGCACAACCACTCTCAGCGAACTCAAATTAGGTTCGAACTTACCATGCACTGAAAAAGAAAACCGAGAAGGAGAGAAGAAATAGACTTCTAATTTCGCGAGTGCAAGAATGATTCAATTCTAAAATTGGAGACTAGGGTTTTTTATGTAACCGAAGTCAAAGAGATCAATTTGGAAATTGCTTAATTACTACGTTTTAAATGATAAGGAAAGAATAATCTTCTAAAAGATTTATCCCTGATTGATCAATGATTCCGATCACTTAGTGATCAAGTAAGTATCAGAATCCAAAACTGATCACTGATTCTGATTACTTAGTGATCAAGTAAGTATCAGAATCCAAAATGGAAATCAACTATTTCCTTAATTTAAATCAATTTCCTTAATCAAAAATGGAAATTACCATTCTTCCTCATCATTCATTTAAAACGTTTGACTTAGAGAAAATAATTAATTCTTTCCTTATCAATAAACTGATTTAGGAAAAATTAAATTCAAAATAGTAGCAAAATTTCGATAGTACTCTCATGGTCCAACCAGAGCGGTATTCGAGTACGCAGGTTTCACAATCGAAGGTTCGACGTTCTTGGTTTGCACCCCCCCCCTCGGCTCATGCGAGAGAGAGCCTCTATGCCACACATGTTGACAAGCTACTATCACACACTTACTTATATACTACATATAAGTTCTTTACCCAACCAATATGGGATGTTATTTTTCCCCTACACAATGGGCTCCATTTGAGACTCAATTTCTCATTCACCCATTAATCGATTTGTGAGTTTGAGTATACCACTTCAAAGCTCTCATGAAGGAGAATTCGAATATACATTGATCTTTCATTTTTATGAAACCGATCATACTCAAATAACCCTCTCAAACCGGTAGTTTGTCATAAATGTTTTCCAACAATGCCCCACATGAATGAAATTGACCTGGGAGACACAAGAGATGAATTTTTGGTAAGTTAAAACGGTCGATACCGGCATAGGATAGGTAGGTGTTACCCTTTGAACCTTCCCTTGTAAATGTGTGCTCACTTTACTAGTTGATCAATAGATGTGATATCCTTGAACTGTTCTGCCATTTTGTGTAAACTATTACACACCTTACACAAGTATCTTCCATACCCGATTTGGTTCTCATTTTTATGTTCGTTTTGGCCATGAACATGTGTCTGGTTCTGTGAGAATCTCTGGAGAATATAGTCCTTCACTATTCTCTTTTAGAAGCGGCCCCACTTCTCTCTCACATAGGTGATTTCTTAATTAAGAGTAACCCGTATTACTATGCTCGGATTTCCATAGCTAGGAATTTCGACGCATAAGAATCATTAAAAACATAGTTTAACATTTTCCTATGGGCATCACTGTTTTATCATAGGAATGGACTTGAGGGTAACCCCCACAGTGATCCAACTGAGTCTTCCAACTTGGTTGTCCCATTGAACCTAGATCTTAGGATCTCTAGTCAACTAGGTTGGGTGTCCATTGTATCGACTTTTTATCTAATGGGCTTTAGTCTTATTCCTCTCGATGATGTCTCAACTAGTTCTCTGTTTAACACTTTAGTTAGCGGATCCACAATGTTATCTTTTGACCTTACATAGTCAATAGTGACAACCTCAGTTGAGATTATATGTCTAATGGTATTATGTCTTCGACGTATATGTTTGGACTTCCCATTATACACGTTGCTCTGTGCTCTTCCTATAGCCGATTGACTATCACAGTGGATGTAAATCGCTGGCACAGGCTTTGGCCATTTAGGAATATCGTCCAAGAATTGGCGTAGCCATTCAGCCTCCTCACCACATTTATCTAGAGCAATAAACTTTGATTCCATTTTGGATCTGGCTATACATTTCTGTTTGGAGGATTTCCAAGATTCATCTGCACCTTCTAGTGTGAATACATACCCACTAGTGAATTTTGAATCTTTTATATCAGATATCCAGTTGGCTTCAGTGTATCCTTCTAGGACTGCAGGATATCTGGCATAATGCATCCCATAATTGCGAGTGAATCACAAGTACTTCAGTACTCTTACTATTCCTTTCCAGTGATCAGTTCATGGATTACTCTTATGTCTACTTAATTTTTTGACTGCATTAGCTATGTCTGGTCTTGTATAACTTGTTAAGTACATCAGACTTTCTATCACTCTAGAATATTCCAGTTGAGAGACGCTCTCACCTTTATTCTTGGATAAGTGTAGATTTGTATCTACTAGTGTTCTGTATATTCCATAATCATTTTTGTTGAATTTTTTCAAGAATCATGTCACATAGTGTGACTTACTTAGAATGAGCCCGTTCGATGTCCTTGAGATTTTCATCCCCAACATTACATCAGTTGGTCTCATATCTTTCATATCAAATCTTGATTTCAACATCTCCTTGGTAGTTTCGATCATTTTATCATCACTACCAACAATTCGCATGTCATCAACGTATAGACACAAAATGACATATCCATTTCCAGTGTCTTTGACATAAACATATTTGTCAGATTCGTTGATCTTAAAACCATTTGACATCATAACATTGTCAAATTTCTCATGCCATTACTTTGGTGTTTGCTTTAAACCATATAAAGGCTTTACCAATTTACAGACTTTCTTCCTAGCCTTGGAGCAGAAAAACCCTCAGGTTGTTCCATATAGATCTTTTCATCTAGTTCTCCATATAAGAAAGTTGTTTTCACATCCATTTGATGTATTTCAAGATTTCGCAAAGCTGTGATTGCAAGTATCATCCTAATGGAGGTTATTCTCATCACAGGAGAATACATATCAAAGTAATCTAGACATTCTCGTTGATTGTAACCTTTAATTACAAGTATGACCTTATACTTATCAATTGATCCATCCACTTTCATTTTCCTCTTGAAAATCCATTTGGACCCTAGTGGTTTACATTCCGGAGGAAGGTCCACTAATTTCCAAGTATGATTTTAGAGAATTGAATCAATTTCGCTCTTGATGGCATCTTTCCACAAGAGTCTTTCTGCCAAGCTTACCGCTTCTTTAAAGGTTCGAGGTTCACCTTATAGCAAAAAGGTCAGAAAATCTGGACCAAAAGATGTTTCTGTCCTAACTCTTTTGCTACGTCTAGGTTCGTCCTCAACTTCTTGTTCTTGGTCCTCACAACTTTCAACATGTGTTCGTTTTGACGAACTTGCTTCATTATTGGATTTATATGGAAATACATGTTCAAAGAACGATGCATTTCTAGATTCCATTATCGTGTTTTAGTGTAAATCTGATTTATCAGATTTATAGACCAAGAAATGATGAGCACTACTGTTTTGTGCATATCCAATGAAAATGCAGTCAACTGTTTTCGTACCTTTTCCACCTTCTTAGGTGTAGGTACGGCCACTTTCGCAAGACACCCCTATATTCGTAAGAATTTGTAGGAAGACTTTCTTCCTTTCCACTGCTCATATGAGGTATTGTCTACTTTCTTACAGGGTATCTTATTTAAAAGGTAATTATTAGACAATATTGTAGGGAAAAAACGGGTTCAATACGCAACGGAAGCGTGATAAAAACGAAATTAGGGTTTGCGTATATAAAAAAATATTTTCCCTTTTATGCAACGAGAACCTTAACCCTAGATTAATTGATGTATATAAAAGTATCGTACCTTTTTTGCGTGACGATTGAACAAGCACCGAATTGATTCCACAAGATCTTCCAATCCAATCACGAACGTGAATCACCTAGGAGTGTGAGCTCCCTTTCTTTAAATTATATTCCTGAGGATGGAGACAAAGCAAAAATCTTTTCTTTGTTAGTCACAAATACCTTCCAAGAGAAAAATCCAAGAACGTCCAGTCACTTGTGAATTATCAATCAATTTGATTGAAACTCGCGTGAACCTTGATTCGATGTTGTACACAAAACCCTTTTAATGTAAAGGATATTAGTATACTATCGAATACAAAAATGTTCCCCTTTTTTCTCTACTTGGCCGAATTCCCACACTAATGCTTAGAGATGATCAAATTTTGTATAGAGCAAAAACTAAATTTTTCTCCCTCAAAATTCTTTCTTGCTATGCCAAATTCTCTCTTTGAAAATTACCTAGCATGGCCGAAATTTTCATCAGAGAATTCTTAGGGCTGGCCGAAAATCACACACACACACACACACACACACACACACACACACACACACACATATATATATATATATATATATAGGATCATAAATCCTTTCCTAAGAAGGATTTACTTGGTTGGCAAGAATCCTTTCCTTAGGTGGATTTATTTGGTAGTTAATAATCCTTATCTTAAAGGAATTCTATCCTTATATATATATATATATATATATATATATATATATATATATGGGCTGGATGAATTTCATGTGATATAGATTAGGATCACAAATCCTTTCCTAAGAAGGATTTACTTGGTAGTTAAGAATCATTTCTTTAGGTAGATTTACTTGGTGGTTAAGAATCCTTTTCAAAAAGGAATTTTATCCTCAACCAAGACTCCTAATCCAACTCAATAATGTATTTGTAATCATATTAAAGACTTCCTAATTTGATTAGATAAATAATTCCTTTTATTTATCTACTTATCAAATATAGTCTTTAACATTAACTATACTACCAACAATAGTATAGTTTTAGGAGACCATCTTCTACTAAGAAAAAGATTTTGACTTTTAATTAAATAATTAATTAATCAACAAATTAATTAATTTCCATTTAATTAAATAATAAAATAAAATAATATATTTAAGCTATTCTCAATAGCCTTGCCGCCCATACCATATATAAGGGTCATATATTATTTTTCTTATTTTATTAAATCAATTGGACCTTAAAAAAAAAGTCCACATGTGAACTAGACTTATTCCTACAAAAAGAAATAAGTTCACATGCCTTAATACAATTCTAAATGGACCCCTAAATTGGTCCGGTAGAATATATCAAGTGATCCATGTAAGTTCGTATGGATTGGGGATCTTGGCGGGCTATCGAAATTTAAGCTCTAATAGACACAACCCAATCACAATCAACAAATGATTCACTTAGGTTCGATATATTTAATTTTAGTTCATTCCGCTAAAGAACTGAAATTGAACTCTTAAATAAAGATAGAATAAGTTGATGTTACTCATTCATACCCTAGACAACCTTATTGGAGAAAATGTATCATCGTGAAGAATACCAGTAATCGCCAAGAGCTCATAGACCGCCTATAGCTCTCCAAGTTACCATATTTACTCATCTGACCACATTTTGAACTTGTATATTTTGACTTGTCCAGAAACCATGTTTCAATAGACACTATTGAAAACTTAACGTTAAGATTTAATATCCAATACCTCTAAACATTCATATGATGGTATTCTATTCTCATTCAATAAATGGTGCCACGATGTTCATATCTATAAATAAAGTCCTCTATCGATTAACAAATGAATACTACCAAACTATCGAGGATAGACTATGCTATATAATCGTACTCATTGATAGCTCAAATGATAACACTTGCAACCATAAGTCTATCATTTATCCCAGGATTGAGATAGACTCTCCGATTGTCTTCAAATGAAAACTTTTATCCATTGACGGTTCTAGATAAAGTATTTCATTTTGATCATATTCAATGCACCCAGTGCACTAGATTCTTTTGTCCAAAGGCACCACACTTTGATGATTAAAGACTCATCATAACACATTTGATCCCACTCAAATGCTAGCAAAAGAATCTACAACTTTGGCAAGATAAAAACGCCCAACCTTCTATCTTAAGTTGTGAATATTATTCAAGACTAACTAAAGAATTGTGTGTACCTCATACATATCTAGATGTATGAACAATTATTCTTTTCTCATAGTCTTTTGACCTTATGATTATTTACTTTTGACAATTATAATAATTAAACTATAACTGCTATAAGATTTGTTAAACTAGAAATCACTTTATTCATATGAAAATATTGTTAATTACAATATTACACTCTTGCTATCGAGCATAATCCAAACAAATATAACATCACCCCACATGTTCCGAGGCAATCCAGAACTTCTCAGCATTGCATTTATCATTTCTTTCAATGAATGATCTTTCCGTTCAGAAACTCCGTTTTGCTGATACGGTACAATGGTTTAATGTATGATTCCATGTTGTGCACATAATTCACCAAATGGTGCTTCATACTTACCATCTCGGTTGCTTCTTAGTGCAACAACCACCAGAAGGTTTCACTTTGGGTCATCCCTTCGGCATGAATCTTATGTAGACTCACTTAAAACTCTTGGACTTGACACATAACTGTCATGAAGTCCATTATCTTCTTACCAAGAAACCGGCCCATAAAAAAACCTTTTGGATCCAGTATCCTCGGTCTTGTATTTCCGGTCTAACGACTCTCACAGCCCTTTGACAGGTTTTCTTTGAAAAAATACGCTATACAGCGAATCTGACAGCCCGTTCACTATGTAGTTTCGGCATAGAAAATCTGAATGGTTTCATGAATCAATAGCATTTCATATCTGAACATCTTGCCCTTCACCACTGTTGGGTTTAAGAGCTTCTTCAGTCAAGAACCCACCTAGGTTCAATGTGGTCAAACAAAACAATATCTTTTGCTACCACCACTAAAAGTTCGTGTGATTCACACACTGGCTCATCACCGGTTCTACCATGTTTCTCACGAATGAGTTAATGGCCGGAGTCAATGTTGCCACACTTGGCAACACAATAGGCACTTCGCTCACAAGCAAAGAATTAACACCCGAAGTGTCTAATCCTACATTTGGATTATCATTTGAAGTCTCTAGTGGAACGCTCGAGTTAATGTTTGATTTATCCACCATAGTATCATGAGGAGATCAACTGAATAAATATGAAAATTAATTCTCATTAAAATTGGCAACATTAAAGTCAAATCAGTTTGTTTTGAATTCAAATTTTAATATTTCAATTAATCCGGAATTAATAATTGAAATAAATCATCATGAAATTGATAATTACAATTTTGAAGTTCAATTAATTGATTTTGACAATAACCACCATTTTAAACTTACATATCCAACTCGTTACCACTGTTGGCCTTAGGAGCCTCATCAATTAAGAATCTCGCAAGATTCAATGTGGTCAGTCAGAGCAACATCTTTTGCTGCCATATTTTGAAATTCATACCACTGAATTTCTCTTGTTTCATCATATGATTCATCATAACTGAAACCGGAGACACAAACGAATTCATCGTTTGGCTTAGGGAAAATAATTAATTCTTTCCTTATCAACAAACTAATTTAGAAAAAATTAAATTTAAAATAGTAGCAAAATTTCGGTAGTACTCTCACGATCCAACCGGAGCGGCATTCGTGTACGCAGGTCGCACAATCGAAGGTTCGAGGTCCTTGATTTGCACCCCCCCTACGCGTGCGAGAGAGAGCCTCTATGCCACATATGTTGACAAGCTACTATCACACACTTACTTATATACTACATATAAGTTCTTTACCCAACCAATGTGAGATGTTATTTTCCCCTACACAATGGGCTCCCTTTGAGACTCAATTTCTCATTCACCCATTAATCGATTTGTGAGTTTGAGTTTACCACTTCGAAGCTCTCACGAAGAAGAATTCGAATATACATTGATCTTTCATTTTCATGAAACCGATCATACTCAAATAACCCTCTCAAACCGGTAGTTTGTCACAAATATTTTCCAACAATCCACTCGAGAGAAGAGAGCCATCATTATATTTTACCTAAAGTTTCGGTTATGGTCTGGAGTTTCATTGATTCTGCTTTTAAATTATAATTGCTTAGTATTTGAATTTTTCGAAGTTGCATAAGATCACTCATCTTATCGGTTTGATATTCACAAACTAATAAGATGGGTCATCTTATGTAACTATATGAACGTCAAACTCGTTGGAGAAGAAGATGAACTTAGATTTCAGTTTACAGAGTTTTTCACTTTAATACAGTTAGAGAAAAAAGTAGATCTCAGATAACTTTAAAGTATCTTCCAAAAGTTAAAGTAAAAATAATAATTAAAAAATGTGTTCAATAAGGGCATTTTTAGAAGTCACTTGCTTTGGTGCATTTTAAACGTAAGTTATTAAAATAGATACCGTTGAAAAATCAATTAAAAAAAGTGCTAAAACCCCATATTTGCTGGACTAAAGATGGTCAAAAATACAGTTTAGGAACTACATGCTTGCACTCATTAGTTGTATAACAAAAGAAACAAAAACTAAATCGTTACAACCAAGTGTTGGTTTTCAAGGGTGAAACCAGAAAAAAAAAATTATAGGTGGGTTGTGGATAATTTCATATGGATAAAAATTTATACCGTATAAAACAAAAAACAAATCATTTTGATTGCGAATCTCAACGATACGAGAGAATTTCTATTAATTAAAATTAAAAATACCCCCTAGCAAGGGACATAATGAACATTAACCTCAAATATATATTCTATTACATACCATAAAAATTTCCATTTGATTTTTGAGTTATTAAAAGTTTAAAATTCTCAATTTATTTTTTCACTTGATTTAGGATATTCAATGGGTTTGAATGAGTTTGATGCATTAATTTTAAGTTATTTGACAGTTATTAAGATAAAGAAAAATATGGTAAATTAAGTTAGAATTGAAATTAAACTGGAATATACTTAGAACTGAATGGAATGTATATAGGACCATTAAAAAAACTTATATATATATTTAAAAAAAAACTAAGGTGGGCCAGCCCACCCCGGCCAGGCCCAATCCCACCCCTATAATGGTTTCTCTCTTATTCATCTGATTATTCATCTGATTCTACCTGTACATGCAGCATGCATGCTAATGTCATTCTTGGAGTCTATAACTTCTCAACTTTAGCTTCAGCAATTTGTTGGACTTCTTGTTGCTGTATTAATATGAAATTTAACAGTTCAATTAATTAATAATAATAATATATATATATATATATATATAATGGTTTTTCTATCGGTACACACTGATTTAAGTTATATCAGATCATTGTATATAGACCAATAATTATGGAGAAGTTTTGATAAGTATATACACTTTGAGTCCAAATATGTAAATCTAACGTCGCATATCCAACGTGTTGATAAAGTTATATCAGTACGTACTGACTTAAAAATTTATATATATATATATATATAATTTTAAACAAACCATCGTGCCAACCTCTTGTCTATTAAAGGAAGTAATTTACATATTGTTTTAAATTTCATAAGGAAATTATGTAGGAGAATTTCCTAATCCAATAGCCTCTGTGCTTTTCATTAATCTGATTCGTTTGCAAGATTGGATGAACATTCTACCATTTACAATTTTAAAAAGAAAATTAATACACATATACAAACATAAATTAGCATTATTAGAAACAATATATAAATTGTACATTAACCAAAAAAGAAAAATGGAGACAAATAAAGCAACACGTGTCAAATTAAAACCCTTCTTTTAAAGAAGGCGATTCATTATATATATCTGCACTTTAAAGAAGTAATGAGAAAGACAAGTTTACTTCAGCAAAAAAAAAAAGTTTTGGGGTTTGTTTATTTATTATTTGATACATGTTGTGAATAATCGAATTTTTTTTGAAGAAACATATGAAATTTCGAAAGAGAAATCGATGAGAGACAGACGACAGAGAACTTGTGTATATATTTAGAGTGCTTCAGCTGAACCCCGTAGTTTACATGGAGAGAGCAACATATATAGGCATAGTTTACATAACACCCACTCGGTCACTTGCCTATTACCATCATCAATGACATCATTTACTTAAACATTAAGCAAACTCAATCAAGTGGAGAGAGACGGTGGGAAAGCCAATTTCACAACACTCCTCCTTGGACATTCCACCACTTGTATTTTAATTTATTAGGTAAAACCTAATGGAATAAAAGCCTCGGTAAAAATATATACAATGATCTTTTGGATCTTGTGGTGTTGAGCGTTTTTAAAACTATCTCATTAAAAACCTTGTCAGGAAAATCTAGTGGGACAAAACCTGATCGAAAGGAAAAAAGAGTATAGTACACATATATCTGTTCAGAACTTGGCTCTCCCTGATTGTTTCGTTAAAAACCTTGTCAAGAAAACCCTGTGGGACAAAACCTAATCGAAGGAAAAATAGTACAATGCAAATATATCCATAGTTAATGTTTTCTTTAAAACATTTTTCACATTTATACTTTGCTAGGAAAAACCTAGTGGGATAAAAATCATAGCAAATATATTTATTGATCTGTCGAATCAAAGTAATATTTATGATGATCTTCTGGATCAAAGTAACATATATACGATGATTAACAAGATCAAAGTAATAGTTACAATGATCTTCAGGATCAAAACAATATATATACGATGATCAACTGGATCAATGTAATTTTTATGATGATCTTTATGGATCAAATGATTTATAGGTATACTTAGAGAATTGTCTCATTAAAACCTTATCAGGAAAATCCAATGGGATAAAAACCTGATTGCCCCAATGTAATTGATATACTTTATTTGATATGCTTCCCCTGATGGGACGCTCCCCCTGATAAAAAGTTATTTTGAAGCAATCTTCTAGAATGTTGAACTAAAGCACACCGATGTTTATTTCATGAAATACAATAACATCATAAATGATTATGGGGGAGTATAAGAAAAGACTTGCTTTATGGAGTAATATCCGTATGGAATCTTTTCAATATATTCTGATTGATAGACAAACATTACATTTGATCTATGCTGGATCTTCAGGTCGAGACAATTTCTTTTTTCATTTCTGTATGAAGACACATGAGTAAATAATATGATTTATTATATCCTTATCTTATCGGATATTAACTAAGATAGTTATACTAAATTCGTTCATTTTGTTTTTAATCCATTTTTGGATTTTTGTATGTTCATCAAATACAGATTACGAGATCTAGATTTACATGCTTCTAGCATTCTTAAATCCTTCATGAATTATAAATATCTGCATTGAGTGAATTATATAGATAAATGATTACTGCGTCTAGAAGACGTATTTCAAACTTTTCAAAGGGAGCCAAATTTATCAAAAATCCGGAATGTAATCATATTCAATATTTTTGAATACCAAGTTTCTGTGAGAAATCTTGTACTACAAGTCGTGCCTCATATTTCACGATCTCGTTTTTCTCATTACATTTCTGTATAAAGACCCATCAGTATCCAATTAGTATGACATCTCCAGGTGTCTGAAGTACTATTAGTCTAAATACTTTATGTTTGACTCATGAAGTCAATTCTTCTTGAATTGCTTCTTTTCCTTTAGGTAAATCATGTCTTTGTTTACAAACATTAATATTATGAAAATCATAATTCTCATTTATAATTTCAGTAGTGCTATTGTGTATAACAATACATCATCATTGATTGTTTCCTTGTGATCTCACATTTCTCTTATGTAGAATTTTTCTCAATTTTTATATTCTTGTATCTCTGTTGAGATTTCTTCCATATTAATGGATTTAGTCACTTCATAGACTTGTATAGAAATTTTCTTAATTTCAATATACTTGTATTTCTAATGAGATTTCTTCCATTTCAATGGATTTAGTCATTTCATAGACTTGTGTCTCTTTAGATATATCAGACTCTTAAAGAGTTGATTTAGAGAAAGTGGATTTATTCATAACTCGAATTTTATTTACTCTTGGGATCCCAATAACAATACCTTTCAAAAGGTTCATAAGCTTATGATATGCATCAGATGATTTATTTGTTACAATTTGCTTTGATTGTTCTTGCAGAACAATTACTCGGCGGGGGTTTATAAGATAGCAAATTGTAAAATCTTATTACCTCTAATATACCAGGTAACATACTAATAATCAACTGATGATCAATTATCTTTCGTATTTGAGAGATACGAAGATTGAAATGAGGCACACACACACACACACACACACACACACACACACACACACACACACACACACACACATATATATATATATATATATATATATATATATATATATATAACTGAACTGGTATCTCTATTTTGTATATAAGTAACTTTTTATTTACTTTTCCCTTATAGAGAAACTTTCCCATTTGGAAATCAATCAATATGATAATATATAGATTGTGCGTATAGATATAAACTATCAAAAGTTTAAATGATCTAATAAAAGATTATTCAAAATCAACATTAATCTCGTAATGATATAGGACCTTTATCTTAGATCATGCCAGATATGTGATAAGGAGATATACAACACAATCAAATATCTTAAGAACTGAGTAAGTCTCTATATAGAATTTAGTAACTGTACTGAAGAAATAAATTTCTCGCAATTACCTGGAGACATTTGATAAGTGATTCCCCTAATCCATTTTAATTAGTGGAAATGGTCCAAAATTTCACCTTTTTTTTAACCCTTGCAATGATGTCACCATATTAATAACTTATGTTTCAAAGATACCTATTATGGTGAACTATCAAAATTTCCTTTAAAAGTTGTATTTGTGTTTTCATCTTCAGTTTCAGAAAGATAAGTTTATTTCTCTCTCCAAAAAAGTAGTGTGTTTTCAAATTTGCAGGTAACTGATTTTTGTGATCTCCCTAATGTTTTATTATGCTTTTGCGAGTGATTTAAGATGTATGCAACAAATGTATGAACATTTAGTCTCCAGAATGTGCACTAGGTTTATTTTCTTACTTTTCGAGAATATAGGTCGAGCTTGTAGGTTTGTTATAAAAACTCGAGCTTTTGTAAGAGCTCGGCGTTTTTTAAAAAAGCTAGGTCATAGCTTATAAGAGTGGTCCAAGTTTTTATAACAGCTGCGAGCTTTTAAAAACTCGATCCGAGCTTTTATAAAAGATGCAAGCTTTTAAAAACTCGATCCGAACAGGAGCTGTTATATAAAAGATCGCAGCTCTTATAAAAGCTCGGACCGAGCTTTTATATAACAACTGCGAGCTTTTATAAAAGCTCGGGCTTATACATAAACGCTCGAACCGAGCTTTTATATAACAGCTCAACTTTTATATAACATCTCCGAGCTTTTATAAAAACTCGGGGCTTATATAAAAACACTCGGACCGAGTTTTTATATAACTACTCCGAGCTTTTATAAAAGCTCGGAGCAGTTATATAAAAACTCGGTCCGAGCTCTTTTACTATGCTTATCCGAGATGTTATTGTATTGGATCGATATTTTATTTTGCTTTTCTGATATTTTAGTGTATTGGCTCGAGCTTGTACTTTGATTATCCTAGTATTTTTTGTTCCGAAAGAATTTTTTTAATTCCGAAATTTGTTATTATTTTTGAGATTTTTTATAACATTCATTTATTTTTTTAATTGTTATTTGAAATTGAATTTAGATATTGTTAATGTTAATAATGGTTTGTGATTTTGATTTTGAACGGAGAATGAATCGGGTGAGAATAGTCATCTCTTACAACGGTCGATGAGAGCAGTTACCCGATGGATGTTAGAGGTTTTTAGGTGCTGATAATCAATGAATGTATGTCTCAAAGAGTATGGCTTACCAAGAGTTGGTGTCGATCTTGGAAATCGTTGTGAAGTATGATGTCGACAAATACAGTGCTGATCTACTGTGTATATCAATGGTTCCTAGGACTACGTGTCGTACGTTTATAAGAAACGACGATGATGGTCAGTTTATGTTGGGGGAAGATAAGGTGATCCCTCAAGTATGTGTCAGTCTAATTGAGAGGGTAACATGAGGTGTCATTGGTGAAGAAATCCCTCGTGATAACACCCAACAATTTCGATCTTCAGGCAGAAGCAACCGGTTGTTCACAGAAAGAAGTTGGAATAACGGTAGGGAAAACCTGTATGGTGTCCCACCGGAAGTAGCCGACCACAGTGAATTAGTCGGTGGCCAATTCAACGATGTGTTTGGATATCAAATTGAGATGAATGATGGGCAGTTCAACCACCATTATAATGACTTCTACAATGACATAAACAATGAGCAGAACAGTGAACTAAATGTTGGGCCGACACAACAGATGGATGATAAGAAAAATTTGCATCCGGTTGATAATGTAGCTAACAATAAGGAAGAGGAAGAGACTGTCGAACCAAAAAGACGTGCAACACATGTACAAAGATTTACTTACAATGCAGCAGATATATCAGGGACTTCTGAGGTCCGGCCTAATTTAACACCATTTGATTCTGATAATGTCTGAACGTGGGTTATTCCAGGATCACAATTATACTCGTTTGGTATTGGTGGAAGTAGAAACTTAGTTCAAGAAGAACCTACAAGCATGATATTTAATAGGTAAATTTTTCCTACCAAAAAGGATTTGAAGAGACTCGTTGGACATTTTGCAATGCGCCATAACTTCGAGTGGAAGGTGAAAAGGTTAAACAAGACAACGTTATATTTGGTTTGTTTGATGGACAACTGTATGTGGAAATTGAGAGCGGTTAGGAGTGATGAAGGGACATACATCCAAGTAAGAAGTTTTGTGAACGAACACACATGTCCTTTGAGGAGATTCACTGCCATCACCGACAAGCTAGTGCAGTCATAATTGGAGAAGTGGTTGTACCCAGACTTCAACAACAAGATGGTTGAATAATGCGTCAAAAGGACATAATCGTCGACATGAAAACAATGTATGGCATCCAAATCTTGTACAGTAAGGCACATCAAGCCCTGCAATATGTGTTGTCATTGACCTATGAAATACATGAGGAAACCTTCAAACTACTTCCATCATTTGGCTACGTGTTAGAGCAACAAAATCCAGGGACAATAACTCACTTACAGTGAGATGAAGATGGTAGATTTCTCTATTTTTTCATGTTGTTGGATGCCTCACTCATAGGATTCCGGAGGTGTATGCGTCCAGTTATTATTGTAGATGGTACCCATTTAAAGGGAAGATTCGGGGGTACAATGTTTGTTGCTACTGCACAAGATGGGAACGAATAGGTGTATCCAATTTCTTTTGGGTATGGTGACTCAAAAACAACCTTTCATGAGAGTGGTTTTTTGATTGCTTGAAGGGTGCCCTAGGCCATATTGATGATCTGGTTTTCATTTCCGATCGGCATGCAAGCATTGAAGTTGGGATTTCTAAAGTTTTTTCGATGTAACCCATACGATATGTTGTTGGCACTTTTCTGAAAATGTGAAGAAGAGATTTCACAGAAAGGATGTAGCAGCCATAATGGATAAAACAACTAGATAGTACATTGAGTTGAAATATAATCGCCACATGGAAGGGCTATGTAACTTGCACCAGAATGCATTCAATTATGTCATTGAAGCTGGTCCACACAAGTGGTCCTACGTACATTGTCCAAAAAGAAGGTATAATGTCATGACAACAAATGTTGCTGAATGCATAAACTCATGACTTAAATTCGCACGGCAACTGTCCATGCTGACACTGGTAGGGTTCAATAGGAATATGCTACAGATGTGGTTTCATGATCGCCATCGTACTTCACAATACAAGCGTCATCATTTGACTGACGCAACACATCTTGTGATCCTCAGACGTGTTGAGAAGTGTGCTTATATGACTGTCAATCCAGTTGACTGGAACATATTCTCCGTCAAACGGTCTAGAAAGTAGTGGACCGTTGACTTAGCCCAGAAGACTTGCACGTGCAATAAATTTCAAATGGACATGTTTCCATGTTCACACGCACTTGCAGCAGCAAGGTATAGTACTTTTACTTAATATATTTTGGGTACTTGCAAATGAATTTGACACCGCATGTAATTGTTGTTGCAGGGAGCAAATCTTGGATTACACATATTTGTGTGCGGACTTCTACAAGAGACAGACACTAATCGATGTGTACCGGTTCTTATTATGCCTTTTCCAGGCAAGCAGGATGACCGAAGGGGGGGCCGACATGCCTCGTCTTCAGAAAGGACAACCACTCAATCGTGTAGAAGATGTGGAGAATCAGTTCATAATGCTAGACGATGTCATAATCCACCTTTGATTAATGATGGTCCGAGCAGAATTGTTCCTCTAGAATACTGACGCAAGTGTAGCATCTGTCATTCAGTTGGACACAACAAACAGACATGCCCTGATAATGGACCTACCGTAGTATGACTGAGCACATTTGGAAAGAACCCATATTTATTAGTTGTAATTGCACGATGTGAAAATGTTGCGTTATTATTTTTAGATTAAATAGGGATGATAATTTTTAGTTTCCTATTGAAGAACGGGGATGTAAAATTTGTCAATGCTAGACGATGTAATAAAATATGCATAATTTATATAATTTAATGAATGATTATTATTACATCATTTAATGAATGAATACTATTACATAATTTAATGAATGAATATTATTACATAATTTAATACAACTCCATTACTGTACAACATTCATTCCTCGAATTTGTGGTTGGGAGTTACAAAACACCTCTACTGTCATCTTCTCTCATATGGTTGGCATATCGTCTTCTGTCCAATCGTACTGGATCATGTCTGCCAGTGTGTACTCTATCAGCCTCAACGTATGCGCCCCACAGTTACCGCTGCAATGCACGACATAGACATGCGTTACATAGATAATAATTTTCATTGGATTGTGTGTACGTACTATTATATAATAATACCTTTGTTGTTGTTACGGCAGAGCTGTTTTCGACAGCAGACTCACCCAAAAAGTCCTATTCTCTCTCTTGAACTTCTCCCTACTATGTGGCCTGTCATCGTGAAACCCAGACTGATACAACATGGAAGGGAGAAACCACCTGTGTGGCCGTACCTGGCATTTTCTTATGCTGACGGGGACCTCCTGTCTGAAGGGGTCTAGGATATGTATCATCCCGGCTATCAACTCCATGATGGCCACAAGCCAATGCTGGTGTCCGATGTTGTAAGGAATAAGAACTTGTACCAAGGAATAACACAACTTATGTTCACCACAATTATGGAAGAAACAAAATATGAAAATCATTTTATAACACTTACCATGTCAACCTCGTGCCAGGGCCTGGTTCCTGCCGGGAGAAATCCAAATACGGTCATAAGGTCTTCCGTAGTCCACCAGTACTGCAAGACCTTCCACCCCAGCGTCTTCACTTCACCATCATCACCGCGATGCATTATTTTCTCCTACTGGTACTCCAATAATGGCTATAAACAAAAAAACTGTCATTGTGAGTGAGGATCAATTCATTGATAAATAAGTACACACAAACCAACAAACACTTACAAAGAACTGAGTTCCCAGAATGTTTATCCTCTGGTTGTAAACATTGGGGTATGCTCGTTGAAGCTTCAGTAAGAGGCCAGGTATGCGTCCATATGCTGTAAAAAGATTTGGAAACACAGTTACAATTCAAGCGTAAAAAAAGTCAAACCCAGATAAATTTAGTTGCCTACCGAGTCAACCAACTCCATGTAGTTCTCTTCGAATCTGTGGAACCAACCCACTTCTACTGGCTCCATGATATCAACATCACGCCTGTATAAACCAATTTTCTGAATATCAGACAAATTAAACAGATTAACGTTGGTGTAGAAATAAAGTAACACATCTGATACTTATAAAACCCCTGTTGAACTGTTGTTCTTATATGCTTTGTAGGCCTCCAACTGCTCAACATCTACCAACGCTGTAGGATTGAATGTATGCTTTGATGCTACCGGTTTTATCCTGGGCCTCTTTGGGTGAGTCGGGTCAGTGTATGGGCTGACCAACTGCCACCCACGCTTATGTGCACGGCGGATAAGGTGGACGCAGGGTGTGTCGGTGGGAGGAGGAAGGATCACGTGATATGAACCGGGTGTGATGATGGGAGAAGGAGGGATCCCGTAGGATGATGTGGTTGTGGCTGTGACAGTAGAAGGAGGAAAGGTCTCATACGATGTAACTGCAGAGCCAACTCCGATGGAAGAACCCCTAAGACGATGATTTTGTTCGGATGAAGTCTCTTGTACCTCCAGAAGCAGGGGAAACTCAGGTGTACTGTCAGTATGAGTCTCCTGGTGTTGGCCAGTGCCTTCAGTGTCTATATCGGTACCCTGTGTATCAGGTCCGGCAACCTGTGTATCGGGTACGGTACCATATGTCTCTGGTCCGGTACTCTGCATACCACCTAAGTCTCTGGTCGGGTCTATCCCGTCGATAGGACTACGTCCACTCACGAAGTCTCTGTATGAATCATCTCGATCATAAGACTGTGGGCCGTCTCCTGCTGTCTGTGATGTCGATCCCCACAAAGCTTGGACTAAGTCCATCAGCTGCTGATGCTGCCTGTTTTGTTCTTCATCACTTCTCCGTAGATCATCCCGAAAAGCTAGGACTGAACCCTCCAATGCTTGGATTCTAAGCTCCAGCCGATCCTGTAAACAAGTACACAATGTCAGTCATGAGCACGTACATGCGTTTGAAACAAATAAATAAAAAACAACAATTTTAACTTTCCTCGCGTGCCCTTTCACTATCTCCTCGTGACCTATCTGCAGCATTGTCTCCCATCATCGTAAATCGTACGCGTCGCTGCCTCTAGGGTCTCTCACTGGGCAACTCTGTGTCCATTTGCATCTCTTCACTGACACGACGTTGCTCTACCTCCGGTATAACGTCCTGGTCACTCAGACTCGCCTTCACTGAATCAGGTATACCTTCTTGTCCGCCACCCAAAGGATCCGATATCGCCTCCACTATGCCCGTATAATAGGGTTCACCCCTCTTAGCTTCTGTGGCCACCAATTCCGTCCTTGCAAACATCTGAAAATGTTGTTAGAACATTGTGTAATTGAATTTAGTTATTAACATTAACAAGTTAGACACTTACATGATCTGTGAATATATTTAACAACTTATCCCCCCTCGGTTGTATCTTTAACGCCCACTTCAGAATTTGGGGTGACATATTGGTAGCCACCATAGTCCTGAATTGAGTCCCAAGCTCAGGGATCACCTAGAAAACAAAAATCTACAAATAAATATATGTTATTTCCAAATTCTGTATAGACGATTACAAACGTAAATGATTTTATTCATAAAACGCTTACCAAAAGGGTGTAAGATAAACCATAAATGTTGTACGCCTCTACCATATGTTTGTCACGTCCCTTGCTTTCTGGCGCCTCTAGAACGCTCCTGTCGCCCGTCAAGTGCCTGCTTGAGTGAAATTATGGAATGACTGTACACGTGTGCACCCCGCGGGAGCGCATCAAAACCGTCCAGATCATCCACCAGTCATAACTACCAAACTGAAATTTTGACTCTCTCGTCCAACCCCTATAAGTATCCAGTTTAGCATATAGATGAGGCATAGTTTTACACTATCGTATTCCTACTGAAACTCACCTCGCCTCAGGACATCTCTCAACTCGAAGGATGAAATCTCATCCTTACCACCAAAGTACCGGTGATGTAGACCATTATCCACACTAACATAGTTGCTCATATCTGATACTACTCCGAACCTTAATCCGGTGATTAGGCAGAACTCTATCCTGGAGAACTTCACCTCATGAGTTCCTAACATAAACCATATCTTGTCTGAGGGCCCATTATGATGCACCTCCTGTAGAAGTAGCTGGTGGATAATACCACCCGAAAACTTCACCGAGCGGGGAATGGTCAATAAATGCCCAAAACATGACGCCCTTAACCGACGTCGGTCTTCCTCAGCCCATTATCCAGTGACCCGGTTAATGGCGTCGTCTATCTGGCCAAGGGCATCGAAATGGTCATGTCGAGTGACTTTACTCTCGTACCACTCTTCCACTGGAGTTTTAAACGACTCTCTCAACCGATTCGTCATCTGAAATTAAACAACAACATAAATAATTTTTTGTCCCTGTGAAATCATCAGAAATAACAAGCTCTAACCTTAACAAAAGCTCGGATTGAGCTTTTGTATAAAAGCTTCGAGAATTTGTACAAAAGCTTCGAGAATTTGTACAAAAGCTCGGATGTTTTTATACAAAAGCTCGGATCAAGGTTTTGTAAAAGCTTGGAGCTTTCGTAAAAGCTTGATCCGAGCTTTTATATAAAAGGTAGACACTTTTATAAAAGCTTGGATCCAGCTTTTGTAAAAAGTTTCGAGCTTTTATATAAAAGCTCGACGCTTTTATAAAAGCTCGGATCGAGCTTTTGTATAAATGCTCGACGCTTTTATAAAAGCTCGGATCGAGCTTTTGTATAAAAGCTCGGATCCAGCTTTTGTAAAAAAGCTTCGAGCTTTTATATAAAAGTTCGACGCTTTTATAAAAGCTCAGATCGATCTTTTGTATAAAAGCTCTGAGCTTTGTATAAAACCTCCAAGCTTTTGTACAAAAGCTCGGATCGAGGTTTTATAAAAGCTCAGAGCTTTTATAAAACCTCAATCCGAGCTTTTATGTAAAAGCTCGAAGCTTTATTATAAAAGCGTCGAGCTTTTATACAAAAGCTCGAAGCTTTTATACAAAAGCCCGAGCTTTTATACAAAAGCCCGAGCTTTTATACAAAAGCTCAGATCGAGAGCCTTTTGTATAAGAGTTTCGAGCTTTTGTATAAAAGCTCCGAGATTTTATACAAATGCTCGAAGCTTGATTTCATCTTCCTCAACAACTTTTTTACAAATACAAAACCCTAACCTAACCCATTTTCATTCTTAGATCCATTTTCATTCTCAGATCCACAAATAAAACATAATCTTACATTTAATTCAATTAATCAACAACCAAAATGATACAAATTCTAGCTCAACTAACCTCGATCGATTGCAATATTCTATTCAACTATCCAGATGACACTGGTTTCCAAGTTTCGGTACCGTCGCTGTGAAATCAAAGCCGTCGATTCACTTTTTTTTGTTTTTACTTTTTCTCTCTTTCTTCACAACGAAGGTGATGGCATGGGTATTTTGGTCTCCACACTTTAAATGATGTCTTTTAAACATGATTTATTAATGTGGTGCTATTTACACAACAGCCCCCAAAAAATGTGTCATTAATTTTTTGAACCCTTTTAATTATGAGTATATCTGAAAACTATATGTTGAACATCAATTCCAACTGCTTTACCATATTCATAAAATATCTTGTAAGTTTAATCAAGTTAATATACCTGAAAAACTAATAATCAGTGCAAGTAATATGGATATGTTTGATAATAAAAAAACATGTGATCATCTCGTAGATGCATAAGCTAAAACCATATACTAATGAAAGGGATCATTTGGTGGATGAATATGTCCACATATATTCCTTGAATTCTTTGTAGAAATGATGAGGATCCAAAACCAACTTTTATAATAAGATGGTTTTACGGTTAGTTTCCATGTGAATATGCAGTACATAAGTTCTCACTGGATAAAGAATCTTCTGGTTCTTTAATCGATATCCATGAGAATTTTCAATGATTCTACGCATCATTATAGATTCTGGGTGACTGATAGGGTAACGCCAAAGTATAAACATTTTGGGATCTGGGAACTTTTGATTCATAACTGCATAAACATCTACACTCTTTATAATAGTGTAATATAATCCAGATGATAAAGCACACAGTTTTTCTGTTATGAGTTTCTGGTCTGAATCATGAGAAGTAATGAACATATATTCAATATTTTCATTACTCATAGTTTTAATATGATATCCATTCCTTCGTATATCTTTGAAATTAAACAGATTCTATTATATTCTGTTTGAATGATATAAAGTATCATCGATACACAATCAAATACCATATGGTAATATGATTGTGGCTCTTCTAGAGCCTTTAATCAGATACGTTGGATCTGATATGGTATTAATCTTATATACCCTTGAAATAAACATATTTCTTTATGTTTTATTTGAATAATATCAAGTATCATTGATACATAATTTAGTATTGTTTGATAACAATATTGTGGCTCTTCTAGAACTTTCTTTCAGATCCGTTGGATCTGATACATAATTTAGTATTGTTTGACAACAATATCGTGGCTCCTTTGGAGCTTTATATCAGATTCGTTGGACCTGGAAACAATATTAACATTTGGTTTGAGCAAAGTCAAATTCATAAAATATATCTGGCTCCGCAAAAAATTGTATGAATCATTGCACTCTTGACAAGATGTTTATTTTCTTTCTAGGAATTTTATAGACATTATATGTAATGTCATTTTATATCTCATCTGGAATGATAATAATATATCCCCCTTTTTTAATAGGTTTATTCTGTAAACCATTTTCTATTGTCATTTACAAACATCCACTCTTAGTGTATGTTTTGATATCTCATAAATTTAAATATATCCAAATTTACTCTCTTGATACTTGCTCTTTCAAGAGCAAGTATAAAATGGATAAAATATCCTTTAGAATCTTAGTATACGTGATATTAGGATGTCAAATTCCTTTTATGATACTCACAGTATCCTGCTGGATATGTAAATCTTTATTCTCAAATAAATGATACTTGAGGATCTTAAATCCCTTTTACAATACTCACAGCATCCTGATGGATGCGTAGGAATTGAATAAAATATTATTTTCAATTTCTTTATTCGATAGGATCTTAAATCCTTTTTATTATATTTACAGCATCCTGTTGGATGCATATAAAATGGATAAAATATTATTTCCAAATTCATTTATTCATTAGGATATTAAGTTCTTTTTATGATACTCACAACATCCTGTTGGATGTGTAAATCATTTTTCTCAAATGAATGACATGTAAATATATCACTTCATATATATGAGTAACTTCAGATTCTGAAAGAAGTTTGAAACCCCAGGTTCCAAATAATAAAGTCTGGCTTTCATATATATAACACTGGATCTAAAACTCCAGGTTCTCATTGGTTTTCAAATCTGTACCAACTTAAATATCATAAATCTCGAAACTTTAAGTTCTGGTTAGTTGGTGCCGATCTCATATATTATGTATAAATAAATAATACGAAAACTTAAAGAGCATAATAATTATACAATTATCTAGAGAAACGGCTGAAGCCAGTCCTAAGACACAGTCGAAGCCAGTCCTGAGTCATGATATAAGCCAGTCTCATATATTGCATAAGAATAAATACTGAATATTTAAACAATTTATTTGGAGACATGGCCGAAGCCAGTCCCAAGACATAACATATGTCAGTCTCATATTCTGTATAAAAATAAATGATTTCAGGGCCATGAGGTCACCTGATATGAACATAAAATTAAAAAATTTCAGGGACATGAGTTCTCCTGATATGAGCATAAAATTAAAACATTTCAGATAAACAAATCCAAAATTATATATATGAGTTATGTTGACGGCATAAACCATCTTGTTATACGAAACTACATATACATATCCAGAACGTTGAGATATAAGTAAATTACCTATCAGGTTACTTTTACGCAATTGTGCTGGATATTAGGATTTTTCTTTGCACCTGAAAATAAAGTTAATAAAGCTTGAATATGTCAAAACAATACTTACAACCAAAATTAGTTGAAACTGATAGCCCGATTGAGACCGGAACGGTCGAAACAACTGGAAATAGGTATGACTCGGTTGAAAACAGGTGACAAATGAACTGAGTTAGGTAAAAAATATTTCTGGACTGAGTTGACTCAGCTAACGGAATATTCCCTGACAGTAACAGAATATGCTTGGAAGGTAACAGAATATTCCCCAACTGGTGATGTGGCATATCAATGACATGGCACTGACAGTGCAATGATGTGCATCTGAATGGTGTTGATTGGATGACGACGTGTCTCTAAAGTGTCATCTTCTACCTAAGAAAAATCTGCAGGAAAATTCTGGAAATTTTTTGAGATTTGACTAATCTTTGACCGAATCTAGAGAGTTCGTTAGAGCTCCATCTGAGACATGGTCAGTGGTGTCGGAATCGTATTTCCGAAAGGAACACAACGGTATCCTTCAAAAAATGATTAGAACACTTCAAAAATTCTGGACTCAATAAAAAACCAAATTAAAAATCTCAAGAACTCTCTCTAATACAAAATTAATACTTAGTAATGTCTAATCTATACTTGTGTTGATAACGTGTTGTGAATAATCGTAAATAAACAATTGAAGAAACATATGAAATATTGAAAGAGAAACTGATAAGAGACGGACGATATCATAGAGAGAACTTGTGTATATATTTAGAGCTTCATGTCACGGGGTTAAAGTTTGCGCAGCTAACCCGTGCGGCACTTAGACAATTTCTGGGCGAGATTGCTAAGTAAGCCTTGCTTGATCACTCTCAAAGGCTAGAGAGACTAGAGAAGGACTAGAAGAGCTTTGTAGGAAAATAAGGCAAAGTGTATTGCTAAGAGAAAGCTTTACAATGCTTTGAGTATTCTTGGCTTGGATGCCTTACAAATGAGAGGGGCTAGCTATTTATAGTGGTTCACCCCCTCCATGAATGTTCTAGACTACTCTAGGAGATTGAGTCTCTAGAATGTTCTACATGTATCTAGTATTCATAACCCTAGATATTTACAAGAGAGTTCTAGAATGTTACTAGAGTCTTCCAAGGTTGACCTTGCTAGAAGAGTGGAGAAGACTCTAGAATCTTCCAAGGGCTTGAGCCTAACTTTGGGCTTTGCTTTGGGCTTTGCTTGGGCTCCTTGGATCAGAATTGAGCGGGCCGTGACATCCTCCCCCACTTAAGCTCGCGACGTCCCCATCGCGCCTTCATCCTTGTGTCGTTGGATTTGCTCGGCGAATTGCCAAAGTGTATCCCCTCTTTCCCAACTCGCTTCGCTATCGGGGAGGTTCTTCCATTTCACCAAGTACTCTGTGTAATTTGGGACACCTCTTCTCCGAATCACCCGATCCGCCAGTATGCACTCCACGTCTTTGTCGAATGCGGTGACTACGGCAGTTGGCGCCCGTTTAGACTCTCCTCTGCTGGGGTCTTCCATATCTGCATGGTATGGCTTAAGGAAACTTACATGGAAGACTGGATGGATCTTGAGTCTTAGTGGAAGTTGGACTTGGTAGGAGACCTTGCCTACTCGTTTGATGACAGGGAATGGGCCTTCATATTTTCTCACCAACCCTTTGTGCACTCGGCGTAGTGCCTTGAACTGTTGGGGTAGCAGTTTGATAAGCACCAAGTCTCCTTCATTAAACTCCAAGTGTCTCCTCCTTGTATCCGCCCATTTCTTCATTTTCCGGGCGGCTTTGTCTAAGCATGCTCGCGTGATATCGGCTTCTTCATGCCACTCTCTAGCGAGCTTGTGAGCCGCGGGGCTCTTTCCTCCATAGGTTGAGGCAATGGCTTGGGGGGTCATTGGTTGTTGTCCCATGACTATCTCGAAGGGGCTCTTGCCGGTAGCCTCGCTCCTTTGAAGGTTGAAAGAGAATTGGGCAACATCAAGCAACTTTGCCCAATCTTGTTGATGAGCGCTTACATAATGCCTCAAGTATAGCTCCAATAGCCCATTGAAGCGCTCCGTTTTCCCATCACTTTGGGGATGGAAGCTAGTTGAGAAGTTTAGATCTGTCCCCAACATCTTGAAGAGCTCCGTCCAGAACCTCTCGGTGAATCGTGGGTCACGATCACTGATTATACTCTGTGGAACTCCCCATAGCTTCACAACATGATTGAGGAAGAGGCGGGCAGCTTCCTCGGCTGTACAATCCCTAGGGGCAGGTATGAAGGTGGCATATTTGCTGAACCGATCGATTACCACCATGATGCTCCCACACCCTTCGGATTTTGGAAGTGCAGAAATAAAGTCCATAGAGACGCTCTCCCATGGTCTACCAGCTATAGGTAGGGGTTCAAGTAACCCTGCTGGACGTTGTTGTTCGACCTTGTCTTGTTGGCAAACCAAGCAAGTCCGCACATAAGTGTCGACATCATCCCGCATCTGAGGCCAATAGTATGAGTTTTAGAGGAGCGCCAATGTACGAGTCATTCCTGGGTGACCAGTCCACTTGGAATCATGGCACTCCTTAATGATTTCCTTCCGGAGGTTACCCCATTTAGGCACATATACTCGATCCCCAGTAGTGAGGAGGACTTCGTCGTCTAGCCAAAATCGCCTTGTCTTCCCTTCGTTGGCCAGCTTGATCAGACTCCTGGCTAGAGGATCTTGTTGTAGGCCTTCCTTGATGCGGGTGATCAGAGTGCTTCGCGGTTGACTTGCACTCAATGTTGCAAGCTCTGCTTTCCGACTGAGTGCATCGGCCACAACATTGGCCTTACCTGGCTTGTACTCAAGTCGATAGTCGAACTCTGCTAGGAAATCTTGCCATCGTGCTTGCTTGGGGCTAAGCTTCTTTTGTGTCTGGAAGTAGCTTGTTGCAACATTGTCAGTCATTATGACGAAAGTGGCTCCAAGCAAGTAGTGTCGCCAAACTCTAAGGCAGTGAATGATGGCAGTCATCTCCTTTTCTTGGACAGTGTATCGCCGCTCCGTGTCGTTTAACTTGCGACTTTCAAAGGCAACTGGGCGGCCTTCTTGCATAAGGACACCTCCAATAGCAAAGTCCGAGGCATCTGTATGTACTTCAAATGCCTTGGTGTGGTCAGGGAGGATAAGTACCGGTTCTTCTGAGATGGCCTTCTTCAACTCTTCGAACGCAAGTTGGCACTTGTCAGACCATTGCCATGCCTTATCCTTCTTGAGCATGTCCGTCAATGGGGCGGCTTTGGCTGAATAGCCTTGAATGAATCGCCGATAATAGTTGACTAGCCCCAAGAACGATCTCAACCCCGGCACTTTGGTGGGTGGTTCCCACTCTTGCACTGCCTTCACCTTGGTACCATCCATCATAAGCTTCCCATCCCGTATCCGGTGGCCAAGGAACTCCACCTCTTGTTGGCCAAACTAGCACTTCTCCAACTTGACATAGAGCTCGTTCTCCCGAAGTACTTGGAAGACTTGCTTGAGGTGTTGGACATGCTCCTCGAGTGTCTGGCTATACACCACAATGTCGTCTAAGTACACTACCACGAACCGGTCTAGGAAAGGATGGAAGAGTTTGTTCATAAGAGTACAGAACGTAGCTGGTGCGTTGGTGAGGCCAAATGGCATGACTAGGAATTCGAAAGCACCATATCTTGTCACACATGCCGTCTTGGGTTCATCTCCGACCGCGATGCGCACTTGATAGTATCCTGATCGAAGATCCAGCTTGGAGAAGTAGCACGCCTTGCCTAGCTGGTCAAAGAGATCGGCTATCAAAGGTATCGGGTACTTGTTCTTGATGGTGATCTTGTTCAGGGCCCGATAGTCGATGCACATGCGAAGCGTCCCATCTTTCTTTTTCTGAAATAGGACCGGAGCACCATATGGGGCTTTAGAGGGCCGAATGTAGCCCGAGTCGAGTAAGTCTTGGAGTTGCTTACGAAGCTCCTCCAATTCTGGTGGTGCCATGCGATAAGGCGCCATGGCGGGAGGCTTGGCACCAGGCTCCAACTCAATCTGATGATCCACCTCTCGCCTAGGTGGGAGTTTTTTCGGAAGCTCTTTTGGCATAACGTCCTTGTATTCTCCAAGAATATCTCGGACTTCGGTCGGTATCGGATCTGGGGAAGTGATTTGGTCTTCTCCATCGTTGAGCTCCCGGAGGGTGGCTAGGAAGCTAGGATCCTTCTTCAATCCCATCTTGAACTGCAGGGCGGACAACGCTTTGGACTCTGCCTTGGCTGTGCGTTCCGCTGGGACCATGCAAGTCTTGCTCCCATCAAGGATGCTGAGGGAGTTCCCGGCTGGGAAGGGGAAGGCGTGCACCTGATCGAAGAATTCCATGCCTAACACCACTTGGAAGTCGTCCATGGGTACGACAGAGAAATCAAGTTTTCCACTCCATGTTCCAAGGCCAACTGGAACAGCCTTGGCAATGCCTGCGATTGGTTTTGCCGGTGAGTTGACAGCCTTAATCGTGCCTCCTCCACTGGTGATATTGAGGCCTAGCTTCTTGTCCTCGTCTATGGAGACAAAGTTATGAGTTGCCCCCGTATCTAGCATTGCACGGACAGCTTTGCCATTGATTGAGGCATTTACGAACATGAGCCCTTTCTTGGTGGAAGTTGACGGGGCACTGTTGCTCTTGAGTGCACCAAGCTGTCTAAGTGACCCCATACCTGTCTCGTGTCCTCCGTCTTGGCTTTCTTCGTGTTGAGACATTATGGCATTAAGGGTTTTCCGCTTGGGGCAATCTTTCACCCAATGCGGTCTGTCACAAATGAAACAAGGAGACTTAGGTTTAGGGGCTTCGGACTTACCTTCGTTAGGCCTACGTCTGTCCGAGTTGAAAGACTTTCGTTGTCCCTCATCCTTGCGGCCTTGGTTCCTCTGCCCAAATCTATCTCCCCCACTTTTGCCTTGGGTGGCCTTCTTTTCTTTCGATTGGGTGGAGTAATCGGTGAGTGCTTCAGCTTCGGCAATAACGGTGTTTAGGTCTTGCACGTTTCTCCTTTCTAGCTCCACCCTTGCCCAATCCTTCAGACCATCCATGAAGTAGAAGAGCGAATCTTTCTCAGACATGTCTTTGATTTCAAGAGAAAGGGTAGTGAACTCCTTGACGTAGTCACTAATGCTACCCGTTTGCTTCAATCGACGAAGACGGCCTCGGGCCTCTTTCTCTGCATTTGTGGGACAGAATTGTCTTTTGAGTTCCTTCTTGAACTCTTCCCATGTATTGATGGGGTTGATGACTTTGCCCATGTCGCCATGCTTACGTCTCCACCATAGCTGAGCGGCATCCCGAAGAAATGTGGGTGCGTTTGCAATCTTGGTAGCATCATCACGAGCACCCTTGGCCTCAAAATATTGTTCAATACCTAAAAGGAAGTTTTCGACCTCTGTGGCATTGCGAGTACCATGGTATGTTGCCGGCTTGGGCACTTGAATGGCACTCAATGTGCTAGTACTAGAGGTGGCAGTAAAGCCAATGGTTGGGCTAGTTTTGTGTGTAGCCCATTCAGTGCGAACGTCGGACACTTCCGAGCGTATAGCCCGTAACTCTTGTTCTACAAAGCTACGGATGTTGCGGAACTCACGTGTGAGGTCCTCTTTGAGGCTTTTTTGGAACTCGTGGATGGTAGACTTGGTTGCTTGAGTGATTTCGCCATAGTCCGTCTCCACGCAATCAAGGCGGTCGACCACGTCGCTCAAGGTAGACTCCATCCCTGATACAGCTTCCTCCAAGCCAACAATCCGATATTCCAAGGCTTCCGTGGATGGACCCTTGGACTTACTCCGCTTGGCATGGGGACGTTGCTCATCACATCCACGCCCTCGCTCTTCCGTTCTAGCAGCAACTTCGCTGTCGGATGCCATTGCTTCACGATCTAGTTGTGGTTGCTTAACCAGCCTCTGATACCAACTGTCACGGGGTTAAAGTTTGCGCAGCTAACCCGTGCGGCACTTAGACAATTTCTGGGCGAGATTGCTAAGTAAGCCTTGCTTGATCACTCTCAAAGGCTAGAGAGACTAGAGAAGGACTAGAAGAGCTTTGTAGGAAAATAAGGCAAAGTGTATTGCTAAGAGAAAGCTTTACAATGCTTTGAGTATTCTTGGCTTGGATGCCTTACAAATGAGAGGGGCTAGCTATTTATAGTGGTTCACCCCCTCCATGAATGTTCTAGACTACTCTAGGAGATTGAGTCTCTAGAATGTTCTACATGTATCTAGTATTCATAACCCTAGATATTTACAAGAGAGTTCTAGAATGTTACTAGAGTCTTCCAATGTTGACCTTGCTAGAAGAGTGGAGAAGACTCTAGAATCTTCCAAGGGCTTGAGCCTAACTTTGGGCTTTGCTTTGGGCTTTGCTTGGGCTCCTTGGATCAGAATTGAGCGGGCCGTGACATTCAGCTGAAGCCCGTTGTTTACATGGAGAGAGGAACATATATAGGCATAGTTTAACATCACACTCACTCGGTCACTTGCCTATTACCATCATCAATGACATTACTTACTTAAACATTAAGCAAACTCAATCAAGTGAAGAGAGGCGGTGTGAAAGCCAATTTCACAACAATACAAGCTTTATCTCAAAGATCTCATGCCGATTGCAAAAAATTGTTTAAGTTAATAGCACCTTGTGTTTTCAATTAATAATAATAATAATAAATAAGGTAGTGTGTCTAGGTTAACAATCAATTTACTTTTATAAATAAAAATAAAAACATATACCGAGTATTTATTATTTTATTATATTAAATATATTAATTATTTGGGGTCAAATTTTTTTTGACACTATTTGAGGGATGTGTTGTGCAAATATCACCACTTTACTAATGTATGTTTAAAAGGCACCAAAAGAGCGTTTGAGACAAAAATACCCCGAAATATTTTAACAGTGAGGAAGTTGTCATTTTCAAAGTCAGAGAGAAGCAACAGTCAAACTGACGGGAAACTTATCGACGGTGAAGTGACCAAAGAGCTGCGATTGACAAAGGTAATATTGGTTATTTTTCCTCATTTTTGTTGTTGTTAACTTGCATTACATGTTAGAATTGAGTTTTGTTGATAGGAATTGTAGAAACCGGTTAAAATAGAGATGTGAAAATGGTTGTGGTTTAGGTTAGGGTTTGTAATTTGGTTGAATATCAGTTGAGGAAGATAAAATCTGGGTTTTCGAGACTTTTTTCAAGAAAATCGAGCTTATTTGATTAGTCGAGCTATTTTTTTCGTGAAAATTAGGTTTTGGTAGATTGAGGTTTTTGGAAAGGGAATCGAGCTTTTTCGAAAAGAAATCGAGCATTTTAAAAAAAGAATCGAGCCATTT
The DNA here is from genome assembly GCA_032871835.1 of Dipteronia dyeriana. NCBI lineage: Eukaryota > Viridiplantae > Streptophyta > Magnoliopsida > Sapindales > Sapindaceae > Dipteronia > Dipteronia dyeriana. The sequence goes on along the minus strand of CM065300.1, from coordinate 57,007,218 downwards.
TGAAAAGGATCAAGCTTTTTTGAATATGTTTCAAGCTTTTTCGAATAGGTTCGAGCTGATTTAGAATTAGATCAAGTGTATTTGAAAGGGATCGAGCTATTTTGAAAAGGGATCGAACCATTTTCAAAAGGGATCGAGCTTTGTTGAATAGGTTCGAACTGTTTTTGAATTGGATTGAGCCTATTTGAAAGGGACCGAGCTTTTTTGAAAAGGGATCGAGCTTTTTTAAAAAGGGATGAAACTTTTTTTAAAAGGGATCGAACATTTTTTAAGGGGATCGATCCTTTTTAAAAAGGAATCGAGCTTTTTTGAATAAGTTTGAGCTGTTTTTGAATTGAATCGAGCATATTTGAAAGGGATCGAGCTTTTTTGAAAAGGGGTCGAGCTTATATTAAAAGGGATCGAGCTTTTTTTAAAAGTGATGGAGATTTTATGAAAGGGATCGATCTTTTTTGAAAGGGATCGAGCCTTTTTGAAAGGGATCGATCCTTTTTGAAAAGGAATCGAGCTTTTTTGTAAAGCAATCGAGCTGTTTTGAAAGGGGTCGAGCCTTTTTGAAAAGGAATCGAGCATTTTTGTAAATCAATCGGGCTGAAAGGGATCGAGCTTTTTAATAAAATTCTGTCTAATGATGTTGTATTTCTGTTACATTGCATATGAGAATTAGGTGGAGGGATTCATTTAAAACTCCAGATGGATACTGGTACGAGGGCAAATTGACACGACACAACCATTTTGATGCCCTCGCCCATATAGACGACGCGCTGAACCGTGTCTCTGTAGAATTTACAGATGAAGACTGTCGGTGATTTATCGCGTCTTGTTTCGGGCATTTCCTGACGATGCATAGGGAGATGAAGTTTTCCGGTGGTATTATCCATCGGTTGCTTTTGAGGGAGCTCCATCATAATGGCCCCACAGATGAGATGCACTTCATGTTAGGAGCCCAGTCGGTGAGGTTTTCGAAGGTGGAATTTTACCTGATCACCGGACTGCGGTTTGGAGTTATATCAGAGACCACAATGTATGCAGCAGTGGAGAATGGCATACATGAGCGGTACTTTCCTCGAGCCGAGGAGGTGTCGCTGGAGCAGATTAGGGGTGTTGTCACCGGCACAGATTTCGGAGAGGCGTACGATGCTGTCAAGCTCTGCCTCTTATATATGCTGAACTGGATACTGATGTGGGTGGATGAGAGATTCAAGATTCCAGTTTGGCAGTTTCGACTGGTTGAGGACCTCGATACGTTCGACGCGTTCCGGTGGGGTGCCACTTGTACAGGCATTCTATTCACTCATTCAAGCATATGCTTGAAGGGTAAAAAGACGGGTTCGAGCGATGCCGACAGGAAAAGGGCACTGATGTACACAGGGTGGAGACCTACAACATATACTGTCTTTCTCATGCCCTATTGGTATGAATTTCGAACTACAAATTGTCCTTTATTGTTGGTGCCCAAAATTGTATGGATACTTATCGTGCTTATCTATGATGCAAATATTTGCTTTGGAGGTGATCTCTGAGTTGGCCAAAGAGGTAGGTGTCCGGAGGGTTACTGATCTGACTCCCCGTATTTTGAAGTGGGAGTTGACCAAACAACCGAGATGGTTATTGATCTGACTCCCCGTACATGAATGTGTAGTTGTCCTCTCTGAAGACGAGACATGGCGACCCGCCCTCGGGCGTCCTGCTTGTCTCCTAGAGTTTGGATTCAAAATCACCCTCTGAGCAATGTCAGATGGCACAACCCAAGTGAAAGGATGGCCCACCGGTATAATTGGAACCGAGTATGCGTTAATAAGTGTCTGTGTCTTGTAGTAGTCCGCACACAAAGTTGTGAAGTCCAAGTTTCGCTACCTGTAAAAAACATTGAAAACGGTCAGCTTCACCAAGAAAATGATCAGTAGGTTTTCAAAGTTGTGAAGTCCAAGTTACAGTAATCTACCGTGCCACCGCAAGGGCGTGAGAACATGGAAAATGATCCATTTGAAATTTGTTACAAGTACAAGTCTTCCGAGCTAAGTCAACAGTCCACTGTTTTCTAGACCGCTTGACCAAAAAAATGTTCCAGTCGACTGGATTTATGGTCAAATAACCACACTTCTCCACACGTTTTAAGATCACAAAATATGCTATGTCGGTCAACTGATTACGCATGGTTTGTGCAGCTCTATAGCGATCATGAAACCACCGTTGCAGCATATTCCTAATGAACTCAGCCAGAGTCAACATAGGCAGTTGGCGTGCAAATTTTAGGCATGAGTTTATGCATTCTGTATCATTAGTCGTCATCACCCTATACCTTCTTTCCGAGCAGTGTACACGGGACCACTTGTGTGGACCGGCATCAATGACATAATCATATGCATTCTGGTGCAAGTTTCTTAACTATTCCATATGCTGGTTATATTCAAACTCGGTGTATGCACGTGCTGCTTTGTCCATTATTACGGCAACATCCTTTCTATGAAATCGCTTTTTGACATTTTCAGCAAAGTGCCAGCAACATATGGTATGTGTGGCATAATGGAACACTTTAGAAATCTCTGCTTCAATGCTTGCATGCCTATCGGAAATGAAAACTAGCTCATCAATATGACCTAGGGCACCCTTTAAGCAATCCAAAAACAATTCCCATGAAAGGTTGTTTTCTGAGTCGCCGTACCCAAAAGCAATTGGATACACCTGTTCGTTCCCATCTTGTGCTGTTGCAACAAACATTGTTCCCCAGAATCGTCCCTTCAAATGGGTACCATCAACGGCAATGTCTGGACGCATACACGTTCAGAATCCTGTAAGTGAGGCACCAATCGACATGAAGAAGTATAGAAATGTAACATCTTTGTCGCACTGTAAGTCAGTGATTGTGCCGGGATTTTATTGTTCCAAAACGTAACCAAATGATGGAAGCAGTTGGAAGGTTTTTCTCATGTGTTCCATATGTTAGTGACAACACATAATCGAGGGCGGCGTGTGCCTTACTCTACATGATTTGGATTCCATACATTGATTTAATGTCGGCGATTATGTCCTTCGGACGCATTATTCGACCATCTTGTTGTTGAAGTCTAGGTGCAATAACTTCTCCAATTGTGACTACACTAGCTTGTCGGTGCCGGCGGTGAATTTCCTCTAACAGACAAGTGTGCTCGTTGATAAAACTTCTTACTTGAAAGTATGTGCCTTCATCTCTCCTCACCGCTCTTAACTTCCACGTACAATTTCCCATCAAACAAACTAGATGTAATGTTGTCTTATTGGACCTTTTTACCTTCCACTCGAAGTTCTGTCGCATTGCAAAATGGCCTACTAGTCTCTTCAAATCCGTTTTTGTTGTAAAAAAATGACCTTTATATATCATGCTTGTAGGTTCATCTTCAAACAAGTTCCTGCTTCCACCAATACCAAACGAGTATGATTCTGCTCCTTGAATAACCCATGTTCTTGCATTATTTGAATCATTTGCAGTTACATTAGCCCTCCCCTCTACGGTCCCAACTATATCTGGTGCATTGGAACTAAATTTGTGTACATGTCTTACACGTCTTTACGTTTTGACAGGTTCTGCATCATCCTGATTGTCCTCTACATTTTCTACAGAATTTAAATTGCCCTCATTATCCACCTCATGATTCACCCCAACATTCAGTGTTGTATTCTCCTCATTGTTGATGTCATTGTAGATCTCATTGTATTGGTGGTTGTACTCTCTACCATTCATCTCAATATGACAACCAAATACATCGTCGAATTGAGGTTCCGGTCTATTATCATGGGCGACTACTTTCGGTGGGACAACACATATGTTTTCCCGACTATCAATCCCACTTCTTTCTGTGAACAACTGGTTGCTTCCGCCTGACGATCGAAATTGTTGGGTGTTATCAGGATGATGGATATCTTCACCAATGACACCTCCTGCTGGCCTCTCAATTAGACTAACACATACTTGACAGATCACCCTATCTTCCCCTAGCATAAACTGAACATCGTCATTGTTTATTATAAATGTACGACATGTAGTCCCAGGAACAATTGATAGAGACTGTAGCTCAGCATTGTATTTGTTCTCATCAAACTTCACAATGGTTTGCACGATCGACACCAGTTTGTCGTAACTCAAATTCTGTGACACATACAAACCTTGGTTATCGGAACCTAAATACCAATGATTTCCGTCTGATAACTGCTCCCATCGACCGTTGTAAGATATGACTATTCTCACCCAATCCATTGTCCTGTCAAAACCAACATCAAAAACCATTAATAAGGAAAAAAATATTTCATATTAAATTCACAATTATAAAGGATTAAACAAAAATCAAAAGTGTAAGATATGAAGCTTTTTTAAAAAACTGATCGAGCTTTTTTTGTACATGATCGAGCCGTTTTGTACATGACTGAGCTCTTTCTAACGGGATCGAGCTTTTTTTGTTCAAGACTGACCTCTTTTTCTACATAATCGAGCTTTTTTTCATATGGCTCAACCTTTTACTTTTACGGATCGAGCTTTTTTTGAGGAATCGAGTTTTTTTGTGAGGGATCGTGCTTTTTTTGTGCGGTATCGAGCCTTTTTAAAAGGGATCGAGCTATTTGTGTGAGGGATTTAGCTATTTGTGTGAGAGATCGAGCTTTTTTTGGCAGGGATCGAGCTTTTTTTCTGATGGATCGAGCTATTTTTGCCAAGGATCGAGCCTTTTTTCCAAGGATCTAGCTTTTATTTTTACGTATCCAGTATCTATTTTTGGAATCGAGCTTTTTTAGAATTTGATCGAGACTTAGTTTCACAGTTCCGAGCTTTTTTACAAATGTTTCGACCTTTTTTTTAAACATTTTCAGCTTTTATGCCCAAGATTATAAACTTGTTTGCACCACTATAACTCAACTCACCCAAATATATATACAAAAAAATATGCATACATGTTCATTCATTCTTTGTAAAAAGTTTACAACTCCAGGACATCAACATAAAAAATTTGAGACAACATGTTCATAAATGTTCACACAAATACAATAAAAAATGGAAATAAAGATCAAAAATATTATTTTACCTTCTTATGTAAAATCTGGAATATGTGCAATATTTGGAATGGAGCTCGTTTTGTGAAGAAAAAATGGAGTAGGTGATTGATTTTCAGACAACTTTATTAGACGACAACTTTTAAAGAATAAAATATCGATTATTTAAGGGCAATTTCGGTAGCTCACCATAATAGGTGTCTTTTAAACTTAACTTATTATAAAGGTGACATCACTGCAAGTGACCAACAAAAAGGTAACATTCCTCACAATTTCCACTTAATTATTTTTCATTTACAGTAATAAAACCAAAGATAACCTATACCCTTACTACCGTAATAATAGCAAGACTTGTGAACTTTAATTTGAAATCAGAAGAAAGACAGAGACACTAAACAAACAAAAAAGAGTATAAATTAATTTCAGTAAATAAAATATGTTGGAAATATATTTATATACAATAAAATCTCGATAAACGAATGTTTGATAAATAAATAACCTCGTTTAAATAATAAAATCTTTCGATCCCGAATCGGATGTGTACTAAATTAATAACCTCGCTAAATGTGTAAGATAATATTTTTTTTAGAGTCCTTTAGGTTCCAATGAATATATAAATTAATAATTGATTAAATACATAAAAAATATAACATATAAAAATTCATAATACATGTCAATAAACTTTTCACTTAACAACTTCCTTTAAATAAAAAAAAATTAACAACATTTATTTTCTCAATTCAAATCTTTTTTAAACTATACATCTAAAGTCGTTTGCATTTTCTTTGTACTTAAACCGAACTCAATCTAATCCTTAATGTTTTACAAATCGTACACCATATTGGTATTTTTTTTTAGTTTTGTAGTAAAAAGCTATTTAATATTACTATTGATTGAAAGGCCTTTTTTGGAAAAAAGTTTGGTAAAAACAGGTACTGTTGTCATCTGGATCATGATCGTCGATAGGCGTATTCATTTTGAATAATTCTTTTGTCATTAGACGATTTCGTCACTATATCATTTTCACAAGGATAATTCAAAGGGCAATCAACATCCATCAGATTTCTATAGTGTAAACCGGAAATGACTTTATGTAATCTATCGATGCCTTAATCTTTACCAACTTGTGGTTTTGAAATAATATCAGTGGCATATATTCATCTGAACGAATCTTACAATATCGAAAACAATTTGCAATGGTTGTTGTCTTCATATCAATGTTGGAAGCCATATTAATAAGTTTCATAGCATTTAATATGTTATTTTTTGTGGGATTTGTTGCTCCTACCTCGTAGCCGTCTAAGATGCTAGAGCAGAAAAAACGTAGATAATGATTTTTTAGTGCTCGAATAATCCCAACATCACATGGTTGAATATTTGATATTGTATTAGGAGATAAGAAAAATAGTTCATCATTTATCAAGCCTTTGATAATCTTTACTATGTAAGTACTTATTAATTTCTAAGTACTTATATATCTTGGTCTAAAATAATCAAATATGTATAACGCATGTATAAGTAAAAGTACAAAACTTTTAAGAAAATAGTAAAAACATAAAACTCTTTTTTAAATTAATAAATATTCATTTATCAATAAATAAATGAATTATTCATTTATCAATAAATAAATAACTCCTCTAAAATAATAATATTTTATAGGAATTTTTATGTATATAAAACACTAATTACCATCCACTTACTTCCAAGGAATATCTCCAACTTGTTAGGTTTTGGCTCGTATTCTCAAGTGAACCCAATGTGAACCAAACAAGACTCAATTGATGTGGTACTTCCTGGAGACGTTGGATAACGTTTGGAAGTTAAAGATGGTGTTTGAGGGAGGTTTGAAGACGAAGAAGAACTGAAGAAACGAAGTCTGGTGGTTCCGCGGCGTAGACCGCGGTGCAGACATGCACCTAGACCGCGGCACAGAGAGCGGTCGTGTCCAGGCGATCAAGCGCGGCGTGAACCGCGGCGGAGGTAATGTCATGGACCGCGGCACAGAGAGTGGTAGTTGACAGTGGCTTTTCGCAGTATAGAAAGCTGGGTGCACACCGTAACCTAGACCGCGGGAACAACGTATTTTACCCAAAGAGGAATGTTGCGCGTGAAAATAGGAAAGTGTTTTCTTCTGGAAGTTCTTGTGCTAATCAGAAAAGGAAAGAGTTTGTCTTCATGAAGAATAGGAAAGTCCTGTAACAAGAAGACTTGTCATAAATAGGAAATAATATTTATGTGGAACAAGTAATTCTTATACGTTTAGGAGTAGGATTTCCTCTTATATTAAACTTCTTGTAACTAGTATAAATATACCTTGTATCTAGGTTATTTTATGTGGAGAAAAAAGAACACCATGTAACATCAGAGAGTAGTAGAGAGATCCGGGTGAGAGACCCGTGGGAATATCCGGGGAGGGATTTAAGGGAATATCAGTGGATCAAGTAAGAGATACGTGGGTGATATTCAGGGGAGACCTAGCGGATATTGTGGGGTTCTTGATGAGGATCTTGTGAGTGTGGTTTGGGGTTTGGGGTTTGGGGTTTGGGTGTGAGAGAGAATCCTGAAATATATGGTTGTAACAATTTATCATATAGTGGAGTTTTCTCTGTCGTCCTGACGGCCCGTGGTTTTTTACCCGATTTGGGTATTCCACTTATATCTTGTGTTGTGATTGGTTTACTTTCTTTATCTATTTTTCTGTTATTGACGTTATTAATTGCTATGAGTTATGGGTATATATTAGGCACGACTATTCCACGATCATTGGTTCCGAGAAAATTCATCCAACAGAACTAACATCCGATCATCTCCTTTGTCTTCATAGGTTGGTACGTATTCCATTCCCTTCATTGGACCCATAATCTCTTTCATATTATTACCTAATTAAATCACATATATTAATTCAACTAATACAATTACAAAATTGAAAATAACATGACTAAACATATACAGTTATATATGATTAAACATTATAATATGATAAAACATTATTTTGAACTCCAATCAAAATCCTCGTGTTAGGTCTCTTATAGTTTTGGGAAGAATATTTTATAAATTTTTGGATGACTAATTCTCTACTATCCAAATTTATTGACTAAATGATGTGTAAAGCAAATTCGTATATACCAATGGATAACATTATTTCATAATCAATATTCAACATTTTTACTAAGAAACAATTTATCATATCCTTTGGGCAAACTTACTTAAGGTAATATTATTATATTTGGAATAATTTCAGATAAATTTCAATTATAATTTTTGATAAATTTTAGAAATTCAAGTAGCTTCGTGAAGCACATTTCTTAGTCATAGGGATGCACATTATAAGCTAATAATTTAATGAAATGTTTCCGGACTATTAACAAGTAGGGAGAATAAAGCGAGAGAATAAAACGTTGTGTGATCAGTGGTGACTAGTGAAGCCATTTGAAGGTCCTGGGATTGGAGGGATCATCGCTCCTCCAGGTCCAATATTCTTTTTTTTTCTTTTTCTTTTTTGTTATTTATATTTATTTTAAACACTTTTTTGCCATAATCCAGAGTTCTCACCAAATTTAAAGAAGTCGGTTTCAAGTTGGTGTCGTCTCTGTGTGTGATTGAAACATGTCTGAAAGAATTCAAAAAATTAATAAAAGAGAATTAACTAAATTTAAATATAAAGTTATTGAGAAAGTGTCGGTAACGCCATAAAACCTATAAGTTTTACTAAAAAATGAAAAACAACCTTTACGGTTTCAAGATTTGATACGGACCGAGTCCCATTCATGTAAGTTTTAACCAAAATCCAAGATTTGATATGAAGTGTCATGGTCATGTAACCAAAGTCAATAACATTAAATTTTAGTCTAAAAACCAATTAAAATGAGGTGGTAAGTGGTTTGTCCACATCACTCCATAATTTTGTGTGGTGATAATAACTCATTTACTATCGTGGAAATGGTGAGGAATGTCACCTTTTTGTTGGTCAATTGCAGTGATATCACCTTTATAATAAGTTAAGTTTAAAAGGCACCTATTATGGTGAACTACCGAAATTGTCCTTAAATAATCGATATTTTATTATTTAAAGGTTGTCGTCTAATAAAGTTGTCTGAAAATCAATCACCTACTCCATTTTTTCTTCACAAAACAAGCTCCATTCCAAATTTATTGTATTCAAGATATTGCACATATTCCAGATTTTACACAAGAAGGTAAAATAATATTTCTGATCTTCATTTCCATTTTTTATTGTATTTCGGTGTGGTATATCACTGTATGAACATTTATGAACATGTTGTCTGAATTTTTTTATGTTGATGTCCTGGAGTTGTAAACTTTTTACAAAGAATGAATGAACATGTATGCATATTTTTTTGTATATATATTTGGGTGAGTTGAGTTATAGTGGTGCAAACAAGTTTATAATCTTGGGCATACAAGGTGAAAATGTTTTAAAAAAAGGTCGAAACATTTGTAAAAAAGCTCGGAAATGTGAAACCAAGTCTCGATCAAATTCTAAAAAAGCTCGATTCCAAAAATAGATGTTGGATACGTAAAAAGAAAAGCTCGATCCCTGCAAAAAAGGCTCGATCCTTGGCAAAAAAGGCTCGATCCATCAGAAAAAAAGCTCGATCCTTGCCAAAAAAAGTTCGATCTCTCACACAAATAGCTCGATCCCTTTTGAAAAAGGCTCGATACCGCACAAAAAAAGCACGATCCCTCATAAAAAAGCTCGATTCCTAAAAAAAAAAGCTCGATCCCTTTCAAATAGGCTCGAGGCATATGAAAAAAATCTCGAGCCATATATTAAAAAGCTCGATTATGTAGAAAAAAAGCTCGGTCTTAAACAAAAAAAGCTCGATCCCATTAGAAATAGCTCGATCATGTAAAAAAAAGGCACGATCATGTACAAAAAAATCTCGATCCGTTTTTAAAAAAAGCTTCATATCTTACACTTTTGATTTTTGTTTAATCCTTTATAATTGTAAATTTAATATGAAATATTTTTTTCCTTATTAATGGTTTTTTATGTTGGTTTTGACAGGACAATGGATAGAGTGAGAATAATCATATCTTACAACGATCGATGAGAGCAATTATTAGACGGAAATCAGAGGTATTTAGGTTCCGATAACCAAGGTTTGTATGTGTCAAATAATTTGAGTTACGACGAACTGGTGTCCATCGTGCAAACCATTGTGAAGTTTGATGAGAACAAATACAGTGTTGAGCTACAGTCTCTATCAATTGTTCCTGGGACTACATGTCGTACATTTATAAGAAACAATGTCGATTTTCAGTTTATGCTAGGGGAAGATAGGGTGATCCCTCAAGTATGTGTTAGTCTAATCGAGAGGCTAGCGGGAGGTGTCATTGGTGAAGATATCCCTCATCCTGATAACACCCAACAATTTCGATCGTCAGGCGGAAGCAACCAGTTGTTCACAGAAAGAAGTGGGATTGATGGTCGGGAAAACATATGTGTTGTCCCACCGGAAGTAGTCGCCCATGATAATAGACAGGAACCTCAATTCGACGATGTATTTGGTTGTCATATTGAGATGAATGGTAGAGAGTACAACCACCAATACAATGAGATCTACAATGACATCAACAATGAGGAGAATACATCACTGAATGATGGGGTGAATCATGAGGTGGATAATGAGGGCAATTTAAATTCTGTAGAAAATGTAGAGGACAATCAAGATGATGCAGAACCTGTCGAAACGGAAAGACGTGTAAGACATGTACACATATTTAGTTCCAGTGCACCAGATATAGTTGGGACCTCCGAGGGGAGGGCTAATTTGACTGCAGATGATTCAAATAATGCAAGAACATGGGTTATTCCATGAGCAAAATCATACTCGTTTGGTATTGGTGGAATCAGGAACTTGTTTGAAGATGAACCTACAAGCATGATATATAAAGGCCAGTTTTTTGCAACGAAAAAGGATTTGAAGTGACTAGTAGGCCATTTTGCAATGTGGCAGAACTTCGAGTGGAAGGTAAAAAGGTCCAATAAGACAACATTACATCTAGTTTGTTTGATGGGAAATTGTACGTTGAAGTTAAGAGCGGTGAGGAGAGATGAAGGCACATACTTTCAAGTAAGAAGTTTTGTCAACAAACACACTTGTCTGTTAGAGGAAATTCACCCCCGGCACCGACAAGCTAGTGCAGTCACAATTGGAGAAGTTATTGCACCTAGAATTCAACAACAAGATGGTCGACTAATGCGTCTGAAGGACATAATCGCCGACATGAAATCAATGTATGGAATCCAAATCATGTACAGTAAGGCACACGCCGCCCTCGATTATACGTTGTCACTGACATATAGAACACGTGAGGAAACCTTCCAACTACTTCCATCATTTGGTTACGTTTTGGAACAACAAAATCCCGGCACAATCACTGACTTACAGTGCAACGAAGATGGTACATTTCTATACTTCTTCATGTCGATTGGTGCCTCACTTAGAGGATTCCAAACGTGTATGCGTCCAGTCATTGCCGTTGATAGTACCCATTTGAAGGGACGATTCCGGGGTTTAATGTTTATTGCAACAGCACAAGATGGGAATGAACAGGTGTATCCAATTGCTTTTGGGTAAGCGACTCAGAAAACAATCTTTCATGGGAATGGTTTTTGGATTGCTTGAATGGTACTCTAGGTCATATTGATGAGCTAGTTTTCATTTTCGATTGGCATGCAAGCATTGAAGCAGGGATTTCTAAAGTGTTCCCTTATGCCACCCATACCATATGTTGCTGGCACTTTGCTGAAAATGTCAAAAAGCGATTTCATAGGAAGGATATTGCCGTAATAATGGACAAAGACACCGAGTTTGAATATAACCAGCATATGGAAGAGTTAAGAAACTTGCACCAGAATGCATATGATTATGTCATTGTTGCCGGTCCATACAAGTGGTCCCGTGTACACTGCCCGGAAAGAAGGTATAGGATGATGATGACTAATGCTGCAGAATGCATAAACTCATGTCTCAAATTTGCACGCCAACTGCCTATGTTGACTCTGGCTGAGTTCATTAGGAATATGCTGCAACGGTGGTTTCATGATCGCTATAGAGCTGCACAAACCATGCGTCATCAGTTGACCGACGCAGCACATCTTGTGCTCTTAAAACGTGTGGAGAAGTGTGGTTATTTGACCGTTAATCCAGTCGAATGGAACATTTTTTTGGTCAGGCGATCTAGAAAACAGTTGACTGTAGACTTAGCTCGGAAGACTTGTACTTGTAACAAATTTCAAATGGATCATTTTCCATGTTCTCACGCCTTTGCGGCGGCACAGTAGATTACTGTAACTTAGAATTCACAACTTTGAAAACCTACTGATCATTTTCTTGGTGAAGCTGATCGTTTTCAATTTTTTTTACAGGGAGCGAAACTTGGACTTCACAACTTTGTGTGCGGACTACTACAAGACACAGGCACTTATTAACGCGTACTCGGTTCCTATTATGCCGGTGGGTCATCCTTCCACTTGGGTTGTGCCATCTGACATTGCTCAGAGGGTGATTTTGAATCCAAACTCCAGGAGACAAGCAGGACACCCGAGTTTGAGTCGCCATGTCTCGTCTTCAGAGAGGACAACTACACAATCCTGTAGAAGATGTGGACAACCAGGGCATAATTCCAGGAGATGTTCTAATCCACCGATGATTAATGAAGGTACAAGAAGAGCTGTTCCCGATGAATACCGCCGCAAGTGTAGCATCTGCCATTCAATTGGACACAACAAACAAAGGTGCCCTAACATTGACTCTAATAGGGAATGAAGGACAATTTTTTGATCATATTGAAAACTTTTGGAAGTGTATCATATTAAAATAATTTTGAATTGCAATAATTACTTATTATTGAATGAATTAATTTTAATGAATGAATAATGAACGAATTAATGTTCATGAATTAATGACATGTCTGTGTACAACAACAATGGTAATATACAAAAAATCACTTGGCGGGCTTGGAGTTAGCAAAAATCTCCACAACCATTTTTTCCCGAATCATCCCCATGTCGTCCTCTGACCAATCAAAAGGCCTTCGGTTCGCCACTATGTACTCGATAATTCTCAAAGTATGGGGACCACAGTTACCTCTACAATTCGGGACATAAAACACCATTAGAAATCATTCATAAAGAATATGTAAACACGTGAATGAAATAGAATGTCTTACAATTTCTTTTGTTGGGGGACTGTAGAAGGATGCACCAGACTGACCGAGAAGGGCTTATTTTCCCGAGTGAACGCCCGACGCCCAGGATACCGTGCTGTGTGGAACTCTGCGTCACTCAACATGGAGGGTAAAAACCACCGTAATGGCCGGACCTGCTGGTGCCTGATCTGATAAGGGACTTCCTGTCTCCAGGGGTCATAAATATCAATCTTCCAGCGACAAAGGTCGACGCTCACCACCAGCCAATGTTGGGCCCCAACGTTGCACGGAATCAGCACCTGTAATAGTTTGCATGCCGTGTTAGCTGAGGATATATTTACAATTTTTTTTAAATCATCTCAATCATGTAACACTTACCTGGTCAACCTCGTGCCATGGGCGGTTTCCACTCGTGGTTGCTCCACGGACAGTGAGAAGGTCCTCATCCAACCATCGGGACTGTAACACATTCCACATTGCCGTGCTCACATCACCGTGGGAATCACGAGGCATCATCCTCTCCCACATGTACAACATAAGTGGCTGTACAAGCATTGACAAGATCGTATTATTAATACAGAAGCATAAAATCTGATGTGATTCCAAAATTTTATAACTACTTACATAAAATTGTGTATCCAACACGTTGATCCTCTGGTTGTACACATTGTGGAATCCTCGCTGACGCTTGCGTAGAATATTTAGGTATGCATCCATATGCTGACAAACAATAAAACCACCGTACTTGTTAACAATTCAACAATACTTACACAAAAGTTAATATGAAATATAATAAGTACGTACCGTGTCCTCCAAGTCCATGAAGTTGGACTGCATACGCACGAACCATCCCGCTGTAACTGGTGACAACACTTCCACATCACGTCTGTATAATGATTGAATTACCTTAGCTATACATAAATTATAATAAACAAGAAATGTACATCCATTTGTATTATAAAAAGTTGGACTCACTGTTCCCCGTTGATGTTCCTTTTGAAGGCCTTGTATGCCGCTAGGTGGTCACCATCCACTAGTCCGTGGGGGTCAAAAATGTGTTCCACAGACTCGGGCCATGTCTTTAACCTCTTTGGACGGCATGGATCCGTGTAAGGGCTCACCAACTGCCATCCGCGCTCACCTAAAAACTTCACCGGGGGAGGGGACCACTCCGACGCCACGGACATGCTGGGTGGGGGAGGGGACCGCTCTAACGCCATGAACGTGCTGGGTGGGGGAGGGGACCGCTCCGACCGCACGGTCGTGCTAGGTGGGGGAGGGGACCGTTCTGACGGGACAGACGTGCTGGGTGGGGGAGGGAACCGCTCCGATGCCACAAACTTGCTGGGTTGGGGAGGGGACCGCTCCTACGGGACAGACATGCTGGGTGGGGGAGGGGACCACTCCGACGCCACAAACGTGCTGGGTGGGGAAGGGGACCGCGGTGGTTGAATCAATGTGCTAGAAGGTGGGGGGGAATGATGTGCTGCTAGGTGGGGGGATCGATGTGATGGGAGGTGGGAGGAACCCTGAGCCTGGGTGTCTGTCCCCCCAGTAAACCTATCAGTCGACCCTCCAGGACTAAATAATTTATTAGGAGGTGGGGGGCCATACGGTGTGTACTTAAGGTCAAACCTTGAAGACCCCGGATCATATCAAGTAACAATCGGTGTTGCTGCTGACGATCCTCATCACTCTTTCGGATCATATCCAACAACTCCAAGTGTTGACGTTGTCGATCCTCGTCACTCTTTCGGAGGGCTTCACACACATTGTTCAACATTTTAGTCCACGGAGCCTGAAATCATGTCTACAATGTTAGTAAAAAACTATCAACACGTGTTACTAAAAAACACTTAACTTTGTTTTTAGCTTACCTTTCCATCACGTCCAACGCCCCCACAGGAATCCCCTGCAGATGTACCATGTCCGGGGGTGGAAAACCGAATCCGCCTATGCCTATGCCTTTCTCGTTGAGGGTCTGTCTCATATCCCTCACTGTCACTGGGCCTCAAACCCCTAGCAGTGGGCTCAGATCCCTCACTGTCAATGGTCCTGTCTGTACCATTGATCCCTCCTAAGGTGGTCTGATCAGGGACCTCATGCGGCATATCATCCATGTCAACTTCTACATACATGCTCCCCCCCTCGTCTAGGCAGGCATAGTACGGTGCTTGTCTCTTAGCTGGTGTCAGCACCAGTTCCTTGAGCACAAACATCTGAAATATTAGTTAGAACAATGTCATTGTACAAATACTAACTAATAAAAACATTAACAAAATAAATACATACCATAGCTTTGAAAATCTTGGCTAGATTCTTCCCTTTCGGTTGTTTGGTCAACTCCCACTTCAAAATAAGGGGAGTCAGATCAGTAACCCTCCGAACACCGACCTCTTTGGCCAACTCAGGGATCACCTCCAAAGTAAATATCTGCATCATGGATAAGTATGATAAGTATCCATACAATTTTGGGCACCAACAATAAAGTACAATTTGTAGTTCGAACTTCTTACCAACAGGGCATGAGAAAGACAGTATATGTTGTAGGTCTCCACCCTGTGTACATCAGTGCCCTTTTCCTGCCGGCGTCGCTCGAACCCGTCTCTTCACCCGTCAAGCGCATGATTGAATGAGTGAATAGAATGCCTGTACACGTAGGCACCCCACGGGAACGAGTCAAACTTATTTAGGTCCTCAACCAGCCGAAACTGCCAAACTGGAATTTGAATCTCTCATCCACCCCCATCAGTATCCAGTTCAGCATATATAAGAGACAGAGGTTGACAGCATCGTATGCCTGTATGAAATCTGTGCCGGTGACAACACCCCTAATCTGCTCCAGCGACACCTCCTCGGCTCCAGGAAAGTACCGCTCATGTATGCCATTCTCCACTGCTGCATACATTGTGGTCTCTGGTACAACTCCAAACCGCAGTCAGGTGATCAGGCAAAATTCCACCTTCGAAAACCTCACCGACTGGGTTCCTAACATGAAGTGCATCTCATCTGTGGGGCCGTTATGATGGAGCTCCCTCAAAAGCAAACGATGGATAATACCATCGAAAAACTTCATCTCCCTATGCATCGTCAGGAATTGCCTGAAACAAGACGCCTTGAACCGCCGACAGTCTTCATCTGCAAATTCTACAGGGACACAGTTCAGCGCGTATTCTATATGGGCGAGGGCATCAAAATGGTTGTGTCGTGTCAGTTTGCCCTTGTACCAGTATTCTTCTGGAGTTTTAAGTGAATCCCTCAACCTAATTCTCATCTGCAATGTAACAGAAATACAACATCATTAGACAGAATTTTATTAAAAAGCTCGATCCCTTTCAAAACAGCTCGATTGCTTTACAAAAAGACTCGATTCCTTTTCAAAAAGGCTCAATCCCTTTCAAAAGAGCTCGATTGCTTTACAAAAAACCTCGATTCCTTTTCAAAAAGGCTTGATCCCTTTCAAAAAGTCTCGATCCCTTTCAAATAGGCTCGATCCAATTCAAAAATAGCTCGAAACATATTCAAAAAAACTCGATTCCTTTTCAAAAAGGCTCGATCCCTTTCAAAATGGCTCGATCCCTTTCAAAATGGCTCGATCCCTTTCAAAAAGGCTCGATCTCTTTTCAAAAAAGCTAGATTCCTTTTCGAAAAGGCTCGATCCCTTTCAAAAAAGC
This sequence comes from Dipteronia dyeriana, assembly GCA_032871835.1. NCBI lineage: Eukaryota > Viridiplantae > Streptophyta > Magnoliopsida > Sapindales > Sapindaceae > Dipteronia > Dipteronia dyeriana. The sequence continues at coordinate 56,990,347 of CM065300.1, read as the reverse complement.
TCCATCCCTTTTAAAAAAAGCTCGATCCCTTTTTAAAAAAGCTCGATCCCTTTCTAAAAAAGCTCGCTCCCTTTTAAAAAAGGCTCGATCCCTTTTCAAAAAAGCTCGATCCCTTTCAAATAGGCTCGATCCAATTCAAAAACAGCTGGAACCTATTCAAAAAAACTCGATTCCTTTTTAAAATGGCTCGATGCCTTTTAACAAAAGCTCTATCCCTTTCAAATAGGCTCGATCCAATTAAAAAACAGCTCGAACCTATTCAAAAAAGCTCGAAACATATTCAAAAAAGCTCGTTTCCTTTTCAAAAACGCTCGATCCCTTTCAAAAAGGCTCGATCCCTTTAAAAAAAAAAGCTTGATTCCTTTTCAAAAAGGCTCGATCCCTTTCAAAAAGGCTCGATACCTTTTAAAAAAGCCCGATCACCTTTTAAAAAAGCTCGATCCCTTTTTAAAAAAGATCGATCCTTTTTAAAAAAAGCTCGATCCCTTTTCAAATACGCTCGATCACTTTCAAATACGCTCGATCTAATTCTAAATTAGTTCGAACCTATTCAAAAAAACTCGAAACCTATTCAAAAAAGCTAGATCCTTTTCAAAATGGCTCGATTCTTTTTTAAAAAGCTCGATTCTTTTTAAAAAAGGCTCGTTTCCTTTTCGAAAAAGCTCGATTCCTTTTCCAAAAACCTCGATCTACCAAAACCTAATTTTCACGACAAAAATAGCTCGACTAATCAAATAAGCTCGATTTTCTTGAAAAAAGTCTCGAAAACCTATATTTCATCTTCCTCAACTGATATTCAACCAAATTACAAACCCTAACCTAAACCACAACCATTTTCACATCTCTATTTTAATCGGTTTCTACAATTCCTATCAACAAAACTCAATTCTAACATGTAATGCAAGTTAACAACAAAAAAATGAGGAAAAATAACCAATTTTACCTTTGTCAATCGCAGCTCTTCCGGTCACTTCACCGTCGACTAGTTTCCCGTTGGTTTGACTGTTGCTTCTCTCTGACTTTGAAAATGACAACTTCCTCACTGTTAAAATAATTCGGGGTATTTTTGTCTCAAACGCTCTTTTGGTGCCTTTTAAACATACATTAGTAAAGTGGTGATATTTGCACAACATACCCCTCCAATAGTGCCAATAATTTTTTGACCCCTTTACTATCACATCATTTAGATTAAATTTTGGATTATTTTTTTGGGTTGTATAGTACTCGATCAATTAATAAACTTAGAAATTTATGAAAATTCTAAATCAACTAATCATTTTTTGAAGAAGGATATGAGTACTTAGAGCTACAAAGACCTTTTTTTTTTAATTATTACAATAAGTTCTAATACTGAATAAGTTCGAGGTTTGTCGGGCCTACCAATATCAAATGATATATGTCGGATATCTACTTCGACAATATTATAGAGAAAACTTCTCATACATATATATTACTTGTAAGCAAACTTATTGCGGGACTCGAACCCTGACCATTAATGTGCATGGAAGAGACCCATAAAAGATATTTGGACCTAGACCCATGAAAATTTTCAGGTTTGGGTTCGGGTCTGGATCCACTGGCCTTAAGCAAATCCAGACCCGTCCCGAGGACCCATGAAATTTCATGGGTCTGGACCCGCAGACCCACGGACCCGTAAAACCTTTAATATACTATAAAACTCACTTTTTTTTTTGTTTTTCCTTTCTATTTTTATTTTCGCCTATTCAATTTTTAACTGCTAAAACTAGTTCAATACATGAATAATTATAGCTAATTTGATACAAATCGAATCAATAATCCATAAAGTCATAAACCAACATTAAACATTAAACAAATAGCATCCTAAAACAAACACAACTAGCTTAAAATCAACAATCCATAAAGTCATAAACCAACATTAAACATTACACAAATAGCATTTTAAAACAAACACAACTAGTTTAAAATCAATGACATAACAAATAAATCATTGATCATCAATGAATCAATGACATTCATTATTTAGTTCCTCTCCACTTCCAATTTCCAAAGTTTCATTCCATCACTCAAGTTTTTCATAAAATGGTAGTTGATTCCTACAACATTAAATTTAAAATCAATACGGTATATATTCAAATAAGATCAAATAGTAATAAAAAATTCATGAAAACAAAATGAGTTTACCACCATCATCATTCATCGTCATCTTCCCTGAAATTAGAAGCTTCAAATTTTCTTTTTGACTTTGAATCTAGTAAGAAATAAAATATATGAATTAAAATAAAATAAGAAATAAAATTGATAATATAAAAATTTCAAAGAACAGTGTAATAATTTTATACCATTAAATTCGGACCATAACCAACTTTGAGCACCCATTAATGCCTCAACTGTCTTTGGATGTAACCTGCTACAATGAGGACTGGTAAATCTACCCCCAGTGTTGAAAGTCGACTCAAATGCAACCGTAGATACAAGAATAACCAAAATATCTCTAGCTATGCAGTGCAAAGTAGGATATTTAGATGCATTTACTTTCCACCATGTCAATATATCAAAATTCTCAACTCTTGGAATGACAAGTTCTTCCAAATAATTTCTAACTCTGTCGTCACATGAATGGTTGTACAAAGAACCTCAGTAATATACTAATCGAATCGAGACATTTTTTAGAGGACCCATTGTTGATTGAGATGGTGACACAAGTGTAGGGTTACTTGATGAAGCTTGACTTGCTTTAGACTTTTGCTCATACTCTCCAACCATTAACAACAAAACTTCGTGAATCTTATTAATCTCATATGAAGACCCATCTCCATAGAGCGAAGGAAAGTAACATTCCATGACTTTCGTTTTATATATAGGAATCAAAATTGGTGCCACAACCATAATACCATGAAATATACTCCAATAGCTATCAAACTTGTGTGCCATAGCTGATGCCATTAGTTTTATTTGTTCAAATGTGGATGTGCTCCATTCATTAATGGCATCCCTAATGTCACACATAGTTGGTAGATAATTATTGGTTGTAGGATATTTGATTCCTAAGAATTCTTCAATGGTTTGATAGAACACATCAAGTTTATCACTTATCTCTTTTGCCAACACCCAATCATCTTCAGTTGGGTCATTTTTATAATGTGAATCTTTATGTTTCAAACGAGAAAAAATGGTTTTGTACATTAAAGCAGATCGAATCATCAAGTATGTAGAATTCCATCTCGTTTTGCAATCAAGTACCAATTTCCTAGTGCTCTCAATCTCTAATTGGTTTGCAGTCTCAAATTTTTTTTCCTCTCTTTTAGGTGATGATATCCAATAAGAAACACTATAACGAATCCTTTCAAAACTGTCACTAATCACATCTAACCCATCTCTCACTATCAAATTCAATATATGTGCATAACAACGCATATGGAACATCTCTCCATTCAACAAAAGTGAGACATCAGAAAGCATCTCATAAAGAATATGAATCATAGCATTATTGGTGCTATAATTATCCACTGTTAAAGTAGATAACTTGTGTTCGATATTCCAATCATGTAAGCACTCCATCATAACATCAGAAAGCATCTTAGAAGTGTGTGGACATGGAATATATATATATAAACCTATGAAAGCGAATAGCACAATAAACATTAAAACTACCAATCTAATATACTACCACTAAGTCACTAACCTTACTAATTTTCACATATTAAACTACTAAATTCACATAATAAAGTAGTTAAAAAGATTAATGTGTGATAACGTATCTTATGATTCAACTTTGTAAAGTTCAAGAATTATCAACAAAATGTGTCGGGATAGCCATGAACCCTTTCCATTGATTATGAGATGTCCACATGTTGGTAGTAAGTGCATTCCTACCCTTATTTTTCTCCAATAAACCCTTTAACTTAACCCTCTCATAATCATAAATTTGTAGTATATCACTCTTCAATGTATTCTTAGATGGTATTTTGAACAATCGTTAAGCCGTCCCCATGAACCTATGAACTCTGAATGTTCCACCATACTAAGAGGGTACTCATGCAAAATCACCATATTTGCAAGCTCTCTTTGGATAGTGTCTTGATCAAATTTAAATGTCCTAATTTAAACGTCTCCTTCCTTTGTTTTTGTAGCTTTCAGTATTTGTCCTACATCACGAAATTGCCTTCGAGGACAGTTATCCCTATGCTTTTCTAAATGGGATGTTCCGACAGTCCATTTTCCCGATAAATTCTTATTACAACCTTTACAAATAGTTGTCCAATCCCTATTAATTTTTTCTCTTCTAAAAGACTCCCACACCTTGGATGCCAAATTTCTTTTCCCATCTTCATTGGCATAAGAATCAATCTCAAAGTCACCGGATTCAACATTAATATTAGTAACTTCATTATGACTTGAATGAGTACGAATCGAAGTTGATTGGTCTTAGCCTTAGGTAATACTTTTTTATGTTGACATTTGGTGACAAAATGACAATAACTAGAAAAGCAAAAAAAAAGTGTCAATAAAAGAAACATTAATTAATAATAATTGTAAAGTCAATGAGGAAGTGAAAATTGAAAACCGAGGGCAAGTATAATAAAGAAAAACACTCGTAAAATAAACCATGGACAACATTAAAATCAATATAAATGGTGGTGCCACATGCCACAGCTAGGGATGGCAATTAGATCCAATTGATTATGGACATCTACAGAATCAAACATATGTTGAATGCAATATGCAACTACAAAACTCAAAATGATTAGATTTTATTTTAATCTTAGAAGTGTATGTGACTCTTCCATCAAGGCTTATTACAACCCATGATTGTAAAAATTCAGAGGTTTTCTAGATCTAAGCCCTCCAGAAGTTTGAATAAACAGTTTACAACATCTTGAATTGTGGGTGTGACTTGTTAATTGTTATCCCATTAATAAGGAACATACAATTTGAGTATCCCTGACCGGATCAATTCTCTGATTAGTAATTCCAAAATCAAAAAGATCAAAACCAACACACATACTAATCCATATTCTATACTTATCAGTTATCAATCTGGTTTAAAAATCAACTGAATTGCCATCAATTAGAAAACTTTCAAAAGGAGCCACAACAAACACTGATCAATACAAATTAGAATTCAACACTATCAAGTCTATGACCCTAATAAACAAAAAAAAAAAATTCAGCTACAGAGGCATCTTACATCTATAGAGCAACAGAGTCCAAATATCAAAAAGCAAAATTCATAATTAAGTGAGAGTTGTTTCCAGATCTTAATTATATTACTCATATATTCATTATAGATATATGAGAGTTTCTCTACGGGCGAGACATAATTTATGCAAAAGCTTGAGTCTAATTTTTTTTTGAAACAACAAGCTTTATTAAAGCAACATAAGCTACATAACAGGGTAGCAAAACATAAAGAAATAGGAAACAAGAACCAAAAACAAGGCACAACAACAAGCTGAGCCCCAACGAGCATGAGAGAGAGACAGTTACCTGGATTCAGATTTTAGAGAGACTCGCGGGCAATGATGGGGAGTAGAGCTTTCGACAGTCGAAAAGTTTACGTGGCTTATGACTTGTGAGTTGTGAGCTTTTAGCACTGAAGAAGCACAGAAGAAGCAAATAAGAAGTAAAGAGGAAGCAAGGAATAAAGTAACTACAGAGATTTAGCTGAGAAGAAAGCTGCGACAGAGATTGGTTACTGGTAAGGTTTGACTGAGAAGTGAGAACCGTGTTTAGGGATTGAGATGCGACAATAAAAAGGAAATTTAGGAATTTATATACTGTGTCAAATAAGTCGGGTCCTCTGATTCAGGTCTAAATTTTTGGCTAGACCCGACCCGACCCGACCGAAACTCGTATCGGGTCCTATATATTCATAGCCAGACCCGACCGGAGACCCAAAAATGAGGACCCATACCCTGCCCATACTGTTCGAGTTTGGGTCGGTACTCGCGGGTTTGGGTCCTATTGTCATCCCTAGTTACATGGTTCACTATAAATAGAACATGTGATCAATTAAGTCATCATCTTTTACTCTCCCGCATTATCCAATTATTCTTTTTTCTTAAAATCATACAATATTGCCATTTCCAAAATAATAAGGCTAGAAAGGTGCTAGAAAACCTGTCAAGCTCCAAACATCAAAGGGAAAGGAGTTCAAGAAAATCGAAGGCCGTTGTTGGGTTTGTGGGAAGTCAGGACACATGGCACAAGATTGTCATGAATCACATAATTAATAAAAGATTCAAACTAATATTTGAGTTTGATGCATATGTATTAACCAAAAAGGTTAATATATGTGGGAAATGGTTGTTTGGATAATGTCATATTCAAACTTTAAAGGTTCCATTTACTTTGTTGAATATTTATATATTTGTCATGCAAGATTTGAAAATATAAATTTTCAATCATTGCATAAAACAGTAAACATAGGTTTATTGTCAAAATTAAAATATATAATAATAAGCATGGAAAAGATAGATTCCAATTTATAAGACCTTTAGAGCGCGTTTGTTTTACTGTATAGTATTGTATTAGACTGTATAACTAATACAATATTGCATTTGGATGGTGCCTCTGCATTGTACTAAGTAATGTGAACAGTGACACCTAATGCACCTCTAACTATATTAGCTAATACAATACTGAGATGTGGGTTTACGTTGTATTGGCAATTTTGGCTAGATGATTTTTTTTCTTCAATTTTTTTTCTAGAAAACAGAAGCATCCACACCCAAACTAACACCACCACCACCACCGCCACATCACGCCCAAACCAAATCAGCCACCGGCCACATCCATGCTCAAACCACTACCACATCCACACAAACCCAGAAACATCCACACCAAATCCACCCAAATCACCACCAAACCACACCAAAACCATTTCAGATGAGAGGAAGAGAGAGAGCGAGAAAAAGATGAAGGTCACGGCGGTAGAAAGAGACGAAGGTCGTGGCGGTGAAAAAAGAAAAAGACAAAGGCTGCGGCGGCGGAAGATGATGAAGACGAACGCCACGACGACAGAAGGAGAATAAGGCGAAGGCCGCAATGACGAAAATAGATGAAGGCAAAGGCCGGTACGATAGTGGTAAGAGGAGAGAAAGAAAGACAAGGGTGGGTTTGGTGAACTGGTGAAGCGACCGTAAGAGGAGAGAAATGTAAGAGATCTGGATGAATTTTTATATATATATATATATCTTTCTTAAATAAATTAATTTTAATTTTAATAATATAATTTTTAATAATTTAAAATTTAATACAATCTAATACAGTACATCACCAAACATAACAATAATACAATCCAGTCCAATACAATACAAACCAAACACAACAATAACCCAATCCAATCCAATCCAATCCAATCTAAACCAATCAAGTACAGTCCAATACTATCCAATATTATACGGTGTGCTAAACGAACCCTTAAAGTGTAGGGTTGACTTGCAAAAGTTGAAGTTCCTTTACGAGAGAGGACTAAACTATGACCTAAGATGGTTGATTGTGTTTTCATAGAATTTGCAAACACAAGTGTAATAAATAGGTTCTGATTTATTAAATTTGATGTATCTCATATACATCGTAATATATTAAGCAGTTGCTCTTCAATAGATTTATATCTATTGAATATGTAAAGTCAAAAGAAAGTATGGTAGCCTTTGACTAAAGGCCTACCTAGAGAGCAAATTAAATTTACATCGAGGGGAATGAGTTTAAAGCCATTTAATGAGTTGAACTGGACGAAAACCTAACCTAATTGATTGAAGATCCCCCAGTTTAAGTTCAATGGAAAAACTGATTTGGTAAGAATTAAATTGTAGAACACACAATTTAATTCATTCATATGATGGTTGGTAGGTTATATGCGGATGTGAAGGATATGCTTTGCATTTAATGACACTAGTATCTTGTCTTCATAAGAAGTTAAGCATAAAACTTTAAATTAGTGTCACATAAATGATAGTAAATGTGGGGTTGCATTTATGAGAATGAAAAATGCTAAATTCTCTAAAGCTATCATGAAAACCGGGATCTGTTCAAGACTAAAATGAACAAAAACGTATGAACTGATGTATATTAAGTTGTGTTATGTGTGAGACATATTGTCTTGATTTACTATAGCGGTAAACAATCCAAGATCATCTATATCCACTACGTCACCAAGTAAATCCGATGTGCTTTCACTAAAGTAAGTTCAAGTCCAAAAGACATTTCTCTCGATGCATAACACTTTTGTTCCTCTCAAATACATTAATTTAGTAGTCTAAGGTCATAGCATAAATGTGGGTCTTGAATTTTGATTCAAATGTGAGGTATTCTTGGAGTTTTGAATGAAATTCAAGAGACAAAACTAAAAGTTGTGTATGTTCAAAGTGGAATAACCCAAAAGTCATATCTTTTAGGCCTCATTTGTTATATAGGATATGATAGGATTATTTTTATAGGATTTGATTGGATTGGATTGGATTGGATAGGATTGGATTAATTTTAATGTTATCACACGTTTGGTGTAATACAAGATATGATTAAAAATAAAGTAATCACATGTTTGGTGCAACATAGAATATGATTAAAAATAGGTTAAATTAAATAAACTTATCTTGATTAAAAAGAAGAAATAAAAAAGAAGAAATAAAAAAACATATCTTAATGAAAGATCCAGATCTCAGATTTTCTTCTTTAGTGTTCTTTAAAGCTTTTCACTTTCTCCTAAAAGACCCTTTTCGATTCTAAAAGCAAAATCACTTCCTTTTGTTTTCATTTCAAAAACTTTTCTCCTTCCATTTCAAGCTTTAAAAAGTAAAAAAAAAAACAACTTTGTCAATGGTTTCATTATTTCTAGGCACAGTAACCCCATTTTCAATGACCTATTTTGCTCCTTTTAGATGCCATATATCGCTTCAAAGCTCTCCACTTTCACTTCTAAGAACTGGGTTTTTTCCTTTCAAGCGGATTCTCCAAGCTTGTCTTCAATCTAATGTCTTGCTTTTGTTTTTTTTCTAGGTATTTATGGTTTCTGTGTTTTTTAGTTTTTCCTTGTGTTTTAATGCTATTGTAAAGTTGGTGCCTATTCTAGGTATGAACTGTTTTATAAACCAAAATAAATAATTAATTGTGTTTTTGGTGAGTTTGTAATAGTGGAGGAGAAGAAGGAGAAAGAGAAAGAGAAAGAGAAGAAGATGATGTTGCTCTTGCTCCAACCGGTTTCAAAGAAGAAAAAGATGATGAGATGAAAGAAGAAGAGAGGTGATTCATTTGAATCTCATCATTTTGGTTGGGACTAATTTATCCCACATTAATGGGATACAAACTCAGATGTGACGAATTTATCTCATCCCACTAATTAGCCAAACATGGGAATGAGACTAAAAATAAGCCGATTCTCATCCCATCTAGGGATGGGTATTTCCCCCATGGGTCCCCACCTCCATTTGGGGACAAAATTTGCTCCCAATTGGGGGTGGGGGTGGGGGCAAATTTTACCCCCAAAATCTATACAGGGGTAGGTTCCCCCTATTTCTCTTAATAAAGGTGGGTGTGGCGCCCCATTTCCCCCATTTCCCTAAATATATTTATATATTTTTACTTTAAAAAAAAAAGAACTTTAATTCTATTACTTATTAATTCTCTACCCATTTCCTTTATTTTCCCATATATATTTATATGTAATACTATATTACTATAGATAGTTATTTGTATTAAATTAAATCAATTGTTTATTTTAGATTATTTATTAGATTGGATATCGAAACAGAGTGAATCAAACGATTGGAATGAAAGAATTTTGAATCCCGAATTCTAAATTATGAATTTCAAAGTAGAAAATATTTGGATTGAAAATGGAAAAATTTGAAAAATAGGGGATTGGGGTAGGGGCAGGGGAACCTTCCACCAAATACCCCCATCCCCACTTCCCCCAAATACCAACGGTGGAGGGAGATTTTAGGAATGGGGGTAGGGGTGGGAGGACCCTCCCCTGCCCCAATGGCCCCCCACACCCATCCCTAATCCCATCCTATGTGCCAAACGAGCCCTTAGAGTGTAAAATTGTTTATCTCCATGAAATAGATGCAACTCTTCCTAGAAGATTGTCTTTACCAATAGACACATCTGGGTCTATAAATTAGAATGAAAATCATTCCAAAAGATAGGAGTTTAGTTAGAGTTTTTTTTTAAGACAGAATATTTATGAGTAAAGTTCTACACAAAGTATAAATACACTTTATTGAGATGAAATATAAAAAGTTCACTAGTGTTTTAATTTCTAGTGCTAGAAATTAGAATATTGATAGTTGTATCATGGGAACCAATCACCAGCAGAACTTTAACATAAGAGATATGGTGAAATATTGTTTTAGGACATTACAACAATTTACAAGTCTCTATCTACTCATCAAGTAATTATATTTATTTTACTATCTTATTGTTATATTGTTGTATTTTTCTGCTTTGAAATATTTAGTATTTTTTTTAATACATTATATTGTGCAAATTATTGTCTTCCTCTATTTTATATCATCGGTCGCTGTGTTTCCAACACCATCTGTGCTAATTAATCAGATATGATTTACATACAGTCTTAATAAATTTGATTAAAGTATAAATACATTTATATATTAATATAATATATTCTGACCATGGATAGTGAAGCAAGTAAAAGAGCAAATTGCACTAAACTTCCTAAGGTTTGTCCTCGTGCACCCAGAAACAACTCATTAATTAACACTCAACCCCCCTCATGTTAGTTAACGGATGTTAAATTTAACCTTTGACCGTGTTTAAACAGTAAAACATCTAAAATGCCCCTGACCTTATTTAACAACAGTTTATTTACTTTTATAACCCTAGAAAAAGACAAAAAAAAAATATATTTATAAAAGCAACAACATTATTGAGATGCTTTGGTGGGAAAAATTTTTCTTTTGGAAAATAAAAAAACTCGCTTTATGTTGAAAACCATTTGTTTATGACAAATCCGAAAAAAAAATCAAATCTTAATTCAACACCCCAACTGGACTTTCATCCAATAATCCATATTCAAGAGTAGGAATCTCATCCAACACCCCACCTAGGTTTTTAGAATATTCAACGGATCTGTAAAAAAATTCAGAAAAAAAAAACCAAAAAAAGAAAAAAAACACATGCGTTGGATTATTCTTAATCACAACACATGTTTCATTTATAGGCTTGTTCATCTGCAAATTCACCAAATCAAAGCATCCCAAGAAAAATATATACTTCTACAAGTTCACCAAGTCAACCCCATCATCATCAACATCGTCTACTTCTTCTTTCGAACCCCATCATCCTTGTTACCATTGATTCCCTAACCTTACAATGCCACAACTCAACAACAATTCCTTTGATTACGATGAAGATGAATCATCGAGGAGCGATGAGTCTCCTTCCTCGGCAATTTGCCGATTTATGGAGACCGACATTGGGTGTCCATTCATCTGATATAGAGACCAATCGTTGGCCCCCATTCAATTGCAAATTACAATAGAAACCTAGATATGGTGAATATCTGATGGTTTTTTTTTTCTTTTTTTTTAATATTTTATCTCAACCTACGATGGCCTTGAATTTGTTCAAGTTTTGCATGGCCTTGCGTGGTCTAGGCTCGATCATGTTATTGTGGGTTATCGACGTTCATTAGCATCACCTGCTACGCCGTCGTTTAGACCAATTACGGCCCAACTTTGTACGATGGTGGGTTTGATTTCGTCATTACAGTTGTTTTCTTGATCTTGTTTCAATTTTTTTTCCATATTGAGATTTTATTTATTTATTTATTTGGTTTGGATTGAAAAATATGGATTATCGATAAAATTTATGGTTTTTTTTTGTTTATTCGATTTGTTTTTGTTTATTGTGAAATTTAATTTGGTAGTGATGGGCATGGTGGATGGTGGATCGAGAGAGATGAGATTGCGGGAGATGAAAATGTCGATCTGGGTTTGGTGTTGATGGTGGATGATTGAGGTTTGAGGTTGATGATTCTGGTTTTGGAAGGAAAGATATTCGATGAGAAAGGACAGAGTAGATGGAGCATGCTGTGTATGCATCTGATGGTTATGATGGGTGTGAGTGGATATGGTTTGTTGGTATGTTGGTGGATATGGTTTGTTGGTATGTTGGTGGATATGGTTTATGGAAAATATTTCAAAGCAAAAAAACTGAGCAACGAATGAAAATTTCTTGGAATCAATTGAGAAAAAGAATTATGCATTATTTTATGGTTGATAAAATATTGTCTTTTTATAAATAAAATATTATTATTATTTTTTTTGTCTTTTTCTAAGATTATAAAAGTAAATAAACTAGTGTTAAATAATGTTAGAGTCATTTTAGACGTTTTACTGTTCATATACGGTCAAAGGTTAAATATAACTTCCATTGACAAACCTGACGGAGGTTTAGTGTCGATTAATAACAAGGTCGTTTCTAGGGGCAAGAGATTAAATTTGAGGGAAGTTTAGTGTAATTTGCTCCAAGTAAAAATCTGCTCTAAAGACCTGAACAATTGTTGGTACTTGGTAGCTAGTGTGCATGTGCAGATCTTGTTTGCACAGATACGGTGCTCCATCTACAGCCACCTTCACTAGCTTACTCATCTATAATGACTTCTTTCTCGACGATCTCAACGGCGGCCATCCAACAACTTGTGCCCTATAAAACCATATATTCTCGTTAAACTCTTTTGCAAATGAGCAGAACATGATATAGATGCAATCGGCAAAGCCAGCTTTTTAAAATTTGGAATACTGTGACATATGACAAGATGTTCTTAAAAAAAAATTGGGTTTAGGCATGGCCGACCTCCAAATGGTTTCGCCATAGGATCCATCAGACTCGATCATCACCATTTTTGTCAGCACATAGATGCTTCAATATTGCAAGTTCCATCAAATGCATTTAAAAAAAATGGAATTTATTTTTTAGACTTACTTGGTAGCTGGGTATTTTGCGGTTGTGGCGTTGTGCTCGCATCATGACGTGAGTTGCTGAGAGAACTTTTGAGGTTAAGATCAACGGTGTCGATGAATCCACGTTTGGGGCAGCTCTTACCTTCGGTGACGACAACCGGCGCCCGGCGGTGATCCCGGTAATCCCAGGGTCAGTTCTGTTTCTTGAAGATTCATGCTACTGACGTCACTTCTCGATGACTCTGCAGTAATGCTGTCCTGTGGGCTGTGACATTGCATCGAAATCAAAACTATGAGTTCGCAAGATGGTCCAATCAAGAGAAGCCATGTAGGTTGGAATTGGTCCATGTAAAAAGCATGCTTTGCAGGAAGTAGCAGCTTTGCATACAAGTCCCGCTTGTCGATTCATTTAATCAATTTAGTGTCAAGACAATTTAATTTTAATTGAAAACGACACGAATTTTGTTTTCAAATCCCCAATAATTTCCAAGTACTGTGTTTCGACCATCTCTTCACCGAATCAACCATAAGAAAAAAAAAATGTCTACATTTGTCCTTAAAATCAACACATTGTTGTTATTTTCAGCGTTAAAAATACCATAATTACCTCCTAGTTGTCCAAGACTCGTAGCTATTTTAAGACAATACTAGTCCAATAACCAATTACCAAGGATTTTGATTGGTTGAAACAATCAATACTAGTTTAATGAATTTAATATCAAGTATCGATCAATAGTTTTTTCAACCAATCAAAACCCTTTGATCAGTATTTTAGGTGCTAATCCCTTGGTTAGTATTTTTGGTATTGATCGGTCAATACTCAAATATTGTTCTTAGAAAAATGAAAACTACTATTGTTCATAGCTTAAAAATTTAAATCAAATTTATCAAAAAAAAAAAAATGGTTTTAACTCTTCATTTATAGTTTAATATGACTCGATAATAAGAGGGTTCATTTAAACTAATAATATATGTGGTTCAATTAAACTCTTCATTTATAGTTCAATATCATAGGTTTGAATTGGTGATAATATATGTGGTATTTCAAAAAATAAAAATAAAAACACATGCATTTTTGTGGGTAACACGTGACCTTGTTGAATTATAATGTTAATTTTAAAAAGAGAAGAAAAAAAATGTCAGAATATATATTTAAATGAGATTGGTCTGGTGGTAAATCATTCGCACATGTACCATAAGTTTACAGGTAGGGATGGTAATGGGTCGGGTTCGGGTCGATTCCTAATAGACCCAGACCCAGACCCACCAAAAATATTTAGACCCAGACCCATAAAAAAATTCGGGTTCGGGTATGGACCCGCAAAACCTTTAAAATCCCTAATAAGTACAATTTGATCGGTTTATTAAGATCCAACAAAGACTATATGATTCTATGAACTGTGCTTCTCTTTCTTTTGGAGCTATCACAATTATAATAGGTTTCTAGTCTAAAATGTTTTACTATAATAGTCTAATACAATAAAAATTCAAATTTCAATTCCACTTCTCTATTGAATCTCTATACAATTATTTTTCCGAAAATATTAATTAATCAAGTGAAAATGGAGACAGGTTTTTAAGATCTACCTATTGAATTCTTACAACATTATTATATTCCGAAAACAAAGCACCACACACCAATCTTCAAGGAATTGCCAATAATATAATCCAAGAAATCAATACAATTTATTCAAACAAAACATCACACCATCCCAGGAAGTGCTCCATAAATAAGTTGATCACTTCCAAGGTTCATGCCTCTGTTCAATTGAATATCGGACATTTGGATGCAGATGACATTTACACACATCAATTCACTACTTTCGCTCTCTATGAATTCGTATGTGCTCAAGGTGATGCTGACAGTGGCGTTGACAAGCTTTGGCAAAAGAAGAAGCGCGACAACAGTAACTGCTATCAGAGCAAGTTATATTTTTCCTTTAAGCAGTTTTATCACTTTAAGGATCTAATTTGATAGTGAAATTGAGTTGTTCTGGTCCAAGGAAAAAAAAAACCTTCTAAAAGAGAGAGATATCTGGATCTGGTTGAGAATCTTAGATTTGGAGTTGAGGCAGAACTGCAGAAGCGAAGAACGAATTAGGTGTAGGGATTTATATACCATGTGTCCAGACTAGTCGGGTCATCGGGTTCGGGTATGGGTTTTTAACCAGATCCAGACCCGGACCCAAACCCGATACGGGTCTTTAATTTTAGACCCAGACCCGAACCGTGACCCGAATATGAGGACCCAGACCCAACCCATACGATTCGGGTTCGGGTCGGTACTCACGGGTCCGGGTCCAATTGCCATCCCTATTTGCAGGTTTGGGTCCTTTCCTTCCAAAAAGACCCCAAATTTATACAATAGTGTAGTACCATAAAAAATTGAGGGATGGAGATGTAAAAAATCTTTCAAGTCTAGTGTGTATGCTCTAATTCAATAGAAAAACTTGGGAGCAATTGATGCACCATGCTAAAAACTGATGACGGAGCATCGGTTCCATTCAATACGTGACGTGGCACTGACTTCAATTATTTTTTTTCTTTTATTTTTTCTCTACACTGTTGAAGCCCAAAAAACCTCATCAATTTCTCTCTCCTCTCCCATCAATCATCATCACTATCTTCATCTTCATCTTCATCTTCATCTTCTCTTCTCTCTCTCTATATATATATATATATATATATATATATATCTTCTCTCCATCTTCAACTCAATCTCTCTTATCCACCTCAAAAATTTGAAAAATTAAAAGGGTTTGATTGTAGTTGTTTAGAGGAGAGGGAGGCTAGCGGCCGTGTTTGGGTTTGAGTTTTGTTAGGCCGCTGGCCAAGTTTGGATATGAGGGTGTTTTGTGGTGGGTGGTTTAAGTAGATGGTGGTAGTTGTGAAGGAAAAAAAATACAAAAATATAAAATAAAAATTGTTTCAGAATTTATTCAAATAGAGCTGAAACAGGGAAGAATGAACATGAAGATCATTATCATTATAAAAATTACATAGATTATCTCATCAATGAACTTGGTTTGCTTACTCCTAATTTTTTCTAAGGAAAACCAACTCTAGTAAACTTTATCCGCAAAGAAGAAATCTATTAAACATCATAAATTACATCACTAATAGCTATTGTTAATAGTAAAATTTGGTCAGGGGTCAAAGAGAAATTTTCCATTTACCCGCCATAAGTCAAAGCCCATAATCAACGTCCATGAAGCCCGGATAAACCATAAAGCTACCCTGCAGGAGCAGGGAAGGCCGGCCCGGCTTCAAAACTATCTAAAAACAAGCTAGGCACGACCAGGACGAGCTCCCACACGAACACTGGAACCCGGGCTTCTCCAGGCCAACTATCGGAGAACCTCGGTTCCTGAGGTTGAGCTCCTCAACCACCCCGTGAAAGCCAGAGGGGGTCTCCAAGCTCAAGAGACATTCGAGAGAAACCCGACAAGCAAAGTGGGCTTCCTCCGGGTTAAGACTTTCAGAGGACAAACTTAACAGTAGTCTTAGACAGAAGCCCGCCAACCTCACCTGAAGCCCGCTGTCCCTGCTGGGCATGAACGAGGAATCACGTCTAAATCTACACTACCCCAACTACCTCCTAGGAATGTCTACAAGGACACCTAAAGCTATCAAGGATCAGGGAAAATCCATCCTGAGCTTCTAAGAATAAAGTCGAAGCATGAATCTACCTCGCTCTATGAGACGACAGTCAGCTAGCTCGGTGACCTCCATGAAAAGCCATGCCGCGATAACATACAAGATCATATCTATGTGATAGCCAACATTAATTCCGTTTACGTGTGAGTCAAGAGTTTGATTCCTAAAAGGAAACAAACTCATGTTCGTTAACAATATCATCTTCTCCGCTATTTACTCGGGGTCAACAACTTTTAAATAAAGGATCCCGCCCGATAAGGAGGAAACGGATTCGTAGGATCGTGGCGGGATATCAGCGAATTCAAACCTACTTGGACTAGATATAAATAGGGCCAAGCATGACATACAAAAGATATACAAAAAAGAGAAGTAGAAGTAGACGAAAAACAGAGAAAGAACAACAGATAGAAGAAAAGAAAAGAAGAGGGGAATGCCTAAATTCTATGTTCAGAACACGGCCACCTTCGTTTCCACTATTCGACAAGCAAGAAGTTACCACCTTCCTAGATCCTAGAGAGACTGTGAGCATATGAGAGAGTAATCTGTATATCAAACAAGTAATCAATAATAAAAGCTCCCATTTGTATCCTTGCAATCCAGCCTCTCGTTTACCTCTAAAACAGATCAGGTATCAACGGTACCGACCCCAGCCACCATTTATGTGGTAATGGTCTCGAGGGTGTTAGTAGGAATTTCTCATCTTGAGCAAATTTTCCGTTAACAGCTATAATTGGACCAACCTGACTGCAAATCAATGAAGTTCTTCCTTTAAACTGTTAAGTGTTTAATTTCTTATGTGTCAGGTGTCTTCTATTTTGCTTAGTATCTTATTTAATTTTATTTGCATTTAAAGTTGAGTTAGTCAATATAGTGTTATTCTAAGAATTAGTCCAGCTAGTTGTTAGGAAGTTCCACCTTATTAGTCATTGTGATAGGCATGTGCCTTATTTTGTGGAAAAAACGTTGTATTTCCCTTATTATTTAAGCTGATGAATAAAGAAGAGGATGATACGCTGATTTTTCATAAACTTGTTAAAGCATTTAACACTTGGAGGTTCCAGGCTCCCTCGAACGATTCTGTTTATCTTTACTTCTCAATATTTTGTCAACAATAGGTAGAGGTAAGCAGAATACAACTAGCTCATCTGTACCAAAGTGGTATCAGAGCTTGGCCATGGACCAACGAATGGAATAGTTGGAGAAGTCTATGGAGTCGGCTGCTGGACAAGGAGAGCCTATAATGAAACTGATGGAGACGATCAACAAGCTCAGTATTCGGGTAGACTAAATCGTTACTTGAACAAAAATAAATGAAATGGGTGAAAATTCTGAGGATCAAGAGGCACACCACATGCTCGACGAAATGCGAGTTAGACTCAAATTTCTGGTTCGTTCGTTCCAAAGATTGATAAGATTGATAAGATTGATTTCCCTCGCTACGAAGGCAAAGGCGATCCGTCCATATGGTTGAGCAAGGTAGAACAATTTTTTCAGGCTTCATGACATCCCATACAATGATCAAGTTACATTTGCCTCTTTTTATCTAGAAGGGGACATTAATTTATGGTATCAACTGTTGCAGCAAGAAATGAAATTCGTCTCTTGGGATGACTTCAAGGAAGGGCTGAACTTAAAATATGGTCCCAATCAATTTCTTGACTTTTACGGAGAGCTTACTAGATTGCAGCAAACGGGGATAGTTCAAGATTATCAAGAAAAATTTGAAAAGCTTCTGGCTTAAGCGGGTCCGTTGGAACAACCAAGGCAAGTGAGTTCTTTTGTCAGTGGATTACAGGACTCCATTCGCATAGATGTAAGAGCTAATAAACCACAAACCTTAGCAACGAAAATCGGGTTAGATCAACTTTATAAAGCTCGAGATCTTGGCCATCGTAAGGTTACTCCACTTGCTCCAAGAATTGGCCCACCGCCTCGTAACTCAAACAACATTCCACAAATTAACAAGATGACCATGGAAGAGCTAAATGAGAGAAGACGGAAGGGTCTTTGTTTCAAATGTAACGAGAAATTTTGCCCTGACCACATTTGTAAAAAATTGTTTCTCATACAGGCTACCATTTCAATGATGATGACGTTGAGATATAGGAAGATGGGATCTCAGTAGAAGAACAATTAATAGAAAGGCCAGAAATCTCCTTGTACGCAATTGTTGGGCTACATCCATCTGACACTATGTGAGTTTTCGGCAACCTAGCACATGAAGTTGTCACTGTTCTAATAGATTCAGGGAGTACACATAATTTAGTAAGTGAGCATAAAGCTAAGGAAGAAGGACTTCAACCTACTCTTAGTGGACGTATGGAGGTGAAGGTGGCTTCAGGGGAAAAATTGGTGATCTCTGGTAAGTGTGTCTGTACTTAACTAGATTTACAGGGCTACCCAATCCTTGTGGATTTTTATCAGCTGCCACTAGAGGGATATGATGTTGTCCTTGGAACTCAATGGTTAAGTACATTATGACCAATTGAGTGGGACTTTTCCAAGTTATCCATGAAGTTTGAATTGGGAGGGAAGAAGATTTGCTTGCAAGGCTTATCAAACACAAAAAATCAAGTTGTTGATAGCCACGAATATCAATTACTGGCCAGAAGAAAGGGGTTTTGTTACAAATGATTCTAGCTGAGGGGTCACATTTTGTCAAGCTAAATATGAAGCCTCAATTACATCAAATACATCAACTTCTTCACAAATACGCAGTCATTTTGGAAGAGCCGAAGGGTTTACATCCGAGCCGAACATGTGATCATAAAATTCCACTGCAACCGGGTAAAAGACCTGTTTCAGCTAAGCCATATCGGTATCCTCATTACCAGAAGACAGTGATAAAGATGTTGGTGACTGAAATGCTCACTAGAGGTGTTATTCATCATAGTAACAGTCCACACTCATCTTCAGTGATCCTTGTTGCGAAGAACGATGGCTCGTGGAGGATGTGCATTGACTATAGAGGCTTAAATCAAATCACCATCAAAGATAAATTTCCAATTTCGATGATTGATGAGGTTTTAGATAAATTACATGGTGCATAAATTTTCTCAAAGCTTGATCTCTGTTCAGGATACCACCAAATTCGAATGGATTCAAATGATGAGGAGAAGATGGCATTCCGAACTCATCAAGGTCATTATGAATTTTTAGTGATGCCATTCGGCCTCACTAATGCCCTATCTACCTTCCAGGCTCTCATGAATGAGGTATTCAAATTTTTTTTGAGAAGATTTGTTCTAGTTTTCTTTGATGACATCTTGATCTACAGTAAATAATGGGCTGAGCATATAGGACATTTAGATGTTGTGTTATCAGTCTTACAATCTCATGACCTGCATGTAAAATTAGAAAATTGTCAATTTGGTCAAAGGGAAGTTAAGTACCTAAGCCATCTAATTACAAGTGCAGGTGTGGCTATCAATCCTGAAAAAATTAAAGCAATACTCAGTTGGCCCAAACCTCAAACTCTGAAGGCTCTATGAGGATTTTGGGGTTAACTGGGTATTACCGTAAATTTATTCAGAATTACGATATAATAGCTACTCCACTTACAAAGATGTTAAAAAAAGATTATTTTCAGTGGAGTGAACAAGCTATAGCAGCATTCACAAGACTCAATGAGGTGATGACTTGTGCCCCTGTTCTAGCTTTACCGAATTTTTCAAGACCTTTCATCGTGGAGTGTGATGCTTCAGGTTCTGGAATCGGTGTCGTATTAATGCTAGATAGGCCAATTGCTTTCTACAGCCATGCACTTCAAGGAAAATATCTTTTGATATCCACTTATTAGAAAGAGATATTGGCTCTAGTTTTGGTAGTTCAAAAGTGGTGTCCCTACTTATTAGGAAGACAGTTTGTTGTACGCACATACCGTGAAAGTTTGAAGCACCTATGGAATCAAAAGATTACAACTACAGCTCAACAAAGGTGATTATTTAAATTAATAGGGTTTGATTTTTTTGTGCAGTATAAAAGTGACAGGGAAAATGTTTTTGGTGATGGTCTTTCAAGGAGAAATGAAAAAGAAGTTGTTATGGGCGAAGTCTGTGCAATCTCACAACCTATACCAAACTGGATTGAAGCAATCAAAGAGGAAGTGCAGTCCAATCCCCAATTGCAAAAACTGGTGCGACTAATCAAAGAAGGCGAGGCAGTCTGTCCATGGAAGCTACAAGATGGTACCTTATTCTTTAAAAGCAGAATTTATCTTGCAGTCGACTCACCACTTATTTCAACTATAATCCAATAGTTTCATGGGAGCACGCATGAAGGATTTCATAAGACCTTATAAAGAATTCGATCCAACTTCTATTGGACTGGAATGAGGCAGAGAATTAGGAGTTTTATCAAAAGTGATGACATTTTTCAACGAAATAAGGTGGAACAACTTGCACCAGTAGGTCTCCTACAACCACTTCCAGTGCCAGAAAAATATGGGAGGATATCTGTATGGATTTCATTGATGGGTTACCAATTTCCAACGGTAAAACAACTGTCTTTGTTGTGGTTGATAGGCCATCTAAATATGCCCATTTTATGGCAATTAACCATCCATATACTGCTCACAGAATTGCTAGAATCTTCTTTGACCACATTTTCAAGCTGCATGGAATGCCTCACTCGATCACTCAATTGTTTGTGATATGGATTCTACATTCACTAGTTGGTTTAGAAAGAATTATTTCAACTTAATGAGGCTGCTTTTAACTTCAGTTCCAGCTATCATCCTCAAACTGATGGACAGACTGAAGTAGTGAATAGAACACTGGAGATGTATCTTAGTTGCTTTACTAGCTCTCAACCTAAAAGCTGGACAAGGTGGTTTACTTGGGTTGACTATTGTTATAACACAAGCTGGCATTCAAGTATAAAGTGTACTCCATTTGAAGTAGTTTACGGTCGCCATCCTCCTTCGCTCTTATCATATGTTTCAGGCACTGCTAAAGTTGTTGTTGTTGAAGATGAGCTTAAACAGAGAGATCAAATTGTCAATGAAGCTCAGAGGAGAATCAGATAGGCTCAGTCAAGAATGAAGCGAGTCTATGACTATGAGCACATGGAGAAGGAATTTTCTGTGGGAGATTTGGTGTACTTAAAGCTACAACCTTATAGATAAATTTCTTAATCTATGAGGAAAACTTTGAAGCTTGCAACAAGGTACTTTGGGCCCTTTAAAATTTAGCAAAGAATTGGCAAGGTAGCATACAAACTGGAGCTACCAAACACCTCTCGAATACATCCTGTTTTTCATGTTTCTTTGCTTAAGAAAAAGGTTGAAGAGGAAATAGTGCATCCATAATTGCCCATACTTGATGTAACAGATGAGAGAATGTTGTCAACGCCACAAGCTGTACTCGATCGAAGAATAAGGAAGAAAAGACAAGAAATACTGATTCATTGGCATGAGATGTCTCCTGCAGATGCAACTTGGAGGGATCGTGACTTCATCAAAGATCAATTTCCTGATCTCACCCTTGAGGACTAGGCTGAAATTTAAGGAAGGAGGAATGTTAAGTGCCTAATTTCTTATGTGCCAGGTGTCTTCTGTTTTGCTTAGTATCTTATTTAATTTTATTTGCATTTGAAGTTGAGTTAGTCAATAAAGTGTTATTCTAAGAATTAGTCCAGCTATCTATTAGGAAGTTCCACCTTATTAGTCACTGTGATAGGCATGTGCCTTATTTTGTGGAAAAAAACGTTGTATTTCCCTTATTATTTAAGCTAATGAATAAAGAAGAGCATGATACGCTGATTTTTCATAAACTTGTTAAAGCATTTAACACTTGGAGGTTCCAGGCTCCCTCGAACGATCCTGGTTATCTTTAGTTCTCAATATTCTGTCAACAATAGGTAGAGGTAAGCAGACTACAACTAGCTCATTTGTACCATAAACATTATAGATCCAATTTCTAACGAAGACCCATTTGTCTTCTCTTTTAGTTTTATTTCCCCAATTTTTAAAAAATATATATATTATGGTGAGAATTGGGTGTATATAGGCCATAAATCCACACATAGGGAAACTGAGATCCAGGTGAAAATGAAGACAGTCATAGTAGAAGGATGGTGAGGACCGGAAACGACAACGGTCACAAGAGATAGCAAGTTTACGTTGAGATGGAAGGATGAAAGAGAGACAAAGAGAAATAGGGATACAGGTGTAAATGAAGATGCGAGAGAAAATGAAAAAAAAAACTAAATAAATTTTAATTAAATACCATGTGTCACTCACCGAGTGGAACCGATACACCACCATCAGATTATAGCGTGGTGCATCGATTGCACCCAAGTTTTTCTCACAATTCAGAGAACAAAAACCTTTTTTAAAAAAAATTGTCATAAATATAATCCAACTGTCAATGTCAATTGAAGACTCACTAAGCTGCTTGTCCATATATATTTTTAACTGGAAAACAAACGGTGTTGATCCATCTTCAACTGATTGGTTTTATTTATTTAAATCCTGATGTGTTTACATTTCAAATTGTTATGATAGTGTCAAAATAGTTGACCGAATAGGTGTCATATTTTGAAAAATAAAAATAAAAACCGACAGCCGCACGCGGCTTTGGAGAAACAGGTTTAGGCATCTAATAAGGTTGACAACACGTGATGTTTTCAACTGACTTCTGTAATGTAAGAGCATCTTAATGTAAAGTGGTTTGCGTATGAATTATTGTTGACATGACAACAATGTCAAGAGACTTGCTTCTTATTTGGTATAAATATAGACTTGATAGATCATCAACTTAAAATTTGGTCTATAATACTTCCGTTTAAAACACATATTGTTTTATGTGTTTTAATGACGTGTCCAAATTTATTTCTTATTTTCTTAATTATTTTATTTCCTTACCAAAAATAAATGAAAAATTAATGTCAATCATAAATGTTATCTTAGTCAACCTAAAAAAGGGTTGTGCAACAGACCGTTTGAAAGTGGACGATCATATTGACAATGTCTAATATATTTTTTATCACGTCAGCTTGAGGTTGAATATACACGGTTGCATTAGAGAAAGATTTTTTAACGGAATGTCTATTAATCCTACGTGGCATCTCTTTTTTTTCACAAGCCACGCTTACTTTGGAGATGCTCTAAGTTTCGCTATTATCTCAATCACCTTCCTTTCTGTTCCTATTTTACAACCTTCTTTTTCAATAATACCCCCTTAACATTTCATGAGATTTTCGTCTTAACTCTTAGGCTGCATTTGGTACACCTTATTGAATCGGATAGAATTTGACTATTTTTATGGGATTTGATTGAATTGGGCTAATTTAGTACGGTAATATGTTTGGTGCATTATAGATTTGACTAAATTAATATTGTCTCTTATTTGAAATAAAATATGTTTTGATAAAAAAAATTAAAATAATTGTTTATTAATTTTTAAATAAATAAAATCATTTTAATCAATTCAAAGAAAATAAAAGTAAAATTATTATAAATTAAATTTGGTTAAAAAATTATCATATTATTTTTTGAATCAAATCAATTATTTTAAAAATTAATTTGAAATAAAAACAACATTTAATTTTTAATTGAAATTAAAAATATATTTTTATAATATTAAAATAAAATAAATATATTAAATTAATTTTTAAATCAGATTAAATATATTTAATATATTAAATATAAATAGTCTAATTTAGAACAAATTTAAAAACAACAAAAGAACAAAAGGGCAGGACACAAATTTAAAAACAACAAAAGAACAAAAGGGCAAGACTAAAAAATTGTCCTAACCAAAAAAGTTAAAAAAAACAAAGACTAGGTTACAGCTAAAAAATTTAAAAAACAAATGGCTGAAACTAAAATAGTCTCATTCTTTGTGACGGGACTAAAAAGTCCAATTATTTATCTACTCGGGACTAAAGAAACCCAATTTCATATAGACCACAAACATAGGATTGGATTGAGACTAGTCTAATCTCAATCCAATCTCAAGGAACAAACACACCCTTAAGGTTAGGATCATATTTATAGTTCTTGAACTTAGATAAAGTTATAAAAAACCATGTGACACCGTGACGGCGTGACTCTTAGGGTATGTTTGGAAGGGAGGAAAGAAAATATAAATAATAGAAAGATTTGGAGGAATAGAAAATATGAGGGAAAATAATTTTCTCTTGAGGTGTTTGGTAAACAGGAAGGATAGAAGATTGGATAGAAAATATTCTTTATCAATTTTACTATTTTACCCTTACATTTTAGTTTATAAATAAATATAATTTGGTGTGTTTAGCAAAAATGCCCTATTTTAGGGGCTTAATAGCAAATCTACCCTAAAATCTGATTCAATTGCAAAACTACCCTAATCTTACCAAAATACCCTCACTTATCACTAATCATATTTACTATCCTTTTTATTACATTAACCAACCATTTAACAACCAACTTATCAAACAAATAAACTAAATACTATCTAACAATTTTCCTACACTACAACACTTTATTTCATATACATTTGTTTTTTAGTTTTAGGTTTTAAAATCATTGGAGATATTATATTAAAGTAATTTAAGGATATGTATTGCATTTTAAAATTATATTTTCAACCTCATAAGCTTTATCTTGAGAGTTTTGAAATACTCTTGAAGTTTTTATCTTTTCAATTTTTAATTTTCAAAGGTTGAAAGAAAGTTCGGGATGGGGTGACCCGACTTCGGGTCACCCCGTCCCGACGTCGGGTAACCCTATCCCAAGGATTTTAAACGTCTGGACGGGGTGACCCAATGTCGGGTTACCCCGTCCCGAGGATTTACATCCTCAGGATGGGGTGACCCGACATCGGGTCACCCTGTCCCGAGGCTATTTCCAAGCCATGAAAAAAAAACCTCGGGACGGGGTGACCCAATATCAAGTCACCCCGTCCTGAGGATATTTTTCATGGGTATTTTTTTATAAAAAAAAGCATCGGGACCCTTCCCGAGGCTTTAAATCCTCGGGACGGGGCAACCCAATGTCGGGTCACCCTATCCCAAGGCTATTTCTAAACCTTGGAAAAATCCTCGGGACAAGGTGACCCGACGTTGGGTCACCCCATCCCGAAGATTTAAATCCTAAGGACAGGTTGAACCGACGTTCCGACGTGGTAACCCGACATCGGGTCACCTGAAGATGTTTTACATGGGCAATTTTTTTTTCAAAAGTCTCGGGACGTGGTAACCCGACATTAGGTCACCCCATCCTGAGGATTTAAAACCTCGAGACGGAGAGACCCGATATCGGGGTCACCCCGTCCTGAGGAACTAAATCCTCGGGATGGGGTGACTCGACCTCGAGTCACCTCTTCCCGAGGATTTTTTACTTGAGTATTTTTTTTCCTTTTAAAGTTTAGGCAATCTTATCTAATTTCTTTGAAATAATAATGATGTTTATGGGTTGATTATATTTGTTTTTTTTTTTCAGGATTGAAGATGACAAGTGTGCAATTGGTTTTGAATTGGGGTGGAAAATGGAAAAGTCATCATGGTCAATATTGGTATGAAGGTCAAAGAGCGAAGGCATTTGATTTTCCTAAAGATGAAAATTATGATCAATTATTAGATAAGGTATACTATGTCACTGGAATTGACAGAGATCATTATCGGGTTAGTATATGACGACTGTTGCACAACCTTTTCGTCCTAGTATGCCTATTGAGATGGTTGATGATGAGGACGTTGTATTGTTGCTTCGTCGAGAGAATGTTGACCCATTAGTTTGCATAAGTGTTGAAGAAATCAGCCATGAGTTTCCAGAAAGGAATCATAAACAACCAGAGTTCTCTCACAACCCACATCATGCAACTCCGGAGTATGAATTTCATCATACACACCAAACAATATACAAGTTGGTAATATGGATGGGTTTCAAAGGTCAGATGTACCTAACATGAGTGCTAATTTGGATGATATTCGACAGGGTTTTATATTAACTGCCAACATTGATACAGTTTCTCCTAGTCTCATTCCTGATCGTGATAAACAGAACCACACTTCAATTCCATTCCTGATCAAGCTCCCAACCGGTATGACGAGCAATTTGCTCATGTCCATAGGCTTGTTCCACCTCCCTATGTATCATATTCTATTAATTCTGGTGAAGTCGCACCAAGACTTGTGACCATGCGCCTTGAAGTGGGTGAAGTGTTTCCAAGTAAGAAACAACTACAGTTGCAATTAGGTGGTTATTGCCTTGCCAATCGATTCCAGATTAGGGTGTTCAAGTCAGATACAACACGTTATCAAGTTTGGTGTATTGTTGAGGATTTCAATTGGAAAATACGTGCTGCTATGGTTCAAAATTCGGATTATTTCCAGATTAAAAAATTTGACAATCACCACACATGCTCTACAGAAGCACTATTTCCACGTCAGAGGAAAGCAAGTGCATGGGTTATAGGGGAAAACTTAAAAGACAAATTTCATGATCATCGTTTATATAAGCGTAAGGAAATTATACATAACATGCAGAGGGAGTTGGGAATCTCTTGTAACTACCACAAAAAGGTACCGAGCTAGACATATTGCCTTATAGGAGGTTCAAGGAACACCGACATACAGTATTTTACCATCATACTTGTACATGTTAGAGCAAACAAATCCTGGGACTATTACAGACTTCCACACAGATTCGTCTAACAGGTTCATGTATATGTTATTTTGCTTCAAAGCTTGTATAGATGGTTTTCTATTTTCGATTAGACCAGTGATTGCTATCGACTAGACATTTTTAACAGGTCCTCATAGAGGAGTATTATTTGTGGCTGTGTGTATGGACGACAATGAGCAAATATTTCCTTTAACGTTTGGTGTTAGCGAATCAGAGACAAATGAAGGTTGGGAATGGTTTTTATCTAGGTTGCATAAAGTTGTTGGTGAAGTTGAAGATTTGGTTATCGTTTCTGACAGGAAAAATAGTTTCATAATCGGTGTAGAAAAAGTGTTCCCAAATTCATTCCATGGTACATGTGCGATACATCTACAACGGAACATGCTTGCACACTATGTTAAGAATAAAACACTTAAACGGTACTTTGAACGAGCAGCCAGGGTGTATCGGGAAAGTCAATTCCATTAACTTATGGAACAACTAGCAAATATTAATTTTGAAGCATCTGAATATGTCATGGCTGTCGGGTTTGATCGTTGGAAGGGAGCATACAGTCCAAGAAAAAGGTACAATATAATGTCAACCAACATTGCAGAGTCCATGAATAATGCACTTAAAGGATGCAAGGAATTACCTATTACCGGAGTGATTAATTACATTAGAGGGGTTCTTCAGGGTTGGTTCCATAATCGTCGAACACCTGCACTTAAACTTACAACTCAATTGACAACAGTCACGGATGTAGCCATAGGCGTCAAGGATGAGGAAGCACGATATATGCGGGTCTACCCTATCACATTTTACACGTTCCTTATTAAAGATGGAGATTTAGATGGACATGTTGATTTGACAACAAAAACCTGTACATGTAGAGAATTTGATGTCGACCAACTTCCATGTGCACATGCATTAGCTTGCATTAGGTTATGAGGATTTTCGTTTCCTGATTATTGTTCCCCTTATTACACTAGTGTGTTCCTTGTTGCATCATTAGCGGGGAAATACATCTCGTGGGACAACCCAGTGAATGGTTGGTTCCTTTGGATATTGTATCAAAAATTGTTCGTCCACCAGTAGGTCGTCATCCTCCTGAAAGACCTAGAAAGAATCGTATCCCGTATTTTGGTGAGGAAGTAACTCAAAGGAGATGCATAACTTGGCCATTGTTCTGGGGGTGACATTGTTCAAAATTCTGGGGGTGACATTGTTCACCTTAATGAAATATTCAAATGTGGCCCATTTTGGTATTGCTTCGATTCCCCACACTTGATAACGATAAAAAGAAAATAGTAAGATTCATCAATAATCACACATCATGTTGCCTAAAAAGAATTTAATTAAATTCATCAATTATATCACGCATCACCTGAAAAGCTATCAAAAACCCATAAACGTTGTACATTTCCATTTTAGATTTCCCTGGAGCATCAACCCTCTCATTGAACTTATCCTTGAACTCATCATCATGGCCAACAAGACAACTATAAAGAGAGTTAAATGTCCTTGCGTATATGAATGACCCTCATGGAAACTTATTAAAAGCATCTAAATCATCCACTAACTCCAATGCCCAATAGTGGATAGCATTCCTATCATCCTTACCAACCAACGTCATCTCCAAAAAAAAATATTAAAGCCAACTTCACCATATCTTCATCACTATTGTTATTATTAGGAATAAGGTTTCTAAACCAATCAACAACCATTTTAACACTGACTTTACTTTCTTGGAAATAGGATCGACGAAGTCTACTATTCTTTCAATAGAAAAGATTCGATATGGATTCAGAGTATTCTCCAAAGGCTAGCCCAGTAACTAAACAAAACTCCACTGGATTGAACCGTATCATCCCGTTGCCGACATGATACTACAAACAAGATGAATTTTCTTTGTCATTCTTAACATGACACTCCCTAAGCAAGATATGGTGAAAAAATTGGCCAGACAACACCATATCACTCATATCCAAAAAATGGTTGAAACATGTCTCTTTATACATATCGAGTTGTTTTGGTGAGAGACTTGATTTAATAAGTCGTATACTATCCCAGTTGCAATACCCTGAAACTCGAGATGTAAAATGATCACATTCCTTGATCTTACGTGACTCAAGGAATTTTTGTCCACCCATGTGTATATACCTAAATACATTCCATAATACATTCATATATTAACTACAGTAAAAAAGGAAAAAAAAAACAAATTTGAAATGGCAATTTATTCAAAGAAGGGACATAACACCAAGGACGAGACCAAACAAACAGCCTCTGAGGCACACAAACACAATACAAAACAGCATGAAACTACAAGAGAAGCCACCAAGGAACAGAAGCTAGACCACCAAAACAAAAGTAAACATAATTACAAGAGAACACTACCCCCACACAATAACAACAACCCCCCAACAACCAAACCACAACAAAAGCAACACGTAAAACAACATATCAAAGCATAAGCAAAAGTAAAAAAAATTGAAAAAAAATGAAAGTCAATACAATTAACAGTGATATACATGGAATGCATATAGAGTTTGAGATGCAAATGTACTACTAGTGACTTTTAACGTGTATTATATATCAGTTATATTCAAAAACATATAAAGACAAGACATGACATATATTTAGACTCTACATACCATGAACATGAATGCAAAATTTTGTCAGTACTAAAAAATTTCACAATAACATGAATAAAAAAAAATTAAATTAATTACGATATGTTTTTTAGGTCAATTTTTGTGATATTTATAATCAATTAATAGATTTACAAGTACATGAATCACAATTTCACAACAGCCTTCAAAAATTGAAAACCCTAAAATCAATTTCAACTCAAAAACATAAAATTAAACGTTAGGTTTCAAAACTCAAAATACCTTGAATAATGTATGGTAATGTCAGAACGATACGGTTGAGACGGAAGGAGAAGACAGCCAGCAACGAAATCGATGCCCTATTGATGTTTTGATGGCACGATGAAGTTAATACTCACCGACAAAGAAGTTGTTGATCCTCGTTCCTATTGCTAGTTGGTGAAGTCAACGGCGCACGGTTGGCGGGATGGACAACTCGACGGTGAAGTTGGCGACGCTCGCTGGAACTCGATGACAACTCGACAGCGAACAAGACGATAAGAGAATTCGATCGGGATAGGGTGGTCTTGAGAAAGGTAGGCAGGAGGGTTTGGAATGGTTAGTGCAATCAATGAAAATGGATTTTTTTTTAAAACAAGGGTAACAATGTCATTTCAGGGTAGATTTGCTATAAAGCCCCTAAAATAGGGCATTTTTGCTAAAAACCCTAAATAATATTGAATCCAACTTCTTCTTTTTTACAAAATGACTTCAAACTTTGTAACCTATACTATATATAAAGTAATACATTAAGTTTTACAAATTTATTTTAAAAAATAAATTTTAAGTAAATTTAAAAAAGAGCAAAGTTGTAATTTTGTTTAAAACCAAAAGCATAAGCACTTTTCTTTCCATTTTTTGGAGGATTAAAATGAGTGAGTCACACCCATCAATTTTTCCTCCCACTTTTCCCCACCTTCCACTTTTCTCTCCATATCAAACACACAATTTCTCATTTTCTTCTCCCTTTTTCCCTCCACCCTTTTCTTTCCTCTATCTTTTCCTTCCTACCAAACATACCCTTAAGTTCGAATCAAAGTGTATACTACAACAAATATCACATATAATAATAATAGAAAAATGCTATGAAAGGTAAACAGTAGCATTTAATTAAATGTCATGTCAGCCGTTGTGATTAAAAGTTTTTTTATTTTTATAACATTCTTTTCATAGCATGCTTTGCAGTTTCCATACTATAAATTCAGTTTTTTTTTAAGAATGCTATTAAAGAATATTTATAGCATTTAAATGATGATATATCATTTGTAGAAAATACTATTAAATGTAATTGTTATAACATCAAAAAATATATATAATTGTTATAACTTCTTTAAAATGTTTTTATAATTGTATGCAATATAACAATGGTATATTTAATAATACAGTGAAAATCATAAATCTCTTACCAAGAAAATTAACTTCACAATTAGTTTGGATGATGTACAAGAAAACGATCAAAGTCATAAAAGTTTTTGGGTTCGAATGTGGGAGTATTTTCACAAATACAAGAATTTTGAATCGGATCAGGATGACAAATCGTTGATGTAACTTTGGTCAAGGATTCAACAAGCCACAAACAAATTTCATGGTTGTTTCACCCAAATTGTAAATAGACAATAAAGTGGTGTGAATGAACAAGACAAGGTATGCATTTTTTTTTTCTTTTCAAGAACATTATTGTTCACATAGTTGTATTTAGAAGATAGATGAAATCATGACTTGGCCTTTTTGTTTGAATAAAATTCACAATAACATGAATTCCAATAACCCTTGTTTAATGGTCACACCACATAATGTTAATTGGTATAGATTGTTGTTTATTTATTTAATATCATTATCTGGAAAAAAAAATTATCTAGTGGACACATGTGTTTGAATTTTGACCAAATGCAGATGTTTAATTTAACTAGTTATATGTAACCCAAATGAATGAGATTTGATCCAATTAGTAATAGTATTTAATAATTAGCATATACTACAACAAATATGAGTTTTTATAGCATTGCACTATAGCATTCTTGTTAAAAATGCTATCAAATGTACCTATATTATTGCATATTGTAACAAAATGCTATAAAAAGGTAGTAATAGATAACAATTAATTTTAAATAGCATTTTGATTTCAATAATATAGCATTTTTAATGCTATTAAACTATATAGCTCAAATATTAATTATTTTTTTAATAAAATAATAATTTAATAGCATTTTAAATATGCTATGAAATGCCATGAAATAATATAAGCTATTATATAATTATTAATTTTTAATTTCAAAAAGTTATTATTATTATTATTATTATTATTATTATTATTATTATTATTATTATTATTATTATTGTGTTTTAAATTATTATTAACAAAAACACAATTTAAAGTACATCAAATATATTTTTTTAAAAAAAATTGGCAATTTACAAAACTAATTATATAGCATTTAAGAATGCTATAATACATGTTAAAAATACTTGATAAAGAGGGAAAAAAAATCCTATCCCCACCAAACCACTCACTCAAAATCCCAACTTTTACAACAAAGCTCTCAAGCATCAATACATGTCTTCATTTTCTATTCTCATTAAAAACTTCATATTTTTTTTGGTAAAATTTTTCTCTCTTTCATTCATTGTTTTTTTTTTAAACCAAGTTTTAATTCTTGTTAATTATTTGATTTTTTTTTCCAGTTAGAAAAATTGGTTATGAATCTACATTTGAAAGTATTACATGTCTTCTATTGTAAAGTTATATTTCTTGGTAAGAGATTTATGATTTCCTTTATATTATTTATTAGTTTGATTATATGATTTTTTTTCCATCTTAGATCATTTTCGTTACAATCTCTATTTTACAATTGTGATGGCTATGTAAATTCATATATGTTTATTCGTTTTTTATTAAATATAACTTTATTTTATTGATGTCTTTCAGGTCATCGACTATGAAGATGAAGCCATGAAGGTTGTGTGTGTTTTGTCAAAAACAGAAGATGAAAATCGGTGAACAAGCATGTTGTTGTAATTAGCTAAAAAAAAAGAATCTTGTTCTTGTAAAAATAAATTCAAATCTTTGTATATATAAATTTCCTTCTAAGTTTGATATGTTATGTGAATCATGTAATTATTTTGATTCATTAATAGATATTTATATTTTTTTTCCTTTAATGTTTGTATTTTTTTTTGTGCAAAATTAAACCTTTTGAATTAATAATTAAGTAAATAATAAAAATATATACTTTTTATATTGGGTATAATTACAATAGCATTTTTAAGAAGTTGTAATAACTACAAAAATAGCATTTTTTATTATTATGGATATAACATCACTTAAATGCTATAAAAAATAATTATAGCATTAAAAAAATTGAATTTATAGCATACAAATAATGCTATGGAAAGATAATATTTTTAATCACACTAACTGTCATGACATTTAGCTTATCAAACTATTGTATGTGATATTTGTTGCAATATGTATATGTTTTGATACAGTGAATGATTTAATTAAGTAATTAACACAGAGAAAAAAAAAACAACATAAATCTTTTATAAAAACAGGTTAAAAATAAATTTTAATCCTTTTTTATTGAATTTAAATAAATTTTAATCTTGTTTTTTTATTGAATTTGCAAGTTGTTGTTTCAAATCCTATATATGATCTAGTTGTTTTATTTGATTAAGATTCTTTCTAATATTTGTTTTGATAAATCTTTTAAAAAAAAATCTCTTGAAGTAGGTACACATCTACTACCACTAGTGCTCTAAAAAAATAACTGACTTTGTTCGTAGAATTCAGCTTACGTAAATTAAATTGAGTTGATTATTAGTATTCTTATTTTTGTAGATTATAAATGCAAAGACACTGTACAAAGAAATTGTCAAGTTAAAATTTATATTCGAACATTGTAGGAATACATTGAGGTATCATCCAAAATGGTTGAATGATATTCAAGCAAAAAAACAAACAAAAGAGTGTTTGACTTCAACTTCACCGCCTACAAAAACTCCTATAAATTTTAATGAAAATGGTAATATTGACACCAACTTCGTTGGTTTAGAGAGGCCACTTGGAAAAAAAAAGTGAAAAACGTAAGATTAGATAAAGAAATGATGATCCTCTCGTGAAGATTTTAGAAGATATGTGCACTGACAAAAAAGAAGAAAAAAAAGTAAAGAAAAGCAGACATTAATGAAAAGAAGTACCTTTTAGAAAAAGAAATGGTGGAAATTGAAAAACGAAAGATCGATTTAGAACATTAACGAGAAGAAGAGAAAATAATGCAAATGGATACAAGTGGAATGTCTTCTCATCTTCAACAATATTATTATCATCGTCAAATGGAGATCATTGAAAAAAGAGTTAATAATAGTTGTGGAATAGCTTATTATTTTCTCTGTCTTGGTCATTGGGTCATGGTTGTCTTGCAAGCACTCTAATTGTTTGTTGTTGTGGCTCTGAGCTATTTTGGCTTCTTGTTTCCTCTGTTTTTTTTGTTGCTGGCTTCATTGCCCTGCTTTTGTTGGCTTGTTGGTTGTTGTGTTGATGTTTGTGTTCTTGTTTTAATTAAGTTTGTTGTTAAAAAAAAACTAGTTTTGTTTTCCATAGGCATATAGTAATTACAAATTGACAAACACAATAGGAAAAATATATCAAAAGCAAGTGAAGAAAATTAATTATAAATGTGATTAAAATCAACACTAAATCAACATGTTATCAAATTACATGTCCCTAAGAGATCCTTGATTTTTCCATAAGTGTTAGGGCTGGCAATTCGGGTTCATGGGTCGGGTTGACCTCAATCTGACATGACCCGAATAGAATTAACTCTTAACCCGACGCGACCCGTTTAATTAAACGGGTTAACCATTTGAAACCCAACACGACAAGAATAAATACACGGGTTAAATGGGTTGACCCGTGACACGTTTAATAATCTAATCGAGTCTTACTGGGTCGGGTTTGACTCGTGTGACCCGTTTAACCCGAACCCATTTAACACATTGGCCTAACATTTAAAAAAAATCATATTAATATACCACAAATACATCAAACCTTATAGAGTAATAAGTTTTAATAATCCAATCCAATCAAATCCAATATAATATCATTAAATACAGTCATCCCGAATGACAAATATAGTTATCCACTTATCCATAGTCCTTACAAAGTTTAAAAAAAATGAATCCATAAATAATCCATACAGTCATCCATAATCACAAATTGGTCCAAATTATTGTCCAAAGAAATCAATGGATCAGGATATGTATTTAATAGCCTTGAATTGAACTTTGCTCGTGCATTGTTTGAGTACTAGCAGGAGTACTGTCATTCTCCATTTCCCACAAGTCTTTAGTAATTTCTTCACATTTCAAAATTGCACTCTCTACAATAATGATTAGGTGATATAAAATTAAATAAAAATATCAATTATTAAAAGTGAAATCAACAATACAATTATCAAAGTCACGGTAAAATCATTACCTCCATTTCCAAGTATCCAATCACGACTGCAAACTAAGGCTTCTGCTACATTCGGAAGAAGTGAACTCCGGAATTGATCAATAACCCGACCACCCATGCTAAATGTTGATTCAGATGCCACTGTAGATATTGGAATGCTTAAAACATCACGAGCCATGGCAGCAAGTTCAGGATAACGAGGTTCATTGCCCTTCCAAAAGTCAAAAATGTTTAAATCAATTGATCTTTCAAGTCTTCTCTCCTCCAAATACAAATCCAATAGTGTTCTTTGAATGTCAACAACATCACCATTGATATTATTATCAAAGTCCTACACGTGTAATTAAAATATTAAAGCAAAATAGTTATCACTATAAACAAATACCGATTAAATAAACTAAGAATTTATTACCAGTAAAACAAGATCAATGTCATCTACTCTTTGTCGTCCACTAGAAGTACTAGGATAATATGGTGGAGATAGCATAATAGTAGATCGTTCAGTCGAGCTAGTCTGGATCAAAAATAATAGCTATTGCTAAAATAGTGGAAAAATCAGACCAATACTTATTGAACTTGGTATACATTTGATTTGACATCACTTTAAAGAACGGATCATCACTTGCCAAGTTTTACATCAAAGTCAAATAAGTGATGAACACCTTAGGCATGTACAAATTTGAAGTGGGATATTTTGTTCCAGAAAAAAGATTAGTAGTGTCATAAAAATGACGCAAGAACTTGTAAAGTTTCTCAACATTTTTCCACTCACTTTCAGAAGGGCAATGCTTATAATTACTATTAGCCAACTCTAATGCAGTCCAAGCAAGTCGATAATAAATAGCACTATCAAGCATAAGGTAAGTGGAATTCCATCAATTAGGAACATCTTGTCTTAAACCCCTTTTAGAATCTAAATGAACTCGTTTGATCCACTCTAAAAACTTTTGTTTCCTAGTTTGTGAAGCTCTCACATATTTCACACTCTCATGAACCTTATGGACAACACCATGAATTTTCTTTAATCTATCTTGAACAATCAAATTAATGATATGAGCATAGCAACGAATATGCAAGAATTCTCCATCACATAAAAGTGTTTTGTTTATGTTCAAATGACTTTTCAAATTATGCACTAATGAATTATTGGATGAAGCATTGTCCAAAGTAATCGAAAAAATTCTGTTCTCAATTTTCCACTCAAACATCAATGTCTTAATTTTATCCGCTAAAGAAACCCCATCATGTGGAGGTGGCATAAAGCAAAAGCTCAAGACTTTTTTTTGAAGAACCTAATTTTTATCAATAAAATGTGTTGTGAGACACATGTAACCATCAGTGGCTATGGAAGTCCATAAATCAGATGTTAGACATATTCTACCAGGAGCTTCTTTTAGCAATGTCTTGACTTTAGTTTTTTCAATACCATACAAGCTCAATACATCCGCTTTTGCGGTATTCCTAGACACCATATGGAACTCATCTATGCAATATCCAATCATTTTTCTAACACCCGACCACTCAACAAATGAAAAAGGAAAATCATGCAAAACAATAGTTTCAGCTACTATTGTTCTAAATTCATTTTGACTTTTCGGATTGGAAACTGTAATGTTGGCAGACTTATTATTTTTCAATAACATTTAACGAGGGTCATGCATTATTATCTTAGGACATTGAAACTCTATATGACGTTTGATGTTACCTGTACCACGAGTGCCTTCATAAATGTATTGTTTTCTACAATATTTGCACTTACAACGTTCTTTTCAATGTGCATTTTTCCTACAATCACAAACGAAGACCACACAGTGGAAGTGCGCTTTCTTTTTCGATCTTAACCACTCTCAATCGGGGTATTATACCTGCTATTTGCCTTCACTGGCTCCATAGTGTCATTACCTTCCTCTTCCTCTCCCTCTCCCAAACTTGGAATAACGTCATTGTTTGAACTTGAATCCATAGATTTTGCTACAAAACAACATATAAATGCAACATAATTCAAGAACCAAGCCATAATTTTGTAAGTCTACAAAGTTACTAAACTAATGTCCTGAAAACTTTTCCATTTCACTAAACAAAACAGTCCAAAAAATTATTGTAAAAATTCATTAACCACTAAAAGCAGCACTGATTTAGACCGTGCCCTTGCAAAAATTCATGCAACAATTCCATATTCAAACAACATTCAAACAACTGAGACTCTTGTAGGACTGTCTAAAAAATTCCAGATTCATAATAAAAAAGAAATGCCATATTCAAACAGTCCAAACCCACAAACATAAAAACAATTCCAGATTCAAACAACATTCAAACAACTAAGACTCTTGCAGGACTGACTAAAAAATTCCAGATTCAAAAACAAAAAGAAATGCCATATTCAAACAGTCCAAACCCACAAACACAAAAACAATTCCAGATTCAAACAACATTTGGATTCCGTTTCAAACCCTAAAAAATTTCCATAAAATAAATGCCATATGGAATTACCGCTTGAAAATCTCAGTAGCCGGTGAGGGAGACGACAGGTGAAGGACGATGACCAACCAAGCAGTTCTGACGACAGGTGAGGGACGACGACGACGACGACGACGACGTGGGAGAGCCGAAGAGTGATAGAAGGCGACTGGCGATCTGTCGTTGGCGATCTGTCGCCGTATGAGAGTGATAGAAGGCGAGTGATAGATCGTCATTGGCGATCTGTCTATGAGAGTGATAGAAGGCGACTGAGACTTTGAGACGACGACGACAGGTGAGGGATGACGACGACGATGACGACGTGGGAGAGTAGGAGAGAAGGTTGGCGACTTAGCGATCTGTCGATGAGAGTAAGCGACTGAGACTCTGAGGGAGTGAGGCAGTGATCGATTGAAAGTGTCAGGCAGTTAAGGTGAGGGGATGACCGGCTGAGGGCAATGAGCGATTGATAGGGTTAGGGTTTGTGTTAAAATAATGTTTATATAGTATGCTAAAATTTATTTTTAACCCCTGTAATAATAATAATTATAAATGTATCTGTAAAACTATACGGGTTAAACGGGTCACCCGCGAACCCGTATATCCAAACCCGACACGACCCGTATAATAAACGGATTAAACGGGTTGACCCGATTACAACCCGAACCCGTTTCGAAGCAAACCCAACCTGTTTATTGACCTCGGGTTCGTGTCGGGTTGGCGGGTTCCGGGTCAATTTTGCCAGCTCTAGTGTTCAATAAGATCATTTTGGAGTTGAAAGTGGGAACTTGGATGATAATTAAATTGTATAGATGGAATTCAGCGGAGGGAAATATGATGATAATTGATTTGTAGAGTGGGAATTGAATGGAGGGAAATTAAAATTTGTGAGAATGAATTAAAAGAGAGAAAAAACTTGAAATTCTCAAGGAGAGAAAAAATGGAGGGTAAATTAAATTTGTTGGAGGGAAAAAATTAAATGCTTTCATTAAAATAATATAAAACTATTTCTATTTGATGAGTTTTTTGGGATGAGTCTTTTTTTCCCACTCTTCAAATTGCCACGTAGGTAATCTAATTGATATTTGAAGAGTGAAATTATAAGAGACTTTTGGGGATGCTCTAATATTTCATAAAAAACTAATCAATCTTACATACAACCCGACCCTAGTGAGGGGTGTACTTACAAAATTGAATATTTTTACATTTGGACACGGGCATAGAGACTGGGCCTGAGCCGTTCAACCCATTTGAAACTGGGGAGAAAATTATTATTATTATTAGGCTAATTGCCACAAATATCCTCAGACTATACCTGAATTCACATGTTGATCCCTGAATTTTTTTTAGGCACTAAACCACCATGAACAATCAAAATTTAACCAAAGTGGACGAAATGCTAAAGCCATCCACTATTCTGTCATCGTAAATTGCATTAAGTACCCTTATTATATACATAATTACATCAAATCGAAAAGAAATAATAATATGACATCAATACCCCTCTAACCAAATTTTTAAAAATAACATTTTAAAAATATAAATTTAAATTTAAAATTGAAATATTAGTTAAATAATAATAAAATTCTGAACTTTTTGATAAAGAAAATTAAATAAATAGAGAAATGAAAAAATTAAATTGATTTAAAAATTATTTAAATTATTTTTTTATTTAAATATCCCTAAATATAAAATCCAGATGAATATATAAATTATTTAATACAAATTATTATTGAAACTATTTTTTTTATTTAAATGTTCTAAAATATCACTTGTTCATTTATAATAACAAAGGTATTTAAATAAAATAATAATTTAAATATCCATTGTTATAAAAGTTTAGGGGTTTAATGGCGAAAAAAAAGGTGTAAGGGATAAAGTGCAAAGACATTTAGAGATATTTAAATAAAAAGGATAATTTAAATGATAATGGCTGAAAAAAGTATAGGATATTTAAATTGTTATCATTATTAGTATATTATTATTTTATTAGTATTATTATATTATTTAAATATTTTTTATTATTATCATCATTATTATTATCATTTAATTTTTAATTTTTAATTTTGTCATTATCAGTACCCTTATTACTGTAATTGAACAAGTGATATTTATAAATATTTAAATAAAAAAGATAATTTAAATGATAATAGTAAAAAAATAAGTATGGGATACTTAAATTATTATTATTATTATATTATTATTATTATTATTATTATTATTATTATTATTATCATATTTATTTATTTACATTATATATAACCTTGTTATTGTAAATGAATAAGTGATATTTAGGGACATATAAATAAAAAAGATAGTTTAAATGATAATTCGCATTAAATAATTTATATATTCATTTGGGTTTTATTTTTATGGATATTTAAATAATAATAAAAAAGATAATTTAAGTAATTGTTAAATCAATTTATTTTTTTCATTTTTCTATTTTTTTAATTTTCTTTATCAAAAAGTTCATAATTTTATTATTATTAGGGTTGGCAATTCGAGTTCATGGGTCTGGTTGACATCAACCCGACACGACATGTTTATTTAAATGGTTAACCTTCTGAAATTCGACTCGACTCGAATAAATAAACGGGTTAAACTAGTTGACCCGTGACACGTTACCGCCATGAATTCCCTGATGAAGTCGTTTCTATCTCCACCACAAACACAACAACAACAACAATTGTTAAATCAATTTAATTTTTTCATTTTTCTATTTTTTTAATTTTCTTTATCAAAAAGTTCATAATTTTATTATTATTACGGTTGGCAATTCGAGTTCATGGGTCGGGTTGACATCAACCCGACACGACATGTTTATTTAAATGGGTTAACCTTCTGAAATTCGACTCGACTCGAATAAATAA
Source organism: Dipteronia dyeriana (assembly GCA_032871835.1). Lineage (NCBI taxonomy): Eukaryota > Viridiplantae > Streptophyta > Magnoliopsida > Sapindales > Sapindaceae > Dipteronia > Dipteronia dyeriana. Next base: position 56,949,755 of record CM065300.1, on the reverse strand, counting down.
ACGGGTTAAACTAGTTGACCCGTGACAAGTTACCGTCATGAATTCCCTGATGAAGTCGTTTCTACTCCACCACCACAACAACAACAACAACAGATTCAAAGAAACAATAGCAAAACCACAACATAAGAAAATTTGAGAAGTTGTCAGATCTCTTGAACTTGGCAGACAGTTCGAAGAGCAAGGCGGCGGCAACAACGAAGAAGAAAAAAGATGAGGCTTTGGAGGAGTTGAAGAGTCTTGTGAGAGAGTTGCAACTTAAAGACGACGATGACATCAGTAGAGGCGAAGGTGACAAATAGATAAAAATAAAAGAAGAAGAATTGAAGTCATGAGCAGAGTGTTCTATTTTTCTTGTAAAAAGAATCCAAATACGAAAGTCTTCTCTCTTTTTTTTAAATGGAAATTTTTAATTTTTTGTATATATAATTTTTAGTTTTCTCACTTTTCTGTATAAGTATCATTTAAAAATCCAAACGGTCTCCGACAAGACAAGTCACTTTTCATAATTTAATGTTTGTTTTTAGAAATGTTTGTGAGTGTAATGATTATATAATATGGAAAAAATCAGTTATACCCCTATAATAATTAAAATTACAAGTGCATATATATGATAATCGGGTTAAACGGATCACCCGCAAACCCGTATAGCCAAACCCGACACGACCAGTATAATAAACAGGTCAAACGGGTTGACCCGTTTATTGACCTCGGGTTCGTGTCAGGGTTCACGGGTCACAAGTCATTTTACCGACTCTAATTATTATTTAACCAATATTTCAATTTTAATTTTTAATTTTTAAATTTAAAATTTTTATTTTAAAATGTGATTTTAAAAATTTTGATGAGAGGGGTATTTATATCATATTATTATATTTTTTCCGATTTGATGCAATTATGTATATAATAAGGGTACTTAGTGCAATTTGTCATGACAGAACAGTAGATGGCGTTAGCATTCCATCCACTTTTATCAATTTCTGATAGTTCAGAAGGTTTAGTGTCTAAAAAAATTCAAGGGGCAACATGCGAATTCGGGTATAGTCTAGGGGGATTTGTGATAATTAGCATTATCATCATCATCATCATCATCATCATCATCATCATCATCATCATCATCATCATTATTATTATTATGAATGAATCAAGAGTGACGATATTGGCACCCATTTGAAACTGCATGTACACCCCAATTAGTATTTTTTTTTAACAAAATTCCAATATTGTCCTTACATAGCATCATATAAATAATTAAGTAATTGTAAATGGACCTAGCAATGAGTCGTGTTATTGCCAATTCATGTTGTATCGTGTCACCGGAACAGGACTCATTAGCTTAATTGATTTATGTATACAAACCCAGAACCATTTGTTAAATTAATAGGTAAGCCAACCCAACCAGATTTGTTGTTGTGGTTTAAATTAATGGGGATGTGGAATTTACTGGAAATTGGTTGTAATTAATTTTAAGAAAATAGAAGATCAATTACTTTTAGGGTTAGGGTTAGAGTTGGGTTTAAAAATGAAATGACACTTTTTGGAGGTGACTTTTCAACATTGTCACAGCTTTAATAACTTATGTTTAAAAGATACCTATTATGGTGAACGATTAAAAATACCTCAAATAGTTGTTCCATATCAAATTTCTTTCATTCAGTTCATAGTGACAGAGTTGTCAAGTAGAGAGAGAAAGTCTCGTTGAAGCTCAAGCAATCACTCGAATGGGGATAGAGTGATGCTACGCTGACGTACTCAGTAATTGTTTTCAAAAGGCACAGATTACATATACAAAGGCTCGGGTTACATGTCAAATGGCTCGGGTCAGTACTTAAAAGGCTCGGAGATACAGAGTTGACAAACCTAAGGTTTATACATAAGACTCGGAAACACTTACAAAATGCTCAAAATGTAATTACAAAAGCACTAAAACACTTACAAAAGGCTCAGACACAACTTCACAAAGGCTCGAAATGTAATCACAAAGGCTCGGAAACACTTACAAAAGGCTCAGACACACTTACAAAATGCTCAAACACAACTTCACAAAGGCTCAAAATGTAATTACAAAGGCCCGAAAACACTTTCAAAAGGCTCGAATACAACTTCACAAAAGTTCGAAATGTAATTACAAAGGCTTGGAAACACTTACAAAGGCTAGGACACACTTACAAAATGCTCGGACACAACTTCACAAAGACTCGAAATGTAATTACAAAAGGCTCGGACACATTTACAAAATGCTTGAAAACACTTACAAAAGGCTTGAAAACACTTACAAAAGGCTCGGACACAACTTCACAAAAACTTAGACAGTGCTTAGAAAGGCTTGGACAGAGCTTAAAAAGGCTCGGACAGAGCTCAAAATTCACACAACCAGAAGAACAAATGAAAATGATCAGATAAAGTGTTACAAGACTCAACAACGGAGGTATAGGAAAGAAGTATTTAAGATATATATTGTTAGAGAGAGAGAGTTACTGAGTTGGGACTACTGAGTTGAGTGTTGGAAGCGTGGAGATGTTAGTTAAGATGGAAGCACAAACATAATAAAAAACTGATTATCTAAGGGCAATTTTGATAGTTCGTCATAATAAGTGTCTTTTAATCATAACTTATTAGAGCACTCACTTGAGTGCAAATTAAGTTTAAAAAGGTGACAATAGGTGACGGAATTTGCATCATTAAACCCCCTGAACTTTCATAAATTGGCAATAAGTGACAGAATTGTAACGTCGTCCATTTTTCAATCATAGCAAATTGTACTAAATTCCCCTTATTGTATATATAATTGCATCAAACCAAAAAAAATGACCTAAATACCCCGCTAACCAAATTTTAAAAATCAAAATTAAAAATTAAAAATTGAAATAATGGTTAAATAATAATAAAATTATGAATTTTTTGTTAAAGAAAATTAAATATATAGATAAATGAAAAAAATAAAATTTATTTAACAATTATTTAAATTATCTTTTTTATTTAAATATCCCTAAGTATAAAACCTAGATGAATATTTCAAATATTTAAGGGAAATTATCATTTAAATTATGTTTTTTATTTAAATATCCCTAAATATCACTTATTCATTTACAATAAAAAGAGTATTAATAATTTCAAAATAAATAAATAATAATAATAAAACAATAATAATGAAAAAGGAGAAGATAATGATGATGATTATGATGATGATAATAAATATAATATAATAAAAATAATAATAATGATAATAATAATAATAATAATAATAATACGAATAATATAAACAAATAATAATAGTTATCCCTAGTGTAGATCCAGATTGAATGGTGAATCAAAATCCACTCACTTTACCGTCCTTTGATATAGTTGGTGGAGATCCTGGATCTCCATACCCATCATTTTTTTTAAAAAAAAAAATTCAATTTTCTTGTATTTTTCTTCTTCTTCTTCTTCTTCTTCTTCTTCTTCTTCTTCTTTTTTTAAAAATTTGATCACCACCATGAATACTTAAAATGGATGGTAGATATCAATCTAAATATCTACCTAAGTTGTTTTCCTTTTAAATAATTTATTATTATTATTATTATTTGACATTATTAATACCTTTGTTATTGTAAATGAACAAGTGATATTTAGGAATATTTACATAAAAAAGTTAATTTAAATGATAATTCTGCTTAAATAATTTAAATATTCATCTAGATTTTATATTTAGAGATATTTAAATAAAAATAATAATTTAAATAGTTGTTAAATCAATTTAATTTTTTTCATTTCTCTATTTATTAATTTTCTTTATCAAAAAGTTCAGCATTTTATTATTATTTATCCATTATTTCAATTTTAAATTTTAAATTTTTGTTTTTAAAATTTATTCATGGTATTTATGTCATATTATTATATTTTTCCGGTTTGATGCAATTATGTATGTAATAAGGGAAACTTAGTGCAATTTTTCATGATAGAAAAATGGATGGCCTTACAATTCTGTTGCCTATTGCCAATTTATGAAATTTCATGGGGTATAATGGCGAAAAAAAATATATGGGGTAAGGTGCAAATTCAGGCTTGGTTTAGGGACATCAATGTCAATTAGCCTATATACTAACCATAATTATAAAGATATTTTTTTTTAATAAATTCCATAACTTAGATTATTAAAATTTATTTACTATTGAGTCATTAAATACAAAGATTTTAAAAAAAATCATAAATACATTATAAATATATTATATTAACGGAATGAATTATCGATTTTCAAAGTTGAATCTGAAAACTGATCCATTATATTTCGTGTTTTAATGGGTTGACCAATTAATAATTCGATCCAATAAACTAGAGGCATCAATCACTATTTTCAAATGGGTTTTAGTCGTGTGAAATTTTGTCAAGTCAATTTGTAAATACAAACTATATATTATATTATTACAATATTCAATAATTTCCCTTTAAAAAAAATATTCGATATTTTGATAGTTAATTGTTTATTAATTAAAATTTTAAATCTTTTTAAAAAAGTTAAAATTTAAAATAATTATTATTTAAAATAAAAACTATTAAGTAACTATTATAAATAAAAAATTGAAAACCAGTAAATTAAATTAAAGGGTCAGGCTAAACCATAAGTTTGTGATTTTAAACATTGACTTCAATATCTCAACCATCCATGTACTCTTAATCTAAGTTGTAAATGCATTCAAATATCAAACATTGGATTAAAAGCATATGAGTGGTTGAGATGTTGATGTTAAAATTTTAAGTCACTAATTTAAGTTAAACAAAAGTGAAAAGGTGGTGTTCATCCTAGATATGCAAGGTACCGCACCTCAAAGTAGGAACAACAAAAGTCAAAACTAGCATAAGCCCACAGTCACTTCTTTAAAATATCTGAAAGTCTTAAGATCGTAGAGTATATCTTCTTTCCGCTGGGAAGAGTTAGTCTTTATATCAGTATTATTTTGTTTGGTTAACAACTAAATGAAATGGAGTTAACTGTATTTTGACCAAAATAGCCTTAATTACAAAACTTTTATAACATGGTATATTATGGATGATAATAATAAAATATAAAAGTATTATATATATATATATATATATATATATATATTATAATATATACTTTTATAAATAATAACATCAAAAGTCAAAACCTGCATAAGCCCAGAAGTCACTTCTTTAAAATATCTGAAAGTTTTAAGGTTGTAGAATATATCTTCTTTTCGCTAGGAAGAGTCTTAGAAGATATTTGGTTACCATGGTGGGATTTTAGAATTAGTCTTTGTATCAGTATTATTTTGTTTGATTAATAACTCAATGAAATGGAGTTAACTGTATTTTAACTAAAATATATTTAATTACAAAATATTTATAATAACATGATATATTATGGATAATAATAATAAAATATAAAAGTATATATTATATACTATATAAAATAATTTATATATATATATATATATATATTAATAATAATATATAAATATATATTATTATATATGTTATAATAATATAATATATATAAATATATTATATAATAATATGGAGTTATTGAGTTAGGGCATAAGAGGATTATTTTTGGAACACCAATTTTACTTTAGAATTGGAATTCCATTGGGTTTTAAAAGGAATGCCCATTCCACCAAAATGGTGGAAAATTCATCCTATGGAAAGTCTTTTCCAATACTTATTAACAAACCAAACATAGAGAATGATCTTCTTTCCATTCTATTCCACCCAACCAAACATGATTTTTTTTGGTTGGGTGGAATAGAATGGAAAGAGACAGTTGGCATGTTCCATTGCTTTGATTTTTTTTTTCTTTTGAAGCTTTGATTTCTTTTCTTTTAAACTCATGCTTTTAATTTATTCATATTTTAATTGTTTTGTAGTTTTTTTATTATATTTTATTTGTAATTTGTAATAAAAAATTAAAAGTGTTGACGTCGATTTCTTGATGGCCAAAAAGTCAACAACGTTAGATTTAGTAATGACCTGTTAGAAGAGAAAAAGAAAGATAATGCAATTAATATGTTAGTGACACAAGGTTACGTGGTAAAACTTCGATGATCGGAGAAACATCCACGGGTGGTTGAATGACGAACCAAGCCAAATCCAATATTGAATAATCAATTACACCACTCGATCTCTCTTTTTTCTCTCTTGCTTGTATATTTTCTATGTGATGCTATCTGTGTTGTTCTCGTATCTGACTCTGTATCGTTATACTGAGATTATAGGTCTATTTATACATGTATAGAACCCTAATCCTTGCCGTACAAGTAAGGAAAATAATTTGTATTTAATTATGACTGGTTGCTTATTGAAGTCGTCTTTATCTTTTTTCTTGTTACGAAGATCTTGTGGTTTGAGTCTGAATCTTCATGGGATTCTGGTGGCATAGTCCATTCAGGACTAATTCCCTTATCGGCATGCAATCTTCTAGAAGAATAGAGTTGTTGCCTGATTTGGACTTGCTTCCTGTTTGGTAATTTATCCTTCTAGAAGCTTTCTAAACTCTTTCCTCCTTTGATACGGGGGATGAAATACATATGTTTGTATATCGAAGTATGATTCTAGATTCTTTGGGCTTATTCGTGTATATGGGTCGTGTATCGAACCTCTTTATTCGGGCTTCTTGTGTTGTCCAGAGTAGAACGTAATGTGCTGAGTACCCGTATTCGGGCTTACTCGGTTTCTTGTTCCTTAGTAAAGTCATGGATGGCGTCTTTTAGATGCTAGCTCGGATGCCCATCTAGCAATCTTTTTAAAGGATTGTCTTACCTGTCAGTGACGTATACATTCAACAAAATATACATATAATAATACCCCCTTAAAATAATTTTGCCGAGTAGAATTCATTTTGGCGGAAGTATTTTAATCGCTTTGAATTCTGACTAGCCTTTGTCAATTAACGCCTCATTGTATAGGAACTATAAACCTTAAATCAATTCGCAGCATTTGTGACGTGTCTTAATGGCAACCATGCATGTGCAATTTATCTCTTCACGCGAGATCCCAATGATTACGACGTTTTGAAATCTAGACTGCTTGATCTGTTCTTTCCACGACACGTGTCCTAAAATTACTTGGTTACTCTGATAGCATTTATGAGATAAGACCCGTTGATCATCGGATGCGTCAATTACGTCACCGAACTTTCCTCTATTCTTTTAATTTTTTCCCGCTTCTCAAAACCCTAGGGTCTCGTGCCTTTCGATCATTGAGTGACTTATTTAAACTGAAGGAGGTTGTTCTAACCGTTCATTTTCGCAGAAAATAAAGGCAAAAAAACCACCCAGGCTCTCACACGGATTCATCTAAGTTCTTCTCTGAAGCTTTTTTTCGACTTCTCTGCGTTTGCTTTTAAGGTCAGTTCAGATGGATCCTATTTCACGACACCACCTTTTTGTTATAGATTTCGATGCGCTTGAGCGTGGAGATATTCAATTGGTTTTTTGTGTTCGTAGAATATTGGGGGAAACACCTCCTGATCAGCCTTATTTTCTAAATGTTGATGTTTCTGGGCTTTTCCCTGACATTCATTTCAGTTCTAGCTCTGAATCTTCTTCCAGTTCTGAATCTTCCATTTCTGATAGTCACAGGGTTCCTCTATGATCTAGTATAGGAAAGCATCAGAGTAATCATACGGTTCACAAACACGGTTCAAGCGACATTCAGATTGAGCGGCAAGTAATTAACGAGAATGATGTTGAGGAAAAGCATTGTGCCTCTTGGATTCCCTTTTCTCTTGATTTTCCAAGTGCATATGATACTGAACCGAACGTGGTCGGGGAAGCAGAGATCAAAAAATATCATGCTCGCTTTGATCTGGACAATTCAGTTTTGATGGTTCCCGCTAGTAATAGGGCCGCATGGAACCCTCCTTCGGGCATGGTGGCAGTTTACGGATCTATGCTTAGTTGTGGGGTGACTCTTCCCCTTCATCCTTTCATTACATGGTTCCTTACAGAGGTGGGGATTACTCATGCCCAGCTAGCCCTTAGTAGCTATAGGATCATGATGTGCATGTGGCATATGTGGAGCTGGATGAATTTGTCACCACCCTCTCCTCACGAAATTAGTCATTTTTATACTCTAAGGCAATCCGGTCAGACTGGAACTTTCTTTCTTCTATCCAGCCAGCCAGATAGGTAGATTCCCAAGGGGGCGAAGGTGAACCGGGAGTCGATATTTCCTCGAACATCAAGAAGAAAGGTTTTGTTTAGGGTTCCCTACCTCGAATAAGTACTGAAAAAATAGCTGGTTTTTTGCCGGAGGAAACTAGGGACACGAGATCGAGCTCTCAACCTAGGAAAATCAGGAAGTATTAAAGGTTCCTCGTTTCTTTTGTTCTCCCGGTCGTTGGAACAAATCACGGCCTGTTTTCACTGATACCGAGTTAACTAACCTTGCTCAGGCGGTTGCGCGTCCTTTGGATAAAAGGAGCAGGTCTTATCTGTTTGATGAGAAGAAGATGATAGCTCTCGACTTTTTTGCTCAGATTTTAGCTTATCGTAAACGTTGTAAGTGAATTATTATTTTTATTTTTTACTGCCTTTTAACTCAATCCTTTTTGAATTTAGTGTATGATATGGATGTTGTCTGTGATGCCCAAGCCCGTCAAGTGAAGTTAATTATTCAGACGAGTCGTAAAGAGACTTCTCTTCAAAACGAAGAAAGGATTGCCTTACCTAATGATGAGTCAGATGAAGATTATGAGGAGGTAGATGAGCATGTTCCTGAATATATTCCTAAAGAGGTCGTTTGGCTGACTGCGGGGGAATCAAGCGGTCCGAGTGAGCCTATGGAACTTAATAGTGACCAAAGGGTTTCTAAGGACGAATGCGGGAAGGGAAGGCATCCTGGTGGTGTAACATCTGGCGATCCTAGTTCGATTGGTGACGGATGTAGAGACCCCTCTACTGAACAGGTTGGTCCTTTCCCTAATCTTTTCAAATATTTTCAATAAATCACGGAGGATCAGGTAGATCCTACAGCTAACCTCGGCTTCCACCGTACTCGAGCTGAGAAGAGGAAGACAGTTGATTCTCCCGTTCATCCTCCTCTAAAAATTCCCTGAGTGGTTTTGATCATCAAGTCGATCGATGATGATGCTGATATTAAGGATTCCCTGAGTGCTTAAGTTGAAAGACCTTTGGGAAAAGAGGAAACTCCAGAAAACATGAATAGAGTAGATTTTTTGCCCCTAAGGTTAAGGATGTAGGAGTGAGATCCTCAGGAAACCCTATGGGTCCCACCCCCCAGGATATGCTGAGAACGATATCATCCGGTCGGGCTTTTATTGGCGATGACCATTGGAGTCGCTTCAGGAATGGTTCTACTACGAAGCGTCTTCATAACATTTTTATTAGTGTGACTTACGTAAGTCTTCTGTCTAAACTTCGTCTTAATATGCCTCAATTCAGATCTTTAACTTGCTTCCCTGCAGGTGGTTGCTGAGTTTATTCAGACGCAACAACATCAAGCTGAAAAGATTAGGCGTGTTGAAGCTCAATTAAATGAGAGAGAGAATAGTTGTGCTCAGATTGAGGCGGCCTATCAAAAGGAGGCAAGTTTTGCCAAAAAGTTTATCGATCACTGTTTGGCAAGATAGATGAAAGTCGATGAGAGGGCCTCTGCTGCGGAAGAGAGAGATAAATCTTTGGAAAACTCGCTCTCAGTGCCCAAAATTTTATGCTTCAGGTCGAGCAAGAGGCTGAACAAACAAAGTCTTCTTATGAGCACAAGATTGAAGATCTTGAGCGTCAGACCTTAACGGTCGAATCCTTTTCGAAAGAAGTCAAGTTGGAACTTGAAGTGCAAGGGGTTGATCGTTTTAAAAGGTCCTCAACCTATGATGCCCTACTCCTTAGGGAGTTCCAACGAGGGTTGGTCTCGACTGGCCAATTCTTCAAGGTAAAGAATCGGGGGACTGAAAAGGCTCGAGCCAACTGGGAGCTATTAATAAAAAATCATGTGGATCGCTCGTTAGAGGCTCTTCGGATTTAAATGAAGGAGTGGGGAGCCTACTATCGTAGAAAAGGCAAATATCCTCATCTTATGCATCTGGAGGTCCCATCCGAGCATTCTCTTTCGACTTTTTATACCAGTCAAGAAACCGATGTGGATGGGTCGGAGTCTGACGTTGGACCAGTCTCTGGAAAGGATTACAACGAATAGATGGATGATTCGGTTGACACGATCGTCTGGCCTTCTAATGAAAGTCTCCTACATTAATATGAAATGGTGCATGATCCGAGCATCGATAAGGGATCCAAATCCTCTACCCCACCTTAGGCATATTTGTAAAAATCTTCAGGATAAATAAAATTCCATATTTGCTTAATTACTTTTTGTTTCGAATCCTGTTCGAGTATTAAAACGCCAAGTATCTTATTAACTTATCAATATTGTTGTCTGAGCAACTCTTTTTTAAACGCCAAGTATCTTACGAACTGGATAAGGTCGTGGCCCGAATAACTTCGTAATCTTAAACGTCAAGTTTCTTATTAAACTGGCTAACGCAATTTTAAGTGTCAAGTATCTTATTAAACTGGCTAACGTAATTTTAAGTGCCAAGTATCTTATTAACTGGCTAATTACAATTTTAAGTGCCAAGTATCTTATTAACTGACTAATATTATTAACTGAGTCATCTCGAAACAGATTAGTAGATTTGTACTCGTGTCTCATACTCGGTTGCTACCCAAACATTACATCAAGGCTTACCACGATCATACGTTTGATTTCTTACAAAAGTCACTGAGGACGTCTCCTAGTTTTGTCTACGCAAGGGTTTACCGAATCGTTAATCTCTGAACTGCTTAACACAGTTGCGTAACTCACCGGGATTTTCCCGATGGCTCCCAGAGCCATTTTTTCAGAATCTGGTGCATCGGGTTTGCCTTTTGGCTAATGTCTTGGCTGACCTTCCATTTGAGCTCATCTGCCCATTAGGGATTTTGGTCAAATTAATGGTCCCAAACATTTTATTTTATGTAATTTCATGTCATTATCATATGCTTAATCTTTTTCATATGTTCTTATTATCATATGCTCAGATTTCTGGAATCCCGTGTCGGGCTTTTATTCATAACTTCAAAACTAACAATATGAAAACCCTAAAGGATTGCTAAGAAAAATAAAAACAAATTATCCTGACTAAAAAATAAAAAACAAATTTCAAGGGTAGAAGATCTTTAAATATTGGACATTGCATGGTCTGGGTAAAGTCCCTCAATTTGGTTGGGTAATCTAGTATGCTCCATGACCAGTTATTCCTTTAATTTTGTATGGGTCTCCCCATTTGTCAGCCAACGAGCTCGCAACTTTGTTCTTCATGTTCAGTGATACTTTTCTGGGCACCAGGTCTCCTAACTAGAACTTCTTAATCCGAACATGAGAATTATAGTGTCGGGTTACTCTTTGCTGATATGCCGCATTACGTACTCGAGGTTTCTCTTTTTTTTTTCCTTCCAACTCATCCAAGCTTTGTAGTAGCATATTAGCATTTTGATATTCATTATACAACCTGACTCTAGGCGACATATACGATGTTTCTACTGGGATGACAGCCTCTGTTCCGAATGCCAGAGAAAATGATATTTCTCTAGTAGAAGTTTGTGCTGTCGTCCGATAATCCCATAATACTTCAAGAAGTTTTTCGACTCAACTGCCCTTTTTAGCATCTAGATTTGCTTTAAGCGTGTGTTTTATAACTTTGTTTACTACTTAAACTTGTCCATTTGTTTGAGGGTGGGCAGGTGTGGCATAATAATTTACAATTTGGTACTCATTGCACAGCTGCTTAAATTTTTTATTGTCGAATTTGGTGTCGTTGTCAGTGATGATAGTATTCGAGACTCCAAACCTATAGAGTATTTTTTTTTATAAATTTTATGGTGTTTTCTTCCTTGATATGAACTAGTGCTTCAGCTTCCACCCACTTTGTAAAATAATCAACAGTCATGATTGCATGCTTCGCTCCACCCCCTTTTCCTACTGGCATCGGAACAATTAAGTCTAGGCCCCACATGGTGAACGACCATGGGGATGTGAGGCTTCTAAGGTGTTCTGGGGGTTACCGAATGTCATTGGTGATCCTTTGTCAAGCGTTGCAACTTTCTAAACATCGTTGTGCATCAGTGAACAGATAAGGCCAGTAAAAACCTTACCTGAGTACCTTGTGTGCCAAGCTTTTGCCTCCTGTATGGTTCCCACATACTCTGCCATGGATTCCCTATACTATCCGGTGTGCATCTGATTCACATCTTTGGAGTGTTCGGAAAAACCCTATTCTTTACAGTTCTCAGTAAGGGTGGGCGTTGATTGGATCGGTTCACTTTTGGAGTGAACCGATAAAAAACCGATATTATTCGGTTTTTTAAAAAATGATTCGATTAGATCCGATATACAACTGTCAACCGATTAAAAACCAATTGATTTGAACCGGTTCGGTTCGGTTCGGTTTTTTTGGTTTTGAGCCAATTGGGCCCAATTATTGGGCTTTAATTTTAACGTTTGTTGGGCTTTAATTATTGAAATTGTGATTAATTAAATATTTTTGGTTTAATCAAATTTGGTTAAAATGTGTGTTTAATTCAATCTCAAAATGGGTTGCATTGGATTCTTTGTTCATGATTTGCTCTGGTGTCACCTACTCGCCTCCAACTTTATCAATTATGTCACAAATTGAAACAGTGAAAAACAAACCCATCCCCACCACTCACAACCATCACCGTCTTCGTCTTCATCTTCACATATCAACAATTAAAATAAAATAAAATAAAATAAAAACTTCTACTTAATCCCCTTTATCTTCATCTTTCTCCACAGACCCAGAACAACAAAAAAGCCTTCCCTTGAAAGAGAAGAGGTCGCAGCCGCACCCACACTAGAAATAGCCTGCAGCAACAAAAGTAGTGATCTCAACACTTCAATTGATCTAACTAATCTTACTGATTTTTATGGGTAATATACAAAGATTTCATTCGTCAAATATAACAAATTCCAGTAAGAAATAACACAAGAAGAAAGCAAACAAAAGTAGTGGAAAAAAATTCATTTAGGCTTTTTTACCAGTCCAATTCGGTCGGTGGAGGGAGAGGAGACATCCGTTGTTGAGAGAAGAGGCGGACGACAGAGAAAGCGGATGGTGGAGAACGTTGATCCAAGTAGTTGAGAAACGATGGATCACCACTCACCCGTCGGACGAGAGAGTCTCCAGACACCGGACGAGAGAAACGGTGGAGGAGAGGGGGTCGGGAAAGAGAGACTGCGAGGTTAAGAAAGTGAGAGACTGAGAGGGAGTTAGGGATTGAGAGGCAGAGTCGCAGAGAGAATAGGAAAAAATTAGGGATTTGGCTTTATATAGCCGGTTCTCAGTTCGGTTTTCGATACCAGCCACCTAACTGGAAACCGAACCGAAAATTTTGGTTTTTAAAATTTCAAACCGAACCGAACCGGATTTTAAAGAAAACTGGAAAAAAACCAATAAATTCTGTTCGGTTCGGTTCGGTTTAATGGATTTTTGCCCACCCCTACCAATCAGTGTGTATCTCGCTGACCTATACATGACGTGTTTTGCTTCTATAGGATCTTCAGGGAGTTTATCTTCTTCCAGATACCATTTTAGCTTAGTCATCCAACCGTCTAACAATGTTCAGATTTCTGAGGCTTTAAAGTCTTTTGGCTCAATTATACTTGGTCTGAGAAGATGTGCAACCAGAATATTCTTTGGCCTTATTGTGGTTGTTGCTGATGCTAGTATGGACAAAGCATCTACCCTTTCATTTTCTTCTCTAGGGATCTGGACAATCCTATATTCCTTGAATTTTTGGAGGATTCACTTTGCTATGCCCAAATAGGTCATCATACTTTCATCCCTGGCATGATACTCGTCTAAGATTTGGTTGACGACTACCTGTGAGTCACTGAATATCTCGACCTCATCTGCTCCGAGAGCTATGCAAACTCTAAGTCTTGCTAGCAATGCCTCATATTCCGATTGGTTGTTTGTTGCTTTGAAATCGAATCTCATGGCACATTCAACGTCATCTTCCTCTAGGGTGCATACTACGATCCCTACCCCGCTGCCATGAGTGTTTGAGAAACCATCAACATATAATCTCTACAAGAAATTCATGCCCAACATTCTTTTTCCTTCCAGATTTGGTTTTGTGAATTCTACTACAAACGATAGTTGAATGATATGGAATAAGAGTTATTCTAGAATATCATTTGATTGAGAATGTCTCGGTCCAACATGCAAATATTTGACCGACCCTAATGCGGCACTTCTTTGTGGTATGTTGGATTGTCGTGGTATAGTAACTATTTTTAGGGTAGTTCTAGTTCGTTAAACATGTTCATGCATCATGTTTAAATTTATACCAAAGCACTCACACTTGTTTTAAATAAATGACTGAATGAATGTTTTATTTATTTCAGCAATGTCTTCTACATTACTTCAAATTCTCGAAAACAAAAAATTAACTGGTGATAACTACACTAAGTGGAAACTTAATATTAATGCAATTTTGGTCACCAAAGACCTCAAGTTTGTGCTTACGGAGGAATGTTCTCCAGCGCTTACTGCCAATGCCACACGAACTGTTCGTGAGGCATACCAGCGATGGGTCTCATCTGATGAGAAGGCCCGAACATATCTGTTGGCATCTATGACAGACGTGCTTGTCACAAATCACGAAGCAATGACTTCAGCATTCGAAATCATGAAGTCATTGCAAGCTATGTTTGGGCAGCCCTCAGAGCAAAAGCGACACGAAGCTGTTCGTTCTGCTATGCTCACTCACATGAAGGAAGGTACATCAGTTCGGTAACATGTCCTAAGCATGATGTCATACTACAACACGGTAGAAGTCAATGGCGGGGCCATTGACAAACCCAGTCAAGTGAGCATCATACTGACGACTCTTCCGAAGAGTTTTGATCAGTTTAAAAGCAACTACAAGATGAATAAGTTAAGGTTCAGTTTCACACTGTTGCTCAATGAGCTCGCAACCTTTGAGTCCTTGATTAATGACAACAAGGGTAAGACTGGTGAGGCAAATGTTGCTGAACCATCTTCCTCCAATAATAAGAAAATGAAGAGGTCTGCTGGGAAGGTGAAGGGTAAGTCCAAACCCAAGAAATCCCAAAACAAGAAGAATTCCAAGAAAGGTAAATATGATTTACTTGTTCTTAAGTCATATTTAGTGGAAGATGATTCTTCACCCTGGATAGTTGATTCAGGGGCCACTAACTATGTTTGTTCTTCTTTGCAATGGACTGGTTCTTGGACACAGCTAGAGGAGGGAGTCTTCTCAATACGTGTGGAGTCAGGGGATGTCGTGTCGGCACGAGCAGTGGGCGTAATTATATTACATTTTTGTAATAATTATATATTGTTGGACAATATATTTTATATTTCTGGATTTACACGGAATTTGATTTCCGTTTCTAAGTTGTTAGAACAAAAATATTATGTTTCTTTTAATAATAAGTCTGTTATTATTTGAAAGAGAGGTCTGAATATTTATTCAGGAATTAATGAAAACAATTTGTATGTGTTCATACCGTTATACATACTACACTGCTCAACACCGAAATGTTTAAGGTTGAAAAACCAAAAACTAAACGACATAAGATTTCTTCAGATAATGACACATATCTTTGGCATCTAAGGCTTGGTCATATCAACCTTGACGGGATAGACAGATTAGTAAAAAGCGGACCTTTAAGTGAGTTAAAGGTTGGCACCTTACCTGTCTGCGAATCTTGTCTGAAAGGTAAGATGATTAAGAGACCTTTTAGTAGAAAAGGGCTTAGATCTAAAGAACCACTATAACTTATACATACAGACGTCTGCAGACCGATAAATGTTAAAGCTAGGGGGTGGTTATGAGTATTATGTCACCTTTATAGATGACTACTCAAGATACGGATACGTCTACCTGAGGCAACAAAAGTCGAAAACATTTAAAAAGTTCAAAGAATTCTGAGCTGAAGTTGAGAATCAATTAGGTAGGAATATCAAGTCACTACGATTGGATCGTGGAGGTGAGTACCTTGACCAAGAGTTTGAAGACTTCATGGTCGAGCATGAGATAGTTTCCCAACTCACAGCTCCCGGTACACCTCAACAAAATGGTGTAGCGGAGAGAAGAAATATAACCCTAATAGAAATGGTAAGATCTATGATTAGTTTCTCATCATTACCAAATTCCTTCTGGGGATATGCGTTACAAACAACGGCATACATTTTGAATGCAGTGCCATCCAAATCTGTTCCTAAGACTCCCCTAGAGTTGTGGAATGGTCGTAAAGCTAGTTTACGATATTTCCACATATGGGGGTGTCCAGCACATGTGCTGAAGAACAGAAATGGAAAGCTAGACTTTAAGTCTGTTGTCTGCCTGTTTGTAGGATACTCCAAGGAGACCAAAGGTGGACACTTCTATAGTCCCGAAGATAACAAAGTATCTGTATCGACAAATGCAACGTTTCTTGAGGATAATTACATTAGTAACCATAAACCTCGTTCCAAGATTGTATTAAATGAGTTGGAGCCTAGTGAGACTAGTGCTTCATCAACAAGAGTTGTTGATCCACAAACATCTGAGATTCGGATGGTTCCTGATCAGGATACACTACCACCTAGACGTAGTGAGAGGGTTGTGAGACAACCTGAACGCTATTTAGCTCTAGGTGAAGGACAAGGTGTTGTCTCTGCTGATAGTGTGGATGATCCATTGACATTTAAGAATGCAATGGAAGATCTTAATAAAGAGGAATGGCTTAAAGCCATGAATCTCGAGATGGAGTCCATGTACTCTAACTCAGTATGGGATCTTGTAGACTTACCGGATGGGGCAAAACCCATTGGATGTAAGTGGATCTACAAGTGAAAGAGAAGAGTAGACGGGAAGGTAGAGACCTTCAAGGCAAGGCTAGTGGCCAAGGGTTATACCTAGAAAGAGGGGGTCGATTATGAGGAGACCTTCTCGCCAATAGCCATGTTTAAGTCTATTAGGATTCTCTTATCCATTGCTGGCTATTTCGATTATGAAATTTGGCAAATGGATGTCAAGACTGCATTCTTGAATGGAAATCTTGATGAGAGCATCTATATGATGCAGCAAGACGGATTCGTGTTTCCAGATCAAGAGCAAAAGGTTTGCAAGCTGCAAAGGTCTATCTATGGACTTAAGCAAGCATCTAGATCTTGGAACATTAGGTTTGATGATGTGATCAAAACCTATGGCTTCGAGCAGAACGTCGATGGGACTTATGTCTACAAGCGCATCATTGATAAGAAAATAGTTTTCTTGGTCCTATACGTAGATGATATCCTACTCATTAGGAATGATGTGGGAGTGTTGTCTGTAAAAGGCTAACTGGCTAGCCAATTCCAAATGAAAGATTTGGGAAAGGCAAGTTATGTTTTAGGGATCCAACTTATAAGGGATCGTAAGAACAAACTTATAGCATTGTCTCAAGCATCATATATCAACAAGATTCTTGTGCGATTTTTGATGCAGAACTCCAAGAAAGGTAATTTACCTTCCAGGAATGGAGTTCACTTGTCTAAGGAACAGTGTCCTAAGACACTTCAAGAAGTTGAGGATATGAGACGTGTACCCTATGCATCAGCAGTAGGTAGTCTCATGTATGTTATGTTATGTATAAGACCGGACATCTGCTATGCAGTAGGAGTAGTCAGCAGATACCAGTCCAACCCGGGATTGAATCATTGGGTTGCTGTCAAGACTATTCTCAAGTATCTTCAGAGAACGAGAAATTATATGCAAGTGTATTATGGACAGGATTTGATCCCGTTAGGATACACGGATTCTGATTTTCAGTCAGACAGGGATTCTAGAAAATTCACGTCTGGATCAGTATTCACCCTAGGTGGTGGAGTCATTGTGTGGAGAAGTATCAAGCAATCTTGCATTGCTGACTCCACTATGAAAGCTGAATATGTAGCTACTAAAGAGGCTGTTTGGCTCCGTAAGTTCTTGAGTGATCTAGAAGTTGTTCTAGACCTAGATAAGCTCATCACACTTTATTGTGATATTAGTGGTGTTGTGATTAATTCCAAAGAACAAAGAAACCACAAGAGAGGGAAGCATATAGAGAGAAAGTATCATCTCATCAGATAAATAGTGCAGAGAGGAGATGTGATCGTCATCAAGATAGCCTCACAAGACAATCATGTTGATCCATTTAAGAAGACCTTACCGGCTAAAGTGTTTTCGGGTCACCTAGATGGTCTAGGGTTACGAGACATGCCTCACATGCTTTAGTGCAAGTGGGAGATTGTTGGGGTTTATACCCTAAACATGTAACTTGTAAATGGATTTATGAAGTAAATAAAAAGAAAGGTTCAATTCATTCTGTTATGTTATTTATTTTATAAACTTGTGTACATATTAACATTCTGGATTATCGGATGTAATCTCGAACTGTGTATATGAGTGTCATATATGGATGGATACAGTAAGAGACGTGCAATCAAAAGAGTCCATAGATAGCAAATAAAGCTGGGTACTTTATTTATGGTTAATCTATAGTTGCGGTCCATTCCATAATGTACAGTGATTCTATCCTGAATCATTCATATGAGATATGGGAATGAAGGCACCTTGTATGATGTGATCATATAGGGCTGGGCTATGATCTATATGAATCTCACATCGAGATCCGTTTACCGATGAGATTCATATATATCAACTAATGATGGCTATATATGGGTGATCTTAATCCTGAGTGTCTTATCGACTCCTTCAGGTTAGATCGTGGTCTTTGATATATCATGGGTGAGGTCAGATACATTTCATGATCAATATACTCCGTATGTTGGGATTACGGTTTGGCTTGTGGTTAGGAAGGTTTGTACACAATAGTGGAATCCACTCCTTCTTGGGTGAAGTAGATGGTAGTTCCCTTAAGGGTTGATTCGGGGCTTGAACAATATGAGCGTTCTCCTAATTCTGTGAGGAAATAGGATTTATTGTCTATTAGAGAATCAATGGTACTTAAAGGATATCTGTAATTAGAGGGGTATAACGGACTTTATGACCCAGCTCAAATTATGAACTACTGCGGAGGATCACACCATATGTAATAGTTATATCGATGGACACCGAATTGTATCGGTCTGTGTAAAAACGTCTGCAGTTGAGAGAGTGCAGCTTCGGATTTTTAGTGGAATAACACTGGAGTTAATATCAATGAATATTAATTAAAGATTTTAATTAATGATTCCGATGATTATTGGAGCACAAAATACTGTGGATACATTAGGTCCCCTTGCTTGCCCGATCGATTTAGGTAACAAAGATCACAGTTAATTAATTGGATTGTCCAATTAATTGTGTTACGAAAGTGACACGTATTTATTCGGGAATTAACTAAATAATGAGATTATTTAATTAATGAATAATGGTGATTTAATAAATTAAATAATAAGATTATTTAATTATGTTATTAATCACTAAATGGAGGGTGTATGTTGATATTTATTTTTAAATAAAATAAGATAATGTGATTATTTTATTTTATTAAATTAAATATTTTATTTTTGAATTTAAATAGTTTGAATTCAAAATTAAAATCAATTAAAAGATATGGGATATTTTTATTTAAAAGTTTTTAAAAATCTAATATAGATTTGATCAAATTTTTGAATATTATATATAAGATATATATTATTTAAAAACAAAAAGGTGTTGTGCATGAAAACTCACAGCTTATATATATATATATATATATATATACATTGACAAAAAAAAAGAAGCAAAGGTGTGGTTTTTGTTTTGGTTTTGCATAAGAGACAACAAATTGGTTTTTGGTTTTGTGCTTGATATTGATTTAAAGAGAAAAGTCAAAAAGAGTTTTGACAAAAATATTGATTAATATTTTTATACTAGAATTGTTCTAGTTTTTGGAAACACATAAAAGAAAAAGTTTCTTCATTCTTTTTTCTCTACACCCTCTATCCTAAGTTCCTGAGAACCGTGACACGCCTACACGTAGTTACCAGTCCCGGGATATAGCGAGGAAGATCAGTGGTACAGACCAGGAGCATATGGAAAAAGTGAATAAACCTCCAAACGTTGATATGGTTCTTTTAATCTTTCTTTTTATTATTGATTACAATTTCCTATATTTACATATATATTTTATTAGTGTAATAATTAGTATATTTATTTGTTCCGAAAATAAATACGATCACAAGTTCACTGGTCCCAGATACAGATTACAATCTGTATAAAAAAAATAAAACTCATTTCCGTTGCAAGACCGGTGAACTGGGTTCCAACATTTTCTGGCAAGGAGCTACTCCGATCTTCACGGGCAGCTTTACTGTTCGAAAAGACCTAACCTCGACTCCTCTGAATCCTCTAAGTGGGGTATGGAAATGTTGAAAGTCATTTCGATCCAATCTGAGCTGATCATAAACAGCCACATTAAGGATATCTGTCGAGCTACCATTGTCCACTAAAATTCTCTTGACTTCTCTATAGCCAATTCGGGCTCTAATGACAAGAGTGTCGTTTGGTCGGACATCGACCCCATGTGAGTCAGCTTCAGTGAATATTATTGGGTCTCATCCTTTCTTTATTCTCTTCGGATCTGGTTCGATAGAGTTAACATCGAAATTATGTCTTGCTTCCACTGCTTCTCTGATTTCCTGAGTCCGCTCTCGGTTACTTCTCCCAGTTGATGATCCTTCGAAGATTGTCTGTATCGCTCCATCCGCCTCGGGACTGGCCCTTATATTCTGATCGGGGATTCTGATCACCAGTCTTGGTATCTTTTTGAATTTCTGACTTCTCATCTTTCTTCAAAATTATATCTTGCAGATGTCCTTCTCAGATGAGGGCTTCTATATAGTCTCGGAGCTGGTAACAATTTAAGGTCTGGTGACCGGTTTCTTTGTGGAATCTGTAATATTGGCGTGTCTCATCGGGAAAATTGCGACTGCCGACGTGGTTCCTTTACCAAATTCATTTCTTCTAGTATTGTCAGGATCTCTTCCTGTCTTTTCTGAAGCAGGGTGTAGTTCGTATACTTTCCTTGAAACTTCTCCTTGGTTTGGTCAGTATTACATCCATTTAACTCATCTTTGCTTCTCTCTTTACTATTTCCTTTCTATTTCTCTTTATGGTTTTAAGCCTTTGACTCGGCATCTTTTTGTTCGGGTTTCCCCCCATGCATGTAACTACCTCCTATCGTCAACTCTTCTTCTTCTGCCAAGACGTATCCGCCTGCCATATCCATCATATATGCATATCTAGTTAGACGAGCCCTTCTTAGGTCAAAAGACAAATGTCCATTCTGCAAGTTGTTTATGAACGCAGAGATTATTGCTTCGTCATTTGCACTGCCGATTTTTGAGACCACCTGACCGAATCTTCCTAGATACTTCTTTAGCGACTCTTCTTTCCATTGTTTCAGCTGAGAAAGGTAAGCCACCAAATTTTCCCTATGTACATTAACTAGAAATTTTCTTGAAAAGCTTCTACTCAACTCACTGAAACTCCCAATACTTACCGGAGGTAATCTCCCAAACCATCTTGAACCTGTATCACCGAGAGTTTATGGAAAGTTAAGGCATAAAAAAGGATTGCTATGGGCATACTGAGCCATGGCGCTCTTATATCGTCTGACATGCTCTTTAGGATCTATATCCTTTTTGAATTGTTCCACATGTGACATCCTGAATCTCTCTAGGAATGGTGTTCGCAGAATGTTTCTAGTAAAAGGGCTATCAGAATCATTGTCAGACAACTCATTATATTTGTATCGCCTAATTAGTGCGTCCATTTGACCATTGTTGTTCTCGACTTCTCGGGCCCGACTCTGAATCACGACATCTCTATCGCCCACGGGCTCTCCCCGATGGTCGACCCTTTGTGTGACTGTCATAGCAGTCATATCCTCTTCATCTTGCCTCCGAGTCTCATAGGCTAACCCTTGCAGGCGTATGGCTCCAAAACGACGTTTAGAATGATGTCGGTCATTATCTTCTGAGTTCTGACGATGATGACCGATCTCTTCACCGCTCATATTTACGGTGTCTATCATGGCCCGTTTGACCGAGGTTTAGTCTTTGGTAGGGTCGTTCTTCTACAGGTGTTTTACGATCCTTATCCTGGTTGTGCGTCGTACCCCCAGTATAGTTGACAGGATCTGAGTTCCGACGGTTGTTAGCTCATCTGATTCTAGCCCACCACGATCTATCGGAGCCTAGGGGGTGATGGAGGGTTTGGCAGATGTGCCTCTCCTGCCGCCAATAAATCTATTCCTTCCTAAGTCGCATCTATCAGTACTGCTGTAATGTGTCACGGAAGCAACGTGCTATGTCCTCGCTAGTATGTGGGACTTGCTGGATGCCAGCCAGGGATATCGGTTGGCTTCTGGTGGTTGTGGTGGAATCTTGAGTGGTTCCACCTATATGAGCGTTATCTGGAGATTTACGGAGTCCTTGGAACTATCCTTACTTCCACTACCAGTCATCGTTTGAACTGATCAAAGGTTCAACCCCCTTCTTCTAGCATCAATTGTTGACATTGATTTCTTGATAGCCAAGAAAGTCAACATCATTAGATTTAGTAATGACCTGTTAGAAGAGAAAGAGAAAGAGAATGCAATTAACATGTTAGCTGTATAAGTTTATGTGGTAAAACTCTGATGATCGGAGAAACATCCACGGGTGGTTGAATGACCAACCAAGCTAAATCCACTATTGAATAATCAATTACACCACTCGATCTCTCTTTTTTCTCTCTTGCTTGCATATTTTCTATGTGATGCTCTCTGTGTTGTTCTCGTATCTGACTCTGTATCTTTATAATGAGATTATGGGTCTATTTATACATGCATAGAATCCTAATCTGTGTCGTACAAGTAATGAAAAGAATTTGTATTTAATTATGATTGGTTGCTTATTGAAGTCGTTTTTATCTTCTTTCATGTTTCGGAGATCTTGTGGGTTGAGTCTGAATCTTCATGGGATTCTGGTGGCACAGTTCGTTCAGAACTAATTCCCTTATAGGCACGCAGTCTTCTAGAAGAAAAAAGTTGTTGCCTGATTTGGATTTGCTTTCTGATTGGTATTTTATCCTTCTAGAAGCTTTTTAAACTCTTTCCTCCTTTGATACGGGGGATGAAATACTGATGTTTGCGTATTAAAGTATGATTCTAGATTCTTTGGGCTTATTCGTGTATATAGGTCGTTATCGAACCTCTTTATTTGGACTTCTTTTGTTGTCCCGAGTAGAACGTAATGTGCCGAGTACTCGTGTTCGGGCTTACTCGGATTCTTATTCCTTAGTAAAGTCATGGATGGTGTCTTCTAGATGATAGCTCGGATGCTCATCTGGCAATCTTTTTAAGAGATTGTCTTACATGTCAGTGACGTGTACATTCAACAAAATATACATATAACAAAAAGAATGGGATATATCGGTAAGGATAATGCTCGGGTGCTGACCGGTCAGCATCCAAGCATTATCCTATCAGTAATATCTTGGATGTGTTTACAAATTAAAATATTTAAAAATATTTATTAAGGTGTATATACTGTTTTTTTTTTTACATTATATATCTATCCATCTATCCACACTAAGTATTTTTTTTTTGAAGCATTTACCATTGATAGGATTCGAGCTGCTGAGTTAGAAGTCATTTACACAAACCTGAAGTTCGTCCATCTTAGGAATGGCAATGGGTCGGGTCGGGTTCGGACGGGTTTGGCAAAATCCAAACCCAAACCCACGACAATTTGTGTCACTCAAACTCGTCCACGAATCCACAAAAATAAACGGGTTCGGTTTCGGGTTTCACCCGCGGGTTTAGAGGAAACCCGAACCCGTCCACGAACCTATGAAACAAGCGGGTCCACGGGTCAAACCCACGAACCTGCCAAATTTATTTATTTATTTAAAATATTTATATATTTTTTAAATATATGAAAATTGTAATTTTAAAGACTATAAATGTTTAATATAGTGAAAATTTTAAATCATTCCAAGTAAAATTTTTAGTTGAGACAAGTCATAAAAGGCAAAGCACATATTATATATATATATATATGAGAGGAGAATTACAACTTAGAATAAGTGAAATGATTATATTTTATAATGATTATACTTTATTCTCTAGATAGTTAAAAGTATTTTTTATTAGAGTTGAAATTTATTATATTTTAAATAATAAATATTATATATTTTTTATTTAAACGGGTTCGTGGATTCACGGGTCACTCGTGGGTTTATTTTTTCAATTCAAACCCATACTCAAACCCGTTTGGTTTTTACTATACGGGTTCACGGGTTCACGGGTTCATGGGTTCGTGGGTCGTAATTTCATCCCCCAAACCCGCTACAAACGGGTTGGATCCGGACGGATCTCATGGGTTTGGGTTTTATTGTCATCCATAATCCATCTACCAGCTGAGTTACGCTTCTGATGACATATATACTGTATTTTAGGGTGCTGATAACGATACTTATGAGATGACGATCCTCATGAATCTAAACCCACATTGTTCCAAGTTAAAGAAAAAAAAAATACAAAAACCCAAATTGTTTTGTGTGTATCATTGGTGTGCAAGCTACCCTAACGCTTTAGGCCCGGGTCTTGTTCGTAATGTTGTTCTTAAAGGTACCCCGTTAAGCCTCGGCCAGGTCAATAAAAAGGCCATTGTACATAGAGGAGGGCGCACAGAGCAAGTACCTATAAATACTGAATTTCATCTTTTACTAAATTGAACAATGATATTTGCATTCTCTAAAATGGAACGTGCATCTTTTTTTACTAAATTGAATGACAATATTTACGTCCTCTTAAACTGAATCTGTATCCTATATTATAATTTTTGAGGGTAGTGTTAATTAGGGGTGTACAAAAAACCGTCAAACCAAACCAAACCAAACCGAACCGATCAATCATACCCGTAAAGTTTGGGTTGGTTCGATTACAAATATAAAAAATGGGTGGGTTGGTTTGTCTGTTGGACAAACCGATTAAAGGTGGTTCGGTTTGGGTTGGTGAATAAATAATTCATCAACCCAAACCAAACCACATATTTTAGAAAGTAAAACTAAAATAAAAAATTCACCTACGTTTTCTATTTAGTCCATGTTTTATAACTTTTATCGATTACTTTAAGCTTTTATTGTTTATTTATTTGTTTTGATACAATTCTTCTGATTGATTGATGTATTAGGGTTTAAAAGCATAGATGATGTCAAACATGTATTTAATTGGTAATTACTCATTTGACTTTTCTGTACTTCCTTTATATATATAATTAATAATGTTATGATTATTTTTTAAAATATTTTTATAATATAATACCAAAACATAAAAGATTTTTGAGTTCAAATCTAAACCGATAAACCAATCCAAACCAACCAGACTTTTTTTGCTTTGGTTTGAATCGGTTTGAAAACTCAAATTGGGTTGGGTTGGGTTAAAATATATCTAAACCGATCCATATTGGTTTGATTTGACATTGAGCCTCAACCCAAACCAAACCGAAAATACACACCTCTAATGTTAATATGTGTTTTAATAAAAACATAAAAACTTTTTATAAAAGAAAAGTCATATACTATATTTATCATCTTGTTTTAATAAATACAGTTATTTAATTTCCTATAAAATAATGATTTATATTTTTAGGATACAGGTTAATAATATCAAACAATTAAATATCCAACATTGCCCTTAAGTAAAGCCATTAAACAATGTATAAAAAAAAAAGTGAAACCTTTAAAAAAAAAGATTAAAATAATTATAAATATACATTTGAACATTTTAACAATCTTAGATATACAATATTAACTATTTATTGATCGAAAAAAAAAATAGGCTTAAAAGAAAAGTAATACAAGATTGTCCAAATGATTTATCCAAAATCATGTTCAAATTATGGATTTGAATCCTCTATTGATCTGATTTTTATTTTTTTTACTTGATTGGTTGTTGGCAAATTGATTGTGGAAACCAATCACATTATAACCATAGATTCATTGTAATGCTTATGTGTTTTAAGATTAAATAAGGTTAGAAAAAAGATCAAATTAGAGGATCAAAATTCCCAAATTATACGGTATATGATTTGTCAAGATCTTATCAACTCACATGTCCAAATGATGTGACAGCTCATATAACACATCATTTACATATGATTTTGGACAACCTAATATTATTCTTAAAAAAAAGTATATCATAAGTGAAAATGGTGAGATAAAATCATATATATATATATATATATATATATAGAAAGAGAGGGAGAGAGAGAGAGCTATTGAATACGAAAGTGTTTGATTTTGCTTTTTGTTTAAATCTTTGATAATTAACCCGGTACACCATGATTCTCTAAAATCTCGTTCTTTAATCATCTATTTTTAAACAAGATGAGATTGATCCGGTGATAAACCCCTCACACCTACACCGTGAGGTTGTGGATTCAAATCATTCTCTTCTAAAAAAAACTCCAAATTTATGAAATGGTTTAATACTACAAAAAAATAAAAATAAAAACCATCTATCTTTCAAAATTCTGATTTTTGGTTTTGTTTTAAAACAAAATGTATATAACGCAAACTTTAAAGGTTTTCTTGAAAGATGGGTGTTTTGATAATGAAGATCCAACTTATTGTTATTATTTTTTTCAAGCCAATTCAGGTTATCTTTGTTTGTTAGTTTAATAAGGTTAGATGCTTAGAGCATAATTTTTTAATACCCGTGAAGAAACATTCTCAAATTCAACCCTAGTTTCTCTTCTCTTGTATTTATCATGTTTATTAATTTATGTAATTTATATTAAAAAAAAAAATTGAGAAACATATATTTGTTAAAATGCAAATGAAACGGGGCTGAGAGGGGGTGGTTTACCTTGTGGCGGATGTCAACAATTGGTGTCCATTTATCTTCAACTTCTGAACTTAACCGATACAAATAATATGATAGCACCAAGTTTTTTCGATATAGCAATTCGATACATGGTTTATCATTCATGGAAGATCCTTTTATTTAATAAACATCTTAAAATAAAGTTAAAGACAAGGTTCAAACAAGTAAAAACTTCATATATTAAAAAAATTAATATGAAGTACATGCGGGAGTAGTAAATACAGTTTTAGAATATCACATCGACAGCTGAATTTTACATCAAATTATTATCTTTATTTATTTATTATGACGTTACTATGGACCTTACACTCAAGTCATCATACCAGAACTATGGGCCAAACACTCAAGTCAGCGTACCACCAAGTCCAACAGAAACTTGGTTAGTATCATTATCGAATAAATGAATAAGGGGTGAGCATTACCCCTTCTCACCCTCTTAAAATGATGTAAATTTACTCTTTTCATAAAGACGTTGAAAAAAATAATAGTATTTAAATAAATTTACTCTCTTCACAGATATATTACTATTTTAAGAGGGATGTAATGCTTATTCCCTTTGAAAGGGGTGAAAAGTGTTCTCCATATAATTTTTATGTGCCATGAATTGAGTAGTACAAGTGTACAACCACAGTGATACATTCCACCCAAGTTATCAAAAATAAACACAGATTTCACATGGAACACAACAAACCGGGAGGCCTATTAAAGAAAGAATCAATTATTTGGAAACAATGGGTGATGCATGACCGCACAACGTGCGAGAGATACAGGTTGGCAAGTCAGCTAATCCACTCAAAAAGTGAAATGAATAAATAAATAACTTGAAAAAACAATTATTACGCAGTGCTACAGGTATGAAATGAACCCACAAATCTACTAGCCCTAACCTTTCTCCATTCTAACCGGAAAAAAAAAAAAAAAAAAAAAAGAATAGCGATAAAATATACATGTCTTGTCCAATTAAAGAAGGATCCATAAAAGATATTAAGGACCGCCAACCCCAACACTCTATGCAAGCATAAGAATCCCTTTTCCATCCACTATACAACTCGACAATCTTGCATGGTCTCAGAAACAACCAAAAACCTTGGAAGACAGCTAATAAATTGTGCACTTCTGAGAGCGAGAATGAGAAAATGAGACACGCACCAATGGCTAATTACAATGAGCTTACAACTTCTTTTTCATGGAATGACAAAATATAACGAATATTTATATATATATATATATATATATATATATATATAAAGAAGAAACATATAAATGTTGACAACAGCGATGAGAGACTACTGCTTGTCCAGCGATGACAACTCTGGCAAACTATGCGCTTTCTGCTGGAATCTGACCACTATTTGCAAAGTTGTTGGCAAATTTTGGCCTCCACTCGGTCCTTCCCCTCACAATCTCAGCTCCCTCCTCCAGTCGAAGCAGGTGCTGGCACTCAACACTGCCAGAATTCACCAAACCTCCTACATCAGTACCCGAAACAGCAGTCAGGGACTGTAACACACTGTCCTTTCCACACTCCCTTCTATACTCCAAAGTCAAGGATGCAAGCTCATGACTCTCCAAGATTGCCTGTGGAGCACTCTGCAACAAGCACCAACAGTTTTTTCTTAGTTTAGTCTAGCCATGTAAACAACTTTCAATCGAATTTTCATGGAAAATCAGTTGAACAATAATTTTATTGAATTAACTTGCTTGTTGATATCCGAAATTCCTCTTTACAAGAGTTTCCAAGTCAATTAAACACATTTCAACATCATTGAAAATAATGATTCCCACGCATTTCACTCAATTTCCAAGTGACATTTGAACTCATTCCAGAGAAAAACTTGCATGGGATGGTGAGACGGTCTCATTGCCTCTTGGTGAGACCGTCTAATGCCAGTGTATCACTTATATTGAAAATTTAAAACTATAATTTAAAATTACCATAGGGCACACTTGCATTGGACAGTCTCACCAAATAGCAATAAGACTCTCACGTAAGTTTTTCTGCTTATTCCATTAAATATTAAAGTTGATAAACGAGACAGATGAACATCAATGCTTCATGTATTTGATAACTTCGCAACAATCCAAATTTACTTGGTTTTTAAACCACAACTAATATTTACGACAAAAAAGTACAAAAATTTAACCTTAACATATAATACTCAAACAGAATCAAATCTCAACTGGTTAGCAGATATAAGCAAGAATACATCAGTGACCAAGTGAACATATCTCCATGGTTATTGATCATTCTAAACCTTTCCTAGCTACAATCAGTCCAACTAGCTCTAGAGTTAGGATTTTAATCTTGCCAACCATCTTTATACAAATCATCATGATTCACATATAGAAGTATATACAATATAAAGAAAAATTACCGGCACAGGCAAGTATTATAATATGACCAAATGAAATGAAATATGCTTTGATAGAAAATCTACCTCAAGGATCCAGCCAATGTATTTCACATTATTCACATGCTGGTTCACATCTAAATCACTCCATCTAGGCTGAAATTTCAAAAACAAGAAACAAATATATAATTGACTTGAAAGCAATAAGCTATCAAAGAGAAAGAGACTAAAATTATCATTATTGAAAAATAATAATAATAAACTTACAGTTAAACCTCTACGAACATAATCTGCAGTATTGTCGTCAAGTTTTGGTAATTTCCTACCATCCTCATCCACAATTGGGTCAGAGTTCATGAAGTAAGGCTCAATTTCCCCTCGAACCTCATCTGGTATTTTGGATAATCTCCTAGTCAGTTTATTCATCATCACCCAAACACTGCACACATTAAAAATAATACAAACTGAGATCAGTTACAATAATCACTAATAAGTCAATAATAAAATCACCTGACTAAATAAACCACTATTGCTCACTGAGATGCAAAAATTTTAAAATGCATAGACAAACAATTTTTACAGCTTTTAAAGTTTACCAACTTAAATTATTTTTTGAAAAAGCATTACAAAAGACATCTCTAATTTGTTAAAAACTACAAATAGTTTCAGCAAACAGCATTAACAATTTGAGAAACCAAATAAAAGAACATTCTATTAAAGTTCTGTACCTGGAGGCCCTTGTTAAAGCTTGACCTGTTTTACAATCACGTATGAGCCAATCACGACGCATACCATTCTTTCCAGACGCACTAACCCAAGTTTCTACCTGTACGACATCACCCCTGTAAGACAAACATAAATCAATATATCAAACTGCACAAAACCAAAAGAGAGGTCATTGACCACTTTCATATTACCTCCAACATATATAGAATGTATAAGTTAATGGATTCATGGAGTCCCACAAAAATGCTAGTAATAGTAAAACTAGGATTACATTGCCCTACACCTAGTATTGTGAAGAATTTCTGAACTTCATAATGCATGGGAACACAGGCTCAAATCATGTCTTGACAACAATAATCAGCACAAAAGCTTAGTCTAAACAAATTTTGAGTACTAATCTTCAAACCTACCTTTTTATTTTTCAAACCTATTTAATTGCCACAAGGCACAGATCGTTCCTAGAACAGGACAACTACATGGCTGAAGCCTTTGATCAGTGTTTTACAGAAAGAAACTTAATAATCAAATGAACTCTTTGCTACAAGTCTCATAAATTTTGCATATCGGATTGGAGTATGCACAGTACTTTAGATTCCAATAAAAAAACATGGAACCATCGTCTTAACTATATCATAAAGACCAAACTGAAACCAATAAATTGCAGGATTATACGATAGACACTTGGTTCATACTGGATGACTGCAAGAAGGCTTATGTACATTATGTAGTGCCTTACCAAGTAGGATAGTGATCTACCATGACCTGCATCCGAGTAACTACCCATATCAGGTTCTTTTTACACATCTCTGGCGTTGAACCAAAGCCATCACCAAGAAGGCCAGCAGTCTTAACATGATTAAGGGCTGTTTCCTACACCAAAATAAACAAAAACATTTATTCAAATGGAAAAAAAAAAATCTCTACACAATAAGGAAGCAGTTATTCAATTTACATTATTGCAACATACTACGGCACAAATGCATCCAGAATTTTATTTTTTATTTTTTTTAAAAAAAGAATTGAATAATTAAAAGTACCTGTAAATGATTCATCAATGTCTCTATAGATGCAGTCCGATCAGCACCTATCTCATATGATCTAATTGAGAAATTTTGTCGGAACATGAGGCCATCCTGGACAATTCTCCCAATCCCAAATGGGTCAATAAGCATATCAGGCCGCCTCGGTTTCCAATCAAGCATCATCCACTGTTTCTCAGCTGCCAAAAAGATGGTAGTGATGGCAGCAAGAAGCATACTCCAGTCAGGTAATTGATTAATAAAAGTCCTAGGGGCAGGCGATGACATGCCATCATCGTTCTTCAAATGGTCCACTGGTGTAGCCAAACCAACTGAAGTACCGTTTATTTTGGGAGGGGCTTGGGCATTAGCCCTAACCTGCAAACCCCCTGAGGATTTCGGCTTAATACCTCCCAAGCTAGCAGATCCAAACTTGTTGATCTTTTCAACAGAATCTGAGGACGGGTAAGGTACAGGAAAGAAAGAAGTAGCAGCAGTAGAAACCATGACGCAACTGAAGACTGAATCACTGATGAGGGCACTGTATGCTGATATAGAGCAATTTTCAAGATGACACACAAGAGGAGAGCAAATGACAGCAAAATACCTAATAACCTATCAAAACATCAAAAACAAGGCCTTGAGGAAATCCCATAATAATAAAAAATAAAAATAAATAATAAACTAGTTACCTTCAACAAAAATTAGTTTCTGTTAAACAATATTAAAAAAGAAAAAGAAAAAGACTTGGGCTCTGATATAAAATTGTTTGAAAATTATCTTTAAATAACCAGCATGCATTGAGTTTTCGCGACTACAATACTTTATTTTTTTAAGCAATCGATTACAATACTCGTTACAATTAAAAAGGCCGAAATTTTCACATTTTAATCCCAAAATTCATATATTAATGTATTAAAAGAGATTAATATATCATGACTAAGGCTTCATCAATATAAATCTAACTATTGAAACAATTTCAAAAAATAAGGTTAATTTCCTGAAAATGAAATCACAAACGAAAAAAGGACAAAAGAGAGCAAACTTTCTAGAATATCAATTCCATTCTTTCAAAGAAAGAAACAACGTGTAATATAACCATGCCATACAAAATACAAAATCAATACTGACCAATAAATCAACGCAAAAGCGTAAATTATTATTTTTTTAAAAAAAAAAAACCAATAATAGGAGCAGATCTAGTACAAAATAAATGAGAAATATCATAATATTTTAGTTTGTAAGCAAATACAACATTTGCATTACAATTACAATTTAGAATTTAACCTAGCAAACTGAGAAACATAGGAAAAAAAAAGCTTCATTTTGATGAGAACGTAACCAACACACAGATCAGACAAGAACTGGAAACAAAACGATCCACAGAAAAATTAATATTTTTGCTTCCAAACAAAAAAAAAATCCAGAAAACTCCAGGTCCGTACCTTAACGAGCGAGAGAAAAAAGAGTCAGAGAAAATTCAACAAAACAAGGCAGCAAATAAGAGGCTATTGCGTCATTTGGGATCTGCCAACCCACCTGTAACTTCTAGGGTTTTCGATGTCTCCGTGTCTCTCTCTTTTCTCTGATCTCTTTTAAGTAGAATATTATTGTGATTTGTGAATTCTTTCTTTTAAGTAAAATTTTGAATAAATCGAAAAAAATAAAAAATAAAATAAAATAAATAAAATAAAATAAAATAAAATAAACGTAGGGAGAGAGAGCAATGTTGTGTGAGTTGTGAGTTGTGAGTTGTGAGAGAGCAATAGAGAAAAGATTTAGAGCCAGCGGTTTCGTGGGTGATTGGGTTCCAGAGAGGCAAGACCCCTTTTTATAATGTCCACCTGTCCCTCCCGCCTTGCGTTCAAATTTCCACTTCCCTTCTCTTCTTTTAATTTCTGTTGACTTACTGTGCCTCCTCAACATAATAATAATTGCTAACAATATTTGTTGAGGAGAATTGTTAATTACATATAATATTATCATAAATATTTCTCCAATTTCATCTTAACAGCCGCACCGAATCATTACGCTCCTTATTACAAAAATGAGTTTTAATAACAATTTAAACAGGTCCAAGTTTATCTTAATTAAATCTCCCTAGCTAACAAGGGTACACGACCCATTTGTTTGTTCCGATTAATTATTGTTTTTCAGATCATTTTAAGTTGAAAAGGAACAAAAGCTTTCCAACTTTATCCCATACATATGACATTAACATGATAGGCAATATTATCATATTCATGATTCATGTTTTCACTCCGTAGAATCATGGCATCATGGGTCATACAAATGTGACTCCAATGATATAACTCAAAATTAATTAATTAAATAAAAGATATTGTCGTACTACATCTTTAGAAGATAAATACAATAAGGTAGGGCAATATTTATACGATGAATTCCACTTGAATTTAAACTCCAATAATATTTAATCATGCATACTCTAATTCAACAATATATTGCTACATTTAAAAAAAAAAAAAAAAAGAGTGGTTCTATTGTCACCCATAAAACTTCTCCCTACACCTATTATTATTTAAAAAAAAAAAATCATTACTTAAATAACCACATGTAAATTTACTTAAAAAGAAAGGATGACTTAAGTTAATAAAATAAAAATACTTCCAACTCTCATCATCTCAAATTCCGTTCATTCAATATATAATCAATTGTCATCAACTCTAATTCTGAAATCCATCTTATATCAATGAAACATTGTTTGAAAAAATCCAAAACTAAGTCAATAGAAAATGTTGAATTTGATAGAGTACGTACAACCAACCTACTAAATATTTCGATAACTATAAAAGCAAACAATAATTGTACATATACATATATTGGAAGAATAGGTAAAGAATTCATGAGGCAAGTGAGGTTTGTTGCATAAGAAGTAAGAGCACTGTTGGAGAAAAAAAATCTAAGTGAGCAATGAAGAAGAAGATAGAATTTAAAAAAAAAAAAAAAAAAAAAAAAAAAACTAAGTAATCGTTTATAATGGGTGTCAAAAGAATTATATTAAGAAATTATTTTTAAGTGCAGTATGTCAGTGTCCCGTTCGAAAAAATACATAACTTCACATTAGAAAGTGACTATAAATTAAGAGTTATATTGTATTTAGGTTTATCCAAGTTTAGTTTTGGAATTTTCAAAGGTGTAGAAAGTAAAAATGAAAATAAATAATACTTTTATTTGGTGTCATGAATAAATGGAGAATTTCTTTTGGATAGCAATAGAGTTGCTGTTTTTTAAAATTCTATTAAAAATATGAATTAAGAATGAGATTGTGAATTACCGCGTACAATTCTTTTTTTTCTTTTTTTTTTTTTTTTTTGTAAAGGAATGATTAGATTTTTTTAAAGGGAAAAAATCATTTACAAAAATGAACAAATTTGGTTAAGTGTCCGTTAAGAGGAGCTTGTCTACTGACTAAAAGAGTTTTGTCAATTAAAAAAGCTTTTTTCAAAAAATATATATATATATCGTTTGGTTGTCACTTAGTAGAGCTTTTAGATAATTAAAAAAGTTATTTTAGGTCTACTTAGAGAAGCTCAAATTTTAGGTTTTTCCAAATAGATCTTTTTGAGTTTTTTTAATAACACTAAAAAGCCTAATATAACCCTATCATTTAAAATAGTTTTTGAATATTTTGGTAATCTTACCATTTATAAAACCTTTTTTTAATTGACAACCAAACGATCAACATCTTCCCATTAAAAGCGTTATTTGTAAAAGATCTACTTGAAGAAGTTCTCCCAAACGGAGCATAAATCATGTGGATATTGTTTAAGGAACTAAAAAAATAGCTAATAGTACCCACGTACTCTAACATATTTATAGTAACTAGTTATATTTAATTGGAAATTAAATAAATGCTTCATTTATACATCAAACATGTCATCACCCATCAATGATCAAAATCCTTTTATTCGAAAGTTACGGAACTTAAATGAATTCCATATTTCTTTTACAAATTCTTGTTAATTAATAGTACGAATTTGTAACCAACTAAATGCAATAATAGTTAGAAATATACAGCTAATTAAAAAACCTGCGTATTATTTGTTAGGTAAGGAAGAAATCTAAATTGACTACACTAATGTGATCACATGCAACTTATAGTTAATTTGCTCTGAGAAGCAAGCACAAGGTATTTGAACTGGACGGCGGCTTCAAAAATGCACACACGGCTGTGGATATAAAATTATAAATTGTAATAAAAACGGATGCTAATAGTTTGAAAAATCATGTTTTCAAATTGGAAGTGGAATCGTGATTGATCATCAGAGTTCTGGTCAGAAAGATGAACTGCAGCCTGCAGGTAGCTCAACTAAATATATACGTACATATATATATATATATATATATATATATATATATATATTTGTTTTTTTATTTGAAGAGCTGTTTGACCTGGTGCTGAAGCATAATCGCTGATTATATAAATTAATTAGAATAAACAAATAAACATAACATGCTAATATATAGAGGCTGGGTTCTGACCTTTCTGAATTGTCAGTCAATTCTTTTGTCTGCGGTTGTCTGCATCACCAACGTCAATTTGGATCTAACCTCACCTTTCTTCTTTTTCTTTTGACTCATCAACCCTTTGTTTCTATATAAATTATATTCAATATGAAATTAATTTGATTTATAAGTTTTACAAACTTTGTACATTTATTTAAAAATTATATTGTACACCACATTTTGTGCATTTCGTACAATACAAAAGAGGAAGCAGAATAAGTTTTTGTGTTTATATATATATATATATATATATATATATATGTTATTTAAATCTTATTTAAAAAATAAAATAATTAATTAAATAAATAGATAACTTTTATCATTTCAAGGGGGAAAAAATCAGGTGTCTTTTTTGGTTTTCTTTTTAAAACAAATTTAACTCTAATCCTCAAAGCCCATTGCATTGGTGGCATGAGGGTTAAGCTCTTAATCAACCTTGTCAAAGATTTAAACCTTCATACATGGTATATTTTATCTTATCGTTGTCCATAAAACAGTAATAAGTATAAAGAGACTTTTCCTACTATATAATTGAAAGCCAACTTATTCTGATTATAGCAGTATACATTAGGAAAAATAACTCTAATCATGTATGTTTATATGCAATGTCAAGTTCGTGTTCTTGTCACTCTGATACACACTTATATTAGCAATTTAAATCCGATCGACTTGTATATATATATATATATATATATATAGTGAAATAATTGACTTTCATCATCTAGAGAATAATTCACAATTAATTCTCTTGACCTCATTTTCTGTTTCATTGTAGATTCAATTCTCCCTATGTTTGTATATAGACTTATTGTGTAAGCATTCAATATATACAGATAAATACATTCATATAATTGATTTTCTGTCATTCTCCTCTTTTGGTTTGTATTATTACTGTTATACGTAAATCTTGTTGAAAGTACATATCATCGCAAAACCACGTAAGTAGGACACTTCATCTGGAAAAATCGTCAGATCAGTATCCTGGATAGAGTCCAAGTCCCCGTCATTGGAATACTCAATGGAAATTCGAGTAGATCCGAATAAGGATGAGCCAAGTGTTACCGCGTATTCAGCTCTACTCAAGACAATAAAGAAGATTCCTTAAAATTCTGCTTATCTAGTTTAAGCCACGAGACTCCCAAGATGGTAACAACACTACATACTTACACAACCGCAAAGAGGCATTTCAGAAGAAGACAAACATATTCTCCTCAAGATATACGTCGTCATAAAGATCTATTCTATTAATGCCATTAAGTAGACAAACCCAAATAGGAAGATCTCTTTTTTTGTCAATCTTTGGCTTGCACGCCAAGAAACGAAACCTTAGCTAAACATGTATAAATACGTCTGTAAATCATGTTGTAAACAGAGATAATAACGGCAAGAGAGGCAAGAGAGATCGAGTGTTGTAATTCAAATATTTCTTTACTAGATTTGACTTGGTTACATACGCAACAGTCCGTGGACGTTTTTCCGTTCGTCAAAGTTTTACCACGTATTTCTGGTTTTCGTTTTCAGCTATTTTTATGATCTTTTTACTAATACAGATTACAGAGGTTTACGCTGTTGATTTTCTTGACCATCAAGAAACTGACGTCAGTAATTGGCACTAGAAGAAGGGGCAGATTAAATTCACTTAAAAAACACCCTTGAGACAATGGCCAGCGACGAAAACGAAGATGGTTCCAGGAACATCCGAGACTCACCGGATGATATACACAGAGTTGATACCTCCCAATATCCTACAAGAATTAAGATTGGGAATCAGTCAGTGCCTATAGCAGACATCTATAAGGCCTTCCAACCAGTGAGGACATGGCACGACGATTCAGGGAGACACTGCAACAATTACTGGAAGATGCAACCAGGGAAGGAGTAGATCTGTCCACCATATAAGGGTTGATTTCATCAGGCCAGCCGTCTCGCTTAGATCACCCACCAGTCAAGATCCGATCGATCATAGTTGGACTAGAGTCAGACGTGCCAGGAATAGACACGAATTCAGATCCTGCCTTCCAGTCAAGGGATACACCACGAGAGCAAACCCAAACTCGTGAAGCACCCACAGAGAGTCGACATCATTGGAGACATGGGCATGACCAACATCATAAACATACACGGCAGATGAACCAATCGTCATCATCAGAGGACAAATATTATCACCGAAAATGCCACAGGGGAACTATACACCTATAGGGCTTAACTTGAGAAAACCAAAGGCAAGATAAGGAAGAGCCCAGAACAAGCTTAACAGACACTTAGGGATTTGATCGTCAAGGAGAGCTAGTAGGCGAGAGATACGTCTTGATACAAAGTTTAACTCGGAAGGTTTAAAGTAACATGAGTCAAATGGACGCATTAGTTAGGCGTTACGGACGCAATGAGTTGTCAAATGATGACTCTGATAGCCCATTCACAAACGACGTCCTCCGAACAACATTCTCAGAGAGATTCAGGATGTCGCATGTGAAACAGTTCAAGAAAGATACGAATCCTAAAGAACACATCAGGCGATACATGAGTGTCATGGCCCAATTTGCCTACAGCGATGCTTTGTTGTGCCTCAAATTCCCTCAGACCTTGGGAGACGTAGGGTCCCGATGGTTTGGTAGACTACCTAATACAAGCATTGGAAACTTTGGCGAATTAAGCAAAGTCTTCTCAAGGCAATTTCTCGTGAATGTACACGTGAGGAAATCAATAGCTCATCTCTCCCAATTAAAGCAAGGAAATGATGAGTCACTAAAAAAATACCTGGGAAGACTCAGTCAGGCAGTGTTGAAGATCGGAAGCGTGAGTGATGAAGCAATCATCACCATATTTATAAATAATTTATAAAACGACCGATTATCTTTTGACTTGAGGAGAGCCCGTCTCACCAAGTATATAGATCTGATAGCCATGGCAGGTGGATATGCATTAGCCGAGGAGGAAAAAATTACCACATTTCATGCATGAAGGACGCCCCGAAGAACCAAAGCCCAAGGAGGTTGAGTCCCGGTCCTAGAGCCAAAAAGAAGGTAAGCAGAAGGGTAGTAACAAAAATGACAGAAACAAGGATGGGAATAACGGGCGTAAGGGCACCGACCAAGCGAAGGATAAGTTTTAGGGAAAACACACAAATTATACTCCTCTCAGGAAAAGATAGGACGAGATCTTGGCTATCTTGGAAGATAAAAACTTGATTAAGGAACCCCAGCGACAGTCGCAATTCGCTCGAAAAGACACCACAAAATACTTTCATTTTCACAAAGAGAATGTGCATGAAACTTCCAAATGTTACGAGCTTAAGGACCACATCGAGACTCTCATCTGAGAAGGGCACATGTAAGACATTGTTCTAAAGAATGATGAGAATGTAGAGGCCCAACGAGACAGTAAGTCAGAGGACCATAATATAAAGAAGAGTACGTAAAAGATCGAGGAAGGGACAATAAACACCATTTTCGGAGGACCTTCGACTGGTAAAAGCAACAAAGAACGAGCCCAAGAAATCCGAGAAGCAATGGAGGCAAGGAAAAACCTCGATGTAAACTCTGTCAAGCCTGACCCAAAAAAGATCCAGGAATTATGGGATCCAATAGTGTTCACTGAAGATGATTCTCACAAGGGTGGACGTTCGGCCAAATGACGCATTGGTCATAAGTGCTCGGATTGGCCACCGAGAGGTTCATCAGGTGCTATTTGACAACGAAATTTCAATATATATTTTGAGTGTAGGGGTGTTCGACCATCTCCAGCTGAACCGAAAGGATTTGCAACCCTTCCATACACTGCTTTGAGGATTTAGAGGGGTTGAGGTCAGATCGTTAGGGACCGTAAAGTTACCGGTAAAGATTGGAGAACCCCCTTAAAAGAAAACAGTGTTACTCGACTTTATGTTAGTAGACATTGAAAATTGGCCTTACAACGCTTTGTTGGGCGTTGGGCCGACCATTCCTGAACAAAACCAAAGCAGTGATGGATACTTATGCTTTAATGATCAAATTCCTGACCGAGTGGGGTAGGATCCGTCAAAGGGTCGTAAGAGATGGCAAGAAGGGTGAATCTCTCGGTTTACAAAGACAAAGAGAATGACGGACATCACGTAAGCAATATCTCCCTGCCCGATCAAGCAGTAACAGGGATGCCCTTAGAATTCGAGCTCGACCTAAAGGAAGAGCCGGAGATGCAAAAGGATGAGCCAATAGAGAATTAACTTTAAAGGAAGACGAGCCAACCAAGAGAGTTAGGATTGGGGTGAGCTTAGATGAATGTGTCAAGACAAGTCTCATCAGCCTGCTTAGGGAATACAAGGACGTATTTGCTTGGAGCCATAAAGACACGGTGGGGATAGATATCGCATTACCTAGCCATTGATCCGGGAGTTAAACTTGTTATCCAGAAGAGAAGATTGTTCAACCTTCAGGTTCATCAAAGGGGAATCGAAGTGAATATGGATAAGATTAAGGTCCTCTCGAAAATGGCCTCCTAGAGAACATTGAAAGAAGTCCAGCGATTAATGGGATGCATTGCTACACTCGACAAGTTTAGTTCTAAATCAAGTGACAAATGTGCACTGTTCTTTAAAGCAATCAAAAAGGGCAAAGGGCTTGAATGGAGCACAGAATGTGAGCAAACATTGCAAAAGATAAAGGAATACCTAGGTTGAGCACCAACTCTCTCTAAAACTAAGATGAGTGAAACTCTCTATATGTATATGTCCCTTACGGAGCTGGCGGTAAGTTCGTTGCTGGTCAGGATAGAAGATGAGATACATAAACCAATATATTATACCAACAAAACCCTACTCCCAGCAGAGACGACGTACTCACGGTCAGAAAAGATGGCATTGGCCTTGGTTTCAGCAGCTAGAAAATTAAGGCCCTATTTCTAGGCACATGCAGTAGAGGTGTTTACCGTCTGCCCGCTCAAACAGATTCTAGAGAAGCCAGAGTTGTCGGGAAGATTGACAAAGTGGGCGATCGAGTTAAGCGAGTTCGACATAAAATATGTATCCATAGCATCATTCAAAGGATAAGTTGTGGCAGATATTTTAGCTGAATTCACTGAGCCCAATCTAGAGTTCAGAAGGATGTTAGAAGGAAAGAACTTTTCATGGAAATTGCATGTTGATGGTTCGTCGAATACTCATAGTAGTGCGGCAGAGATTGTAGTGTCTACTCTAGAAAAAGAGGACATTGAGTGTGCAATGAGATTCGATTTCAAAGCAACGAATAATCAAGCAGAA
This sequence comes from Dipteronia dyeriana, assembly GCA_032871835.1. Classification (NCBI taxonomy): domain Eukaryota; kingdom Viridiplantae; phylum Streptophyta; class Magnoliopsida; order Sapindales; family Sapindaceae; genus Dipteronia; species Dipteronia dyeriana. The sequence goes on along the minus strand of CM065300.1, from coordinate 56,908,989 downwards.
TACGAGGCACTACTGGCAGGCATCAGGGTGTGTATTGCACTTGGAGCAGATGAAGTGGAAGTATTAAGCGACTCTCAGGTTATCATTAATCAGATTTTGGATGAATATCAAGCCAAGGATGGAAGCATGGCCACTTATTTAGACATCACTAAGCAGTTCCTTAGACGATTCAAGGAATTTAAGATCACTCAGCTCCCGCGTAGCGAGGATGAAAAAGCAGACGTTTTATCCAAATTAGCATTAGCTACAACTTGCATCATATCTAAAAATGTTCCAGTGGCACACCTACTCAGGCTGAGCATATCCGAGTCGAAAGATCTCGGTATAGTGGATATTCAAGCTCTATCAAGTGGTTGGATGACCCAGCTGAAGAAATATTTAAAAGAAGATGTGCTTCCTGAGGATCCCCTAGAGGCAAAACTCATCAAATATAAGTCAGCCAGGTACACTATGATTGAAGGAGAACTGTACATGAGATGATCCCCTGGCCTACCTTGTTTTTCGATACACAACAATTCTCGGACAGTTGCAATACCTGTCAGAGAATTGCCAATGATACTCGGTATCCTCCAGAATACCTGAGAAATCGTATTTCACCCTAGCCGTTCACCGTGTGGGGTTTGAATTTGATCGGACCAATACCGGCGGCAATGCAAGGAGGTGCGAAACACGCCATTGTAACAATTGACTATTTCATAAAGTGGGTAGAGGGAGAAGAATTATTGCATATCACAGAGGTAAACACCACAAACTTTGTGAAGAAGAATATACTCTATTGATTTGGAGTCCCAAACAGCATCATCACTGACAACGGCACTTAATTTGATAATCATAAATTTAGGCAAATGTATGTTGAGTACAAGATCTCAAACTACTTTGATACACATGCTCATCCACAAACGAATGGGCATGCAGAAGCAGTAAACAAGGTAATCAAACACACCCTCAAAGCAAAACTGAATGCAAAAAATGGCAGTTGGGCGGAGAAACTACCTGAGGTTTTATGGGTATACCGAACAACTGCAAGAACCCCTTACGGGGGAAACCCCATTCTCTTTAGCATACGGAATGGAGGTCGTGATCCCGGCAGAGACATCTTACATATCCCCTAGGGTCTAACTATATGACAAATGGCATAATGTTGACGCACTGTTACAAAACCTGGATGAGTTGGAAGAAGCAAGAGAGAGGTCCCAAGTGCGAAACGCGGCCTACCAACAAAGGGCAGCTAGAGATTACAACTCGCATGTTTGGGTTATAAAATTTCAGCTAAGAGACCTTATGCTCAGGAGAATATCCCCGAACACCAAAGATAAAGCAGCGGGATCCCTCACCGATAAATGGGAAGTACCATAATTAATCGACGGGATAGCTGGACATGGAGCTTATTGAATCGTCCGACCAGGAGGAGTCTTACCATGATCATGCAATGCCCAGTACTTGAAGATCTTTTATCCTTAAGGGATTCTCGAAGAACCTTGAATCAACAAATCAACATAGTTTCAGTTTCAGTTTTAGTTTTTAGTCAGTTTTAGTTTCAGTTTTTAGTCGGTTTTAGTTTCAATTAGTTTCAATTAGTTTCAATTCCTTTCTATTCTTTTCTGAATTAAGTATTTCTATTCAGTTTAGTTTTTACAGAATGAATAAAATTCCTACGCGGAACCCTTCGGGAAAAATAATCAGAAATAATGAGAACAAATAATGACAAATAAAATACTCGGGTGCCATTAATTTGGAAAAATTACACCCGAATGGGCGGAGAAGCTTAGGATAGTATGCCAACCGAGGAAGGTTAAAATCTAAACCTTAGCAAAAAAGGCAAACCCTAAGCACCAGTATGCCTAGAAAAAGGCTCGGGGTGCCACCAGGGCAGACCTAGTGAGTAGCACAGCTGTGTTGGGTAATTCATTATCCAACGATTCGGCAAACCCTTGCACAGAAAAAACCAGGAGATATCCTTGGTGACTTGTGCAATGACCCAGGTGTATGATCGTGGTGAGCTTCGATGCAACACTCAGGTAGAAACTGGGTAAGGAATAACTACGAGTTTATAAGAAAACTCGATTTTATTATAAAGCTACTCGGTTAAAAACACTAGCCAGTTAAATGAGATACTTGGCATCATAAAAATAAACTTTGCTGCCAAACACTCAATAAAAGGACTTAGGTGTACTCAACCAAGCTTATATCATCCGTGGAATTTCGAACCATGAAAAGTCATGCAAGGTAATTCAAAAGGAATATTCAAAAAATTAATGTATTAATCAAATACAAGATACAGAAAAAAATATAATATAGTTAAGTCGGCGCTGGGGGTTTCGAGCTACTACCACCTACGCTCGAGTCAGGCACCATCTCATACTCATTCAGAAGACTTGCATTTGAAGGCCGAGGAATCTCATCCACTTCGTCATCCATCCAAGCGTTATATTCCTTCCTAGCAATATGACCAATGCAGGGTTCTTCCCTATCCATCCCGCTCTTCTCACTTGCTTGGATAGTTGAAAAGACATGCTCAGTAGGGACTTCCAGATGCATAAGGTGGGGGTTTTTACCTCGGTTATGGCAGTAGGCTCACTATTCTTTCATTTGAACCCAAAGGGCTTCCAAGGAACGATCGACATGATTCTTTATTGACAATTCCCAATTTGATCGTGCCTTATCAGTTGCATGGTTTTTCACTTTAATGAATTCGTTGGCCGAAACCATCCCACGTTGGAACTCCCTAAAAAGCAAGGCATCGTAGGCTGGAGACCTTTTAAAACGATCGACTCGTTGCACCTCCAGCTCCCATTTGGCCTCTTTGGAGAGGGATTCAACAGTTAAAGCTTGGCACTTAAGATCTTCACCTTTGCGCTCATAGGACTATTTAACCTCTTCAGTCTCCTATTCAGCACGAAACATCGATCCTGAGTAACAGACATTAAACTTTCAAAGGATTTTTCTTTTTCCTCAACAAGTGAAGCCCTCTCATCTACTTCTAATTGCCTTGCTAAGCACTTATCTGCGTGTTCTTGGCTTGTGCTAATTTCTTTCGGGTATATAGCCTCAACCTGAGCACGGTTGTCCTCGCTCTCTTTTAATTAAGCTTCCAGACGCCTTATCCGATCAGCCTGTGACTGTTGGGTCTAGAAAGCCTCAGAAACTTCGGCCACCATATGCAAAAGAAACGAAGTTATTATGAACTGATTCAAACCGAAATGTCAAGAAATGTTCAATATTGTACAACAAAGAATACGTACATTGGCAGCATTGTTAAAAAAGTTTTGAAGGCGCGTGGATGCACCCCCACTGCTGAAATGACTCCAGTGCTCATCTCCAATGAAAGCACAAGTTGAAGACATGGCTTTCAGCATGTCTTGGGGGGAAGGATCTATTGATCGACTTGATGACCCTGCATCGGCAGTACTAGCAGGAGTGTAGTGATCTTCTTTGCTTGAGTCGTCGAACGGGTGTCCCTGAGTAAACGAACCAGGCAAATCTACAATAATTTTCTCAACCTGGACACCCGTAGGATCCCTTGTAAGATCCCTTGCAACAATGTCTTCATCACTGAAAGATTCAACAAATGCCACGACCCTATGAATTTTTGGGAGAGGTCGGATTGGCTAAAATGGCATTTTTCTTTTCCCAGTATGCCTGAAGCGAGTGTCAAGGTCAGCAGTAGGATCTTCATCACCAACCTCCTCAACCACAGTTGGGAAAGATTCAAAAATAGCGGGACATAAAGAATCAATTGGCTCGACGGGAGATTCCCCGACCTTTCCCTTTCCCTTTATAGAAGGTTGTTCGGCAACTGCCTCAACAACCTGACCTTGTTCTATAGATCCTTCGCTGGCATGACCAATCTCACAGTTGCCTCACCTGCAGCATGGTCATTCTCCGTATCCCAGTTATCAGGCATTCTTTTCTCACTGCTAGAACCATCTAGGCTCTCAGGCCTACTTGATTCACATGCGGTCTGTCAGAGAATTTCCTTAGGAGTATACTCTGGTGCATGCTTGTCGACTTTAACACCCTCAGAATCTTCATCTGACTCACCGTTAGGAGAAGAAATATCAACCGCTTCTTTTTGACTCGCCCGAATAATGGATTTATCTGGCGAGTCTGAGTCTCCCAGATAATATCCGAGTCATACACTAGAAATTCGAGATTCGTAAGTGACGAAAAAGAAAAGAAAAAAATAGGGCATATAAAATGCCAACTCATAGCATTTGCGGGGGGCAGAAATCTGAGCAAAATTGTCGGCTTTGATCATCTTCTTCTCATAAAATAGGTATGACCTACTTCGCTTTTCCAGAGGTCGCACAGCAGCTTTGGCCAGGCTAGCTAATTCCCCAGTTGTAAAAGTATGGGGTATGTGGTTCCAGGCATCGGGTGAGTAAAAGTACCGAGGGACCTTCCGAGTTACTCGAACACCATCAAGGTCAAAGTCGATCGAACGTCATCAACCCTTCCAACAAAAAACCAATTATTCTTCCAGCATTTGTTAAAGGTGGGAAAACCCCAAATGAAGCTCTTCTTCTTGTTTTCAGTGGACATTTTGACCTTCTCATCAATGTCTACCCTATCCGGAATCCAACTGTCAGGCTGACTGGAAAAGAGAAAGTAAGTCCCTGTCCGACCAGATTGCCTCAAAGTATAGAAGTGCCTAATTTCATGAGAGTAGGCAGGGGTAAACCTATTCTCTTCCATCTGTGCCACATCCACATCAAAATCCTGTAGCTGATCGGGGCAAGTTGGGTAGGAGGAATTCCCACTTAAGCTAGGAATATAGTAATAAAAGGTTACAGAGCGAGTGTTACACCACAACAGAGCATTTCTTCATAAATAGCCACCATCCCGGACGGAGGATTCCACGTGGCATTATCCCCTGCCACTTCCAGTCGGACAAGATCCGTATCCAAGTCAAACCGGTGGAAATACTTCTCAATCTCATCTTCGCCAACCACATTCGGTTCAACGTCATGAGTGCAAACGTGCTCATTGGAAAAGTGTAAACGAGACACCCGATGCTCCTCATCTATATCATTCTCATTCAACACCTGAACGCCAACCCGATCATCGTGACGCTGGTCTGTGTGCTTTCTCATTCTCTTTCAAGAACGAAAATTGTTACAAGAAGAAACAGATGGTCCAGATTTGGCCTGAGTGTTGGAAGATTCAGAATCAAAGGCAGGGAAACTTCACGATGAAGCCCCAAAACATCAACGTTCAAGAGATAAGGCTGGTCAGGGGGTATATCCCCTATCAACCTATAAATGCGGGAAATTGTAAAAGTATCGCCTTTCTCAAGAGCCTTCATTGCAACAATAAAAAGACGATGTCTAGCAACAAGATCCATTAAAACTAACCTTGAGTTGTTTGGTGAGCAAACAGAAAAATCCAGGAAAACCTTCAACGTAAGATGAATGTAGAGAGATCTGTAAAATAAAACTAAAGGAAGCAGAGAGAGCAACCTGAAATTTTCTAGGTTTTCTCTCTTAAACCAAAAGAAGATAAATGACCCAAAAAATCGTTTAGTTCTGGTTTAAATAGAAAAATTAGTGGTTTCAAAATTTGAAACCATGGGTTAAAGACGTGGAAAAGAGGGAAACGAAAGGACGTGAGAAATGATGGGGGTGACGCATCAGATAGTCAGAGAGTCGTGTCCCATTAATGCCATTAATGCCTTCAGGAACACCAAATTGAAAGAGGACAAGTGGCATAAGGAAAGGGCTTCAGGCCGCCAGAACATCTAAATGTCACAATTAGTGGGATTTCGTATGAGAGAAAAAACATGCGTGCATGGACGCCATTAAGACATATCATTAATAATTCGAAGTAATGACGAATAATAATAATTTCCTGATTTATGAAGTATTTATAAAGGAAAAGGCAACCAATGAAGCCATCATGGTCGGGAAAACGTGTGTTAAAAACTGTTGCCAAGTGAAGAATAAGCTGTACTCGGCAAAAGTATTTTAAGAGGGTACTGTTATATGTAAATCTTGTTAAAAGTACACATCATCGTAAAATCACGTAAGCAGGACACTTCATCAGGAAAAATCGCCAAATCAGTATCCTCGATGGAGTCCAAGTCCCCATAGTTGGAATACTCAGTGGAAATCCGAGTAGATCCGAGTAAAGATGAGCCAAGTGTTACCGCGTATTCAGCTCTACTCAGGACAACAAAGAAGATTCCATAAAGTTCCGATTTTCTAGTTTAAGCCACGAGACTCCTAAGGCGGTAACAACACTACATACTTACACAAACGCAAGGAGGAATTTCAGAATGAGACAAACATATTCTCCTCAAGATATATGTCGTCATAAAGAATCTATATCATTAATGTCATTAAGTAGACAAACCCAAATAGGAAAGATCTCTTTTTTTTTGTCAATCTTTTGCTTGCACGCAAAGAAACGAAACCCTAGCTAAACATGTATAAATACGTCTGTAAATCATGTTGTAAACAGAGATAATAACGACAAGAGAGGCAAGAGAGATTGAGTGTTATAATTCAAATATTTCTTTAGTAGATTTGACTTGGTTTCATAAGTAACCGTTTATGGACATTTCTCCGGTCATCGAAGTTTTACCACATATTTCTGGTTTTTTTTCAGCGATTTTTTATGATCTTTTTACTATTACAGATTGCAGAGGTTTACGCTGTTGACTTTCTTGACCATCAAGAAACTGACGTATTACTTTTTATGTTTTTATGCTTTGATTTATAACACGTTATCAGCACAGATGCTTTTATTATTTATTTGATCTCTTCTTCTTCCTTTCTTATTAATAAAAGATTGTATTCGAAAATAAGAATCAGAAGTTCTTGATTAAAAAAAAAAGTAATTAGAACCGGAAGTTCTTGATTCGAAAATCAATACCAGAAGCTATTGTTTTGAAAAAAAGAACCAGAAGTTCTTGAATAAAAAAAAATAGAAGCTCTTGATTCGAATATCAGAACAAGAAGACCTTGATTAAAAAATCAGAACCAGAAATTTTGATTCAAAAATAAGTGCCAGAAGTTATTGATTTGAAAAAGAAAAAAAACCAGAAGTTCTTGATTAAAAAATAAGAACTAGAAGTTCTTGATTCGAAAATAAGAACTAGAAGTTCTTGATTCGAAAATAAGAACCAGAAGTTGTTAAACCGAAAAAAAAAGAACTAGAAGTTCTTGAATAGGAAAATTAGAACCATGAGTTCTTGATTCAAAAAAAAAAATCAGAACCAAAAGTTCTTGTTTTGAAAAAAAAAACATAATCAGAAGCTTTTGTTTTGAAAAAAAAAATCAGAACCAGAAGTTCTTGATTGGAAAATAAAAACAAAATATCTATATTCCAATTTAATTAGAACCTGAAGTTCTAGATACACATGGATCCCAATTTTAGTGAGAACTCAAAGTTCTGTAAGCACAGTTATTGATCAAATGTTTGGAAAATTAATTCAATCAGAACCTAAAGTTCTAGATTCTAAATTAATCGATCAGAACCTGAAGTTTTGTATTCCAATTTAATTAATCAGAACCCGAAGTTCTGGATTTCAATTTAAATCTTAAGTCTGAAGTTTTAAATTCTATATATTATTTAGAACCTGAAGTTCTAAATTTTAAAAATTATTTAGAACCTGAAGTTCTAAACCTTTGAAATTATTTAGAACCCGAAGTTCTAAATCCTTGAAATTATTTAGAACCTGAAGTTAGAAAATTATTTAGAACCCGAAGTTCTAAATCTTGAAAATTATTTAGAACCTGAAGTTCTAAATCCTTGAAATTATTTAGATTCTGAAGTTCTAAACCTTGAAAATTATTTAGAACCTGAAGTTCTAAATCCTTGAAATTATTTAGAACCTGAAGTTCTAAATTAAATCTTTCTTTTTTCAGGAATATGGATGAGCAATCTAGTTTCAAAAGGGAAATTGGGGATATATGTTTGGTCGATAGTGGAACATCGCATATTATTCTTTGAGATTGAAAATACTTCTCGAATTTAACATTGATCAAAGTCAAGGTAAACACTATATCTGGTCCTTCAGACCTGATAGAAGGATCTGGAAGAGTCACAATTATATTAACAAATGGTACAAAAATAAGCATAAATGTTGCTTTCTATTCTAACAAATCTAGAAGAAATCTGCTTAGTTTCAAAGATATCAACAACAATGGATATCATATTGAGACTATAAGTGAGAAAAATAGAGAATGTCTATATATTACATCACAAGTCTCGAGCTAGAAGCTCATTTTAGAAAAGCTCAGTGCTTATTCATCCGAATTATATTATATAAATAGTTGAAACCTACAAAATTATGAACCAGGAGTTCACGAATCCGAAAACATTATTACTTTGGCATGATCGTCTCAGGGTCATCCAGGATCGACTATAATGCGTAGGATAATTGAGAATTCTCATGGACATCTATTAAAGAACCAGAAGATCCTAATGTCTAATGAAAATATATGTACTAACAAGGAAAGTTAGTGATCACACCATCCATTACAAAGGTTGATTTTGAATCTCCATTTTTCTGTCAACGAATTCAAGGAAACATATGTGGGCACATCCACCTAGCGAGTGGACCATATAGATACTTTTTGGTAATAATTAACGCATCTACACGATGGTCACATATTTGCTTATTACCTACACGTAATACTGTATTTTCTAGATTGTTGACACAGGTTATTAAACTTCGAGCATATTTTCTGGATTATCCAATCAATATCATACAAAGAACATTGATTTTGACTGTGTCGATAACAATATGTTTGATGTCAATATAAACACAGTTAATATGTGTGTTATGTATGTGTGATAGAAACACAGTGGATATATACAAAGAAATACATATTGTGGGGATTTACATTTGTGAACCGTTTCCAAATTCATGATCACCTTACGACCGATGATATAACCAATAGATGATTCTGCTTCAGCTGTAAAATTTAAATTCTCGGTGGATGGTATGTAATCCAAAAAAAATACTTTGTTTTATACATTATACATATCACCTTAGTTAATTGTCATGTATTCATGGTTTACGTTCACGTTTTTAAAATTGCTATGGCTTTTTGCACTTGAAAATGATTATGTGGGGAAACTATGTTTTTTCTGTTATACCTGAACAAAATCATTTATCTTGTCTGATTAGATTGACTGATATCATTCCTTGAAGTGAATGTTAAGTCATATAATCGTCATGATGGAAATTTTGGTAAATTAAAATTATTATGACATCTATGATCATAATAAGAAAATATAGCCACCAGAAGTAGAATCACACCAAAACAAAGTAATAAAATGTTTACTATTGGTGATAAAAATACCTGTATACCTGAAGTATATGTAAATATCGTGTTGATATTTTACCAGTATATATAAATGCTCCGGAGGAGCTAATTGGTTATTTTAATAGATCCTGAAGAATCTATTTAGTTATAAATATACATCATATATAAATGTTGTATTGTTTTATATTGTCTCATGCCAAAAGCATGCAATTTCACTATTACAATTGAGTTTATCATATAGAATATGTAGATTTTTTTGTAAAAATCTCTGAAGGACAATATGATAGTATAATATATCCCTGAAGAATGATAAGACGTTATAAATATGTCGAAAAATGGCATTTTGATGATGCAAACAAATAAATTCATATTGTTATGGTGAGGAAGATACAACTAGAAAAAGTAACTATGTGAAATTACAGTTGGCATCATACATATTATATTTATCTTATCTTGATTCTAATTTAAAGTTCAAAGGATCATTTACTTGCAAATTGCATATTCGAATGAATTTATTAATTGTCAATATTAACCCGGGTGATTGTTCCTGAAGAACAATTTACGTAAAAGACAACAAATAAACTATTTGTGGCACACTAGAAGTGTGAAATACGACTTTGATTTAAAAGTTATTATTCCCTAAAGTGAATATGAAAGATCATGATCATGTTAATTTAGAATAATGTTCGAGCTATATATAATCCTTATTATGGCTCCCGAAGAGTTAAATGTCTTTGAAGAGACGAAAGACTTTTTGAAAAGGTACAAAGTAATGAAACGTGATCTTCCCCCTCTGAGACTCGTAAATGAAAGGGATCTCAATTGTCTATGCAAAGGCACGTATACTGGAAGTATATAAATATTACAGTTCCCCACTGTAAAAATTTTACAGTAGCCATTAAAGTGGTATATGTACTGTAAACAAAAATTGAGATCTTTTATAGTATTGTTACATATATTATAAACTGATGAGAATCTTAAACCATAAATTGTGGGGGAATGTCGACATAATACTATTATCCAAAAGAACGAGCTATATTCATGAACATATATTGTAGACGCTAAAAGACGTCAAACGTTTTTGTTAAAATGATTATTCGTATAAAAGTTAAGATAGCGAGATTTAATTTATATCTCGTAATGAGAGATTTACTGTAGAAACCTGGTATTGATCATATGCAAATATTATGTTGCATAATTGATATTTCTTTGAACAGAATAATCCCTGAAGGATTCAAAATTTCATAAGCATATAATTCAATTTCTCGTAACTTATATTCAATAAAGTTACAACATTTTTTTGTACGTTTTGAAGCAATTCGGAAGAATGTGATATGATTGTTTTAGAGAAAACATCATAAAATGGGCATATAAATTAAGTTTCCTATATGCCTCATGTGTATTCATAAACACATTGAAATCCGGATTTACAACTGAAATAGTATATGTCGATGATATGAGTTTAAATTAGAGCTTCTGAAGAGCTTCTAAAACTACTGAGTATTTGAAACAAGAATATGCGATGAAAGTTTTGGGGAGAACAAAATATTGTTTTGGTCTGAAGATTGAGAATATTTTAAATTGATTACTTGTTTCAATCTCAATATGGATATGTCTTATTCTTTAAACATCTCTATGGTTGTATGATCTTTAGATCTTAAGAAAGATCTATTTCGATATAAAGATAATGATGAAATGATACTTGGTCCACAAGTACCATATTTTATTGGTGTTGTATTATACTTAGCACAATACAGGTGTTCCTTATCTCAATATTTAAAGATAATACTACTTGTATTACACAACTCAGAGGAGGGTACATCAAGGGAGACAACTAAGCACATATCACCAAAGTTCTTCTACATTTATGAACTCTAAGAAAGTCGACAAATCAGTGTCAAACAGATAAGGTCTACAAATAATCTTGTAGATTTATTTACGAAGACCTTACCGACGGAAACATTAGAGAAATTGATAAATGGCATTGGGATGCGTTGACTTAGCTGAGAACAAAGAATTTTTCAGGGGGAGAACATTCTTCATTTTTGGACGTTTATGCACTACTGACTACACTCTTTTTCCTTTGACTGGATTTTGTCCTACTGAGTTTTCCTTACAAGGTTTTTAATGAAACATTATTTAAGCACGTTCAATGTTTTTTAGAAGAATCTCAGAAATTATTATCTAGGTGGTGTACGTCCAAAGGGGAGTGTTGTGAAATAATTGACTTTCACCGACTAGAGATCGAATAATTCACAATTAATTCTCTTGATCTCATTGTCTGTTTTATTGTAGATTCAATTTTCCCTATGCCTATATATAAGTTTATTGTGTAAATATTCAATATATACAGATAAATATATTAATAGAACTGATTTTCACTTATTCTTCTCTTCTGGTTTGTATTATTACTTTCTATGCTTTTATCCTTTGATTTATAACAATATCGTTATTTAATCAATAGCAATTATAAGCTTGAATTTTCTATAAATTTACATGTTAATAGTTCAACGTGCAGAAAATGTTTTGTATATCTTTTCTACTAGAATATTTGCTTGTTTTAAAAGAAAAAGTCAAAATCTCATTTTGAATTTCTACAATATGACTTGTATTTCAAATCCAACATGACATGTATTTTCTATAAAATCAAGATTACTCAACATATATAATCTATGTGATCAGTATTTCTCAGTATATATATATGATGCTTTTGGGACACTACTATACAAAATCTACAAGAATACTTCATGACTAATTTCCAGTAAATTGGAATTCGATGGTTAAAAAAAACCCAAAGCCTTAAAAGTATATGCTCTTAATTTGTTAACCACGTAGCAATTATAGTGTAGTTATTGTACGGTAGTTAAATCCAATTTTTTGTTTTTTTGTTAATGTAATTCATAGATATATTGAAACACTCGACTATGATTTAATATTTAAGAATTAAAATGAAAACCCCATCATTGTGTATGTGTAAAACTATATAGCAAATGGTAATGTGAAGGTAATTATATTTAAAAAATAGAAAAAAAAATAGAAGGTTGGTTGGTAAACCAAATAAATGTCTTTTTTTGGAGATTGACCTACTGAATATTGAGAATTGAGATGTGCTTCCAGGAAGCTTAGTTTAACTTACTAACCCTTGTGTTAACGTTGCATTTGCATGGAAGCCCACTGCCCACGTTTGACATGGATAGTGGCATTACCGTCATTATTTTTGTTTTGAGGGATGGATTTGTAATGTACAAACCAGTTGAGAGCCGCCAATACGGCCCTTTAATACCTTACCGTTGCCAACCTTTTGTGGTCCCAACTTCGACGCCACGAACCTGTAAATAATAAAATTTGAATTCATTTTATAATTTAGTATGTTAGAAGTCACGTGGATGTGTTTGGTACGCGGGACATGACCGAATAATATGGGATAATTTATTCTTATCCCACGTTTAGCGTGTCCTTAATATAGGACAAGACGGGATAAGGTGGGATAAAAATCTTAAAAAACTGTTTCACCCAAGACCCTAGGACAACTTGTCCCATGACATGGGACAAGTGTCAAAAGGACCAATTTACTCTTTAAATTTTCAAACAATTACAATCATGTCCAATAAATTATATATTATATTATATTATATATATATATATATATATATTAAATAATATATATCAATATATAATATTATAATCAATGTTGTTATATATATAAAAGGGGTATTCTGGTCATTTGAGTCTCTTGTTACGTTCTGTCTCAGTCATACAAAACGCATATCAGTACAGTTTAAAGTTTTATCCAGACCTTCCAAACACAATATAGAACAACATATCTTGTTCAGTCCAGTTCTATTATGTTCAATTTTACATTATCCTGTCTCATCTCTATACCAAACGCACCCATAATGAACATGAAAAGAATAAAGAATTTTTATTTATTTTTATTTTAAAAAAATGTGAAAAAAATTGAACTTCCTACTTTTTGACAGAATTGACAGAAACTTTTATAGGCCATCAAGGCGATCCATTGTCCATTGTCCATTTCCATTATACTAAAAAATGTTTCCTTACATTTTCAATTACGTTTGAATATTAAAATATTGGTTACAGAAACATATTTGATATATTTTTAAAAAACAATATAGAGATCAATAGATCATACAAGTTAAAAAAAAACGATTAATCAACTAATATTTCTCTAAAAATATAGAGATTAAATTAATAATAACATTTTTTTTCTTACAATTATAATTGTTGACGTCAATTTCTCGGTGGATAAGAAAGTCAACAACGTTGGATTTGGTTATGACATGTCAAAAGAGAAAGAGAAAGAGAAAGAGAATGCAATTGAAGTTATTATGACACGATTTTACGTAGTAAAACTCCGATAAGAAAGAAACATCCATGGGTGGCTGGATGACCAACCTAACCAAATCCACTATTGAATGAAGAATTACACCACTCGATCTCTCTTGCCTCTTTTTTTTAGTGATTCTTTTTTGTCACCTATGTTTTACAGTAAGATTATGGGTCTATTTATACATGCATAGAACTATAATCTCTGTTGTACAAGTAAGAAAAAGAATTTATATTTAATTATGTCTGGTTGCTTATTGAAATTGTCTTTATCTTATTTCCTGTTTCGGAGATCTTGTAGGTTGAGTCTGAATCCTCGTGGGATTCTGATATGAACCTCACCAAGAGCAGTGAGACCCGGAACCAATATATGGTAACGAATGATCGTTTTCTAATTTCAGATTTATAAAAGAAGAAAATAAAAAAAAAAAAAAGATCGCGACCCGTTATCTATATGGAGATAAGAACCAACGGTATCAAGAAAGTTGTAGACGCCACACTCAAGAATAAGAAAGAAGGTGAGTGATAAGTCAAGGTTTGAACGCCACAAAGTAGAACCTTGATAAGTTCATAGTTCTATAAAGAACCAAAGAGAAAAATTCTCTATAAATTTATTTCAATTCAAAATCTATTCTCAAATTACATCAATTGGTCCCTTTTATACTAAAAATATTTAAGACCTAAAAGGGAATAAATATTAGGCAATTAATGCCTTACAATCAGGAAAATAAATGCAAACAACTTTAGAAAAATAAATAAATACTAAACTAGCAACTAGTTGATTTGTTCCTTATTTGGAAAGCTGAATTTGGGAAACAAATCAGCCATTTATTTGGAAAACAAATCAACTCTTTATTTGGGGAAATAAATAAAATAAGGAATATGCTGAAATTGGCAATATGCTGAAATTGAATTATCCTCCAACCATACGTCGCCCAAAATATAGGGAATATGTTGAAATTCGGACTCCTCAACTCAAGTCTTCGCGCAATAAGATAGATGGCCAAATTTGGACTTTTTGTGGTCTGTTTTGGAGGACAGGGTCTTCATAGCATCTGTAGAGCTTGTCTTGGGCTTTCCGAAAACATATTATAATAGACTATCCAACTTTAGATGCTCTCTATAGAGGTCCACGAAGTTCAGCCCGGATTTGGTCTTCATTTGGGAAGAATTTGGACTTTAGCAACTCGGAATCAGCCCATCATTTAATACTTCTTTGATCCTCTTGCTTCCTTTTTAATTGGCCCAATTGGAATATGCAATGGTTCCTTTGGTGATGCTTCTTGATTCTCATCAGACTCTAACTACGCGGTCTGCTTAGGATTTATTTCCTAATCGATATACAGTCTCTAAAATAATAAAGTTGTTGTCTGATTTGGACTTGCTTCTTGTTTGGTATTTTATCCTTCTAGAAGCTTTCTAAACTCTTTCATCCTTTGATACAGATGCATATTGGAGTATGATTCTAGATTCTTATTGTGCTTATTTATGTATGTCAGTCGTGTATCGAACCTCTTTATTCGGGCTTCTTGTGTTGTCTCGATGAAAACATAATGTGCCAAGTACCCGTGTTCGGGCTTACTCGGGTTCTTGTTCCTTAATAAAGTCTTGGACGATGTCTTCTAGTTGCTAGCTCGGATGCCCATCTGACAATCTTTTTAAAGGATTGTTTTATTTGTCAGTGACATGTACATTCAGTAAAATACACATATAACAATACCCCCTTAAAATACTTTTACCTAGTAGAATTTTTGTTGGTGGAAGTATTTTAATTGTTTGAAACTCCGACTAACTTTTGTCACGTCCTTCATTAATGCCTCATTTAATAGGAACTATAACCCTTATATCAATTCACAGCATTTATGACGTGTCTTAATGGAGGTCATATATGTGCAATTTGTCCCTTCATGTGAAATCCCAATTATTGTGACGTTTTGAAATCCTGACGGCTTTGTCAGTTCTTTCCACGACACGTATCCTTTAATCGTTTGGTTTCTCTGATAGCATTTATGAGATACGACCCGTTGATGATCGGTTACGTTGCTTACGTCATCGAACGTTTCTTCTATTCTTTCAATTTTTTCCCGTTTCTCAAAACCCTAGGGTCTCGTGCCTTTCAATCATTAAGTAATTTATTTAAACTGAAGGAGGATGTTCTTATCGTTCATTTTAGTAGAAAATAAAGGCAAAAAACTCAGGATCTCTCACATACAGATTCATCTAGGTTCTTCGCTGAAGCTTTTTTTCGATTTCTCTGTATCTACTTTTAAGGTCAGTTTTCATGGATCTTATTGCACGACATCATCTTTTTGTTATGGCTTTCTACGCACTTGAGCGCGAAGACACTCAATTAGTTTCGTGTATTCATAAATTGTAAGGGGAAACACCCCCTGATCAGCCTTATTTTCTAAATGTCGATGTTTCCTGGATTTATCCAGATGTTCATTTTAACTGTGGTTCTGGATATTCTTCTAGTTCTGAGTCTTCCGTTTCTAAACGTCACAATGTTCATTTACGATCTAGGATGGGGAAACATCGGAGTAACAAATATGGTTCAAGCAACATTCAGATTGGGATGCAAGTAATTAACGATATTGATGTTAAGGAAGAGCATCATGCCTCTCGGATTCCCTTTTCTCTTGATTTTTCGATTGCGTATGATGCCGAACCGAACGTGGTCGGGGAAGCAAAGATTGAAAAATATCGTGCTAGATTTGATTTAGACGACTCAGTTTTGATGGTTCTCGTTGGTAATAGGGCCAAATGGAACCCTTCCCCGGGCATGGTGGCAGTTTACAGATCCATGCTCAACTGCGGGGTGACTTTTCCCCTTCAACCCTTCATTGCTTGGTTCCTTGCTAAGGTGGGGATTGTTCCGGCCCAGTTAACCCCGAACAACTATAGGATCATGATGTGTATGTGGCATATGTGAACCCGGATGAACTTGCCACTACACTCTCCTCGTGAAATTAGATATTTTTATACTCTAAGGCAATCTGGTCAGACTATGACTTATTTTCTTCTATCCAGCCAGCCAGATAGCTGGATTCATGAGGGAATAAATGTGAACCGGGGAGTCGATACCTTCTCGGACGTCAAGAAGAAAGGTTTTGTATTAAGTTTTTCTACCTACAATAAGTATTGGAAAAATAGCTGGTTTTTTATCGGAGGAAACTGGGGACACGAGATCGAGCTCTCAACCGGGGAAAATCGAGAACTACTAATGGTTCCTCGTTTCTTTTGCTCTCATACCCGCTGGAAAAAGTCACGACCTATTTTCACTGATACCGAGTTGAATAACCTTGCTCGGGCGGTCGTGCATATTCTTTAAAAGAGGAGTATGTCCTATCTTTTTGATGAGAAAAAGATGATTGCTCTTGGCTTCTTTACTCAGATTTCAGCTTACCGCAAACGTTATAAGTGGGATTATTCTCGTTGCTTTCACTTTGTTGATTTTCACCGTGCCTTTTTAACTCGTTCTTTTTTTATTTTAGTGTATGATATGGATGGCGTCTATGACGCCCAAGCCCACCAAGTGAAAACAATTATTCAGGCGAGTCGTAAAAAAACTTTTCATCAAAACGAAGGATTGCTTTGCCTGATAATGAATCAAATGAAGATTTCAAGAAGGCAGATGAGCAGGTTTCTGAATATATTCTCGAAGAGGTCGTTCAGCCGACCGCAGGGGAATCAGGTGGTCCGAGTGGCCCTATGGGGCTTGATAGTAACCAATGGGTATCTGAGGATGAAGTCAGGCAGAGAGGGTGTCCTGGTGTTACATCTGATGATCCCACTTCTATCAACGAGGTGTTAATTTATTAATAGAGGTGAGGGATGTAGAGAACCGGTTAACCCTATCCCTGATCTTTTTTAACCCTTTCAAGAATATGAGAAAAGGAAGGCAGTGGATTCTCCCGCTCAACCTCCTCTAAAAGTTCCCCGAGTGGTATCGTTTGTCGAATCAAGCGACGATGATGCTGACACTAGGGGTTCCCCTAGTGCTCAAGTTGAGACACCTTTTAGAAGAGAGGAAACTCTAGAAAATTTGAATAGAGATTCTTTTCCCCTTAAGGTTGAGGATGCAGGAGTGAGACGATGCAACAATCGGTGAAAAGCATATGCTTAATTTTTTCACGCGTATAATGCAAGATTGAGCATATGTTGCTTTCAATTTGAACGCGTAGGATGCAAGATTGAGCATATGTTGTTTATTATATGCTCAATCTGTGTTCTTATTATCATATGATCTTATTATCATATGTTCAGATTTCTGGAATCCCGTGTCAGGCTTTTATTCATAACTGTAAAATTAACAATATGGAAATCTCAAAAGGATTGCTAAGAATAAGTAAAAACATAAAAATAAATTTCAAAGGTAGAAGATCTTTAAACATTGGGCATTGCATGGTCAGAGTAAAACCCCTCAATCTGGTCGGGCAATCCAATATGCTCTGTGACCATTTATTCCTTCAATTTTGTATGAGTCTTCCCATTTGTCAGCCAACGAGCCCGCAACTTTGTTCTTCGTGTTCAACGATACTTTTCTGAGCACCAGGTCTCCTAACTGGAATTTTCTAATCTGAATATGAGAATTATAGTGCTGGACCACTATTTGCTGATATGCCGCATTTCGTACTCAGGATTTCTCATTTTTTTCTTCCAACTCATCTAGGCTTTGTAACATCATATCAATATTTTGATCTTCGTCATACAACCTGACTCTAGGCAACATATGATGTTTCTACCGGCATGACAGCCTCTGTTCCGAATGCCAAAGAAAAAGGTGTCTCTCCTGTAGAAGTCCTTGTTATCGTCCGATAAACCCATAATACTTCAGGAAGTTTTTCGACCCAACTGCCCTTTTTAGCATCTAGCTTTGCATTGAGGTGTGTTTGATAACTTTTTTTAATGCTTCAACTTGTCCATTTGTTTGAGGGTGGGCAGGTGTAGCATAATAATTTACAATTTGGTATTCGTTGCACAACTGCCTGAATTTTTTATTGTCAAATTGAGTGTCGTTGTCAGTGATAATAGTATTTGGGATTCCAAACTTGTAGAGTATGTTTTTATTCACAAAATTTGTTGTGTTTGCCTCCGTGATGTGCACTAACGTTTCAGCTTCTACCCATTTTATGAAATAATCAACGGCTATAATTGCATGTTTCGCCCCACCCCCTGATTCTGCTGGCATTAGACCAATTAAGTCCAAACCCCACATGGCGAATGGCCATGGGGATGTGAGGTTTCTTAGGTGTTCAGAGGGTTTTCAAATATCATTGGGGATCCTTTGGTAAGCGTTGCAACTTTCTGAACATCATTGTACATCAGTGAACAAAGAAGGCCAATAAAAACCTTGCCTGTGTACCTTGTGTGCCAAGCTTTTGCCTTCTGTATGGTTCTCACATTCTCCGCCATGGATTTCTTGTAGTATCCGGTGTGCATCTGATACATATCTTTGGAGTGTTTGGGAAAACCCTCTTTTGTACAGTTCTTTTCCAATCAGTGTGTATCTTGCTGACCTGTATCTTATGTGTTTTGCTTTCAAGGGAGCTGAGTCATCCAACCATCTAACGGTGTTTGGATTTCTGAGACTTCAAGGTATTTTGGCTCAACTATACTTGGTCTGAGAAGATATGCGATCGAGATATTCTTTGACCTAATTGTTGTTGCTGTTGATGCTAGTTTGGGCAGAGTATCTGCCTTTTCATTTTCTTCTCTAGGGATCTGGACAATCCTATATTCCTTGAATTTTTGGAGGAATTGTTTTGTTATGCCCAAATAAGCCATCATACTTTCATCTCTGGTATGATACTCGTCTAAGACTTGGTTGACGACTACCTGTGAGTCACTGAATATCTCGACCTCATCTCCCCCGAAAGCTATGCAAACTCTAAGCCCTGCCAGCAATGCCTCATATTTGGCTTGGTTATTTATTGTTTTGAAATCGAATCTCATGGCATATTCAACATCATCTTCTTTTAGGGTACATACTACGATCCCTGCCCAGCTGCAATGAGTGTTTGAGGAACTATCGACATATAATCTCCATGAGAAACTTTTGCCTAACATTCTTTTTGCTTCTAGATTTGGTTCTGTGAATTCTGCTTCAAAATATGCCACTGCTTGGCCTTTGAGTGATGTCATGCTCATGTACTGAATATCGAATTCGCTCAGCTCGATCGCCCATTTAGTTAATCTTCCTGAAATCTCAGGCTTCTGTAGAATTTGCTTAAACGGGCAGTAGATGAGAACCTGGATTGTATGTGCCTGAAAGTACGACATCAACTTCTTTGCTGTCGAAACCAACGCTAAAGTCATTTTCTTTGCCTGTGAATACTCGGCTTCAGCTGAAAGAAGAGCCTTGCTGGTATAATACACTGGTCTCTGTATCCTATCTTCTGTCCCGACTATAACCGAGCTTACTGCTAACTCCGTAAGGGACACGTACATGTGGAGTATTTCTCCCATTTTAGGTTTTGAAAGGATGAGAGCCTGACCTAAGTATTCTTTGATCTTCAGGAATGCCTGTGCACACTCTTCATTCCATTCAAGTCCTTTCCCCTTTTTGATCACTTTGAATCAAGAAGCACATCTATCTGTGACCTTCAAAATGAATCTGCCTAGAGAAGTTACGCATCCCGTCAGGCGTTGTACCTCTTTTAACGTCCTTGGTGAAGTCATTTTTTGAAGGGCTTAGATCTTCTCAGGATTCAATTCGACCCCCCTCTGGTGAACTTGGAAACCAAGGAACCTACCTTAAGGAACCCCAAATAGGCACTTTGTCAGATTTAACTTCATCTGATACCTTCTCAGGACATCGAATGTTTCGCGCAGGTCCGAAGCATGTTCGTCTGCTGAGATACTTTTGGTTAACATGTCATCTATGTAAACTTCCATGTTTCTTCCTATTTGATGAGCGAAGATTCTATTGACCAATCTTTAATATGTTGCCCCAATATTTTTTAGCCCAAAGGGTATCACTGTATAACAGTACAAGCCCTGATCGGTCGTGAATGCTGTTTTTTCTTCATCAGCTTTATTCATCCGGGTCTGATTGTATCCCAAATAAGTATCCATAAAACTGAGTAATTCATGACCTGATGTAGCATTGACCAGTTGGTCTATTCTCGGGAGTGGAAAACTGTCTTTTGGGCAGGCTTTGTTCAGATCCGTGAAGTCCACGCATATTCTCCATTGGCCATTCTTTTTTTGGACCAAAACCATATTAGCTACCCACTGAGGATAGTTGATTTCTCTGATCGACCCTACAACAAGTAACTTCTCCACCTCCTGTTTGATCTGATCTGATCTGGTTGAGTTAAAGTGCATACTTGGTGTTCAATATTATTTCTGTCTTTGTAAACTGAGAGATTAGCTCTTCTGGCCATCTTCTGCGACCCCTTGATTATTCCTACCCCCTATTCAGTCAGGAACTTGATCATCAGGGCGTAGGTAGTTGATCCAATCTGAGCTGATCATAAACAGCCACATTGAGGATGTCTACCGAGCTACCATTTTCCACTAAAATTCTCCTGACTTCTCTATGACCAATTCAAGCACTAATTACGAGAAATTCATTTGGTCGGACGTTGACCCCATGTGAGTCAGCTTCAGTGAATATTATCGGGTCCCATCTTTCCTTTATTCTCTTCGGATCAGGCTCGATAGAGTTAACATCAAAATTATATCTTGCTTCCACTACTTCTCAGATTCCTAAGTCCGCTCTCGGTTACTTCTCCCAGTTGATGGTCCTCCGAAGCTTGTCTGTATCACTCCATTCGCCTCAGGACTGACCATTTTATTCCGACCATAATTATGATCTCTCGTCTTGGTTTCTCTCTGAATTTCTAACTTCTCATCTTTCTGCAGGATTATATCTTACAGATGTCCTTCTCGGATGAGGGTTTCTATATTGTCTCTTAGCTGGTAATATTTGGAGGTCTCGTGACCCATTTCCTTATGGAACCTGTAAATTTCATCGTGTCTCGCCGAGCAAATTACGACTGCCGAAGTGGCTCCTTCACCAGATTCTTCTTTTCTAGTATTGTCAGGATCTCTTCCTGTCTTCTCCAAAGCGGGGTGTAGTTTGTATATTTTCCTTAAAAATTTTCCTTGGTTTGGTTAGTATTACGTCCACTTCCCCCATCTTTGCTTCTCTCTTTACTATTTCCTTTTTGTTTTCCTTCATGGTTTTGTGTATTTGACTCGGTATCTTTTGTTCGGGTCTCCCCTCATGCATGTAACTGCCTCATGTTGCCAACTCTTCTTTTTTCGCCAAAGCATATATGCCTACCATATCCATCATATCTGCATATCTAGTTAGACAAGCCCTTCTCAAATCAAAAGACAACCGCCCATTCTGTAAGTTATTTATAAATACAGTGTTTATTGTTTCGTCATTTGCATTGCCGATCTCTGAGACCGTCTGGCCGAATCTTCCTAGATACTTCTTTAGCGACTCATCTTTCCCCTGTTTCAGCTGAGAAAAGGTAAACCACCACTTTTTTCCTATGTACAATCCCTAGAAATTGTCTTGAGAATCTTCTGCTCAATTCGCTGAAACTCTCAATACTTGTCGGAGGCAATCTCCCGAACCATTTTGAATATGTATCCCCGAGCGTTTGTGGGAAGTTAAGGCACAACAAAGGGTCACTGTGGGCATACTAGGCCATAGCGCTCTTATGTCGTCTGACAAGCTTTTTAGGATCTGTATCTTTTTTGAACTGTTCCACATGCGGCATCCTGAATCTCTCTGGGAATGGCATTCACAGAATGTTTCTAGTGAAAGAGCTATCAGAATCGTCATCAGACAACTCATTATATCCATATCGCCTAATTAACGTATCCATTTGACATCTGTTGTTCTCGACTTCTCGGGTCAGGCTCTGAATTACGACATCTCTGTCATCCACCAGGTCTCCCTGATGGTCGACCTGTCGTGTGTCTATCATATTTGTCATTATCTCATCCTCGTCTTGCCTTCGAGTCTCATGAGTTAACCATTGTAAGCGTGTAGTTCCACGGTGATGTTTACGATGGTGACAATCACTGTCTTCTGATGACGATGAACAATCTTTTCGCCGGTCATATTTAAGGTGCCTCTCATGGCATGCTTGACCGTGGCTTGGTCTTTGGTGAGGCCGTTCTTCTATGGGTGTTTCATGATCCTTGCCTTGGTTGGGCGTCGTACCTTCAGTCTGGTTGACAGGACTTAAGTTCCTGACGGCTGCTTGTACGCCCGGTTCTGGCCCCACTACAATCAATTAGAGCCTAGGTGGTGACGTAGGATTTGGGTGCGCCTCTCCTACAGCCAATAGATCTATTCCTTCTTGTGCCGCATCTGTCAGCAAGTGTTGCAATGCGTCACGGAAGCGACGTACAATGTCCTCGCTGGTAGGTGGGACTTGTTGGATGCCAGCCATGGGTATAGGTTGATTCCTAACGATTGTGGTGGGATCTTGAGTTATTCCTCCTATATGAGCATTATCTGGAGATTTTCGGATGTCCCTGGAACTGTCTCTACTTCCACTATCAGCCATCGCTGAAACAGATCGAAGGTTTAACCCCCCTCATTCTAGCGTCAATTGTTGACGTCGATTTCTCGATGGATGAGAAAGTCAACAACGTTGGATTTGGTTATGACCTGTCAAAAGAGAAAGAGAAAGAGAAAGAGAATGCAATTGAAGTTATTATGACACGAGTTTACGTGGTAAAACTCCGATAACCTGAGAAACATCCACGGGTGGCTGGATGACCAACCTAACCAAATCCACTATTGAATGAAGAATTACACCACTCGATCTCTCTTGCCTCTCTTTTTTAGTGATTCTTTTTTGTCACCTAACTTTTACAGTAAGATTATGGGTCTATTTATACATACATAAAACCCTAGTCCTTATTGTACAAGTAAGGAAAAGAATTTGTATTTAATTATGCATTGTTGCTTATTGAAGTCGTCATTATCTTCTTTCCTATTTTGGAGATCTTGTGGGTTGAGTCTGAATCTTCATGGAACTCTAACTACGCGGTCTGCTTAGGATTTATTTCCTGATCGATATGCAGTCTTCTAGAATAATAGAGTTGTTGCCTGATTTAGATTTGCTTCCTGTTTGGTATTTTATTCTTCTAGAAGCTTTCTAAACTCTTTCCTCATTTGATACAGATACATATTTGAGTATGATTCTAGATTCTTTCTTGGGCTTATTTATGTATGTCGGTCGTGTATCGAACCTCTTTATTCGGGCTTCTTGTGATGTCCCGAGTAGAACATAATGTGTCGAGTACCCGTGTTCGGGCTTACTCGGGTTCTTGTTCCTTAATAAAGTCTTGGACAGTGTCTTCTAGATGCCAGTTCGGATGTCCATCTGACAATCTTTTTAAATGATTGTCTTACCTGTTAGTGACGTGTACATTCAGTAAAATACACATATAACGATAATTAATTCTGAGTTTGAAGAGAGGTTATCGGTTATCATTGAACCAATCTCATTTTATGTTTTAAATTATCCTTTACTTGTAATTGATTGATGGTACACATATATTTTGACCACCATAAGGTGCACCTGGGATTGAAGACCCTGAAACAGATTCACTAGCTGGGAGACAAAAAAAAAGTCTTTAATTGAAATAGGCATATGATATGAACATGTCTACTAATCCGTTGGTGTAATTAAAATCTAATATATATATTTACAAAAACACTCTTAGCAAAATAGTTATATACTTCCATTTTCACTTATATGATAAGATTCAAGTATCATATTTGTTTATTAAATCATAAAGTGCAGAGAGATCTTTCCCTTATAATTGAAGTTACATTTCAATTATTTATATAATTTAAATCGCTGACTTGAGAGTCATTTGTCCAAACTCTAAACTCATTCATCTAACAGCCCTCGCAAGCATATACAAAATTCTTAGTATAATAAAAACCGGAGACTCTAGGTAGCCAGGACAAATAATTGGTTATGTTGGTGGATGGATATTGGTGATGAAATTTGCCTTGCCAGGGACTGCATAATTGTCAATGTGCTCAAAGAAGAGAACGCTGGCAGTGATTACGACCAAGAAAATGCAGGAGCAAATTGGAGGTACCGGGTACGTATATATACACGCCCACTGATGCAGCTTCTACACGTACATGCACCCTCGTTCATGTTGATTAACGCTTGACTTCATGCAGAGAACAAAATTGCAAACTACAAGGCCACGTATATCCATTATTAATTTCCACGTACCCATTTGGCAATTTGACGAGTTCTCTTTATTTCGTGGCGACCCAAATAGGATTCTGCTTTATCTACTTCTGATTACAGCACGTATACGTTGCATGGTCTCTCACACTCTCACCGGTCACCGGTCACCGGTCAGAGGTTTCATTAATTAATGCAACCCCTTTTGATGTACTTCATGTCACGTACTTGAGTTTTTCTGCCAAAAGTTCTACGCACACCAGTAACCAGTAATAACACGTGTATGCAGTGTACTTGTTAAGTTGGCCATTTTCTAGTTAGCCAATTATTCCTGCAATAATATTTCTGTGTGAAATTTGGTTTATGTGGATAAGGAATCACGGACTCACGGCATCTCTCTCGAATTCCGATCAAATATTACAATATTTATAGTTTTGATATCTCCTATTTTTACTATATCGAAATGTAAATTTCTTATACATGATTATTAAGGGATATTATTAATTCCCCAACGTTTGTATCAATGTCGTTTTTTCCCCTCTAATTTATAATTAGCCAATTTCCCCCTAACGTTACCCGGTTGTTAAAATATATAGGTCGACTATTATGTTCAAGGGTGCATTGGTAAATTTAGAAACGAAATGAGATATTTTATTAAAATAATATATTTTCTGATTTAAAATTTTTTAAAAATTATCTCTCCTTTCATGTCTCTCTCTGTTCACCTCTCTCCTCTCACTCGATCTTCATCTACAATTCTACACACCACACCAGACACCATCTCTCTCACACACGACAATCTCTCTCTCTCTCTCTCTCTCTATCTCTCAGTAAATCTACACACCCGACAAAACCATTTTGACCGCCGCGGTTCACCGAGTTCATAGCAAACTTAGCCGTCGTGGTTCGCTGAGTTCCCCCGGTTGCGGCAAACCACGGCGCCGTGGTTTGGGTTCCTCTTATGGAGAACCATCCAGAGATTGATCCGGTGAGATCCAAGGATCTCGACCAAATCGTTTATTTGTTTTTTCATAAAAAATATATATATATTTGTCTCTTATGTATGTGGTTTTCATGAGGATGGTGATGAAGAAAAAAATTGTACGAAAAAAAATTGTAATCCAATCTTTTTTTCTTTTTTTTTTAAAAAGGGCGATGAACGATGGTTATTGGATGGTGTTTTTGGATTTTTTTTTAATTATTTATGTTATTTTTATTGATTGGATAGTGTTTAAACGATGATTTTTTTATTATTATTTCTTGAGTTTATATTTAGGCAATAATAGAGATTGAAGTTTTTCTCTTAGAATTTTTGAGGATTTAAGTTTTTGTTAGAGAATTTCCAAAATAATGGAAATTTTATTTATTTATGTTATATTTAGTCAATAAATTTTATTTATTTTCTGATCTTTAAATTGGTGCGTTTTAAATTTGTGTTCTTCAAATTGATGATGATGATGATTTTGGATATGAAAAAAAAAAGTTTAGGAAGAAAATTGAAGAAGAACAAAATGCATAGATCTGTCAAAAAAGAAACAAAAGTTTTATTTTTATTTTTAAAAATTTATATTGATGGCTAATATAAATTGGACAAGGAAAATCTTTTGTTGATCGGAGAGATGACGTGTGAGCAAGATGGTGTCTAGTGTGGTGTGTAGGTGAAGAATGAAGATGATGATCGAGTGAGAGAGGACAAAAGAGAGAGGGGAGAGAAATGAAATGAGAGAGAATTTTTTATTTTTTAAATGAAAAAATATATTATTTTATTAAATTATCTTATTTCTTTTCTGAATTTACCGATCTACCTTTAAACTTAACGGTTAAACCATTTTATTTAAAAGCTATAAGCTGATTGTCATCGGACTATATCCAAATTCGTATGTTCCCCTGAATTTTGTTTATACATAAACCTCCTGAACTATCAAAAATTGATAAAAATGGATGAAAACCTAACGTTCTCCACTGTTCTGTCATGGTAAAATGCATTAAACACCCTTATAATATATATAATTGTATCAAATCGAAAATATATATATAATAATATGATAAAAATACCCTTTTTACCAAAATTTTAAAAATTATAATTTAAAATTTTAAATTGAAAAATTGGTTAAATAATAATAAAATTCTGAACTTTTTAATAAAGAAAATTAAATAAATAGAGAAATGAAAAAATTAAATTGATTTTAATTTTTTTTTATATTTAAATATCCCTAAATATAAACCCAGATGAATATATAAATTATTTAATATGGAATATCATTTAACTATCTTTTTTAATTAAATATCTCTAAATATTACTTGTTTGTTTGTAACAGTAAGGTTATTAATAATGTAAAAAAATTAAAAATTAAATAATTATTATTATTATTATTATTATAATGATAATAATTTAAATACTCTATACTTTTTTCGCCATTATTATTTTTATTTAAATATCCCTAAATATCACTTGTTCAATTACAATAACAAGGGTATTGATAATGTAAAAAACAAAAATAAAAAATGAAATGATAATAATAATGATGATAATAATAATAAAAATTAAAATAATATAATAATACTAATAAAATAATAATATAATAATATAATAATATAATAATATAATGATAATAATAATATTAGTACTTTAAATACCCTATACCTTTTTTAGTCATTATCGTTTAAATTATCGTTTTTTTATTTAAATATCACTAAATATAAAACCCAGATGAATATATAAATTATTTAATGTGAATTATCATTTAAACTATCTTTTTTATTTAAATATCTCTAAATATTACTTGTTCATTTACAATAAAAAGGTTATTAATAATGTAAAAAATAAAAATAAAAAATTAAATAATAATAATAATAATAATTTAAATACCCTTGCTTTTTTTTCACAATTATCATTTAAAATATCTTTTTTTTTTAAATATCCTTAAATATCACTTGTTCAATTACAATAACAAGGGTATTGATAATGTCAAGAACAAAAATAAAAAATGAAATGATAATAATAATGAAGATACTAATAAAAAATCAAAATAATAGAATAGTACTAATAAAATAATAAAATAATAATACTTTAAATGCTCTATACTTTTTTTTAGTCATTATTATTTAAATTATATTTTTTCATTTAAATATTCGTACACCTTACACCTTACATTTTATACTTTTTCTTCACCATTAAACCCCTACACTTTTATAACAATGGATATTTAAATTATTAATGTGGAATTATCATTTAAATAATCTTTTTTATTTAAATACTCATGTTATTGTAAATGAACAAGTGAAATTTAGGGATATTTAAATAAAAAATATAGTTTAAATGATAATTCGCATTAAATAATTTATATATTCATCTGGGTTTTATATTTAGAGATATTTAAATAAAAAAGATAATTTAAATAACTGTTAAATCAATTTTATTTTTTCATTTCTCTATTTATTTAATTTTATTTATCAAAAAGTTCAAAATTTTGTTATTATTTAACCAATCTTTCAATTTTAAATTTTAATTTTTTTATTTTTTAAATGTGATTTTCTAAATTTTGGTAAAAGGGGTATTTATGTCATATTATTATATATTTTCCGATTTGATGCAATTATGTATACAATAAGGGTGCTTAATGCAATTTAATATGACAGAACGGTGAATGATGTTAGGTTTTCGTTCACTTTTGTTAATTTCTAATAGTTCAAGGGGTTTAGTGCCTACAAAAATTTTAGTGGGCAACATACGGATCCGGGTATATTCTTAGAGGATCTGTGATAATTAGCCAAAGCTATATAACGGTAAGGGGGAAAATGACTAATTCTAAAACTCGGGTGCTAAAATGATGTTGATGCAAACATTAGCGGGCAAATTAATAATATCCCTTATTATAAAGGGATATTAAGATTTTAGTCCCTCTAATTAGCGTTAATCTAGGTTTGGTCCACTAGTTTTTAGAATTACTAACTTTAGTCCTTCTGTAACGGTTTCCGTTAAATAATAAAGTCAAAGGGCAAAATGACCATATTGCCCTTGGAACCTGTGAAAAGACCCTTATACCCTTCATGAAGTGGGTTGTTAGGCCTGCTAAGTGCACCCCAGCCCATATCCAATTGCACCCCGATGCCCTCCTATTTTATAAAGTTTAAAATAAATATAAATTTTAAAAAATGAATGACAAAAATAACAAATCAGATTTAATTTAAACAAAAAACAAAAAACAAAAAAAAAACAAAAACAAAAAAAACCATCTAAGCAGCCAAACATGTATGTTCAATCATTCATCTCTTCAATATTCAATCTTCAATCTTCAATCTTCAAACACCTATCTTCAATCTTTAAAAAATCAGTCCACAGTACACATCATTCCAGAAGCCACAAACATAAAAAATCAGTCCACACTCCACAGCCCACACCGAACCCACAACACCACCACCACCTCTAACCAACACCACTACTAAATCCACACCACCACCACTTTCACCCAAACCACATCGCCACCACCTACAAACCTCCAATCCACCTAAACCACACTACCACCACCTACAAACCTCTAACCCACCAAATCCACACCGCTGCCACCATCATCGTCATCTTCACCAAACTCTAATCTAATCCACCACTCAAACACAAACTCTAGCCACTGCCTCCACCACTAAAAAATTAAAATCCACTGCAAAATCAAAAATCAAAATCCACTATAAAATCAAAAATCAAAATCAACAACCACCATCCATCTAAAACCCAAATATCAATCATGTTCAAACAAACCCAGAGCATCCATCGAAGAGGAGAAAGAACAAAAAGAAAAAGAAAAAGAAAAAGAAAAAGAGAGTGATCGTAGAGATTCTTAGTAGTGAATCTGGGTTTTCGATTTGGTAGTGATTCTGAATTTCAACCCCATTAATTTATTCCTTCAATCTCTTCGATTTGGTAGTGATTATGGGTTTGATTTGGTAGTGATTCTGGGTTTTCGATTTGTTTATAGGTTTGATATGTTTTTTTATTTTGTAGATTGAGAGAGGGATTCAAACGAGAGAGAAGTGTTGGTGGCTGGTGGTGTTCTAGGTTCTAGGTCTGTTGTCTGGTGGTATTCTCCTTCAATAGAGATGTGTAGAGAAGTTATATTGATGATGACGATGGTGAAGCGATGATGATGATTAAATTATTTTTTTTTGGTAATTCATTTTTATTTTATTTTTAAAGTTTAATATATCAAGGGTAATTATATAAAATTGTTAAGGGCATTTATGTCTTTTTATTTTTAAATTTCTATTTTTAATATTTAATATTAATTATTTTAGTATATTTTGTAATTTTTAAAATTTTTACATTATGAAATACCATTTTTGCCCTTATTTATGAAAAATATCTAGAAGCTTTCACCAAATTTCCCATAATACCCTTGTTGACTTAACGGAAGTCAATAAAAAACAAACGGAATTGGACGGTAGGGACTGAGTTATGTATTATCAGAGAACTAATGGACTAAAGTTATTAATTCCTAAAATAGTGGATCAAATCCAGATAAACGCAAACTAGAGGGACTAAAATCTTAATATTTCTATTATAAAATATCAATGTTTTTACACGTGTCAAATTCAACGTATATACATGAACATTTATCTGACTTGAAGTTACATTTATCTGATTTGAAACTTCAAGGAATATTGTGCTGCCACACCCAAACTTGCATTAACGATCTCTTTCTTTAGGTTGCACGTATATTATTTGATTTCGGTGGGTTTAGTAGTTCTATCGTAATAGTTCATCTAATATTTTAAAAAATGGAGAATATATAGTTGAATTTCTAATTCTATAAAATAATCTTCAATACAGATATGCATTTTTGAGATTCTAAATAGTGTCATGTCAGCATTTCTATTTATTATAAACCTACTATTGAATTTTTTTTAGGAAATTGCATATTCACATCTTCAATACAATTATCTAAAATCAAATAGATATTCATTTTATGATTAATCATAATAAAACAATCATTTCACTCTCTCTTATTTTATTTTATAATTAAATGAGCTTTAATATTATTGGTGGAAAAAGTTAGAAATCCTAGTCATCATTTCTATGAGAGTTTATAGAATTAGAAATCCAACTCCATATTCTCTAATTTTTATTCGACAGATCATCTCCATATTGAAGTTAGATAATTGCATTGGAGAGAGCTTTTCTAACTTTCAAACTATCTATCATATGTGTTAGTCAATTTTCTCCAAATGCCTATTTGCATTGGAGATGATCTAAACTCTATAGAATGCTGACTAGTATTTCTAACTCTTTCAACCAACAATATTAGAGCTCATTTAATTGTAAAATAAAAGAGAAGATAAGAGTGTAATAGCATCTCCAACACTATTTTGCATTTGGAGAAAATGGAGTGCCACATATGATAGATAATAAAGAAGTTAGAAAAACTCTCTCCAATACAATTATCTAAGTTGAATATCGAGATGATGTGGCAAAAAAAATTAGAGAATATGAAGTTGAGTTTCTAATTCTAGAAACTCTCCTATAAATGCTGACTAGGATTTCTAAATTTTTACACCAATAATATTAAAATTCATTTAATTATAAAATAAAAGAGGATAGATAATGTAATAATTGTTTTATTATGATTGGTCAAAAATATATACATATTTGACTTTAGATAATTGCATTGGAGATGCGAATATATATTTTTCTTTTTTTTAAAAAAAAAAAAGTGGATCAATATTGAATAGAAATACTGATGTGACACTATTTAAAAACTCAAAAATGTATATTTACATTGTAAATGCTCTAATAATTGTTTAAAATAAAAGAGGAGATAAAAGTGTAATAATTGTTTTATTATGATTGGTCATAAAATAGATACATATTTGAGTTTAGATAATTACATTGGAGATATGAATATACATTTCTCTATTTTTTTTTAAATAGATCGATAGTGAATAAAAATACTAATATAAAATTATTTAGAAATTCAAAATACTTATTTACATCGGATATATGCTACTTTTCAATTCTCATACATGATTATAAAATATCCATATTTGTAAATGATCTTAATTAATTTATTTATTATGTGAGTTACATATTTTACCGTGCGGGGCTGGTCTTGCATATTGGAACGTGTCAAATTTTCATTATATGTATATTCATGAACATTTATCTGATTTAAAACTTCAAGGGAATGTTGTGCTGCCACGACCACACTTGCATTAACGATCTCTTAGATCAATTTGCATATTTGCATACATGCATAGACACTGTTTCATATTTTTAACTTCTTGAGCATAATTTAATTTTTCTACCAATTTCATAATACTATTAGTCTATTACGTGATTAATGTACTAGTTTTTAATATATGAATTGGTATCTATCTTGCAACAGAATTCTCTTCATTAGAATTCTACACACACCTGGACCAGTATTTATAACTTATATTAATTTATGATTTATAATATCATGAATTAATAACTTTATAATTTAAATAATGTGCTTCACTATCACGGGGTCATAGAATAATTGAATAATTTGTATTAATAGTGCAAAAATAGGTTACGGTTGCATTGATTCAAGCAGTTGGGGGTGTGAGGGGTGTTTGGAATTATATAATTATGTGGTTGATATTGAAGTGATACGCAACCAACTTTGGCTTCTCATTGATAATTGTTGATTGTAATTCATTATCATCACGTTGACAGAAGCAAAAATACACAATCTATCAAAGTCATATAGACACTTGTAGATAGATTGATGGATGCCCATAAATCCCGTGCTTGGAGCATAACTTGAATTGAAACTTGAAAGTAGGTTAGAGTTGTTGAACCAACTGCATGCAGTAGCTAGCTATCTAGCTATCTTGCTTCTATCTACTTGCTTGATTGTTTCTATTTTTCTTTCTATTTGTCTAAACTCTATACAGCTACACTTGTTATGGTTATTTTGAAGTTGATCTTTGTTTTCTTGCCGACAATATCTATACAATTTACCCAGCCCTGCTGACACTGACCTCCCATACTGCCGGTGCTAGCTAATCAATGTTGTGCCCACCGCCCACCGCCCCCAATAACTGTTGTTTCTTAATGCCGGCTCTGTAGTTAGAATTTTGACAACCATACATTTAAATTTCTTAGTGCTTTTTGATATATTTTTTTTTTTTTCAGTTTTTTGGCCTGATGTTTTGGCATTTAGATGTATCTAACAATTGAGAATTCATCCATATATAGTTACGTGGCTTTGTGGTAAGATTGATTATTCATTCCGACAATATTTTTATCTACATTTGAATGAATTACCGCCATTGTATGTGGTATATAAAGAGGTGTTCACAGTTCGGTTTTGGTCATGTGGAAAACCTAAATTGTAATCGTAACTGGCCTTGCCGGTTTGGTTTTCGGTTTTAACCGCCGGTTAGGCGGTTCGGTTAAGGTTTCGAATCCCAACCGCCACATGTCAGATTTTGATTGGTTGGTTGTTTTTTTAATCTTTCTTAATTTGTTTTAATGAAAACTAGGGTTTAAACCGCATGTTTTGGACGGTTTTTTGAGACCCCAAACCGTAACCGAACCTGGATAAAACCGGTTTTGTAACTGTCGATTTTGGTTACGGTTTTGTCCGTATGATTCCGGTTTGGAACCGCCAGTTTAACCAAACCGTGGACACCTCTACGTGTGTATTTATATATATATATAATTCATTTATTTATATATAACACATGTTTGGTAGTGACAAAATGAATTTTGAACACCTTTGGATTGAATGAGTACTTTTTTACTCCCAAGTCATATTAGATGGCGATCCAAGGTTAATACTTGGATGATTAAAAAAAGGGTGAGTAAACACTTGTGATTTACTTGGTAGCTTGTTCAAACGCATAATTAAATGGAATTAGTAAATGTTTCATTTCTTTGACAAGAAAGAACCAACTTTTGGTCAATTTCACATTGCAAATATTGATTAAAATAAAGGGGTCACATCTTCTTTTGGAGTATTAGATTAATTTGATAACTACATAAACCTAATATTAATTTAAAAAATTCGGATTATAGTTTGGTAATTAATGAGAATTAGCCCATCGGAGCACGATATTTCACTTCAGCTTCTAAACTACGCTTGATTTGCTATCTGTTTTTATTTTTATTTTTAACTGCTATGTCTCTTGCAAATTAATCAATAATTTAAAGTTCTATTAATTGCATGGACCATAAACTAATAGCTTTTGCCTTTTGGTGGTTTGCTATAACGATGACTCATTTTTCCATTTTAAGAGTTGGGAAGTGATTCATTTTCACATCAATAATCTTCTTTTGCTCGAAGAAGTTAAGAGTTTTTCAAATATGATAATTTATTGTTTTATCGTCTTATCGACTCGAAATTGTGATATCATTAAACGGAGTAAGAGTTTTTACCGTACAAAAGATATTGCGTTAAAAGAAACCCGAGTACTTATAGTTTTTACCATAAAAAAGATATTGAGCTAAAAGAAACCCGAGTACTTATATATATATATATATATAATTTTTTAAGTCAGTGCGTACTAATATAAATTTGTCAATACGTTGGATGTGGACCATTAGATTTACATACGTTGACTTAAAGTGTATGCACCTGTTAAAACTTCTTTATAATCAACAGTCTACCAGTAACGTATATATATATAAGTTATATCAGTACGTACTGACAGGAAAATCACTCTATATATATATATCTTGATTATCTTCCGTTATTAATTTTTAGTATTATCATTTTTTTAGGGGTATATTTATAAGTTTTCCTTTATCTAACAAATAAAAATATAGAAATTAAAAGAACAAAATTAAAATAACTTTCATCCCTTAAAAGAGGACCTAATTTTGTTTTTCACTTTAGGTGAGAATTAACCTTGTTAACAATCAATTATTAGATGTTATAGATGTGATGGGAAACTATTATCTTTTTAATTAATTTGGTGCATCCAATTTATAACGACTCATTTCATGTCATATATAAATCGGAAAAGAATATAGATGTGATATGGATTGAAAAAGAGCTCAATCTTTCATTATGATCTTATTAGCCGAAAAAATCACAACCGAAGATATCTATCCCACAGTTTAGTTTTCTCAAATAACATTGGTACATCATATGTTAATATCACATCATTCATTATATAATTTTTATAATTTATAAAATATTAAACGTATACCAATATAATTTAGGAAAAAAAAATTAAAAAGTCGAACGTGACCTTTTAATTATTAGTCCTTTTTAAAATTATATAGAAAATTTTTAAGGTTGTTTGACTTTTTATTGTTTGTTTAACGATTTTCTTATGTCAAATTATTAAAATATGACAAATTGGTGCAGTATCATGATCCACACGGTATTAATTAACTGTTGGTAAATGATGTGGATATGTCATCTGTGGCATTAATTATATATCCAAAAAATGGAATAAAATCTTGGATTAATTATTGAAAGCAAGGTTTAAAATGTAAGCGGATTAAAGAGTAAAGTACATTTGAAAGACTTTCTTGCAGTTGATTTTTTAAAGTAAACATTTTACAATAAGATTTTACAATAAGAGCTTTCATTAAGAAGATGTTGTTCGTTTGATTATCGATTACAAAAAGTTTTTTTAAATGATAGAATTATCAAAATATTCAAAAACTATTTTAAATGATAGGGTTATATTAGACATTTTAGTGCTATTAAAAAAACTCAAAAAGATCTACTTGAAAAAATCTAAAATTTGAGTTTCTTCAAGTAAACGTAAAACAAATTTTTTAATCATCTAAAAACTCTACTGAGTGATAACTAAACGACATAATTTTATTTGAAAAAAGGTTTTTTAAAATTTTAACCGTTAGACAAACTCTTCCAAACGGACAGTTAGTTTTACACTTTTACATAATACTTTACAATACGATTGCTACTCAACATATATTCATCATTATTTTTTTCTCTTTAAACATGAATACATCGGATGCATTTCATTGTTCTTATTTTCACAAAATAGAAGAAGCTATTTTTCAGAATTGTTATTTGATACATACTAAATTTTAAAAAGTTCATATTTAAATACGTGGAAATAGTGAGATATGTCACCTTTTTTTGTGTGTGTTGTAATGATATCACCGGTTTAATAACTTAAGTTTAAAAAACACATTATGGTGAACTACCCAAATTGCCCTTAAATAATCTATTTTTATTCTCATTGTGCTTCTATCTACACTTTGAAAACGATAACTCCTCTCTCTCTCTCTCCAAAATAGTTGTCTGAAAATCGATCTACAACTCATCTCTCTCCAAAAAACTTGTCTCTCTTCAGATTCTGCTAAAAAAAATAGCATATGTTTGTGATATTCTTTTATACATTGTCATATATTTCTATGTGGTTTAACAATGTATCCATTCGTTATGATTTGTTGTCCCAATCTTTGTATGAACATGTATGAACATTTAGTCTCCAGATTCTGTTCGAGACTTTTTTAAAATACTTCGAGCCTTTTTTATTAGTGTCCGAGCTATTTTGATATGATTCTGAGATTTTTTATACTCTTCCGAGTTTTTTTGATTTGTCTTCGAGTTTTATAGTTAAGTTAATGTCTGAGATTTGTCTCCGAGTTTTTTTAATATGGTTCAAAAATTTCTAACCCCAGGTAAAAAAGCTCGAACCCAATAAAAAAAAACTTGAGCACTTGATAGAAAAGCTCGAACTCTTACCTAAAAAACTCGAGCTTTTTTTTAATGGGTTCGAGCTTTTTTACCAAGTGCACGGGCTTTTTTCGAAAGGGTTCGAGCTTTTTTGCCAAGTGTCCGAGTTTTTTTACCAAGTGTCCGACCTTTTTTGCCAAGTGCCCGAGCTTTTTTTTACTTTGTTCGAGTTTTTTTACTAAGTTAAAAAAAAGCTCGGGCACTTGGTAAAAAAGCTAGAACCCAGTAAAAAAAAGCTCGGGCACTTGGCAAAAAAACTAGAATCGAGCTTTTTTACCAAATGCCTGAGCTTTTTTTAATGGGTTCGAGTTTTTTTGTCAAGTGCCCGAGCTTTTTTTTACTTGGTTCGAGCATTTTTACCAAGTTAAAAAAAAACTCGGGCACTTGGTAAAAAAACTTGAACCCAGTAAAAAAAAGCTCGGGTACTTGGCAAAAAAACTCGAATCGAGCTTTTTTGGTAAGGGTTCGAGCTTTTTTGCCAAGTGTCCGAGTTTTTTTTTACTGAGTTCGAGCTTTTTTACCAAGTGCCCGAATTTTTTGTTTATTTTGGCAAAAATGCTCGAATCAAGTAAAAAAAAGCTCGGGCACTTGGCAAAAAAGCTCGAGACTTTTACTGGGTTCGAGACTTTTACTAAAGGCTCTGAGCCTTTTGTAATTATATTTCGAGCATATTAAGTACTGACTAGAAAAAAAAACTCCGGGGGCGCTGCCCCCTGCCCCCCCCCCCCGGCGAGCTGACCGAGCAACTCGACCACCGTGAGCTCGACCCCAGAATGCGTCTGCGTAGCGCCACTCCGTCGCTGTTCGAGTGATTGTCTGAGTTTCAACGAGATTTTTTCTCTCAACTTCAAAACTATCACTGTAAAATGAATGAAAAGAAATCTGATATGGAACAACTATTGAGGGTATTTTTATCCGTTCACCATAATAGGTGTTTTTTAAACATAAGTTATTAATACAGTGACAGTATTGAAATGCTACCTCCAAAAAGTGTTATTTATTTTTTTATCCCTTTAAATATTTATATGCATTAATTCATTGTACACTTTTATTTTCTAATAGCAACATTGTAAAGCAGTATTGAATACAATCTAGTGAAATTCTTCAAGTAATTAAGTCCTGATGTAGTGTTTTTTTTTTTTTTTTTTCAATTGTAATTTTATTGTGTAAAAACAATTCAGGGTGGCTTAAAATAAAAGCAGTGGCTATATAAAGATGCACATTTTTCCCCGGGGTCCCAATTCCCCGCGTCTCCATCCCCATTTAGGGATTTTTTTTTTTAGAGAAAAATGGGGAAATAGGGGGGAGGGGGGGATGGGGATGAAATTCATCCCCAAATTGAAATGGGGATGGGGATGGGGATGGGGATGGGGATGGGGGAACCCCTTCCCATCCCCATTTCCCCATTTTCCCATTTTCCCCACAATTATATTGAAATGGGGATGGGGATGAGGATGAGATCCCCCACCCCCATTTCCCCATTTCCCCCAAACATATATAAATATAATTTTAATATATATTATTAATTATAATATATATTTGTAATTGTAATATATTAATGGATTTTATTTTGTATTTCTAATGGAATGTTTGTTTTTTTTTAATTAAATTTGTAATTTTTAGTTAAATGGCGAAATGGAAAAACGGAAAAAATGAAAAAACGGAGAAATACGAAAAAAAAATGGGGAAAATGGGGAAAATGGAGAAATGGGGATGGGGATGGATATACCTCCCCCAAAAGTCCCCATCCCCATTTTCCCCAAATGGGGAAATGGGGGGATGGGGGAAGGGTATAGGAAGTGGGGATGGAGATGGGGGGACCTATATCCATTCTCATTCCCTAAATGTGCATCCCTAGCTACACATCTGAGGGCAGACCATCCATCAATTCGTAGTTGTGCCTAACTTATATGCTAGCTATATAATACACCAACTCTTTTGGATTTTCATAGATCATGGAGGACAACATATAATAACATCATCATCTGCAAATTCGGCAACATATTAAATAATAATACCAACGAAAATGATATGTCCAAGTAATTTGGTAATCGTAGTTAATAATACATAACTTGAAACATGCAACCATAAATACTACTCAAAAATGTCATGCAACTATTGAAATGTGTCATAAAACGCTACCATTTTTTTTTCCCAGTATTCACATGCATTCTGGACGTGCAATATGAAATTTCTAATCACAGCAAAAGTAGTAGATATTATTTGAATAACTAATCCTAAATAATCATCAAATAATATGATTTTTATGTACTTTACTAAATTACAAAAATGAAATTAGAAAGCATTGTGAATTGATAGAAAATACTAAAATAAGTTAGTTAATGTGATATTAGGGTTTAGAACCCTATATATATATATATATATATATATATATTATAAAGATAAAAACCAGTATCGACTTCTCTAGTTTTGGAAAATGGGGGTAATTACAAAAGTATAATTCAGTTTCCAGCAGCCATTATTAAATGTTGCAGTTAATTTAGTCTTAAAATTTAAACCCCTCTTTAATTAAAGAATAAAGATCCATAGACTAGATTCTAATGCGATTTTAATATCTCAACCACCAATTTGCTCATGTGCTCTTTAATCTAATGGTTGAGAGATTTTTAAAAAATTGAGTCATAAATTTGAGTTGATATAGCCTAACCCTATATAGCTACTTTAATTTTCGTTAAATTTGAATAATTTGTGTGTATCTTAGAGCATCTCCAATGCAAGTATCTAACTTTATTATGAAGATGACGTGATAAAGAAAAAGTTAGAAAATATAGAGTTAAACTTATAATTCTAGAAACTCTTATAAAAATGCTGACTAAGATTTCGAACTCTTTCCACCAATAATATTAAGGGTCATTTAATTGTAAAGTTAAAGATGATAAATAGTGGAATAATTGTTTTCTTATGATTGATCATAAAATGAATGTATATTTGAATTTAGATAATTATATTGGAGATGTAAATATGTATTTCTCTATTTTTTTTTTCAAAAATAGACTTATAATAAATAGAAATACTGATGTGATACTATTTAGAAATTCAAAAATACATATTAACATCGGATATATTCTTATATAAAAATTTTCCTTTTTAATGGTATATGTTCCGTAAGATTTTAATGCTTGGATTTTGATTTCTTTAACAATTTTTCTTGTCTACTTGAAACCTATTCTCTCTCTCTCTCTCTTTTTTTTTATAAACAATTGTGACAATTTTGCAAAAAATAAAAGGATTAATATTAAAAAACCTATCCTCACCTTTGAATTATTATTGGATGTATAGTTACAAATACTTTTATTTTATAAACCTCCCCTATAGGCTAACACCGTTAGTATTCCGTTTGTGTTGACTGAGTTTGACTGTTAAAAAGTCTAAAATATCTATATTTAAGCTTCAATTGTATGAATTGATCATTATACCCAAATATGTTTACCTAATAAAAATTAATAAAATGATACAAAAGGTGTGAATATTAACTTGCAAAGTAGAAGTTACCGTGGACAATTTTATTTTAAAAAATAACAAAATTACAAACGAACCAAAAACATTGAAAATAAACCAAAAAATATATATTTATTTATGTATTTGTTTGTATTTTTTTTATAAATCCAAACAATTACTCATTTTCAATGTTTATGGCTCATTTGTAATTTTGTATACTTTTAGGGATAAAATTATCTACAAAATAACTTTTCATTTACATGTTAACATTCTCACATTTTGTAGCATTTTATTAATTTATTTGGTAAAAGTATGAGGGTATAATGGTCAATTCATACGATTGAAGTTTAAATTGGGATATTTTAGATTTTTTAATGGTCAAACTCAGTCAACACTTAACTGTGTTAGTTCATAGGGGGTTTCTAAAATAAAAATATTTGTGAATATACTTCAAATAATAGTTCAAAGATGTGGGGAGATTCTTAATATTAATCCAAAATTAAAAACATTAAAAATAAAAAATGGTTTTAGAGTTAAAGTTGAAAAAAGCACAAAACATCTTAAACATGGTAAAAAATGTTCACTCTATATACAATAGGACTTACACAGAACCACTAAAGAGTTTTTTTTTCAAAAAGCTATAAATCTTGTTTCAAATAAAAATGGGACTCTACTAAACACTTTTACATAATAGATTGCATAAAAGATCTTGTAGAAAATATTAGGACCTTGTTATTATAAAAATTTAATAATTTTCTCATGTTTTCATTAACCTGGCAAGACTTCGTAGTAATTAACAAAAAAACAAAAAATTAAAGTAAATATGCAAGAAAGCTTACTTGCAATATGAAAATATTCACAGCTTTTATTGATAATTGCTAACGCAGTACATGACAATAAGAGAGAGTTATTTACAAAGGATTGATTTTAGAGACATCAATATACAATTTTCTACAATTTTAAAGAATAAGTAAAGGTTGTTTCTTTTTTTAATAAGGAATTGGATCCTGAACTAAAAAAACGAACACTTGGTCATCGATGGTCTTGAAGAAAATAGTATTCGTAATTTCTATTGATTTCATTTGCCGAGCTTGTCTTTTCGATTATTCAATAAGCCAGGATGATTCCCCCCAATGTGGTGCTATATTGCTATATATATATAGACACTATAACGATTCAATAAACAAACAGAGTAAGCTACAAATGCTCAACAACGTAGCACATTGGTAACATCTTCATATTTCCTAATTGAATTACTTTGGGACGTCTTCTCGATGCAATCATGTTATATTATTTTGATATTTGATAATTGATACCACACATTTTCTTCTAAACTGCTTTCTAACAACATGAAAAAATAAAAATAAAAATAAAAAGCCATAAAAATTCACTTCAACTTTCATTATTCAATCAAAGCACGAATACAACTGAAACTATAACTTAATGGAGAAAATTTGCAATGCTCATCAATTCACACAACACCACCTAACCTATTTTTTGGGCAAGTTGGTCAACAAACTGAAAAACTTTACAGGAGTCTCTTTACATGGAAAACGAATGATTACTTGATTTACTTCCCCCTTTTTTTTTTCCTTTTCTGATTAAAATTGCATAAGTTGACCGAGCCCCAAGAAGTAAAGACTAAAGAGAAAATTTGACAAAAGGGTTAAAAAAAAATAAAATTAAAAAGGGTCATAAACTGTACAGTGGACTATACAAGATGTGCAAGGTACAAAACTTTCATTTTTTACTTTGACTAATGTGAAATATCCCTCTTTGTACTATAAAAACAGATCTTGATTTCCATTGGAGTCGGATGACGTTGAGGCCAGTGGTCTGGCCTGAGCAGATTGTGGTGGGGGAGCAGCAGTAAGGGCATAAGTGAGTCGAGATGAGGAATTTTCGATTAGACCAGCAATACCAGCTGCGGCAGATTGAGCATTTGAAGGAAGGAAAAGATCATGCTTCTGGTCTTTATAAGCACTCCAAACCTGCAAAATGGATGGAATAACCAGTAAATATGTTATAACCATGACCGAATTAATGGAAATACTCGGATCAGTGTAACATCGCTTCCATGACAATTAACCATGAAGGCTAGTTGACAATTTTGGGAAATGCTGAAAACTGTTGTTTTTATCTACACTCCTATGGATAGAACATGGATTAGAACACCAGTGCTGGTTCAACAAAAGGAATCGCAATTTTTTAGAATCCCCACCCGAGTGAAGTATTCAGCTCCATGAAAGGAAAAGGTACGGTACCAGCAAGCAAAAGTCAAAACAGTAAATGATAGAAAATAAAAGAGGGAAAGCAAGCGGCAAGACTTACATCTGAGGCATTCAGTATGTCTCGTACTTTAGTACAATGCGCTCCTTCTGTGGCAAATGCATGTAAGACCTGGATCAACATAATCAAACCTCATAAGTTTAACTCAATCAAAAGAAATTGAAAATTGGTTTAGAATAAAATATAAATCATGCATCTTTTATCCACCATACCGATTATATCACATAATCAGTCAAAATAAATGAAAATGTTAAGGGAACTGAAAACTTACTGGTATTCAGTTCAGTGAAAAGATACCAACTAAAAGGAACTGGTTAAAAATATTTTTTAAAAAAACATGAGATGCTCACCCAATGACTGAATCTTAGAGTGAAAGTCCTCAAACAGGAGACTTTAGTCGATCATAAACAAAAAAAAAAATTATGTTGAACAAGAAGAGACAATATTCAATCTTCAAAAGAGTAGGTAAGCAACAAAAAACTCAACTTTCTTAAGAAAGGATGAAACAGAACTTTTCATGCATTTAAACTGTTTTAAAGTCCAAAAATATCAGATGAATTAGAAAAGGTGGTGGTGGCAACTACATCATTCTATGCAATCGATAGGTCTAAAAGTCAGTATGCAGGTCTAGCGAATTTAATAATTTACTAGTTAATAGAGTGTTACTTGCAGCAAAAAAAAAAGTTAATAAAGTGATGGATAAAAAAGCTTCCTTTAGCTGACATCAAGGCAGACACCTAACAACATTTTGAACTACAATTATGATGGCAAAGATTCTAACCTCGATTGCTAGTACCCTGCCAATAGAAGCTTCAGATTCATTCCACTTCATCTGAGAGCACAGTCCATTCCTTCCCCCAGCTCGCCAGTCAAGAAGGCCAAGAAGTACTTCAACTAGACCAACCCTACATCATTCACACAATTTTCTACAATATCAAAAAGCATAAGGGAAAAATTCAACTCTGATAACAGGTTACAGACTATTCAAAAGCTAAGCACACCCATGGAAACAACATACAATCCAATGTGTTGTATGAACTAATCAAATTCAAACAAGTGTCAATTTTCATAAATTTAACGCCAACTAATTGTAGGATTTATAATTCACAGAATGAACCACTGGTTTTCATTCTGTTGTTTACTCATTGCACTAGTCAAGTTTCAAAAGTATCTAAGATGTGGCTATGTTCAATCAAAATTATGCCAGAAAAATGAACACTTACCATGTATAAAAAATGCGAGTTGACCAGATAGGTATTACTTATAATCACAAATATGTATATATGATATTTAGCAGTTGGCACCCATTACAAACACTACAAATGCAATTGTTCAAAAGCTGAATTAATGAAAAATAAATTCATAAAACAGCATTAAATGGTGTAGTCTAAGAAAAAATATTGTACCCAATATAATTTGATCTTGCAATGTATGCATGTATGAATCACAACTAACCAAATCACCTATACCATGGGTTGATAAATTATTCTAGCCAGATATGTCACTCACTTGAGGCCCTGAGCTACAAGTGCATCCCTAGCTCGATTTCCAGCACCCACTACACGCTTTAATGTCTCAAGAGCTAATATGCTTCCACCTTGCCATCCTATAGCTTTCATTAGAAGTGGAACAACCTGAAGTAAAAAAAAATACCAAGAAAAAATCAATGGACAAATATTATTTTACACATGCAAACAAGTAAAAATGATCAACAGTGTCAGGTGTGAATTCACCTATGCTACAGGATAAGTTATGCAATGAATTTTAATTATATACAAGAGAATTTTCCCAACAGAATATAGGATAAGTCTATAGGAAATTTTAAAAATTTCCGAAGCAAGCCTTAAAGCTGCAAGAATTTAGATACCTCCTCCCAATCAAAATATGAATAACGATTTTGA
This sequence comes from Dipteronia dyeriana, assembly GCA_032871835.1. Classification (NCBI taxonomy): domain Eukaryota; kingdom Viridiplantae; phylum Streptophyta; class Magnoliopsida; order Sapindales; family Sapindaceae; genus Dipteronia; species Dipteronia dyeriana. The sequence goes on along the minus strand of CM065300.1, from coordinate 56,864,842 downwards.
AAAACAAGGCATTTCAATAAGTAATATAAGCAATTATGATCAAGTCTCCATTTTAGAATGAGTAAGGATCATTGCAAGATGACCAAGTCAATAAAATCCATCAGATGATTGAAATTAAGAGGGAGGAGAAGATAACCCAATACATACCTGAGGTGTCCCCGCACTAGTCGCTGCCATAGCTTCAGCACATGTAGTACTTGCTGCAAGTTGATGCAGGACCCTCAAACAACTAAGACGGACACGTTCTTGAGGAGTTTGTGCAGGCTGTCCTGATCCATCATCAGATTCAGATGTTCTATCTGCTGCATAGTTGCCATTTTTCACTTCCCCTGATGACATTGTTTCACGTCTTCCCTCATAAGCCACAGCAGCCACAAGTTTGGGCACATAACCAAGATATCCAACATGGTCAGCAAGAGCAGGGTGTACTCGCAATAAAGAAACTAAAGCAGCAGAAAGAAGCAAAGGAAGCTCAGGGTCAATAGCTTGTGTGTCATAGTGTGTAGCAGCAATGGATGACAGATACTGATCCAACAGTCCTTCCAGAAACCTCTTTGGATTTCTCAAAGGAAATTTGGGATCCTTTAGAAACAGTCTGACATAAATTCCACCAACCTGTATGATCATGAATGTGTGAGATAAGGAATATGAAACAACTCCTTTTTTTTTTTTGGATAGATAAGAGCTGTAAATTCATATACCTGTGGTTCATCTCTCATTTCCTGCTGTGTAGATGCCTGTTCTGGTACATCCCAATCAATGACACGACCTTTCATTTGTTCCGGGTACAGATCAGATGCAATAGTTGAAATCTGTGCAGATAAAGAAGTTGCCATTGCTGGTGTCCATACAAGTTCTGGCGTCTCAGTAGTCTGTTCAAGTGCTGACACAACAGCTTCGCCAGGCCCATCTCTAATAATTGAAACCAGGCCATCCGGAAGAAACCTTGCTAGTGTTATAGAAACTCTAGGCCCATGCATTGGCTGAGCAACAAGCTTCCCTAATAAAGAGGCAGCTGCCGCTCTTTGCTGTAAGGGAATTTCTTCTGCACATCATCATTTCTGTTATCAACGTCACTGCCTAGCCAAAAATAAATGGAAAATAAAAGGCAAAAGAAAATAATATTACGTTGCAAAGGCAAGAGAAGTTCAAGAATGTAAACAACTCCTCCATGCCTGGCAGCTGCCCAAGCAAGTTCAGGCGTGCTTGCCAAAGCATAGAGAACATGAAGAACTCCCTCACGGCAAGCTGGAGCATAGTGAAGCATTTGTAATAAAAGGAGAAGACTAGACCCATCTGCTACCATAGCCTCCAAGCAGGAAGCACAAGTAGTCAAGAGAGACAGCACACTCAGGCAAAGCTGAGGAATGTTGCTTTCAGATGCAACAGGAACAGAAAAGCATTCAAAAAGCGGTAATAGCCTTTCTTTCGTAGAAAATATGGATGCTAAATTTGGATTGCTTGTCAGTATGTTCTGCGCATAAAATAAAATAATAATCAGTCACTAGAATTATTTACAAATGAAATGCACAAATGGGTAATATACCTGAAGTGAGGTCAATCCAAACTGAAGGTTCTTAACAAGTGGAGGATCTTCCTTGAGAGTCACTTTTCCATTGGATGCAGCCAAAGAATCATCAGGGACATGCTGGCCATTTACTGAAAAATCAGTAGCATCACTTGGAAGCTCATCTGTTTTATGAGATGAGCCTTCAAGATTTAGTTTATTCTGACCACCTGAATCTGTAGCACTTTGATTTTGCACAAGAAATGACACAAAATCAATTAAAGCAACACAGAAAGCTTCTGGTTCGCTGATCTCAAAGTCTGGCTGATCATTATAGACCCTCAAGTAAACATTGCCAACATATAGTTCCTTTGATAAGGTATTATATACAAAGCCATGTGAATCTTTCAGGTCATACGAGCCATCAGGACCCTGGCTTGCACGCTGCTCATCCACAAATTTCAGCAGTTCTGCTCTAGTTGAAGAGTTCCAGATAATCTACCACAGGCAGGCAGGCAATATTAATGAGGGTATAATTTAGAACTCAACACTTTAACAAGAAACTTTACAGATCGGAGTATATTTTTCTGCAAGCGTAATAATGAAGCATATTCTAAAGTTTAAATCATCCATTGACAAGCCTGCTCTAGGCAACAGACAACCATGCACTTCAGAAAGGCAAATACAAGACAGGATATAGACTACACCTTGTAGTACCTCGTCTTCAACATTAAATTTTTTAAATTCTATTCATTAACTCAAACATAGATTACCTGACTGAACTTGTTAATGACCGTCTGAATAGCCATTAACTCCTATCAATACTATGTGCAGATAATTATTTTTAAGGGAAAAAGAAGAAGTTATAATCAAGGGCATGCAAGAACATGAGAGAATATCTGATGTAGCATCAACCCACGAGATGCAGTACAAAAGGAGAATTAGGGTTAGGGAAGATAGCAAATTAGAGGGCAGGCGAGAAAATATGGAAGAAATGGAGAAGAAACTAAAGGAAAACAGCGGATAGAAAAATAGGGAGGACAATTCATTCACTTTATTTGATCAAACCATGGTCCAAAAAACAAATACATAGAAAAGCCATAGAAAAGCCTATTCTAATAGGAAGAAACTGGAAACTAAATCACTTAAATAGGAAGAAATAAAATCCTAAGAAAATCAAAAATAAAAAAGAAACTGCTCATTTAATCCTTATTCTAATAAAGCTATAAATCTCTAAAATATATTATTTCCTATTCCCCATCAACATCTCAGCCTCAACATTTAATGTAGCCGGACAATCTATATAATGTCTTGATGTGTTCCAAACCTTTAATCAATAATTCAATTGGCTCTCAAAAGCTATCAGTTGGCAGCCAATCTAGTTTACGATATTGACCTACTGAAGTCTGTAACTCATCAAAGGAATAGACCAGAGACAGAAGTGAATCTAAAACCAGTAAATGTCACAGACAGTTTCGGGATTCGGTCAGAGACCCTAGTTATTTTGAACATAACTAATTGTCCCATTATCACACAAACCATAATATGCAAGAACATCAAATGCTTAATACCATAAACTGCAAGACATTTCTTCTGCTAGAAAAGCAAAAGCAGAAATAAACATTTACCTCTGGGGACTCCAAGTTTGCATTTAATTTGGATAGAAGGTCTTTTGGTATTTGATCTTTCAACATACTAGCAAGTTTAGGAGTTAACAATGCTCTGATGGCAGCAGCAGCTGCTTCATTATAAGGAGTTGAAATCACATCAGTGCACAAACCACTCAGCCTAGACAGAGCCTGTGCTGCTCGTATGGCATGCATGTTTTTTGCAACTTGAACACTAGCACCAACACCATGTGACTCCATTGCATCAGATTCCTCAGCAGTTGAGTCATATTGTAGTAGTAATGGCAACAGGTACCTAAGAAAACCAAATCAACATAATAACATGAAAATTTATATACCAATGCAAGATTAATATGTATAGTCAGGGTTACTTAAAAAATTAACAGCTTAACCCGATGCATGCCAACACCAATTTACAGAAAGATGAATAGCTTCTTGCCTTCTTGACAAGGGCATACTACCACAATATAATGCAAAATGAAACCTATGTGCTTTTAGTGGAGTACCTCATAATGCAAGGGCTATGAATAGAAGGAAGAGCCGGGACTTGCTTAGAGAGAGAGAGAGAGAGAGAGAGAGAGAGAGAGAGGCGATAAAACAGATACTGATGATTATGGGATAAAACTTCAATCCTCGGTCACCCTCCCCCAACAATCCAAGCCCAGGAAAAAACGAGAAAAAGTAACTTGCTTAGAGAGAGAGAGAGAGAGAGAGAGAGAGAGAGAGAGGCGATAAAACAGATACTGATGATTATGGGATAAAACTTCAATCCTCGGTCACCCTCCCCCAACAATCCAAGCCCAGGAAAAAACGAGAAAAAGTAAATAAAGTATAAGGAACTGACTCTGGTCTGTCAGACTGTCAGTTTTGGTCCCAAGAAGTCTCAATCCTTCTATCAATATTAAAACGGGCATGTATTTAATTTTCCTTTAAAATTTTCTTGATCCAGCCAATGTTAAATGTCATCAACTTTTTACTGTTACATCTGTATACATATCAACACTTACACACTCCTTCAACTTTCTCCTATTCTCTACAGTATTCTTCGAGGTGAATTTTGGAAACATAATCAATCCCAAGGAGAAGTCCTATAAACGCTGCAAGAATCTTAGCAACCAAATGTACAGAACAATGATATCCGAATAACCCCTAATGATTACTTGACTCAAAACTTCAGCATTGATTATCATATTAGGTCGATCCACACAGCTTAGTAGCTAACTAGACAAACAACAAAAGGTTTATCGCTTGGACAGGCAAAGAAATCTATGACTATGTTCCAGCACATGTGATACTCAAAACAGAATTATTATCTGAACTGGAGAACAAATGCAAGGATTTACAAACAAAATGCAAAAAGAGAAGTACACAACTCAAGGCATGAGACAATGTTTTACTAGATGAATAGAAAAACAGATCACGAGTTGACAACAAATACAAAGAAATTGCTTATTGAATACAATAATTTTCATGATGCAAAATCCCAAAAATGAAAAAGGACATTATATTCCTAAAATGCTAATTACAGAAATTAAAGGCATAAAAAACACAAGGCCATGTCAATAAGCATTACTAAGTTGCATGCATTCCAAAGGTGCACGGATCATGAACCGGTTGGTATCAACTTGTGATGCATTGCCAAATTATGATTTTTTTTGTTTTTTTGTGTTTGGATAGGTTGCAAGATTATTGTTGTGTGGATAAGTAATATCTAAACTCCATTTCATACATCATATTAGGAGAGAAAAAGGCAAACATCTAACTCCACGTTAATGTGTAACAATGTGGATGATTAACAAACACACAAACAGAGTGATGATACATACAAACTTAAAAAAAAAATGAGATGACTTACCATAGCACACCAGCCTTTAACAGAGAATCCTGCAAGTCGACAGACACAGAAACATGGGCAATAGTCCGGAGGGCAGCATCAACAGCTGCAGGAACAAGCTCAAGTTCAGTGCAGTGCACAATGTCCTCAACTATTCCGGAAAACTCTAGCATCTCAGCCCTGGCGCTCTCAAATCGACTTAAAACTGCAAATGTTTGCATCACATTTGTGACAATGATGGCTGAAGGTTCACTTGCAGGAGTAGTTGGCTGAACTACACACATGCAGCGGGAAAGAAGAGTTGCAATAAGTTGTATTCCGCCATCTCTCACAAGCTCTTCACCATTCAATGAAGAAGATGCACACCTGAACATGAGAAATAATTCAAAAGATATTAAGCTCATCATATCTTAAAGTTCAAGTTCTAATAATAAAACTAACAAGAAAGACATTTGCATGAGGGTAGTTTACGTTAGCCAGATCAGCTCTGATGCTGCAACAAGAAGAGGAGCTCTATCTGAGGATAGAAAATTGTTATCATCCTTGTCTACAGTAACTGCATTGAGCAACATGGGATAGCCAGCATATTTAAATGGTTCCAGTACAGCTCCATATCGTCTGTATAAGATGCATTGTCCTTTCAATAAAAGCAACAACCTCCAAGGCTGAGGACCTTGCAGGCCTTGCATGGTGGCCTAGAAAAATCAAACTGTTTTAGCAAAACAAAAGCAGCAAAGAAGAACAAAATTAATGTCCTAATATTTTTAACATAAAGTTAAAGATGTATATGTATGTAATATATTGTAGAGGTTCTATATCATAGCAGAAACAATATCAATAAAGTCAACAATTTTTTTACAACTCTTCATGTGCAACATTCATTCAGAAATGCATAAGCTACATAGGAGTGACCACTGTTAAAGCACACATATACATCCATGCAGATACACTACAAATTTCTCGCATTGTTCTGAGATCAAAAGGTTAACAAGGATGAATCAAACAAAATTATGATTTATATCTAGGTGCCCATATTTTTAAAATTATTTTTGATGCTTCAACCTTAGAAGTAAAGAAACTCGTGAAATATAATACTCAAATTAGGTAGCTCCAAGGGGATCTCTGAGTATACCTACCATATTAAGATATTCAATAATTTTGCAAGAGATGAAAAGGAGTAAAAAGAATTCAGCCTAAGAAAAGAATGCACCCCCGATAATAAATTAAGACCTTGAAATACCAACCACAGATCTTGTACTGATTTAAAACTTAATGCCAGTGTAATTTTTAATTTTAGTTATAGAAACAGAAACTTTTATTAAGAAAAGAGAAAAGGAAGAGTGTAAAAGATAGTTTCATGCAAAAGTTATTAAAATACATATGGAATTCTACCTGAAGACGCTCATAAGCTTTCTGTACTGCCAGAAACTTCTCCCTCCCTTCAGGATTTTTGTCAGGATGGTATTTCATTGCAAGTTTCCTATATTGTCGTTTGAGCTTTTCCTCATCAATGTTCTCAACCTGCTTAGATATGCTAGATATCTCTTCAGCCGTCTTAGGTGAAAGATTCTTACAGGAATCATCATTTGATACATCTTCCAGGGATATTTCTAATATTTTGCAAGCTTCTTCTTCGGAGAGATCCATAGGTTTTCGTGTCAGTTCTTCACGCCACATCACCAGCAATGACTGTAGAAACTCCACATGTTCAACAATTGGCCAATTTGGAAAATGAATCTCATCACATAAGTTCCTAAGGTAATATCGATGACACCACATCTCATCTTTAAGCTCAGGGTAGGTGACTGGTGGCATAGGAGCATACTCGTATAAAAAATGACAATGCTGTGACAATTTTTGGGGGAAATCACCAAGATGCTGCAAAACCTGGTGAAAAAAAGAGGAGTACAAAAATTGCCAGTTTACATATGTTCCATTTCTTTAGGCAAATGTGTCAAACTAAGGACTTTAGAATAATTCAGGAAAGCAAATTAAGACATTATATGAGTGCCTCAATTGAAAATTTGAAATACCTGACGAATTAGATTTTCAGCTCTCATCTTGTGTGTCCATATAATCTCTGGAGTGTCAGAGTCTGATACCATAGCTGCAGCAAATGCAGCTGGACCACTACGCTCCAATACATACAGCAAGGACTCTGGAAGAAGACCACCTAATACACTACGTTTTGCCAGAGGCAATGAGGAGGATACTGCAGCTTCTTCTCCACCATGAAACGCTTGATGGACATGAGTTACTGAAAAGAGTTGAGCAATCGAGAAGAGATTTGAACCAGGATATGTCAATGCAAAATAAAATGCGCCTGTGCTGTATAGACGTATCATGGCCTTGGGATTTCTGGTAACAACAGCCTTCAGCAAAGCAGCAGCAGCCTCCACAATACTTGGTTCCCCAGAAAGCATAGCCTTTTTTTTTTTTGGTAATTTGCAAAACATAATTAATAATAAGTATCACAACATAAACATCTAACTTCGTAGTTAATGAAAGAAACAAATTGTACAAGGACACTGAAGACCCAATTGTCAAATAGAATAATTACGAAACACTTTTAGGAGTGACTAGAAATAGAAATTCTGAAATGAACTTGCATAGCATATTCAAAAATGCCATAAGAGAGATTGCATCATCTATTGTAGCCATTGGGAGAATAATAACAACTACTCAATCAAAGCTTAAAATACACAAAAAGAAAAATGTCAACCATATGGGATACAAAAAAATTTACCCCAGTAATACGAAGAGAAATGTAATGCATATCCAACCTCCATTCAGTTTTTCATACATGATCTTCTGACAAGTCCTCATAAAGCTTATAATGGTACTCTAAATAAAGTGATAACTTTTCAGTTAAAGCTTAAACTGAAAATCACTAATGGACGAGCTAAACGCTATTAATTATACCATAAACCATGCCCTTCCTGCAAGTCCTCCCTCAAAAAGCTGAAAATTATGCATTCTAAATTCCAATCAAAATCAACATAAACTTCTATGAGAGTATCAGTCCCCTCTAACCCCAACCTGCCACATAGACATAGACACAAAAATTGACCATACAACATTATCACCTCCACATTTAAGGAGATTGCCAGTCTACCACTAGCATAATGATAGCATAAAAGATCAATTGTTCCAACAATCACCTGAGCAATATGTGGAAGGCAGCGCGGACTTGACAAGATCCGTTTTACTCTTGGAGTTGGAGTGACTATCTCTCCGGCATCGTCCAAATCTGAATGCGCAGATACCATGCTATGTAATATGGACAATGCCGCATCCCCAATCTGTGTAGCATACAGAATATATAAAGCAAAAGGTATTGAGAAATAAGATGACAAACAGACAAGAGATACACTGTGTAACTGTAGAAAAAAAAAATACACATTTACTTGTAAATCAAGCAATTTTATTTGGTGCGAATAACAGTATATGCATTGCACGTATACAATCATACATCTAAAATGATTTCAAATTTGACATTTGGTTCAAGGAAGTATCAAGTAAAATACAAAAATGAATGTACTCCTTCTCTGGTACTCTTTTTACATAGTGCTTTGAATATAAGTCAAAGATGATATTTCAGCACACCACAAACTGCATATCAATGAAAATCACATCTTCTCCATATAATTGTAACATTGATCTATCACCCCAATAAAATATTTATTTTCCAACACATAATTCTTAATCCCAAGAGGTTGGCCTAGTCGTTGAGGGGTGGGGAGTAAAAAAAAGGTCAAGGTTCAATGCTCCTAGCGGGCACCTACTCAGTATATTAATATTCTAGGAATTTATTACTACCAAGGTTGTAGGGTCTGGTAATATCCCTAGTTTAGAACCCGGGAAAGGTTGGGGGAGTTCTAGCCTCTAGGTATTGAAAAAATAAAATAAAATAAAATAATTCTATAAAGAGTGTATAGGCTTGAGGAAATCGATAATGATTTCCCAAACATATAAAAGAATAAAATTGGTGAATAGTAGCACAGAACAAACTTAGAAGCTGCATAACTAATTAAAGAAATTGGCCTATTAATTGCAGAAAATCATTACCTGAACAATACAAAAATCAGATGGAAAGGTTAGTGCAATTATGCAAGAGGCTCGATATAGCAGCATATAAAAGCAACTATAATGCATATCATCATCATATCCATGTTGAAAATAATGTACCTGAGTTGATGTGAGAACAGGAACCCTCACAGCTAGTGCCCAACGAAGTTCACGGATATCACGTAGTCTTTTCCAGTCTAGCATCCCGGAAGCCTTACACCTCGTTGTCCAATCAAGAACTTTCTTAGACCAGAACCTTCTGATGGCATCCTTCTCCACCGGTCCAACTTGAGCACCATCCTTGTCAATAAACATCCATTCCTTAAGAGGCTCCATGAAAGCACTCGCAGCTATCAAATTAGATTGTAAAGGGATAGCAGTCCTTTCTGAAGCTTCATGAACCACGGTCAGAAGATCAACAGCTAATACACACCCTCCAACCAAAACACAAGCTTCCACATTTGATAAAACCTTCATTAAAACCTATACATGCAACAGAAGATAATGCGGTTGTCTTCGATACAGTTATGGCTAGAATGATAGACCACCCAAATGTAATCACCAGAACAAGTTATGCAATATGATAAACTAGCATTAAGGGAATTCAACTGACACCAAAAATAGAAAGGAGAACGATGGAGTGACCACATTAGGAAACACAAGGTTAGCATACCTTCAAAAGGAGAAGAAGCCTATGTCTCAAAGCTCTATCGTCTGTCCTATCCAAGAGAACGGTAATATGTGCAGTACCTTCAAAAGGTCCAACTGTCTTGTAATGCTGTTCATAGACAATTGCCATTGCTCTTGCACATAGCTCCCTAACAGAAGTGCCTCCCCCTCCTCCAAAACCATCTAATCTTCCCATATCACACCAATCCTCAGATGCACCCAACTCATCAGGTATTGCACCATCTACAGTAAGACCTATGTCTGCATCACATAAGAAGCGATGATAGAGTGCTCTAAAAAAGGCAACTGGATCACGCAGGGGAAAATCCTGCGCCCTACCACCACTGCCACTCTCAAGCAGCAATCTCAGATAGTATTGTCCCACACAAACTTCTTTGGACAAACTAGGATAACTGACAAAGAACTCTGAGTAGTTCCAAGATATCTGCGGCACACTATCTTGCCCGGTCTCTAAGATCGCACCTCCGGGAACAATATCCTCGGTACGCTCCTTCTCAACATCTAGTTTGTGAACTTCAGCCTGCAAAGCCTCTCTCAACTCCTGCCTAGTACGCTCGTTCCATATTAAATCTGCACGATTATGATCAAGGCTAAAAGCTCGCCAAAATTCAGGCCAATTAAGTAGTAGCCGACCAGAACCCACTGGTGTGTTCTCCACAACAACCTGAGCAGGTGCTGGAAGGCCTGAATTATGAAATCCAACCACATTGGCATCAGAATCAACTGGACTTGAAGCTCTTGGTTCTAGTGACTCATGTATACTCATTGACGGAGTATCAGCTGTGGCAATAACAGCAGGATGATCATTTAGAGAAACCCCTGAGGAGGACATATCGCTGGTCAAATTATCACCAGCATGAGCAACAGAAGATTGAACGGCTGAAGCCTGTACAGAAGTAGGATCAAGAGCAGATTTTAGATAGTTATCTGGCCCTCTAGAAGTACCAGCACCTGTCTGCCATGCTGGATCACTGGCCTCCGAGTTATTAACAGAAGGTAGAGAATGCTCTTGAGGTGTGATCCCTCTTCCTGTTCGTCCTCTCCTCTGCTGGAGTAAACGTCTCTGTCTTCTACTCGTCAACGATCCTTCTACATTGGCATCTTCAGATGGATTTCTGTCAGAACGTGTGTGCAAATAAGCAACAAGCCCTGGAGGCAGAACTCTAGACAAAAAATCTAGAGCTGGCTGATAGGAATCTGCCCAAAGAGCAACAAGCTGTTGACTAACCTCACGCCGCTCACCAGCAGGAAGGAAAAATGCATGTAATAGATGCCTCAGTAAAGCACCATCACGCAAAGCAGCATCTCGCATGGACTCTGCTGCAATTGCATCTTCTTCAGCAATTGTACGCATGATTACAGCAACTGTTTCCCTAACACTTTCCGCAGGATGTCCGAACAATGCAAATAAACGACGCTTCAAACCAGCAACTTGGCGCAACAATTCAACAAAGACAGTGTACTGGGTAGTTTCTCCATGTGGTTCGCATATCATAGCCTCAAAAACTTCAACAACAGCCATTGACAATAAAGGTGATACAGACATAGGCCTCAATCTGTTGACAAGGACAATAACATAACCATGATGAGAGAATAATACAGACTTTGTGTGCATGACTGTGGCATGCTGCTCTCCTTTAGAATCTGTCAATATATTAGTATCCCCAGAAACACCACCAATGAGTACTGCAACCAGGCCTGCAGCTTCAGCAGCCACACCTTCAGAACCATTTCTAAGCAATCCCATTATTCTTCCGACAGCAGCAGGAAAAGACATGACATGTGAAGCTGCAGTTCTTGAAGTAAGTAATCTGCGCAAACATGCAATGAATCCCATTACTGTTGCAGCAGCTTTAGGTGAAGGTGGGGGCAAGGGAGGGGACTCTGGCGGGAGATTTGGAGTAGCTGGAAGCATAGTAATCAAGGCCATCAAAGTCACTTCAGGCACTTCAATGTTTGGGGGCACTCCGCTGTAGGGAATACATGCATTGAATTCCCGTATTCTACGCCATAGTTTCGCTCTTGAACCCGGTACTGAACCACTTTCAGCAACAGCATCTTTGGCTGCTGCAGCCAAGTGCTTCAACTGAATCGATGCACTATCCATATCCGCCACAGGACGTTGTTTACTGAGTTGTAAATGAACTATCCCACAAGGCGGATCAATACGATGACCAGGCATAGTCAACCTTGGTAATACTGGTACTGGGCACTGACCCTGTACAAATAAACCCGAAGATAAACCACACAATAATAAACATTACCATCTAATTTATCCTCTCCCTAATACTACTATAGGCAGAACAAAAAATATTAACATAATTTCAATGAACAGCATTACTAGCACGTCACAAATTATATCCAAGAAAGAACGCATATACCTACTTCTGATTGCAAAACATCGCGGACTGCTGCAAGTAAGCTGTCACGAGATGTGCTAGCATATACCTATTAATACACAGTATACACTTTAGAAACTTAACACATGAGTAAATATATTTTCAAAATCAAGTTGATCAATGCTCACATGGATGGGGCATCCGTCATTGAATTCAATTGCAAACATCTGGGGCTCCTCTGCAAATCGAACGAGCGAGCTTACAGCAGACAAAGGACGAACAATAACAGCCTGCACACGTCTAATGAGATTCTCAGGAGTTGACACAACTCTACCAACCACATCATCTTAAAGATTACTAGGAACCTATATTGATTTTCTATCCTATACCCACTTTTACTTCTCTTGACAAACTTATATACAAACATAGGTATATAGATAAGTGTAATCATATTTTTGTGTGCATATGGGAGCATGTGTATGTTGTAATTCTATAATCAATCAGCCAATTAGAATTACTCAGTATTCCCTATCCATCTCAATTGCAATCTTAGTTTTCCGTCTAACATAATCATAGAAATCAGAAACGATTCTAGGGGAAAGAATTTATAATCCAATATTATATCATATTCACATAGACCACACACAGGCACGAGCAGAAAACATTTTAGAGGAAGAAAGTATAAATTTACTTATTAAACAAACAAAGACACGTTTTCTACATCACACATTCATAATATAAAATTTGAGCCGTGATTTCATCCTATGATGGAAAACCTACCTAAAAATTCTACAATAAACATATATAAAGTTCATCATCTTACTTCGTAGTTATCTGGGCGCCTTTCAACAAGCGAGAACCTTGTGAGGATGAGTTGACGAGATACAGCATCACCATGCTCCCCGAGCCCTCCTTTAGGGCCAACTCCCAAACTCAATCCAGAAACATTTAACGTTCCATGAGCAGCAGAGCGCAACCTTGTCACCGACCAGCCCCCACAAGGTGTTTCAGCAGCCCCAACTGCTTCGTTGGCTGTATTTTACACAACCACGGAGAGAATATCAAAAAATGAAAAACAAAAACTAATAAGAAAAGGATAAGAAAGAAGACTAGAACTAAAACCTCGTCTCTTTATATACTCTGAAGGAGGGAGAGATTGGGAATTGTCCACAGTTAGTGACAACCCAGCCATGGATTTCGCTGTTTTTGTCTGCATAAGTATATGAATAACATAATTATTGAAGCAAAATATGTTCTCGAGTAGAACTGTAGAGGCATGATCCCTAATAATGCCATCCTTACCAAACTTGAGATGATAGCAGAACTAGTAGTCCCTGAAGCAGCTTGAAAAGCTTTAGATTTTCTCCCATATAGAGAACAAAGAACAAAACCTCCACTGTCACTTTTCTTGCCATAAGCATCAGAAAGGAGAATGATGGCAGGTGAACCCATGTCTCTAAAATCCAAGCACCACCGAAGGTCTCCAGATTTTAACTCAATAAGTTCGACTCCAACATAAGTAACTTTTAGTTTCTGCAGAAGTAACCATTCATTAATGCGAAACAAATTAGTAATCTCAATGAGCAGCAAATTCAATAGTATGAACTCCAAAATTCAATGCTAAAAAGAAAACATAAAACTAAAAACTAGTTTGTGTACATCTATACATATTGTAGAATCAACTTCAATGAAGTTAAACCAGTTCTTGTAAACTAAGCCAAGAAAAATTGTAACTTGAAAAATTATGCAAATGTTTCATCAAAATTGTAGACATAAAAAGAGAGGTAAAGTGAACTTTGCAAACATAGGCACTGGCAGCAAATCCAATCACCTAAACAATAATTATTCAAGGACTCACAGTTGATATGCAATATACAATACAGTGAATCAAAATACATACTCGCACACAAAACTGCACATCGATAATTCCAATCCAAACTCAGAAAGCAAAAGTAGTATCATCAGTTCCCAACACTAATGCAGAACACTTACAAAAGGGACCCACTCGGAGTTCCGTCTCCGAAGATGAAGCACCGGGAATTCAGCCACAGCACTGATTCTATTCCACCTAATTCTATGCAACTCAGTCAGAATACTGGCCCTGTACCGCGACGAAAACTTTATCCCCTTAAATTTCCCGCGACCATCAGTCCTCAGGCTTATATTGAATTCGCAGGAATTCTGATCGCGGCCAATGATTGGTGTGGCGCCTTCAAAATCTGATGCAACGTCGTAGGAATTGGTGACGGAGAGGGTGTTGGGATCGAGGGTGATGATCGCAACATTGGAGATACAAAGAATCCTCTTGTAGCGGCCGCGCCACGAGTGTTTAACGACCAAGTAACGGGCTAGATACTCAGGCTCTTCTTGAGGGGGAGGAACAGAACTGGAAGGAGAGGAGGAGGAATTGGCGGCGGCGTTGGCTTCCATTTTGGCTGAGGGGAGGTCGGGATTGGGTGCGGGACGGCTCATGGAATCAATGTGTGTAAGGTAATGGAGGGTGTGATGAGGTGGAGCATATTGTTGTCGGAAAATGAACCAGAAGCTCCTGCCGGCTTGAGTTGATGGAGCGGCCGCAGCCGGGTTGCGGTGGGACTGAGACTGATTCGCCCCCAGTTTTCGACCGTAATTACGGATTAGCCACTGCTGTGTTTGATAGATTTATCGCTAGAAGAATTTTAAAATCAACTTAAATTTGAGGAGTTTATTTGTTTGATCACAAGATGTGTATGTTAGGGATTTCGAATGGATCAAATTAATAAAATTTAAGTGAGTTTTGGAGAGAGATCGGTTTGGAATTTTTTTGCGACAAGTAGCAGGCACAGCTCGCCCGAGAAGGGAAGACACCTTCTTTTGGGGAAAGCTAGCATTACAGGCGGGTGAGATTGAAACCAAACCAAACCAAACCATCCTTTTTTTATATTGTTTGGTGAGTCACGGTAATACAAGAGGTTTGTTCATTCGTCAATTCTCTCCACCATTTGATCATCTCATCACCTCGAATCAACGGAGAAAGAATCCTAATCGAACATGAACTAATTATCTACTACTGGTTCACATTGTTTGGTAAGTTGTAGATATAAGAGCCTTGGCTATTTGGTTATATCATTTTCGACATCTTAAAGGATAAGTACTGATATATTATTTTTGGGTATTACTGAATTTCATTTTTTTTAAAAAGAAAATACATGGAATTTGAATTTTATTAAAATGCATAATTGGCAGTTCCTACATATAAGGAGCATACAACTATGAGTTGAGGAAATTGTTTAACAATCTATGGTCATAAGCTCGTGCACAGCTTTAGATTCACAAGAGATATAATTTGCAACAACATCCAAATATATGATTTGAGAATTAAACAAGAAAAAAAAAAGTGTAGCCTTCTCATTTTGCTCTGAACAAAAAGTTGTTGCATGTTTAACAAACTATATCAAGGTTTAACAAACAAGGACCGTGAAGAGTTTCTGCAATCAGTTGTTAAGATTTACAACAGAATATACCAAACACTGAAATTTTGTGACTTCAATCTTTCACCCTTCTTCTATTCTTACTTAACCACAACATTAGAAAGAAAAAAAAAATGAAGTCAACAGACCGAATCAAATTATCATATTAAGAGTAACTCCAACGTAAATATCCATTTTTGAGTTTTTAAATAGTGTCATATCATTATTTCTATTCGGTATGAGCTCACTTTTTAAGAAATAGAGAAATACATATTCACATCTTCAATACAATTATCTAAAGTCAAATATGTATCTATTTTATGACCAATCATAATAAAACAACTGTTACATTCTCTCCCCTTAAAAATCCTTATCAACATTTATAAGAATTCTCTAACTTTTTTTTACCACATCATCTCCATTCAGGGTGGACATTTTCGGGTTGGGTTGGGTTAGGTTGAAAAATTTTCAACTCAATCCAACCCAACGTAAATTTTAACCCAACCCAACCCGATACAACCCAATATATGTCGGGTTGGGTTAGATTGGGTTGATCGGGTTGAGCTTTTTAAACCCAATAGAAAAAAAATATTTGGATTCAAATTTTGTTATATCAAAATTTAAATTTAAAATAATTTTTCACTTTAAAATCATATCACATAGAGTTTAGATTTCTTAAAAGCATCAAAATCAAATCATAAAATGTAATACAAATGGTTTAATATCTGTTGTATAATTAAAAAATAAAAATATAACCATTTATCTAAATTGAAAAGTCTTTATCTAAGATTTCTATCAATTTTACAATTATAATTACTTCGTCGAATGTCTCGTAGTTGGATAATCTATTATTTATTTCAACCAACATAATAGTATGAGTTTATATACAATTATTAGACTTTTTTCTACCAAATTCTTAATCAAATCCTAAGTAAAAAAAAATTAAAAATATAATTAAGGATGTACCAATTAATACAAAAGATAAAGAGAATATAATTGCATGTTTTTAATAAATGCATTATATATTTATGGTATAAAATATTTAAATTTTGTATTTAAATTTATTATTTATAATATTATAAATGGTGTATAAGTAAAATTTTTAAATATTTTTTTTGTTAAAAAAAGATTTTATAATAGATCTAATAACAAATAAAATTATTTAATTTATTTTTTATTATTAATATCGGGTTGTCGAGTTATGTTATATTTTATTAACCCAACCCAACCCAATCTAGTCGGGTTGGGTTGGGTTGACGGGTTGGTGCCCACCCCTAATTTCCATATTCAATTTAGATAATTATATTGTAGATGGTTTTTCTAACTTCTTTAGTCTCTATCCTATATGACACTTCATTTTTTTCAATTACATAATAACATTGGAGATGCTCTAAGATGCACAAGCTTCGTTAGAGAAAAAGGTTTTGGTTTTCGAAAATGAACTTTCAATTTCAGCAAGGGTGAAACCCTATGGAGGCCAATCAGCTGCCCAACCCACTCGAAAAAAAATATTATAGTTCAAAAATTAAAAAAAAATATATGGATTTTACATTTTAGTACTAAATTTTTTAAAATTTTATTATTTGGGCTGAGCAATTCTACAATTCCATTTCCACCCCTAAGTTTCAGCTGTCATTGTGCATTCCAAATTCCACATAAAGCAGATCTTCAAGAATGTCACCCTGTAAATTTAAAACAATAAACGAGAAAATCAATAATGGAATCTTACCTGAGTGCAAAAGATTCTAAAGGATTACAATGCATCTCAAATATTATATAGAATTGTATATCATTTCTAAGCATAAACAAATTGTTTCGTCAATATCATACATTAATAGCACCAATTTATTACAAACTAAATGTTTGGAGAAGCTAGACTGCTAGAGAGACAAGATTAAAGTTACGCAAAGGGCAGAACGATCCCCTCACACAATTAAAAATATTACCATCTCTTTACGTCCACCTCTGCCACAATATTTATGATCTAAAATGGCTTTCTAAGCTACCGATCTAAGCATCCTAAAATTGGTTTCATTAACACTAAATAACAAGATAGAAGGTACCATTAAGATAAGTACATAGCTAAAGGGTTTTTATGCAAATAAATTTGTACCTCCAGTTGGATCAGCATGTCAACTGAGGCTCCCAAGTCACCTGAATTCACAGCATAAACCTCAGCCAGGGATTGCTCTGATATATCAGGAAACAGGCCAGGCAGAAAATCAAGATCCTTCTCAGAAGGTTTGTCTATGTGCAGCTCCTGTCCGACCACTTAATTTCTCATGACCTTCCAACAAGATCTCAGTCCCACAGTAGAAAAGGACCTAGTAGTCTTATCACCACTCGTCAAAGAATATTTTGTCAACTCTGGAAACTCTGTTCCTACCATTTGCTTCTCGCTTGTGCAGGGGTATACATGAAGCTGCATCAGGATTCAATGATGACTTTCCTTGTTCATCTTTCAATTCATACAACAAATCAAAACTGTTCGAGAAGCAACCACTCACCACTCACCACTCACCATGCATAAAAGAAGAAAAAAATATTAAGAAACCACAATAGAATCAAAAGAGAGACCAGGCAGGATTATTAATTCCAATAACATTTTCTGACATGGGACTACATGTCGACATATAGCACTTTCATTCTGGTAAATGTATTTGCAAAATATCTTCTATATATCCAGCACCCTATGCTTCTGCATGTCTTCGCCCTAATATTCATACCAACAAGGCAACAACAACGATTTTAGCATCTGTTGTAGAAATTAATTATAAACTTAAATAACTACTTTATTTTGCGGAATCAAGCACACCAAGATGACAGCAAATGTACATGTGAAAAGGTCCTACATCAAAATAGTCCCTCATGAAAATAGACCACAGATCCTACTAACTAAACTAAGATCTTGTTAAGGATAGTCTGCTTCAATACAATTCAAAGAAGGAAATTTAGTCTCTACTATCACTCAAATTTCGAACAATTCCTAAAATAGGAATCAAAAGTTTTCCAAATTTCTGATCATTGCTCTCATGACTAAAGAGGTCAATGATTTATTAAAGTTAAGTGAAGAGGTTTGTATTTTATCTCAGAATTTGCGGCATCACGGAATAGATAAATTGACTAAATCTTTACTTTCATTTCTCATGTTTTAGAATAAAATAAAGCTAATGGAACTCATATATACTCAAGTAATCTCACATACACACAGAAAAGTAGCAACAAAAGGAATAACACGAGTCACTTGACTCAGGTCAAGTGTTTTTCTATAAACCAACACAAAAGATATTAGATTCTTCAATTCAGGTTCAGTATTCGATTAAAGAAAAAAAAATCAACACAAGAAACTAAGACTTCGATTCTTTCCTCAATTTCCTTCGTTTCTCGCCAACCAAACATGAAACACATAGTAAGGACATAATAACGAACATAAAATAAGCACTCTATAACATTCACACGACGAACGAAAAGTAAAACTCGCAAAAAAGAAAAAAAGAAGAAGAGGGAAAACAATAAGCTAAACCTCTGCCTGGCTGGTAAGAAAAAATAAACAAAGAAATCGAACTCCATTAAAATCAATAAAAATTGATTTTAAAATTTTACATAACTGTACAACATGATTATTGTTTTAAATGTACAATAATTTTTAAAACGTTTTTTTTTTTAAATTGAATTTTCAGTTTTTATTTTTTTTAATGGTTGGTGTTAATTTTATTTTTCAGTTTTTATTTTCTAATCCTATAAATAGAGACTTTGTTCATTTACAAAAACAACAATTTTTTGAAAAAAAAAAACTCTCTACAACTTTAAGAAATTCTTAAGTATTATTTTGTTAGATTTCCGAGCAATTTTTGAAAGAGTTTGAGTATTTCAGTTCTTCTTCGTGTAAAGAAGCTCCGAAACAGAGGTGATTCCGGGCTGTTTTATCCTGGGGACGGCGTGGCAACTTCGGAACTGCTTGCACAATCGGGGTAGAGCCGCGAAACGTCTTAAAGAGAGCGACATTGTCCGCGACTCAGACACTTTCCAGGTTTTTCCATTCTAATTATATTTAGTACTATTTGAAATATTTTTTCAAAACAATTTTCAGCAAATATATATATATATATATTTGAAAAACTTCCCAGCAACTATTTGCATTAAAGAATATGCAGCAACAAACTCGAAGTATTATGATTTTGTTCCTTTTTCTCGCAGTTTCTCGGGAACCAAACAGAAGCAGACGAGCAGGAAAAGAATAGTCAGTTACCACCGTACGGTTAGCAGCAACAATGGTTGATGTAAGTTGTTGAGAGAGACGATTAAAAATAGTAAGGGTTATATAGGAGAAGAGTAAAGAGAGTGATTTTAGTAAAGAGGCGAAAATGAAGGGAAAGTGACAAAATAGTTGACAAACTTGCAAACCTTGGTCACTCTCTTGAGTTGGGGACCACTGTTTTTGATCACTCTCCTTCGCAGGTTTTTGAGTGCTTAAAGGAAGATTTCAAGGGTGTTGCTTTTGCTAGAAGGATTCTTAGTCTTTAGTTTGTTTGTTTTGGGATGTGCCCCTCTTTTACCAAAAAAATATAAAATATAAAATATAAAATAAAAAAACACACAAAAGGGAGTGATAAGTTCCCGCTTATTAGGGTGTTTGGCTCGGCAGAGGATTGTGATAAATTAGTCTCGTTTGACTTTTCAATCCCACTACTCGATTTGAATCTCATCTCTTCTTCTCTCCTCTAATGTACATCATCATCTTCTTCAACCAGAAAACAAAAAAATTATTCATAATTACAAAATCAAAATCTGTAATCACACATTCACACAATCACAAAAGTAAAACCTTTTTCAAATCTACTTCTTCATTTGGTTTTTGTTGGGTAGAAAGCATTGCCATATGGGAAAAAAAATCGAAACCTGCAATCCCAAAATCAAAACTTTCAATTGCAAAATCAAGCATGAACTAAACCAGAATTTCTTCTAGAGCTTGCTCAAAGCTTCCTTAGCAGCTTCCCCAATAATCATTACAAAAATTTAAGGATTATATATAATAGAATTAGTAAAAAATAGTGTCATCTACCTAGATCTACATTAATTTCAGTTTAAGAAAGAAAAAAAATTCAAAAATTAAAAATAGAAAAAAATTTGTACACAAATTTCGATTTAAGAAGGAAAAAATTGAAAATCAAAAATAGAAGAAGAAGAGATCAGATCAGCTATGGAGGAGTTGAGAGCTAAGAGGAGTTGAGAAGTGGTGGTTGTAGTCAGTCAATGATTTTTTTTAAGGTAAGTTTAACTAAGATTAACACAGGGGAGGCTTGTGTAATTATTCGTTTACTTTTAATCCTATCCTATATCGAACCAAACACAATATATCGCTATTTTTAGTTCAATTCCATGTTACACCAAACATGGAAACACTAAAATTAATACAATTTTGTCCTATCCAATCTAATCTCATGTCTTAAAAATAGTCCAATCTTATCCCGCGCACCAAACGCACCCTTAAGGGCATTATTCTTTTTAGCTGTCGATATATTTAATTATTGGTTTGCATCCCACACGATGTGCGGTAATTATGAAATGTAACTCAACGATAATTTAATGATTTATCTTAGAGTAATACTATTTTACTCAAATTTGGTATCCAAATCTAGTGTCCAAATAATGTGACAATATTCTAGCCCATTCATTTAAATCATTTAGGATATTGGATGCATCAGTGATGAAAAACAATCATGGGGCAATTCTCTAGATTTATTTATCTGACATCTCTAACATAAAATTAATTAATGGTCAGGTCAAACCTTCTCACGTGGTATATTGAAACTCTAAGATAATATATTATTCATCAAGTATAAAAAGAAAAATATATGATATAATAATAGTGATAATTCTTATTAAATATAGAAAATCAACTCTTAATTGAAAAAATATGAAGAATTGAAGAATATAAAACCAAAGGTTTGAATATATATATATATTAAATAACTAACTAATGGTCAGGCCTTCTCATACCGACACATGGCATATTAGAACATCTTCAATGCAAATATGCATTTTTGAGTTTCTAAGTAGTGTTATATCAGTATTTCTACTCGTTCTTGAAAAAAATGTAGTTTTTAATGCAAATATCTAAAATCAAATATGCATATATTTTATGACCAATCATAATAAAACAATTATTTCTCTCTCTACTCTTTTATTTTACAATTAAATGATCTATAATATTAATGGTGGAAAGAGTTAGAAATCATACTCAACTTTTTTTAATGGTTAGAAATCATATTAATGGTGGAAAGAGTTAGAATTTCCATATTCTCTAACTTTTTTTCTAACATCTCCGTACTGAAATTAGATAATTACATTAGAAATAGCTTTTATAACTTTTTAATTATTCATCCTATGTGGAAGTCAATTTTCTTCAAATGCATATTTGCATAAATATGCATTTGGAGATGCTCTTAAACCTCTAAAATAAGATTAAATAATTAAATAATATATCAAAATCAAAAGTCAATCCATAATTAATGGGATAATGAATAGAATGAAGAGTCAATTCCGTAATTAATGAGATAATTAATAATTTTTCTTAAAGAACCAAAAATAAAATAAAATAACTTACCAAATATTATATATATTATATTATATAGTTAAATTAATTAATACGAATTTTTGGAAACAACTATGGCTTGTCTTTTAGGGTGCATTTGTTACGCAAGACGGGAAGATGACAACATGAGACAACTTTCAGTTGTCCCACGTTTGGTGCGTTATTAGAATGGGACGAGATGGAACAACGTGGGATAAAAGCCACAAAAAATTGTCCCACCAGACCCTCGGCCGAACTTGTCTCATGCATGGGACAAGTCTTAAAAAAACCTTTTTGCCCTCAAATCTTCTGAAAATTACATATCTGTCCAAATAAATTAAAACCCAATCTCTCGCTTGTCTCTCTCTTCTTTCTCTTAACCAATACTCAATCTCTCTCCCTCTCAACCGTTGCTTGGCCACTGGCGAGGAGCCGCGATATCCCTCTCAATGACCCTCTCTCTCTCTCCGTTTGACCTCTTTTGATTCGAGCTTATCTGGTGGGTTTTCGATTTGGATTTTGGATTTTGGGTTTTCAATTTTGGATTTTGGGATTTCGATTTTGGGTTCTCGACTTTGGATTTTAGGATTTTGGGATTTCGATTTATGGTTCCCGATTTAGGGTTTTGATTTCATTCACCATTTTTTTGCGAATTAGTTTGTTTATTTATGGAATTATTTGTGCCTCTTTTTGTGTTTTAGGATTGAAAGAGATTTGGTTTTTCTTGATTTTGGTCTTTTTGTATTTCCTGGAAAAAAAAAGTCTATACTTTGGATTGATGTAGATATATTTCACTTGAATGAATTATTTGTTTGTTAAACTTTCAGGGTTGAAGTGCTTTACACTATTTTTGCATGCTTGTATGCTTTGCTCTATTTCTTTTTTGTTTGTTATAGTCGTTTTGTTGGTTTGTTTATGTTCTCCCAAGCTTTTTTGCTTTCGCTTGGTTTGTTGGTTTGTTGTTCTTAGGGCATCTCTAACCCCGAATGGTGGTTTTTGTGCAACTTTTACACTAAAATAGTGCAATTGTTGCACTATTTCACTATTTCATTTCCAACCCACTGCACCAAATTTTACACTAAAATGAATATTCTTTTTTTTTTTTAATATTTATCCATAATTAATATTTCATCCCATAATTAACATAATATTGCAAAACGATAAGAAATTAAGAAAAAAAAATGCATTAAATTTTTTAAATTATACACTTCATTTTAGTTTATTATAAATGTTAATAACAATAATAATTAAATCACATCAAAATCATTAAATGATAAAAGGACTAAATTAAAATAAATTTAATTGATTAGGGTAAAACTGTGATCAAACAAAACCTGTAAATAAAAGATATAATCAGAATACATTGTAATAAATATGGTTAAACTATGATTATTTTAAAGTTGAGGATTAGAATAAAAAAATAGCGCCTTCTTTTGCGTAAAACAACAGTGTCGCGCAATATATTGCACGACACTGTTCTTCAGCAAACAGTAGGCACAGTGAATGGCGCTGGACTGGAGGAGAAATCTGGTGGAAATTGGAGATGGTGTGGTGAAAGGTGCAGGGTTAGAGAAGTTCTTATCTTCAATAAACAATTATTGTTAAAAAAAAACTACTTGATTAGTTGTTTTGCAAAATCTGCAATTTGAAGTATGCATATGGAACAAGTTGCGAATATCCATTACTGCAAGAAGATGTTAATGCAATACTGATTTTGGTACATGTGAACTTGACAGTGGAGTTATGTTTTGTGAAATGTATTCATCTTTTGATATGAGAATTAATCAAATGAGTTTGTATTTGTCATTAGAAAACAGACTTGTAATTTGACTAAAAATTGCACAGTACCTACTATGGAGTACTTGATGTCGTAATGGCTACAGTTTTATGTGAGATCGTCTGATCCATTAAAATTGAGTATAATTAAGTATTAAAATTGAGCATAATTGAGTATTAAATTAATTAAGCATTAAAATTGATTTTAAAACAATAATAAATGTTATTGGTGTAATTTGAACTATATGACACGTCAGCAAAAAACAAGAGCCGGGGGTGCCACGTCACCAAAAGTCAACCAGATCGAACCAACCCAAGTTGGCCAACCGAAAACCTACAAAACCCTCATGATTGAAATAACGTAAATGATCGGATAAAAAAACCCGATCAGGAAGGTCGAGATGGTCAGAGGAAAGGTTGTGATCGGGTAAAACTGCCAATCGGGGAAAACGAATTTGGTTGGGTGTAACAGGTGGTCGGTTGCGTAACACGTGGACAACACTCAGATTTAATGAAGTTACGACTCAAACACTCAGAGAATGAGCCCTACTTAAATAAGGTGTCTAGAAGTATACTTTGATGAGGAAGTAAATTTCATTATAGATATCAAAGTCTGGATTAGGCAAGAGATTTAATACAGCCGAAACACAATTAACGCAAAATAATGAAGAAAGATAATACGACTCCAATAAGTTAGAGTTTCGTTTAATTATGGGAACTTTCCTTGCTTGTACATCAAGTATTAGAGTTCTATGCATGTATAAATAGACCCTAATAATACTCATAGAGGGGTGAACGTCAATTAAACTTGTAAGAGTTCAAGAGAGAGTGTGCGTGTAATCATTCTCAAATTAGTGAATTTCTTCTCATCGTTGCCAGTAACCATGGATGTTTCCCCGCCTTGAGGTTTTACCACGTAAAATCTTACACCTTATTTGCTTTCTATTTATCTCAATTCTTAGTTTGGTTGTTTGTTTACGTCTACTTGTTTGACGAGTGATTAATTAATCTTAATTCAAAAATCACCATCAACAACTGGCCCTAGAAGGAGGGGGTGAACCTTTGTTAGCATTGAGTTTGAGTAATTAGTCCCATAAAGAGTTTGCGAGAAACGATATCATGGCCACTAGCAAAGACAGAAGTTTATCTTCGCGTAACACTGATGCCTCATGTGGTGCTAACATTCCCAATCCTGTTAATGCCAATACCGTTGGAGAAGATCCATCCTCAAGAACTCCACCATCAACTAGACCTGATGTTGTTGCATCCATATATGTAACCTCTGGTATTCCCCTTGACGCGTTCCAGTAAATCCAGGAATCCCTACGAAAAGTTATTGATGATGCCGCTATACAGGGAATTAGTATAACGACCACCGCCAACCTGAGTTTGTCGTACCAACTCTCTACGCCATTGGTGGCCCATTATCTCAAGATACGCTTTGAAATAGTGGCAACCACTCTAGGAGCACCCCAGAAACTCAGAAGAGATAAGGTGGAGTGTCATGAAAGAAGGGAACATTCACACAGAAGAGACTACCTCCAAGAACACTGGGGAACTAAGGGGCACATGGAGTCTAGTTCACGGGAAGGTGTAAAGAGGTATGATGGAGTAGAAACCCACCCCAAACAAGTAGATTGGCATGATGGCCAGAGGAAAAGGTCCCGTTTGGATTTGAGTAATGATGAAACTTCCTCCAGAAGATGCAGCGAGACAACCCTTGCGATTAGACGTGACATGTACGGTGCCCAGATCAATGGGCGAGTGCCTAGGGATAAGTACAGACTTACCATATGCCAGAAGTTTGATGAGCGTGGAGAGTTGAAAGGGGAGCGAGAAGTCGTTCTCAGAAACATACATGTCTTTGAACGAAGACAAAGCCTGGGAAACCTGCTGATCTGTAACTCCGGAAGTCCATTTGCTAACTCCATAAGGCAGACTCATTTTTTGAAGAAATTCAAGATGCCACATGTGGTACAATTTAAGGCCAATACTGACCCACATGAGAATGTACGGAGGTATCAGAGCGCAATGGCACAGTATGATTATAATGATGTTCTCATGTGTTGGATGTCCCCATAAACGTTGGGAGATTAGAGATCCAGGTAGTTTAGAGGACTTTCAGCATGATCCATAAGGAACTTCGAGGAGCTGATACAAGCTTTCACTAGGTAGTTCATGGGAAATATCCAGCGAAGAAAATCCATATCAGCCTTCTCAACCTTAAAGCAAAGGAAGGATAAGAAGTTGAAGGATTACCTAACTAGGTTCTCATAAGATGTGTCGAAAGTATAGGATCCCAATGATGATGCAGTAGTGTCAGTATTTATTAACAATTTACAACATAACCACTTGAACCCTGAGACAAAAGAGGCCAACCACATACACAAGCATGGTAGATTATGTCGGAGGATATGCTATGGCAGAGGAGGAACATATAGCCCATGGTAGAGAGCTCATACATGGGGGTCTCCCTAAGGGCAGCCAAAAATATAAAGACGGTAGCTTGAAGAATAGTGGCAAAGAAGACCAGAAAGGCAACGAAGGAAAGGCTAAAGATAGACGTAAGGACAACGACAAAGGTGGCAAGCACTTTAAAAGGCAACACACCAAGTACCACCCATTGACTAAAAGACAAGAGATCATCTTAAATGTGATAGAAGACAAGAATTTGTATAAAAAGCCCCCGAGACAGTCGAGCTTTGTGAGGAGAGACACCACCAAATATTACAGATTTCACCAGGAGAATGGCCATGAAACCTCTAAATGTTATTAGTTTAGGGATTACATCGAAAAGTTGATCAGAGAGGGACATCTCAAGGACATGGTCTTTAAAAGCGGGGATGACCAATATAAAGACACCCCGAAGGAAGAGTGCGATAAAAGCCAAAGTGTTCCAAAAGAAGGTCAGATAGTAGGGCAATCAACACCATTTTTGGTAAGCCACATACAGGGAGTAGCAGTCAGGAGAGAATGAGTAACTGAGGTTAGGGAAGCCATAGACAGTTAGGAAATTGGAAGTTAATCTGTTGGGCCCTGATCAGAACCAAAAATATAAAGACGGTAGCTTGAAGAATAGTGGCAAAGAAGACCAGAAAGGCAACGAAGGAAAGGCTAAAGATAGACGTAAGGACAACGACAAAGGTGGCAAGCACTTTAAAAGGCAACACACCAAGTACCACCCATTGACTAAAAGACAAGAGATCATCTTAAATGTGATAGAAGACAAGAATTTGTATAAAAAGCCCCCGAGACAGTCGAGCTTTGTGAGGAGAGACACCACCAAATATTACAGATTTCACCAGGAGAATGGCCATGAAACCTCTAAATGTTATTAGTTTAGGGATTACATCGAAAAGTTGATCAGAGAGGGACATCTCAAGGACATGGTCTTTAAAAGCGGGGATGACCAATATAAAGACACCCCGAAGGAAGAGTGCGATAAAAGCCAAAGTGTTCCAAAAGAAGGTCAGATAGTAGGGCAATCAACACCATTTTTGGTAAGCCACATACAGGGAGTAGCAGTCAGGAGAGAATGAGTAACTGAGGTTAGGGAAGCCATAGACAGTTAGGAAATTGGAAGTTAATCTGTTGGGCCCTGATCAGAACCAAAAATATAAAGACGGTAGCTTGAAGAATAGTGGCAAAGAAGACCAGAAAGGCAACGAAGGAAAGGCTAAAGATAGACGTAAGGACAACGACAAAGGTGGCAAGCACTTTAAAAGGCAACACACCAAGTACCACCCATTGACTAAAAGACAAGAGATCATCTTAAATGTGATAGAAGACAAGAATTTGTATAAAAAGCCCCCGAGACAGTCGAGCTTTGTGAGGAGAGACACCACCAAATATTACAGATTTCACCAGGAGAATGGCCATGAAACCTCTAAATGTTATTAGTTTAGGGATTACATCGAAAAGTTGATCAGAGAAGGACATCTCAAGGACATGGTCTTTAAAAGCGGGGATGACCAATATAAAGACACCCCGAAGGAAGAGTGCGATAAAAGCCAAAGTGTTCCAAAAGAAGGTCAGATAGTAGGGCAATCAACACCATTTTTGGTAAGCCACATACAGGGAGTAGCAGTCAGGAGAGAATGAGTAACTGAGGTTAGGGAAGCCATAGACAGTTAGGAAATTGGAAGTTAATCTGTTGGGCCCTGATCAGAAAAAGTTCAAGCAAGAATGGGTCTCAATAGTCTTCACATAGGCGGACACACATGGGTCGGAGGTAAGGCCGAACGATGCGATTGTGGTGTTGGTTTGCGTGGGTCACAGCGAAGTGAGAAAAGTGATGATCGACAATGGGAGCTACGCA
The DNA here is from genome assembly GCA_032871835.1 of Dipteronia dyeriana. Lineage (NCBI taxonomy): Eukaryota > Viridiplantae > Streptophyta > Magnoliopsida > Sapindales > Sapindaceae > Dipteronia > Dipteronia dyeriana. The sequence goes on along the minus strand of CM065300.1, from coordinate 56,836,659 downwards.
GACTTCTTGAGTGACGAAGTGTTCGACCAACTATGATTGCAAAGAAAAGCCCTCCAGCTGCTCAAGGTCCCATTGAGAGGCTTTGGGGGAGAAGAAGTAAGATCATTGGGAACCGTGAAATTACCTGTAGAGAGTATGAGCTTTTCTTGCACCAAGACAGTGTTGCTAGATTTTATAGTCTTGAATGTGGAAAACTAGCTGTACAATGTCCTGCTAGGTAGACCTTTATTGAACAAGTCGAAAGTTGTGACTGCCACATATGCCTTGACAGTGAAGTTCCCAATAAAAGCTAGAGTAGGTGTCATGAAAAGTTCTCAAGAGTGGGCGAGAAAGGCCAACCTAGCTGTATACAGTGAAAAAGCAGACCGAGTGTTATGCAGATAGACATCCAAAGAGGTGGGGAAGACTTGAATGTCGGTGAAGGAGAGAATGCAGCAGAAACAACTACTCAATTTGATATAGACCCAATGGAGGTGTCTCTAGAAGATGTGAGGGCCCAAGAAGAAGAGCCAACTGAGGAAGTGATAATTGATGAGGGTATCCTCGACCAGACTATAAAACTTGAGGCCCGGTTGACAAGGAAAGTTCAGGATGGAACGATTAGCCTGTTAAAAAAGTACAAGGACGTGTTCATTTGGGAACACAAAGATATACCCGAGATTGTTTCGAAGATAATTTCCCACTACTTAGTGATTGATCCCAATTCGAAATCAGTCATCCAGAAGAGAAGACGGTTTAACCTGGAAAAAAACAAGGCAATTACGGAAGAAGTATAGAAACTGTTGGCCGCATGATTCATAAGGGAAGTGAAGTATCCCGAATAGGTTGCCAACGTGGTGCTAGTGAAAAAGAAGAACGACCAATGGAGGATGTGTGTAGATTTCACTGACCTCAATAAACATGTCCGAATGATAGCTTCCCGTTACCCTAAATAGACTAGCTGGTAGATACAACTACCGTTCTTGAGTTATTGAGTGTCATGGGTGCTTTCTCAGGCTACAACCAGATCCAAATGTTTGTGCCCGATGAAGATAAAACCTCCTTTACAACTGATCATGGTTATACTGTTATAAAGTAATGCAATTTGGTCTTAAGAGTGCCGGAGTGACCTGCTAGAGACTGGTAAACAAGATGTTCGCCTGATAGATCGATAAAAATATGGAGTTGTATGTAGATGACCTGCTGACAAAGAGCATAACATTCAAAAAACATGTAGAACATCACAGAGAGACGTTCGGGGTGCTAAGAAAGTTTGGCATGAAGCTCAATCCAAATAAATGCGTTTACGGGGTGCCTTCGGGAAGATTCATTGTTTTCCAAGTTCATCAAAGAAGAATCTAAGTAAACCTAGAGAAAATAAAAGTACCGGTGGAAATGAGGTCTCCAAAAACCCTGAAGGAATTTCAAAGGCTAACGGACTGCTTAGCATCCCTGAATCGATTTATTAGCAAGTCAACAGACAAATGCCTGCCCTTTTTTAGAGCAATCAAGAAGGGCAAGGGGTTAGAATAGAACGATGAATGTGAGCAGGCATTCTGAAAGATTAAGGAGTACTTAGGCAAAGCACCAATCCTATATAAACCTATGGAAAAAGAAGTGCACTACCTATACTTGTCGGTCACAGCTATGGCAACGGGATCAATGCTAGTTAGGTTGTACGGGTGGGTACAAATACCAGTGTATTACACGAGCAAGGCTTTACTTCCAGCTGAAACAAGATACTCGCCAGCCGAATAGATGACATTGGACCTAGTAACAGCAGCGAGAAAACTAAGACCTTATTTTCAAGCTCACATGATCGAGGTCTACACGGATAGCCCATTAAAGCAGATCCTATCAAAATTGGAGGTACTTTGGAGGTTAATGAAATGGGCAGTGGAGTTGAGCGAGTTCGACATAGTATATATATGCCAAGAACCACAATAAAGGGGGAAGTTGTAGCCAACCTAATCATCGAGTTCGTCGAACCAAATAGCGAGGTGATCAGGATGCTGAAAAAGAAAGAAGAATTTATCTAGAAACTACATGTAGATGGATCGTCAAACACGTACAACAGTGGGGCAGACATAGTGGTATCCACTTCAAAAGGTGATCAGGTAGAATGTGCTCTACGGTTTGACTTCAAAGCCACTAATAACATGGCTGAGTACGAGACACTTTTGGAAGGACTCAAGGTTTGCACGACACTAGGGGCGGATGAGTTGGAGATATTCAATTACTCACATGTGGTGGTGAACCAAGCCTAAGATGAGTATAAGGCCAAGGATAGTAACACGGCTGCCTATCTGAGGATAGTCGGGGTTCTTCTCGTTTGATTCAAGGCTTATAGGATTACTCAGATCCCGAGGGAAAAGAATGAGAAGACAGACACTCTATCTAAATTGACGTAAGCTACTACCAGCATAGAGAAGGCGGACCCTTTATCTAAATTGGTGTCAGCTACTAACAACATATGGTCAAATACTATCCAAGTTACTCACCTCAAAAGACCAAGCATCGAAGATGAATGAAAAGTATTGGAAGTAGGAGCGATCGAAAGAAAGCAGGCCGCTTGGATGACCCCGATCAGGGAATATCTGAGGATGGAATGCTCACATCAGAGGTGACTGAAGCAAAACACCTCAGGTATAGAGCCACCGGATACTCAATAGTTGGAAGAGAGTTATACATGAGATTCGAAGGCCTTACAGAAGTGTGTTTGCCCAATAAAAGGTAGGTAGATATTAGAAAGGATCCATGGAGGTGTGTGTGGGAACCACTGCGGGGTAAAAGTCTAGTGCACAAGACTTTCAGACAGGGCTTCTACTAGTCGATCCTATTCCAATATGTTCAGACAGTCGTGAAACAGTGTGGTAGTTGTCAGAGGATAGCCAATGAGATCAAGAGGCCCCCTAAGCAGTTGAAGAACTTGTCATCACCATAATCGTTTGCCATGTGGGGGCTAGATCTGATTGGCCCAATGCCGACGGTAACCAAAGGAGGAGCAAAGCAGGCCATTGTGGCTATAGACTACTTCATAAAGTGGGTCGAGGCAGAAGCATTGGTACACATAAGCGAGGCTAACATGACTAGTTTCGTGAAAACAAATATTATTTATCGACTTAGAATCCCGGACACAATAATCACAGACAACGGGACCCAGTTCGACAGTGATAACTTTAGGAACATGTGTCAGGATTTTTGCATAAAGAATTATTATGCCACACCACCGCATCCTCAGACCAATGGCCAGACGGAGGTAATAAACAAGATAATAAAACATACCCTAAAGGTAAAGCTGGATGTCAAGAAAGTGAATTGAGCAGACAAGCTAAACGAAGTTTTATGGGCATATCGAACCACGTAAAAGTCTTTGACATGAGAGACCCCCTATTCACTAGCAATCGGGACGGAGACAGTAATTCTAGTTGAAGTAATTCATAGTTCATCATGGGTACAATTCTTTCATCCCGAGTCAAATGTGGAGATGTTAGAACAGAACCTAGACGAGTTAGAGGAAAAAAAGGATCTGTCGAGGATAAGGAACATTGTCTATCAACAGAGGGCATCCAGGTACTACAACTCATATGTTTGAGTAAGAAGATTCCAACTTGAAGATATATTTCTGAGGAGGGTGTCGCCCAATACGAGGGAGAAATTAGCTGGATCACTGACAGATAAATGGGAAGGACCGTACCAGATGGTCGAATTGGCCGGTCATGGAGCGTACCGCCTTGCCCGACCAGAAGGGAGCGAGCTGCTCAAGCCATGTCATGCTCAGTACTTAAAGATGTTCTAACCCTAGAGGATTTCTCATTTTAATATATCTTATTAGTTTAGAAATAAGTTTGCCTAGTTTAGCTTAAAAACAAATTTGCCTAGTTAGTTGATCAATTGATGTTTCTTTATAGCATTCAATAAAAATTCCCTTGAGGGAACAATTTCAAGAAGTCAAGAATGGTGTTCTAAATTTGCTTTCGTTTACAAAAGTAATCCTGGGGAACCAAGAAATCGCCAAGTCTCGATTAGAGCACCCAGAAGGCCTAGTGAGAGGGTCAAAAATACTCACCGCACATGTAGTGTATACTCACCGAAACTAACTGGGTGTAATGAAATACTGTTAGAGCGACTTCAAGCCGTAAAAACCTAACGAGATGTGCCAAGAGTTAAATGGGGAACAAAATATCTATGCTAGAAACAGTCGCTAATAAAATTCAAGCACTCATAAATATAGTATGATATAAGCCACTCCATTATAACGAATCTTGATTAGCAAACTATTGAGAGATGTCCCAATGAATTAGTTGACAGATAAAAGACAAGCATCTATAAACTAGATACCATGTAAATGGTCTATAAAAGAACACTACTTGACAAAATAATAAAAGCAACAAATTGGTCGGGGTTAAAGTAATCGATCGGGCAAACATAAGTGGTCTACCCCGACGCTGCCTAAATAGGGGTCACGACAAATCCCGCCATATATAGTTACTGGCCGAAGTTGGGATGATAGACTTAATACAGTTTAAGCTAATAAATAGTCCTGGCCACACTAAAGTTACTTGGTTTAGGATGGTGCATCAAAACAGAGTATGACCAAAAAATGGGCAACTGACCAAGAAACAGTCGTAACCAGTTGCATTAATATGGTCTCAATTGAGTCAATCGGCTCGATGTAAGGCAATACACATAGTTTGAGCCAACTTATAACTAAAACCGTGATAAAAACGCTTGGTCAACAGTGGGTCATTCGATTTAGCATAACAGTAAGCCTTAGATTAAGTTACAGAGTGGTTCACACCATATGCAAGGGTTTGGTTGTAACCAAGATAGTTAACTAGTTCATGTTAACAAATGGCTATAACTATTCCTAAAACGTTTGGTTTTTAGTTGGTCACTCAATCTGGCTGAAGCCCCTGAGTGATCCCAATCATACCGCAAAGCATTCAACATATATTAAAATTTATCCAAAACAAGCAAAAAGGAGAAAGAATGGTATTAAGAATATCAAAAATATAAAAAGGTTACAAAATGGCGATTACATGAGCAATATTGGTAGAAAGCACGATAAAAGAGTTAAGAATCTGAGGTGCTCGAGGGACCACCAGGTTAAGATCTGCCAGAAGAAATGTTATTATCCCTATAAGGTCAGGTCTCTAAAGTTCGGCCTGTTGATGTTGTCTTCTGAGTCGCCAGCCGTGAACGAGGAGTAATCTGTGTCTGGTAAAGAGCCAACATCAATTCTCTTAGTCAGGGTGCCATTCTCTTCCCCAGTGTGGAAAGCCACCAGAGAGGACTTAGAAGGAAGCTCCAAAAGCATAGGATAGGGATCTTGCCCGATGGATCTACAATAGTCCCTCCATATGATCCTTTGGTTGCTTATAGTTTCCAGGGACTCGTCTTTGTGTCTCTTGATGGCCCTATCCCATTTTTGGCAAGCCTCCCTTGTTGACCTCTCTTTATCGATAAAAAATACCCTAGTAGTGGACAACCCTATCTCAAACTCTCTCAGCATGACATCCTCAAAAGTTGGAGACTTCTTATAACGGTCCACATTTTGGACTTCGAGGGCTGACCTGGCTTCTTGGGGGAGCACTTCCATACTGACCTGCTGCTGCTCCAAATCCTTTGCAAGATGCTCGTAATGAATCTGAGCCTCTTCAGATGCCTGTTGCATCTCAAACATGATTTGCTGTGCAGAGGTAAGGGTTTTTTGGGCGATCCGGGTCTCCTATTTAAACTTATCCACTGCGGTTTCAGCTAGAATAGCCCTTGACTCGAGCTCAACACCTAGTAACTCTGCCATTGCAACCCTTTTATGGTGAGCTCTCTAAGAGTCGTCTCGACTGCAGACACCCTGTTCTGATTATTGGCAATAGTCTTCCTTAGAGCAACCTCAGTCGTTGCATGATTTTTTAACTTTTCCTTGTATTGCCTGACCTTGGATGCATTGGTTGAGGAAGACTTGAGAGCATCTTTTTTTTAGCAAGGGTCTTCTTTAACCAGGGAGATCTCCGTATCTTGCTTCTTCTGATCGGACAGGGCCTTGGTCAATTCCTCTACCGCCTGACAAAAGGATAGAAGAAAGAGTAAGATAACAAGCACATGCGAACAAAGGATAAGAGTAATAGGCACTTACAAAACTCCATTATTGAAGATCATACAGATACGTTTAGAGACACTAGCAGCTCTGGCCTCACTCCAATAGCCATCACCGATATACCCCTCACCAACCAATATGGCACGGAGTATAGAAAGGGGGTTGGCACTAGAGGTACTCGAACTGAGAGATAGAGAAGACCCAGATGTAGGAGTAGCCACTGAAGCTAAAAGAGCGGGCTATTTTGACCAGAAGTAGAGGTGGTCGGGGGTACTGTTGGAAGGGTTAGGCCTTCAACACTTTACACTTTTAAGATTCCAGCTCCCTCTCCAGCTTGAAGGGCGGCTGTGGGGGCCTCAAAACCCCACCCTTCAGGGACTTGACCTTCACTTACACCATATCGGTGAAGAGAAACAAGAAGTGTATTAGTAGGGGGGCACTTCCTAGCTGAATGAGACTCGACATGTTCAACCAAATGAGCCACTGCGATACCAGAACAGACCCCAGCTTTATCCAATTGAAGAGACACATGCTTTTTAGTACCTTCAAGGATGTCCTCGTTAATAAAAAAATCCTCCGAGTAAGGCCAATCATGATCAGAGTCAGAATCGGTGAAAACTATCTTACGCTTGACAGAAAATTACATGGGTTTCTAGGACATTGAGTGAGCAGATCAATGTGAGCCTGATCAACAGGAGGGTCAGCTTGTCCCTGAGATGGCTCAAGATAGGCAGAATGAGCAGTTTGTTATTGCGCAGCTATATCACCAGATCCGATCGGGGTTGGCTCAGTTGTCACGATCGGGGTAGATGAAATGGTAACATATGTTGTAGATTTACGGTCACCTCTTCTCTTTGAATACTGCTCCCGCGAGATCAAGTCTGTCAAAGTCTCCTGATCATCCTCGTCATCTTCATCAAGGACGATAGAGTCAATCCTTACACGGGAAACCGTTGAATCAATAGCGGGTGGAGCCTCCATTCGTTTGCGAATGGCCTCAGGGGCAGAAGATCCCTCCATAGTCTTGGCCACCTTCCTGCCAGGAATTTTTTAGCCAAATTCTACCCCACTAGACTATCCTTGCTTGGCTTATCACTGATGGGTCTATCTCTGTTTGACCTTTCCCTACTAGACCCATCTCAGTCAGATCTCTCTTGAGTAGGCCGCACCTAGGCAGACCTATCTCTAGGCCATCCCTTTCTACTTCTTTGGGGAGGGGGGCATCACGACTGCTCGCTATAGCCTATCCAGCAGGAGTAGATAAGGTATCATGATCGTATTCATATATATGCTCCACCAAGTCGTGTTCGAGGGGAGCAATTCCTTGAGCCACCTGATCGGCAACCACCTTCCTACTAGCCCGGTCAAGATTTTTAGCCTTTTCAGCTTGCTCAACATCAACGATGTCCACCTCGTACATTGGAAAAAAAACACAAAGAAAAGCAATAAGAATAAAAGCATACAACAAAAGCTAAGAAGTATAGGAACTAAGACCTATGGCGCTTGAGTAGAGTAGAGATCTCAGGGAAAAGCCCCAACTCAATCGGTTCTTTCTCCACGTACAGATTACGGTAATCCCTAACCTCCCAAGAAGTCTGAGCCACCTTAAAAACCGTGTTAACTTGACTCTGAGTCATCACGGACGCAGTATTGCACTATAGTTCGGGCTATAGAAATGCCTCGGGACACTGCTCCTGACCAACCGTTGGGTGGGATTGGCCACCATGATCCCACCTAAATTTCTATTGAAGACGAACCAACTGCTTTTTCTGTACTAGTTCGAAGAGGGAAATATGCAAATGAGCCTTGTGGTCTTTAGGAGTGGGAGGGGCAGGTTTATCGTCTAAACCATGGGGTATCCAGCTGCTCGAGTAGGTCGACTGTAAATAAAAGGTACCTCCATTGTTCGATCAGCTAAAGGTATAAAAGTTATATATTTTCTGGGGAGTCTGGGGGTACTTGGCCCCGATCTTCTTCCATAGGTTCCACAGGATGGTCAACACCCGATATGAGTTGCGGGTCAGTTGAGTAGACACAATTCACGCGTCTGCCAAAAAATCGAGCGATGAAGGGTTGAAGGGGGATGGTCACCCCAGATGATAACATGGCCCTATAAATGGCCACCGCACCAGTATGAACATTCCATACAGCGTACTCACCACCGGTGATCGGTTGTACCAAACGTGAAAGGTTCAACCGATCCCTAAAATTTTTGAGTTTGTCATTGGTCAACACATTGATTTCATAGTCGAAGGTACAAGGGTGATCCACAGTAAACTTTAGCATGCGTGCCCATCATTCTATCGAGACTTTCTTCATTTTCAACTTCTGTGAGACTATCTTCAAGTCGCTCGTAAGAGGGGTGGTTTCCTTGGGCGAAGCTCTGGTGGCTTGTCTCGAACTGGCTATCTTCGACATATATGGGCAAAAACCAACAGAAGCATAAGCATGAGGGTTAGTAGATGAAGGAACAAACTCAGGGTGAGCAATGAAGTAGTCTACATTTAAAGCAACATGTTGAAACGAAGGGGTATATGCGTGAAAGTGACCCTAAAGTATAGATTCAAGCCTAACGATATTCTCTTTATCACCAGTCTCAATGACATGCATAAGAAGTTTGAAATATCGATAACGGAGAGTGAGATCCAAACCTAGAATATTGATGAAAGCAAAAAGAACACAAATTGCTCGTAAAGAAAGGAAACGAAGAAAAGCTTAAGGTTTGGAGAAGAAGGAAGTATTAGGGTTTTTTTTTGAAGAAGTTATGAAGACGTGAGAGGGAAATGAAAAGTTTCAAATTATATATAGGAGAGGGTGACGACATCAGAATACGCGAATGTCACCAGACGTAATAGATGAGAGTGGAAGTAGGTGCACAAAACCTGAAATTCATGCGCCGTTCAAAATTCTAAAGTGGCCAAATGATTGCGTCAGTCAAAACAGATATGATTGAGGTTAACGCTTAGCTGTTAAACATTAAATCAAGGAAAAAGAACAAATTAAACACACTTTGCCGAATTGATTCCATTTGAAACGAGATACTCAGGCTTGTATATTTAAGGGGGTATTGTTATTAGTGTAATTTGGACGATATAACACGTCAACAAAAGAAAAGAGTCAGGGGTGCCACATCACCAAAAGTCAATCAGATCGAATCAACCAAGTTGACCAAAGAAAACCTATAACCCCCCCCCCCCCCCCCCCCCCCCCCCCCCCCCCCCCCGACCGAGATAACATAAACAATCGGAAAAGAAAACCTGATTTGGATGGTCGAGATGGTCAGGGGAAAGGTTGTGATCGGGTATAACTGTCGATCGAGGAAAATAAGTCGGGTGTAACAGGTGGTCGGTTGCATGACACGTGGATAACACTCAAATTTAATGAAGTTACGACTCAAACACGCCGAGAATGAGCCCTACTTAAATAACGTGTCTAGAAGTATACTTTGATTAGGTAGTAAATTTCCTTATAGATATCAAAGTTTGGATTAAGAAAGAGATTTAATACAGTAAACACAATCAATGCAAGATAAGGAAGAAAGATAACACGACTCCAATAAGTTAGAGTTTCGTTTAATTACGGGAACTTTCCTTACATGTACATCAAGAATTAGGGTTCTATGTATATATAAATAGACCCTAATAATACTCATAGAGGGGTGAACGCCAATTAAACTTGTAAGAGTGTAAGAGAGACTGTGCATGTAATCATTCTCAAATTAGTGAGTTTCTTCTTGCCGATGCCGGCAACCATGGATGTTTTCCCGCATTGAGGTTTTACCACGTAAATCCTGCACCTTATTTGCTTTCTATTTTTCTCGATTCTTAGTTTGGTTGTTTGTTTATGTCTACTTGTTCGACGAGTGATTAATTAATCTTAATCCAAAAATCACCGTCAACAATAAAAATGATAAATTAAGTCTTAAAAAAAAGACAATAAGGGTATTTTGGTCATTTGAACTTCTTATCTCGTTCTGTCCTGGTCATACCAAACACATAACAGTACAGTTAATTGTTCTATCCCAGACATCCCAACATACTACTGAACAGTCGTCCTGTCCCGTCTCGTCCGGTCTCGACTCGTCCGGTCTCGACCCGTCCAGTCCCGTCCCGTCCTTTCCCGTCCCGTCCGTCCTGTCATGTCCGTCCCTGTACCAAACACACCCTTAATCTTACCAAATAATGGAATACTAAAAAAAAATACTTAATATGTAAAAATTAATTAATTTACTATCCTATTAATCATGAGATTGTCTTTTGATTACCTATAGATATGTGATTTATGAAAAAAGATTATATTATTAAAATTTATTACACTTAATAATTACTTAATAGTTTTAGTAAAAAAAATATTGCTTGTTTTAAACTTAACAAATAATGTAATACTTCAAAAAATAATAATAATACTTAATGATTCAAAATCAATTATGATATTGATTATATAATTTATTCACTATTCCATTAATTACGAGATTGCCTTTTGATTATCTATTGATATGTGATTTATGAAAAATATATATTATATTATTAAAATATATTACAATTATTAATAACTACTTAATAGCAAATGCTTTATTGCTCTTTGAGATTTCATTATACTATATTTTATAAGGACCTTTTCTGACAATGACAACTTGACCATAATTGATCCCAAAAAATTGACTCCACATCGGAAACCATAATCTGCAAATTAACATACAAAGACATAATTTATTTTGTACAATATAATATAGCAATATTAGATATGCAAATTTTGTAAGTTAGGGTGAAAAATGGTACCTAATAAAGAAAAAGAAAACGGGAAAAAAAAATGGATTACAACGCTTTTCCTTTAAAATGTTACAATGAGTAACTGGAGTGAGAAAGAGAGATAGGGACCTTAAAAATGTTGAATGGATCAAATAATTGGGGTAGTGCCGTAGTGGGCTATAAATAGAAAAATATTAGAGAGAAAGAACAGAAGATTGTAAGAGCATCTCCAATGCTAAAATGACTTACATATGAATTATTGTTGACATGACAATAATGTCAAGGAACTTGCTTCATATGTTGCATAATTATGGACTTGATAAACGATCAACTTAAAATTTATCTTCAATGTTTCCGTTTAAAACACATTTTGTTTTAATTACGTGTCCAATTTTATTTTCTATTTTTTTTATTTTTTTTTCTTATAAAAAATAGATGAAAAATTAATGTCAATTTTAAATGTTTGCTGAGTTAGCCTTCCTATTTTCTTTTTTATTTTATTTTCTTACCTAAAATATATTAAAACTTAATGTCAATTTTAAATGCTTACTAAGTCAGTCTAAAAAAGGGTTGTGCAATAGGCCGTCTGAAAGTGGACGGTCGTGTTGACAATGTCTAAAATTTTTTTGTCACGTCAACTTGAGGTTGAAAATGTACGGCTGTATTGGAGAATTTTTTTTTAAAAGAATGTCTATTAATCATACGTTACATCTTTTTTTTTGTAAGATACTTGTATTGGAGATGCTCTAATGAGTTCTTTTTGAGATTCTTCATATTACCGCATATAAGTATATAATTAATTAACAATATATACTATTTTTCAAAAATAAATAAATAATGTATATTAAATTGGACAGTTCATATTATGTAAAACAAATGACATGATAAGAGAGAATTTAATATCAAATTTCCATTAATTATTAGAAAGATGTTTTATGTTTATGATGAGAAATGCAAAACTCATATACATATAAGATGAAAAGCTTGGAGAAGGCAATAATTCTGTTGATGTTTTTCAACTGATGTGTATTCTCTCTCCCTCTCTTATCGGTCTGCATTGCTTGACAATTAATTAGTTTTTCTTTTGAATTTAATATTAGAGCATCTCTAATGCTGTGCCAAATGAATGTGCTAATGCTAAAATTTGACATATGTCTAATATACCTTCCTTCAATGCAGTGTTAAATACTGTACCAAATTTAGCATAGCAATAAATGTTACTTTTTTTAATTACAAAAATGTTATTATATCTATTTTTTAAAATATTTAAAACAATTTAAATTTAATATGCATTAATGATGTTTTAATCAAAATCAATTTCAACCAATTATGCATGCAGCAATTTAATAAATGTATTAATGGTAAGTGTTGACTTTAATAATTTTAATTAATAAAATAATAAAAATAATATGTTAAATATAACTGTACATTGGGGCACAATGTTAAATTGTTGTGTCAAATATAGAATTTTACACTTTTTTTTGCCAAATTTAGTATTAACAATAGCACATGCATCGGAGATGATCTTAACTTTTATAATTAAAAATCTTTCATAACAGCTAAGTGTTGGAGGTTTTAGAAGTCATGCCTCTGGTCCACCGTTAACATAGTATGATATGAAATATAATATCTATGTTCATCAAGAAAAAGAGGAATTTTTTTCTAATATAGTTTAGGAGTTGATATAAGTGATGCAGGAGAATGATCAAGATTTATGAATCATAACATATACAATGTGCATGAGGCCTCTTACCAATGTGGTTGGACTTTCCCTTGGGAACATCCACCACCACGGTTCAACGTCTGGGTGCATGTATATATATATATATATATATATATATATATATATATTATAATTATTGTCCCGCCTTGACCCTTAATCCCAAGTGTGGATATCCTTTCCTCTACTGTAGGAGCAGTTGCCTAGACTGTGTTAGTAGAGTTTTATCTCACCAGGTCCCGGTGGTTGTAACTTAAAAAAAAAACATATACAATGCTTACGGTCAAAAGTTTAAAGTTTTATGCTTCTTAGATTAAAGTTGATGAGATATGAGAAAAAAAATGATTATTGACAAATAGATAAGATAATTTTGGAACAAAATGGATTGTATTTAGATTTTTTTATAATTAATTTTTTAGAATGAAGTGTTCATAGAAAAGGAGTGGCAAAGGATAAAATTGGATCGTAAGGAGAAAGGCTCTTAAATAAATATCAAATATGGGGTATTAATAGATGAATAGATGGGTGTTAATAACGCCCACTCGACCACTCTATAATTAATTAAAATATTAATTCTATTTTGATGAAAAAAAAGAGAAAATAAAAAATAACCACAATTATTATGAAATTTTATTTTTAATCACATACGAAAATTTATTTGTTAATAGCCACTTTTTTAAAAAAAATTCAGTATATGTCCATAAAGTACAAAAATACCTGTGGATTTGATTTTTTCTTTAAAGCTGAAAGAAAACTTGAAATCATGACTAAAATCTAGAACCAAACTTGAAATCACGGCTAGGAACTTGAAACTTGAAATCTTGTTTTAAAAAATAAAATTTTGAAACTTGAAATCTTAATTAAATTGAAATCTTGAAACTTGAAATCTTGACTAAATTGAAAGTTGAAACTTGAAATGTTCTGGGTTTTTAAGTTTTTCGTTTTCAAATTTTAAAACTTGAAATGTTGCCTAAGTTGAAATGTTGAACTTGAAATGTTGACTAAATTGAAATGTTCTGGGTTTCTAGTATTTCGTTTTTTTTTTCAGCAGATCTAATCACCGGCGGAAGGGGAGCTCGACGGCGTTGCTGGACGGTCGTGAAACCCATGTGACGGCACTCCGACAAGCCGTTGACGACGTGTGAGAGAGAAAAGAAAGGAGAGAGAAAGAGAGGTGAGTGAAAGAGAGAGAGAAAGAAGAGAGAGAGCTTCGGGGAGAGAGAAGAGAGGTTAGGTAAGAGAGAGAGGAGGTCGGCGATGGTTCGCCGGCCTTCGCAAGGATGTCGGCGACTGTTCGCCGGCCTTCGCCGACGGGAGAGAGAGATCAGGGAGAGAGAGAGGAAAGGAGAGATAGATCGGGAGAGGGAGGAAATGAGAGAGAAATCAGGAGAGAGAGGAAAGGAGAGAGAAAATAGAGAGAAAATATTTGGGGATAGTTTTTATATGGGGGCATTCAAGTAATTTCTTAAATAAATGGCTATTAACAAATAAATTTTTTGTCTGTGGTTAAAAATAAAATGTCCACAATATTTGTGGTTATTTTTAGCAATTTTCACTAAAAAAACCTAAAAAGAAATGTTTCCTATCCGATAGTAAATATTAAATTCATTTCTTGTTGATATTATTAATGATTAATAAATTAAGAGTCCTAATTACATTTAGATAAAAATAATAATTCTTATCCATAGTTAATATTAAATTCATTATTTATTGAATTATTGATATTATTGATAAGTAACTAATTGTATTATGATAAAAAAAACACTAATTATAAAATAAGAAAGCAAGATGAACATGTTCCATTTCCATCACCATCATGCATGTATAGAGGAACAGATACAATGAGGATTGTTTAATTTACTATATAGGTTAATTTAAAATTATTTATTGCATTAAATGCTAAAAACAACCATTGGATTGATTAAAAGTAAATGGAAGGATGTTAAAGTGATAAAATTTATGTACAGATTTTAAGTTTATATATATATATAAGGATGTTAAAGTGATAAAATTTATGTACAGATTTTAAGTTTATATATATTGGTTCTTTTATAAGAGATTCTTTATTTTAATTTCAGTAAGGATCATTATGAAATCATTTCTATTTTTATGAATTTTAATATGATTTTTTTTTGTGGATGACATGTTCAATGAAATCTATCTATGAATAAAATTTGAGAATTTTTCAAGTCCTACGACTATTTTTCTTAAATTTTCCTATATTTCACCATGTTTCCAATGTCTTTATATTTAACAAAATCGAGGTAAATAGTTGTGATGCTTGCAAAATTCTCAAATTTTATTTATAGGTAGATTTCACTAAAAATATCATCCACAAAAAAAATTCAGATCAAAATTCATAAAAATGGATGTGATTTCATGATGATTCTTACCGAAATTAAAATAAAGAATCCCTTATGAGAGAACCACTTATATATATATATATATATATATATATATATTTGATTAAATATTACTATTTTAATTTTTTGTTATGTTATAATTAATATATATATGATTTTAAAATTTACCATTAATTCCATTAAAAATGAATTATCATAGATTTTGTAATACAATTAATATTTTAATTTGTTTTATAACATATTTATTTATTACCATTTATAAGAATAATTAAAATTAATAAAAATTATTTTTAAAATAATAATATATTTTTAATGCATATTTAATACATTCTAAACAATAAAAAGGAAAAGAAAGCAACAAGATAAAAATATAAAAAGAGTTATAAATATTTATATGGAGATAGATAACTTGAGGTTTGCTAT
This sequence comes from Dipteronia dyeriana, assembly GCA_032871835.1. NCBI lineage: Eukaryota > Viridiplantae > Streptophyta > Magnoliopsida > Sapindales > Sapindaceae > Dipteronia > Dipteronia dyeriana. The sequence goes on along the minus strand of CM065300.1, from coordinate 56,821,326 downwards.
TTACCATTTTTTTTTCTTTTTAACTTATTTTCTGAAGACATTCATTTTTTTTAATCTAAATTCATTTTCAGATTGTTTTTTCTCAATGTGAAGGCTTTATGGAGATGCAAATTGTAGTGGTGTTAATCTTTTTATTATTTTACCCAAAAAATTTATTTATTGCTGTTTAAAAATAAATAAATTATCGGTGAATAAAAAGAATCAATTACATTGAATGCCATACTTAATGTTTATAATATGTTACTATTAATAATTGATTAAAAATTATTGTTTTATATTTTCTATTATGATTAATATGTTTTTAGAATTTATCATTAATTCCATAAAAAAAAGATTACCATTAATTTGGTATTACAATTGATGTTTTGAAAATTATTTATTTATTATCATTTATTAAGAATTATTAAATTTATTTTTAGTAACAATCATAGTGTATTTAATGCACAATTAATACATTCTAAAAAACCAAAAAGAAAAGAAAACATATAAGTTAAAAACACTTATGCTAGTCAACCTAAAAATTTAGCATAAATTTCAATTCAAATGATATGACAAATGATTTTTTTATTAACCACATCATCCCATATTTTGTGTGGTGATGACAACTCACTTGCCACATCATTTAGACTAAATTTTTGGATTGTCTAGCACTACTCGGTTAAAAATATAAAATAACTATAAAATAAATTTGTGTAAATTTTCTTCAAAAAAATCCAAGCAAAAACTTGGTATTGGATACCTAGAAACCCGAGTAAAGGTGTAAAAATGGACTGGTCCGGCCCATTAGGGACGACCTGGCCAGTCCATTTCTGGAAACAGGCCGAGCCGGGCCGGGTCGGCCCGGCTTGTTTCCAGAGAAGCAGGCCCGGCACGGCACACCGGCCTGCCTCAGGCGGGCCGTGCCTGCGTGCCGTGCCAGGCCGGCCCGTCGGGCCCCTCTGGCTGGCCGGCAGGCCGGGCCATGCCTAACGGGCCTGGTCAGGCGGGTTAGTTTTTTGGTCCAATTTTTTTTCCAAATTACATTTTTTTGGATTTAGGGTATAGGGTTTAGGATTTATAGTTTATGGTTAAGGGTTTAGAATTTAAAATGAATGAAGAGAACAAACAATTTTTAGGATTTGAAATGAATAAAGAGAACGAACAATTTTTTAATTATTTATTTATTTTTCACTTATGGAATTCAGTAATACATATCTACATGATTGCCTCATTAAAAACCTTACCAAGAAAAACCCAGTGGGATAAAAACTTGGTAAGGGAAAAAGAGTGCAACCGTTTTACAACTTACAAGTAAATAATAAATACATATGTAAAAGTATAACCTAGTTCTGGCCCTGACCACTACCTGAAGGGTCATCAATATATAGATTGTCGAAATTTAGATTAAGTTCTTTATCTACAGTTAGATTTTGTAACCTTTTTTTAGCATGCTCCCAATCCCGAAGGCATGTTAATACCTCTACCATCTCTGGGGACAAACAGCTTCTTCTTGGTTCAATTATGCGTCCACTGGTGCTGAAAGCTTGTTCTGAAGACACCGTTGACACTGGAATAACCAGTACGTCACGTGCTAATTGTGACAGAACTGGATACCTGTACGTATAGGTCTTCCACCATAACAACAAATCAAACTCTTCCTTGTCTTCAACAGCATCGAACTGTGCTTCAAGGTACCTAATAAGTTCGGTACAAGAAGATGGGCTAGATCTTTGCCCTGAAGAAGTACTTGCTGATTTGTCTTTTTTTCTTCGTTTCAGAAGGCTCCAACTTGTTTGCTTCGGCTCTGTCTCCGGTCGTGTTGATTGGGGGATGTCAATGTTGCCAAACCTGGTCTCATGAATATGAAAAATCTCGAACAACTTGGTTCGAATGTCAATAATTTGTTCTGAATAATCTATTGACAAATTAATACCAATAAACTCAAGCAAAACTTCTAAACCAGATAATTTAACCCTGTGATCTATTATAGCACTTAAGGCATAAAGTAAGGGAATGTTAGCCCAATATTTTTTCAACTTTGTCTCCATGACAACAACTGCAGCGCCTAGATGTTCATCTTCTCTATAACTGTTTAACAGTTCAGACATTTCCACTATCTGATGGATTGCCTGGGAATATGTGGGGTAATATACCCCAGAAAGAGTTATAGTGGCATTGTAAAAAATCTTTAAAAATTGAACAAAAATCTTTGCCACATACCAATCGTCTGTGGAAAGTAATTTTGGACTAAGTTGTCCTGTTTCGGTCAATTTCATGTTATAAAAACATGTAATGGTTGTATCATATTCCAAACAATTTTGCAACATTAAATAAGTAGAGTTCCACCTTACCGGCATATCAGTTTGGAATCGTCGGGGTTTGAGACCGTTTAATTTACAATGTCTCTTTAATTCACTGAATCTAAGATTAGAACTGCAAATCCAAGAAAAGGCATCTCTGATGCGATCTATTTGGTCGCATACCTGCTTTAAACCAGCCTGTACAACTAAATTTATAATATGGCATGCACACCGTTGATGGAAGAAATAACCTCCATCTTGCGGGATATTTCTTGCAACAAACAATGCAATAGAGCTAGTATTTGCAGATGCATTATCAAATGTGATTGAAAGAATGTGATGCGTGATTTCATAAGTTTCTAAAACTTCCATTATGACATTAAAAATGTTTTCTGCGGTATGTGCAAAATCCATAGGACGAAAACCAAAAATTCTTTTTGTTATCCTCCAATCAGAATCTAAATAGTGTCCCGTGACACATAAATAGTCCTGTTTGAAACATGCATTCCAAATATCAGAAGTTAATGCAACAGAGACACTTAAATGCTGTATTTCAGCAACTAAGTCATCCCTTTCGGTTTCAAACAATCGTATCAAATCATTTCTAGTGGTGGTTCTAGAAACAAGTTCATATTGGGGGTTATATGCAGATGTGATTAATTCTTTATAAAATGGACTCTCACCAATATTGATCGGTTGATCAGTTTGTGCAATGTATCGTGCCAAACACTCTCTAGCGTGCATGGCGTCGAACTGCCACGTCGTAACTGACCCGTCTGGGTGCCGTTGAAGCTGTGTCTGGGTTGTAGTATCTACCTGTCCATGTGCAGGCATACATTTGTGCATATGCCGTCTCAAATGCCCGGTTCCCCCCGTACTTGTAGTATAATTCTTATGGCAAAACTTACATTTATCTCTGAGGCCAGACGCCCCGTTTGGGAGTGTCATTTGGACTATGTTGAAACATTGTCACACATCTGATGTTAATTTTCTGGGACGTGATATTGGTGTAACGCCGGAACCAGAAGGTCCCGCTTGAGTATGGGTCGGTTCTGAAATATCAAATTCATCGTTGAGCATATTCAAACCGTCCGGAAAATAAGGCTGCTAGTTAGGATCCATTATCTGAATAAAAATATGAGCACTATAGTAGTTAATAGTCAAATTAAAAATCAATATTTAGTAACAGTAATCTTAATTTACTAACAATAATTACTATAACTAATACGACACTTACAATAATTTATTTACTTAAAAAACAAATTAAATAAACAAAAAAAATCATAATCTACTAACATAAAATTTTAAATTCACTAGTTCACTACTACAAATAAAATTGATAAATTTACTAACATAATATACTAATATAAAATTGATGATTTGAACCACTACTCTTAAATTTACTATCATAATCTACAAATGAAAAATTTTAATTTATGAAAAAAACAATATCAAACGTAATTACTACATTTAACATTCATCATTTACTTATTACAAAAAGTAATTTCAGTAATACAAATTAATTTTCTAAATTTATTAATAACAAATATTAAAATTACTACTAAACTTAAAAATCTTAATAAACTAAACAAATAATATTAACATTAAAGCCCAAAAATTGATAAACTAACTAACTAAATAGATAATGTTTTCATTAAGTAACTCAGATCTAAACATAAACATATAAATTTACTATGAGAATATGTTAGACCAAAAGTAATAACAAAATTGTACCTTTAAAATTTGGTGTGTTGGTGGAAAACGTAGAGAATTTTATAGAGAGAGTAATAACCAAAATGAATGAAAAAGTTTAGAGAATTGGAGAATATATTAGAGATTGAGATTTGAGGAATGAGATATTGAAAGAATGATAGAGAGAGTTAATGTAAAATGAAATGGATGGAAGTATTTATAGAAAAATTTGATTTGTGGGTCAAAATGTAATTTAAAAGATTGTAGGGGGGGGGTTTTGGTAATTTTAATTTCCTCCAACGGCTAGAAATCAATTCCAGCCGTTGGAGGTTTTTTTTTTAAAAAAATAAAATAAAAAAAAATGGCAGAACGGACCGGCGGACCTGCTGACCGGTCCGCCGGGCCGGTCCGACAGGCCTGGCAAGCAGGATTGGCGTGCCAGGCGGGCCGGCCTGCCGGGCCTCCTCCCAGCGGCCCGGCACGAGGCCTGGCCCTCTTCCTTCAGGGGCCGTTCCAAGAACGGCCCGTGAACTTCATGGGCCGACCGGCCCATTTTTACACCACTAAACCCGAGTGGATACAATGCTTTTTTTAAAAAGAGACAATACAGACTTAGAACCAAATACTATAGCCTTGATATTTAATCGGTTTATCGAATCCATTATCAATAAGTACATAGCATATTGTAAGTTCAACCTGTCCATTGATTTTCTACATTGGTGGTAATGAGCGGGATGCTAGCCTTACCAGATGGTTACATATCGAACACCTGCTAATTGAAAATTCAAAACCGTCGAAATTAAAATTCCATATTTCAAGTTTTCTTAACAGAAACAAACATGATAAAGATACCAAAATATGTTAAAACAATAACCAATCTAAAATTACCTTTTGATAAGAAAATTAATCTGGAGAATGATGTAACACTTTTGAAAGAGATATATGACACTCATTGCGAATTGAAAAAAAAAAACTAAAATATTAAAATTATTCAATCAAATATTAAAAAAAACTGTAGAAATTATTCTCAATGGTCTCCACCCAATGCCATCCAATTCCCCACTGCTTTTTTTGAGTTTATATGTGAGAGAGAGCCAATACAATGAGATGGAAAAAAAAAGAGATTTTGGATAGTTTTTATAGAGAAATTTGAGGGAGAGGAGATGGCTTGAATGGTTGAGAGAGAAGATATATTTTAAATAATTGATTTATTGTATTTATTAATTGTAATCATGAGTGCCAATTTTTTTTTTGAAATATTACAAGAACTATTACAATAGGACTGTCGGGACCTGCCGAGATCAAACAATATATGTACTGCCCGGGACCTACCGATATCAAATAATACATGTGCGGTCCGGATATCTACTCCCATAACGGGAGATAACTAATTCCCATAACCCGGGAAGAAAACTCCCCATACATGCTTATAAAAATATGCATGGTGGGATCTGAACCCTCTTACCACATATGTGGAAGGAAGATGCACTACTAATTTTGTTAAGAGGTGATATGCATCATGAGTGTCTATTCAACTTGTGTTAATGTAATGTGTTAATATCAATTCATGAGTTAATATCAATTCATGAATTGTTAATAAGAAAAAGAAAAAAAGCACGAGAGTGGCTATTCACATGATGATATTAATATTTGACATGTGCTAAAGAAGTGTTCCTACTCTTAAGTATAAGAGTGTTAAAGTAATAAATTAACCGGTAAGACCGGGTCGAACCACATGGAGGTTGTTCACTTGTCCTTGTAGAATTAATTATCTAGATTAATTACTAAGCGTGTATAAAAATGTAAATCAATTAAAATTAATACTGGGGCTAAGGGATCTACTGTTGCTAATTCGAATATGATCCAATTATAAATATTTAGTCCAGATTAATTGGATGATATTCCACTCCACTGACCACTCTCTAATAGATGTGGGTAAAAGTACTCACCGTGCTAGACAATATCTATCTATTTACAGTGAGTCAAAACTCCACAAAAATTAGAGGGGATAAACCACTCTCTGATAAATATGGGTAAAAGTACCCACTGTGCTAGACAATATATGTCTATTTACAGTGAGTCAAAAACTCCACAAAGATCAGAGGGGAGAAAGCAAAAAATAATAAACTTACCATAATTTGATCATATTTTCCATACCAACAGTATCACCTTTAGCCCCAGCTATATAAAATTAGCCAGACATAATTGAACAAGAAAACAACTATATTATTTAAATTGAGAATTTGAGAACAAAAGAGAGAGATTTTCACAAATCTAATATCAGATTTGGATTCAGAACATGAAAATTAGGGGGGGAGAGACCCTCTATTTATACAAAATACGGATGAAAATTGACCATTGGATGAATTCAGAATGGAGCGTCCAGATTTCGCCACGTCACAATGAACAGTGACAGTGAACAGTAAACCATCCATGAGTGAACAGTAACGCATTCGAGAGTGAACAGTAACGCATCGTGAGTGAACAGTAAAAGTCAACTGTGAACAGTAAAAGTCAACTGTGAACAGTAAAAGTCAACTGTAACAGTGAAAGTCATTATGAACAGTGAAAGTCAATTGTGAACAGTGAATAGTCAAAATTATGCAAATGCCCTTCATGGTCTTCTTAAGGTTTTTTGACGTTCTAAACTTGAAGCGAACGAATGAAATTATGTCTAAATTGGGGAATTAATCATATTAGAAGTGTAAAATGATGATATTATCCCTTAGTAAACATACACTTTTCAGTGTTAATCACACACCCCAACCAGCTTATTGCTAGTCCCTAGCAATTAAAGCGAAAACAATAAAAACTCAAATTCAAATCTCTAAACTACCAAATAGACAAACTCTCCCATACCTCTTTTCTCACCCTTTGACAACCAGTCATCAATTGAGTCATGAATCAAACTTTCTTGTGCTCAATAAAGATCAACACGATAACTATGAGATTTAATTGAAATCAAACAACATTTTCATTCGGAAATCTCACCAGGGCTTTTTCCTTAGGCAGCAGTTTTTTTTTTAATACAACAAAATTGGAAACAAACATTCTATCTTTAATCCATGTAGCGAGCTTTAGGCCAATGACTCCCAAACCAGTTGGCTTTAAGGCATTAAGTGTTAAAACACTCCTACGGGTTTAATTACTCGGATTGCAGATGCTTTTTTTTTTCTTTTCTTTAGTACAATTCCCTTCGTGTAACGAGCTTTGGGTCAATGACTCCTAAACCAGTTGGTCTTAGGGCATTAGGTGTTAAAGCGCCCCTCGGACTTAATTGCTCGAGTTAAAGAGGCTACAGAACTGTACTTTATTCTTATCCAGACTCCACCGTTTTACGCGAACACTTTATGCTTACTGAGGCATGAGACCCGGCTACTAAGTAAGAGTTTTGGTCACAACACACAAAATTATTATTATTATTATTACTATATAAATTTTTAAACAAGACCACTGTCTTCGGTTGTTACTCTTGAATGATGTTTCAAAACTCAAAATCGCAAAATCTAAACTTACTGCACATAATCACGTGTCAATGTGCGTGTGTGTCTAGAATAGTTCGAAAAATTTCTCAAGATGACTTAATGAACAAAAGGATTAGTCAATGATATCACAATAGAGAGTTTATAAATTTGAATAGTAAGAAGAGAGGAAAAAAAAATGCATCAGAACTACAAAGATGCGTATCAGAAGTATCTAAAAGATCTCATTACTGGTCATCTTTACAAAAAAAATGGTCAAAAGTTAGTTTTTTTTTTTTGAAAAACAAAAGTTATTGAATCAACTAATCCCCTCCCTCCAACCAGAACGAGACATTGTCCCCAATGTCATTAGAAAGAGGTAAGGTTTAGAAGATATCACCTAAACAACTTGAAAGACAACAAAATCCTGCAAAACAACAAAAGAAATACAAAATAAAGGAAAATAAAATGCATTAAAACCATGGGACAATCACAAACTGAGATTCAGATCAATTCTGTGTTTCTTGTTCTCTTCATCAGTGGACCAATCAATTTTGGAGGTTGAAGGATCTGTCTCATAATTGAAAGCTTGTAAGTAGTCAAACAACTCATGAGAACTTGAAGCAGAGATAAAGATGATAAAAAGATAATAAAAACAAAGGGATATTTACTGGTAGTTGTTATTGTGGCTCACATCTTCCTCTGGTTTTACGTCCAGAAACGGCTTCAACGCCCTCTATGGGTCGGGGATATGCTTCCCATCCAATTTTCTTATAAATTGGCAAATAGGGTCTTTTAAAGTCAGATTCCCAAGACTATATTGTGCATGTTCTTTTTGAAATTGTGGCCATAATCGGTCAATTTCCATTTGCACATATCCACTAGGATGTGCATCAAGAGTCGTTAGGATATTATCCAGTGACTCCCTATGCAAACCATGCCTAATGAATAAAATTTTATCTTCCCGATTATTAGACACCATTATTAAAGAACGACAACGTGTGTTGCAAGTTGTACGTGCACATTTGTGACAAATAACCCCTAACTTCTTAGCTTTTCGTTTTTCTGCAAGGTTACTTCTTCCAAAACCAGTCATGTAAGATATAAATGAATCAGCAGACTCACCTGCTAGACATACCTTAGCTTCGATCAACCAACGAATTTCAACAGGAATGTTGTTTATCATCAGTAAGCGTAATCTTTCGAAACGTGCTTTGTAAATCTTTTTTCAGAGCATTTTGGGGCAACGAGGGAAAATGTTTTCGTAGGTTTGTGAAAATTTCATCCATGCCTTGTTTTGGGGATCAGTTATTTGGGAAACTGAATTAAACCGACTTGAATTGTCACAGAGTACCGTTATCCGCCACTTAACCGGGGTTATATAGCAAAACACACCAAGCAAAAATTGAACCTAGAAATTAATTTTGCAAAAATTCAAAACATAAAAGCAAACAAAAACAAAAATAATAATTGCAAACACAAATAATGTCAAAAGCAAAAGATTTGTTTACTCACCTTTGTAACAAGGGTCAAAAAGGACGGCAGAGTCTTTTTGAAAACCTGTATTTTCTAAGAATGGTTTCACACGTTGTCCATTTACTTTAAACACATTACCATTCCTAGGATTCTAAATATCAAGGGCACCATATGGATACACGTGTTTCATAACAAATGGACCACTCCATTTTGATTTCAATTTACTAGGAAATAAATGAAGTCGAGAATTATAAAGCAAAACCTTTTGACCAACTTCAAATGATCTTCTTAAAATTCGTCTGTCATGAAAGGTTTTAGATTTTGCTTTAAGAATTTTTGCATTTTCATATGCATCATTTCTTAATTCTTCAAGTTCATTTAATTGCAACTTGCGTAATTCACCAGCATCATTTAGATTAGAATTGAAAGCTTTAATGGCCCAATATGCTTTTTTCTCAAGTTCAACAGGTAAGTGGCAAGGTTTTCCATAAACTAAACGATAAGGAGACATATCCAAAGATGTTTTGAATGCAGTGCGGTAAGCCAAAGTGCATCATTTAGTCTAAGAGACCAATCTTTTCGATCATGATAACCGTTTTTTGCAAGATATGTTTTATCTCCCTATTTGCTAACTCAACTTGACCACTTGTTTGAGGGTGGTATGGTGTGGCAATTTTGTGTGTGACTCCATATTTCTTCATTAAAGACTCAAAATATTTGTTACAAAAGTGTTTGCCCCCATCACTGATAATGTCTCGAGGGATTCCAAATAGACTCAAAAGATTTTTCTTTAAAAACTTGATCACTGTTTTGTGATCATTATTTCGACAAGGAATTGCCTCGACCCATTTTGACACATAATCAACGGCAACCAAAATGTATAAAAATCCAAATGACGGTGGAAATGGACCCATAAAATCAATTCCCCAACAATCAAATATTTAAATGACAAGAATAGGGTTTAAAGGCATCATGTTTTGCTTGGAAATGGATCATAACTTTTGACATTTTTCATAGGTTTTACAGAATACATATGCGTCTTTAAACAAGGTGGGCCAATAAAATCCACATTGCAAGATTTTTGTAGCCGTTTTCTTTGATGAAAAATGACCACTACATGCTTCAGAATGACAAAATTCAATGACACTACTTACCTCATTGCCTGGAATATACCGTCGAACAATTTGATCAGGACAATATTTGAATAAGTACGGGCCATCCCAGTAAAAACGTTTTACCTCGGTCAAAAATTTCTTTCTGCCCTGTGCATTCCAATCGAGTGGCATCATTCCTATTGCAAGATAATTAACAATGTCAGCATACCAAGGCAAAGTTGTGATAGAGAATAAAAGATTATCAGGAAAAGAATCATTGATATGTGTTTTTTCTTCTGGCTCGTCATCTTTCCGTTCCAATTCTTCAAAATCTAAAGTGTCTCTTTCTTCTTCGGCAACCTGCAAACAATTATCAAGATGTGAATGCGAGCTTGACACAGGTGAATTGATCAAACAAATTTCAGATGAGTTAAAAGAATCCTTTTGAACATGATCTTCAACAATGGTTTCAATAATGTCTACATCTTCATCTTCATTTTCATCATCAAATGGTTCATTAGACATGTTGAAAACATTAAGCTTAATTTCCATATTTCCAAAAGACATGCTCATTATTCCATTCCTGCAATTAATCAAGGCATTAGCAGTAGCCAAAAATGGTCGGCCCAATATATCAGGAATTGATTTGTGCTCATTAACAATAGGTTGTGTTTCCAAGACAATAAAATCTACTGGGTAGATAAATTTATCTACTTGTACTAACACATCTTCCACTATTCCTTTTGGTATTTTAATTGACCTATCAGCAAGACAAAGTGTGGTTGAAGTCGGCTTTAACTCACCAAGTCTAAGTTGCTGATAAAATGAGTATAGGAGCAAATTTACACTAGCACCTAGGTCAAGTAAAGCATGCTCAATTTTACAGTTACCAATTGTGTAGGAAATAGTGGGACAGTCAGGATCTTTATATTTCAAAACATTTTTATTGGATAGAATTGAACTTACCTGTTCAGCCATAAAGACTTTCTTTCTTACATGATGATTCCTTTTCACAGTGCACAGATCCTTCAAAAATTTGGCATAGGAAGGTACCTGTTTGATTGCGTCCGACAAAGGGATATTGATCTTTACCTGTTTAAAAATTTTAAAAATCTTTGGGGGATGCATCAATTTCTGTGAATTTTTAAGAGACTGAGGATATGGAGTTGTAGGTGGGGATTCAATTATTTCTTCATTAACAATGATTACATCAACCCCTTCCTTACCCTTTGAAAATGACTCATCATCATTTTTACCAGATTCAAGAATAGATTTTTCGTACCACTACGAAGAGTGATAATTGAATTGACTTGATCTGGGCGTTGGTTATTATCATAGGAACTTGACTGACTCTTGAGATTTGGCTGTGGTTGAGATGGGAACTTACTTTTTTCGTGTGTGGTGAGTGTACAAGCAATCTTTGCCAAAGTATCTTTAACATCTATCAAGGTTTGTGCAGTTTGGCTGTTAATGGATTCTTGCTTCTCAATGAATGAGTACAAAGTGTCTTCAAAGTTTTTCCTAGATGGTGGGACATAAGGTGCATAACCTTGTGGGTTTTGGAAATTCTGGTGTGTTTGTGGATGTGATGGACCTGGTCGTTGTGAAGATTGGGCTTGATTGTTATTCCTCCAATTAAAGTTTGAATGATTTCTCCAACCAGGATTGTAGGTTTGTGAGTATGGATTGGAATTTAGCTTTGTTGAAAGTGTGTAAAACATTGGCTTGTTAATGAAGGCAATCTTTTATGGCTGGTAAAGTTGGGCAACTATGAGTGATATGATCATCAGAATCACATACTTGGCATGCAATTTCTTGTACAGATTTTTCATGTTCACTCTTTTTAGTTTCTAAAGCTTCAACTTTCCTAGCTAGGGATGCAAATCTAGCTTGAAGGTCATGGTCTTCCCTCAGATTATAAATGCCTCCACTAGATGGAGATGGTTGTGGTTTGCTCATGGACTCATAGGAACCAATGGTGTCCCAAACTCCCTAAGATGCAAATATGGGTTTTCAGATTCAAGACCGTAAAAATTGGGTAAAAGTTGAATGATTCCCAGTTTAAAATTAAAGTGTGTTGCATTTGGTGGGAAAGCTATGCATGAAGGTGCTCCAGTACGTGTGGGATTCATGTAGTCTCTAAGAGTTCTAGATGGATTTGGGTTAATGTGTTGGTCAAGGTCAACATAAGGCGGATGGTTGCTGTGTTGAGATATGTTGTCAAGGTTATCTAAAAGGTTCCCAGTTTGGTTTCTTGCGGGATGTCTAAGTGGGTTTTCAGCCATGTTGTTAGTGAATGTAGGTGATTGTGATCTCCTAATTAATCTACCACTAGATGTTCGAGACCAACGTCTCATGCAAATTTAATGAGGGTCAATGGAGATGAAATACACAAAAAAATGAAGAAAATAAAAGAAAAAATGATAAAAATAACAAGATGCAAAATTCTAGGGGTGTAAATATAAATATGCACAAGTGTTGGGGCAAACGTGTAAATAATTATAAATATAGGGACTAAAGTGAAAATATGATAATTACAAGGACTGATTTGCAAAAAAGAAAAATAAAATGACCTATATGCAAATGCAAACTAGATCTAAGCTAAAATGTAAATAAAAAGTACAAGGACTAAAATGTGATTAAAGATAACAAGTGTTTTTTTTTTTTCAAGTGGATGAAGTTTATGATTGAGATGAGTGATGCAAAATTAAATACAAAATAAAAATAAAAATAAAGAAGATAGAAAAAAAAATAGCAAAACTAAAATAAATTTAAACAGAAATTACTACTACAAAGAAAATACGGACTTACCTTTTCGGCAGCGGCGCCAAAAACTTGACTCGTTCTAAAAAAGTGTTCATACTCTCAAGTATAAGAGTGTCAAAGTAATAAATTAACCGGTAAAACCGGGTCGAACCACAGGGAGGTTGTTCACTTGTCCTTGTAGAATTAATTATCTAGATTAATTAATAAGCTTGTATAAAAATGTAAATAAATTAAAATTAATACTGTGGCTAAGGGATCCACTGTTGGTAATTCGAATATGATCCAATTATAAATATTTAGTCCAGATTAATGGGATGATATTCCACTCCACTGACCACTCTCTAATAGATATGGGTAAAAGTACTCACTGTGCTAGACAATATCTGTCTATCTACAGTGAGTCAAAACTCCACAAAGATTAGAGGGAATAAACCACTCTCTGATAAATATGAGTAAAAGTACCCATTGTGCTAGACAATATATGTCTATCTACAGTGAGTCAAAAACCCCACAAAGATCAGAGGGGAGAAAGCAAAAAATAATAAACTTACCATAGTTGATCATATTTTTCATACCAACAGTATCACCTTTGGCCCCAACTATATAAAATTAGCCAGACATAATTTAACTAGAAAACAACTATATTATTTAAACTGAGAATTTGAGAACAAAAGAGAGAGAATTTCACAAATCTAATATCAGATTTGGATTCAGAACATGAAAATTAGAGGAGAGAGGCCCCCTATTTATACAAAATACGGATGAAAATTGACCATCGGATGAATTTAGAATGAAGCGTTCAGATTTCACCACGTCATCAGTGAACAGTGACAGTGAACAGTACACATATCCATGAGTGAACATTAACGCATCCGAGAGTGAACAGTAACGCATCGTGAGTGAACATTGAAAGTCAACTGTGAACATTGAAAGTCAACTGTGAACAGTGAAAGTCAACTGTGAACAGTGAATAGTCAAAATTATGAAAATGCCCTTCGTGGTCTTCTAAAGGTTTTTTGACGTTCTAAACTTGAAAACGATGTTTGTTTTGCCATCTGACTTCTACATGATTCTGAATTGATCGAATTACCTCTGAAATACAAAGAAAAATATACTAATTACTACACAACACATTTATTTAAGCGAACGAACGAAATTATGTCTAAATTGAGGAATTAATCATATTGGAAGTATAAAATGATGATATTATCTCTTAGTAAACATACACTTTTCAGTGTTAATCAATATTTATAGAAATTAAAGCATTTAAACCTAAAGCTCCTTCACGGCGACACGTGACGATCTGAGGATCAACTTTTATATATTATATAGATTACATGTGACGGTGGGCGGCTGTTGTAATTTTGGGAATATGTAGGGCTTTTCACCATATGCCCCTTTAGTTTTTGATAATTTCACTTGCGTATTGTCTTTTATCACTTTTGTCATGTGTATTCCAAGTTTCTAACTTTGGTCCGTTAGTCGGTTGGTCCGCACTTGATAATCATGATTGTATTTTACTCTTGGCTTTCACATAAATCATTACCTTTGTGTGAAATATCATTATTTTGTTTTATATCAATATCTTTAGTTCTCACTTTTTCAAAAAAATAATACAAATTTAATTTTTTATCGATCTTTCCTTTATCAAAAGTTACGGTGGTGAATAATGCATTAAACTCTTATCTTCGAATCGCTGCTATAAATGATATATCAATAAAAAAAATTAATGGTGTCAATGCATTTCGGTCTTATGAGATACTAACTATTTTTGTTTATTTTTAGATTAGTTGAATTGTGTTTTTTGTTTCTTTTTTATTTAAATGGATAAGATCTTCGAAATTTCATGTTTATGTAATTAGTTTTTCGATAGTTTTTCGGGGCATTATTTGATAGAAAAGTTAGTTAAATAGCTGTCATTTACAGCTACCAAATTAAGCATTTCCCATTGTAGATGATTGCCAAGAGATTACCATGAAAGTGAACGTTTGCTCTTATGTTTACTATGAATTCATCTTATTGTATTGCATAATCTTTGAAATAGACAGTCATGTATTGAAGTTGTTGGGACCCAAATTAAATCAAAGTCAGATCATCATTAATGGTAGATGAAACAGATGGCAAGACCAGAAGCAGTGCCTACAGTTTGATGATGTTGATTAATATCCAAAATTAATATAATAATATTTGGCTGCAAATGTTATTAATATAATGGCAATTGGATATTGTCCCCATTGGGCCACTATCATGATGATTTAGGTTCCATCCTCTTAACGTTTTTTATTAACTATTTTTCAAAAAGATAAATAAAATTAAAAATAAAAATAAATCACTGTTTTTAGTTTTAAATTTAAAATCCAAATATCGGTATGATAATATATGGTAAAAACTGAATTTTGAAAATAAAAACAGAAATTACGTATATGGTAGATTAATAAAAAAAAAATCAAAAATCGTAATTTTCTTTTTTAATTTAAATAAAAAGTGATTCAATAATTTATCAAATATCTTATAATTGAAAAATAAATATTATTTTTTTACTAAAAAAAATTAAAGTCTTACGATTGGAAAAAAAAAGATGAACTTTTTTCGATTTGGATTTGGTGATTTTTTTCTTTTAACTGGTATACTTTTTGAAGATAGTTCAGGTGAGTTATACGTGGATTCCTCCACTGGTTTGAGACTCATTTTCTGGTTTGAGACCGTCCAGGTTCTTGTTTACACTTGCTCGATTCGTTTCAAGATTTTTCAATTCCCCAATTAAATTGGGAATTCGATCACCGAGTTGGTTTTCATATATGATAACTCCTTCAAGCTCGTAAGATTTCCAAATTGAACTGGAATGGAACCTAATAGTTGATTGGAATTAAGATACAAAATTTTAATCAAGCTGCAGAGCACACTTGGGATTTTATAGGTACTTCAATTGTGTAAGACAAGCAATCTCTTTAGGGATCAAACCGGTGAGGTTTGTTCCAATTAGAACAACATTCTTCAAAGACAACAACGAAGTGAAATTGTAAGGAATATTTCCAAGCAAATCAACATACCTAAACTCGAATATCTCAACTTCATTGATGTGAAATTAAAAGATTCTTCTTTTCCTTAAAACAAGTGCATGAATTTCCTTCCACAACAACGAAACGACTCTCCAAGATATATATATGTAAATCGTAATTTGCAATCAAACCTAGCTGATATCAAGGAAAACAAAAAGTAACAGCACAAGAAAATCACGTTAGAAAACAGAGTTTGATCCGAGGTCCGTGTTTCACACGATGTCCTTAAGACAATTTCACCTGACAACACCGTATGTGTATTAGGCGATTGTCTCACAGGATACAACGGTTCAACAGTGGTAGGCCTAAGCACTATCCACTACCAGCGAACTCAAACCGAGTTTGAACTTACCAAGAAAACCAGAGAAGAAAAGAATTCGTCTGCTCAAAAGAAAACTGTAATTATTTTTTTGTAGGTTGAACAGAATATTAGAGGTATTAAATACCCAAACCGAAACACTAGGGTTTTGGGATTAATTCAAGATTATTTTGGAAAATTCGTTTTTGATTTAATAAGGAAATAATTTAATTAGATAATATTCTCCAAAGAGATTTATTTCTAATTAAAACCCGATTCTGTATTTTTAATAATCAAGTAAGAAATCAGAATCCAAACAATTAAAGCTTTCCTTATTCATCACAATAAAAAAACATTGACTTAAGGAAGTGACAAAAGGTCAACTGGAATCTCATGGTCCAATCAGAGCGGCATTCGTGTCCTCAGGTCGCGCCCACACACGAGTCATGCATTCGAAGGTTCGGGGTCCATGATTTGCACTCCCCCCCTGCACGAGCGAGAGAGAGCCTCTATGCCACACATGTTGATAGCTCATATCACACATTCATTTATAAAGTACACATAAGTGATTTCCCTAAGCAATGTGGGATTCATTTTAATCCCTACACAATGGGTCCACTTTGAGACTCAATTTCTCATTCACTAATTAACCATTTTGTGAATTTGAGTATACCATTTCTAAGTTCTCACGGAGGAGAATTTGAATCCACTTTAATCTTCCATTTCTATGGAATTTATCATACTCAATTTGTGTTCTCAAAATGAGAGTTTATCATAAAAAAAATTCAACAATCCCCCACATGAATGAAATTGACATAGGAGACACAAAGAAGATGTTTGGTAAGTTCAAACGGTCGAAACCTGCATAGGATAGGTAGGTGTTACCCTTTGAACCTTCCCTTGTAGAGGTATGCTTACTTTACTGGCTGATCAGTAGATGTGATATCCTTGAACTGTTCTGCTGTTTTGTGTAAACGATCACACACCTTACACATGTATCTTCCAGACCCGATTTGGTTCTCATTTTTATGTTCGTTTTGGCCATGAACATGCGCCTGGTTTTGTGAGAGTCTCTGGAGAATATAGCCCTTCACTATTCTCTTTTAGAAAGCGGCCCCACTTCTTTCTCACATAGGTGATTTCTTAATTAAGAGTAACTCGTTTTACTCTACTCGGATTTCCATAGCTAGGAATTTCGACACATAAGAATCAATAAAAACCACAGTTTAACCTTTTCCCTATGGGCATCACTGTTTCATCATAGGAATAGACTTGAGGGTAACCCCCACAGTGATCCAACTGAGTCTTACAACTTGGTTGTTCTATTGAACTAGATCTTGGGATCTCCAGTCAACTAGGTTGGGTGTCCATTGTATCGACCTTTTATCTAATGGGCTTTAGTCCCATTCCTCTCGATGATGTCTCAACTAGTTCTCTATTTAACCATTTAGTTAGCGGATCCGCAATGTTATCTTTTGACCTTACATAGTCAATAGTGATAACAACAGTTGAGATTAGTTGTCTAATGGTTTTATGTCTTCGACGTATATGTTTAGACTTTCCATTATACATATTGCTATGTGCTCTTCCTATTGCTGATTGACTATCACAGTGAATGCAAATCGCCGGCACAGGCTTTGGCCATCTTGGAATATATTCTAATGCTATAAACTCAGATTCTATGGTGGATCTGGCTATACATGTTTGTTTGGAGGATTTCCAAGATACCGCAGCACCACCTAGTGTGAACACATACCCACTAGTGAATTTTGAATACTTCATATCAGATATCCAGTTAGCATCAGTGTATCCTTCTAGGACAGCTGGATATATGGTATAATGCAGTCCATGATTACGAGTGAATCGTAAGTACTTCAGTACTCTTACTATTCCTTTCCAGTGATCGGCTCCTGGATTACTCGTGTATCTGCTTAATTTACTGACTGCATTAGCTATGTCTGGTTGTGTACAACTTGTTAAGTACATCAGACTTTCTATCACTCGAGAATATTCTAGTTGAGAGATGTTCTCACCCTTATTCTTGGATAGATGTAGATTTGTATCTACTGGTGTTCTAGAAATTCCAGAATCATTTTTGTTGAATTTCTCAAGAATCATGTCAATATAGTGTGATTGACTTAGTATGAGACCGTTAGATGTGCTTGAGATTTTCATTCCCAACATAACATCAGTCGGTCTCATATCATTCATATCAAATCTTGATTTCAACATATCCTTGGTAGATTTGACCATTTTATTATCACTACCAACAATGAGCATGTCATCAACGTAAAGGCACACAATGACATAGCCATTTTCCGTGTCCTTGTCATAAACACATTTGTCACATTCGTTGATCTTAAATCCGTTTGACATCATAGCATTGTCAAATTTCTTATGCCAGTGTTTTGGTGCTTGCTTTAAACCATATAAAGACTTCACCAATTTATAGACTTTCTTTCCTTATCCTGGAGGAGAAAATCCCTTAAGTTGTTTCATGTAAATTTCTTTATCTAAATCTCCATTTAAAAAGCAGTTTTCACATCCATTTAATGTACTTCAAGATTTCGCAAAGCTGCGATTGCAAGTATCATTCTAATGGAGGTTATTCTTGTCACATGAGAATATGTATCAAAGTAGTCTAGGCCTTCTCGTTGATTGTAATCTTTAATTACAATTTTGGCCTTATACTATCAATTGATCCATCTGCTTCCATCTTTCTTTTGAAAATCCATTTGAATCCTAGCGGTTTACATCCCGGAGGAAGATCCACTAATTCCCAAGTATGATTTTGAAGGATGGAATCAATTTCGCTCTTAATTGCCTCTTTCCACAAGAGTTCTTCAGAAGAGCTTACCGCTTCTTTGAAAGTTCGAGGTTCACCTTCTAGCAAATAGGTCATAAAATCTGGACCAAAAGACGTTTCCGTCGTTGCTCTTTTGCTACGTCTGTAGGGAAAAACGGTTTAGAAATGCAAAGGAAGCGTGATAAAAACAAAATTAGGGTTTGCGTATAAATAATTTTTTTTCCCTTTTATGTAACGAGAACCTTAACCCTAGATTAATTGATGTATATGAAAGTATCGTACCTTTTTCGCGTGACGATTGAACAAGCGCCGAATTTATTCTGCAAGATCTTCCAATCCAATCACGAACGTGAATCACCTAGGAGTGTGGACTCTCTTTCTTTAAATTGTATTCCTGAGGATGGAGACAAAGCAAATATCTTTTCTTTGTTAGTTATAAATATCCCCCAAGAGAAAAATCTAAGAACGTCTGGTCACTTGTGAATTATCAATCAATTTGATTGTAACTCGCGTGAACCTTGATTCGATATTGTACATAAAACCCTTTTGATGTAAATGATATTAGTATACTATCGCATACAAAAATATTGCCCTTTTTTTCTCTACTTGGCTGAATTCACACACTATTTCTTAGAGATGATTGAATTTTGTCTAGAGTAAAATCAGATTTTTCTCCCTCAAAATTCCTATGATGGCCGAAACTTTCTCTTAGAAAAATAAGCTTGGCCGAAATTCCTCTCTAATGCCTTAGAGCTGGCCGAATTCATCATGCTCATATATATAGGCTCATAAATCCTTTCCTAAAAAGGATTCACTTGGTTGGCAAGAATCCTTTCCTTAGGTGGATTTATTTGGTAGTTAGAATCCTTATCTAAAAGGAAATCTATCCTATCCTATATTCATATGTCATGACCGAATTTCCCCTCTTTGATGTAGATTATGAGAGTTTATATTTCCTAAGAAAGATTACTAGATGGACAAGAATCCTATCCTTAGGTAGATTAACTTGGTGGTTATGAATCCTTTTCAAATAAGAATTCTACCACTAAGTAGTTTTACTTTGTGACCAAGAATCCTTTTCCAAAATGATTTTTTTCCTTCACCAAGACTCCTAATCCAACTCAATAGTGTATTTGTAACCATATTAAAGACTTCCTAATTTGATTAGATAAATAACTCCTTTGATTTATCTGCTTATCAAATATAGTCTTTAACATTAACTATACTACCAACAATAGTATAGTTTTAGGAGACCATCTCCTAATAGGAAAAGATTTTGACTTTTAATTAAATAATTAATTAATCAACAAATTAAATAATTTTCATTTAATTAAATAATAATAAAATAAAAATAATATATTTAAGCTATTCACCATAGCCTTTGCCACCCATACCAAGTATAAATGCCATATATTATTTTTCTCATTTTATTAAATCCATTGGACCTTAATAAAAAGTTCACATGTGAACTAGACCTATTCTTCAAAAAAGAAACAAGTTCACATGCCTTATTACAATTCTAGAAGGACCCCTATTGGTCCGGTAGAATATATTAAGTGATCCATACAAGTTCGTGTGGATTGGGGATCTTGGCTGGCTATCTAAATTTAAGCTCCAATAGACATAACCCAATCACAATCAACAAATGATTCACT
This sequence comes from Dipteronia dyeriana, assembly GCA_032871835.1. Classification (NCBI taxonomy): domain Eukaryota; kingdom Viridiplantae; phylum Streptophyta; class Magnoliopsida; order Sapindales; family Sapindaceae; genus Dipteronia; species Dipteronia dyeriana. The sequence continues at coordinate 56,800,740 of CM065300.1, read as the reverse complement.
TAGGTTCGATCTATTTAATTTTAGTTCATTCCACTAAAGAACTAAAATTGAACTCTTAAATAAAGATAGAATAAGTTGATGTTACTCATTCGTACCCTAGACAACCTTATTGGAGAAAGTGTATCCTCGTGAAGAATATCAGTAATCGTCAAGAGCTCATAGACCGCCTATAACTCTCCAAGTTACCATATTTACTCATATGACCATATTTTGAACTTGGATATTTTGACTTGTCCAGAAGCCATGTTTCAATAGACATTATTGAAAACTTAACGTTAAGATTTAATATCCAATACCTCAAAATATCCATATGATGGTATTCTACTCTCATTCAATAAATAGAGCCACGATGTACATATCTGTAAATGAAGTCCTCTATCGATTAACAAATGAATACCACCAAACTATCAAGGATAGACTATGCTATATAATCGTACTCATTGATAGCTTAAATGATAACATTTGTAACCATAAGTCCATCATTTATCTTAGGATTGAGATAGACTCTCCGATTGTCTTCAAATGAAAACTTTTATCCATTGACCGTTCTAGATAAAGTATTTCATTTTGATCCTATTCAATGCACCCAGTGCACTAGATTCTTTTGCCCAAAGACACCACACTTTGATGATTTTAGACTCATCATAACACATTTGATCCCACTTAAATGCTAGCAAAAGAATCTACAACTTTGACAAGATAAAGGCGCCCAACCTTCTATCTTAAGTTGTGAATATTATTCAAGACTAACTAAAGATTTGTGTCTACCTCACACATATCTAGATGTATGAACAATTCTTTTTTTCTCATAGTCTTTTGACCTTATGATTATTTACTTTTGTCAATTATAATAATTAAACTATAAATGCTATAAGTTTTGTTAAACTAGAAATCACTTTATTCATATGAAAGATTGTTAATTACAATATTATACTCTTGCTGTCGAGCATAATCCTAACAACGTCTAGGTTCATCCTCTACTTCATTTCCTTGTTCTTGGTCGTCACAACTATCAATATGTGTTCGTTTTGACGAACTTGCTTCATCATTGGATTTACATGGAAATATATGTTCAAAGAACATTGCATTTCTAGATTCAATTATCTTGTTTTTGTGTATATCTGATATGTCAGATTTTTAGACCAAGAATCTATGAGCACTACTGTTTTGTGCATATCCAATGAAAATGCAGTCAATAGTTTTCGGACCTATTTTCACCTTCTTAGGTATAGGTACAACTACTTTGGCAAGACATCCCCACATTCGTAAGAATTTATAGGAAGACTTTCTTCCTTTCCATAGTTCATATGGTGTCTTGTCTTCTTTCTTTCGGGGGTACCTTGTTTAAATGGTAATTTCTAGACAATATAACGTCACCCCATATGTTCTGAGGCACTCCAGAACTTATCAGCATTGCATTCATCATCTCTTTCAAGATACGATTTTTACGTTCTGCAATACCGTTTTTCTGAGGGGAATATAGTGCAGTAGTTTGATGTATGATTCCGTGTTGAGCACAGAATTCACCAAACGGTGCTACATATTCACCACCTCGGTCACTTCTCAGTACCTTGATTTTCTTGTTGAGTTGATTCTCAACTTCAATTTTATAGAGACTAAACTTATCTATAGCTTCATCATTTTTTTCAACAAATATACATAGCAGTATTTGGTGCTATCATCTATAAATGTGATGAAATATTTGTTGCACCTTTTGTTTGAACAAATTTTAAATCACATATATTTGTGTGAATTAAATCAAGAGGTTCAGATTTCCTTTCAATAGTTTGAAATGATGACCTTGTTAGTTTTGCTTCAACGCAAACTTCACACTTATGTTTAGGATCAATATTGAATGCAGGAATATGATTTAAGTTAATTAATCTACGCAGGGTATCATAATTAATGTGTCCTAGTCTACCATGCCATAAATTGGAAGACTCAAACAAATAAACCGAAGAATTATCTTTATTGATTGTTCTTTTGACAACAGATACATTAAGCTTAAACAACCCTTCAGTTACATATCCCCTACCCACATAAGTTTCCTGCTTGGTTAAAATCACTTTGTCTGATTCAATCACCATCTTGAACCCATGCTGATTGAGCAACGAATCAGACACCAAGTTCTTGTGAATATCAGGTACATACAGCACATTGTTCAAGCTCAGGGTTATACCAGAGGTCATCTTAAGAATGACTTGACCACGTCCCTTCACGTCAGATGTGGTTGAGTTGCCCATATACAACTTTTCTTCATTCTTCATTTCTTCAAATGTATTGAACATCTCCCTATCAGAGCATGTATGATGAGTGGCCTCAGTATCCAACCACCACTTCATTGGGTTTGACCCAACAAGGTTTGCTTCTGTCATAACTGCAGAGAGATTTATCTCGGATACATCTCTTGAGATCCCAGCAACCACGTTTGCCTACTGGTTCTTCTTCTTCTTTAGCTTCTTCTTCTTTAGCAACCTGCACTCAGAAGATTTGTGACACAGCTTGTCACAGTTGAAGCACTTCCCTTGGAATTTTGGCTTCTTAGAGACTCCTCCTTTAGGACCCAATTTGGATCCTTTCCCAGGCTTGGTCTTCTTTGGTTTAGAACTTTGCCCATGCTCAACCACATTGATCTTCGCTTCAGGTGCATTGACATTTTTCTTGTCATACTTCATGTGATCTTCCTGAATACGAAGCTTGAGAATCAGATCCTCGATCTTCATCTCCTTTCGCTTGTGTTTGAGATAGTTTTTGAACTCTTTCCATGAAGGAGAAATCTTCTCAATGATTGCAGTCACCTAGAAAGTTTCACTCAGGGTCATCCCTTCGGCATGTATCTCATGCAGAATCACCTGTAGCTTTTGGACTTGACTCATAACTGTCTTGGAATCCCCCATCTTGTAATCAAAAACTGACCCATGATAAACTTCTTGGACCCAGCGTTCTCAGTTTTGTATTTACGGTCTAATGATTCCCACAGTTCTTTGGCTATTTTCTTTAAAGAATAAATGCTATATAGCGAATCTGACAGCCCATTCAATATGTAATTACGGCACAGGAAATCCGGGTGATTCCATGCATCAATAGCATTCCATACCTGAACATAACGCTTTTCACCATTATTAGGTTTAGAAGCATCTTCAGTCAAGAGCCTGCCAAGGTTCAGTGTGGTCAAATAAAACAGCATCTTTTGCTGCCACCGTTTAAAATTCGGTCCACTGAACTTATCAGGCTTCTCCATATGATTCATCGGTAAAGGTACCGAATTCATGTAGGGATTTGCCATGGGAACATTCCTTTGACTCATATACTGGCTCATCACCGGATCATGCATGTTTCTCACGAAGGAGTTGATGGCCGGAGTCGTTGTGGCCACAGTAGGTACTACTATTGGTACCTGGCCCACAAGTACAGAGTTTACAACTGAAGTTTCTAATCCCATACTTGGATTAACTTCCGGAGTCTCTAGTGGAACACTGGTGTTCACATTTGATTTGTTTTCCATAATATCTAAAACAAAAACAAAATCGTTTTAGTATCACAGAAATAATAGCACGGATATCAGTTGATATCAAATCAGATTTCATGATGGAAATCACAATCAGTGTCTGATATTGCAAACCCGATTACCCAATTGAAATCACAATCGATTTCGAAATCAGTGTCTAATAATAGACCCAATTTCCATAGATTAATGATTTTTTTTTTCAAAATTGAAATCAGTGTTCCAAAGAACCCAATTTCCAAATTGAATCAGTGTTCCAAAGGAACCCGATTACCACAGTTGAAAACTGAATCAATGATTTTTTTTTCAAGTCCATTAAGATCTGAACCAGAACTCTGATACCAGAAAGTTTGAAGAAACAAACATTGTTTGAAAAATAATTTTAAAGAGAAAATTGTCTTAAGATTGTAAATCGTAATTTGTAATCAAACCTGGCTGGTATCAAGGAAAACAGAAAGTAACATCACAAGAAAATCACGTTAGAAAATAGAGTTTGATCCGAGGCCTGTGTTTCACACGGTGTCCTTAAGACAATTTCGCCGGACAACACCGTATGTGTATTAGGCGATTGTCTCCCAAACAAATCCAAGAACTTAAATTAGTTTCTAAAATCTAAAACCCAAATCAGAATTTTGAAAACTCACAAATCAAAACCCATTACAAATCAAAACCTAAAAATTTCAATTTGTGATAAAAAATTCAATTTGTGTAAAAAATTGTGAATGATTTTGTTTTTTATCTTGAATTGATCGGCGTTGGAGGAGCTGAGAAGAAGAAGATCTGTTCTTTCAGTGGAGTCTTATGGTAAGAATGAGAAGATGATAAAGAAGAAGATGAGAAGAAGAAGAAGAAGAAGAAGAACTGTGATATCAAAATCGTTGAAGAAGAAGAAGAAAAAAAAGGTAAAAAAAAAGAGAAATCGACGGCTGCGAGCAGTGAAGAAGATGATCGGTAGAGAGCGGGAGCTGATTAAAAGCGGTGGCGACTAATGAGGAAGAAAAAAAATGAATATGGAAAGATGGGAAGAGAGAAGAAATAATGAAGAAAGAAGGTGATGATCGAGAGGTTGAAGAGAAAAAAAGAAAAAGAAAATATTTTATTGTCAATTTTTTTTAAAAAACCAAAACAAAACACAAAAAAATAATAGTTTCAAATATTTAGACCCCGTCCTGTAGCTGTTTTTCAGTCTGTTTTCGTTTTTATTTTTCAAATACGATTTCGAAAACGCGTTCGTTAACCGTTTTTCATTTTATTTTCGTAAAAAAAATGAAAAACAAAACCAATGTTAAAAGTGAAAGACTTAAAAAACACAAAATACTTGTTTTTTATTTTTGTTTTTTATTTTATTTTTCACTTTTTTTATATAAAAAAAAATCTTTTTTCAAACTATTAATTGTACTATCATGCGTTTGATATGGCTAGGAAAAGACAGGACAAGATTTTCAAATGATCAAAGTGCCCCTTATATATATATATTCCAGAATAATTTATTTCCAACTATAACTAAAAGTATTCATGCAATAATATATATTTATATATATATTGTAATATTATATATTATAAAATAATATATTTTTATAATATATTTTATGTATATTATAATATATATTATATATTATATAATATTAATATATATTATATCTTAATAATAATATATTATATATTATTATATATAATAATAAAATATCCTATATTATATATAATATATATATATATGTAATAATTTGTAATAATATTTTACATATTATTATAATATGTATATATATATATATATAATATACAGTTATATTATTATTATATAATAATATATATATTGTAATTATTTATTTATAATTTAAGAGTTTAGTTTTGATTAATTCATTTTTTGATATGTTTTCTTTGAATTAATTTTTGATGTGTTATTTTTGTTTAATTTAAAAATTACAATACAAAAATTATATTGGTTAATTATGTAATCAATTTGTTTATAGATGTAATAATATTAAACAAAATGACAAAATTAATATTTCAATTTTTGATATTTTCGGTTAATCTACCAGATGCGTTTTTTCCGTTTTTATTTTTAAAATACAGTTTTCAGTATATGCTACCAGACGCGTTTTCAGAATTAGAAACTGAAGCCAATAACACTGCTTTCATTTTCATTTTTATTTTCGAAAAACAGCAACTGAAAAACGTTTACAGGATATGCCCTTAGGATCTTAATATTTTTTGTTTGGTGTTGTGATGACTTATATACATGGAATTGCTTTTAAATTATATATAAGAGGAAATACCCCATTTTACTCAAAACATTAGGAGGTTTATTGTTTTTATCCAAGATTAGTATTTTTATTGTTTCTACTCAATAATGGACTGTGGAGATTAAAATGCCCCTCATTTTCCCATTAGAAACATTTTTTTTCTTCGTTTTCTCTCTTTCCCTTCTTCCTCTCTCTTCAATCTCTTCTTTCTCTCTCTCCACCAGAAATGCTCTCTCTTCTCAAATTTCTCTCTTCGTTCTCTCTCTACCAGATACTGTCTGCTGAATTTTTTTCCCATTTTTTATATGAAATTATATCTCTCTTTAATCTCATCTTGAAATAAAATCCCATCTCTTTAAAGAGTCCATTTATATTTGAAACCATTGTTGTTGGAAATAAAATCTCTGTAACAACACCATTTTTTTTAAACCCAAAAATTATTTGTGTTCAAACCCTTTAATTCGGATTTGGCTTCGCTTGTCATGGATACAACGTTGTTTGTCACAGGTTTGCCTTCGTTTGTCATAGATTCAGCAGTGTTTCTTTAGATATGTTCTTCTTCTACTTATTTTTTTTTTCTTTTTGTTTCTCCAGATCTATTCTTCTTCTTTTTATCATTTTTTAAAAAAGTTTTTTTGATGAAGATTGATGAAGATTGGTGTTTTATTATTACTGTTGTTGTTTGAGATTGATGATGAATATGTTTGAGACTGATGATGAATTGAGGAATTTTTGATGATAATGATGATTAAAAATAAAGTTATTTTTTTTTCTCTAGATATGTTCAAAGGTTTTTTATTTTTTAGTTTATTTTTTTATTATTTTATTTAAAGAGATCTGAAAATCCATCCAGATCTCTTCAAAGATTTTTTATTTTTTTTGGGTAGAGGAAATCTAGAAAATTTTCAGATTTATTCAAATCTGGAATTTTTTTCAGATTTCTTTAAACACATTAGACCACCAATTAAACACATCAGGGCAACCCAATTAAACACATCAGGGCAACCCAATTAAACATACTAGGGCAACCCAATTAAACATACCAGGACAATCCAATTAAACATACCAGGGCATACCAGTTAAGCACACCACGACAACCCAATTAAACACACCATAATAGACCAATTAAACACATAATGTGTAAACCAATTAAACACATTATAGCAGACCAATTAAACACACCTGAACAACAATTAAACACACCAGTGCATACCAATTAAACACATCAGATTACCAATTAAACACACCAAGACAGATCAATTAAACTCAATTAAACACATCAGGACAACTCAATTAAACACACAATGGTAAGACCAGGTGTAAATCAATCAAACACACAATGAAAAATTAATTAAACACATCGAGGTAAGACCAAATTAAACACACCAAGTCTAACACAATTAAACATATAAGGGCAAAAAAAAATTGCAGAAGAAAAGATGGACGTCCGGGAAGAAGAAGAAGAAGAAGATGGAGGTCTGGGAAGAAGAAGAAGAAGAAGAAGAAGAAGAAGAAGAAGAAGAAGAAGAAGAAGAAGAAGAAGAAGAAAATAAAAAAAAATGGTTTTTTTTTTATAAAGAAAATCGGTCTTTAAAAATAAAAATCAATAAAAAAAAGACAATTTTGTCTAAAAAGTGGATTTTTTTGGTACAAACAATAAAAATATTAATCTCGGTAAAAACAATAAACCTCATAATTTTTTAATTACTTATAAATTTTACCTTGTATATTATCTATTTACCTAAATTTTTATGAGCTTTGGCCTTAAATTCTATAGGAGCTTTGGTCCATTAATTCTCCATATTATGTAGTATGAAGTGCCATCTTTTGTTTTCTTGAATGTTACGGGGTCTTTCTCTCCCAAATACCTAATTATTGTAATATTCTAAAAAAAATATACTCTATTAATTATAATATATAATATATAATATATAAAATGAAGTTTTCCTAACTGTCTTAAAATTTGAAAATTTTGAGAATTTTAAACATTTTTAAAGACGTCTAAAGGACAACACTTGTAGAGAAGAATGAACATCAATTATCATTCATGATTCATGCTTGAATCGATTCTCTAAATAACTGTGTTTTTGGACTTTTCAAAAGGTTATACAGGCCCCTCTTATTATGTTCATACATGGAGAAAGAGCGAGATAAAGAAATACTAATATCGGTAAGTGATATGAATGATAAATATACTAATGCTATATTAAACTTTACTTATTATATATTGAAAATTAGTACAGGTTACTCGGTTTTTCAAATTAATAAATTATGTCATCCTTTCTTCATCGCCAATACATCCAACATTTTGGACCAGTAAGTTAACTAATGACCATTTGTTATTGATAAAATTTGGTGAACTGACATGTTATATTCGTTACCAGAAGAAGCGATAATCGAGTATGCCATGTCACCAGATGTCAGTCAAACAAAACCAATTGTAGTTGATCAAGGATCAACCTTTAACTCCAGTAAGATCTAATCGGTTCATCGGATCAATCATGTAAAGATAACTAGATTGGGTTCAACTAACTGATCAGATAAAAAAACATGGTCAAGCTAAATAAACTGATCGTATAAAAAAGACATTGGTCGGGTTGAGTAACCAATCAGGTTAAGAAGACCCCGACCGAGTTAGATAATCGGCTGGCCAGTGATGTGTGGAAGACATTAACTTCAAGTTAACCACAATTAAAATACGAAGAGAAAGAATCTTACTCACACAAGGAACCATGGAGTACACTTAAAAAATGAAACAAACTTTCTTAAAGATATTGGAGTCCAAATTCAACAGGGAATCTAATTCATTAAATGCACAGAATATACGAAACAAGGAAGAAAAAAACGACTCCAACAAATCAGAGTCCTATTAAATCTCGTTAAACTTTCCTTACTTGTACACAAAGAATTAGAATTCTATGCACGTATAAATAGACCCTTAAAAGCCATTATGTACGTAGATGAAAACGCACATAATAGCAAGAGTGTAAGAGAGAGTGAGTGCGTAATGTAGGAACCTGGATTTAGGTGCGTAAAGGAAATGGGGTTTTAAAATTTGTATGCAACTTGTAAACCATATACAACATATAAGAATATATAAATATAGATTTAGATCATACCCTTGATGTTAACTCCTTCGTTTCTTAAGCTTTATTCCAATTACGAACCATTAAGTCTTCCCCGCTATGTTCCGCGATCCAGTAACTGTGTGTCGGTACGTCACAATTTTGCCTGAACGTACATGCGGATGCAAAGGCTTTGAAGAATAGAACTCCTTCATTTCTTCTTGCCAAATTCGGCCTCCACAAGTAAGATTTTTTTTTTCTTTTGGCCGAAATCTTCCTAGACTTTCTAGGGTTTTGCTTTTTGTGTTTTTTGGTTCAAAGAATCATAATTAGTCTCTTGTATCATTTTTATGTATATATATCCATATATTGAAAGGATAAGTATTATTTAAGTATCATAGTTAGAGTATGATTCTAACTCCCACATAACCCTAGTTGATTTAAACTTAAACATGTGACCTCTTAAAGAATAAAATAATCTAATTATTTTTTCTTTGTTTCAGTCATGATTTGAACCTGCAACCTCCAATTAATAATTAATAATTAATAATTAATTAATTAAATAATCTAATAATCTAATTAATTTAATTATTAATATATTATTTAAATAATCTCATTATTCAATTAATCCATGAATAAATACTTGTCACTTATGTAACACAATTAATTGGCTAATTCAATTAATTAACCGTGACCCTTGTTTCCAATCGGGCTAGCAAGATGACCTAATACGATTTTGAGCTCCAATAATACTCAAAAATAATTTATTAAACTCTTTAATTAATATTTCACGATCAATAACCTCAAAGTTATCCCACTAAAAATCTGAGGTTGCACTCTCGCAACTATAGATGTATTACACAAACCGAATTTACAGTTGTCTATCGATATAGCTATTACATACAGTATGATCATCCACAAGTAGTTCATAATTAGAGCTAGGTCATAAAGTCCATTATACGTCCCTAATTATATCTTTTCCATTAAGTACCATTGATTCTCTAATGAATAATGAATCCTAACTTCTTTTTATGGAAGAAGGAGATCACTCATATTGCCAAAGCCTCGAATCAACCCCTAAGGGAACTGCCATCTACTTCTCGCAAGAAGGAGTGGATTCCACTACTGTGCACAGACCTTCCCAACCACAAGCCAAACTATGATTCCAACATACGAAGTTATTGACCGGGAATGTAATTCCGATCTCACCCGTGGTATATCAAAAATTACTATCTAACATGAAAGAGTCGATAAGATACTCAGGGTTAAGATCACCCATATATAGCTATAATTTGTTGATATATATGAATCTCATCTTGTAATGGATATTGGTGAGAGATTCATATAGATTATGACCCAGTTCTATATGATCATATCATATAAGATAACTCCATTCTCATATCACCATATGAATAGTCTAGGTTAAGACCACCATATATTACTGAATGGATCGCAACTGTAGATTAACTACAAATAAAGTACCCAACTCTGCTTGCTATTTATAGACTCTTTAGATTGTTATTATTCACATTAATATTGTTGAATGCGTGACTTTTTCTACTTAAAAAATCACCGTCAACACCATTTAAATTATTATTATGTTATATTTTACGATGCCCGCACATCCTACTTTTTGCAAAACTAGTTTAACTCTATTTTAGATAATTTATAGAGAATATTCTACCTATAAGATTTAATTAATGTACCAAGTGTACTGAATGACGTACTAAAGCAACAAAATTACTGAAATGGTGGCTCTATTACAACCAACAAATTTCTCTCGTCACCCATTTACTTCTCTCACCCATCATTAAATTTTGGGATATTATTATTTCCCCCTTGGCGATTGAGGGAACATCACTTTCCCCCATTTAATTTCAGAATTGGCCATTTTCCCATGACGTTATTCAACGGTTAAAAAAGTCAAAAAAAGTATGTTGATCGTTAAATGTTAAGGGTAATCTGGTAATTGAATAAGAATAAAAAATATATGCTAGTGAAATGAATAAAAAAGAAAAAAAAACAGTTAATATAATATATGCAACAAAGTTTTTTTTTTGTTAAATGATTAAAAAAAATGTTCTCAGATTTTTAGATTTAATAAAAGCTGCATCTAATAAGCATTTTTCAGATTTTCTACATTACCTTGGCTAAAATCCTAGTATCAGATTTTCAATCTCTTTCTTTTTATGGTTGTATAAATTCTCTGTTGGGGTTTATACCCTAAAGATGTAATTTGTAAATGGATTTATTAAATAAATAAAAGGAAAAGTTCAATACATTATTGTTGTGTTGTTTATTATATAATTTGTGCATAAATTTAACATCTAAGATTGCCGGATGTAATCTCGAACTGTGTATATGAGTGTCATATACGGATGGATACAGTAAGAGACGTGCAATCTAAAGAGTCCATAGATAGCAAATAAAGCTGGGTACTTTATTTGTGGTTAATCTATAGTTGCGGTCCATTCCGTAATGTATAGTGATTTTATCCTGAATCATTCATATGGAGATATGAGAATGAAGGCACCTGTATGATGTGATCATATTGCTCTGGGCCATGATCTATATGAATCTCTCACCAAGATCCGTTTACCGATGAGATTCATATAAATGAACTAATGATGGCTATATGTGGGTGATCTTAATCCTGAGTGTCTTATCGACTCCTTCAGGTTAGATCGTGGTCTTTGATATACCATGGGTAAGGTCAGATGCATTTCCTGATCAATATACTCCGTATGTTGGGATTGCGGTTTGACTTGTGGCTGAAAAGATTTGTACACAATAGTGGAATCCAAACCTTCTTGTGAGAAGTAGATGGTAGTTCCCTTAAGGGTTGATTCGGGGCTTGGACAATATGAGCGCTCTCCTAATTCCGTGAGGAAATAGGATTTATTGTCCATTAGAGAATCAATGGTACTTAAAGGATATATGTGATTAGAGGGGTATAATGGACATTATGACCCAGCTCTGATTATGAACTACTGTGGAGGATCACACCATATGTAATAGCTATATCGATGGACATCGAGTTGTATCGGTCTGTGTAAAAGCGTCTACAGTTGAGAGAGTACAGCTTCGGGTTTTTAGTGGAATAACACCATAGTTAATAATCAAAGAATATTAATTAAAGAGTTTAATTAATGATTCCGAGGATTATTGGAGCTCAAAATACTGTGGGTCCATTAGGTTCCCTTACTAACCCGGTCGATTTAGGTAACAAGGGTCACGGTTAATTAATTGGATTGTTCAATTAATTGTGTTACGAAAGTGACACTTGTTTATTCGGGAATTAATTGAATAATGAGATTATTTAATTAATGAATGTTAATAGTTAAATTAATTAAATAATTAGATTATTTAATTATATTGATAATTATGAATTATTAATTAACTATTAATTGGAGGGTGTTAGTTGATATATGGATTTAGGTGAAGATAAAATAATAGGATTATTTTATTTTTACTAAATCATTTATCTAAGTATTTGAATTTAAATTTAAAATTAAAATACTTATTATCACATTTAATATATTAGATATATTTAAAAATAATAATTAAAAGATATATATCAATTAATAACACAAGAGATTGTATTGGTTGTAAATTGACGTGTGCACATGAAATATTAATCAAAAGAAGAATTTACTTAGGATGTAAATACTATATATATATATAATGCAAATGGAGGCGTGTGATATATATTAATGCACAAGGATCAGAATCAAGTGATGATACAAATACATGTGCACGTGAATTAATAAAAAAAAAGGATAAATATAAATATATATATATATATATATATTAACGCACCATAACAATGAGAGTAGAGATATTTTTATTAAAAAAAATAGAAAGTGCTTGCTCAGTGTTAAAATAGGGTGCGTGAGTAATAATATATATATATATATATTTGATATATATTGTTTTTTAGATACGAAACCACATATGTCAATATATTTTTTACATGAGATGTAATTCATGTGTGCATGAAATCAATACACCAAATTGAGAAGAAAGAGTTTCTTCAATTCTCTCTATATCCTCCATTCAAGTTTGTGAGACCGTGACGCGCCCACACGCAGTTACCAGTCCCGGGAGATAGCGAAGAAGATCGAATGGTTCAGACAGAAGCACATCGTAAAGTGAAGGAGTCTCCAAACATTGGTAAGATTGGTTCAGACAGGAGCATATCAAAAAGTGAAGGAGCCTCCAAACGTTGGTAAGATGTTCTTCTTCTTGATTATATCGATTTCAATTTCCTGTGTTTACATATTGTATGTATTAGTTCCGAATAATAATTACGATCCCAAGTTCACTGGTCCAAGATACAGATTATGATCTGTATATATAAAAATTTTAAAACCTAGTTCCGCTGCGTGACCGGTGAACGAGGTTCCTACATTCTCTACTTCTCATATTGCTCTACCTCTCTCGTTGTCGCTGCTACTACCATCGTATCGCACTTCCCTATCCCCCCTATTTCTTCTCCACAACCACTCTTCCGCGATCTCTCTCTTTTTCTTTTCTTTTTTATTCTTTCTTCTCTTCAATGGATTTTCTTCTCTTCAGTGAATGCTCTTGGTTTGTTTGAGCATGATTGATGTTTGGTGGTGTTTGGATTATAATTTTGATTTGGCAGTGGTTGTGTTTGAGGATGGTGAGGATTTTTGTGGTTTGATTGGCTAGGGTGTGTTTGATTGTTTGAATGGTGGCGGCGGTGGCTAGGGTTAGTGTTTGAGTGGTGGTTGATTAGGTTAGCATTTGGTGAAGATGAAGATGATGATGGTGGTTAATTCAAAAAAAAAAAGAGATGATGATGTAATTAGTATATTGCTATTTTCCTTTTAAACCGTGTCAAGGGTAAATGGGTAAAGAAGTCTTTTTAATTATTTCAAATAATAAGTAAAGGGTGTGTTTGGTGTGCGAGATAGGATCATACAATTTTTAAGAGATGAGATTTGACTAAAAATAATCCAAAATATGTTTGGTTCAACATAGGATGATATTAAAAATGAATGAACAATTACACAGACCTCCCATGTGTTAGTCTTAGTTAAACTTACCAAAATAAAAATAAAAAATAAAAAAATTCAAAATTCCCTATAAAGCGTGTGTGTCTATACCTAGAGGGGGGAATTCCCTAGAAAGCGTGTGTGTCTATACCTAGGGGGAATAGGTTTTAATCAAGTCAATTGCCAATTTTTCTTGATTTGATTAGTCAATATTTAAAATTCACCCAATAAGACAAACATACAACATCAAGTGTAAAGTGCAGAAATATAAATAACACAAGATGTATACGTGGAAACCTTCCAAATGGGAAAAACCATGGGCTGTTAAGTGCGCCACACTCGGTCACAGAAATCCACTATATGAATAAAAGGTTACACCCTCAAGTGATACTCGGACTCTCACTCTCGACAAACTCAGGTTATGGATACCGCCACTCACCACTCTTGGTTTAGTCCCTAGTGATATCCCATGATCCACTACTCTTGACGTGAACGCCTCCTAATCTACCCCTTTGGGCCTTTTATAGTGGCACCCAACCAATTGCTTACCAACCTACCCTTGGTTGCAAGACTTGAATTTCTTGTGCAACTTCACCTAGAAGCCACAAGACTTTGACTCTATGAAAAGTATATGGTCTAAGTGAACAATCAATGAATGCTCAATGCAAAATATGTTAGACCAAACATACTATGATTAACTAGGTGTAGATAATGCAATACAATAACCTAGTTATCAAACAATGCCTACATGCCCATACATAAGGACTCAGTTAGATGCAAAAGGATTCGAGCAACCTAATTATCAATAAAAGTCCAACCAACATAAGTTGTCACAATATATAATCAAGGGCAATATTTTACAATCAATAAATACAATCAATGAGGCATACACATAAATGTTCATAAACAAGACTAGATGCACAAAGTCAACCTAATCATCAATTATGTATACATGGACATTCATGGATTAGCTATTTACGTATAAATGACCTAATAATGCAAGCTATCACAATACAAACCCCAAACATGTCATAACTTCAATGAATATACAATTATTATGAAGAAATGCTAATCTAAGTAATAAATGACATGTCTTGGTAAGGTAGAACAATAAAAGAACTTTAATGGAGGTTCTACTTACCAATCAAAGAAAACCCATGTATTGAATGATGCTTAAATGCAAGATGAAGATGGGTTTGGGGCTTGGAGAGTTCAAAACAAGGCTTGAAGTTTTCTCTCTCTAAGGGAGATTCTCTCTCTATAAAAATGTGTTCTTTGAGCTCTAAGAAGGCAAGGAAGAAGAAGAGAACATATATATAAATACCCTAGACAAAACGGCATCGTTTTTATAAAAAACTTGCCCAGTTTCACGTAGTGCATGGGTTTGCGCTGGTTCATACCCGCGCAGTGACCCACGCAGTAACTGTGCAAGTGACTGAGCACGGGTTTGTGCTGGTCCATACCCGCACAGTGACCCACTCAGTAACTGTGCAAGTGACTGCACATAGAGACTAAAAAAAACACCTGTCAGGTCATTGCGCGGGTCAAACCCGTGCATAACCCTCACACTGGGAATTCAACATCCTAACTTCATTTACAAGAGGCTCAAAACATGCCCAACGGCATCCAAACCTTTAGTATAATATACCCTTGGAAAGATATGGAAGTATACTTTCTACTCTAATGAACAAAAAATGATTTGGATGACTATAGAAAAAGTTATGGTCAAATAAGTGACCAAAGGTCAGATTTGAACAACAACAAGCGTGCCTAAACTCATGGAAACAACCATGTGACCAAAGACCAAAACAAAGAGAAGAATGAGACCTTTTCAAATGGTCACTCAATACACTAAGACAAGCACATCATCGTTCAAGTGCGAACAACACACAAAACCACATTTAAAACTAAGAATGAAGTGTATGAAGACACATACAACAACTCAAATACATGTAAGTGTGATTGTGAATAGATGCACACAAATAAACAATAGACGACACAAATGCAAGATAAAACAAATCATGCATGAAGTGTGTGTGTACACCTAAACTCTTGAAGAGGCAAAATCAAGTGTATGTACCTTTTGTTCTTGAAGTCATAGAGATGCTTGGAAGCTAGCTAATGAGGACCTAAGCTACCTATTATATAATCATCCCCAATGTGGTATGGTTTGTCATGAAATATGCCAATCAGGTCCTTAAAAAATCATTGATTGAATACAACCACTCTAGCTCTCAACTCCTCTCAGTTCTTAATTCCTCCATAGCTGATTTCATCTCTTTTTTTTCTTTTATTTTTAATTTTTAATTTTTTTTCTTTCTTAAACCGAAATTAGTGTGCAAATCTTCTTCTTCTTCTATTTTTTTTTTTAATTTTGCTTTCTTTCTTAAATCAAAATTAGTGTAGATCTACTTGGATCTATGTAGATTTAAGTAGATGTACATTGATTTTCCTAAATTTTTATTATATGTAATCCTTAATTTTTTGTAGCGATTATTGGGGAATCTGCTAAGGAGATTTTAGGATTGTGGGTTTTGATTTTTTTTTCTTGTCAAATAGAAATGCTTTCTACCCAACAAAAACCAAATGAAGAAATAGTATATCTGAAGAAGGTTTTGCTTTTGTGATTGTGTGATTGTGTGATTGTGTGATTGAAGGTCTTGATTTTGTAATTGTGAATAAATTTTTCATTCCCACTGCCGAGCAAAACATAGGAAAGGGATTAAAAATAGTCCATTTCCCATCCTATCCCAATTGCCAAACGTAGCCAAAGGGTAATATACCTTAATTTATTTAAAATTAATTATTTACTTTTTACACTGATATAAAAAATCAAAAGTAAACTTGAGTATAAATAATCATTATAATTACATTATTTTTTTTCTTTACACCTAATTAAATAAAATTTATTCAGTTAAAAAAAACAAATTAATTCATTAGAATTTCACTAAACACAATTTTTTTTTTAAAAAAAACATCGTAACAAAGTCACAATACATTAAGGGTATGTTTGGTAGGAAGGAAAAAGGAGAGGAAAAAAAAGGGTGGAGGGAAAAGAAAGAAGAAAATGGAGAAGTGTGTGTTTGGTTTGAAGAGAAAAGTAGAAGGAATGGAAAAATAGGAGGAAATATTGATAGGTGGGACCCACTCATTTTAATCCTCACAAAAGTGGAAGGACAAGTGGAGAAAAAAGTGATTATGCTCTTTGTATTAAATGAAATTACAACTTTGCCATTTTTTTAATTTACTTAAAATTTATTTTTTAAAATAAATTTATAAAATATAATGTGTTCATTTTTATATATAATAGGTTATAAAGTTCGAAGCCATTTTGTAAAAAAAAAAATGGTTGGATTCAATATTATTTAAATTATATTTATTTATTAAATATAAAAATATATAATATATAAACTATAATGTAAGGGTAAAATAGTAAAATTGATAAAGAATATTTTCTATCAAATCTTCTTTCCTTTATGTTTACCAAACAACTCAAGGGAAAATTATTTTCCATTATTTCCCTCATCTTTTCTATCTCTCCAAATCTTTTTATCATTCATATTTTATTTCCTCCCTACCAAACATACCCTAAAGCCAAATGAAGAGAAAAGAAGAGAAGAGAAGAGAAGAGAAGCAAGGAGAAGAGAAAATACCTATGAAGCAAACTGCGCAAAGCTTAAAAGAAGTAAATTCTCATGTACAACTTTATGTCGAGAGTCAGGTTGATCTATATCATCCTTCACCTCTAATTTCTCTGTCTCTCTGTCTCTCTCTCTTTTAAATTTGAGATATTTTGAATGTTGATGAGTTTATTTTATTAGTAGGTTGGAAAAAAGTTGTATTTTGTGATCAAACCTTATCTTTCGGTCAAAAAGTTATTTACTTCATATTGTAAGAAAATGAAATTTGAACACAAGATTGTAAGTTTCTTGATTGAGGGAAAAGGGTTATTTTCATGATTTAATCCTTACTCATGTAATGTAACTTTTACTTTGAAAAGTCTATTTTTTTGTTGCTAAGTTTTCATGATACTAATATACCAACCAATGCGATACACGGGCTTTGATTAAAAAATATTTAAAATTTGCTTTTACTTTTCTCTTGATGGGACACTTTCAATTATTTTTATCTTAATTTCACATTTCATTCAATAGATCAAATTTATTTGGTTAAAAAAACACAAATTAATTCAATAGAATTTCACACATAAGTAAACACAATTTCAATAAAGAAAAAAAAATACATCATTAGTCACCATATTTTATGAAACAAATATTATGGTGTGTTTGAATAGATTTTAATCAATTTTTTACCCAATTTTTTGTTAATGATCAAATTAATGAAAATGCCCCTAACTAGTCACAATAATATCCCAAGTGTAAAAAATACGGAATAATAAAAGACACTTGTGATATACCTAGAAACCCTCAAACTGGAAAAAACCACGGGCTGTTGAGTGAGCCACACTCGAACCTCAAATCCACTAATGATAATGGTGTTACAACCTAATCCCGGTAAATAACCCACAACCACTACCTAATCCCGGTATGAACCTAGTCCAATTTGTTTGTGCGTGAAGCAACCTACTCCCGGAAGCAACACAAGACTTACTTCTCAATAAAGAGATAAAATGGACTATGTGAATATATAAAGATATTTAAAGAACAAACAAGGCTAGGGAACCTTAGATGCTTATCTAGGATGATGAGATGGCGTATAAAACAATCATAGATATCAAGAGCTAAATGACATGTTCATAAAACTTAGCTAACATAGATCAAACAATCCTATAAATCTATCACAATACAACACTCAATCATTTCATCACAAACAATCTCTATTTGTATCTAGATTATATTCTAAGAGCATACAAATCATAAAAGATATGGCTTGGTAAGGAAAACACTTTACTTATATGAAGATAGTGAGAAACTTACCAAACAAGATGTGATGATACTTAACCATGTATGGATGCACTCTAAATAGACTTACATTATGCAAGATGATGTTTTTAAGATCAAAGGAAAAGCTTTGAGTGTGTAAAGGTAAGTTCTTGGAAGATATTTTCTCTTGAAGGATGTTTTAAGAGAAAAGAATGAAAAATGAAACTCTTGAAATGACATGAAAATGAAGACACACACACACACACACACACACACACACACACACACACACACACACACATATATATATATATGAGACAAAAATGAAGTGCTGTCGTTTTAATAAAATTTTCCAGATCAGCGTAGTGTGGGAGTCTAGACCCGCGCAGTGACCCACGTACACTCGCGCTATGCTGCATAAATGTCCATGCATTGGCCAGAGATGAAAATCTCACCCAATGAAATGCACGGGTTCAGACCCGTACAAGTGTCCACGCATTGGCCTGACACAGAGAGATTGAAATTCTCAATCTTCTCACTGTGCGGGTATGGTACCCGCGTATTGCCCTATTATGGATTTTTCAACTTGAAAAATCCACCACACCAAAACACACAATGAAAGCAAGGTAAGAAAATGAAGCACATAAGCATACCAAGTCAAATATAACATTCAAATGCTAGAAGAATGTGTGTGTGTGTGTGTGTGTGTGTGTGTGTGTGAAAGAACAACACATAATGCATGTCATTTTAAATGCAAAGATGTGATCAAAATAAACATGCGAGAAGAGTTATCAAATCATAAAAATACACATATAAACACACAACATATATTAACAAGAATTATGCATGAGTTGTGAGTGTGTGCAACTATCTCTTCAAAGCAAGCAAGCAAGCAATCACTTAGAATTTTACCTTTGGTGCTTTATCTCTTGAGGTATTGAGAGCTTAAGCTACCCTTATATTTTGTTCATGAAATAAGCCAATCAATAAATAAGGACTTTACATCTTCAAGCCAAGGGAAGAGAAGAGAAAAGAAAAGAAGAGAATAGGAAATATCTATGAAGCAAATGGTGCAAAGCTTAGAAGAAGTAAATTCCAATATACAACTCTCTATGCCAAGAGTTAAGTCAATTTGTATCCTCTTCCTCCTCCTTTCTCTTTCTTATATGTAAGATGTTCTAATTGCTGACATGAGTTTTTTTTTTATTGGTAAGATGTAAAGATGTTGTATTTTATGATCAAGCCTCATCTTCTAGTGAAAAAGAAGACTTTAAGTTTCTTGATTGAGGAAAAAAGGTTTTCTCATAATTTAACCCTTACTCATGAAATGTATCGTATACTTCGAAAAGTGTCTAATTTTTTTTGTGGTTAATTTTTTCATGATATTAGTGTGCTAACCCGTGCATTGCACGAGCTTTGATAAAAAAAAATTAAAAATTTACTTTTACTTTTCTCTTGATTGTATATTTTCCATTATTTTCTATATTAATTTCTCATTTCATAATATAATTTAGCAAGATAGGTTGCTATTTAACTCTATTTTGGCTATTTTATCCAGAACTTCAAGAGAAAATTAACTCTATTTTTTTTAAGAAAATGAAATTGGAATACAAAACTATAAGTTTCTTGATTGAGGGAATTTTTTTTTTCATGATTTAACCCCTACTCATATAATGTAACTTTTACTTTTAAAAGTCTCTAATTTTTTTTGTCACTAATTTTTCACAATACTAGTGTGCCAACCAGTAAGCTTTGATAAAAAGAAAATTTGCTTTTACTTTTCTCTTGATTGGACCTTTTCTATTATTTTCTATTTTAATATCTCATTTCATAAATAATTTAGCTAATTAGGTTGCTATTTAACTCTATTTTGGATCATTTATATAGAACATTCCACAATAAAACGTCGATAAATGAATGTTCGATAAATTAATAACAGTGTCTAAATAATAAAATCTTTTGGTCGCGAATCGTGCCTGTGTACTAAATTAATAACCTCGCTAAATGCATAAGATAATATTTTTTTTGAAGTCCTTTAGGTCCCAACGAATTTATAAATTAATAATTGATTAAATATATAAAAAATATAACACATAAAATTCATAATACATATCACTAAACTTTTAACATAACAACTTCCTTTAAAAAAAAAAAAACTTAACAACTTTTATCTTCTCAATTCCTATCTTTCTTAAAATATGCATCTAATGTCATTTGTCTTTTCTTTGTATTGAAACCGAACTCAATCTGATCCTTGATTTTTTGCAAATCATACACCATATTTGGTATATATATATTTTTTCATTTTGTACCATGAGGTTATTTAATGCAATTACTGCTTGAAATGCCTCTTTTGAAGAAACACTTGGTCAATCAATGCTGTCATCTGGATCAGGGTCATTAGTAGGCGTATTCATTACCTCTTGAATAATTTTTTCACCAGTAGGCGATTCCATCACTATATCATTTTCACTAGGATAAATCAAAAGATGATTAACATCCATCACATTTCTATAGTGTAGACCAAAATGGCTTCACGTAATCCATTGATGCCTTTATCTTCACTAACTTGTGGTTCAGAAGCCATATCTTCATCTAAACGGATCTTGCAATGTCAAAAACAATTTGGAATGGTTATTGTCATCACATTATGTTCCAAGCCGTATTAATAAATTTTATAGCATTCAATATGTTATTTTTTTCGGGATTTGTTTCTCCTACCTTGTAGCCCTCTAAGATGCTAGAGTAGAAATGACGTCGATAATGTATTTTTAGTGCTCGAATAATCTCAGCATCACATGGTTGAATCTTTGATGTTGTATTAGGAGGCAAGAAAAATATGTCAACATTTGTCAAACCTTCGATAACATTTGGATGGGCTGGGTAATTTTCCACTATTAGAAGAACCTTTCCACCATTCATTCTCTTGTCAAACCAACAAACAAATTCTTGAAAAAGTAAACCAGTCATCCATGCCCTCTTGTTTGCTCGATAATGACAACTAAGATTGCTCATATTCACATATTTTAAACATCTAAGATTAGCATACTTACCAGTAATCCAAAGAGGTACTTTGTCTGAACCGTCGATAAAAAGTAGTAACAACATAAAACTCTTTTTAAATTAATAAATATTCATTTATAGATAAAATAATAAATTATTCATTTATCGATAAATAAATAACCCCTCTAAAATAATAATTTTCTCCCGCCCCAACGATATTATTTTATAGGTTTTTAACTGTAGCTCTAAGATTCAATTAATATGTTGAGTGTACTGGATGGCATAGTAAAACAACATAATTATTGAAACGGTGGCCGTATAACCGTCCAACAAATTTCTCCCAGCACCTAGATACATCTGTCACCCATCACTAATTTTTTAAATTAATTATTTATTCTTTACACCCGTTTAAAAATTAAAAAGTAGCCTTGAGTATTAATAATTATTATAATTACATTATTTTTTTCTTTACAGCCAATTGAATCAAATTTATTTGGTTATAAAAAAAATTATTCATTCATTAGAATTTCACACCCAAGTAAACACAATTTCAATAGAGAAAGAGGAAGAAATAATACATCATAAGTCACAATATCTTAAAGCCAAGTGAAGAGAAAAGAAGAGAAGAGAAGAGAAGAGAAAATACATGTGAGGCAAATGGTGCAAAGCTTAGAAAAAGTAAATTTCTCTATGTCAAGAGTTAGATCAATTTGTATCCTCCTTCTTTCTTATATCTGAGATATTCTGATCATTGACATGAGTTTTTTTTAATTGGTAGGATGTAAAGAGGTTGTATTTTGTGATCAAGCCTCATCTTCTAGTTAAAAAGAAGACTGCAATTTTCTTGATTGGGAAAAAGGTTTTCTCATAATTTAACCATTACTTATGTTATGTATCGTTTTGTTCAAAAAGTCTATATTTTTTTTTGTTGCTAAATTTTCATGATCTTACGGTGCCAACCCGTTCATTGCACGAGCTTTGATAAAAAATATATATAAAAATTTGCTTTTACTTTTCTCTTGGAGGAGCAAAAGGTAGAAGAAATAAATCCCGAAAAAATTAACATATTGAATGCTATGAAATTTATTAATACGGCAATGGGTTGGTAGTCAGGCCAAATGATGCAATTGAAGTATCAGTCCCGTGTGGGCCACAGAGAAGTAAGAAGAGTACTGACCGACAATGGGAGATTAGAAGACATCCTAAGCATATGAGTATTTGACCAACTGGGATTGTAAAGAAAGGATTTACAACTGCTTAAGGTCCCGCTCAGAGGCTTGGAGGAGCAGAAATGAGGTCGCTGGGGACAGTGAAACTACCCGTGGAGATCAGAAGTTACCGTTGCCCGAAGACGGTTCTCTTTGACTCTGTGGTCGTAGATGTGGAGAATTGGCCCTACAACGCATTGTTGGGAAGGCTGTTCTTAAACAAGTCAAAAGGTGTGACCGTAACTTATGCCCTGATTGTGAAATTCCGAATGAAAACCGAAGTGGGAATCATGAAAAGCTCTTAAAAGTGGGTAAGGAAGGAAAACCTGGCTGTGTATAGAGAAAAAAAATGGAGTTAAGAGTAATGTAAATAGATCTCTAAGAAGATGAGAGCGACTCAAAAATGAATGAAGGGGAAGCTGAAGAAGAAACATTGACTCGGTTCAACCTAGACTCAAGGGAGACACCTCCAGAAGATGGGAAAACCCAAGAAGATAAGTAGACCATAGAGGCCGTGATTGATGACAGAAACCCCGAGCAGGCAATAAAGCTAGGAGCCTGGCTGACGGAGCAAGTCTAGAATGAGATGATCGATCTGTTGAAAGAATACAAAGATGTGTTGTCACGGAAGCAAGAGGACATGTCATGAATTGACGCGAACGTAATCTCCCATTTCCTAGCAATCGATCCTGATCGAAAACCAGTCATCCAAAAAAGAAGATGGTTCAATCCTGAAAGAAGCCAAACAATTAAAGAAGAGGTAGAAAAGTTGTTAGTAGCATGATTGATAAGAGAAGTGTGGTACCCTGAATGGGTTGCCAATGTGGTACTAGTGAAGAAGAAAAATGGATATTGGAGGATGTGTGTAGACTTCACTGATATTAACAAAGCATGCCCAAAGGATAGCTTCCCATTGCCTCAAATAGACTTGCTAGTAGATGCAACGACATGTCACAAACTATTAAGCTTTATGGATGTCTACTCGGGTTACAACCAGATCAGGATGTTCAAACCAAATGAAGTAAGAACCTCATTCATAACCTACCAAGGGTTATACGGCTATAAAGTGATACCTTTTGGTCTCAAAAATACTGAGGCAACCTACATGATATTGGTAAATGAGATGTTTGCTCGACAAATCGGTAGAAATATTGAAGTATATATGGACAACATGCTAACAAAGAGCACAACAACCGGAAAGCACGTAGCAGATCTCAGAGAAACATTCGGGGTACTGAGTAACTTTGACATGAAGCTCAATAAAAAGAAGTGTGTGTTCGGGGTGCCCTTGGGCAGGTTTCTCAGTTTCCAAGTCCACCAAAGGGGAATCGAAGTAAACTCAGAGATGATAAAGGCACATGAGGAGATGACGCCCCCGAGTACCTTGAAGGAAATCTAAAAACTAATAGGTTGCCTAGCGTCCTTGAACCGGTTTATCAGCAAGTCAATAGATAAGTGCTTACCTTTTTTCAAGGCAATAGAAAAGGGTAAGGAGGTAGATTGAAATGATGAATGTGAGCAGACTTTTCAGAAGATCAAGAAATACCTAGGTAAAATACCAATCCTTTCAAAGCCCCTAGATGGAGAGGTGCTCTACTTGTACTTGTCAGTCACAATTGTGGCAACGGGGTCGGTGCTGGTCAGAATAGACCAAGGGGTGCAGAAGCTAGTGTATTACACCATCGTGGCTTTGTTACCAGCCGAAACAAGATATTCGGCTGTCGAGCAGATGACATTATCCCTGGTAACCGTAACAAGAAAATTGAGACCCTACTTTCAGGCTCATAAAATTGAAGTTTACACGGACTTTTCGCTTAAGTAAATTTTGTCCAAACCCAAAGTATCTGGGATTTTAAACAAATGCACAGTAGAGCTAAGCGAGTTTGATATCGTATACCTGCTAAGAGCTGCAACAAAGAGCCAAGCAGTGGCCAACCTGATCACTGAATTCGCTGAGCCAAACAACTAGGTAATCAGGATGCTCAAGGAAAAGGAAAAGAAAGAGTTTGTCTGGAAACTGCATTTTGATGGGTTGTCAAACACGCATAGCAATAGGGCAGGTATAGTGGTGCCCATTCCGGAAGGTGATCAGGTAGAGTGTGCTTTACGGTTTGACTTTTAAGGTACTAATAACATGACCGAATATGAGGCACTTTTTGCATGACTTAGGGTTTGTGCAAGCACTTGATTTTTTTTTTAAATTTCTTTTTGCCTGTCGTGCATTTAATATATATTTATAACTTTTGCTGCGTTTGATTCTTTTGATAAAAGTCAACGTCTTTTATATATATATCCTTGTTTGTATCCTATACAAACACTTATATATGTGCACACACCAATTTGCATCCTATGCAATCTCTTATGTTATAATTGATATATATATTTTAATTATCATTTTCAAATATATCTAATATATTAAAAGTGATAATAAGTATTTTAAATTTAAACTTAAATTCAAATACTTAGATAAATGATTTAGTAAAATAAAATAATCCTATTATTTTATCTTTACCTAGATCCATATATCAACTAACACCCTCCAATTAATAGTTAATTAATAATTCATAATTATCAATATAATTAAATAATCTAATTATTTAATTAATTTAACTATTAACATTCATTAATTAAATAATCTCATTATTCAATTAATTCCCGTATATATACGTGTCACTTTTGTAACACAATTAATTGGACAATCCAATTAATTTATTACCCTTGTTACCTAAATCGATCGGGCTAGCAAGGGGACCTAATAGACCCACAGTATTTTGAGCTCTAATAATCATCAGAATCATTAATTAAACTCTTTAATTAATATTCCTTGATTATTAACTCCGGTGTTATTCCACTAAAATCCCGAAGCTGCACTCTCAACTGTAGATACTTTTACACAGACCGATACAACCCGGTGTCCATCGATATAGCTATTACACATGGTGTGATCCTCCACAATAGTTCATAATTAGAGCTGGGTCATAATGTCCGTTATACCCCTCTAATTACATATATCCTTTAAGTGCCGTTAACTCTCTAATGGACAATAAATCCTATTTCCTTATGAAATTAGGAGAGCGCTCATATTGTCCAAGCCCCGAATCAACCCTTAAGGGAACTACCATCTACTTCTCACAAGAAGGAGTGGATTTCACTATTGGTATAAACCTTCCCAGCCACAAGCCAAACCGCAATCCCAACATACGGAGCATATTGATCGGGAACATTATCCAACCTCACCCATGGTATATCAAAGACCACGATCTAACATGAAGGAGTCGATAAGACACTCAGGATAAAATCACCCATATATAGCCATCATTAATTGATATATATGAATCTCATCGGTAAACGGATCTTGGTGAGAGATTCATATAGATCATGACCCAGTCCTATATGATCACATCATACAAGGTGCCTCCTTTCCCATATCTCATATGAATGGATTAGGATAGAATCATCGTACATTATGGAATGGACCGCAACTATAAATTAACCACAAATAAAGTATCCAACTTTATTTGCTATCTATGGACTCTTTAGATTGCACGTCTCTTACTGTATCCATCCGTATATGACACTCATATACACAGTTCGAGATTACATCCAGCAATCTTGGATGTTAAATATATGCACAAGTTATAAAATAAACAATATAACAGGAATGAGTTAAACTTTTCCTTTTATTTATTTCATAAATCCATTTTCAAATTACATCTTTAGGGCATAAACCCCAACAATCTCCCACTTGCACTAAAGCATGTGAGGCATGTCTCGTAACCCTAGACCATCTAGGTGACCCAAAAATACTTTAGCCTGTAAGGTCTTCGTAAATGGATCAGCATGATTGTCTTGTGAGGCTATCTTGGTGACTATCACATCTTCTCTCTGCACTATCTCTCTAATGAGATGATACTTTCTCTCTATATGCTTCCCTCTTTTATGGTTTCTTGTTTCTTTAGAATAAGCCACAACACCACTGTTATCACAATAAAGTATGATGGGTCTATCCCGATCTGGAACAACTTCCAGATCACTCAAGAACTTACGGAGCCAAACAACCTCTTTAGCAGCTTCTCAAGTGGCTACATATTCGGCTTCCATGGTGGAGTCAGCAATACAAGATTGCTTGATACTTCTCTACACAATGGCTCCACCACACAGGGTGAATATTGATCCAGACGTGGATTTTCTAGAATCCCTGTCTGACTGAAAATCAGAATCCGTGTATCCTAATGGGATCAAATCCTGCTCGAAACACACTAGCATATAGTCTTTCATTCTCCGAAGATACTTAAGAATTGTATTGACAGCAACTCAATGATCCAATCCTGGGTTAGATTGGTATCTACTGACTACTTCCACTGCATAGCAGATGTCCGGTCTCGTGTATAACATAACATACATGAGACTACCTACTGTCGATGCATAGGGTTCGCGTCTCATATCCTCAACTTCTTAAGGTGTCTTAGGACACTGTTCCTTAGATAAGTTAACTCCATACCTAAAGATAAATTACCTTTCTTGGAGTTTTGCATCAAAAATCGCATAAGAATCTTATCGATATATGATGCCTGAGACAATGCTATGAGTTTGTTCTTACGATTCCTTATAAGCTGGATCCCAAGAACATAACTCGCCTCTCCCAAATCTTTCATTTGGAATTGGCTAGCTAGCCAGCCCTTTACATCAGACAACATTCCCACATCATTCCCAATGAGTAGAATATCATATACGTATAGGACCAAGTAAACTACTTTCTTATCAATGATGCGCTTGTAGACACAAGGCTCATCGATATTCTGCTCGAAGCCATATGTTTTGATCACATCATCAAACCTGATGTTCCAAGATCTAGATGCTTGCTTAAGCCCATAGATAGAACTTTGCAGCTTGCAAACCTTTTGCTCTTGATCTGGAGACATGAATCCCTCTGGTTGCATCATATAGATGCTCTCATTAAGATTTCCATTCAAGAATGCAGTCTTAACGTCCATTTGCCAAATTTTGTAATCGAAATAGGCAGCAATGGATAAGAGAATCCTAATAGACTTAAACATGGCTATTGACGAGAAGGTCTCTTCATAATTGACCCCTTCTTTCTGGGTATAACCCTTGGCCACTAGCCTTGCCTTGAAGGTCTCTACCTTTCCGTCTACTCATCTCTTTCTCTTGTAGATCCACTTACACCCTATAGGTTTTACCCCATCCGGTAAATCTACAAGATCCTAGACTGAGTTAGAGTACATGGACTCCATCTCGAGATTCATGGCTTTAAGTCATTCCTCTTTATCAGGATCTTCCATTGTATTCTTAAATGTCAATGGATCATCAACACTATCACTAAAGACAACACCTTGTCCCTTACCTATACCTAAATAGCGTTCAGGTTGTCTCATAACCCTCTCACTACGCCTATGTGGTAGTGTATCCTGATCATGAACCATCTGACTCTCAGATGTTTGTGGATCAACAACTCTTGTTGATGAAGCACTAGTCTCACCAGGCTCCAACTCATTCAATACAATCTTAGAATGAGGTTTATGGTCACTAATATAACTGTCCTTAAGAAATATTGCATTTATCGATACAAATACTTTGTTTTCTTCAGGACTATAGAAGTGTCCACCTCTGGTCTCATTAGAGTATCCTATAAACAGGCAGACCACAGACTTGGAGTCTAGCTTTCCAGTTCTGTTCTTCAGCATGTGTACTGGACACCCCCATATGCGAAAATGTCACAACCTAGCTTTACGACCGTTCCACAACTCTAGGGGAGTCTTAGGAACAGATTTGGATGGCACCACATTCAAAATGTATGTCGCTGTTTGTAACGCATATCCCCAAAAATAATTTGGTAATTATGAGAAACTAATAACTTGAGTCATTTTCCTCTTGACTCTCATCCTTTTTTTCACTAGCACATTTTCTCTTGTGAGAAGATGTAAAGGCTATGAAGTTAGCCATAAGTTCTTCGTCATCCGAAGACTCATCTTCTTCGTTGGAGTTATCACTTTCACTCCATGTGGTGACCATCACTTTTTCCTTTTTCTTGACATTGTGATTGGCATATTCGGGGTAAAATGACCTATCCCACCACATTCATAGCATCAGACCTCTTTCTTTTTAGTTTTTTCTTACCTAGGCTCAAATTTCTTAGAGGGAGTATTTTTCTTCAAGTCTTGGCCATTGGATCCGAAACCTTTCTTCTCGAACTTGTAGAATTTCTTGAACTTTCTCATCAACAAGGCCATTTCCTCGTCTGAGTCATCAATCTCCTCCTTCTTCTCTTTGGAGGCTTTCAAAGCAATTCCCTTATGCTTTTTAGGAGGTGTGGAGGTAGGACCCTTTCTAGATTCATAAGCTAGAAGCCTCCAAATCACCTCACTCGGTTTCATATCCCTGTAAGAGCTATTCTCCTCTAAAGCCGTCACCTTAGACTCAAATCTATTAGGTAGAGATCTCATAATTTTTTGCTTGATTCTCCTATCCGAATACGGGTCACCAAGTTGATGACTTTGATTCACAATGTCCATCAACCTTACTTCAAAGTCACTAAAGCATTCGTTCTCATCCATCCCAAGCAACTTAAATTGCGTTTGGAGAACTTGAAACTTTGATTCCTTAACAACTTCGGTTCCCTCATGTGCAACTAGAATATCCCATGCCTCCTTAGCTATCCTAGTGTTTTGAACCAACTTATATTGATTCTCATCCATTGCATATAGCATGGCATGCATTGCCTTCCTATTCCATTTCGATGCCTCAAACTCTTGTGTGTTCCATTGTTCTTTCGGCTTGAGTACATCCTCTCCTCCATTCGTATGAGTCATCATCGGTGGTGTGTAGCCATCTTCAACCGCCATCCATACCCTATCATGGATTTGACAAATGTACGACTCTATCTTGCCTTTCCAAGAGGCATAATTCAACCTGGTGAGTAGGGTAGGTCTTATGCTAGAAGCGCCCTTGTTGCCGTTTCCACTCATTTTGTTTATGAATGAATAAAATGAATGCAAGTGTAAGAATGATCAACACAAACACCCAAAATGAAAAACACACCAAAATAAGCAAATATCACTTATGTATGTCTAGAAACCCGCTCTGATACCAAAAGAAACAAATTACAGCGTGTTTAATATCAATCTAGTGGGAGAGAGGTAAAAGGATTTTAATCAAATTTACCCAATTTTTGTTAATGGCCAATTGGACGAAAAAACCCCTAACTAGTCTCAATAATAAAACAAGTGTAATAAATGTGAAATTAAAATTAACACTTGATCTCTACGTGGAAACCCTCAAAATGGGAAAACCACGGGCTGTTAAGTGTGCCACACTCGAACCTCGAATCCACTAATGGTAAAGGAATTGCAACCTAATCTCGTATATAATCCACCACCACTACCTAATCCCGGTATGAGTGAACCTAATCCAACTTGCTTGCAATTTAAGATACCTAATCCCGGAAGCAACAAAAGTCTTACTGCTTATTGAAGAGATAAAATGGCCTATGTGAATATATGATAATATTCAAAGAACAAACAAGGCTAGGGAACCTTATATGCTTATCTAGGATAATGATATGACATTTAAAACAATTTTAGATATCATGAGCTAAATGACATGGCATAAAACTTAGCTAAACATAGATCAAACAATCCTATGAAGCTATCACAATACAACACTTAATCATGTCATCACAAACAATCTCTATTTGTTTCTAGAATGTATTCTAAGAGCATACAAATGATAAAAGAGATGGCTTGGTAAGAAAACCACTTAACTTATATGAAGATAGTGAAAAACTTACCAAACAAGATGTGATGAAGCTTAACCATGTATTGATGCACTCTATATAGTCATAGATGTTTCAAGATGATGTTTTCAAAATCAAAGGAAAAGCTTTGAGTGTATAAAGGTGAGTTCTTGGAAGATTTTCCCTTTTGAAATATGTTCTAAGGAAAAGATGTGATATTTGGATCTCTTGAAATGACCTGAATATGAAGAGACATATTCATATGGGTCAAAAATGAAGTGTTGTCGTTTTGAAAAAAACTTGCAATATCAGCGCTAGAGCCGTGCACACCAGCGTTAGGCCGCGTATGTGTCTGCGCAAGGGTCTCAACCAGAGAGATGCAAAATCTCAACCAGTGAAATGTGTAGGACTACACGGGTTCCAACTCACGCAAGTGTTCGTGCATTGACCCGACACCGAGAGATTGAAATCCTCAATCTTCTCATTACACGTGTAGTGTGCGGGTGGGCACCCGCGCATAGACCCCGCGAACTGCTTTGTTATGGATTTTTCAAAGTGAAAAATCCACCACACCAAAATACACAATGAAATTAAGGTAAAACAATGAAGCACACATGTATAAAAATTCAAATGCAAGTGAGTGTGTATGTGTGAGAGCAACACATAATGCATGTCGATTCAAATGCAAAGATGTGATCAAAATAAACATGCAAGAAGAGTTATCAAATCATGAAAGCACACATGTAAACACACAACATATACTCACAAGAATTATACATGAGTTGTGAGTGTGTGCAACTATCTCTTTAAAGCAAGCAAGCACTTAGAATTTGACATTTGGTGATTCTTCTCTTGAGGTCTTAAGAGCCTAAGCTACCCTTACATAAAAACCCAATATGTGGCTTGTTCACGAAATAAGCCAATCAATTAATTAGGACTTTACACCAGACACCATTGCCATTGACAACGAGACCCAGTTTGATAGTGGCAACTTTAGAAAAATGTGTCAGGATTTCCTTATAAAAAACTACTATGCCACATTAGCCCATCCTTAGACCAACAACCAGGAGGAAGCAGTGAACAAAATTATCAAACACACCCTGAAGGCCAAACTCGATGCTAAGAAATAAAATTGGGCAGATAAGTTGTATGAAGTTCTGTGAGCTTATCAGAACAAAGAAAGAACTTTTATAATAGAGACTACCTATTCACTAGGGTTCGGGACAGAGGCAGTGACCTCGGTTGAAGTGATTCATAACTCCCTGAGAATACAGTTCTTTCACTCCGATGCAAATATGGATAGAATAAAACCGAGATGAGTTGGAAGAAAAAAAAGGACTTGTCTAGGATATGAAACACCGTCTACCAATATAGGACAACTAGATATTACAACTCACAGGTCCGGATAAGAAGATTCCAGCTCGAGGATTTAGTTCTTAGGAGGGTGTCGCCTAACACAAAAGCGAAAGCAACAGGGTCACTGACAGACAAGTGGGAATGACCCTATCAGGTGGTCAGCTTAGCCGGCCATGGGGCATACCGCCTTACCAGACTAGAGGGGGAAGAGCTGCCCCGACCGTGCAGTGCATAATATTTGAAAATTTTCTACCCATAGGCAATTTATTTAATGTTTTTCTTTTATTGGAATTAATTTGTTCTCTCCTTTATGATTATAGTTATCAAATTGATTGTTATTTCTTTTTAGCCTTTAATAAAAGTTCCCTCGAGGGAGTAATCCAAGCAGTCAAGTAAAATTGTTCTTAATTGTGCTTTTGTTTATAAAAGCAATTTCGTGGCACCCGAGATCGCTTAACGCCAAAAGGGCATCTGAGGAAGAGTGAGGGGGCCGAAAACATGTATCACAAAGACAATATACACTCACGGAAACTAACTTAGTGTATGGAAACACTGTTAGAGCGCCTTCAAGCCAAAAGCGTCTGATGGGATGAGCTAAGAGTTGGATAGGGGGATAAAATATTTATACTTGAAACAATTGCTAATAAAACATTGAGCATATTCATTAAAGTTAGTATAATCCAAACCACCCTTGTCGCAACGAATCTTGAGCAATAGACTATTAGGAGATGTCCCAGTGACGTAGTTGACAGATAAAAGACAAGTGTATATAATTAGATACCATGAAAATGGTACAAATAAAGAACACTACTTGGCAAAAGACAATGAACTCGATAGATCTGGATCCGATCAGATTCAGATGGACAGTTAAACAAAGGTAACTGACCAAGAACAATGAAGTGGTCAGGTTATAAAGTAACGATCAATATAAACCAATGTCACTCGGTGTTGGAAAACAAATAGTCTAATTTGTTGGATGACCTTGTCTGCATGTAAAGATTTAGTTAAAGTCAAGTCATTTGACTTAGTGTAACAAAACATATATAGTTCAGTTAATGAACGACTCTAACCATATATAGATTGCTCGGTTGGAGGCTGGTTATTCAACTTAGCACAACAACGAGCATAAAGTTTAAGTTACAAAGTGATCCTGACCACATAATAAGTTGTTCGGTTCGTACTGAATCATTAAACTTAATGCAATGACATAACACCGAAGAAAGAATGGTATTATTTATATAAAAGAGTTCGTTATATAGTTTTGTAAGAGGAAAGTGAAAGAGTAAACATTGCAAAAGAAACACAAAATGGTGCAGCAAAGTCAAATTACTGGGGTACTCGAAAGGCCTCCAAGCCCGGAACCACTTTGGGGGACATCATCGCCTTCATATTCCTTGATCAGATCCCCAAAATTCAGCCAGTTGATGTCATCTTCTAGGTCATTGGTCATGAATTGAGAGTAATCTATTTAAAATGCCACACCCCTCTCTAGCATGGAAGACCACCATGGAGGAATTGGAGGAGAGTTCTAGATGTATGGTATGGGGGTTTTCTCGA
The DNA here is from genome assembly GCA_032871835.1 of Dipteronia dyeriana. Lineage (NCBI taxonomy): Eukaryota > Viridiplantae > Streptophyta > Magnoliopsida > Sapindales > Sapindaceae > Dipteronia > Dipteronia dyeriana. The sequence continues at coordinate 56,767,146 of CM065300.1, read as the reverse complement.
TCGATCTGTATTAGGCCTTACATCTAAACCTTTGGTTCTTTATAGCCTTTAAAGACTCAGCCTTATGATTTTGGATCGTCCTATCCCATGTTCAAAATGCCTCCTCTAAAGACCACTCTTGGCGCCAAAAAATGTCTGAGCAATGACCAGCCCCTGCTCTAGCTCCCTCAGCATGATAGCTTCAAAAATATGGGACCTCTTATAACGATTAACATTTTGAACCTCAAGGGCTAGTCTGGCCTATTGGTAGAGCACTTCCACATTGACCCGTTGCTGCTTCAGATCTGGAGCCAATCGCTCATAGTGAAGGTGATCCTGCTTAAATGCTTGTTGCGACTATAACAAAGTCTGTTGAGCGGAAGTAAGGGTGTCCCTAGCCACTTGGGCTTTATCCTTAAGTTTGGTTGCCTCTACTTCAGCCAGGATGGCCCTTTTCGACATTTTGTAACTTTGCCCTTTCAACCCTTCCCTCAAACTCAACATTCTTTGTGGTAAGTTCTCTGATGGTCATGCTAGCTACGGAGGCCCTACTCTGAACATTAGCTATAATCCTCCCCAAGGCAATCTCATTTGCATCACGATTCTTCAGTTTTCTTCATATGATTGCTTGATTTTGGACTTGCTAACCGATGAGGATTTAAGGGCTTCAGTTTTCTCAGCAAGCTCCTTTGTCAGCCGAGATATCTCCGTGACCTTTCTCTCGTGACCAATTAGGGCCAGAGTCAACTATTCCACCGCTTGTCAGAAAAAAAGAGGGAAGAGTAAGAATAATGATGAACACAAACTAAAGCAGAAAGTGGAAAAGACTTACAAAAACTCCATTGTTAAAGATTATACGGGTCCTGACCTACCTCCAATACCCATCATCAATGTACCCTACATCAGCTAACATCGAACGAAGTATGACAGGTGTGTCTATACGAGAACTGCTTGAACTAGGAGGCGGGGGAGGCTCAGATGGAAAGATAGTCACTGGAACCGATGGCGTGGATCTCTCATGACTAGGTGTAGAGGTGGTCGGACTGTAACAACTTGTGCCTTTAAAAATCTATCACATTAGTCTGAGCTAGTCGAAGGGATCCTGGATTCTTGCCCTTCGAAAGCTTGAACTTCACCGACCCCATCACGGAGAAGAGGTACAAGAGGCATGTTAGTGGAGATGCTCCTAGTTTTTCTAGTCCCAGCATTACTGATCCCATCTTTACTGGCTGGTCCCATCACCACTGACTAAGCAAGCGACCACATCATTTGGAAAAACCCTATAAGGCCTATTTAACCATAGAGACACTTTATCAACATGCTCTTCAATAAGCTCAAGCATATTGTCTTCAACAGAAGGCTCATCTAGTTTAGACTCAGCATCATCAAATTTAGAGTCAGTAACGACTATCTGACATTTGACAGAAAATTACATCGGGACCTTACAAGGCCCTGCACATGGTCAGCTTAAAATAGACTGACCGGGAGGTCAACCGAAGCTTGAGATGGCTCTAATCGGGAAGGAAGTGTTGAATGTTGAAAAATGACCTCTCCACCAATTTCGACCGGGACAAGACCAGTTGTCCTAGTCAGGGCAGATGAAAGGGAGGCACATGTCAAGGATATACTATCACCCCTTCTATTCGACTGTTTGCTCCTATAAAATTAGGTCGGTCAGAGTCTTCTGATCATCATCATCATTTTCTTCAAGGAAGACAGAATCAACCCCTGCATGGGAAACCTCTAGATTTATGGCAAGTGTGGCTTTCTTTTGTCTACGAATAGCCTCAGGGGTGGAGAACCCCTCTGTAGTTTTGGCTATTTTTTCGTTGATCACTTCTTCGATAGATATCTCTCTCTCGGACCTTTCATTGTTGGGTCTTTTCCTGCTGGATCTCTCCTGGGTGGACTTTTCCCAAGCAGCTCTCTCCCTAGAGGATCCTCTCATGTTATTCCTTGGAGGGGAGTCACACTTACTCCCCTAAGCCTACCCAATAGAGGCTGTTGTAGTGTTAGGGTCAAACTCGTAGATATGCTCTACCAAAAAATTCACGGGGGTGTAATTTCCTGAGCCACTTGATCAGCGGCATCCATCCTGCTAAGTTTATTAAGGCCCTTAGCTTTTTCAGCCTAATCGCTAGCAACAATGTCTATCTCATACACTGAAAGAAAAATTCAACAAAAATGATAAGAACAGATACAAACAATATGGAATTGGACAATAAGAGTATCAAGACTTACAGTGTTTGCGTTTGCTGGATATGGTGGGAAAAAGCTCCACGTCTATCAGGTCCTTTTTCATGAATAGATTACGACGGTCATTTACCTCTCAAGAAGTCTGAACCGCTTTAATAACTAGAGTATTCTAGCCCTAAGTCATCTCAGGTGGAGTCTTATTCCATAGCTCAAAGCTACAAAAGTGTCTCGGGACACTGTTCCGGTACATATTTTGGTTGGGGTCAGCTACCGTTATTTCAACCCAATCACCCCCAATGATGAACCAACTAATCTTCCAATACTTGTTGGATGATGGGAAGCCTGATATAAAGAACTTGTGATCTTTACTAGTGGAAGGAGTAGGCTTCTCCTCAAAGTTGTGAGTAATCCAGTGACTCAGTGAAGTGGATTGCAAGTGGAAAGTACCCCCAGCATCCGAGCGACCAAGGGTGTAGAAGTTACGAATCTCTTAGGGGTTCAGGGGGTGCCTAGCCCCGATCTTCTTCCACAGATGCCATAAGTTGATCAGCACCATGTAAGAATTGGGGGTCAATTGCGTAGGAATGATCCCTGCATCTGCCACGAATCGGGCGATGAAGGGTTGGATTGACACGGTCACTTCGGAGGAAAGCATAACACTATAAATTACAACGACACCGAAAATCAATTATGCCAACCGAGGAACTAAACTTTGTTAGTTCTCATTCAACCACCACATTAAAATTCACAGTCAAAAGCATACGTCTGATCAGTAGAGAATCTCAGGATGTATGCTTGGTGCCTTTTTAGAATGTTAACTAGAATCAAATTCTGAGAAGGGATTTTCAGGTCGAGTATGGCTGAAGGAGAGTTCCGTGTTGAAGCTCTACCCCCGTGACTAGTACCTGCCATATTTGAAATATCTGGATATGCATCAACAGAAAAAGAGACATAAGGGTTAGCATGTGAAGGTGAAAACTCAAAACGAGAGGCTGAATAGCCTACGCTTTAAGAAACATGTCGAGATAGAGGATTATATGTGTGGGTTTGACCTTATAATATAGATTCAAGCAGAGCGATGTTTTCTTTATCACACATTTCAATGGCACGCATGAGCAGTTTAGAATAACGGTGGCGAAGAATAGTGTCCATACTTGAGAAGTTGTAGAAGATGGAGTGTGAACTGTTGGTACGGGTAAAATAAAGAGGTGGATGTCATCATTCAGACATACGAGCATCACTACGTGAATGTGCGAGAGTGGGGGATGGTGCATGAACCCCGAAGGTCACACGTTGTTCAAAATTTAAAAAGCCATCATCGATTGCATCAATTACTTTACATTCGTTGAGCAGACCGAACAAATGTGACCAGGGTTTAATGCTTAGCTGTTAAGCATTAACCATGCATTAATGAACATTAATAAGCTATAAGACAAAAAAGTAAAGCAAACTAAACATACTTCACCGAGCGAGTTCTTTTTTGATAGAATAAGATACTAGGTTTTGTATGTTTCAGGGGGTACATGTATTAGTATAATTTGGAGAGTATGACACGTTAGCAACAAACGAGAGTTGGGGGTGCCACATCACCGAAAGTCAACCAGACCGAACCAGCCTAAGTTAACCAAAGATGGCCTCACAACCATCGATTGGGGCAACCTAAGTGATTGGATGGAGATAACTCAACCAAAATTATTAGATTGACCAGGTAAAGATAACTTGATTGGGATTATCGATATGGTCGGGTTAAAGCCTTTGGTCGGGATAGAGTCATCGGTCGGGGAAAGTGAAGTCTAGTCAGGTTTAGCAATTGGTCAGCTGAGTGACACGTGGATAACATTATGATTTGTAAGGACATCAATTTTATGATTGACTTATTTCATGACAAACCACACCACATTAGGGATGATTTTGTAATGGGTAGCTTAGGTCCTTGTTGGTAAGCTTCCAAACATCTCCATAACTTCAAGAGCAAAAGGTATATTGACTTGACTTTGCCTCTTAAAGAGTTTAGGCTCACACACACACTTCATGCATGCTTTGTTCATCATGCATTTATTGTTGCATACACACACACGTACATGCACTTGTATTGACATGCATTTGTTTCTTATTGCTCTTGTGTGCATTCATTTCACTATCACAATTGCACTTCATTTCAAGATTTAAGTGTGGTTTTGTATTATGTTAGTGCTTGCACAATGGTGTGCTTATTTTAATGCATTAAGTGACCATGTGAGAAGGTCTCATTCTTCTCTTTCTTTGGTTTTTGGTCACATGGTCTTTTTCATGAGTTTGGACATTTTTGTTATTGTCCAAATCTGACCTTTAGTCACTCATTTGACCATAACTCTTTCAATAATCATCCAAATCATGTTTTGTCAATTGGAGTAGAAATTATACTTCTATACCTTTCCAACGGTATACTATATTAAAGCTTTGGATGTCGTTTAGTCACGATTTGAGCCTTTTGAATATCGGGTTGGGGTGCTGAATTCCCAATACACGGATTATGCCAGGGTCCTACCTATGCAGTCACCTGTGCAATCACCTGTGAAGTTCGGTTGGGTGTTTTTCATGGTCCCGGTGCGTGGCCATATACGTGGGTCTCCTACCCGCGCACTGTGATGTTTCGGAGGTAATTTCATCTTTTCATTGCTGCTCATTTTCCCCACTTATAAAAGCCCCTCTTTCTCTTCTTCTACCTCATTGCTCTTGCATTTATAAACACCTTAGAGAGAGAAAGAGAGAGTTTTGAGAGAGAATTCTCTATTTTAGTTTTATTAACTCTCCAAACCAAAACTCATCTTCATCTTGCATCTCTAGCATCATTAAAAGTACGGGTCTTCATTAATTGGTAAGTAGAACTATCATTCATGTTCATTTATTGTTCTAGCTTATCAAGACATGTCATTTATTGTATATCTTTTGAAGTTGTGATATGTTTGGGGTTTGTATTGTGATAGCTTGCATCATTAGGTCATATTTGCCTAAATAGCTAATCCATATATGTTCATGTATGCTTAGTTGATGATTAGGATGACCTTGTGCATCTAGTATAGTTCATGAACATATATGTGTATGCCTCATTAATTGCATTTCTTGATTGCATTTGATTGCCCTTGATTATATGTTATGACAACTTATGTTGGTTGGACTTTTATTGACAATTAGGATGTTAGATTTTATCTATACACCCAATTGAGTCCTTATATATGGGTATGTAGGCATTGTTTGATAACTAGGTTGTTGAATTTCATTATAACATCATGTTAAGCATTTTATGTTTGGTCTTGCACATTATTGCATTTGAGCATAGTGTCATATATACACTTAGACCATATACTCTTCATAGAGTCAAAGTCTTGTGGCTTCTAGTTGAAGTTGCACATGCAAGTCAGGTCTTGCAACCAAGGGTGGGTTGACAAGCAATTGGTCAAGTGCCACTATAAAAGGCCCGAGGGGTTGAGTAAGAGGTGTTCAAGCTAAGAGTAGTGGATCAAGGGATATCACTAGGGATTGAAACTAGAGTGGCGAGTGATAGTGTCCATAGCCTAAGGTTGTCAAGAGTGAGAGTCAAAGTATCACTTGAAGGTGTAACCTTTTATTCATATAATGGATTTCTGTAATCGTGTGTGGCTAGCAGAATAACTGGTTTTTCCCATTTGGAGGGTTTTCACGTATATATCAAGTTGATTAACACTAAAAAGTGTATGTTTACTAAGAGAAAATATCATCATTTTACATATTCAATATGATTAATTCCTCAATTTAGACATAATTTTGTTCGTTCGTTTAAATAAATGTGTTGTAGTAATCAGTATATTTTTCTTTGTATTTTAGAGGTAATTCGATCAATTCAGAATCATGGAGAAGTCAGATGGCAAAACAAACATCGTTTTCAAGTTTAGAACGTCAAAAAACCTTAAGAAGACCACGAAGGGCATTTTCATAATTTTGACTATTCACTGTTCACAGTTGACTTTCACTGTTCACTCACGGATGTGTTACTGTTCACTATCACTGTTCACTGATGACGTGGTAAAATCTGGACGCTCCATTCTAAATTCATCCTATGGTCAATTTTCATCCGTATTTTGTATAAATAAGAGGCCTCTCCCGCTTAAATTTCAGGTTCTAAATCCAAATCTGATATTAGATTTGTGAAATTCTCTCTCTTTTGTTCTCAAATTCTCAGTTTAAATAAAATAGTTGTTTTCTAGTTAAATTATGTCTGGCTAATTTTATATAGCTGGGGACAAAGGTGATACTGTTGGTATGGAAAATATGATCCAATTTTGGTAAGTTTATTATTTTTATGTTTTCTCCCCTCTAATATTTGTGGAGTTTTTGACTCACTGTAGATAGACAGATATTGTCTAGCACAGTGAGTACTTTTACCCATATCTATCAGAGAGTGGTTTATCCCCTCTAATCTTTGTGAAGTTTTGACTCACTGTAGACAGACGGATATTGTCTGGCACAGTGAGTACTTTTATCCACATCTATTAGAGAGTGGCCAGTGGAGTAAAATACCATCCCATTAATTTGGACTAAATATTAATAATTGGATCATATTCGAATTACCAACAGTGGATCCATTAGCCCCAATATTAATTTTAATTGATTTACATTTTTATACAAGCTTATTAATTAATCTAGAAATTAATTCTACAAGGCAAAGTGAACAACCTCTCTGTGGTTCGACCCGGTCTTACCGGTTAATTTATTACTTTGACACTCTTATACTTGAGAGTATGAACACTTCTTTAAGACATGTCAAGTTTTTGGCGCCGTAGCCGGGGAGGTAAGTCCGCATTTTCTTTGTAGTAATAATTTCTTTTTAATTTTATTTTAGTTTTGCTATTTTTTTTTCTATCTTCTTTATTTTTGTTTTTTATTTAATTTTGCATCACTCATCTCAGCCATAAACTTCATCCACTTAAAAAAAAAAAACACTTGTTATATTTAATCACATTTTTGCATTTTAGTCCTCTAACTTTTTATTTGCTTTTTAGCTTAGATCTAGTTTGCATTTGCATATAGGTCATTTTATTTTTCATTTTTGCATATCAGTCCCTGTAATTATCATATTTTCACTTTAGTCCCTATATTTATAATTATTTACACTTTTGCCCCAACACTTGTGCATATTTGTATTTACACCCCTAGAATTTTATATATTGTTATTTTTATCACTTTTTCTTTTATTTTCTTTTATTTTTATGTATTTTACCTGCATGAACCCTCATTAAATTTGCATGAGACGTTGGTCTCGAACATCTAGTGGTAGATTAATTAGGAGATCACAATCACCCACATTCACCAACAACATGGCTGAAGACTTACATATACATCCAACAGGAAACCAAGCCAAGAACCTTTTAGACACCCTTGACAAAATATCTCAACACAGCAACCATCTGCCTTATGTTGACCATGACCAACACATTAACCTAAATCCACCTAGAACTTTTAGATACTACATGAACCCCACACGCACTGGAGCACCTTCATGCATAGCTTTCTCACCAAATGCAACACAGTTTAATTTTAAACAGGGAATCATTCAACTTTTACCTAATTTTCACGGTCTTGAATCAGAAAACTTATATTTGCATCTTAGGGAGTTTGAGGAAGTCTGTAACACTTGTACTGACCAAAATGTTAGCATGGATATTATCAGGCTTAAGTTTTTTCCTTTTTCCTTAAAAGATAAAGCTAAAACTTGGTTACAAAACCTTAGGTCAGGATCAATCCAAACTTGGAATGACATGCAACAACAGTTCTTAAAGAAAATTTTTCCACCTCATAGAACAAACTCTCTTAAGAGGCAAATAACTTAATTTGCCCAAGAACTTGGGGAAACACTTTACCAATGTTGGGATAGGTTCAAAGAGTTGTTAAATGTCTATCCACATCACGGTTTTGAAACATGGAGGATAGTGTCACATTTCTATGAGGGACTCACACCTCAAAGTAGAAAAGTCATTGAAATGATGTGTAATGGGGAGTTTAGTGAAAAAAATCCTGAAGAAGCACTTGAATACCTTGACCATATCGCCGAAAGTGCTCAAAATTGGGACACCATTGGTTCCTATGAGTCCATGAGCAAACCACAACCATCTCCATCTAGTGGAGACATTTACAATCTTAGGGAAGACCATGACCTTCAAGCTAGATTTGCATCCCTAACTTGGAAAGTTGAAGCTTTAGAAAATAAAAAGAGTGAACATGTAAAATCTGTACAAGAAATTGCATGCCATGTATGTGATTCTGATGATCCAACTTTGCCAGCCATAAGAGATTGCCTTCATGAACAAGCCAATGTTTTGCACACTTTCAACAAGTTAAGTTCCAACCCATACTCACAAACCTACAATCCTGGTTGGAGAAATCATCCAAACTTTAATTGGAGGAACAACAATCAAGCTCAGTCTTCATAACCACCAGGTCCATCACATCCATAAACACACCAGAATTTCCAAAACCCTCAATGTTATGCGCCTTATGTCCCAACATCTACGAAAAACCTTGAAGACACTTTGCACTCAATCATTGAGAAGCAAGAATCCATTAACAGCCAAACTGCACAAACTTTGATAGATGTTAAAGATACTTTGGCAAAGATTGCTTCTACACTCACCACACACGAAAAAGGTAAGTTTCCATCTCAACCACAACCAAATCCCAAGAGTCAGTCAAGTTCCTATGATAATAACCAACGCCCAGATCAAGTCAATTCAATTATCACTCTTCGTAGTGGTAAGGTCATCGAAAAACCTATTCTTGAATCTGGTAAAAATGATGATGAGTCATTCTTTAAGGGTAAGGAAGGGGTTGATGAAACAACTGTTAACGAAGAAATAATTGAATCCCCACTTACACTCCCATATCCTCAGGCTCTTAAAAATTCACAGAAGTCGAAGCATTCCCCAGAGATTTTTGAAATTTTCAAACATATAAAGATCAATATCCCTTTGTTGGAAGCAATGAAACAGGTATGCCAAATTTTTGAAGGATCATTGCACTGTGAAAAGGAAGCATCAGGTAAGAAAGAAAACCTTTATGGCTGAACAGGTAAGTTCCATTCTTTGCAACAAAAATATTTTGAAATATAAAGATCCTGGTTGTCCTACTATTTCTTGCATAATCGGTAACTGTAAAATTGAGCATGCTTTACTTGACCTAGGTGCCAGTGTAAATTTGCTCCCATACTCAGTTTATCAGCTACTTAAACTTGGTGAGTTAAAGCCGACTTCAACCACACTTTATCTTGCTGATAGGTCAATTAAAATACCAAAAGGAATAGTGGAAGATGTGTTAGTACAAGTCGATAAATTTATCTACCCAGTAGATTTTATTGTCTTGGAAACACAACCTGTTGTTAATGAGCATAAGTCAATCCATGTTATATTGGGCCGACCATTTTTGGCTACTGCTAATGCCTTGATTAATTGCAGGAATGGAATAATGAGCATGTCTTTTGGAAATTTGGAAATTAAGCTTAATGTTTTCAACATGTCTAAAGAACCATTTGATGATGAAATGAAGATGAAGATGAAGATGTAGACATTATTGAAATCATTGTTGAAGATCATGTTCAAAAGGGTTATTTTAACTCATCTGAAATTTGTTTGATCAATTTACCTGAGTCAAGCATGCATTCACATCTTGATGATTGTTTGCAGGTTGTCGAAGAAGAAGGAGACCTTCATATTTTGAAGAATTGGAACAAACAGATGACGTGTCAGATGAAAAAGCACCTCAACTGGATTTGAAGCCCTTACCAGAAGAACTTAAATATGCTTACCTTAGAGACAACCAGACCTACCCAGTGATAATCTCTTCTAACCTCACAGAAGAGCAAGAAAGTAAGTTGTTACATGTTTTAAAGAAAAATAAGAATGCAATTGGTTGGACTTTGAAAGATTTGAAAGGTATTAACCCATTGATTTTTTCACATCGAATAAATTTAGAGGAAAATGCTAAAACATATCGACAACCCCAAAGAAGACTTAACCCACACATGAAAGAAGTTGTCAAGACCGAAGTCCTTAAATTACTTGACGTGGGAATTATCTACCCTATCTCTGATAGTAAATGGGTGAGTCCTACACAAGTTGTGCCAAAAAAATCTGGAATCACTGTTATTAAAAATGAAAAGGGTGAGTTAATTCCAACTCGTATTCCATCTAGTTGGCGCATGTGCATTGATGATAGAAAATTAAATGATGCCACTAGAAAAGATCATTTTCCCCTTCCATTCCTTGACCAAATTTTAGAAAGAGTAGCAAGACATTCCTACTACTGCTTTCTTGATGAGTATTCAGGATACTATCAAATTCTCATTGCATTAGAAGACCAAGAAAAAACCACATTCACATGTCCCTTTGGAACCTTTGCATTTAAAAGAATGCCATTTGGTTTGTGTAATGCTCCTGCCACATTTCAACGATGCATGCTAAGCATTTTTAGTGACATGATTGAACATTGTTTAGAGGTCTTTATGGATGATTTAACTGTGTTTGGGAATTCTTTTGATGAATGTCTAAATAATTTAGAAAGAGTCTCGAAACGTTGCATAGAAAAAGGACTTGTGCTTAACTGGGAAAAGTGTCATTATATGACCACATCTGGAATTGTTTTGGGTCATGTTGTGTCATCTAAAGGAATCGAGGTTGATAAGGCAAAAATTGAAGTCATTTCAAAGTTATCATCACCACAAACAGTCAAAGATGTTCGGTCATTTTTAGGGCAAGCAGGATTTTATAGGAGGTTTATTAAAGATTTCAGTGTCATATTTAAACCACTTTGTAACCTCTTATTAAAAGATACAAAGTTTGAATGGACACAAGAGTGTCAAGAGTCCTTTAAAAAAATAACCAACCTGTTAACATCTGCTCCTATCATGCAATCCCCTGATTGGTCATTACTTTTGAATTGATGTGTGATGCGAGTGATTTTACTGTTGGAGCTGTCTTAGGACAGAGAAGAGAAGGTAAGCCTTTTATGATTTATTACGCAAGTAAAACTTTGAATATTGCACAAATGAATTACACCACCACTGAGAAAGAATTACTTGCTGTGATATTTGCATTGGATAAATTTCGGTCATACTTGATTGGTGCTTCAACCATTGTTTTTACTGATCACGCTGCTTTGAAGTATTTAATGTCTAAACAGGATGAAAAAAACCAAGATTGATTCGTTGGATTTTGTTGCTACAAGAATTCAAACTTACAATCAAGGACAAAAAGAGTGTAGAAAATGTCGTTGCAGATCATTTATCACGACTCACCGCTGAGTCGTCATTTGATAAAGCACCCATCAATGATTCTTTTTCTGATGATCTTTTATTCTCTATCACAATATGCACAATATAGTCTTGGAAATCTGACTTTAAAAGACCCTGTTTGCCAATTTATAAGAAAATTGGATGGGAAGCATATCCCCTACCCATAGAGGGCGTTGAAGCCGTTTCTGGACGTAAAACCAGAGGAAGATATGAGCCACAATCACAACTACCAATAAATATCCTTTTGTTTTTGTTATCTTTTTATTATCTTTATCTTTGCTTCAAGTCCTCATGAGCTTATTGACCAGTTACAAGCTTTCAATTATGAGCCAAATCCTTTAACCTCCAAAATTGATTGGTCCACTGATGAAGAGAACAAGAAACGCAGAATTGATCTGAATCTCAGTTTGTGATTGTCCCATGGTTTTTATGCATTTTATTTTTCTATATTTTGTATTTATTTTGTTGTTTTGCAGGATTTTGTTGTCTTTCAAGTTGTTCAGGTGATATCTTCTAAACCTTACCTCTTTCTAATGACATTGGGGACAATGTCTCATTCTGGTTGGGGCGAGGGGATAGTTGATTCAATAACTTTTGTTTTTCAAAAAAAAAAAAACTAACTTCTGACCATTTTTTTTTGTAAAGATGGCCGAGTAAGGAGATCTTTTAGATACTTCTGAGACGCATCTTTGTAGTTATGATGCATTTTTTTTTCTCTCTTCTGACTATTCAAATTTATAAACTCTCCATTGTGATATCATTGACTAATCATTTTGTTCATTAAGTCATCTTGAGAAATTTTTCAAACTATTCTAGACATACACGCACATTAACACATGATTATGTGCAGTAAGTTGAGATTTTGCGATATTGAATTCTGAAACATCATTTAATGGTAACAACCGAAGGCAGTGGTCTTGTTTAAAAATTTATATAGTAATAATAAGAATAATAATTTTGTGTGTTGTGACCAAAACTCTTACTTAGTAGCCGAGCCTCATGTCTCAGTAAGCATAGAGTGTTCGCGTAAAACGGTGGAGTCTGGATAAGAATAAAGTACAGTTCTGTAGCCTTTTTAACTCGAGAAATTATGTCCGAGGGGTGCTTTAACACCTAATGCCCTAAGACCAACTGGTTTGGGAGTCATTGACCCAAAGCTCGTTACACGGGTTAAAGAGAAAGCTTAAGGGAATTGTACTAAAAAAAAAACATCCGCAGTCCGAGTAATTAAGCCCGTAGAAGTGTTTTAACACTTAATGCCCTAAAGCCAATTGGTTTGGGAGTCATTGGCCTAAAGCTCGATACATGGATTAAAGATAGAATGTTTGTTTCCAATTTTGTTATATTAAAAAAAAAAGAATAAAACTGTTGCCTAAGGAAGAAGCCCTGATGAGATTTCAGAATGAAAATGTTGTTTGATTTCAATTGAATCTCATAGTTATTGTGTTGATCTTTATTAAGCATAAGAAAGTTTGATTGATAACTCAATTGATGACTGGTGGTCAAAGGGTGAGAAAAGAGGTATGAGAGAGTTTGTCTATTTGGTAGTTTAGAGATTTGAATTTGAGTTTTTACTATTTTCGCTTTAATTGCTAGGGACTAGCAATAAGCTGGTTGGGGGTGTGATTAACACTGAAAAGTGTATGTTTACTAAGGGAAAATATCATCATTTTACACTTCCATTATGATTAATTCCCCAATTTAGACATAATTTCGTTCGTTCGCTTAAATAAATGTGTTGTGTAGTAATTAGTGTATTTTTCTTTGTATTTCAAAGGTAATTTGATCAATTCAGAATAATGGAGAAGTCAGATGGCAAAACAAACATCGTTTTCAAGTTTAGAACGTCAAAAAACCTTAAGAAGACCACGAAGGGTATTTTCGTAATTTTGACTATTCACTGTTTACAGTTGACTTTTACTATTCATAGTTGACTTTCACTGTTCACTTATGGATGTATTACTGTTCACTCACAGATATGTCACTGTTCACTGATGACATGGTAAAATCTGGACGCTTCATTCTAAATTCATCTGATGGTTAATTTTCATCCATATTTTGTATAAATAGGGGGTCTCTCTCCCTTAAATTTCAGGTTCTAAATCCAAATCTGATATTAGATTTGTGAAATTCTCTCTCTTTTGTTCTCAAATTCTCAGTTTAAATAAAATAGCTGTTTTCTAGTTAAATTATGTCTTTCTAATTTTAAATAGCTGGGGCCAAAGGTGATACTGTTGGTATGGAAAATATGATCTAATTTTGGTAAGTTTATTATTTTTATGCTTTCTCCCCTCTAATATTTGTGGAGTTTTTTACTCACTGTAGATAGACAGATATTGTCTAGCACAGTGAGTACTTTTACCCATATCTATCAGAGAGTGGTTTATCCCCTCTAATCTTTGTGGAGTTTTGACTCACTGTAGACAGAGGGATATTGTCTGGCACAGTGAGTACTTTTACCCACATCTATTAGAGAGTGGTCAGTGAAGTGGAATACCATCCCATTAATCTGGACTAAATATTAATAATTGGATCATATTCGAATTACCAACAGTGGATCCCTTAGCCTCAGTATTAATTTTAATTGATTTACATTTTTATACAAGCTTATTAAATAATCTAGAAATTAATTCTACAAGGACAAGTGAACAACCTCTCTGTGGTTCGACCCGGTCTTACCGGTTAATTTATTACTTTGACACTCTTATACTTGAGAGTATGAACACTTCTTTAGGACGTGTCACAAGTGTTCTTTACATTTCCACACTTTACACTTGATTTTATATGTTTGTTTGTTAGGTGAATCTGTAATATTGACTAATCAAGAAAAATTGGTAATTGACTTGACACAAACCTATTCACCCCCTCTTAGGTTTGTTTAGACACACCCTTTAAGGGAATTTTCAATTAATATCAGAGTGGGTTCCTAGACATATTCAGGTGATCCAAGCTCTTGTTTATGTGTCATGCATTTGTTTGCATTTTTTTGTTGCATTACATTTGCATTCATATAACTTAAAACACTATGAGTGATTTTGAGAGACTAGAGGGTGCTTTGATCTTTGAACCACCTATGCTCACCAAGGATAACTACTCCTCTTGGAAATTGAGGACGAAAGTATTTTTGATGGACCTTGATGAGCATGTGTGTATGTGTGTGGAAGAGGGGTACTCACCTCCCATAGAGACACTAGAGAATGAGGCTTCTATGCTTAAGCCCAAGTCCAAGTAGACTAATGACGAACTTGATACTACGGAATGAAACTCAAAAGGCATCCATGCCTTATCTTGTGTAGTGGATGAGAGTCAAGCCAAACTCATCCAAACCACTCAAGATGTTCGAGAAGCTTGAGAGATTCTAAAAGTCTCCCACGAAGGTACAGGGAAAGAAGAAGACAATAATTTGAGTACCTTGAAGATAAAGCTTCAATGTTATAATTATGGTGGCTATGGGCAAATCTCCACAGATTGTGGAAACTCAAAGAGCAAGAGTCAAAGAGGCAAATCTAAGGCCTACTATTGTAGTGAAAGAGAAGAAAGCTCTTTAGGTTTCGAGAGATGTGAAAGGAATCATATATCCTTTCATGATTTACATGATGACAACTTAAAAGCAGCCACAAGACACCCATCACTCAAGGTCGACAATGAAAAAGCTAGTTTGGATAATGATTGCCACGAGAGTACAAGTGTTAGAAGCTTCGATGAAGAAAGTTAAAGCTCTAAGAACTTGAGTGATGAAGGGTTGAATTATGAAGATTTCATCAAAAGTCTTCAAAGGTCCTTGAAAAATAAAAACAAAGAAATTAAGAAGTTGAAGAAGGAAAACCTTCAACTAAGGATCAAGTTAGATGACTCTTTGAAGATGGACACAGTTGATGTGTCTAAGTATGAGAAGGAGATTGATGATTGCCATCAAAGGATGAAGGTAATGAAGGAAGAACTTGTCAACAAAGACAATTCCTTGGAGATCTTCAAGGATAAAGAAATGAGGTTCCTTGGAGAATTAAAGAAGGCTAAGGTCATGCAACCATAAGCTCAAGGCAAAAGAAGATTTTCACCTCCAAGCCGTCCTCAACCAAGAAGGCATGATCAACCGGCTCATCCACGTCAACAAGCTAGACAACAAATATGTCACCAATAAGCTCAAGGTTCAAGGAAAAGCCAACCAGTGTATCATCAAAGACAACCTTATCAACATGGTCATGCCTTGATGAGATCACAATGCAATGGTATAAATTCTTCTTTTGTACCTACTTGTCATTTTTGTGGTATGATTGGTCACTTAAAACCAAATTGTTTTAAATACATTAAGAGGTGTAGATTATAGAGCATGAAAGAAAAACCTTTGAAAAAGAGGGCAAGTTTGCATGAACCTAGAGTATTAAAAAATGTGTCTATGACCACTAAAAATGAAAAAACCCATTTGCCTTAGTGCCCATGTGTCACCCGTAGATGCAACTAGGTCCTTTGAACTTGGTAAGTCTATAGGGGCACATGCCTCCCATTGACTTGGTTGGTATTGACCCCATTTAGCGAGCTCAAGCAAAGAGAGGGAACTTGCATGATTTTCTATGGGCAAAAAGTTGATTAATTTTATGCTCTTTTGATAATTGCTTGAAATTCTTGGTTGCATATATATGCTTATATGTTTTTTTTTAAAAAAAAAGTGTGCACCATTGCTTTCCTTGTAATCCATGTTACATTTAAGTTCAACAATGCATTTTTGGACTAGAAGATTTGATTGTGAAGTACATTTGAATGACCTATAATTTATCTCCATGACATGAGAAGCTTTTAAGATATACTTAAAATGATATGCATGAAATGTTTTTGATTGCTTATATGCAAAAAACATGTGAAAAAACAAATGAGAAGACTAATCAATAAGGATCTTGTATCCATGCAATCAATAAGGATTTTATATCCAAGTTAGTATTCTCTCTCTTCTTAATGGTTTGGACACGACAACAACCAATAAGGATTTTACATCCATTCAATCAATAAGGATTCTATATCCATGTCTTGTTTGGCCCTTACAGATTGATATAGTTGTTGTGTGTTGATTTTTTTTTCGAAAAATATATATTGTTTGCTTATGACAAAAGGGTACAATTTGGTTTAAATTCTTTTGGAAACCCTTTTGATGTTTGCTTTTCCAAATACCATTGCTTGAACTTGAATGCTATATGTCTTGCATGTAAAGGAACAATTTCACACTTTTTTTTAAAACAAAACTTCTTGAATCTCTCTCAATTATTTAAGTTGCATAAATTTTGTGTATATGATTATACAATGTATTTGTGAGAATAGCTCTATTTGCTAAAGCAATCCGATAAAGGGGGCTTCTTTACCTATCTCATGACAAAAAGGGGGAGAAGTCATGAGAGATGTAGGGGAAGCATTGTTTATGCTTTGGGGGAGTAGTCTTGAGAGAGATAAACCATTTAGGGGGTGCATTGCACATACATTTCTTTATATTGATTTATTGAGTGCAAAATCTTTTTATGTTTGTTCACCTCACATGCACTTGTTCTTGGAAATTGCTTTCTTGCTATTGTGTGTAGATATGATGATCTATGAAGAGATTAAAAGCATTGAAGACTTAGAATATTATGAATCTATTTTTGTAACATAGAATAGGCTCTCATGGACAATAGCTAGATTCTTTTTTGTTTTTGTGAGGTATTATTTGTGAGTGGTTATTTTATCATGAAATAGCTAAAAGGGGAGATTGTAAGGACCTCAATTTTATGATTGACTTATTTCATGATAAACCACACCACATTGGGGATGATTATATAATGGGTAGCTTAGGTCCTTGTTGGTAAGCTACCAAGTATCTCCATAACTTCAAGAGCAAAATGTATAATCACTTGACTTTGCCTCTTGAAGAGTTTAGACGCACATACACACACTTCATGCATGCTTTGTTTCATCATGCATTTGTTGTTGCATAAACACACACTTACATGCATTTGTATGACATGCATTTATTTCTTATTGCTCTTGGGTGCATTCATTTTACAATCACACTTGTACTTCATTTCTAGATTTAAATGTAGTTTTGTGTTGTGTCCACGCTTGTAGGATGGTGTGCTTGTTTTAGTGCATTGAGTGACCATTTGAGAAGGTCACATTCTTCTTTTGCTTTGGTCTTTGGTCACATGGTTTTTTCCGTGAGTTTGGACATTTTTTTGTTGTCGAAATCTGACTTTTGGTCACCTTGGAGTAGAAAGTAAACTTCCATACCTTTCCAACAATATACTATACGAAAGATTTGCATATCGTTTGGTTATGTTTTGAGCCTCTTTAAAATCAGGTTGGGGTGTTAAATTGGGCAGGACCTACACATGCAGTCACCTGCACAATCACCTGTGAAGTCCTCTTGGGTGTTTTTCATGGTCCCGGTGCGTGGGCATATGGTGAGTGCACTGGTCTCCTACCCCCGCACTGTGTTAATTTAAGGGTAATTTTGTCTTTTCATTGTTGCTTGTTTTTCCCACCTACAAAAGCCCTTCTTTCTCTTCTTCTACCTGGCCTTTCATGCATTTACTGAAACCCTAAAGAGAGAAAGAGGGAGTCTTGAGAGAGAAAACTCCATTTGAGTTTCATTAAGGCTCAGTTTGGCATTGATGTGCTGTGGGGAGAAGTGATTCTGAAATTGCTGTGGGGGGGATTGTTTTTGGAATTGCTGTGGGAAGAATTAGCTGAGTGTTTGGTAAACTGATTTTCAAAAATGCTGTGAGAACTAAAAGCAATTTCATTGTGTTTGGTAAACTGATATAAAAAGTGTTGAGTGTGTAAAATTACTAAAAGGACAAAGACATCTAAATGGTACTAATTTGTAATACTTTATATTTTTCTTGTTTATTTGTATTTAGTGTTAAGTGTTATATAATTATGGTACTTTATTGAATTAATTAGCCCTATTTTTTTATTCTATTTTATTTAATTAATTAGTCATATTTCTTTATTTCTTTATTTCTTTATTTTATTCTACTTTATTTTTTAGTTCATTTTTATTTTACTTTATTGAATTAATTATGGAAACATTTTTTTTTGTACAAAAATATAAGCCCAATTTTTTTTGTTAAATTTCGTTAAAGGCAGGGACAAAGTTGGAAAGTTAGTAAAATTTCATTTAATATCACTGTAGCGCGTTTTCTAAAAGCAGAAGTCAAAATCCAAAAGCATGTATTTGTAGCTTCTCAAAAACTCAGTTGGGAGAAGCTAAAGGTGACCAAAAGCACTTCCCCACGATTTTACCAAACACCCTGTCTGAGGTCCAGAATCACTTTGAACCCCAAAAGTAGTTGGGGAAGCAATGTCAAACTGAGCCTAACTCTCCAAACCCCAAACCCCAAACCCATATTCATCTTGCATCTCTAGCATCATTAAAAGCATGGGTCTTCATTAATTGGTAAGTAGAACTATCATTCATGTTCATTTATTATTCTAGCTTATCAAGACATGTCATTTATTGTATATCTTTTGAAGTTGTGATATGTTTGGGGTTTGTATCGTGATAGCTTGCATCATTAGGTCATATTTACCTAAATAGCTAATCTATATATGTTCATGTATGCTTAGTTGATGATTAGGATGGCCTTGTGCATCTAGTCTAGTTCATGAACATATATGTGTATGCATCCTTAATTGCATTTCTTGATTGCATCTGATTGCCCTTTATTATATGTTGTGACAACTTATGTTGGTTGGACTTTTATTGACAATTAGGATGTTATATTTTATCTATACACCCAATTGAGTCCTTATATATGGGTATGTAGGCATTGTTTGATAACTAGGTTGTTGAATTTCATTATAACATCATGTTAAGCATTTTATGTTTGGTCTTGCACATTATTGCATTTGAGCATAGTGTCATATATACACTTAGACCATATACTCTTCATAGAGTCAAAGTCTTGTGGCTTCTAGTTGAAGTTGCACAGGCAAGTCAGGTCTTGCAACCAAGGGTGGGTTGACAAGCAATTGGTCAAGTGCCACTATAAAAGGCCCGAGGGGTTGAGTAAGAGGTGCCCAAGCTAAGAGTAGTGGATCAAGGGATATCACTAGGGATTGAAACTAGAGTGGCAAGTGATAGTGTCCATAGCCTAAGGTTGTCAAGAGTGAGAGTCACAGTATCACTTGAAGGTGTAACCTTTTATTCATATAATGGATTTCTGTAATCGTGTGTGGCTAGCAGAATAACTGGTTTTTCCCATTTGGAGGGTTTCCACGTTTATATCAAGTTGATTAACACTGAAAAGTGTATGTTTACTAAGAGAAAATATCATCATTTTACATATCCAATATGATTAATTCCTCAATTTAGACATAATGGATAAGGGGATATGTAGAGTAGGAGGTGATCACGTCAAGAGTAGTGGATAAGGGGATATCACTAGGGATTGAACCAAGAGTGGCGAGTGGTAGTATCTATCGCCTGAGGTTGTCGAGAGTGAGAATCCGAGTATCACTTGAGGGTATAACCTTTTACTAATATAGTGGATTTTGGTGATTGTATGTGGTTAGCAGAATAACTCGTGGTTTTTCCTGTTTGGAGGGTTTTCACGTATATATCAAATGTTCTTTATATTTTTGCAATTTACACTTGATTTTATATGGCTGTTTGTTGGGTGAATCTTTAATATTGACAAATCAAGAAAAATTGGTAATTATATAGGTTTGTTTAGACACACATTTTATGGGAATTTACCTGATTTAATGCAATTACGACTCAAACGCGCAGAAAAAGAGTCCGATTTAAACAAGACATCTTGAAGCACACTTTGATAAGGAAATAAACTTCCTCTTAGATATCAGAATCCAGATTAGGCAAGAGGTCTAAATGCAATCGAAATACAGTCAATTCGAAGCAGGAAAAAAGAATAAACACGACTCTAAAAAGTTAGAGTTTAATTAAATTACGGTAACTTTCTTTATTTGTACATCAATAATTAGGGTTCTATGCATATATAAATTGTTAGGGTTATGCTCGCTAGCAAGAGTATAATAATTTATTTGACAATCTTTTCAGATTAATAAAGTGATTTCTAGTTTAACAAATCTTATAGCATTTATAGTTTAATTATTATAATTGTCAAAAGTAAATAACCATAAGGTCAAAAGACTATGAGAAAAGAAGAATTGTTCATAAGTCTAGATATGTATGAGGTAAACACAATTCTTTAGTTAGTCTTGAATAATATTCACAACTTAAGATAAAAGGTTGGGCACCTTTATCTTGTCAAAGTTGTAGATTCTTTTGCTAGCATTTGAGTGGGATCAAATGTGTTATGATGAGTTTAAAATCATCAAAGTGTGGTGTATTTGGGCAAAAGAATCTAGTGCATTGGGTGCATTGAATAGGATCACAATGAAATACTTTATCTAGAACCGTCAATAGATAAAAGTTTTTCATTTGAAGACAATCGAAGAGTCTATCTAAATCTTGAGATAAATGATGGACTTACGGTTGCAAGTGTTATCATATGAGCTATCAATGAGTACCATTATATAGCATAGTCTATCATCGATAGTTTGGTGGTATTCATTTGTTAATCGAAATAGGACTTCATTTATAGATATGCACATCGTGGCTCCATTTATTAAATGAGAGTAGAATATCATCATATGGATGTTTTGAGGTATTAGATATTAAATCTTAACGTTAAGTTTTCAGTAGTGTCTATTGACACATGGATTCTGGACAAGTCAAAATATCCAAGTTCAAAATGTGGTCATATGAGTAAATATCGTAACTTGGAGAGCTATAGACGGTTTATGAGATCTTGGAGATTACCGGTATTCTTCACGAGGATACACTTTCTCCAATATGGTTGTCTAGGGTATGAATGAGTAACATCAACTTATTCTATCTTTATTTAAGAGTTCAATTTTAGTTCTTTAGTGGAATGAACTAAAATTAAATAGATCGGACCTAAGTGAATCATTTGTTGATTGTGATTAGGTTATGTCTATTGGAGCTTAAATTTAGATAGCAAGCCAAGATCCCCAATTCACACGAACTTGCATGGATCACTTGATATATTTTACCGAACCAATTTAGGGGTCCATCTAGAATTGTATTAAGGCATGTGAACTTGTTTCTTTATGTAAGAATAGGTTTAGTTCACATGTGAACTTTTTATTAAGGTCCTATGGATTTAATAAAATAAGAAAAATAATATATGGCTCATATATATGGTATAGACGGCAAGGCTATTTAGAATAGCTTAATTATATTATATTATTTTATTATTTAATTAAATGAAAATTAATTAATTTGTTTGATTAATTAATTATTTAATTAAAAGTCAAAATCTTTTTCTATTAGGAGATGGTCTTCTAATATTATATTATTGTTGGTAGTATAATTAATATTAAAGACTATATTTGATAAGTAGATAAATAAAAGGAGTTATTTTAATCAAATTAGGAAGTCTTTAATATGGTTACAAACACACTATTGAGTTGGATTAGGAGTCTTGGTGTAGGATAGAATTCCTTTTTGAAAAGGATTCTTAACCACCAAGTAATTCTACATAAGGAAATGATTCTTAACAACCTAGTAAATCCTTCTTAGGAAAAGAATTAAGTTTCCTAATATATATCCTATGAATTTTGGCCAGCCCATGTGTATATAGGTGAGGATAGAATTCATTTTAGATAAGGATTCTTAACTACCAAATAAATCCACATAAGGAAAGGATTCTTACCAACCAAGTAAATCCTTCTTAGGAGAGGATTTATAATCCTATATATATCTCTTGTAATTTTCGGCTAGCCTAGGTAATTCTAAGAGTGAATTTCGGCCAGCCCTAGCATAATTTCAAGAGAAGATTTCGGCTAGCCTAGGTAATTCTTTGTAGAGAGAATTCGGCTATCATAGGAATTTTGAGGGAGAGAATCTGATTTTTCTCTAGACAAAATTCGATCAACTCTAAGAAATAGTGTGTGATTCGGGAAAGAAGAACTAGGAAGAAATAACGTTTGGTTTTCGATAGTACACTAGTAGCCGTTACATCACAAGGTTTTGTGTACAACATCGAATCAAGATTCACACGAGTGTCAATCAAATTGATTGATAATTCACAAGTGACCTAACATTCTTTGCTTTCTTCTTGGAGGATTATTGTAACTAACAAAGAGAAAGATTTTGTTTGTTTCCATCATCAGGTATAAGATTTAAAGAAAGGGAGCCCACACTCCAAGGTGATTCACGTTCGTGATTGGATTGGAAGATCTTGCAGAATTGATTCGGTGCTTGTTCAATCGTCACGAGAAAAAGGTACGGCACTTTTTATATACATCAATTAATCTTGGGTTAAGGTTCTCGTTGCATAAAAGAGAATTTTTTTTTATTTATATGCAAACCCTAATTTTAATAAATTTTCTCATGCTTCCGCTACGCGGGTTTTATTTTTCCCTGCAATTGGTATCAGAACCTGGTTGTACCCTTGACTAATTGATGTATGTGTTCGTGAATCTTTTTATTTTTATTGTATATATGGATGTTTTAGAAAGAGATGACACTCTAGGTATTCACATATATATATATATTTACATTGGAATGTATGGATATATATATATATATATATGTTTTATATGTGGTTTATTATTGCTCAATTTTGGTCCTAGAATTTCAATGTATTTTGTTTTGGGATTGTAACAAGAAGGGTGGTCTATCATCGCCATAATTTCTTTCTTGGTAGTTGCTAAGTTTTATTTTTACTTTTGTTGTTGTAATAAAAAAAAACTGTAGTATTTTATTATTTAAATTCTTCTGTAATACATTCAAATATCGAAGACTCGAGGGTTTGAAGAATTAGGAGCAAGCGGAACAAGTTTGGGAACGTGCGAGCTGTAACAACAAACATGTGTGCGAAGAGCACGCATCCACATTTGTTGTGGCATGGGCTACGCACGGCAGCCCAATGGAAGCCATGGGCTGCGCATGGCAGCCCTTTATGGGTTTGTGGCATGCGCAAGCCCATGGGTAGGGGCCAAGGGTGCGCACGCCCATGGGTAGGGGCCAAAGGTGCGCACGCCCATGGGAGGTAGCCGAGAGAGTCCGGACGACGAAGGTTGTGTGAAGACTTGTTCACCAAGAAAAGTGTTTTTGTATTCCAAGATATATGTAATTTACTTGTTCTTCTAGGATTGACCAAAATTGTAGCTATTTATATTTTCGTAAATATTGCAATGTTTGTCATTGTTTGATAACATGTCATATAGAATAAGAGTGCCACTCATATATCTCTTTTGGTATGAACATGCATTGAATGGTTTAAGTATCTAAATTGGCATCTAGATAACTTGGTAAATCATTCTTTGGAATTCCATCACACGCCTTATGCAATTGAGTGGGAGAAGGTGTTTTGGAACACCTACAGCCTCCAAGTTTAGTTGAGCTTTATGTTTCGTGAATAACCTCCCAAGAGGTATTGATGAATGGAATTTAGTAAGATACTTCTTTACGAGGATAGACTAGACAATTAACCCAAATGATATCTACTCCCAAATGAGGGATATTCGTGAGGGATTATATTGAAGGTCGATAACTTGGTAACACACTCAATGTAATTTTATTAATATCCTCCCAAGAGTTCTTGTTAATAAAATTGCAAGGCTAAAATAGAAAACGTTGGTTGTTATGTTAACAATTATGTGGGACCTAGTCCAATTAGTAAATGGTGCGTACTCCCAAAGGAGGCGTGACATTTATGGGTGTTGGATCACCGTTGAATTTTTTCAATTGAATTATTTTGTTTAATTCAAGATAAATATTCAAAAGTGCTTTATCATGATTATTTACTTATATAATTTTTGTTATTAAAAAAAATCATGACCTCAACCTTAATCAACATCCTAAAAGATAACACTTTAACCGATGATAATTATGTCACATGGAAAAGGAAAATTGGGTTGTTAATGCAAATTGAAAAACATAAAATTCGTTATGTCTATTCCTTAACAACCAAACTAATGAATCTACTTAGGAGCAAAGAGATGAGTATCAGTAGTGGAAGTCTTCAAATGAGATGGCTAAATGTACGTTACATTATGACAATCATCTCCGACGTGTTACAACAGCAACATAAAGGAATGGAGACTGCTGTCGATATAATGATGTCTCTAGAGGAGATGTTTGCTATGTGGTCTAGGACGACTAAGAGAGAGGTAGTGACTGCTTTTATGAATCTTAGGATGAAACCTGGACAGGCTGTGAAAGATCACATAATGAAAGTCATAGCACATCTTAACATTGTTGAACTGAATGGTGTTAAGATAGATGGCGAGACGAAAACTTGACATGAATGTCAACTCGCTATCGGATTCCTTTGGTTTGTTCAAAGTTGGACTACACCTTGAACAATAAGGAATATACCTTGCAAGGCCTGATGCAAGATGTTCAAAGCGCCAAAAAAAATCTTGTGAAAGTCAAGGCAAGAGATTCATATGATTGGTAAAGTTGCTACTGTTAAGACCTATCAGAAGGTCAAGTAACAATAGAAGAAAAAGCAACTTGGGCCTAACTAGAAGAGGTTTCGGGAAAGGAAAAAGACTGAATGAGAATGAATTCAACTTGCATTTAGGCAATGGAGCGTTGGTGTCTACTAGTGTAGTGAGAGATATTAGAATCAATTTAGATTCTTATAGGCATTTAGTTTCAATAAACGTTTATTGTATAGAACAATTCAAGAGGAATTTAATTTTGGTCTCTTGTCTAAATAAATTTGGATATTCAGTTACTTTTAATAAAGTAAGAATAACAAATTTGTTTGTAAAGGTACATTGGAAAACGGTTTATTCTATTTTCATGAAAATATCTCTCACTTGTTAGACACGGAATCAACAGAACCTAATCATAAAAGAGTAAAATTATCAAAAGATGAAACCTACCTATGACATTTGCGCTTAGGTCATATTAACCTTAATAGGATTAAAAGATTGGTAAGTGACGAACCTCTAAGTGACTTAAAGGTTGATGATCTACCAACTTGTGAATCTTATTTGGAAGGTAAAATGACCAAAAAGTCATTTAAGACCAAAAGCACAAGAGCCATCGAATGTTTAGGATTGATTCACACTGATGTGTGTGGACCTATGAGCATCCAAGCTAGAGGTGAATATGAGTACTTCATCACTTTCACGGATGATCACTCAAGATTTGTTTATGTGTATCTCATGAGACATAAGTTGGATGCTTATGAAATGTTCAAAGCATTTAAAGTTGAAGTAGAAAATCATCTTGAGAAACTCATAAAAATCTTGAGGTCTGATCGTGGTAGAAAATATCTATCTGGTGAGTTTCAACAATATCTTATTGATAATAGGATAATTTCTCAGTTTTCTGCACCAGGCACACCTCAACAAAATAGGGTGGCAGAAAGGAGAAATTGAACTCTTTTGAACATGGTCAGGTCTATGTTGAGTTATTCAACGCTCTCTAATTTTTTTTTGGGATATGCTTTACAAACCGCAATGTACATTCTAAACGATGTACCATCTAAGTCGGTTCTTAAAACACCGCATGAGTTGTGGACCGAGTGAAAGCCTAGATTACAACACTTAAGGATATTTGGATGTCCTGCGCATGTATTAAATGGAAAGACAGAAAAGATGGAGTCCCATTCAGAAACATGCTATTTGTAGGGTACCCAAAAGCAACAAAAGGATATTATTTTTATAGTCCTTCAGATCTTAAAGTATTTGTTTCGACAAATGCTAAATTTTTGGAAAAGGACTATATGAATAATTTTGTGCCTAAAAGTAGAATTGTCCTGAATGAGCTTTTAAGATATACAATTCCACAAGAGGTTTCACAACCTAGCCCAATTGTAAGTTCCGTACTAACACAAGATCAACAATCTACCATACATCGTCGTAGTAGGAGGGTTATAAGACAACCCCGAGAGATACATTAGTCTAGGAGAATCTATAGAGAATCTCCTGGATGACGATGATCCCTATATGTACAATGAATCAACGGAAGATATTGATTGTCGCCATTGGCAAAAGGCAATGCAATCTGAAATTGAATCTATGTTCAAAAACAAAGTCTGGTCTCTTGTAGACTTGCCTAAAGGGATAAAACCCATCAGGTGGAAGTGGGTTTACAAGAGGAATGGATGGAAAGGTGGAAACCTTTAAAGCTAGATTGGTAGCTAAAGGTTATACACAGAAGAAAGGTATTGATTAGGAAGAAACCTTCTCTCCTATGGTCATGCTTAAATCCATTAGGATACTCTTATCTATTACGGCATCTCTAGACCTAGAGATTTGGAAAATGGATGTCATGATAGCTTTTCTTAATGGAAGTCTTGAAAAAAGCATCTACATGATGCAACCAGAAGGATTCATTGAAAAGGGTCAAGAGGAAAGGGTATGCAAGTTACAAAGATCCATATATGGATTGAAGCAAGCATCCAGATCCTGGAACATAATGTTCGATCAAGCTGTGAAAAGTTTTGAATTTATTCAAAACCTTGATGAACCTTGTATATACAAAAGGAAGAAAGGGGACAAGTTGGTTTTCCTAGTTCTTTACGTTGATGATATACTACTCATCGGAAACGATGTAGGTGTATTGACATCAATAAAAGAACGGTTAGAAAAACAATTTGATATGAAGGAATTCAGAGAAGCAAGTTATATTCTTGGTATACAAGTCATAAGGGGTAGAAAGAATAGAACGTTTTCATTATCCCAAGCTTCAGACATAGATAAAATCTTGTCTAGGTTTTCCATGCAAGATTCCAAGAAAGGTATGTTACCTTTCAGACATGAGTAGGGTTCCGTATGCTTCGGCAGTTGGAAGTCTCATGTATGCAATGCTCTGCACTAGGCCAGATATTTTTTTTGTTGTGGGCATAGTTAGCAGGTTTCAATCGAAACCTGGTCCTGATCACTGGACGAAAGTCAAGCATATTTTCAAGTATCTTAGGAGAACGAGAGATTATATGCTTGTATACTCTAGAGGAGATTTAATTCCTGTTGGGTATACAGAATCTGATTTTCAGTTAGATTCTTACTCCAGGAGATCAACATCAGGATCTGTGTTTACTATTGGAGGAGGGGTAGTCATATGGAGGAGTATCAAGCAATCTTGTATTACCGATTCCACCATGGAAGCAGAGTATGTTGCCGCATGCGAGGCTGCAAAAGAGGCTATCTGGCGAAACCAATTCTTGATTGACTTGGAAGTGGTTCCTGATACGAATAAACAGATCACTATCTATTGTGACAATAGTGGAGCAGTGACTAATTCGAGAGAACCAAGAAGTCATAAGAGAGGGAAACACATTGAAAGAAAGTATCACCTTCTGAGAGAAATTGTGCATAGGGGTGACGTGACGATTACCAAGATCGCGTCAACAGAAAATCTAGTGGATCCCTTTACAAAGGCTCTTCCACAAAAGAGTTTTGGAGAACATGGGGATGAGAGATATGACACATTTGCGATAGAGCAAGTGGGAGATTGTTAGGGTTATGCTCGGTAGCAAGAGTATAATAATTTATTTGACAATCTTTTCATATTAATAAAGTGATTTCTAGTTTAATAAATCTTATAGCATTTATAGTTTAATTATTATAATTGTCAAAAGTAAATAATCATAAGGTCAAAAGACTATGAGAAAAAAAGAATTGTTCATACATATAGATATGTATGAGGTAGATGCAATTCTTTAGTTAGTCTTGAATAATATTCACAACTTAAGATAAAAGGTTGGGCACCTTTATCTTCTCAAAGTTGTAGATTCTTTTGCTAGCATTTAGATAGCCCGCAAAGATCCCCAATCCACACGAACTTGCATGGATCACTTGATATATTCTACCGAACCAATTTAGGGGTCCATCTAGAATTGTATTAAGGCATGTGAACTTGTTTCTTTTTGTAAGAATAGGTCTAGTTCACAGGTGGACTTTTTATTAAGGTCCTATGGATTTAATAAAATAAAATAAATAATATATGGCTCATTATATGGTATGGGCGGGAAGGCTATTTAGAACAACTTAATTATATTATATTATTTTATTATTTAAGTAAATGAAAATTAATTAATTTGTTTGATTAATTAATTATTTAATTAAAAGTAAAAAAAAATTCTATTAGGAAATGGTCTCCTAATATTATATTATTGTTGGTAGTATAATTAATATTAAAGACTATATTTGATAAGTAGATAAATAAAAAAAGTTATTTATCTAATCAAATTAGGAAGTCTTTGGTATGGTTACAAACACACTATTGAGTTGGATTAGGAGTCTTGGTGTAGAATAGAATTCCTTTTTGAAAAGGATTCTTAACCACCAAGTAATTCTACCTAAGGAAATGATTCTTAACAACCAAGTAAATCCTTTTTAGGAAAAGAATTAAGTTTCCTAATACATATCCTATGAATTTTGGCCAGCCCATGTGTATATAGGTGAGGATAGAATTCCTTTTAGATAAGGATTCTTAACTACCAAATAAATTCACTTAAGGAAATGATTCTTGCCAACCAAGTAAATCATTCTTAGGAGAGAATTTATAAGCCTATATATATATATATATATATATATATCTTGTAATTTTTGGCTAGCCTAGATAATTCTAAGAGTGAATTTCAGCCAGCCCTAGCATAATTTCAAGAGAAGATTTCGGCTAGCCTAGGTAATTCTTTGTGGACAGAATTCGGCTATCATAGGAATTTTGAAGGAGAAAAATATGATTTTTCTCTAGACAAAATTCGATCAACTCTAAGAAATAGTGTGTGATTCGAGAAAGAAGGAAGAAAGAATGTTTGGTTTTTGATAGTACACTAGTAGCCTTTACATCAAAAGGTTTTGTGTACAATATCGAATCAAGGTTCACACGAGTGTCAATCAAATTGATTGATAATTAACAAGTGACCTAAAGTTATTTGCTTTATTCTTGGAGGATTATTGTAACTAACAAAGAGAAAGATTTTGTTTGTTTCCATCCTCAGGTATACTATTTAAAGAAAGGGAGTTCACACTCCTAGGTGATTCACATTCGTGATTGGATTGTAAGATCTTACGGAATTGATTCGATGCTAGTTTAATCGTCACGAGAAAAAGGTACGGCACTTTTTATATACATCAATTAATCTAGGGTTAAGGTTCTTATTGCATAAAAGGAATTTTTTTTATTTATACGCAAACCCTAATTTTAATAAATTTTCTCACGCTTCCGCTGCGCGGGTTTTATTTTTCCCTACATAAATGGACCCTAATAACACCCATGAATGGGTTAACGAAAATTTGCTGACAAGAGTGCAAACGAGATTGAGTGTGTAATTGTTTTCATCATAGTGAATCCTTCTCACCGTCACTGGCAACCATGGACGTTTCCCCACCTTGGGGTTTTACCACGTAAAATCTTGTGCCTTGATTGCTTTTTGTTTATTTCGATTCATAGCTTGATTGTTTATTCACATTCACCTGTTTGACATGTGGTTAATTAAACCTAATCCAAAAAGCACCGTCAACACTTATGAATCCAGGAATAAAATATACAGAATTTTCAATAAATAAAAAAACAATTTTCAAATTGGAGTCTAACTACTCCCATTGTTCTTGCTGACACGACATCCTCTAACCCAACACACATAGTGAAGACTTCCTCCTTAAGCTCTGTCCAAGAATTAGTCCACTTTTTCCTTTTTCTTCTTGGCAACATCCTCTAGATATTGAGGACAATTCCTATTCTAGTGACCGATTTTGTCGTAGTGGAAACATTTTCTTTTACCTTTATCCTTGTCGATAGAGGTGCCATTCTTCTTGCTTTGGGATTTCTTGGGTTTAGCTTACTTGCCAGCATGCATCTTCCTCTTCTTAGATCCAGAGGAAGATGATTCAGTAACATATGCTTCACTAGTCTTACCTTTGTTATCCTTAGTCATGGACTCAAAGGTAGGGAGCTCATTAAGCAACTAAGTCAGACTGAATCTCAACTTGTTCATCCCATAGTAGCTTTTAAACTGATCGAAGCTCTTTGGAAGAGTCGTTAGTATGATGCTCACCTGGCTAGGTTCATCAATGGCCCCGCTATTGACCTCTGCCGTGTTAAAATGGGACATCATGTTCAAGACATGTTCCCTAACAGATGCACCCTCTTTCATCCGAGCAAGCATTGCGGAACAAGTAGCTTCGTGTCGCTTTTGCTTAGATGTCTGCCCGAACATAGCCTGCAATGACTCCATGATTTCGAATGTTGTAGCCATTGCTTCGTGCTTTGTAACAAGCACTTCTATCATACTAACTAACAGATAAGTATGGGTTTCTCATCAGATGAGACCCATTTCTGGTATGCCTCACAAACATTTCGTGAGGCATTGACAGCAAGTTATGGAGGACACTCCCCCGTAAGCATAAACTTTAGGTCTTTTGTTACCAAGATTGCTTTGATATTATTTTTCCACTTAGTATAGTTTTCTCTAGTTAATTTGTCATTAGCAAGTATTTATAATGGTGCATAAGAAATTGCTGGAAAAAACATAAATAAAGAATTCATTCAATCATACATTTAATTCACGTGTAAATGTTTGGCATAAAATTCAATATGATGCATGAACATATTTAATGAACAAGAAAATCTCTAAAAAATGTTTCTACACCATGACAATCCAACATACCATAAGCAAGTACCGCCTTAGGGTCGATCAAATTCTTGCATGTTGGATCTAGACATTCTCAATCAAATGATAAACCAGAATAACTCTTATTCTTTTATCATTAAACCATAGTTTATTTCAATTAGATTAATAATTAACAAATTTAATTAAAACCTTATGAGTGCATCCCACCATTTCAGATCTCTTAAGCTTAACTTGAGAATTGCCACATTAAGGTCAATCAATCCCAAATATATTCAGAAACCCTATCCGTTAGGAAGTCAACCTTGTTATTGACTCTCATGGAGACCCTCCTTAGGGAGGAAGAAAACAAAACCGTCTCGATGCCCCACTTGAATCTCACGGTGTTGAACTAATGATGGAGACTATGGGATATAATGTCATATATCCCTCTTCCACTCACTATTTTAGAGTTAGGGTTTTCAATTATTAACGCACCTAGATATTACAAAGATTAAACAACTAATTTCAGTCTAAATGCCTAGGGCATACAAATTATTAGAATCTTATTTAAATGAACTAATCCGATTATTAACTAATTAAAAATCTAGATCATTATTCAAATTCTAATATATGAAAACAATTTTACTAAGACTAGAATTATTTAATGTGATTTACCAAGTTTTAACTAATCACATTATTAGGTCCAATTATATTAGGACTTTAATCTAATTAAACATAATATTAAGTGACGGGCCTAACTAATTTAACTAATTAAACAATTTAATTGATAGATTAGTTATTAATGAGAATTACCAAGATTTTACTCTAAAAACTAATCTCATTATTTAATAGTCAATTATGTGATTTACACTAATTTTTAATCAATTAAAAAAATACATAATTATCAATGGCTATTATGTATGAATGATATATCCAAAATATATATTCATATGTGTAGACACACATATTCTAAATGACATGTATATGCATGACAATGCTTTAATCATCTCATAATAAAAAACATACATGAGTTTACTAAGTACAATGGGTTATTTAACCTTAAAAAATGTCTAATTACAAAAGTTACCCAAGACATTCCTTGGTCTTCAAGTTATTCCAATATTCTTCAAGTTCTTTTGGGTTCTTCTTATTCTAGACTTTTAACCAAGTCCAACATGATTAAATAGGATTTTTGTTTTTTTAATACCATGACCTATCTAATGAATCAAACCTAAAGCTCAAGTGTTACTCTAACACTTATTGGAGGCCCAAAGAATATATAAATAAAATAAAATAAAATAATATTCAACCCAAAATCCTTTTTGAATTCAGAAACCCAAGCGTTGCAAATTCAAAACCATAGCACTTTCTCACGTGGCAGTCATTCGCACGCATGGGCTACTCGTAACCGCACATGTGACAATCACGCAGAGGCAGGCACGCACAGCCAGCCAGTTGCGCACGAGCAACCAGCCGTGCACGAAGACAACGTAAGTCTGCCTCACACACATCCAGTCCGCAAGCAGTGGACTCGCGTTGCTAGCAGCCCAGGCGCGCATCCTGGCTGCTATGCGAGCATCACGCGCAGGTGCAAGGCTTGCATGTTGTGTGTGCATCTTGCCTTGGTGCACTGCCTGGCTACTGCGCAGCTGTTCGTGTCGCACGCCTACGCGCCCGCACGTTTCCGATTTCCCTCTTCCACCTTCCTTCTTCTTCATCCGATTTCTTTGTACATTTTTTACAATAAAATATATTGTAGAAAAAATACAACAAAGAATATACAACAAAAAATATATATATTAAAATACATCCCAACATTAATTTTACATGAGAAAAAAATATTACAACTTTTAAAACGAACTCTAAACCCACTTTACCATACGATTAACGATCATCCATGTTTGTAAAAGAAAATTTAAACATAATACAATAATTAGAAAGTGCCTACACATATCATACATGCAAAACAAAGAATAAAACTATGGAAAAAGAAAATTTTATTCATATATATTGTATAACAGGCTCTGATACCAATTGTAGGAACCCGGATTTATGTTGCGCAGTGAAAACGGGATTTTAAAAAATTTAGACAACTTGTAAACCATATACAACATTTAAGAATATATAAAAATGGATTTAGATCATACCCTTGAATCTAACTCCTTTGTTTCTTTAAGTTTTATTCCGATTACGAACCATCAAGTCTTCCTCACTATGTCCCGTGATCCGGTAACTGTGTATGGGTATATCACGGTCTTCCAGGAATGTACAGGAGGATGCAAATGCTTGAAGAATATAACTCTTTCTTTTGTTCTTGGCAAATTCGGCCACCACAAGCAAGAATATTTTTTTTGGTAGAAATCTTCCTAGACTTTTAGGGTTTTGTTTTTTGTTTTTTTTAGTTTAAAGAATCACAATTAGTCTCCTATATCCTTGTTATGTAAATATATCTATATATATTTAAAACTATATACAAATCCTTTTCTAAATATATCTCCATATATTAAATAGATAAGTAGTATTTAAATGTCATAGGTAGAGTAGGATTCTAACTCCCACATAACCCTAGTTGACTTGAATTGTAACACTTGACTTTTTAAAGAATAAAATAATCTAATTATTTTATCTTTGTTTCAGTCATGATTTGAACCTGCAACCTCTAATTAATAATTCAAAATTAATAATTTATTAATTAAATAATCTAATTATCTAATTAATTTAATTATTAATATGAGATTATTTAATTGATCCCTGTATAAATACGTGTCACTTACGTAACATAATTAATTAGACAATCCAATTAATTAACTGTGACCTTTGTTACCTTTAATCAATCAGGTTAGCAAGAGGACCTTATGGACCCACAATTTTGAGCTCCAATAATACTTAGAAATAATTAATTAAACTATTTAATTAATATTTCATAATCATTAACCTCGAAATTATTCCACTAAAAACCTGAGGTTGCACTCTTGCAACTGTAGATGTATTACACAAACCGAATTTACAGTTGTTCATCAACATAGCTATTACATACGGTATAATCTCTACAAGTAGTTCATACTTAGAGCTAGGTTATAAAGTCCGCTATACCTCCCTAATTATAACTTTTCCATTAAGTACCATTGATTCTCTAATGAACAATAAATCATAACTTTCTTTACGAAAGAAGGAGATCGCTCATATTGTTCAAGCCCCAAATCAACCCTTAAGGGAATTACCATCTACTTCTCACAAGAAGGAGTGGATTCCACTATTGTGCATAGACCTTTCCAGCCACATGCCAAACTGTGATTCCAACGTACGAAGTTATTGACCATGAATGCAACTCTGATCTCACCCATGGTATATCAAAAATTACGATCTAACTTGAAGGAGTTGATAAGGCACTCATGATTAAATCACCCATATATAACCATCATTTGTTGATATATATGAATCCCATCTTGTAATGGATCTTAGAGAGAGATTCATATAGATCATGTCTCAGTCATATATGGTCACATCATATAAGGTGCCTCCATTCTCATATTACCATATGAATAGTCTAAGTTAAGACCATCGTATATTATGGAATAGACCGCAGTTGTAGATTAACCACAAATAAAGTATCAAACTCTACTTGCTATCTATGGACTCTTTAAATTGCTCATCTCAAACTGAATACCTCTGTGTATAACACTCACATACTTAGTTAGAGATTACATCTGACAATCTTGGATGTTAAGTACATATGATATAGATGTATGAAACAGGTATAGATAATGAATAAACTACTTCTTTTGTTAATGTTTCATTCATATTTATAAATTACAAGTTTTAGGGCATAAACCCCAATAGCATGATCCACTACAATAATAATAAAAAAGAGCTTAGTCGATGCATATACAAAATCCGGGGACAAAAGATTAATACCCGAGCACAAAAGATTGACTCTCGTGCTTAAAAGATTAATGATCGTGCCTAAAATCAAATACCACCATTGAGAGTTTAATTAATTTAGGAGATATTATTCAAAATAAAGGCATGACATATCAATATCTAAACAAGCGTGATCCACTAAAACAATAAATAAAAACTTGGTCGATGCATATACAAAATCTCAGGCTCAAAAGAGTAATATTTGAACCCAAAAGATTGATTCTTAGGTTCAAAAGATTATGAACCGGGCCTAAAATCAAATACCCATATTGAGAGACAAATTAAATTAGAAGATATTATCCAAAATAAAGGAATGTCATACGAATATCTAAACAAACATGATCCACTACAATAATAATAAAGAAGAGCTTGGTTGATGCATATACATAATCTGTGGCTCACAAGAATAATATATGTGCCCAAAAGATTGATTTTCGTGGTCAAAAGATTAAGAACTGAGCTTAAAATCAAACAATCTCATTGAGAGTTTAATTAAATTAGAAGACATTATCCAAAATAAAGACACGACATACCAATATCAAAACAAACATGATCCACTACAATAATAAAAAAAAACACTTGATCATTGCATATACAGAATCTCGGGCTCAAAAGATTATACATTGGCTTCACAAGGCACCTCTCAAGCCCGTGAATAAACAGGCTCCGCATTGTTCTTCCTGATCCGCCCTGGCCATTGAAGTTGGGGGTTCGATGGGAACCCTCACGTTGTGTTCCGGGAGAGTTGTACCAATCGGATTCCCTATAGCTAGCCACTCGAAGCTATTTCACAAGTCGGCTTTTACTCCAAACACTCATTGCATTCAGCACCAAAGGATAACCATCTCATGCGGGAACCCTCTTGCGTTGTCTAAAAAATAATTAAAAATATTGAAAAAAAAAATTAATACTCAAGCCTAAAAGATTGATTCCCATACTCAAAAGATTAATAACTGGGCCTAAAATCAAAAAACCCCCCATTGAGAGTTTAATTAATTTATGAGACATTTTCCAAATGAAGGCATGACACACTAATATCTAAACAAGCACGATCCACTACAATAATAAGAAAAAAGAGCTTGGTCGATGTATATACAAAATTTGGGGCTTACAAGGATAATACCCGTCCCCAAAAGATTGATTCTCGAGCTTAAAAGATTAAGAACCGGGCTTAAAATCAAATAACCCCATTGACAGTTTAATTAAATTATGAGACTTTATCCAAAATAAGACACGACACATCAATATCTAAACAAGCATGATCCCTTACAATAATAATAATAATAATAATAACACTTGGTCATTACATATACAGAATCCCAAACTCAAAAGATTAATATACTGGCTTAACAAAGAACCTCTCCGGCCCTTGAATAAACGGGCTCGACTTCCGGGGGGGGGCGAGGAGAGTCGTGTCATCGGTTTGTATAAAACATCTACAGTTACGACAGTGCAACATCGAGTTTTTAGTGGAATAACTCTGAGGTTAATAATCATGAAATATTAATTAAATAGTTTTAACTAATTTTTTTAAGTATTATTGGAGTTCAAAACTGTGGATCCATAAGGTCCTCTTGCTGACCCATTAGCTTTAAAGATTAATACTCGGTCTTCACAGTGCACCTCCCGGGCGGGCCCGTGAATATACGGCACCCGCATCGTTCTTCCCGGTCCATTCTGGGGTTCGGCGGGAACCCTCACTTGGTGTTCTAGAAGAGTCACGCTAAACGAATCCCCTACTGTTAGATACCTGAAGCTATTTCATAAGTCGACGTTTACTCCTTGTACTTAATTTTTTTTAGGAGTGGTGGATTTGGTCTCCCGAACTCGCTTTTGGATGCTTGATCCAACACCAATGGATAGCCACCTCATGTGGTAAGCCCAACAGCTGCAACCACCAAGATGTAATGAACAGAAGATCTCTTGAGTGATTGGAAGCGATCAATGTGCTTTTATTCTTCCCCTATCTGGAATATGGAATTGGGGTTGGGCTCTGTATTCCTCTGCAGTTACTTTGATATTGGTTAAATACTAGTTACATCTGTATCGAATATTTGTATTTTACAAACTGTTGCTCATTTCTTTGTTTTCTTGTTAATATGCAACAGAACTTATGAATGTCTTTTTGTTGTATACATGGAGATACATTTAGACCAAATTATGTACAACCTATGTTTAACTTGTTTGATTCAATAAGGATTTGGAAGTTTAATATTAAAATCCAGTTCAATTTTCGAAATGTATCACAACTTACAATCCTGAGATGTAATTGCAGTAATTTCTCTTGAGCCCGAGTATTATACTAATTATTCGATGGAATATATAGACCATTGTTTACTTGCATGATAGGAAATTTTAGACTATTGTTTACCTGCACGATAATAATTTTTAGACATTTTTATATCTCTCTTTAATACTCTGATAGTAAGGCAGATGATACGAAAAGCATGAAATACATAATTTTAGCATTATTGTTTTCATTGTTCTATGATTAGTGTGATTCATATTCACGCATCATGGATAAAGTCGATTAAATTTTAAAGAATAGCTTACAAAAGATCCATTAGGATTGTTGAAATAGCAACACATTAAACCCTCAAAAAAATTGAATAATTCAGTATGCATCATGTAATTATTTGCAGGTGGCTTATTGTTTGTCACAGCCCGATTTCACAGTTCCAATTGTAGAATTCTTCAAACATAAGAAATCAAAAAATTTAAGAGTAGCAGACTCAGGCAAGCAAATGCAGACAACCATGGTTCCATTAGGATCAGCCTCCCCTTCTGGCAAGAACACACAAACCTGTGGTGTTGGGGTCAGGTCTATTGGACCAGCATAAATTGGTCTTCCCCAACCAAAATCTGCAGACTCATAGATTGAAAATCTTGTCCACTGAGTTATGGTTAATTTTCCTCCAAATTCAAGCCTTGTTGGTCTGTCAACTTCAACAAGATCCACTGTTGATCTTAAATACTCCTCTGTAACACCAAGCCTGGCTTCGCGAACCAGTCGGGTTGTGTACTTGAGCTGTCCATTAGCAAGCTCATTCACTGAGCTCATTGCACATGCCACACACACTACATTGCCATAAAATCCATCTTTCAATGGAGGGGTTTTCAGTTTCTGTCTAGCATTTACAGAAAATGTAAGCCTAAGCTTATAGTTAAGCGGTTTTACATCAAGAGCTTTGACCCATGACCTCCAAATATGAGCAGCCATTGCATCAAATCTAGTGCAAGGAAATATATCATCCGGTTGAGCTATAATCTTCAGGTGAGCTTGGAACTCGCGGCTAATCCGGTAACATTTCTGAACGGGCTTGGTTTGCCACAAACTCATCGTTAGGCTTGAACCTTCATCAATTCTCATATACTCAACATGTGGGTGTTTTATGATCGGTGGGTGGCGAGGCCTGAAAAATTCTCTGTCCCAACAAGGATGAGGATCCGCAACCAATTTACCGGCTTTGGCTGTTGCAGCCCATGCATTGAGGAACTGCATTGCCCCAAAGCCATCACAGATGCAATGACAGAGTCTCAGGCCAAGGCTAAACCCACCACAGCTAAAAAGGGTTACTTGAGCTATAACTAATGGCATATCAATAATTTTGTATGGTTCTTCATTTGGGAACTTGTAGATCAATGGAGTCCATGCTGGATTTGGCACGGTAAGGTCGCCCAATTCGGCTAAGGTCATCTCAGAGTATGCCTCAACCATTAGAGCGCCTTGTTCTGAACCGAAAAACACTTCTAGTTTTCCATTGTGAGCTTCTCTGATCCTCCCAGATAAAGGGTAGTAAGGAACCAAAACATTGGCAAGAGCCTTGCGTAAAGTCTCGATTACAGGTCGAATAGAGTACGCAGATGGATAAAAGTATATAGTTGGGGTGAAAACACGTGCTCCGATAATGTCGTCAAGGTTCGATAGGTAAAGGCTGTCGCTGGAGGCTGCTGGGATACACCCAGAAGGCGTGACTGGGATCAGTTGATGGACAATTAAAGGGATTTTAAGGTGGGGAAAATGGAGCTCTTGAACCCATGGAGAAGGAGCCATGGAAGATTACCGAGAGCGGCATGCAAAATGAAGGAATTTGTAGAGATTGAATTTCTCAAACAAGAAAAGATAATTTAGCAGTTTCCTAAAAAAAAAAAAAAAAAATTTGCTACGAGATTCTGATGATTTGTTGGTGTGAAGCAGTTGATGCTGATGCTTTCCGTGACCACTCTTATATTTAATAATTTTTTTCAATTTGGCATTTTCATCGTGATGTTCCAAAATTCCAATCTTTTTTTGGTTCTTCAAGGTTCGATAACAGTCATGTTTCTTCAGTAATTTAACAAAGTTTCCGAGGAAAAAGCGAAGGATTTGTATAACCATTTTATAATTTTGATTCTTAGTTTCTTACTAATTCTCAATATCGATGTTAATATTTATAGTCTATAATAGTCTATAGACTGGCAATGTGCACTGGCTCCGTAGAAAGTTTTCAACAAATATATTTTTAAGATATACAAAATAATTTCATTAAATCCCAAGTAAATGATTATGAGAGTCTTGGTGACTGAATAATTTACCAGTACTAAGCACTTTGAAATTATTGGCATGCTAGTACTCCTAACAATAACATTACCGTATAAAAACATTCCACAGCAGTGAATTTTTTTTTTCCAAGAAAAACTCTACTTTTAATACAAAAGGACTGCTTTAAATCATTTATATAAAAGCATAAAAAATACACAGCAGTGAATTTTTTTTTTCCAAGAAAAACTCTACTTTTAATACAAAAGGACTGCTTTAAATCATTTATATAAAAGCATAAAAAATACACCTACAACCATACCTCTCTTTCCTACTGAGGGGTGATTTGAGTAGAGGTGTCAAATGGGCTCAGATATACACTTTCCCATTTAATCTTTTAAGTTTCAGGCCACCAAAAAGGCCCCATAAAATTCTTTCAAAAATGAAAGTATGAAACAGGGAAGAGATAAAACTATGGAGAAGTTAAACGGGTCACATAGGATAGGAGTCTCAGGTGTAAACTCCTCAATCATCAAATTTAGGCCTCTAAAACATATTCTTTCGCATGCAAAGCAAATAAATCCATTACACACCTTACACCTATCAGCTCCAATATTAAATGGATACACACATTTATCTGTGGTGCTGTGGGCAAGCATACATTTTACATGTGAAATTATGTAGAATGTAACTCGTTCAAAAACAGTCAATGGGCAGAAAGATATAACATAATTTTTTTTTTTAAAAGAACCAATTTTTTCTTTTTCCTCTCTAAAGACCTGTTGAAAGTCACCTTCACAAAACCATTCCTATGTTTATTTTGCATTGTTTAATAAACAAGAGAAAGTACATGTTCATATGAGAAGGAAAACAAAAAACTTAAACAAAATATCTTGCCAGCTTACCTCACTGGCTGCTGATTGTAGTGATTCTTCTCTTTTTTCTTGGCAGCAGCAAGCCTTGCATTCCTAGCTGCAGCCTCACTAGCAGCAGCTCGAGCAGCAGCATCCATTTCTTTACCCAACTTCTTCTTTTTTGTAGAAACCGCTTTCTTCAGCCGCCCTTTCACATCAACAGATGCATCCTCTGCTTTCTCGATCCCAGCAGTTTCTTCTGTCCCACCTCCAACATCAACACCATCTGGCTGGTCCTGCGATGATTCTTTAGCCTCCTTTGACGACTTATCCTTCTTTTTCTTCTTTTTTGCATTTTTGCTCTCCCCAGGGGCATTCTCCTTCTTTTCAATATCCCCATTGTCTTCTTCTTTCTTCTCTTGCATAACACCTGTTAAAAAATGTGTTACAAAATATTTTTTGTGCATAACTACCAAGTGACAACTGAAGTAATTAAAATGCACCAGAAGAATAAATACCACTGAAGCTTTAGTTTAACAAGTCAACAAGAAGGAATTTATGTTCAGCACTGAAGTGGTCAATGTAAACCCAACTACATAATGTTCAAACATACCGAGAAAAAGCTACAATGTCCCTATGCTCAGACTCAGAAAAGAAAGAGAAAAAAGGACAAAGAAAGTTTCGTTTAACCCTATGTCACAACCAGCAGTCCAATCCACATACTACAAAATGTGGAAACAAAGAATTAGATATCAACATAAATAACATGAACAGCATTTAGATTTATCATAAGAGATTTAGGCCATTACAACAAAAAATGAACCTACAGAAGTAATGGCATCAAAGGACTGACACTTCCTGAATTCTCCGGAGGTTAAAAAGGAAAACAATTAGATTTTCTTGAAGGTAATCAAATAATTCCAAACTGTAATTAATGTCAACAGCACAAATGAATATACAGAAATTCTTTGGTGCAAGCATCCACATGAAAGATAAAACATGGACCTGGATTCTTGGCATAAAGAATGAATTCTTTGCATAGAAATATTTTTTTCAGCATTAAACAATTGAATTTTGACCGATGTAGAAAAAGTACAGATATCCACACTAGAAAAGGATATATGTTCATATATCTTTGAGATACCATATACCATGTATGTCACAAAGAATTTACACCCCACATCACCATTGAACAGTAAAAGGAATCTACTAACATGTATATAAACAACAATTGATGCTAAATTACCTTCAGATCCATCTTGGCCACTGGTTTCATTTTTTAAACCCATCTC
The DNA here is from genome assembly GCA_032871835.1 of Dipteronia dyeriana. NCBI lineage: Eukaryota > Viridiplantae > Streptophyta > Magnoliopsida > Sapindales > Sapindaceae > Dipteronia > Dipteronia dyeriana. The sequence goes on along the minus strand of CM065300.1, from coordinate 56,725,495 downwards.
AGCAAGAAGGGCATCAAGTTCTTCAAGACCTTTTTTCTTCAATTCTTTCTTAGAGAGCTGCCTTTCTGCATCCTTAGGCGCCAAAGGAGTTTCTGGAGGCTTCTTAATTATCGGCTCTACTTCTACTCGTGTCTCAGATTCGATTTCATGATCCTCCTCAACATCATCATCAACTTCATCAAGGCCTTCCTCACTTTCACTTTCCTGTAACACAGAATGGAATAAATCTAAGAATACGAAAATATAACCCAAATAACTGTGCATTTAATGAAATTTAGGCCGATCATATAAACATAATTGTCATATTAGTTATCCTTTTGTTTCCCATCTCTAAGTGGTAACACAAAATACATTTAACTTTGAAAACAAAATCCCACTAGTAGATTATATTAGCATTTTAAACATTATTTGCAAGGATATTCAGATAAAATAAAGTATGAGAACAAATTTCTATCCACTAGCGATTATATAGTCACTACTTTCCTTTGCCTAGTGCAGATATCTTTGGCTATCATATTAACTACTGATAAAATTTATTGTTGACATTAATAACTAAGATTACACCCACTTTTACCAAAAGAAACATAATATAAGAGCAAGTGACATTTTTGACTTTACCAAAGGCCAACATTTAGACTGCCCCAGCTTAACAAACATATAGAAGGCCCTAAACAATCATATCATTTCGCAACATATTAACTAACAAGGATAAATCCACAATGCACCCATCTCTAGTGTACACAAATGACAAAACGAACAAAGTTCAACAGTAATGAATTGCTAAGCTTTCGTCAGAGTAACTTGAGCCTAGAACATACACCAATGAAGTGCATCTATAACAAACAGAATGCACATCAACATGCAGAATAGAATAAATTATCCTTCTGCCACAGATGAGTGGAGGCCAAAATTTTACTTGGGGTGCCGAGGTGTATAAAAGTCATTTGGAAGGCCAAATATAAGTACACACATATATTTGGATTAAAAAAAACAAAAAGATGCCCACTGAAAGCAGAAAACAATTGACACTCCAAAGACCCACTATCATACAGGCAATTAATAGTTTTAAAATAATGCAGCAGTGGTTGCTTTGACATGAGGATTCAATTTCTCTCTGTATTTTTGATGTTATTGACCAATATTTTGCGAAAAACAAAATCTTTTAATCGTATATTACTTTCTAGGTAGAATCAAGATGTTTAGTCATTAAATGAGGGCAATAATATCTATTTGCACTGTTTTAAAAATCGTCCGAGGCAGCCACATTGATTTTTAAATAATCCCCCCCCCCCCTTAGGGCAATGGGGCGATCGCCACAAAGGCAAACCAACTTGAGGCGGGGCCGTGAGGCACTACCATATCAATTTGATTTTGGGCGGTGAAACGGTGAGTTTCGAATCAAGGTTTGTTTTTTTAATCAAAACTCACCGTTTTGAGGTTGTTGAAGTTAGAATTAAGATTTTAAAACCCTAACAACCCACTCACACTTAGACAACCTCAAAACGGTGAGTTTGGTTATATGAAAATATCGATCCTTTTAAATTTACACATGCATTAAGTTCTTGTCTTAGAGATTATCCGGTTATGGCATTATGCACTACTTGTTTATTAAATGCATTTGTTGCTTGCAGATATTCTTAGTTGTATATTTGTTGGGATGTTACATTTTAATAACTAATATCACCTATCCTATCACAATGAATAACGGCATTTAAGATATTGACTGTTAGTTTAACAGAATTGATCGATCATCCATAATGTGTGGCAATGCATGTGCCGACAAAGCGGGTAAACAGTTAACATGGCTACTAGAGCAGGGGAACTCTTGATAAGCCAGCCACACCCTCTCTTATCACCCACCCATAGGGAACACTCGTTAAGCCAGCCACAAAACTCATGTACATTGCGACACATCATGGATGATCAATCAACAAATCTAATAAACTAAAAGACAACATCTTAAATCCCGTTATTCATTATTATAGGATAAATGACAGCAGTATTTAAAAAGTAACAGAGTAGAGCAACAGATGTATTTAATATACAAGTAGTGCAGAACCTCTAGACAAAAACTTAATGCTGACATAAACTTCAAAGGATCAAATATATTTTCATACAACCAAGCAATCTAAACAATCAGCAAAGCAGGGACGAATAGCAAATTAATACTTAACAAACAGAGAAACACCATTGAAATTTCAAAACTCTTGACAAATAGATATCATCGCACTCATTTAATGATTAAACATCTCGATTCTAGACAACAAATAAAGCACGATTAAAAGATTTCATTTAACGAAAATATCGGTCACTAACATCACAAATACAGATTAGAGGGAAATTGAATTTCTCTATCCTGCATAAATCTTATGCCACACGCTTTTGTCTTCATGATATTCTCAAATTTCACACAATAGCAACAACACTTTTTCATACAACACAAATGACCATGGTCATTCAATCATCCAAGACAAAAAAATCCTAGGACCAAACACAGGAAATATAACCAAAGGAGGATACTCAATTCATGCAAGATCCTTTTTTTGGCCAGAACATCCACTTCGAAACACAACAAGAACAAATCCCAATTTACCAAATCAGCAGTTTTAACAACACTAACATCAAAAAAAATCAAATTAGCATCAACCAGTATTAACAAAACACAATAAATTCCAACACATGTATAAAAAATAAAACAGATAAAAAAAAAAACCTCAACAGCAGCCTCGACGGTCTCGTTCTGGGAGTTGGGGTCCACAGCGGAGGCCCAATCAACCTGAGGCGGCGCAGTAGTGGCATAGTAATCATCGTCATCCTCGTCGTCGACGTCAGCCCATGACTTGACGGTAAGCGGCGTCGGGGCCCAGAAAATCTCCTTCTCCTTCTCCTTGTCGGCGTCTTTGGTTTTGGTCTTAGATGTCCCCTGCTCTTTTCCGGTAGATTTCTTCTTTTTCTTCAAGCTACCAAGCGCCGCAAACACATTCGTGCTATTAATCACCAACGATTCGTCCTTCCTGCTTCCGCCTCCAACCATTCTCTATACCACTCCCCTGTTTTCGCTTTGTTTATTTATCTATTTATTTTCTCAGGATTTGAGATCAATAAAAAAAAAAAAAAAGTTTGATAATTTTTCCGAGTATGTGATTGTACAAGATCTGAGTTTAGGGTTTTGTGAGGAAGCAAAAAAACGGCTCGTTTGCTTATCTAAAGAGGCAGGGCTTGTGTTCAATGAGTTTAGTTATGAGAAGACGAAACGGAAGTCTCGCTCGCTCGCTCGTAGCTGCTTCTTTTTTATCTTGTGTTTGGTGTGGTGGGTCTGCGTTCAACAGTGTGGCCTTTGATGGGCTTAAATTGGATTCTGGATTGTATAAATTCTCACAGGTAAGCTCCACATAACATGCTGAGAGTGGTTTTTTAGGGCTACAAGAAGGACTCTGTGAACCGAGTGAAGTCCAACCGTTGGATTTGATTTGTTGGAAACGTTGTCGTTTTGTGTGGTCCCAATCTCCCAATCTCCCAATCTCCCAATCAAAGTTTTCTCCGGTGAGCGGATATATGTACAGGTGGATATGGAGCAGCACACGTGGCTGGCATGCGCTGGTTTTGGGTCCAATTATTTCATATTTCATATATATTTTTTGGAAGTATTTCATGTTTCATATTTCATACTTAGCATCAAGTTTGGGAATCACTCGAGGTTCAATTCACAAAGAGATACTGTATTTACCTTCCTTAAAAACTATATATAAACCCTAAGAGCATCTCTAATGTAAGTTTGGTTTACGAAAAAAAGATATGTCACGTAGGATTAATAGATATTATTTTAAAAAAAAAATTAGGTACTGACTGGTCAGTACCCAGCTATATTGACCCCCCAATAGGGTGTTGCCACATGATAAAAACTCTTTATTTTTTTACCATTTTCTCCTTGTTTTGGATTACGTGACAACGAACCATTGGTTGATCAGTAAAGCTGGATACTGACCAGTCAGTACCCAAGTAATATCCCATTCTTTTAAAAAAATCTTTCTCCAATGCAGCTGTACATATTCAATCTCAAGCTGACGTGTCAAAAATGAACAGCCTTGTTTATGCTGATTTAGTAAACATTTAAAATTGATATTAATTTTTCATCTATTTTTTATAAGAAAATAAAATAAAAAAGAAACTAGAAAAGCTGACTCAGCAAACATTTGAAATTGATATTATTTTTTCATCTATTTTTTGTAAAGAAATAAAATTAAAATTAAAATTGGACACGTCATTAAAACAAAATGTGTTTTAAACAGAAACATTGGAGACAATATTTTAAGTTAATCATCTATCAAGTCCATATTTATGCCACATAGGAAATAAGTTCATTGACATTGTTGTTATGTCAATAATAATTCATACGCAACCCATTTTTGTATTGAAGATGCTCTAAGAGCATCTCCAATACAAGCGTGACTTGTAAAACAAAAAGAGATGCCACGGATGATTAATAGACATTCTGTAAAAAAAAAAATCTTTCTCTAATATAGCCGTACATATTCAACATCAAGTTGACGTGGCAAAAAAAATTATTAGACATTGTCAACATGACCGTCAACTTTCAAACAGCTTGTTGCACAACCTTTTTTTAGGTTGGCTCAGCAAACATTTAAAACTGACAATAATTTTTCATTTATTTTTGGTAAAGAAATAAAATAAAAAATAAAATTAGACACGTTATTAAAACAAAATATGCTTTAAACGGAAGCATTGGAGACCAAATTTTAAGTTTATCGTCTATCAAGTCCATATTTATGCCACATAGGAAGCAAGTCCCTTGACATTGTTGTCATGTCAACAATAATTCATATGCAAGACTATTTTTATATTAGAGATGCTCTAAATGAGAGCTTCTCCTTAGAGCATTTCCAACCCAATGATATTTTATTATGTCAATAATAGAATTTAGTAAGGAGTAAAAAAACATACCCCAATGCATTGTTAAATGTTGTGACAAATTTGATATATAATATTCTTTGTGCCAATGTTATATGTCAAATTTAACACATCAACAAATACTATTTTTAATTACAAAAATACCATAATTGTATTAATTGTATGTATTAATGGGATATATTACTGATTTTTATAATTTTAAATAATAAAAGAATTCATACACTAATACAGTAAATTGTAGTATTTATTAACTTTTATAATTTTAAATAATAAAAAAATTAAAAATAACATTTCAAATAGAATTATGTATTGGAGTACAATATTAAAATAATGTACCAAATATAGCATTGGAGATGGTCTTACAATCTAATGTTTTTCCTTTTACACTTAATTTCTAAAGATAATCCATTCTAAATTTTAAATTTTAAAAATTCTAAAAACACTTCTTTTTTTCCAAAACTATCCATTTTATCTTTTGAAACTTCTAATCTAAAGACACTCCATTTAAAAACAAATTAAATTTCTAAAGACAATATATTTTATTTTAATATTACTAATTTTGAATACCCCTTTTAGAAAATTTGAAACAGGAAATGGAAATTATATGTGAAATAATCAAATGAAAATATAATTGAGAATAGAACTAAACAAAAGTGATGATATCAAAAATGTTTCTAGATCAAATTGTGAAAATAGGAAAACAATATTTGATTTTATTTTTTGGATTTTAAGTTGAGTAAAAAAAAAATCTATTGAGTAAAAGGAAAGTTCTAATATATTTTTCTAGAAAAATGATTTTATATATATATATATATTATTTCTAGTGATGGTGATGATTGAAAGTGGATGGTGATGACTGAACGCGATTGGTATTTGGGAAAAATAAAATTGATTTTAAATTTGGTTGAACAATAAAAAATGAAAACTTATATATATATATATATATATATATATATATATATATATATATATATATATATATAAGTTTTCAAGTCAGTGCGCAATGAAATAACCTTATCAGTACGTTAGATGTTGAAAATTAGATTTACATACTTTAATTTAAAGTGTATATATTTGTCAAAACTTTTCTATAATCAGTGGTTCACATGCAACACACTGATGTAAGTTTTATCACTATGTACTGACTAGAACGAGACTGAATATATATATAAACCGGTTATGATAATGATGGAGGGTTTGATGGTGTGTTCGATTTTTTTTTTTTTTGAAAAAATAAGAAGATATTTTAGGGTTTGTAAAACAGGACAAAAACACACACAAATAAGAAAAAAAACTAAAGATGGAAAAAATATCTTGTTTTCTAAAAATAAAATAATTTGGAGTGTCTTTAGAATTTTGTTTGTCTTGTTTAGTAATTTTAATTCAGGTTTAAATTGTCATTAAGAAAAAAAAATAAAAGGAGTGTAAACGGATAATTAATGGATTGTCAACAACATTTCTGACCAGAAATTAATATTCTTTTTAAAATCCAATAATATCATTGATTAAAATTATCAAGAAAACTAAATAGTTTGTAAGTACTCTCACTAATAATTATTAATTAGTTTCCTATTTTCTTCTTTTATGAAAAAAAAAGTTTCATATTAATGATTTGATATTAACATATATGATAGATCATAAAAAATTATTTCCATTTTCTTAAACCTTAGATTATTTTTTAAATGCTAATTTGAAATATATTTTCAATTTATTTTTAAGGAAATATAAATTGATTACTAATTATAGAGAATGAATCAAATATCCAAAGTTGGTTGTGATAAAAAGTTTTAAATTAATTTTATTATAAGGATAAAATACGACAATTACCAATTAGGTCCTGAACTTTTTTTAAAATTTCAAGTCATTTACAACTTTTACAAAAGGGATCAAATTGGTCCTTACAATTTTTCAAGTGCCAAATTAGTCCCTCTAACTAAGTTCTATCATTCAATTTTAACTGCGTAGGGGGTAAAATTGTACTTTATTCATAAACAATATAGTAATGACAAATGCGTAATTTTTTAACACATGTATATATTTGTTTATTTTATTTTTGGTTTTGATTTTTAAATAATTTTGAAAACAATGTTTGTATAATATTAACAAAAAAAAAACAATTATATAAAAATAGTAAAAGACTAAACTGGAAATGAATGATAACTTTGTTTATAAAATAATGGTATAATTGACATTGTCTTATTAAAATATTTTTAGATTTTTTTAGATAATTTTAATTAAAAAAGATACAAATGATGCTTCATTAATAATATTTTTGGTTTTTGTTGTAATTATAATGGTGAATTTAATGCATAAAAAACAAAATAACTTTGTTAAAATATGACAAATAATGGGTATTTACGTACTTTAACTAAAATTGTTAAAGTCAATTGTTATATTTAACACTGTTAAATCGTTAGAAGGATTAATTTGATCACTTCTAAAAAATAGGGACTAATTTGGCATTTAGAAAAAATGTGAGGACTAATTTGATCACTTTTGTAATAGTCAACATAACTTGGAATTTTTTTTAAAAAAGTCCAGGACCTAATTGGTAATGCTCGACAAAATAATTGTACTTTTTTTTCTATATAATATCTATATGTTTTTAAACAAAAAAAAACTATATGTTTTTTATTTTTTTCATACATGTTTTAGATTTTTTTTTTGTTATCAATATTAGTTTTTCAATTTCATCAAACACTTTTCTACTTCCAAACAATTGAGACATGACACAAATCTTGCATCCCTACAACTTAATTTCACAAATAAAAAATGAATTTCCAACCGAAAAAACCTCAAATCGGAGTGATTTATGGACAAAAAACAATCAAGAAGAAATGAAGGGAGCCGCTTGACATGAGGAGAGAAAAAGAAGAAAGAAAATGGATTCTGGTTTTGTAGAAAGAAAACATAGAAGAGAAAATAAGTGAGTGACGAGAATGAACAATGATATAACTAAAGATAATAAAAAATATTAAATGATAATAAAGTTGATTAAATGATATAATAATAGGTGTGAGTGGCGAGTACTTACAAAATACAATACAATATAATTAAGGGAAACACTAATGCTAGACGATTTAAAAATCTAGTTCAAAATTTAACCCAAATGATGTGGTAATTATTTTTTTTCATTAACCACACCATCACATGTTGTGTATGGTAACGACAACTCACTTGCCACATCATTTGAGTTGAAATTTGAGTTATTTATTTAGATTGTATACCATTACTTTTAAGGGAAATTATGAAAAATGTCCTTCTAGTTTGAGGTATATCGTAGTTTGGTCCACTGTTTTTGCGTAATATTTTTTTTGTCCAAACCGTTACTATTATTTATCTTTTTAGCCATTACCGTCCAATTCTGTTAGGGTCCGTTAAATCATTAAGAGTATAATGGTAAATTCATGATTAGAATCAACAAATAATATTAAATTAAATAATATATATTTACATAAATTAATAATTAATAATAAAATTGAAACAAAATTGAAAAATCATTTGAGACCTTATTTCTCTTTCTCTCTCTCAATCCCCGCTGCTCTTTCTCTCCCTGGTTCTTTTCTTTCTCTTCCTCTCTTCCACTGCTCTCTTATTCTATTCTGCCACACTCTTCATCTCTTTTTCTCTCCCCAGTTTTCTTCTTTCTCTTCATTTCTTCCGACGTATTCTTTTTCTCTTTCTTTCTCTCTTTGTCGTTCTTCTTGTGGTTTTGGTCGTTGGGTGTTTGGAGGTGACTGGATAGATTGATGGGTTTGAATGTTTGGTTTCTAGGTTTGGGTGTTGGGAGGGGCATCCTGTGGTTTGGCTTTGGGTTCAGTGGCGATTTTGGGCATGGCGAATGCATTTGGATTTGGATTTGGATTTGGGGGTGGTGGCTATGGTTGCTTTGATTTAGGGTATGGGTGCGGTTGATTTCTATTTAGGTTTGGGTTTGGTATGGGTTATGGTTTGGTGGTGGCTTGATTTTAGGTATGGTGATGGGTGTTCACAGTTGGTCTCCAAGATCTATCGTTAGGTTATGGGTTCTAAGTTTATACTCTAGGTGTAAGCCCTGGAGTCGTGAAATGGAAGGGATTTAAAAACTTTTTAGAAATATTTACGATACTCTATGAACCGTGTACGATATATAAGAAAAAATATGGTATGATTCAAAATCATCCTCAAGGCTAACTTCTTCGTTCTTTAATTTTTGAATTTACTGTCCGATTTGTATTCACCAGATCTTTCTCGCTATCTCCTAGGTTCTGACAATTGCATGTGGGCACGTCACGGGATTCAGGAGGTTGTAGAAACATCACAAAACAACTCTTACTTTTGTGTATATGGAATTCAGACACACTTGAATAAGAAAGAACAAAAAAACTTTGTTTTCCTTGTTGGCTGCACCCACCCTCTCTAGGATTCTTTTTTTTTTCTATGTATATCTATCTTGTGTCACAAAACCTCTCTATTACGTTAATAAGAGTTTTAATGATACAACACTTGGATATTATCATTTTAAATATCTAATATTTAAAATTAAATCTCAATTATCTTGTTTTTAAAATCAAATAATAAAAACAAAATATCTTGATATCTTATATCATGATAGGGTTACAAGTGACCTAGATTAAATAAGATTCTATGTTGTCACTGTGACTCTAACCCTTGACTTGTTAAAGATTAAATAATCAATATTATTTTATATCTTTGCTTTGGTCTTGGTTCGAGCACTTGACCTCTATAAAATGATTAATTCAATTAATAATTATTAATATAATTAAATGATGACATTATTTAATTAATTAACTGGATAAAATCCTTGTTACTTTTGCAACATAAGTAATTTGACCATCCAGTTAATTAATTGAGACCTTTGTTACCGTTAACGTTCCGGACTTACAAGAGAACCTAATAAACCTACAGTCTTGAGCTCCAATAATCCTTATAAAAAAATAATTATTTTTTTAATTAATATTTCGTAATTATTAACCTTGGAGTTACTTTACTAAAAACCCGATGCTGCATTCTCGTAACTGTAGATGTTTTTACACAAACCAAAATTCAGTGTCAATCGATGTAGCTTTACATATGGTATGATTCTCCACAAGTAGTTCACAATTAAAGTTGTGTCATAAAGTCCGTTATACCCCTCTAATTATATCTTTTCTATTAAGTACTATTGATTCTCTAATGAACAATTATATCCCTTACTCCTTTACGGAAGAAGGAGAGAGCTCTTAATTGTTCAAGCCCCGAATCAACTCTTAAGGGAACTACATCTTTAGTTCTCGCAAGAAGGAGTAGATTCTACTATTGTGTACAAACCTTCCCAGTCATAAGCCAAACCGTGATTCTAAGATACAGAGATATTGATCGGGAATGCTACTCCGATCTCACCCATGGTAAATTAAAAACCATGATCTAACCTGAAGGAGTTAGTAATACACTCAGGATTAAGATCACATATACACAACCATCATTTGTTGATATATTTGAATCTCCCCATGCAACGGATATTGGTGAGAGACTCATATTGATCGTGGCCCAATCTTATATAATCACATCATATAAGGTGCCTCTATTCTCATATCACTATATGAGTAGTCTAAGATAAGACCACCGTACATTACAGAATGGACCGCAACTGTAGATTAACCACAGATAAAGTACCTACCTTTATTTGCTCTTTACAGACTCTTTAGATTGCACATCTTAAACTGAATTTCTCTATATATGACACTCATATATTCAGTTTCAGTTTACATCTAGCAATCTTGGAGGTTAAGTACATATAATTAGAATGAAAATACTACTTCTTTTATTTAGAATTTATCACTATTTACATATTACTAGCTTTAGCGTAAAAATCATAACAATCTCCCACTTGTGAAATTCCTACAAAGTTATGAATTGGGGGGGGGGGGGGGGGGGGGGGGTGTTGTCGGTTGACACCCTTTTTTAAAAAAAAAAAAACTTTTTTGATACTCTTGTCAATCACTTGGTAAGCATACAATTGAACTCTTAAAAAAATTGTTATTATAAAGCAATTATCACATGTATGCTCAATGCTCAATACGCCACCTTTAGTCTATAAACATAAATTTACAAGAATAAAGTTATATACAACTATGATCAGATGAGTTGACTATCTGAGTCCTCCCGACTCTAGCCAAGACTTTATGCATTTTACAAGGACTTTCAAAGTGATCACGAATGCAAAACACATCCAAGCACACAACATAGAATATGATGATCAACACATCCTATGGGAACAAGACATATGCATAAAATTTCAGAAATCAAAATTGTCTAGTGACTATGCATGAATAAAAATTCTAGAATATGTGAAACACCAAAACACATTTAATTTATAGATTTATTTATGTCACTAACCTTGAATCAATCATATACATTTAAGCACATATTCAAGATTTAGTATCAAACAAAAAATCATGCTAGATTCATAAGATATGATCAATAAAGGTTCTAGCAAGAAATTTAGAGCTTGTATTCACAAAGTATTCAATACAAACCTATCAAGCTCTATATACACAAGGAATTGTGCTAATCCTAGATATAATCAATTAATGAGACCTAGCAGAAGTAGAGACTATTACTTATCAAATCAATCAATTGAAGCACATATGATATGGTTGAATAAGAAATTTTAAAATCAATTCACCACTTAGGGATATAGAAACACCACCCCAAGATATAGAATTATAGAGTAAATTCACCACTCTTGGAAATCCACCAAAGAGATAAGATTTTTACGATACGAAAACACCTCAAAAGGGTTCTGAATTCATTTATTCATTAACTCCCTTTACAATTCCGAAAATGGATATTTAACTAAGGTTTGGGACAATCCTCCAAACATAGAAAACTAAAAACAATAAAGTCTAACTTAGAAAACCCATATTAAACATAGGAAATCCAAACATTAGTCAAACAGCTTTAAATAAAACTTGGAAATAACTCAAATTCTAGATTTTATGTAAGTAATAAATACGCTTGATAAAAATGAGATTTCAACCCCTTTGCAACTTAAAACTTTCATCCCATAATGGTTAAATGGCTACCGGAGAAGATAAACAAGGCTTAAGGCCCAATTGAAACATCTGGGTCAAAACTTGAAGCTAAATTCAATTCCAGTTTTGGGCTAAAAATACATCTATTGAAGGGAGAATAATCAAAGCTTTTGGGGCTGCTGTACCTGATCCATCCTCATCAAGATAAATCTGAACCTTCTCATCAGTTAAGATCCATTTCTGTTGTGCCACACAAATATTTCGTGTGGCGTTGGCAGCAGGGTCTGGATGACATTTCTTCTTAAGCAAGAATTTCAGGTCTTTAGTTACTAGAATTGCGTTAATATGATTTTTCTGCTTGGTATAATTTTCCAGTTAATTTGTCATTAGCGAAGATTTGTAAAAGTGCAGACGATATTGCTGAAAAATAAATAAAAGATTTCATTCATCTCATACATTCATCACATGTAAAAATTTGAAATAAAATTAAACATGATGCATGAACATGTTCAATGAACAAGAAATAAACCCTAAAAATTGTTACTACGCCACGACGATCCAACATACCACAAGCAAGTGCCGCTTTAGGGTCGGTCAAGTACTTGCATGTTGTACTGAGACATTCTCAGTCAAATAATATACCAGAATAACTCTTATTCTTATATCATTCAACCATCGTTTGTTTCAGTCAGGATCTTAATAAACCAATTTTATTAAATCCTTTGTGAATGTGACCCGTCATTTCTGATCTCATGAACTTAACTTAAGAATTGCTGCCTTAGGGTCAGTCAATCTCAAAATACATCAAGAAATCCAATCCATTAGGAAGTCAACCTTGATATTGACTCTCATGGAGACCTTTCTTAGGGAGGACGAAAGTAAAACCGTCTCGATGCCCCACTTGAATCTCACATTGTTGAACTAATGATGGAGACTACGGTAAATATTGTAATATATTCCTCTCCCATTCACTATTTTCCGGTTAGGGTTTTCATTTATTAATGCACCTAGATTATACTAATAATTAACGGCTAATGCAACTCTAAGTGTCTAGGGCATGTTAGTAAATTAGTAGAATCTCATTCTATAAAACTAATTATTAAACTATCCAATTTTTTAAGAATTAAAAAATCTAGTTTATAAATAAATTCTAATCTATGTAAACCAATTTACTAAGACTAGAGTTAATAATGTGATTTACCAAGTTTTAACTATTAAAACTAAAACACATTTTTTTAGTCCAAATAATATTAGGGCCTTAATCAAATTAATCCTAATAATAAAAAAGGACTTAACTAATAGCCTATTATGTGAATTACCAATTTTATTAATCACATTATAAAAAAAACACATAATATGATAGGCTATTATGCATGTATTACATCTAATAAAAATGTATGTGTAGGCAGTACTAATCTATATGGCATGTGTATGCATGACAATGCTTTAATTATCACATAATAAAAAGTGTACATGAATTAACCGAGTACGATGTGTTCATCAAACTTTTTTAAAAAATCTAATTATAAAAATTTTCCAAGGCATTCCTTAGTCTTCTTATAACTCCAAAATCTTTAAGTTTTGTCTTCTATATCTTTCATGTATTTTGGGCCCAAAATCAAATCCAACTTGATTTGTTTTAATGGATCAATCTCATGGATTATATCCCTTAAAGCCCAAGTGTTACTCTTACACTTTTCGGAGGCCTAGGATTTCCCAAAATCATCCCAAACACGCTTGCATACATGTAACCCTATCGCTTACGAATGTGCAGCCCTAGCACATCACGCGTATGGTCGCATTCGCGTGCATAGGTTGCGTTGCAGCATTGCTGCTTGCGCAAAGGGAGTGTGTGACTGCTGTACAAAACACGTAAACAATTTTATGTTGTAGCATTGTTTTGTGCAACACTTGTGCAAGGATTGCATGACAGCTACCCAAATGCATAACAATATAAAATTGTATGTTGCATCAGTTCATCATGCAAACGCATCACAATCTAAAATTTGAAGAGGCAATGCATCGTGCAACACCTTGCGCATGTGAGCGCACACATCTATTGAAAAAAGATTCAACATGCAAAACTTGCGCATGTTGCACATCTGTTGCGCATGCTTGCAGCAGCATTGCTTTTGCGTGACGATCATGCACACGTTGCTATGCCATCGCACAACAGGTTCGTGTGGCTACTGTGTTTCGGTTCTGGATCATTGTTCTTTGTTGAATTACATCAATAAAAAAAAGTTGCAGCAAAAAAAACAAAATAAAAATAAAATATTTACAATCTGAACTTAATATTACATCCGAAAAAATATTACATTTAATATCCAAAACCCTAAAACCAACGTACCATACAATTAACTATCAAGCATACTTTAAAAAATATATTAAAACATCATACATTCAATAGATTATGCCTACACATATATACATGAATTTAACCAAAAAGAAAGAACTATTTATTCAAATATATCGTACTAGGCTTTGATACCAATTGTAAGCCTCAGAGTTGCACAGCAGAAGGGATTTTAAAACTTTAAAAAAATATCTGAGCCACTATATGAACCGTGTACGATATATATATAAAAATATGACAGGATTTGAAATCATACCTCAAGGCTAACTCTTTCATCCTTTAATTATTGAATTTACTTTCTGATTTGTACCACCAGATCTTTCTCACTATCTCCCAGTTTTCTGTAACTGTATGTGGGCACGTCACGGGCTTCAGGTAACATAAAACAATTCCTGCTTTTGTGTATATGGAATTCAGACACACTTAGGATTCTTTTTTTTTCTACATATATCTATCTTGCATCATAAAACCTCTCTAATACGTTAGTAAGAAAAGAGTTTTAAGGATAGAACACTTGATATGATATTATCATTTTAAATATCTAATATTTAAAATTAAATATTAATTATCTTGTTTTAAAAATCAAATAACAAAAATAAAATATCTTTGTAAGTTCATCGGTTTTTGATTGACTTATTTCGGTTGACAAACCACATATTTGGGGATTAAAATGTAAGGGTAGTTTAGGCTGGCTTTGCTCATGACCAAGTTCAAGCTTCAAAGGTATATTGTTTCCTTAAATTTCGTTGAAGAGTTGCACACACTCACATATTATGCATTTGTATTGACATGCATTATGTGTTGCTCACACACACTCACTCGTTTGCTTTTGGTTTGTTATGCATGTGTGCTTCATTGGTGTCTATGTGCATTCATAGTGTGGTTTTGTATGTGTTCGCACTTGCATGGTGGTGTGATTGTCTTAGCTCATTGAGTGACCATTTGAGAATATCTTATTCTTCTCTTGGTTTGGTTATATGAAGTAAGGTGTCTAGTTTCAAAAGAGTGGATTTCAATGATTTTAATGATTTTTAAAACTGAACTTTATATGGTCGTGTGATGATAACATTTTGTACATTACTTCAAAATAAGTTCTGAAAATTTCTATACAAACTAGACACCCATAAATTTCAAACGGTATATTATTCGTATTATTTCATGACCGTTTGGATTGGTTTTGAAATCTCCAAAGTGACCATAAAAATAAGGCATCTCTGTTGTTGTTCATTTCTAACATTTGGTCACTCATTTGACCATAACTTTTTCTATAGTTATCCAAATCATAATTTGTTAATTGCAATTGAAAGTATACTTCTATACCTTTCCAACGGTATATTAAACAAAAGGTTTCGAAGTCGTTTGGTCATGATTTGAACCGCTTGAATTTCAAGTTGGTGTGCTGATAGTGGAATTCGAGCGAGCCTCACGTGAAAATGGCCCCGAAAATCTTGGCAGCAATTTTAGCTTCCAAAATTTTGTCCCCTCCTGGTGCGAAACAAGTAGCGAAACTTTTGGCAACAATTTTCGCTTCCAACTCTTCGCCCCCTCAAGGGGCGAAACCTGTAGCGAAAAACCTGATTTGGGCAAAAACGTCTTTTCTTGTGCAACTCGTTTTTACACCTTTTATATATCATCTTCTTCCCAAATCAGACCTAGAGCTCTGAAATTGAATCCCTAAGAGAGAGAAATTGACTCCTAGAGAGAGAGAGAGCTTAAAGAACACATTTTTACTCAACAAAACTCACATTCATACACATATAGTATCATTCTTCATTATCCAAGCATGGGTCTTCGTATGTTTCTTGACTATGTAACTTTTACATGTTCTAGATTGCTTATTTTCATTCTTATGACATGTATGCCTAGGTTTAGTTTTTATTGCAAATTAAATGCATGCTCTTGTGTTTAAGAGCTCTTATGACATGCTTGTGATGTCGGTTGTTGGTTGAAAATATTGTTTTGTGATAGCTAGCAATTATGACCATTTTACCCTTCTAGCTAAATCTTTATGCTTTGCATTTAGATATTGTTTAGGTCTATTTGATTACATATGTTAATTGCATTAATTGTTCCTTGCCATGTTCTTGACAGCTTTTGTTGATTGGCTTTTATTTGATAACTAGATATTAGTCTCTCATAGCTATATCTAGTTAAGCCTTCTTACACTTGTATTTAGACATTGATATCTAGGAATTGCATTTATTGACATCTTTGAATTTCTAGATAAGCATTTAGTGTAGCCTAGCACTACTTGCATGTTTGAATATTTCATCATATTCACTTAAGTTGTTTGTGACTTTTCATTGAGATTGAGGTTAAGTCTTATGACTAATTGGTTAGTGCACAAACATGTTGATCAAGAATCAATATTAAGGCTTTCTGGGTAGAGTGAAAGAGTTAGTAACTTGCGGGTATGACGGGAGGTCAACCTAGGTTGTAAACTTTCATTTAATAGTGGATTTAAGGATCAGATCGGTGGCGCACATATCAGCCCGTGATTTTTCCCATTTGGAGGGTTTCCACGTAAAGATTAAGGAACTTTCAATCTTGATATCTTATATCATGATAGGGTTACAAGTGACCTAGATTAAATAGGATTCTAAATCCTATTTAATTCAATGTTGTCACTGTGACTCGAACCCATGATTTGTTAAAGATTAAGTAATTAATATTATTTTATATCATTGCTTTGGTCTTGGATCGAACCCTTGACCTCCATAAAATGTTTAATTCAATTAATAATTTTTAATATAATTAAATAATCACAATATTTAATTTAATTAATTATTATTCCATTAATTAAATAATCATATTATTTAATTAATTGCCTGAATAAAATCCTTGTTACTTTCGTAAAAAAATTAATTTGACCATCCAATTAATTAACCGAGAACTTGGTTACCATCAACGTTCCAGACTAGTAAGGGGACCTAATGGACCCACAGTCTTAAACAATAATCCTTAGAAAAAATTAATTAAACTCTTTAATTAACATTTCATGATTATTAACCTCGGAGTTATTTCACTAAAACCCCGATGTTGCACTCTCATAACTGCAGATGTTTTAACACAAACCAAAATTCAGTGTCCATCGATATAGCTTTACATATGTTATGATCATCCACAAGTAGTTCACAATTAGAGTTGGGTCATCAAGTTCGTTATACTCCTCTAATTATATCTTTTCCATTAAGTACCATTGATTCTCTAATGAAAAATTATATCCCTCATTCCTTTACGGAAGAAGGAGAGCGCTTTTAATTATTCAAGCCCCAAATAAACCCTTAAGGGAACTACTTCTCTAGTTCTCGCTAGAAGGAGTAGATTCCACTATTATGTACAGAACTTCCCAGCCACATGCCAAACCGCAATTCCAAGACACAGAATGCTCACCCATGGTAAATCAAAAATCACGATCTAACCTAAATGAGTCAGTAAGAAACTCAGGATTAAGATCACCCATCTACAACCATCATTTGTCGGTATTTATGAATCACCCCATGTAACGATATTGGTGAGAGATTTATATTGATCGTGGCTCAGTCATATATTATCACATCATATAAGGTGCCTCCATTCTCACATCGCTATATGAGTAGTTTAGGATAAGACCCCCGTACATCACAGAATAGACCGTATCTGTAGATTAACCACAAATAAAGTACCTAACTTTTTTTACTCTATACGAACTCTTTAGATTGCACGTTTTAATCTGAATTCCTCCATATATGACACTCATATACTTAGTTTGAGATTACATCTGACAATCTTAGATATTAAGTACATATGATATAAAATAATGAGACATATAATTAGAATGAAAAGACTACTTCTTTTATTTATAATTTATTATTATTTACATATTACAAGTTTTAGGGTAAAAACCCTAACACTCGAGTTGCTGGGTGGGCTCATTGAGGCAGCGACGGTGATGGATGGACGATGGACTAAATCCATTTATAATTTATAATTTTAATTTTAAGTTTCAAAGTTTTGTTTTTTTTTGTTTGTTTGGTGGAGATCTAGATTGGATCTTCACCCTTTTTAAAAATATATTATGTTATTTTTAAATTTTAAAATATAAAAATTTATTTTATTTTTAGGCTAATTGGCATGATGCCCCCAAACTCTTCCAAAATAAACACCATGCCCCCTATACTTTTTTTTCGACAATAAACCTCTTGAACTCTCATTTTTTGGCAAACAGTTGGATTTTTTACCTCCTGTAAGAGGGCATCTACAGTCCGTCGTTGTAAGTTTGTAAGGGTTTAAGGGGTTTAGTGATCAATTTATTTTTATATATGTTTTTCCCCTATTTCATATGCAATAAGTGTGTCTCTTGAGTGTTTTAGGTTGTTTATTGTGTTTGTTGAGTATGTGTAGGTCATTTTTTCTAAGATAAGATGTTCGGTGATATTTTCAAAAAATAGAGCTCTAACAAGAAGAAAATGGGAAAAACTGTCAACAACCGCTTCGTGGGCCGCTACATATATAGAGCATCAACGTGGCATAGCCAGCGGTAAATTCCAGACGTGTTATTCTTTCCAACCGTGGTTTATACCGTAACCAAGTATCAGTTTCAACCACGGTCCGCACTACGTAAAAGTCCAGAGAGCACACTGTTGTGAGTACCGTGGCCTGTGCATGTGTCTGTGCCATGGTACAGGGAGCGGTCGTGCGAATTCCTTGTTTTCTTGAAAAATATGAAACCCTATTCCGTGGAGGACCTATATATATATTTCTTATTCTTTTTCTACAAAAAGAGATAGCTCTCAACCATTATTCTCTCTTACAAAAACTCCTTACATAATTTTCTCCCATCCATCTTTACATACAGAAGAATTGCAAGAAGAAGATCGTTGATCATTGAAGACTTGAAGAATTTATTGAAGATTAGAATGGGTTCTACCTCTCATGTTTTCTCTCATACTAGTTTTAATAAGTGTCACTAACTCTATACTAGGGAATCGATGTGAACCTATGTAATGCTTATGTTATGATTTGAACTCCATATTTCTATTCATCAATACAAGTTTAGACTTAATCAATTCATTATATGTTTTAATTCTTGACCTATGTTAATCTACTGAAACTAATTGATACTTGTCTAGAGTTTTGATAATTTATAAATTGAGATTGCACTACCGAAATAGGTAATCTTTATCACTTTTCAATTGAATGAGTATAATTGTTCTCAACATAGAAATATGCGAGACAATTTTGGTTCACAAATTCTTGCATGTAATGGGTTTTTTGTTATTGCTCACACATTCGACGAGGGTGAGTAGTGATCTAAAGCATGTGGTTATACCCGAGTAGGGATAACAGTAATACCATATTTAAGATTAGAATGAACCCTAACTTGGATTGAATCTTGTTAATGGAGTTAATTGATGAACGTTGAATAAATATATATGGGGAGCATCGGTTAACTGTTTTATTTATCTCTTGATCACAACCAACTCTTCTTAATTGCTTTCTTAGTTTAATTCGTACTTTAGTTTAATTAAATCCTCAAATCAATCTTTGGCTACTTTAGATTAGTTTTAACTAGAATTAGAATTTGTTTTCAATCAATAATTCACTTTTCCTCGTGGGAACGATCCTTACTTGTCACTGTACGTTTCTTTACGATTCATGCACTTGCCAGTATTATTTTTATAAACACAAATTTACACATCAAGTTTTTGAAGCCTCTACAGGGGATCAGTTGAATTTATTGGCTGATTATAGTTTTAGTTTTAGTTAATAGATTTAGTCTAGTTTCGAGTCATTAATTTTTAGATTTTAGTTTTATTTTTATTTTTTATTTTTTTCGTAATTCACTGTGTGTCTGTCTTTCGTTTCAGGTTTCAACAATGAATGCATGGTAGAAGATCTCTTCAAGGAGAAATTCTACCGTTGAACTAGAACATTAATCATATCAGACAAGCAACAATGATAGATAATGAGAATGGAAATCACATCATTCAACAAGATCCAGTAGGACCAGTTGTCCGAGCTGAACCTATCAGGACCATGAAGGATTATGACAGACCTATTATTGACAATCATCCATTGTCTATTGCACTAGATGAGGCAGCAGAAAATTAAGTGCTTAAGAGTTTTCATTACAAGTTACTGCCCGTTTTCCATCGGCTATTGAATGAAAATGTGCTTAAATTCCTCAGAGAAGTCTACACGGTAATCGAAGCTTTTCTAAACTATAGGGTGACAGAAGGCCAACTGTGTATGAGGTGTATCTCATATGCTCTGAAGGATAAGGTGAAGACATGGCTTTTAACTCTACCTCCATCATCATTGAGAACATGGGATGAAGTGGTAGAAAAGCTCACTGATCAATATTATTCTTCACATAAAAACTAGTGAGATCAGGTCCAAACTTACTAACTTCTTCTAGGGGGACCAAGAAACTTTCTATGAAACCTGTGAGCATTACAAGATGCTTATTTTTGATTGTCCTTAGCACGGATATCAAACTCAGTAACATTATCAATGGTTCCATGATGGACTGAATGATGTCTCAACAGTCTTGGTAAACAATGCATGTGGAGGATCCATGAATGACAAAACTCCAGAAGAGCTGTACTTGATCTTTAAAAACTCTCCAATAATTCTCATTAGAAACGTTCTAGGAGAATGAGGGGAATCTACAAAGTAGATGCTAACACAGGGAACTCAATTCAAATAGCACGGATGCAAAAGTCCATTGTGTTATTTGTACTAAAATAACACACGGCGTAAGTGAAAATTTTGATTGGTATATTTCAAAAAAATTCCTTTAACAGAGTGGATCTTAACCTTTGATTAATTAACATATAATTTAAAGTTATCGTACATTTTTTTTACATGAAGATTGATATTGCATCGAATTGAAACCGAAAGATCTTCCAATCCAATCATAAACATGAATCACCTAGAAGTGTGGGCTCCCTTTCTTTTAATTGTGTACCGAGGATGGAAAAACAAAAACCTTTTTCTTTTGTCAGTCACAATAACCCTCCTAGAGAAAAACAAAGAACGTTTGATCACTTGTGAAATCTTAATCTTTTGATCGAAGTGAACCCGATTAGATGGTATGCACAAAGCCTTTTGATATAAAAGATATAAGTAAAAGTTATTGTACCTTTTTTTAGATGACGATTGATATTGTGTCGAATTGAAACCACAAGATCTTCCAATCCAATCACGAACATGAATTACCTATGAGTGTGAGCTCTCTTTTTTTTAATTGTGTACCTAAGGATGGAAAAAAAATCATTTTTCTTTCGTTAGTCACAATAACCCTTCTAGAGAAAAACAAAGAACGTCTGATCACTTGTGAGTTCTCAATCTTTTGATCGAAGTGAACCCGATTCGATGATGTGCACAAAGCCTTTGGATATAAATGCTATTATCGCACTATCGAAAACAAAACACTCTTCTCTTCTTCTTCTCTTGGCCGAATTCTCACACATCTTTTCTTAAAGTTGGATGTTTTTTTTAAGCAAATAAAACAAATAAAAAAAAACCTTCTCTCCAAAACATTAGTCTTGGCCGAATTCTCTTGATAGGTATATATAGGTGACCGAAAATCCTCACACATGGAGGATTTGTGTTTCACCAAAACTCTTATCAACTTTAGAGTTCAACCCTATTCCAACTTATAAGTGTATTATCCAATATTAAGTTATTGAATATCGATTAAATTGTGACTATATCAAAAACTTCCTAATTTGACCAATTGTCAATTAGAGTTTTGATAGATGTCAAAAACTTCCTAATTTGACTAGATAAATAAATTCTTTTTATTTATCTACTTATCGATTATCTATTCATCAAATAAAGTATTTGATACTTATCATACTACTAAAAATAGTATGACACTAAGAAACCTTCTCCTACTAAGAAAAAGATTTTGACTTTTAATTAAAGGGTGAAATCCTTTTTAGTCCCTCTAGTTTAACCAATTACACAAACTAGTCCCTCTAGTTCCAGTATTGTCTTAACCTGTCCAAACCTTTAATAATAATCTTTAATTTGGTCTCTGCCGTCCAATTCTATTAGGGTTCCCTTATATCATTAAGGGAATGGTAAATGCAAGGATAAAAATATTAAATTAAATAATATTAGTATTAAAAATAATGTTAAAAAACATTTTTCAGAAAAAATTAAAAAAATTAATATTAAAATAATTAAAACATATGTCTTCAATTTTAACCCATATCTTCAATTTTAAAATAATTAAATAAAACTTCTCTAGGAACCCATCTCTGTCAAGAACCCACATCCTCTTCTTCTTCATATGTTACTTCAAACAACACAAACACAACACAACACAAGCAGACCCACTTTACTGACTTCAAATACCCACCCATAAACTCAGACACCATTAACCACACACACATAAAATTTGGATAGTCATCTCTCTCTCTCTACGGTTCATCACCATCACCACCAACACACACACACACTTAGACACCACCATCACCACATACAATACCCAGAAACCCTAAACAAATTCTCTCTCTCTCTCTCTTTCTCTTTCTCTCTTCGCTATCTATCCTCTCTAATCCACACTCTCTGTTTTGAATCCCACATTCTCTCTCTCTAAAACCTCTCTCTCACAATCCCTCGATCCTTCACTAACTCATTTCGGTCTCCAAATTTTGGTCTCAAAGATTTAGATCTCTCGATCCCTCACTCATCTCTACTATGTATCGATCTCTTATAACCGATTAGGGTGGGTTTTTCGACGATTTTATGGTGGTTTTGGTTTCTAATGGTGGTAGTGGTAGTGGTAGTGGTGGTTGTGATGTATGGGCGATGGTAAAAAGTTGGGTGAGACTAGTTTTCTGGGTGTGGAGCTATGTTGGTTTGTTAGTGTGAACTGAGTTAGATTCCATATCTGGGTTGGGTCGAACCTAACTTTTGTGTGTTCGTGTAAGAGAGAGAAATAGAGTTGGTGTTGAGTTTCTGGACAAATTGTTGATGATGTTTGGTTTCTGGGTTTAATTTTGTTGAATGAGTGAGAGAAAGAGATGAGATTGAAGGATTTATTCATTAGATTCAGGGCTTGTATTATTGAATGAGTTTGATTGAAGGTTTCATGGATTTATTCATCAGATTCAAAGATGAGAGAGATGCGATTCAAGGATCTTTTTTTCATTTTTTTTTGGAAAAAAATTGGATCTCCATTTTTTTTCTTAATATTTTTTATTTTGTGGTGATAATTGTTTTTAATTTTTTTTTAAATAGTAAAAAATTAGTATAAGGGTAAAATTGGAGGGCATTAGGGTCTTTTAACTAGTATCAACAATAATCAGGGGCAACAAGGTTATTTGACCCTCTGTCCCTGTCAGAAACCACTTTATCAACGGAAAACGTTACAGAAGGACCAAAGGAGACAATACAGAAATTAGAGGGACTGGTTCGTTTATAGGTCAAACTAAAGGGACTAAAATGGATTTTTACCATAATTAAAAAAATAAAAAAATAAAAAATTAATTAACTTCCATTTAATTAGATAATAAAATAAAACAATATATTAGGCTAATAATTTTAGCCTTGCCGCTAAAGCCTAATCTATGGACAATATATTGTTTTTCCATTTTATTAAATCCATTGAACTTTAATAAAAAGTCCACATGTGAACTAGACTCATTCTTACTAAAAAAGAAACAAGTCCACATGCCTTAAATTAATACATTAATATAATTTTGCAGCTCATTTAATTAAAATGTGCAAGTCATATTCTTAATGTATTAATGGAATGATAATCGCACCCCATTAGGGACGCCCAAGGATTCCCACATCCTTGGCCGTCCATTCCAGTTATTTGAAGAGTTACCACGTGTTTTGATCACACATGACCGCACCTCTCCTAAAAAGTTTGGATTATGAAATCCAAAAACAATTCTAGATGGACCCAGAAATTAGTCCGGTAGAATATATCAAGTGATCCATGCAAGTTCGTGTGGATTGGGGATCTTTGCAGGCTATATAAATTTAAGCTTCAATAGACATAACTTAATCACAATCAACAAATGATTCATTTAGTTTTGATCTATTAATTTTAGCTCATTCCACTAAAGAACTAAAATTGAACTCTTATATAAAGATTGAAAAGTCCTCATTTGTTGATTGACTTATTTCGTGAACAACCACATTGTTGGGGTTCATGTAAGGGTAGCTTAGGCTCTCAAGACCTCAAGAGAAGAAGCACCAAAGGTAAAATTCTTGTGCTTACTTACTTTGAAGAGATAGTTGCACACACTCACATATTCATGTATAACTCTTGATCATATATGTTGAGTGTTTTCTTGTGTGCATTTTAGTTTAAATGACTCTTGTTGACCTATTTGCATCTTGCTATGAAAGTCTTATGTCATGCTAGGCATTAAAATAGGATGCAATTTCATCACTCTTGAACTTATTGTTTTTATGCATTTGAGTGTTGAAAAAATAGGCCTTGCACTGGTGGTGCCCTATTCGACCAGCGTACCCTATTAGCGCAACATTCACAATGGACTGTAGCTAGTCTTGCGCCACTGAGGTACGCTGCTGCAACCGCGCACAGTTGGAAAAATGTGCATGCACTGGTGGTGCGCCACTAGTCTAGCGTAGCCTCACTAGCGCAAACATTCCAGTGATTTTACGCTTGTGTTGCGCCACTATGCAGCGCCTGTCGACCAAAGCCTATTGAAATTTTTAGGCAGTGCGCTGGTGGTGCGCTACTCTACCAGCGCACCTCACCAGCCTACAATGAAGAAGCTGGAACATTTTTTCCAAAACGACATCACTTTGTTTGGATCTCATATATATATATATCATTGTCCTAAGGTCGTGCAAGAGTTCAAAATATCATATATTTTCCTTAGAACACATTTCAAAGGAAAAACACTTCCAAGAACTCATTTTTAATCATTCAGAGCATTCCCATATGCATCAAATCTTCATCTTGCATCATCTTAGTTCATCTATAGTGCATCTATGGATAGGGTTGCTTCATCACATCTTGTTTGGCAAGCTCTTCACTATCTTCTTACAAGTTAAGTGTTTTTGCTTGTTAACCATCTCTTTAATTAATTGTATTCTCTTAGAATATTTCTAGATACAAATTAGAGATTGTTGTGATGACATGATTGAGTGTTGTATTGTGATAGCTTCATAGGATTGATTGATCTATGTTTAGCTAAGCTATTTGAACATGTCATTTAGCACTTGATATCTAGGATTGCATTAATTGTCATCTCATTATCCTAGATAAGCATATAGGGTTTCCTAGCCTTGTTTGTTCATTGAATAACATATTCACTTAGGAAACTTTATCTCTTCATTGAGAATTAAGACTTGTGTTGCTTCCGGGAGTAGGTAGCTTAAAGCACAAGCAAGATGAACTATGTTCACTTATACCAGGATTAGGTAATGGTGGTGGATTAAACCGGGATTAGGTTGTAATTCCTTGCCATTAGTGGATTCGAAGTTCTAGTGTGGCGCACTCATCAGCCCATGGTTTTTTCCATTTGGTGGGTTTCCACGTATATCTCAAGTGTCGTTTATATTTCCACATTTTTACACTTGTGATTTTATTGTAACTAGTTAGGGGTATTTTCGTAATCTTGACCTTTAACGAAAATTGGGTAAATTTGTTTAAAATCTATTCACCCCCATCTAGATCAATATTAAGCACACCATAATATTTGTTTCAAAGATAAAATAAGTCAATGTTCCTCATTCGTACCCTAGACAACCTTATTAGAGATAGTGTATCCTCGTGAAAAATATCAGTAATCGTCAAGAGCTCATAGATCTCCCATATCTCTTCTAGTTGCCATATTTACTCATATGATCACATTTTGAACTTGGATATTTTGACTTGTCCAAAATCATATTTCAATAGATACTATTGAAAACTTAACGTTAATATTTAATATTCGATACCTCAAAATATTCATATGATGACATTCTACTCACATTTAATAAATAGAGTCACAATGTCTATATCTATAAATGAAGACCTCTATCAATTAACAAATGAATACCATCAAACCATCAAAGATAGACTATGATATATAATCGTACTCATTGACAACTCAAATGATAACACTTGTAACCATAAGTCTATCACTTATCTCAGGATTGAGATAGACTTTCATATTGTCCTTAAGTGAAAACGTTTATTCACTGACAGTTCTGAATAAAGTATTTCACTATGATCCTATTCAATGCACCTCGTGCACTAGATTCTTTTGCCTAATAACACTACACTTTGATGATTTTAGACTCATCATAACACATTTAGTCCCACTCAAATGCTAGCGAAATAATCTACAACTTTAACAAGGTAAAGGCACCCAACCTTTATCTTAAGTTGTGAATATAGTTCATGACAAACTAAAGAATTGTATCTACTTCATATATATCCAGATGTACGAATAATTCTTCATTTCTCATTGTCTTTTGACCTTATGATTATTTACGTTTGACAATTATAATAATTAAATTATAAATGCTATAAGATTTGTTAAACTATAAATCACTTTATTAATATGAAAAGATTGTCAAATACTTTATTACACTCTTACGATTGAGCATGATCATAACAATCTTACATTTGTGCTATAGCAAGTGTATCATATCTCTTATTCCCATATTCTCTAGGTGCCCATCAAAACACTTTTATGGTAGAGCCTTTGTGAAGGGATTCGCTAGATTTTCTACTGACGTGATCCTGGTGATTGTCACGTCACCCCTATGCACAATATTCCTCAGAAGGTTATACTTCATTTTAATGTGTTTCTCTCTCTTATGGCTTCTTGGTTTTTTCGAATTAGTCATTGCTCCACTATTGTCACAGTAGATAGTGATTTGCTTATTCGCATTAGAAACCATTTCTAAGTCAATCAAGAATTGGCAAAGCCAGACATCTTCTTTAGCAGCTTAGCATGAGCAACATACTTAGCTTACATGGAGGAATCAATAATACATGATTGCTTGATACTCCTCCATATGACTGCACTTATTCAAAGAGTGAACACAGAACTTGATGTGGATCTCCTAGAGTCAGAATCTGACTGGAAATCAGAATCTATATACCCAATGGGAATTAAATCCCCCATAGAGTATACAAGCATATGATCTATCGTTCTCTTGAGATACTTGAAAATATACTTGACTACCGTCCAGTGATCATGACCAGGTTTCGATTGAATCTTGCTAACTGTGCCAACAAAAAAATAAATATCTGGTCTAGTGCAAAGCATTGAATACATGAGACTTCTAACTACCGAGGCATATGGAACCCTACTCATGAATTTCTCTTCATGCGCATTCTTTGGAACTTGTTCCTTAGAAAGTTTGATTCCATATCTGAAAGGTAACATACCTTTCTTAAAATCTTGTATGGAGAATCTAAACAATTATCTATGTATGAAGCTTGGGACAAAGCAATGGTTTTATTCTTTCCATCCCTTATTACTTGATAAGTCCTTCATATCAAATTGTTTTGCTAACCATTCTTTTACTGATTTCAATACACCTATATCGTTTCTGATGAGTAGTATATTATCAACGTAAGGAACTAGGAAAACTAACTTGTCGCCTTTAATCCTTTTGTATACACAAGGTTCTGAGTAAATCCAAAACCTTTTATGGCTTGGTCAAATCTTATGTTCCAGGGTTTGGATGCTTGCTTCAGTCCATATATGGATCTTTGCAACTTGTATACATTTTCCTCTTGGCTCTTTTCAATGAATCCTTCTGGTTGTATCATATAGATGCTTTCATCAAGACTTCGATTAAGGAAAGCTATCTTGACATCCATTTGCCGAATTTCTAGGTCTAGAGATGTTGTAATGGATAAAAGTATCCTAATGGATTTAAGCATGGCCATAGAAGAGAAGATTTCCTCATAATCGATACCTTCATTCTATGTGTAACAGTTAGCTACCAATTTAGTTTTAAGGGTTTTCACATTTCCATCCTTTTCTCTCTTCCTCTTGTACACCCACTTGTACCTAATGGATTTTATCCCTTTAGGCAAGTATACAAAAGACAAAACTTTGTTTTTAAACATAGACTCAATTTCAGATTAATTGCCTTTTGTTAATGACGACAATCAACATCCTCCACAGCTTCCATGTACGTGTAGGGATCCTCATCGTCAGAGAGATTCTCCACTGATTCTCCTAGACTGATGTATCTCTTGGGTCATCTACTAACCTTTCCACTACGATGAGGAATGGTAGGTTGTTGATCAAGTGATGGTGCAAAACTTACAATTGAGCTAGTTATGAAACCTCTTGTGGAATTGTATATTCTGAAAGCTCACTTAAGACAATTGTACTTTTATGCATGAAATTTTTCATATAGTCATTTTCCAGAAATTTAGCATTTGTCAAAAGAAATACTTTAAGATCTGAAGGATTATAGAAATAATATCTTTTGGTTCCTTTTTGATACCCCACAAATATGCATGTTTCTAAATGGGACTTCATATTTTTAATCTTTCCCTTTAACACGTGCGTAGGACATCTAAATATCCTTAAATGTTGTAAACTAGGCTTTCGCCCAGTCCATAACTCATACGGTGTTTGATGAACAGACTAAGATGTTCCATCATTTAGAATGTACATTGCAGTTTGTAAAGCATATCCCTAAAAGGAATTAGGAAGCATTGAATAACTCAATATAGATTTAACAATGTCCAAAAGAGTTCTATTTCTCCTTTCCGCCACCCCAATTTTGTTGAGGTGCACCTAGTGTAAAAAACTGAGAAATTAACCCATTATCAATAAGATGTTGTTGAAACTCACCAGATATATATTCTCCACCACGATCAGAACTCAAGATTTTTATGTTTTTCTCAAGCTGATTTTCTACTTCAGCTTTAAAAATTTTGAACATGTCAAAAGCATCCGACTTATGTCTCATGAGATACATATAGCCAAATCATGAGTAATCATCCGTGAAAGTGATGAAGTACTCATATCCACCTCTTGCTTGAATGCTCATTGGACCACATACATCAATGTGTATTAATCATAAACATTCAGTGGCTCTTGTGCCTTTGGTTGTGATCGATCTTTTGGTCATCATACCTTCCAAACAAGATTCACAAGTTGGTAGATTATCAACCTTTAAGTCACTTAAACGTCCATCACTAACCAATCTTTTGATCCTATTAAGGTTAATATGACGTAGGCGTAAATGTCATAGGTAGGTTTCATCTTTTGATAATTTCACGTAGAGATATTTCTATGTACATGAAATAAATTGTCTTTCAATGTACCTTTGCAAACAAATTTGTTATTCATACTAATAATAAAACCTTTATTATCCGAATTTATTTAAACAAGAAAATGAAATTAAATTCCTCTTGAATTAAGGTACATAATAAACGTCTATCAAATCTAAATGCCTACTAGAATATAGATTAATTCTAATATCTCCCTCTGCACTGGCAGATACCAATGCTCTGTTGTCTAAATGCAAGTTGAATTCATTCTCATTCAATCTTTTCCTATCCTGAAACCCCTTATTCCTTTTTTTTCTAAGACTTTGGGCAATTTCTTTTCCAATGTCCCTTTCACCACAAAGGAAACATTTCCTTTTGATCTTGGTTGCTTTCCCGGTCTTCTTCTTGGTAGAGAGAGAGAGAATGAGATAGTATAAAGAGTATATGTAATGGATTATTGGTAGGGTATTTATAGGAAAAGGGAAATATGGGTAAAAAATTAAAATGGCAATTTAAGAGGGAGGATTTGAATTTTTTTAAAAAACATTTGGACCCTCAACGGTCATGAATAGATGGACAAGTGGCCAATGGTAACTTTATGAAGGAAAAAAAAATGCAACGGTCAACAAAACTCAAAAATGGCGGGCCAATGATAGACCAGCTGTGCCAACACAGAGACCAACCATAATGTGCCACGCTTGGCCAGGCACGACGTACCTCTATGGCGGGCCTTAACGAACCAGTCACGGTAGACCCGACCTAAATTGACACATTTATGCATTTTATAAGTATGTGTGAAGAGTTTTCTTCCCCGATTTATGAGAGTAGTTATCTCTCATTATGAGACTAGATATTCGGGCTGTACATGTATTATTTAATCTTGGTAGGTCCCGACAATCCTATTATAATAGTTCTTGTTATACTTTTTTTTTAAAAAAAAAAGTCATGAGTAATCAAGTTAAAATTGTATATAAAATAATTACGAATAAGAAGAGTCAAATGCCCATTGTCTCAGTGACTGATGACTTAAAATCTTCATCGGTATACTAATGTTTAAACCTTGACACATTATATATATATTGTCCCACACTACCACCATTGTCTTTAAAAACCATGATAAATGTAGGGATTTTTTTCGGGTGTTGGTAGTTGACTTTTTCAGAATATGAAAGTAGACATACAAATGTAAATCAACTTATACACCACATGTAATCAATGAAAACATTGAAAAAAATAAAGTGTTGAAGATGAGAGGGCTGAAAATCAATGGATAGCCTAATTAATAGACCCATATTTTTAGTGTATGACTACTATACTCAAATGGGTATGGTAGCACAAAAATTGGGAACCACTTTTTGGTTGATCTTAACTTGGAAGTGTTCCCAAAATTCATAGTGATTTCAAAATAAGTGGCGATACTGGCATCTCTTGAAAACTGCAAGTACACCCATTTCGTAATCACACTCATCGTAATTTTTAAAAAAAATTATAGTTTTGTAAATAAACCCCACTTACATCATAATTTGTTTAAAAAATATACTTTGTAAATAAGCTCCACTTAATGCCAACAATATCCTTTCTCTAATTATAGGGAATTTATGAAAAATGTCCCTCTAGTTTGAGGAATATCATCTTTTGGTCCACTGATTTTGCGTATTGTCAAAAATGATCATTCTGCCAACTTTTCCGTTAAAAATGGGCCAACTATTTATTTTTAAAAAATAATAACATAATAAGGGGAGATCTAGATTGGATCTCCACCAAATAAAAATAAGGTTAATTGTCACTGATGCCCCATAAACTCTTCCAAAATATGCACTATGCCCCGTATACTTCTTTTTCGCCACTAAATGAAGTGTAAATTTGTGTTTATAAAACAATAATCTCAAGTGCACGAATCGTAAAGAACATATAGTGGCAAGTAAGGATCATTTCTACGAGGAAAAATGAATTAGTTAATGAAAACTAATTCTAGTTCTAATTAAAACTAAACTAAAGTAGCCAAAGATTGATTTGAGGATTTAGTTAAACTAAAATACGGATTAAACTAAGAAAGAAATTAAGAAGAGTTGGTTGTGATCAAGAGATGGATAAACCAGGTAACTGATGCTCCATTTATATATTACTCAATGTTCATCAATTAACTCCATTAACAAGATTCAATCCAAGTTAGGGTTCATTCTAATCTTAAATATGGTATTACCGTTATTCCTGCTTGGGTTTAACCACATGCTTACTCATCCTATTAAAAGTTGTGAGCAATAGCCAAAAACCCATTACATGCAAGAATTTGAGAACCAAAATTGTCTATCATATTCTTATATCGAAAACAATTATACTCATTCATTTGAAAAGTGATTAAGATTACCTATTTCGGTAGTGCAATCTCAATTTATAAATTATTAAAACCTAGACAAGTATAAATTAATTTCGGTAGATTAACACAAGTCAAAAATTAAAATATATAATGAATTGAATAAATCTAAACCTGTATTGATGAATAGAAATCTGATGTTCGAATCATAACAAAAGCATTACATTGGTTCACATCGATTCTCTAGTATGGAGTTAGTTAAACATACTAAAAATAGCAAGAGAGAAAATAGGAGAGATAGAACCCATACTAATCTTCAATAAATTCTTCAAGTTTCAATGATCAACGATCTTCTTCTTGCAATTATTCTAGATGGATAGGAAATAATTATGTAAGGTGTTTTTGTAAGAGAGAATAATGGTTGAGAGTTGTCTACCGTTGTAGAACAAGAATAAGAAATATTTATAGGTCCTCCATAAAATGGGGTTTCAAATTTCCTTAGAAAATAAGGAATTAGCATGACCGCTCCCTGTACCACAACATGGACACATGCACTGGCCGCGGTACTCACAACAGTGTGCTCTCTAGAATTTTATATGGTGTGGGCCGTGATTGAAACTGATACTTGGCCATGGCATGAACCACAATTAGAAAGAACAAAACGCCTGTAATTAACTACTGGTTATGCCGTAGTTGATGCTCTATATGGGTTGCGACCCACGAAGCGGTTGTTGACAGGTTTCCCTTTTTCTTCTCGTTAAAGCTCTATTTCTTGAAAATATCACCGAACATCTTAGGAAAATAACCTACACATGCTTAACAAACACATTAAATAACCTAAAACACTTAAGAGATAAGCTTATTACATAGGAAATAGGGGTGAAAAACATATACAAAAGTAGACCGATCAAATACTCCCAAACCTATCTTTTGCTAGTCCTTGAGCAAAACTAAGAAAATAAAAATTAAAAACTAAACCTATAAATTAAAATCCTAAGCCACTTTCGTAGGGAACACGATAGAATTGAGCGTATGCTACAAGCCTTTGAACCTCTAGGCGGCCTTAGTCGGAGGAGTGTTGTCTCTTGAGGGTTTACAGCTACGACTCCCACAAACGTATCTTGTAAATACAAATCATCTAAAATGCATTCGAAATATGCCCATATTGAAACAATGCATGCAAAAGCCAATAAGTAAATACTAAAGTTAAGTCACAAAATTGAATACATTGCTCAATTTTTAATTGAAAGCCCATACTCAAGACATTCTAATTTCAAAGTCACATTTGCAAAATACCATTGATGTAATTCCCCTCGACTCTAATTCTCACAGGATATCTCTCATTACTTCACACAGAACCTAAGCAAATACACTCATCAAGCATATGCAATAGAAGTTATGCATAAGAAATTTTCAAGTATTGATAGCATATGAATATATTATTGAAAGAATGCTTAATTGTATGCAAATGAGCTCACGAAAAGAATCAAGCACTATGGACAAGATAAACACATGTTTTACTTCTACTTTCATAGTAGAATAACCAGCAGTTCAATTAGACTTCCATTAAGGTTGTAATGTGGCCATAGGGTGAAGGTTAAGAAAGAATGAGAATTAGGAATTCTAAAACCTAGAACCTTACCATAAGAGTCTTCAATTACCTTGACTACTTCACATAAGTCTCTTGATCTTCATTTATTCCTTGTAAGTGGAATATTGCCACTTATTACTATTCAAATCTTTAAAATTTTCCATCCTTTATTTCTTGCCACAATCCTCTTGAGTTGATACAAACTTTACAATCTAATTGACTTTATTGCACTCATTAACAATCTATTTTCTGATTCTCTCAACACACTATTTATTTTGGTGGCAACCATTTTTATTAATTATTTTTTTAATTTATAATTTTTCATACTTGAGAATCAGAGAATTACATATAAATTAATAACTTTTAGACTTACACTTTTGGATTGAATGCAACTCTTTCCTTTATTGGCCTCTGATCGAAATATGCACAAATTACATACAGAACTATCACATCTTTTTCACATTCTTAAAACATGATTCCAAGCTATAAGATATGGCTATAATATAGGCTACATGGGTTATAGTTAATGTGGTGAAGAAAGAAAAAAGCTTAATTAATGTTTGGATTCAAACAGGGCTATGGAGCACACACACAAGGGTAGGAAATATTTAATGCCTTTTAAGTAGTTCAAGAACAAATAGTCTAATCATCACTTCCGCTAGTTCGTCTTACTCAAAATCAAAATAAACATGTGAAATCTTTTTAATGATGAATGTTCTATAATGCTCAATGTACAATCTATAGAGATCAAATCTAATGCTAAGAACTTACTGAGTGTTTAAAGAGTAGAAACAAATAACCCTCATATGATGTAATTTTTGTATGATTTTTGGCTTAGTGAACACACAAAGGTAGTCTCCACTGTTAATCATGGTAATTCAACTAAGCTTCCTATCCACTATCACATCAAGTGTATGTCATAAATTTTAGTAAATTGTAATGCACTACTCTAAGTGGCAAAAAGTTAATGTAAACTCAGTGATTAATGCATATTATCTGTAAGGCACAAATCAAAGCATCTCATCATGGTTTCACAGGAAGTATGGACTCTAAAAATAACTTTTGAAATATCACACTCCCAAAATTAAACTTAAAACTGTCCCCAATGGTGACAAGCAAGGAAAGATTGGAGGTGAAAAACATACCCTTAACGAACACAATCAAAGAATCCAAAATACTAAAAATATCCTGAAAAATCCTAGTTAAACAAAAATATCCAACAAGAAAATAAAAATGAAATCCAAAATATAAACAAAATTAAAAATAGTTCAAAAGAAAATAAGACAAAAGAAATAAAAGAAAGATGCATATCCTCTGTAGCATCCTCTATCCTCATCTGAGAAGGGTAAATTCTCAGTTCCATGATAAGAATCCTGGTCATGCTGCTGCTGCTCCGTAGGTGTTCCATAGTCAAAACCTACTGCTGAAACCAAGAACTACCACCGCCATGGAAATCTGAACTGGGGACTGAAGTCGGGAAAGGTACACCACTACTGCCAGCCATAGAAAACTGGTTAACTATCGAGCGTACCTCTGTAATACTAACATGAACACCGTCAAAACGTGTGTTCAATTTGCCCTTTAATCTCTTTGAATCATAGATCCATACAGTCCCGTATATCCTGTAAAATAGAATCAAATGATGTAACTCATGGCAGAGCGGAATCTGGCTAAGCATTTGGCATCGGTGCTACCATATCAATCTGTAGCTTATCTTCCTGCATCAGAGCTACCTGAGTCTCTCGTGCCTTACGACGACATCCCCGCTCTTCATATAGTCTTATAGTAGGTTGTCATAGGGATTTTTTTTATAGCATGACCAGTCAGCATGATTAGATATGCAACGTCACAAGAGTCAAGAGAGATCGACCCAAGACAATTAATAGATGATCTCAAGGTCAAGTCGAGATTACCCAAGATGGTCGGGGAAGCTAACCGATCAGGCACAAATAACCTGATCGGGGAAACTATCCAATCGGGTAGCGACGACTTGGTCGGGACCATCTAATCGGGACAAAAGAATTTTGGTCAGGATTAGACAAATGGTCAATCAAACAACACGTGAGAGACATTAAAGGCAACTACGACTCAAATATGAAGAAGAATTGTCTTACTTAAACAAGGAATCTAGAACAACATTCCAACAAGGAAATATTACTATTTCCTCATACATATTAAAGAGTCCAAATCAAGCAACAAATCTGCTCTTCTAAAAGACTGAACACCGATCAGAAAATAAGTCATAAATGAACTATTCAACTAGAATCCTACGAAGATTCTACTTCAATACACAAGATATCTGAAACAGGAAAGAAGACAAAGATGACTTCAACAAGTAACCAGTCCTAATTAAACGTTATTACCTTTCCTTATTTGTATAACAATGATTAGGGTTCTATGTACATATAAAAAGACCCATAATCTCATTGTGAAAGGGGGACAGATATACAACAACGCATAGAAAATATACCAGAAAGAGAGAGAGAGAGAGAGAGAGAGAGAGATACACCAAAGAATGAGAGATTGATTGTGTAATCATTATATTATAGTGAATTCTTCTCGCCGTCACCGGCAATCGTGGATGTTTCCCTACCTTAGGGTTTTACCATATAAGCTTATGTGTGCATGATTTTCTTCTTTTTCTAACTTTCTCCTTAACATATTCAACAATCTATAGAAACCTATTAGACGCGTGATCAATCCTAAATGATCCAAACATCACTGTCAACAACTGGTGCTAGAAGAAGGGGCATAGAACTCAACTTTGAGGAATCAATATAAACAGACGAATAACCAAGATATTCAAGCAAGCCCCTACCCAAAAAAAAAGTGATAGGAGGTGGATTATCTGTTTTATTAGCATCAGAATATACGCAAGCGAGGAAATTCATGAACAAGAGTTCTAAAAAAAAGGAGAACTCGTGAAGCAGCAGCATGGCAAACGACAAGGATGGAAGCCAGTCTCCAAATAATGCTGATAATGATCCTGCAACGATAAACGCCAACACTGTTGGAGTAAGCGTGCCCTCAGTGACTCCAACTTCAACTGGAGAAGCTACAATGACCTCCACAAACATTCCCCCAATAATTTCCCCAGATGCATTCAAGCAGGTCTAAGATTTCCTACGAAGAGTCATTGAAGACGACGCTATACAGGGAATCAATATAATAACATCTGCAAATCTGACATTGCCATATCTATTGTCCACACCTATGGTGGCCTGAGACCCTAAGGTAAGTTCTGAAATAACGGATGTGACCCCAGACGCGCCGCACAAGTCTAGCAGAGAAAGAACGTACCACCATGGAAAGGGGGAGCGACCCCAAATGGGAGATGAATAAACTATCGGATAGGAGAGGCAAGATTGGAATCAAGTAGACTTTGAGTCAAACGAAATCCGCAGAGGTGTTCAGAGGGGGGATCGATCTAGCTCGTCAGGCGACCTTGAACAACCACCCCGCAAAACACTCCTAAGAGGCAAGTCCTCGCTTAGATTCCAACATGGGCACAACTACCATCATCAATCGGGAATGGATAACGAACCAGAAGATAAGCGAGATATCCTGATATAGAAATTAACCCAGAATGTGGAAGCATTAGAACGTCACCAGGAGCTTAAAGATTTACTAGACGATGATTCTGAAAGCCCATTCATGAACAACCTTCTCCAAACCCAGTTCCCGGAAAGATTCAAAATGCCTCAGGTCGAGCAATTTAAAGCAAACATTGATCCAAAAGAACACGTGAGACATTTTCGGAGTGCGATGACACAATAGGATTATAATTACCCATTGTTGTGCTTGAAGTTCCCGCAAACACTCGAGGATTTAGGGTCTAGGTGGTATGGAAGGCTTCCCCAGGGAGCAATCAAGAATTTTCGAGAGTTAACCCAGGCTTTTTCACGATAATTCCTGGAGAACATACAAAGGAGGAAGTCAATAGCTCACCTCGCCACCCTCAAGCAGGGAAAGAACGAGTCACTAAAATATTATCTGAAAAGGTTCTCTTAGAAAGTGTCAGGGATCCATAACCCAATGATGAGGCTATGGTGGCCGCCTTCACCAACAACCTACAGAAGGGTTTGTAGGGAAAATCACGCAGCGGAAGCGTGAAGAAATCAAAATTAGGGTTTCGGTATAAATAATTTTTTTTCCCTTTTTAAATAACAAGAACCTTAACCATAGATTAATTGATGTATATAAAAGTATCGTACCCTTTTCTCATGGCGATTGAACTAGCACCGAATTGAATCTGTAAGATCTTCTAATCCAATCACGAACTTGAATCACCTAGAAGTGTGGACTCCCTTTCTTTAAATTGTATACCTTAGGATGGAAACAAACAAAATCTCTTTCTTTGTTAGTCACAATAATCCTCCAAAAAGAAAACAAAAAAATGTTATGTCACTTGTGAATTATCAATCAATTTGATTGAAACTCGTGTGAACCTCGATTCGATGTTATACACAAAACCTTTTAATTTGAAGGCTACTAGTGCACTATAGAATACAAAACGTTCTTTCTTTCTTTTCTTCTTTACCGAATCTCACAATATTTCTTAAAGTTGATCGAATTTTGTCTAGAGCAAAATAATTTTTTCTCCCAAAATTCTTATGGTGGCCGAATTCTCTCCAAGTTGAATTGCTTAGGATGACCGAAATCTTCTCTTAATTATACTAGGGCTGGTCAAAATGATCACAAATCCTTTCCTAAGAAGGATTTACTTGGTGGTTAAGAATCCTATCCTTATGTGGATTTACTTGGTGGTTAAGAATCCTTTTTCAAAATGAATTCTTTCCTACACCAAGACTCCTAATCCAACTCAATAGTGTATTTATAACCATATTTAAAGATTTCCTAATTTGACTAGATAAATAATTCTTATTATTTATCTACTTATCAAATATAATCTTAAATATTAAATATTAATTATACGACCAACAATAGTATAATATTAGAAGACCTACTCTTACTAGAAAAAGATTTTGACTTTTAATTAATTAATTACCAAATCAATTAATTTCCATTTAATTAAGTAATAAAATAAAAATAATATAATTAAACTAAACTATATAGCTTTGCCGCCCAACACCATATACGGGCCTTTATATTATTTTATTTTATTTTATTAAATCTATTAGACCTTAATAAAAAGTCCACAAGTGAACTAGACCCATTCTTACAAAAAAAAGCAAGTCCACATGCCTCAATACAATTCTAGATGGACCCCTAAATTGGTCTGGTAGAATATATCAAGTGATCCATGCAAGTTCGTATGGATTGGGGATCTTGGCAGGCTATCTAAATTTAAGCTCCAATAGACACAGCCCAATCACAATCAACAAATGATTCACTTAGGTCCGATCTATTAATTTTAGTTCATTCCACTAAAGAACTAAAATTGAACTCTTAAATAAAGATAGAATAAGTTAATATTTCTTACTCATACCCTAGACAACCTTATTGGAGAAAGTGTATCCTCGTGAAGAATATCAGTAATCGCCAAGAGCTCATAGACCGCCTATAGCTCTCCAAGTTACCATATTTACTCATATGACCACATTTTGAACTTGAATATTTTGACTTGTCCAGAAGCCATGTTTCAATAGACATTATTGAAAACTTAACGTTAAGATTTAATATCCAATACCTCAAAACATCTATATGATGATATTCAACTCTCATTTAATAAATGGAGGCATGATGTCCATATCTATAATGAAGTCCTCTATCGATTAACAAATGAATACCACCAAACTATTGATGATAGACTATGCTATATAGTCGTACTCATTGATTGCTCAAATGATAACACTTGCAACCATAAGTCCATCATTTATCTCAGGATTGAGATAGACTCTCCGATTGTCTTCAAGTGAAAACTTTTATCCATTTACGGTTCTAGATAAAGTAATTCACTGTGATCCTATTAAACGCACCCAGTGCACTAGATTCTTTTGCCCAAAGACACCACACTTTGATGATTTTAGACTCATCATAACACATTTGATCCCACTCAAATGCTAGCAAAAGAATCTACAACTTTGACAAGATAAAGGCGCTCAACCTTTATCTTTAAGTTGTGAATATTATTCAAGACTAACTAAAGAATTGTGTCTACCTCATACATATCTAGATGTATGAACAAATCTTCTTTTCTCATAGTCTTTTGACCTTATGATTATTAACTTTTGACAATTATAATAATTAAACTATAAATGATATAAAATTTATTATACTAGAAATCACTTTATTAAAATGAAAAGATTATCAAATACATTATTATACTCTTGCTATCGAGCATAATCCCAACAGGGTCGGCTTTCCTTCGACTTAAGGAGAAAGTGCCCAGATACGTACGTCGATCTGATGGATGTGGCAGGCAGTTATACGATGGCTGAAGAAGAGTAGCTAGCTCAGGGGGGTAGGTACGTACACCGGGGTAGCCTCGGGGAGAACATAAAAACAAGTTATGGTCGAGTAAAGAACCTGAAGGGTGATCATTAGGAGGGTGACGGGAACTAAGATGGTCATCGAGTCAACAATCGTAGAAACAATCGGGTTGACAAAAAGTTCCATGGTCAGTACACTAACTATACTCCCCTCACCAAGAGACAAGAGGAAATCCTGATAATCGTAGAATGCCAGAAGCTGGTCAAATATCCTCCTAGACAGACAGTCTATGCTCGAAGAGACACAACAAAATACAGCAGGTTCCATAAAAAAAATGGTCTTGACACATCAAAGTGCTACCAACTAAGAGACCACATTGAGACACTCATTAGGGAGGGTCACCTCAAAGACTTAATTCTTAAAAGGACAGACGATCAACCAATGGGAAATCAGGAAAATAAGCGAAGCCCGAGCCGAGACAGCGGTGAAGGAATGGTCAACATTATCTTTTGAATACCCTACACAAGCTCATGGATGACGAAAGTTAGTCTTAAAAAAAACCTACTCTTCAAGGAGATAACTTAGTTGCTTTCAGTTTTTTGTTTAAGATATTTTTAGTTTGCTTTTTATATTTAGCTTTTCTAATTATTTTTAGTATTGTTAATTTTCATATCAATAAATAAAGAAGACAAGAATGGTGTTCGGATTTTTAAAATAATCATCTTTGTTATCAAAGATAAATTTGCAGTGCCGACACCTGCCATGGTGGGTGAAGGTGCCCGAGACGCTGAGAAGTCAAGGGTTAGAGACCTGACGCACATGCCGAACTGACTGGGTGTATATAGAGCACTGTCAGCAATTCAGCCACCCCGAGTTACCGGTTTTACCGAGAAAAAACACTTGGGTAAGCTATCGGGGAAAACCTAGTGAAATGTGTCTGGCTGTGTTAGTATTTACTAACGATTCGGCCAAACCTTGTAAACAGACAAAACTGGGAGACATCCTTGGTGACTTGTTTGCATGGGAAAAATAGGGGAAAATGGGGCAAGGTTCCCAGAACATCTCTTGGCAGAAGACTCAGAAAGGTTGGGAATTATCCTAAGCGAAAAGCCAGAACACCGATCGAAAAATGAAGACGGTCAGAAATTATCATGAGCGAAAAGCCAAGATGCCTACCCAACCAAGATAGTTGGGAATTATCTTGAGTGGAAGGCTAGGACACCAACCGAAATAAGACAGTTGGGGATTATCCTGAGCAAAGAGCCGGGATACCGACTAGTCTAAAAAATGGTAGGGAATTATCCTGAGCAGAGAGCCATGGCACCAACTGATCCAGCTACAAGGGAGCAAAAAGGAATCCAAGACTAATCAGATTAATAAGATACTTGATCAGTTTTTTTTTTAAAACCGAACAGTTTAATAAGATACTTGATCGGGCTAGAAGTGATAAGTGTAGAAGCGTCAAAAAATCAAAACTATTCAAATCCACTTCGTTGAGCCGTCAAGAATTCATCTCGCGGATTTGAGGGGGTATTGTCATAGGGATTTTTTGATAGCATGACAAGTCAGCATTATTAGATTTGCCACGTCATAAGAGTCAAGAAAGATAGACCCAATGCAATTGATAGATGATCTCAAGGCCAAGTCAAGATTACCCAAGATGGTCGGGGAAGCTAACCGATCGGGCACAAATAACCTGATCAGGGAAACTAGCCGATCGGGTAGCGACGACTTGGTCGGGACCATCCAATCGGGACAAAAAAAGTTTGGTCTGGAAAAGACAAATGGTCAATCGAACAACACGTGGGAGACATTAAAGGCAACTACGACTCAAATATGAAGAATAATTTTCTTACTCAAACAAGGAATCTAGAACAACATTCCAATAAGGAATTATTACTATTTCCTCCTACATATTAAAGAGTCCAAATCAAGCAACAAATATGCTCTTCCAGAAGACTGCACACCGATAAGGAAATAAGTCCTAAATGGACTATTCAACTAGAATCCTACGAAGATTCTACTTCAATACATAGGATATCCAAAACAGGAAAGAAGACAAAGACGACTTCAACAAGTAACCAATCCTAATTAAACATTATTACCTTTCCTTATTTGTATAACAATGATTAGGGTTCTACGCTCATATAAATAGACCTATAATCTCATTGTGAAATGGGGACAGATATACAACAACACATAGAAAATATACCAGAAAAGAGAGAGAGAGAGAGATATATGCCAAAGAAGGAGAGATTGAGTGTGTAATCATTATGTTATAGTGAATTCTTCTCACCATCACCGGCAACCGTAGGTGTTTCCCCACCTTGGGGTTTTACTACGTAAACTTATGTGTGCATGATTTTCTTCTTTTTCTAACTTTCTCCTTAACATCTTCAACAATCTATAAAAAACTGTTAGACGCGTGATCAATCCTATACGATCCAAAAATCATCGTCAACATAGGTAAACCCCGAGAATCTAACAATTTGTTCCAGTGCGTCAAGCCGATCATACTCGACTCATGCTCCTCTGATCCAATATCTGCCGCAATGCCTACCTCTCGACCAAAAGCGGTTGTCAAGCATGAAAACTCCATGGATAACTTTTCCTCACTCCCATATTTATGAATCACTCCGAGGATCACTCGGTCAATATCTATAGATCAGCCAGTCAACAAACAATGCAACAGACGGGCATGCTTATAGAATAACCCAGTGCGATGTTATGTCGGCCTTAGTGAATATGAAATAAAACTGTTAGAGAATGCATGATCCATATGTAAGTCCTCTCTGATATAATCGGACTAGCTGATGCCACTCATCCAGTATATCCATCGGAAGTATAATATCTAATCTCTCTTAAAACTAATCTATCTCTTCAATCCACTCTATCCCACGATCATTATTGACATGCACATATGAGGCAGCAGAATACTATATAATAGCATCGGGCGAGATATAAACCTTAACTCCCTGAACCATAACCGGCCCTCCATTGAGAAATCT
Organism: Dipteronia dyeriana; assembly: GCA_032871835.1. Lineage (NCBI taxonomy): Eukaryota > Viridiplantae > Streptophyta > Magnoliopsida > Sapindales > Sapindaceae > Dipteronia > Dipteronia dyeriana. Next base: position 56,682,671 of record CM065300.1, on the reverse strand, counting down.
GTATAGAATTATGCTAACATAGAACTCGGCTACTGCACTCATGTTCAACCTTAGAGGCCGCTAAACATGCCCAACCCACTAGCGGGTAGCCACGACCTTGGACACAGGTGTGGTCACTAAACTCGACATATTGATGCCTTTTTAATAATTCATGGCCTTATTTGATAATTGGATAATCGATTCTGAAAATCCTTGTTTTGTGCAAGGTGTAGAAGAGTGGCATTCTTCCCCTTATTAGTGCCACTAATATGAGGTCTATTCCATGAACTGGTTTTAGCCATCTGCACACACAAGCAAACAAAATGTTGACCAAAAATTCACTCAAGGTGAGGAATATCAGTGAACACCCTCAACTCGCTACCTTGGTTGGCTGCGGGGGGTAGGTACTTCGTACCAAGGAGGTTCGAAAGAGAATAAGGGAAGAGGAAGGAAGAATGAGACTGCTAATGGAGAGCTATTTTATTAATCAAAATAGTAGATATGACTTTAATGAGGTACAATGATCGTGGAAATTATACAAGTTTGATCTCATTATGCCATCTCTATATCTCTCTCTTCTAAAAATGTTGGAGAAAGTGAACTCGTGCATGTCGATAAGTGGCTAAATCCTCTGAAAAAATGGTGCAGAAGCTCTTCTTTTTTTCTCTCTGTTTTCGATACCCTGTCTGGATCCTAACATCTCATTTTAATCCCTCATTATCGTCTATCAAATCCCTATAATTTAGGCCAATTGATTGGTCATGTTACCAGAAATGATTGGCATTGATGAGGAAATCAAATTACATGGGAATTACTCCTGTTGATTACGTTAGGTTTCCATTTGGGTTTAAATTTGAATAAATCCATTGACCTATCTGGTCACATTATGGCACTTTAATGGTAAATAAGTTAACTCTGTAACTTGGAAAATAAATCATGATTCTGCATATGAAATGGCGAGGTACCTTGGGGTACCAGTCTGGTGGTGTGGCACTTGTCCGATCATTCTGGAGCTTTTTGGCTAACTTCCTTCTTACCTAATAGGCATGTCATGTACCTGGTAATCGCTGGTGAGACAGTATCGAGGTACTCAGTCGGATATCTTAGTGCTTTCCACAGATGTTGAAATCTCTCAGGTAGTAGTATCGAGGTATTTTGGTACCAGACTGAATGGCTTGTTGTCGAGGTACTAGGTAGAAGTTAACCCGCTGCTGGCTTGTCCCAATCTTTGGGTGGTGCAGAGACCGGTATCTCGAGATAGGTAGTAGCATGACATCCCTACCTGGTATCAAAAAGCATGTCCTACCAGGTACCAATTGAGTGGAAAATTTTGCATTGACCCCTTGTCGAAAATGACTATTAACACAAACAAAAAATTTTAAGCAAGGATTTTATGTAAAAATCTAGCAACAATTCGTTCAAACTTTGGCTCCAACCTATATTATCAATGCCACATTAGTCAAAGTCATCCCAAGAAAAATAAGCCGTAAATAATCAACCTCCAATTGAAATTCTAAATGATAGCTTATTGCTCAAAAAACAAGGCACAAAATATGACTAGGCAAATCAATTCCAAGAAAACTCTACATTTCCCTTTAATCACGTGGAATTTGAAATTTCAATAAAACCAAGTTAAACTATTACCAAATAAGCAAAAATTCATAAAATAATTCAATCAAAACAAAGCACATTGGTCATATATGTGTGAAATTCGAATTTCAATAAGAAATCATGAAAAAGCACTCTTATTCAACATGTAAGCCTATATTTAAAGAAAAGAATGTGAAGAATTAGAAGAAAAACAATTAATCTATGAGAAAAAAGAAGAAAGATGTACCTTAGTTGCTTGAAGAAAAGAGATTAGAGAGAGTTGGAGTAAAATAAGAAGAAGAGAGGAAAATGAAGGAAAATGAAGATACATACATCTTTTGTAGAGGGAAAATTGTGTAGTTATGCATTCTTATATAGGGAACAAAAATTTTACCCTACCGCGGTCTGGGTCACTTACCTAGGCACGGTCTACTAAACGATAGTGCCAAAATTTGCTTACCTGGACTTCAAAATGCACTATTTAACTTTAGGTACCGTGGCATGTGACGTGGAAATGGGCAGGTGTTTGTCAAGCGGTACATAACACGGTTCTCTCTAGTGGTGTCACGCTGTATGGAACAAGGCACGGACAATCTACCTGAATGGAATCTGAGGCATGGTAAATTCTAGAATGTCACTGCTTGGCAAACCGCGGTGCAGACCATTGTCCTAAGGGGCAATACAGCCAATGGTGAACGATAAAGGGTTCACGCTATAAAGGCCGCGGTCCAGACATGTGGTCTAGGGAGCGGTCTATCCAACCGTGGCATAAAATTTTAGTTTCAAACCTGATTTGCATAGCTCAGATATACACACATTAAAAGCTTTTGTTCTTGTCACAATATTCAATTTTATCTAAAGTGGTGTTTGAGACATACACTAATTTATGACTCAAAATTAAAAAAAAATTAAAAATTATAGAATAAAATAATTAAACCTAGGTGGGTTAAATCCCACAAAGTGCTTTATTTAATGTTTAGGCGAGACAGATGAGAGCACTATAGCTCTTTGATTCATGAAAGACTCCCCCAAAATAGAACTTCAGTCTATGCCCATTCACTTTGAATGTTTCTCCATTCCTTGGATTCTCAAATTCAAATGCACCATATGGAAAAACTTGTTTCACCATATATGCCCCAGTCCATTTTGATCTCAATTTTCCTGGAAACAAATGCAAACGTGATTGGTATAGCAATATCAACATCTTTGGATGGAATTATTTCTGGTGTATCTTTTTGTCATGTAATTCCTTAGTCCTTTCCTTGTATATCTTGCATTCTCGTAGGAATTATTTCGAAGCTCCTCAAATTCGCTCAATTACAAAATTCGCTCATCTCTAGCCTTATCTAAATTGAAATTCAACTTCTGTAGATCCCAATAGACGTTATGTTCTAATTCCATTGGAAGATGACACGCTTTTCCAAAGACTATCCTGAAGAACTCAATCCAATAAGGGTCTTGTAAACAGTTCTGTACGCCCATAAGGCATTATTAAGATTAAGTGACCAATTCTTTCGGTTTGGTTGCATAGTCTTCTCTAATATCTGTTTAATCTGCCTGTTACTTACTTAAACCTATCCAGATGTCTGACGATGATATAGAGTCGGCATCTTATGTTTGACACTATACTTTTTCATCAACGAGGCAAAGACCTTGTTGTAAAAGTGGCTTCCACTGTCACTTATTATTGCACAAGAAGTCCCAAATCTGGTGACAATGTTCTCCCTGATAAACTTTACCACCACCTGGCTATCATTCTTCTTGGTCACAATTGCTTCAATCTACAGAACTAAGATGTAATTGTACCTTGTACGAGAGTGTGAAAGGTTCCATGAAATCAATCCAACACTCATCAAAATTCTCCACAACCAATTGACTTGAAAGTGGCATCTCGTCTCTTTTTCCAATGTTCCCCGTTCTTTGGCACCTGTCATAAGAAATACAAAATGTATAAGTATCTTTAAATAATGAAGTTCAGAAGAAACCTGAATGAAGAACTTTAAGAGTAGTCCTTGTAGCACTAAAGTGCCCTCCACAATGAAGATTGTGGCAAAATCTCAACACATCCTGTTGCTCTTCCTTAGGGACACATCTCCGAATGGTTTGGTCAGCACCATATTTGAATAGGTATGGCTTATTCCAAATATATTGTCTGGTGATGGAAATGAATATTTTCTTTTCTTGTGAGCTCAGATTAGGTGGTATGATTCCATTTGCAAGGTAATTCATGATGTTCGCATACCATGGATCTTTGTCTCCAACTGCTAAGAGTTGTTCATCTAGAAAGTTCTCATTGATGTGTATGATCTCAGTATGTTCTTCCACTACTTCATCTTCTGCCAATCGAGAAAAATGATCTGCCACCATATTCTCGATGCCCTTTTTGTCCCTGATTTCCAAATCAAAATCTTACAACAAAAGGATCCACCGGAGTAATCTTGATTTCGGTTCCTTTTTGATTAGCAAATACTTTAATGCATCATGATCAAAATAAACAATGAACTTAGACCCTATCTAATATGATCGAATTTTTTCTAAGGCACTAAATTCAGCAATCAATTCTTTTTCTGTGGTGGAATAATTTAATTGTGCATCATTCAAGGTACGACTAGTGTAGTAAATAACATGTGACAATTTATCTACCCGCTATCTTAAGACAACACCTACAACATAGTCAGATGCATCACACATTAATTCAAATGGAAGAGACCAATCAGGGGGTATGATTATAAGAGTAGATGTCAATTTATTTTTTAGAGTTTCAAAAGCAAGCAAGCAATCAACATCAAAAACAAATGCAGTATCCTTGGTCAAGAGATTATATAGGGGACAACTAATTTTTAAAATATCATTAATAAAATGCTAATAAAAACCTGCATGACCAAGAAAACTCCTTACACCCTTCACCGAAGTGGGAGGGGGGGGGTTGGGGTCACTTCAATTTTAGCACGATCTACTTCTATACCTTTATCATAAATAACGTGCCCTAAAACTTTTTCAAACTTAGCCATTAAATGGCTTTTTTGCCAACTAAGTGTCGAATTAGTCTCGGTGCATCTTTTTGAAACAAGAGTTAAACTTATCATGGCAGTGGTCAAAAGAACTACCAAAAATAGAAAATTCATCCATAAATAACTCAATAATTTTCTCTGAAATGTCAGAATATTGACATCAAGCATCTTTGAAAGTGGCAGGGGCGTTGCATAGCTCGAAAGGCATTCTACAGTATGCAAAGGTGCTGAAGGGGCATGTGAACGTGGTCTTCTCTTGGTCCTCTAGAGAAATGGCAATTTGATTGTATCCTGAAAATCCATCCAGGAAGCAGTAATAAGTATGTCCCGCCAAACACTCGAGCAATTGATCAATGAACGACAAAGGAAAGTGAACCTTTTTGGTTGCCATGTTGAGCTTGCAGTAGTCTATGCACACTCTCCATCCATTTTCCTTCCTTATGGGAATCAACTCATTATTTTTTTAGCTACCACGGTGATTCTCGATTTCTTTGGCAACACATTGACCAGACTCACCCACTTACTGCTAGATATTGGGTATACGATACCCACACTGAGTAACGTTAGGACCTCTTCCCGAATAACTTCCTTCAAATTGGGATTTACTCTCCATTGAGTTTCTCTAGAGGGCTTTGCATATTCTTCTAACAGGATTTTATGCATGCAAATAGAAGGGCTTATTCCCTTAATATCTGCTATGGACCATTCAATGGCAGCCTTGTGTTCTTTGAGCACTTTGATTAGCTTCTCTTCTTTTTCTTCATCCAGGTTGAAAGGTATAATCACTAGGAGTGTCTCATTTTCCCTTGAGAAAGCATACTTCAAGTTAAAAGGTAGTTGCTTGAGCTCCAATGCAAGGGGAGAGCTCGTAGAAGGGATTAAAGACTTGGTGATTCCTTCTTCAATTTCCACACTGAATTCTTTACTCTTAGACTCTTCTTCTATATCCTTATCTTGCTAAACTTCTTTATCATCCTCAAAGACATCCTTTACCTAATCAAATAACTATTTGAGGCTTTCATTTGATAACTCCTCTTAAATTGCCGAATTAACCACCTCAACTGATCAACAATCGACAGAATAGCAATCATCAGCGGCCTCATATAATTTTAGTGATTCCTTGAACTCCACAATCTCATCTAACACAGTCATCATTAGCTTCCCATTCTATAGATTGATAAAGGTCTTTGCAGTTGCCTTGAAAGGTCTTCCCAATAGAATTGGTTTGCTACATCGTTCCTTGGCTCCCTAATCTTTTTTAAGTACCACAAAATCAATAGGAATAGTGAGATTGTCTACATGGACCATCCACCAACAGATCCATCCACCAAAGAAGCGACATGGTTGTCTTCTTTAGATCATTCAACCCTAATTGCTCATAGATGTTGTATGGCATCAAGTTGATGTTGGCTCCCAGATCTAACACTGCCCTCTCCATAGTAGTAACTCCAATAGTAATATTGATGTAGAAACTTCCAGGATCTAAGAGTTTTGGTAGGAAAGATTTTTGGAAGACAACATTAGCACTTCCGATCATGAACTCCTAATGATTCTTCATAAACCTGGGCTTGCAAGTATGGAGACTGTTGAAGAATTTTGCATAGGCTGGCATCTTCTGGATCATCTCCAATAGAGGCAAGTTGACATTAAACTTTGATTGAATGTCATATATGTCTTTGTAAGATTTTTCCAATTTCCTCTTTTGCAATCTTCCTGGGAGTGAAACTGGAGGAACATATGGATTTGGTGATTTATGCAAGTTTTTTTTTTGGATTTTTCCACCGCTATCTTTTTTTTTTGGAGACATGTTCTCTTCTGAAGGACCTGAAATATCAGTAGAAATAATAGAAAGTTCAGTAGGTCTATCAATAATTAATACCTTACCATTTTGAAGAACTGTCGTTGCCTTTGCCTGCTCAGTAAGCCATGGAAACTTTCCTTGTTCTCTCTTTTGAACAGCTTCTGCCAATTGTCCAATTTGCATATCCCTTTTCCTCATCAAAGCATCCATGTTTTAAAACCTTACATTATTTTCCTGTTGAATTTCTTTCAATCTTTTGTCTTTTTGATTCATTCTCTGATCCATATTTTGTATGAATTGCTTCATTGTATCCTCCAATGACAGGTTCTTGAGTAGATATTCAGAATTTTTTTGGGCACCAACATTGTACTGTCGCTGACCATAATTGTTGTTGTTGTTTCATTGGTTCCTGACACCCTATTTTTTGGTTCATGAGAAGTTGGGGTGGTTCCTCCAACCTGGATTGTACGTGTTCAAGAATAGATCATTTCATGGTCTAGAATTAAAGTTATTCATGGCTTGCACTTCCTCCACTCCATTGGGTCCAGGACCTCTTGTTTGACAAGCTTCCACACCATACCCTGGTTGATCACATCCCATGTATCGCATCTCTCTCATTTGTTCCACATGGTTGGGAAGTAATGTTAGGATTATGCTCAATAGCAAGAGTGTAGCAATGTATTTAACAATCTTTTCATATTATTACAGTGATTTCTAGTTTAACAAATCTGATAGCATTTATAGTTTAATTATTATAATTTTCAAAAGTAAATAATCATAAGGTCAAAAGACTATGAGAAATGAAGAATTGTTTATACATCTGGATATGTATGAGGTAAACACAATTCTTTAGTTAGTCTTGAACAATATTCACAACTTAAGATAAAGGTTGGGCGCCTTTACCTTGTTAAAGTTGTAGATTCTTTTACTAGCATTTGAGTAGGATCAAATGTGTTATGATGAGTCTAAAATCATCAAAGTATATTGTCATTGGGCAAAAGAATCTAGTGCACTAGGTGCATTGAATAGGATCACAGTGAAATACTTTATTCAGAACCGTCAGTGGATAAATTTTTTCACTTATAGACAATCTGAAAGTCTATCTCAATCCTGAGATAAGTGATGGACTTATAGTTACAAGTGTTATCATTTGAGTTGTCAATGAGAATGATTATATAGCATAGTCTATCCTCGATGGTTTAGTGGAATTCATTTGTTAATCGATAGAGGACTGCATTTATAGATATGGACATTGTGGCTCCATTTATTAAATGTGAGTAAACTATCATCATATGGATATTTTCAGGTATTGGATATTAAATCTTAGCGTTAAGTTTTCAATAATGTCTATTGAAACATGAATTCTGGACAAGTCAAAATATCCAAGTTCAAAATGTGGTCATATGAGTAAATATGGCAACTAAGAGAGCTATGGGAGGTCTATAAGCTCTTGGCGATTACTAGTATTTTTTCACGAGGATACACTATCTCTAATAAGGTTGTCTAGGGTACGAATAAGGAATATTGACTTATTCTATCTTTATTTAAGAGTTCAATTTTAGTTATTTTGTGGAATGAGCTAAAATTAATAGATCGACCCTAACTGAATCATTTGTTGATTGTGATTAGGTTATTGAATTCATGTTTATTTTATTTTATTGAGCGATTTGTTCAAATCTCCAAAAAAATACCCTGTTTTGAAATTTTTTAAGGCAAACGTTTTATTAAAACTGTATTCATTGGTGAGAAAATAAATTTTTCTGTCCATGCATAGTTCTTCTAATTTTTGATACGAATCTAACGGTATAAAGAACGTAAAATTCTGGGCATTAGTTTAAAAGTTATGAATGTTTCTTTGACCAAAGGTCATGGGCGATGCCCCGTTTTTGCTATTCTGCACGTGAACTGTTTTCAACGTCTGTTTTATCATTTTTCCGATTCGAATTTTGAAATACTTTATAAATAAAAAGTGTGAATTTATATGTATAGTTTCTTGTTTTAAAATGTGGTTAAATTTTATTGAGTAATTTGAGAGATATAGATTAAAGAACAGATGTATGTCTTTTTAGAAAGTCACCAGTTTTGAATTGTTTGTCCTCTATTTTTCGATGCTTCTTTTGTGTGTTTTAAGAGCCGTAATATATTCTTTATTCACTGAGTTTAAACTAATGTCTTGCCACTTAGAGTAGTGCATTGCATTTTTCAAAATTTATGGTATGCTCTTGGTATGATAGTGGATAGGATACTTAGTTGGATAGCCATGATTAATAGTGGAGACTACCCTTGTGAGTTCACTAAGCCAAAAAGCGTACATAAATATAATTATAGAGGGTTCTTTTGTTTCTACTCCTAAACACTCATTAGGTTCTTAGCATTAGAAATTGATCTCAATAGGTTATGCATTGGATATTAAAGAACATTCATCATAAAAGATATCACATGTGGACTTTGCTCTTATTTTGGTTGACCCATTAGAAGTGATATAGGCAATATGTGCTTTAACTCACTTAAAAGGCCTTAAATATTTCCTAACTTTATGTGTGTGCTCCATAGCCAATTTTGAAGCCAAACACTATAAGCCTTTTTCTTTCATCACCCACACTAACTTAACCCCAATGAGCCATATATTACCCATACCTTATAGCTTGGGATTGTATTGAGGTGATGAAGATAATTGAAGAGAGTTCGAAATGGGTGATTTGTGATGTGCATGTAGTGGTGTAAAAATGGGTCAGCCGGCCCAGGAAGTTCACGGGCCGTTCTGGGAACGGCCCGTGAAGGAAGAGGGCCAGGTCGCGGCCTGGCCCTGAACGGGCCGCGTGCCAGGCCGCTGGGAGGAGGCCCGACAGGCCGGCCCTCCTGGCACGCCAATCCGGCATGCCAAGCCTGTCGGACCGGCCCGGCGGACAGATCAGCCGGTTCGTTCGGCCAAATTTTTTTCAAAAAACCTCCAACGGCTGGAATTGATTTCTAGCCGTTGGAGGAAATTAAAATTACCAAAACCCCCCTACAATCTTTTAAATTATATTTTGACCCACAAATCAAATTTTCTATAAATACTTCCATCCATTTCATTTTCCATTAACTGTCTCTATCATTCTTTCAATCTCTCATTCTCTCAAATCTCAATCTCTAATATATTCTCCAATTCTCTAAACTTTTTCATTCATTTTGGTTATTACTCTCTCTACAAAATTCTCTACGTTTTCCACCAATACACCAAATTTTAAAGGTACAATTTTGTTATTACTTTTGGTCTAACATATTCTCATAGTAAATTTATATGTTTATGTTTAGATTTGAGTTACTTAATGAAAACATTATCTATTTAGTTAGTTAGTTTATCATTTTTTGGGCTTTAATGTTAATATTATTTGTTTAGTTTATTAAGATTTTTAAGTTTAGTAGTAATTTTAATATTTGTTATTAATAAATTTAGAAAGTTAATTTGTATTACTGAAATTACTTTTTGTAATAAGTAAATGATGAATGTTAAGTGTAGTAATTACGTTTGATATTGTTTTTTTCATAAATTAAAATTTTTCATTTGTAGATTATGATAGTAAATTTAAGAGTAGTGGTTCAAATCATCAATTTTATGTTAGTATATTATGTTAGTAAATTTATCAATTTTATTTGTAGTAGTGAACTAGTGAATTTAAAATTTTATGTTAGTAGATTATGATTTTTTTTGTTTATTTAATTTGTTTTTTAAGTAAATAAATTATTGTAAGTGTCGTATTAGTTATAGTAATTATTGTTAGTAAATTAAGATTACTGTTACTAAATATTGATTTTTAATTTGACTATTAACAACTATAGTGCTCATATTTTTATTCAGATAATGGATCATAACCAGCAGCCTTATTTTCCGGACGGTTTGAATATGCTCAACGATGAATTTGATATTTCAGAACCGATCCATACTCAAGCAGGACCTTCAGGTTACACCGACATCACGTCCCAGAAAATTAACATCAGATGTGTGGCAATGTTTCAACATAGTCCAAATGACACTCCCAAACAGGGTGTCTGGCCTTAGAGCTAAATGTAAGTTTTGCCATAAGAATTATGCTACAAGTATGGGGGGAACCGGACATTTGAGATGGCATATGCACAAATGTATGCCTGCATATAGACAGGTAGATACTACAACCCAGACACAGCTTCAACGGCACCCAGACGGGTCCGTTACTTCGTGGCAGTTCGACTCCATGCACGCTAGAGAGTGCTTGGCACGATACATTGCACAAACTGATCAACCAATCAGTATTGGTGAGAGTCCATTTTATAAAGAATTAATCACATCTGCATATAACCCCCAATATGAACCTGTTTCTAGAACCACCACTAGAAATGATTTGATACGATTGTTTGAAACCGAAAGGGATTACTTAGTTGCTGAAATACAGCAGTTAAGTGTCTCTGTTGCATCTTCTGATATTTGGAATGCATGTTCCAAACAGGACTATTTATGTGTCACGAGACACTATTTAGATTCTGATTGGAGGATAACAAAAAGATTTTTTGGTTTTCGTCCTATGAATTTTGCACATACCGCAAAAAACATTTTTAATGTCATAATGGAAGTTTTAGAAACTTATGAAATCACGCATCGCATTCTTTCAATCACATTTGATAATGCATCTGCAAATACTAGCTCTATTGCATTGTTTGTTGCAAGAAATATCCCGCAAGATGGAGGTTATTTCTTCCATCAACAGTGTGCATGCCATATTATAAATTTAGTTGTACAGGCTGGTTTAAAGCAGGTAAGGGACCAAATAGATCGCATCAGAGATGCCATTTCTTGGATTTGCAGTTCTAATCCTAGATTCAGTGAATTCAAGAAACATTGTAAATTAAACGGTCTCAAACCCCGACGATTCCAAACTGATATGCCGGTAAGGTGGAACTCTACTTATTTAATGTTGCAAAATTGTTTGGAATATGATACAATCATTACATGTTTTTATAACATGAAATTGACCGAAATAGGACAACTTAGTCCAAAATTACTTTCCACAGACGATTGGTATGTGGCAAAGATTTTTGTTCAATTTTTAAAGATTTTTTACAATGCCACTGTAACTCTTTCCGGGGTATATTACCCCACATCTTCCCAGGCAATCCATCAGATAGTGGAAATGTCTGAACTGTTAAACAGTTATAGAGAAGATGAACATCTAGGCGCTGCAGTTGTTGTCATGGAGAAAAAGTTGAAAAAATATTGGGCTAACATTCCCCTACTTTATGCCTTAAGTGCTATAATAGATCCCAGGGTTAAATTATCTGGTTTAGAAGTTTTGCTTGAGTTTATTGGTATTAATTTGTCAATAGATTATTCAGAACAAATTACTGACATTCGAACCAAGTTGTTCAAGATTTTTCATATTTATGAGACCAGGTTTGGCAACATTGACATCCCCCAATCAACACGACCGTAGACAGAGCCATATCAAACAAGTTGGAGCCTTCTGAAACGAAGAAAAAAAGACAAATCAGCAGGTACTTCTTCAGGGCAAAGATCTAGCCCATCTTCTTGTACCGAACTTATTAGGTACCTTGAAGCACAGTTCGATGCTGTTGAAGACAAGAAAGAGTTTGATTTGTTGTTATGGTGGAAGACCTATACGTACAGGTATCCAGTTCTGTCACACTTAGCACGTGACGTACTGGTTATTCCAGTGTCAACGGTGTCTTCAGAACAAGCTTTCAGCACCAGTGGACGCATAATTGAACCAAGAAGAAGTTGTTTGTCTCCAGAGATGGTGAAGGTATTAACATGCCTTCGGGATTAAGAGCATGCTAAAAAAAGGTTACAAAATCTAACTGTAGATAAAGAACTTAATCTAAATTTCGACAATCTATATATTGATGACCATTCAGGTAGTGGCCATGGCCAGAACTAGGTTATACTTTTACATATGTATTTATTATTTACTTGTAAGTTGTAAAACGGTTGCACTCTTTTTTCCTTACCAAGTTTTTATCCCACTGGGTTTTTCTTGGTAAGGTTTTTAATGAGGCAATCATGTAGATATGTATTACTGAATTCCATAAGTGAAAAATAAATAAATAATTACAAAATTGTTCATTATCTTTATTCATTTTAAATCCTAATAATTGTTCGTTCTCTTCATTCATTTTAAATTCTAAACCCTTAACCATGAACTATAAATCCTAAACCCTATACCCTAAATCCAAAAAAACTTAATTTGGAAAAAAAATTGGACCAAAAAACTAACCCGCCGGACCAGGCCCGGTAGGCCTGGCACGGCACGCAGGCACGGTCCGCCTGAGGCAGGCTGGCGTGTCGTGCAGGGCCTGCTTCTCTGGAAACAGGCCGGGCATGGCCGACTAGCGACACCGTCTCGTGCCAGGCCCAGCCAGGCCTGTTTCCAGAAATGGACTGGCCAGGCCGTCCCTAATGGGCTGGGCCAGTCCATTTTTACACCACTATGTGCATGTACTAATACAAAGCTAGAAGATCAAATGCAAAAAAGGTGCTGGAAGAATTATGTAATTGCTGTACAAATTCTCATCTAAAAAAAAGATGAAGCAAAAAAAAACAAAAAAAGTAAAAAAAAAGTTGAAAAAAAATAGTAATTGAATGAGATGACGAATCAAATGTAAGTGAAAGGGATAGATCTTTACAATGAAGTGATGAGAAATCAAAATCAACTCAAGAAGGAGAATTAACGAAAATTGTTCAAGAAGCCTGGATGCAAGTGGAATGAAGAATTTGAAGAAATTCAATCAAGTATAAAGATTACCGAAGAATTTCTCGATATGATTCTAGGTTTGTTTGCTATCCTTTTCCCATTCTTTCTTAACCTTCACCCAATGACCCCGTTACAACCAAAGAAAAGACCTAATTGATCTTTTGGGGATGCTAGCTCGAGAGTAAAGGTAAACATGTGCTCTATCTTGTTCTTAATATCTGATTCCATTCATGAGATCCTTTGCATAAAATCAAGCATTCTTTTTATTATATATTCATACGCGATTATATCTTTAAATTTCTTATGCATAAACTCCATTCGCATATGCTTGATGAGTATATCTGCCTAGGTTCTGTGAGAAATTATGAGTGACATCCTGTGAGAATTAAAGCCGAGGTGAATTATATCTATGGCTTTTGACAATGCGTTTTGGAAGCTAGAGTGTCTTGATTATGAGCTTTTCATTAAAACTAAGCATGCATTCAAATTTGTGGCATAATTTTAGTCTTTATTCAATGGCTCTAGCATGTATTGGTTTTGAATGGTACATGTGAGTTTGCATCTTGATTATTTGGTTTTTCGTAGAAATATGTTTGTGGGTAGCATAGCTATAAACCCTCAGGAGATAAAACTCCTCATACTAAGGACACCTAGAGGTTTAAAGGCTTGTAGCATACGCTCAATACTATCGTGTTCCCTACGAAAGTGGCTTAACTTATTTTTATTTTTATTTTATTTTTAGAATTTTGTTTGTTTTTAGTTTTTGTTTTTATTCTAGTTTTGCTCGAGGACTAGCAAAAGATAGGTTTGGGGGTACTTGATCGGTCTATTTCTGTATATGATTTAGGTCTCCATTTCCTATTATTTGTGTTTTGTTCTTAGGTAAAATTAGGTGTTTTATGTGTTTGTTGAGCATGTGTAGGTCACATTCCATTCAAGAGGTGTTATATGTTATTTTGGAGAAAAAGAGCAAAAAGTCGATTTTCAGTCAGTGTAGAACAGTCATATTGTGGGGCCTATATCTCTCAGATCCGATCGAATTGTGTGTCCTACTACCTATAGATTGAAATCCCCGGAAGGCTAGTTTCCGGCCCACTTTACGGATCACAATTCCGATATTTCTAGAAGAAGTTATGCCTATTTTAGTACCCGATGGTCAGATCAGTCATAATTCCGCGAATAATGATGGGATTTATTTTCCATGTTGTCGGAATGAAAAATATTTCCTTCTTGGAATTTTTTGGGAGTCTTGTGCAAACAAGTTGAAACCTAATCCTAATCTTCCTTCAATAAGTAGTCTTTTTATTGGATTAGGAAAGAAATAAAGTCCCAAAAAGGTAGAGTTCTATATTGGAATTGATTTCCTTATTGTTTAAGGACATGACATAGCATCTGCATCTATTTAAACACCATGTGAACCCTAATTTCGGGGGAAAGAAGCCAAGGGAGGTCCCAATCCACCAAGGGGGCCGTCCCCCACCACACCATCACCATACATCACATAACAATTCTTTCATCCATCGTTACGTATTCTAAGATTCGAAGACGAAGAATAATTCATCATTGAAGATTTGAAGAATCCGTTTGAGGCCTCAATGGGTTTTATCTTTTCTTTCTCTTTTCCTTCTATTTTCATAATGTGTAACTAAATCCATAACTAGGGAATCAATGTGAACCTTTTGTGAATGCTCATGTTTGGATTAATAATATTATTTCATCAACTCAATTCTTGATTTGTTCATTATTTTTAATTGCTCGACTCTCATTAGTTTTAATATTTATTCACACCATAGACCAAGGGTGGATAATTATTTGGTATTATTTTAGGGTTAAGACTATTTGATAATTAGGATTAAAGTATAGACCAAACCTAACCTTGATTAATGCTCCTTTGAACAAATGAATTTTATCTTTAGCATAGACCAAGCAAAGTATATAATTTGGTTCTTATTTCTTACGCTTAACGGGTTTTCGATCATTGTTCACACCATAGACCAAGGGTGAATAGTGGTTGAGAATACTTGACTCATCCCGCGATCATACGGTAATAGCCATATTTAAGATAAAGAATGAACCCTTGAATTGATTGAATCTTTTTACAAATTAATCCATGCATTGAGTGTTTATAATTGGGGATCATTGATGACCTAGTATTTTCTCACCCTTAACCACAACCAAATCTTTTCAATTGCTTTCGTAGTTTTAGTCTTAAATCAATTCATCATCAATTTTTGGTTGTTTTTAGTTTAACTTTAATTAGAATTAGATCTAACCAAATAAATCACTTTTCCTCGTGGGAACGATCCTTACTTGCTGCTGTACGATATCTTCACGATTCGTGCACTTGCGAGAACAAAAAATTGATGTGTGTAAATCGTGTTATAAAAAACAATACTCGCAAGTGTACGAATCGTGAAGATATCGTACAGCGGCAAGTAAGGATCGTTCCCACGAGGAAAAGTGATTTATTTGGTTAGATCCAATTCTAATTAAAGTTAAACTAAAAACAACCAAAAATTGATGATGAATTGATTTAAGACTAAAACTAAATTAAATTAAAACTACGAAAGCAATTGAAAAGATTGGGTTGTGGTTAAGGGTGAGAAAATACTAGGTCATTAATGATCCCCAATTATAAACACTCAATGCATGGATTAATTTGTAAAAAGATTCAATCAATTCAATGGTTCATTCTTTATCTTAAATATGGCTATTACCGTATGATCACGGGATGAGTCAAGTATTCCCAACCATTATTCACCCTTGGTCTATGGTGTGAACAATGATCGGAAACCCGTTAAGCGTAAGAAATAAGAACCAAATTCTATACTTTGTTTGGTCTATGCTAAAGATAAAATTCATTTGTTCAAAGGAGCATTAATCAAGGTTAGGTTTGGTCTATACTCTAACCCTAATTCTCAGATAGTCTTAACCCTAAAATAATGCCAAATAATAATCCACCCTTGATCTATGGTGTGAATAAATATTAAAACTAATGAGAGTCAAGCAATTAAAAATAATGAACAAATCAAGAATTGAGTTGATGAAATAATATTATTAATCCAAACATGAGCATTCACAAAAGGTTCACATTGATTCCCTAGTTATGGATTTAGTTACACATTATGAAAATAGAAGGAAAAGAGAAAGAAAAGATAAAACCCATTGAGGCCTCAAACGGATTCTTCAAATCTTCAATGATGAATTCTTCTTCGTCTTCGAATCTTCGAATGTGTAACGATGGATGAAAGAATTGTTATGTGATGTAAGGTGATGGTGTGGTGGGGGACGGCCCCCTTGGTGGATTGGGACCTCCCTTGGCTTCTCTCCCCCGAAATTAGGGTTCACATGGTGTTTAAAAAGATGTAGATGCTATGTCATGTCCTTAAACAACAAGGAAATCAATTCCATTATAGAACTCTACCTTTTTGGGACTTTATTTCTTTCCTAATCCAATAAAAAGACTACTTATTGAAGGAAGATTAGGATTAGGTTTCAACTTGTTTGCACAAGACTCCTAAACAATTCCAAGAAGGAAATATTTCCATTCCGACAACTTGGAAAATAAATCCCGTCATTATTCATGGAATTATGACTGATCTGACCATTGGGTACTAAAACGAGCATAACCTCTTCTAGAAATATCAGAATTGCAATCCGCAAAGTCGGCCAGAAACTAGACTTCCAGGGATTTCAATCCATAGGTAGTAGGACACACAATTCGATCGGATCTGAGATATATAGGCCCCGTAATATGACTGTTCTGCACTGGCCGAAAATCGACTTTTTGCTCTTTTTCTCCAAAATAACATCTAACACCTCTTGAATGGAATGTGACCTAAGAATAAAGCACAAATAATAGGAAATGGAGACCTAAAACATATACAGAAATAGACCGATCAGTTATGTCTATTGAAGCTTACATTTAGATAGCCCGACAAGATCCTCAATCCACACGAACTTACATAGATCACTTGATATATTCTACCGGACTAATTTCTGAGTCCATCTAGAATTGTTTTTGGATTTTGGAATCCAAAAGTTTTAGTAGTGATCAAGACACGCGGTAACTCTTCAAATACCTGGAATGGGCGGCCCTAATGGGCTATGATTAACATGCTATTAATACATTAAGAATATAATTTACACATTTTAATTAAATGGACATTTAAATTATATTAATGTATTAATTCAAGACATGTGGAATTGTTCCTTTTTTAGTAAGAATATGTCTAGTTAACATGTGCACTTTTTATTGAAGTCCATTGGATTAATAAAATGGAAAAACAATATATTGTTCATAGATTAGGCTTGGGCATCAAGGCTAAAATTATTAGCCTAATAAATTATTTTATTTTATTATTTAATTAAATGGAAGTTAATTAATTAATTTATTAATTAAAAGTAAAAAAAAAATCTCAGTAGGAGAATGTCTCTTAGTGTCATACTATTGTTAGTAGTATGACGAGTATCAATGACTTTATTTGATAAGTAGATAAATAAAATGAATTTATTTATCTAGTCAAATTAGAAAGTTTTTGATATCTATGAAGCTCTAAATGACAATTTGTCAAATTATGATGTTTTTGATATAATCACAATTTAATTCATATTCAATAACCTATTATTGGATAATACACTTATGAGTTGGAATAGGGTTGAACTCTAAAGTTGATAGGAGTTTTGGTGAAACACAAATCCTCCATGTGTGAGGATTTTCAGCCACCTATATATACCTATCAAGAGAATTCAGCCAAGACTAATGTTTTGGAGAGGAGTTTTTTTTTTAATTTGATTTATTTGCTTAAAAAAACATCCAACTCAAAGAAAAGGTGTGTGAGAATTTAGCCAAGAGAAGAAGTAGATAGGAGCATTTTGTTTTCGATAGTGCACTAGTAGCTTTAATATCAAAAGGCTTTGTGCACAACATCGAATAAGGTTAACGCAAGTTTTGATCAAAAGATGGAGAATTCACAAGTGATCAAATGTTCTTTATTTTTCTCTACGAGGGTTATTGTGACTAACAAAAGAAAAATGTTTTTGTTTTTCTATCCTCAAGTACAAATTCAAAGAAAGGGAGCTCACACTCCTAAGTGATTCATGTTCTTGATTGGATTGGAAGATCTTGAAGTTTCAATTCGACTGACAAAATATCAATCGTCACGTAAAAAAAGGTACGATACCTTTTAATTATATGTTAATTAATCAAGAGTTAAGATCCACTTGATTAATTAATGTATATATACGTGGATCTATTTATTTTTATTGTAAATATGCATTTTTAGAAAGAGATGTCACTCTAGGTTAGAGGTGTCCACTGTTCGGTTAAACCGTTCGAAACCGAACCAAAACCGTAACCGAAACCGTCGGTTACAAAATAGGTTGGAAACCGGTTCTCGAAGGTTCGGTTACGGTTAGGAGTTTTAAAAAACAGTCCAAAAACCGCCGGTTAAACCGTAAATTAAAAAAAAACCAATCATATTGTGCCAAGTGGCAGTTTCTTACCGTTTGAAAAAGAAAAATTTTAGGTGTATGCACTTATACGGTACAAGTGAGGTTTGTCCAATAAAAAAAAATATGCAGCGACTAATCAATTACTGACACGTGGCAATATATATGAAAAAAAAATGGACTGTTGGGCGTTGAGGAAGATGACCGTTGAACAAGTGGCACATTCTTACCGTTTGAAAAAGAAAAAATTTAGGTGTATGCACTTATACGGTGTAAGTGAGGTTTGTCCAATAAAAAAAATATGCAAGGACTAATCAATTGCTGACACGTGGCAATATATATGAAAAAGAAAATGGACTGTTGGGCGTTGGAGGAAAATGACCCTTGAACAACGGTCATCTTCCTCAACAACCCAACGCCCAACGGCCCTTTTATGGCCATTTCTTGTATTATGAACTAAATCCATCTTGGCTAAGGTCAAGATGAAACCTTTGTCATGAATTGCTAATAAAGACCACCGCTTTATTCATATTGCTTGTGTTTATGTATATGTGTTCCATGCTTTACTTAGCATTGAGTGTTTAGCTAGCACTTAGTGTCTCTTTGGTTATTGTGTGATGTACCGAAAGGAGAAGCACACAATGTGGTCGAAGAAATACATGATAAAGGTCTAGTAAGGTAGAAATACTCAAGGCTAGTCTCTAGGACTCACTTAGTAAACCACTAAGCTTAATGAACTTGTGTGTAATTCGGATGACCATAAAGAGATAGGTTATTGGTGCATATTTGTGTTGTTTCTACTATTTGAGAGAGAGTAGAGACTAATTGAGGGTTCACGAGTCTACATTTGGACTTACATAATTTATCCTTAATGGTGTGTCTATAAATTGGTGAAAATTAGTTAGGTGGATTCAAGGACTTAGCCTAGTTTCTTTGATAGAAATATAACCACTTGCTTGTGTGACTTTGCCTTGTCTACTTGTTTATCTAAGTTTCATTAATTGCTTTGTAGTAGTAGTCTAATTTAATTGGTGTTAGTAATAAAATTTAGTCATCAAATATTTACTTGTCTAAATAGTGGTCAATCAATCAAATGTGGTAATAAATTCATCAATCCTTACAGAACGAACTTTATTATCATTGTACTACTCTCACGACTCCGTACTATTTTGGATGATCATTTAGGAGTGATCATTCACCAAGTTAGGATTAGGGTTTTTGTTTTTCAAATCAAATGTAATTTACTTGTTTTTCTAAGACTGACCAAAATTGTGGCTATTTATTTTTCCGTAAATATTGCAATGTTTATCATTTTTTTTTATAACATGTCATATTGAATATGAGTGCCACTCATATATCATTGTTGGTATGTACATGCATTGAATGACGTAGGTATCTAAATTGGCATCTAGATAACTTGGTAAATCATTCTATAGAATTCAGTCACACGCCTTAAACAATGGAGTGGGAGAAGGTGTCTTGGAACACTTATGGCCTCCAAGTTTAGTTAAGCTTTACATGTCGTGTGATAACCCCCCAAAGGGTATCCATGAATGGAATTTAGCAAGATACTTCCTTACACTCAAATGATATTTACTCTCAAAGGAAAGATTTTCGTGAGGGAATATATTGAAGGTCGATAACTTGGTAACACACTCAATATGGTATTGATATCCTCCCAAGAGTTCTTGTTAATAAAATCATAAGGCTAAATTTGAAAACTTTGGTTGTTATGTTAACAATTAGGTGGGACCTAGTCCAACAAGTAGATGATGTGAACTCCCAAAGAAGGTGTGACATTTACAGGTGTTGGATCACCGTTGAATTTTTCACCGTTGAATTTTACGATTGAATTCTTTTATTTAATTCAAGATAAATATTCGAAAGTGCTTTATCATAATTGTTTACTTATACATAATTTTTGTTTTATTCATAAATCATGACCCCATCCCTAATCAACATCCTAAAACATAATATTTTAACTGGTGATAATTATGTCACATGGAAACGAAAAATCGGGTTGTCGGTGCAAGCTGAAAAGCATAAGTTTGTTATATTTACCCGTCAACCACATGCTCCTACTGATGAATCTACTGAGATGGACATAGTTGACTAATGTCCTATATATGCATATATATTTCTCAGATAAATATATAGAAATAATCTTCTCACTTTTGCTAATCCTAATGTCTATAATCCGAGTATGAGCATTAGAAGGCGTCAGATGAGATGGCCAAAAGTTACATTATGGCCACCATCTCCGATGTGTTGCAACAGCAACGTGAAGGAATGGGGATTGTTGCTGATAAAATGATGTCTCTAGAGGAGATGTTTGCTATGAAGTCCATGACGACTAAGAGAGAGGCAATGACGGCTTTCATGAATCTTAGGATGAAACCTGGATAGGTTATGAAAGTCACATGATGAAAGTTATAGCGCATCTCAACATTGTTGAATTCAATGGTGCTGGGATAGATGGTGAGACGAAAATTTACATGATTGTCAACTCACATCAGTTCAAGTTGGACTACACCTTGAACAATAAGAAATACACTTTACAGGGCTTGATGCAAGATGTTAATCTCTACACTACTATCACACTCTATATTCTCTAATCTTTATTATTCTTTAATAAAATTAATTCAATGATTCTTTATTTTCGATCTTATTCTCCTCTCTCTAATCTCTCTACCAAATATTTCTCTACTCATATTCTCTCAAGTCTAGGCCTTTCTTCTACAAAGTACAAATTACAAACAGATATGCCGGTAAGAGGGAACTCTACTTACTTAATGCTGCAAAATGCATTAGATTAGTCTATCACTATTACAGGTTTTTATAATATGAAAATGACCAAAATGGGATGTCCAATAATGCCCGCTGACGATTGGTATGTGGTAAAGATTTTTTCTAAAATTTTAAAGGTTTTTTACGAATCCACTCTACTTCTTTTTGGGGTCTATTACCCCACATCTTTTCCTACAATCATCAGATTGTGGAAATATCTGAAATGTTAAGCTTTTATAGAGATGATGAAATCTTAGGCACTATAGTTATTGCCATGGAGAAGAAATTAAAAAATACTGGTATGAAATTCCTTTCCTCTATGCCTTTGGTGTTATACTAGATCCCAAAGTTAAATTATCTAGTTTAGAATCTTTTCTTCATTATATTGGTAATAACTTGAACTTAGATTTTACTGAACAATTTACTAACCTGCCAAGTTGTTCGAAGTTTATGGTATTTATGAGTGCAAGTTTAGGGATGTAAACATGCAACCATCAAATGAAAGAGGAGAAGTTATTCAAAGTTTTGCAACTTTATACGTCGATGAGGGTTCCGCCAGTAACCAGAATGAGGGAGAGGGAAGACTGGACACTGAAGAGTTAGTGATTGCACTCTTTTTTAAATTTTAATTTAAAATTGTACACATACTAGACTACTTGTAATTCGATTGCACTCTTTTTTCCTTACTAAGGTTTTATCCCGCTAAATTTTTCTCGATAAGGTTTTTAACGAGGCAATCAATTAATACTGAAATCTACATAAGTAAGTAAAATTCATTTCTTTACCTATATTTTTTTATCTCACTTAGACTTACACACTTTTTATTAAATAATTCATGATTTCATCTATATCTTATTTTCTTACATCTTTAATTCTTTATTTATTCTTTGAATTATTTTATTAAATAAATGAACTATTTCTTATATTTTATTTTATTAGACTAAAATAATAAATAAGATAATCAAATTACATAAGTTAAATTGTTAAAATAATAAATAAATTTATAACTTAAATTAAAAGTTAAAACTTAAGACTTAAAAAAATTATTTATTTTTTAAAACACGGGCTACCATGTTAAGGCCTGTCAGGCCGGGCCATCGAATAACACGGCATGCCGACCCGGTAACATTCCGTGCCAATTTGGCATGCCAGTTTAACAGGCCAGACCGGTATATTTTTCCACCATTAAAAATACGTATGGTGGAATTTGAACCTCTCACCGTTAATGTGGAAGGAATGCGCACTACTGTATATTCTAAGAGGTTATGTACTAATTACTAATGAGTTATAAAGCCATTTCTAATAGTCCCTCGACAAGGTTAATGAAAATTATTAGATTATTTTTCTAGCATGATCTACTAAAATTATGGACAAAGTTATAAAAATGTACTTGGAAAATTAATTCATATAATTTTATTTTTGATGAGATGAGGTTGGTCCAGTGGTAAAACTCATCACACCCATTAAAGCATTCATCTTCTTCCATCTTGATGGTCTCGAACTTGGCTTGTAACATTTGAAGCTTAGAGTCCTTCATCGTGTCCATCCCCTTATGTTTCCTCTCAAGAATCTTTTATGTTTCATGGGCGTTCTTAGTAATTTGGATGAGCTTGTATTAGTTGACATCCATGGCATAAAAATTGGTGTGTGTCGCCTTGTTATTCCACTTGGAAGCCTTATAGTCTTAGGCACTCCATTGAGCGTTGGGCTAAGCCACGGTGCTTCCATCGTCGGCACTCATGGTGGGTGGTATGTAGCCATCCTCAATCACCATCCAAACCTTGTCATCAATTGCCGAAAGATATGACTCCATTTTCCCATTCCATGAGGAGTAACTGTCACCTCTGAGTAATGGTGGTCTTATGCTCGATGCTCCCTCTTTACTCCCGAATTCACTCATAGTGTTTGGGTTATATGAATGCAAGTGAATGCAAATGAATGCAACAATCAAAATGCACACAAATGAAAGACACACAATCAAGAGCAAGGATCACCTAAGTATGTCTAGGAATCTGCTCCGAAACAAATTGAAAATACAATTAAACGTGTGTCTAAACAACCTAGGAGGGGTTGAATGGGTTGTTAATCGATCCACTC
This sequence comes from Dipteronia dyeriana, assembly GCA_032871835.1. Taxonomy (NCBI): domain Eukaryota; kingdom Viridiplantae; phylum Streptophyta; class Magnoliopsida; order Sapindales; family Sapindaceae; genus Dipteronia; species Dipteronia dyeriana. The sequence continues at coordinate 56,659,230 of CM065300.1, read as the reverse complement.
AACACAAACATACAATCAACGTAATTAAGGTGCGGAAAACAATAAATGACACGATTATTGATTTACATAAGTAACCCTCAAACTGAGCAAAACTTATGGGCTAACCACTTAGTCACTCCAGTCCTTAAAACCACTATTTTCAAAAATGATTACTACATAGGTTGACCGCATCACACCTAAATGGTTACTAATCCGTTTTTGCTACCTATAGACCTTTAATAGTGATTTTAGACCAATGTTTTCCAACCAACTCTTTGGTTGCAAGACTTCACTTACTTGTGCACTACACCTTGTATTCACAAGATTTAACTCATAGAAGAGATAAAAAAAGGTCTAAGTGAATATATGAATATTTTAAATGCAATATAGTGCAAGACAAGACACTAAATGCTTAATTAGATGTTGAGATGCAAATCTAACAACCTAATTATCAAATAAAGCCAAATCAACATAAGTTGTTATAATAAGGCAAGGATAATAAATGCAATCAATGAGTTCTAATCAACAATGTCTAAATGCAAAGTATAAAGACTTAGCTAGAGGGTAAATATATCCTAAGTGCAAGCTATCACAACAAAACCCAAACAAGTCATAACTGTTATGAATATGAAATTAAAGCATGAGATTTGTAATAACTATGCAATAAAGACTAAATTTTGAGTAGATAGAACAATTAATGAAAGATGAAGTTTGTTCTACTTACCAAGTCACTTAATGAAGAAGACCCATGATGAGATGATGCATGTCTATGTTTGGATGCTCATGGGTTTGGGTTTTTGGAGAGTTAAAAAGCAAGTCTTAGAGCTTCTCTCTCTAAGAGTTAATCTCTCTCACTAAAAATGGGTTCTTAAAGCTCTAAAAATGAAGTGAGGAAGATGATAGCATATATATATATATATATATATATATATATATATATATATAATATCCCTAGATAAAGTGACATCGTTTTGGTAAATAGACTACAAAAAGGCATCATACCGCGGTTCGACCAAGTGTCTTGACCGCAGTATACACCGTGTAACACACTTTAGACAACACCGGGTGGAGACCGCGCCAGAGACATCGTGCACCAACCGCGTTACAGACCACAGTACAACACAGAGACAACACTAGAAAAAACCGTGGTGTAGGCATGATGCACACTAAGTGGCCCAGACCGCGGTAGAGAGAAAAATTCTCTCTAACAAGACTACACACAAAGAAAAAGCCAATTTAAAGAAGAAGAGGCCTTCTCAAAGAGTCAACCACACTTAGTCTATGTGCTTGTGTGAAGTGTAATGAAAGCACAAATAACAAGCAAGACATGCAATCAAATGAAGTTCAATGCAAGATAAGAAAATATGCATGCAAGTGTGTGTGTGCAATTAAATCTCTTCAAGAGTCAAGTCAGGTGATTTACCATACGCACTTGCTCTTAAAGCCACAGAGATGCTTGGAAACTTGTCATCGAGAGTCTAAGGTACCCATTACAAAATCATCTCTAAACGTGGTTTGTCATTAAATAAGTCAATCATAAAAAAAATGAGGTTCCTACAGATGGTTAGATACAAAATCTCTTTATTGGGGTCAATTATACCATATTGATCGTAAAACTTCTAGATTTTATGATATTGAAAGACAGTTTGATATATTTAATATGGGTAGAATATTAACTATTACAATGTATCATTATGGCCCTAGTATTATCCTAATTCTTGTTGATTCTTTTTAATTGTCACAAAACATTCTTCTCTTGCATCTAAACTTTTATGTTTAACAGCCCATTCATTAAACTTCATGGTCGTATCATTATTATCTCGACGTGGTTATGATAATTTTCCCTACCTATACTTTAATTGATTAACGTGTTGACATAAAAACTTATTAAATTGCCAAGGGATATGACTCTCAACATTTGTTTGCTTCGTATGATTATCAATAAATATTTTGTTATATAAATTATTTTTTATGCCTTACGTATTGGTTGTACAGATTCCTCATAGATGCATCAATCATTTAGTTAATTCTTTTCGACCCGAGTGCATCAACGTAATGCAATAAAACTAATCCAATCTTCACAACCCAACATGAAGGTATTTGTTGTTAGTATGATGATTGCATGTAATTATTTTACAAATTATGGTGTATTATTGATTGTTTGTAAATTTCTAAACCTTACATTTAGCTCTATAAGTTAATATTTATAGGATAAAATAGGTTGTTAATGATTATTAACGTGATTAAGTTATTATTGGTTATTTTATGAAATTTATGTGTTTTTATTATGTGTTTATATATATATATATATATATTACGTGTTTTATGTTATCCTTAGTGAGGCCTATGCCTCAATATATTTTGAGGCTTATGCCTCGCCTTATTCGAGAAAAGCGTCTCAGTACTAAAAACGTGTTTTAAAACATTACTTTGGTTTCAATCTTTTGTTTCTTGAAAAAAGTTGGGGAATAGGTATTCATTTTCAGGCAGAGAATATTATTCCTCTAAAGGATTTTAATTTTTAAGTATGTTACTTAAACAATGCCTTTTTTTATACATTTTCACTAGATTAAATGATGTACTCTTTTAATGGTACTTGTTGTTTCACCTAATGATCATTTTGCTCATATTGGTTGTGGTTAATATCTGAGATCTTATTTTAGATGAATTTTGACGGTTTACTTTAGTATAATTTTCTTTATTGATTATGTTTGCTTGATATGCTAGTCATCACGGATTATTTTTTTTTTACTTTGTGGGTGTTAATCTTACCTTTTATGAAGTTCTGTTAGTGATTTACTGATTTTAATTAGATTTTTTTATGGGTATGAAATGTAAGGGTTGGGTTTTTTTTCTTCTTTTCAGTTATGCGGTTTTAGTTTTTGTAGTATGGTGCATTTCATATGATAATGATAGAAAATAGAACATGAACGAGTCCTATTTGACTATTGTTATCTTGGTAGTTAACGTAGAAAACACTTGGAAAAGAACTTTGAACTATTTTATTAAGATTTGTATGAAAATTTGAGAACCATAGTAGTTTGTTGTGGTTACGATTGTGATCTCTAGTTAGAATATCAGTAGAAAGTTAGAATTATAATTTTTATTGTTGGCAAACATGTTTTCGAACTCTATTTTTAGGCATGTAGCATCTTCTACTTATAGGCCGATATGTAAAAATACCTAATAATCATGACACTTTGTAGGCTTCAGGTCTGTTATTTTATTTACAAGATAATAAAGTTTATGACACTGAGAATGAGCAGAGTTTTAAAGTGGAATGAAATAGTATTTTGGCTTTGATGTCAATTTAGTGAGTTCTTTTTAATTTATTATGTCATTTTGATTTAAAAGAAATCATGAAACTTGTAGATATGCACTATGAAATATTAATATCTCATTGTTGGTGTTTGTTGTTGCTGTGTTAGCTTGTTATTATTTTAGATTCAATTAATGTTGCTTTTTTCCAATTGTATAGAAATGCTATCACATCTAAGCTTATTGAAGACTTGCCCAATTTTATTTGATGTTTATAATTGCAGATGACTGAAATACCATGTGTACAGTCCATCGAATTGGTTTCATGCAAGAATATTAGTTCATCAAAGGTTTACGGATTTGAATAGAATGAAAGATTCTTTGGATAAAGTTGGGGAACTGAAGCATTTCCAAGATGATGTATTTAGGCACTGTTTAGAATTACCTTGTCTTAGAATTTTCGGTGGAATGTTATATCAGTTTTTATGTCAATGGATGATGTTAAGTTGCATTAGTCAATGTTGTGAAATTTTAATGATTAATTATGCACTATGTGGTATGAGTTGATTAGAGTCATATAAATTTTATTATGTTTCTACTTTTGAGTTTGTTTCTTACTTAGAATTGATTTTTTAGGTTTAAGGTTTCTAAGATTCATTTATTAGAATGTAGGTTTTGATACCTTGTCGTGTATGTTCCTCTCATTGGGTGATGTGTGTACTTAACTTGTACATGTACAAAATTGAGATTTACGACTCATTGCAAGAGGGGAATGACAAGAAGAAACAGCTAGAACGGGCACCTCATATTATGTCACTCATCTCACTTTTACATGGTATACTTCGTGCTGGTGGATATTCTGAGCAAAATAAATCTGATCCTAAGCCTTTAAAGGTTGGTATTGTTGAACTATACTTGATTCCTCGGCAACATGACACGTGAGAACTTTTTATTTTTTTGGTAAAAAAGGGGCTACAACAGCCCAAACATCAACTATGTGGTGACAATCAGCCTAGCAACAACAAACTATTACGGTCATCATTCAAAATGGAAGAGATTTGAGCATGGGGGTCTTTAAAGAGAGTAATCCTTAAATCCAGAGAATGACTAAGGTTGGCCATGCAATCCGCATCTCTGTTGCTTTCCCTGAAGATGTGATGAATAGAGCAACTTCAATTCTTCTCTAACGATCCCTTACAATCCTCGATAATGTTGAAAAGAGGATGATTCAAAGGAGTAGGATTATTCAAAATTTGAACCACACATTGAGAGTCAAACTTCACCCAAACTTTCCTGAAACCAGACCTCTAGGCCAGCTTAAGCCCTTCATAAACACCTCATAATTCAGCCTCTAAAACAGTACCAAAACCCTTATTGAGGGCAAAACCAATCATCCAACTCTTCCTATCATTTCTAATCACTCCACCAGCCGAAATAGAACCCTCTCACGCCTCTAGCTACCATCCACATTTAATTTTACCCAGCCAAGAGAAGGCAGGGACTAAAAGATAAAACGACTCTCCTTGACAGTGCTACTCTCCCCAATAACATTAGCATTCAACCACTCTTTCACATACTTCAGAATAGACTTGCCAACGCATCTATGGAGAAGGAAACTAGGATTAAAGACCTTTTCACACCTTCATTTCCAAATGAACCAGAGAGTAACAACATAAGGAAGATGACTAGGAATTCAGACCAACAATATGGTATTGCACTTAAGATTCGCCCACAACCAACTACTTCATTCGGTCTTGTACGAGTTACTTTTAGTGATATCTTTACAGATGTCCTCCTAAATTCTACAAGAGACACTACAACTTCTGGAAACATGATTAATATTTTCATCACTCACCCTACATCTATCACATGTAAGGTCTATCGTAATACCCTTGATAGCCCTATGTTCATTCGTTAATAACTTTCCACAGATGAGAAGCCAAAGAAAGTGAGAAACTATTTGAGGTAACTTAAGCTTCCAAATGAAGTTCCATTTCCAAATGCCAACAACATTCTCATGGAAATGGGAGCCATACGCACTGTTAACAGAGAAATCTCCATTCTTGGAGAGTCCCTAAATAATAGAATCCTTAATGTCACAATTGTTGCTTATATGAAGGCTAAAAATGTGATTCACAACAACACAAAGCAGATAAGACAGCTTTTGCAAGTTCCAGTTACTAGCATGTAGATAATCACATACCTTTTCATTAATTTGGTCATCCGAGAGATTACAATAAGCATAATTCCAAAGCGTACCCAAATCCGGTATCCACACATCCGTCCAAAAGTTCACATTTTGACCATTGCCAACTCTCCAATGACTACCTTCAAAAATAAGCTTAGCCCCAAAGGAGAGACCTCTCCACGTACTAGAGCAACTCCTGGCTTTAGAATTATCATGAATTACTATGCTACCCTCTTTAAGATAGTTGGCTTTAATCAAATCGCTCCAAATTTCATAATCCTTCTGGTATAACCGCGAGCCAGTTTTGGCAAGAAGAGATTGATTCATCAATTTCATCTTCCTAATACCAAGGCCTCCTAATTTCTTAGGTAAACACACGGTATCCCACTTCACAAGATTGATCTTCTTATTATCATACTTACTTCCCCATAAAAAGTCTTTATTGATTCTATCAAGAGTATGCCAAACCTTTATAGGAAGCTTGATATATTGCATTGCAAAAGTAGGAAGAACAGAAGTTACAGATTTAATAAGAGTACACCTACCTGTAAGAGATAGAGACACGATTTTCCAAACTGCCAACCTTTTCTGGGTCTTCTCAATGATCTCATTATAGGTTCCATTCGTGACCCCGACCATAGATGAGAGGGACACCAAGGTAGTTCCCTAAATTCTGAAAGATAGGAGAACCACACACATCCGCCAACTCTTAGCTAACCCGTTGCTCACATTACTCGAACAATGGACTCTAGATTTGGGAAAACTAATCTGTTGACCAGAGATATCACAAAACAAATCAAGAGCCTCCCTCATAATTATGGCCTGGTGGAGAGAAGCTTGGCCAAACAGGATGAGATCATCCGTAAAGAAAATATGAAAGATTCCAGGGCTATTTCTAGAAATCTTAACCAGTTTCCAGTCACCATCCAAAAGTTTTTGATGAATAATATACAACAACTTTTCCATGCATAACACGAAGATGTAGGGGGACAAGGGATTGCCTTTCCTAATACCACATTTAGGTTGAAAACTGTCAGTCATTTCGCCATTCAGAACCACCTTGTAGTGAACACTCGAAACACAACTCATAATCAGATTATTCAGATCCCCTACAATGCCCACTTCTTCTAAAACAAGCTTAATAAAACTCCATTGAAGCTTATCATAAGCCTTGGCAAGATCAATCTTCTAGGCAATTAAGCCCTTTCTGCCCTTAACAGTCTTGAACTTTTGAAACACTTCTTACGTAACTACAATATTATCTTGCATATGTCTGTCTGGCACAAAAGCCACTTAGTTAGGACTGACCAACTTCGGAAGTAAACCTCTTAATCTTTGAATGGGGATTTTACTAATGAGCTTCTAAGAGGTGTTACAAAGACTAATAATTCTGAAATGGGAAAGGTTTGTGGGATTGGGAATTTTGGGTATGAGGGAAATGAGGGTGCTATTAAGTAGACTAGGCATACACCCTTTAGTGAAACAATCTAAGACAAGGTCCATAAGATCACCCTTGCAAACAATCCAGAATATTTGGAAAAGGATGGTTGGGGATCTATCAGGTCCAAGGGCTTTAAGCTCACTTATACTGAATAGACTATTCTTCACCTCAAACTCATCAACCGTCTGAAAAAGACCAGTTAACTCAGCTTCACTAATCCTTAAGGAAAAGCAATAGAATTTGAGAATACTGACCAGAACTATGCCTTTCCAAGAAAAAAAAAGGTCTTGAAAATACTGCACAGCCTCTGTCTTCATCTTTCTAATATCCCCAGTCCAAGAACCATCCTTTTTCGTGAGACCCTCGGTCTTATTCCTTCTCTTTCTAATCACCATCGAAAAATGGAATATTTTGGTATTCCTATCATCCTCTTTAAGCCAACAATTTCTAGACTTTTGTTGCCAAAATATTTCTTCTCGTTCAAAAATGTCCCTATAATCTTTCAAAAGACTCTCCTCAAGACTAGAGAGAAAGACGGAAGGTTTATCACTAAGGTGATGTTGAATTCCCTGGATCCTAGCTAACAATCTCCTCTTGTTGTAGAAAATATTGCCAAACTTCTCCTTGTTCCAAACTTTAAGAATCCTTGTGAGATTGTGAATTCTATCGACCATTGAAACCCCCTAACACCTCAAGTTGTTACGAATAAGTTCTTCAAAGTCCCCGTGCTTGAGCCATATAGATTCAAATCTAAACGGCTTGCAATTATAATTTGGAATTTGGTTACTCTTAAGTTGGATTAGGGTCGAGCAATGGTCCGACATGACTCTAGGAAGATGTCAACGTGAGAACATTTTTAATGTTTGCTTGGTTTCAACATTTTATTACTATTTTCACTTATAGATATTGACAACTATTATTTATAAATGCAAGAGGAGTTACGGTGTGTTCATCATGAAGTACATGGAAAATATTGTTCAAGATAAATGTTACCAAATGGACTTCACAGCGGACGATATGAAGAACATTAGAAGTGAAATTGTCGAATGGTTTTTTCAAGCATTGTTGTTGTGTCAATGACATTAGATAGATGTTGCCATGTAAACAAAAGAAACTCAAACCAAATTTTTTGGTAATATTAACAAACCAAATTTCAAGTAAAAAAAGCATTTATAGAACAGAAATTGTCATTTTTTTTCATTATAAAATAGTAGTGTCATTTTTTGTGACGGAGGATCCAGCGTGACGGAGCTGCAGGGAAAGGATCATGTGATGGACCACCAAAAGTAAACCCTCCAGCACCACCACAATTCTTAGTTCCTCCAATACTATCATCAACACCGGCACTCTACTCAACTTCGACAAAAGTATCATCTGAAATACTTGGATAATCATGCTCATTCGGTTTCTCGTCCTTAGTATCGAAATCTGTAGTGTAACACCCAATATTACCATACTTGAAAAACGATGGTGGAAGTTTGTGTACATGTCCATCTCTATCTCTACCCCATCCACTCTCTTCTCCATATCGATATAAATCTCCTTGATCGGTGAATCATCACGAAGCACAAAATCAATATCATTGTCACATCTCACGTGATATTTTGTCCAACGTGATCGCAACTTAATCACCCCTTAAAGAATGATGTCATAAATATTTCAACCATTCTCAGTCAAACTGTATGTCTTTCCCACCAACTCATTGTATGACAACTTGTTTTCAACCCACTTCTAATAAGTTCCCCATCCATCTAATCTAAATCATCTCATCAACTGTTGTAATTGATTGCTAACCTAAAGCTTTTCATAGTTCCAGAAGTAAACAACAATTAAAAAAAAATTGTTCACAAAAAATTGTAAGAAAAATAGTATTTCATATTTCCTAGAGATATATCACGTAAAGCGTGAAATATCACATGTATGTCATATTAGGTATGAACTATCTCATGTATGTCATGTTAGGTATGAACTATCTTATGTATGTCATATTAGGCATGAAATATCCTATGTATGTCAAGTTGGTTATGAAATATTCCCTTTATGCAGTATTTCATGCAACGTATGAAATATCATATGTATACCATGTTGTATATGAAATATCTCATGTCAGACATGTTAGGCATGTAAGTCATGTTGGGTATGAAATTTCCTGTTTATAATTATTTCATGTAAGGCATGAAATATCTCATATATATCATGTTGTGCATGAAATAACATATGTATGTCATGTTGGGTATGAAATATCTTATATATATCATATTGGATATGAAATATCATATTTATGCAGTATTTCATGTAAGGCATGAAATATCTCATGTAAGACATGAAATATCTCATGTATATCATGTTGTGTATGAAATATCTCATTTATATCTTGTTGGGTATGAAATATCCTATTTATGTCATGTTGGACATGAAATATCCTATTTATGTCATGTTGGGTATGAAATATCTTATTTATAAAGTATTTCATGTTAGGCATGAAATATCCCTCGTCTATCAAGTTGTGCATGAAATATCACATATATGTTATGTTGGATATGAAATATACTATGTATATCATGTTGGGTATAAAATATCCCCTTTATGCAGTATTTCATACAATGCATGAAATATCCCATGTATATCATGTTGTGTATGAAATATCCCATATATGTCATGTTATGCATGAAATATCCCGTGTATGTCATGTTAAACATGAAATATCTCATGTACTTCAAAAATACATGATTGCACAATATTATGTCATGTATCACATTAAACATGAAATAATCAACTTATATTACTTTTGCAGTGACATACTGCGTGAAATATAATTTCTAATCGAAATCGAAGTTTCTTCCATTTTCACCAAAAAAAATCTTCAAAATTGAAACAAAATAACAAAAACCCATCAACAATACCATCTAAGAAACACAATAAAGCTATTGAAATTAAAGATTTACAAACCTTGAAGTTTTGAAGAGAGATTCAACCACAAACTCAAAATTTCAAAAAAAAATTCCCTAATCTTGGTTTCTTTGCGATTTTCCTTCAAAATAACTTTAATTTCTTGATAAAAATTAGTTGAGAACTAAGATTTGATAAAGATATGAGTGGTAAAAAGATGGATGATAGAGATGAGTGATAGAAAGAAAAAAAATAAAGGGAAAAAGATGATAAAATGGTAGTTTTATAATTTATTGGCTTTAAGGTAAAAAGTAATTTTTATGATTGGTTACAAACAATAAAAATTATAATTTGATTAGAAACAATAATCTCATGTATATCATGTTGTGCATGAAATATCATATGTATGTCATGTTGGGTATGAAATATCTTATATATGTCATATTGGATATGAAATATCATATTTAAACTACATGAAATATCTCATGTATATCATGTTGTGTATGAAATATCTCATGTATATCATGCTAGGCATGAAATATCCTATGTATGTCATGTTGGTTAAAAAATATCTTATTTATAAAGTTTTTCATGTTAGACATGAAATATCCCTTGTCTATCAAGTTGTGCATGAAATATCTCATGTATATTATGTTGGGTATGAAATATACTATGTATATCATGTTGGGTATAAAATATCCCCTTTATGCAGTATTTCATACCTATTTTATGAAATATCTCATGTATATCATGATGTGTATGAAATATCCCATATATATCATGTTGGGCATGAAATATCCCGTGTCTGTCATGTTGAATATGAAATATCTCATGTACTTCAAAAATACATGATTACACAATATTATGTCATGTGTCACATTAAACATGAAATAACCAACTTAAATCACTTTTACCGTGACATACTGCGTGAAATATAATTTCGAATCGAAATCAAAGTTTCTTCCATTTTCACCAAAAAAAAAATCTTTAAAATTGAAACAAAATAACAAAGACCCATCAACAATACCATCTAAGAAACACAATAATGCTATTGAAATTGAAGATTTAAAAACCTTGAAGTTTTGAAGAGAGATTCAACAACAAACTCGAAATTTCAAAAAACTCTTCCCAAATCTTGGTTTTTTTGTGATTTCCCTTCAAAATAACTTTAATTTCTTAACAAAAATTAGTTGAGAACTAAGATTTGATAAAGATATGAGTGATAAAAAGATAGATAATAGAGATGAGTGATAGAGAGAAAAAATAAAGGGAAAAACATGATAAAATAGAAGTTTTGTAATTTATTGGCTTTAAGGTAAAAACGTAATTTTTATGATTGGTTATAAACAATAAAAAATTATTATTTGATTAGAAACAATAATTCATTCTATAGTTAGAAACAATAAAATCATTTATTGTTAAACAAACAAATTTTCACTTATGCATAGATGGTCCACGGTAAAAAATAATTACAACCATATAACTCTGAATAGATTTCAATAATAATAAAATAATGATAATAAACTTTGAATGAATTTCATTTGGCAACCAACCATACAAATTGTATTCAAGGCATAGAAAACATCTACATGGTGTCATGATGATTCAACAAAAAACGAGATTGGCAATGAGATCATTTCCAAAATCAAACTGGTAACAAACTGTTACGAGAATTTAATCTCCAAGTAGAATATCATTAAATAATCAAGATGAAGAATCATGAGGGCATGGAATTGTCGAAAGTTGTACCAACATGCTGGATTACAAACCCGAAAATCTTTCGCTTTAACCGCTCAATCTTTGCAGTCAGCTGCTCATCCCCACTCGAGACTTCACAGTCCAACCAATCATTTACTAGCTTCAACTGTGATAGAACAGCTGCAGTGGAGCCACAATCTAGAGGAAGAGTTATACTTGCTTGAGCATTATTACTACACTCTCCGAATACCCTGAAACCAGCATCCAGTAACTCCTCAACAAACTTAACGAACCACATTTGCATCTCGGCCTGCAAACTCATGGCAAGCTTCACCGTCTCTTTCATTCCATGACCCTTTGTCCATACCTCAGTAGTAGAACTAGGTGCTGCTGGTGATGAACTAGCCTTTGACTGGTTTTTGCTAGGCGCATAAAGAGATTGTCGTCTGGGCAGATTTTTCAGAAGGGTTGATGGAGGTTGGTCATTAGGGCCGGTTAGAAGAGAGACAATCTCAAGATCAGTAGCCAATGCTGCTTCTATCCATAGAGAAATTGATTTTGACTGCTCTGTGGAGGTCTTACTGTGAGATGTGTCGGTACTATGACTAGTGGCAACTGATTCAACAATGCCAGTATATTTCAACACATCATTGTAGATTGTGAAAAATCTATTGATGGTTGGCAGTGGATTCTGTGTCTTGGATGCAGAAGAGAGTTCTGAAAACATGCTGAAATAATTTATAAAAAAAAATAACAAGGGCAAAGTTAAGTTGTGAGACACAACAAAATATAATCTGATGAAGAACTTAATTATATCAAGGCAATAGTGATGACAGTGTCACCCATAAAACAATATGCAAGCACAAAATACTGTACTAATTGTGTTAACACTTCTATCAATCTATCTCATGCTATGCTGTATAGGTTAAACACTACAGGAAGATTTTGAAAACTCAAATGTTCTGTGTCTGCAATCTGGATCGGCAAAGAGAGAGGAACCTCACCTTAAACTCCTCACAATGGACTCAGTAGCAATGGCCTCCTCTAATGCTTCTGCTGCAGCTGTAGAAGCAAGAACTCTTCTTTGCATAGCCTCCTGCATTTGACCAACGTAAAAATTCAACTTCAAGGGGCTAATTCAGAAGTTACTTGGTTCAAAATTAACTATTATTCTGATCCACTAACCACAAAATCAAATGGCTAGCTAGCAAGCAAAGACTGTAAATTAGTGCATGTAAATCTGTTAAGGATCATTTATAATTCATAATCAGGTTGTTAATCTCAAGATTGTTTAGCACGGGTGATATGGAAGTTTGTTCAGCTTTGTGTTGCCATGTCAGCTTATGATTTATTAGCCGTCTTCTAGCCAGATATGATCCAATGGTCATAGTTAGTTTGTTAGAGATTAATGGTTGTGATTCAATCATGTGTTATATATAAACTGTATTGATCAAAAATTGATGATGTATAAACCGATCAGATACATACAAATATCAATGTACGATCAATCAAGTTTATATAACACATGATTGAATCACGGCCATCAATCTCTGAGAAACTAACTATGACCATTGGATAAATCATATGCCGATATGACAATACTGAGCTGAACAAACTTCCATGTTCAGTGCTAAACAATCTGAGATATGATTTCGACCGGGTACTATCATTACAAATTTAATTTGCTTGCGAGCATATGTTTATTAAGTTATATTATATTCCTAATTTATCACCGTACCTTCCCAAGTCTTGAAAGGTCAGTGGAGACTGCATCTAGCGATACACTGCCATCAGTCCATTTCTTTTCATGAACAATGACTCCTAGAGGTCCAAAGCTTGACTTCTCTGAGGCAGAACTGCTTTCAGGTGAACTGGGTTTTGTTTCCTTATTGGTTGAACAATCGTCGCGAGCAAACTTCCGAACATTGGCATCACTTAAACGCCTTTCAAGAGCTGCCTGTAAAGTAAGTAATATTTCATATAAACACACGTACAGAGATGGACATTCAGCTATTCGGACAAGCAATGAAAATTGGAAGTCATTTACTGAATTCAGAAAATAATTGTGAGACAAGTAAATGTTACCAAGTCAAATTATAATATTTCTTTGCTTCAATTTAAAAGTGCAGAGGTGGGATCTCTCTCAAATCTCAATTAGTCAAAATTAGTGCTCTAAGCTAGTTTCGGTCATCAAAATATTCAACAAGTAAATAATGGGCAGAAAACAAATACCTTGTCAGTATCTAACAAATTGGCTTAAAACACGAGAAAAAATGAAACAACTGAAGAAAGACCAATGAAGAAAATCACAATTGCAAAATCCAAATGTCCAATTTAACAAAAAAAATTACCTGAGTCCGCAAAATGGCTTGCAGATCTGGCTTATTATTCTTTACACCAACTTTTTCTTTCTGTTCTTCCAAACCCACCGCAGCAGGCGACTGATCCCAGCTTTTTCTACTATTTTTGGCCTCCGAAAGCTTCGACATTCCAGCAACCATTGTTGCCATCTTTTTCTTCCCAGAAGAATCTGTCACAGCCGGAGACAGCTTCACTCCTCCAGACAGCCTCCTCCCAGGAGAAAGCGATACTCTCCGCGAATTAGGCGAAGCCTGCTTTCTGGCGTTTGGAGACGGCTGTCTATATCTAGACGGCACGGAAATTGCTGGCTCCCTTGCCGACTTCCGATTCTCCTCCTTAGCCACCACCAGGCTTGGCACAATACATTTTGACGGCACTGGAGACGCCGACCTCTTACCTTTCCCTGCCGGAGAGGGATCTCTTTCCACGAACGCCGTATTCTTCTTACCAACCAATACTGACCGCTTTGCTGTTGCCGGTGACGAAAACCTCTGAGGTGGTTTATCTAGAACAGCCTTGTTTTCATCCAAACTAGGGATTTCAACATTATCTCTAGGAGCAAGAGCTTGCCTTGTTTTGATTTTCTCAGTTTTAGTATCGACTTTCGATTCTTTGTTTTCTTTCCGTTGCGGTTCTTCACATTTCTTGTTGGACAGGTAAACCGCAATCGGATCTACAGAGTACTCCGAATCGGAAACCGGTTGAATAACAAACTCCCTCTTTGAAGCCGAAATACGAGCAATTAGCGGTTCAGGGGTGCCGAGGAACGCGTGGCGGCCTGCGGTTGGACGGATGCCGGAGACACGAGGGACGGGGGAATCGAACTCGAAGCGTTCAACGTAAACAAACTGGCCGAGCTGGAGGCTGTTACTGAGGATTAGATCAGTGTCGCGCTCCGAGAGGGAGACGTAGGTGGAGTTGAGAGAGTCGGAGAGCTGCACATAGAACCCGTGGTTGGGCCAGAGTTCGGAGCCGGCGAGACCAGGAACTATGCCGATGACTTGGAGGAGAGGGGAGCGGTGGTCGCCGGTGACGCGCAGGGTGGAGTTCATTGACTGGAGGAGTTTTAGGAGGATTCCTTGAGTTAGTGTGGCCATTGTGTGTGTTTCTGGGAGAGAGAGAGAGAGAGAGAGAGAGAGAGAGAGACGTGGAATGCTAGGCAGCGACAGGGTTGAGTGTGTATAGAAGAGATCCGTGGAAAATTTTGGCCGTTACGAGATTTCAAATTCAAATCCCCGCTACTTTTCTTTTGTTTAAATCCAGGCGGGGTCCAAAGTGCAAATTTTATTACGTTACGTGGCAGATAATTATTTCCGTGTTTTTTTCTCGAGGAACTCATTTTAGGCGGAAAACACTCCTATTTAAGGGTTACATTAATTACCTTAATTATACTAATTACGATACTGACATGGAAACCATATTCAATTCTCGCACTAGGTTTACAGTTTACTTTAGATCTAAGATGGTTATGAAAAATGTGATGGGTTATGAAAAATGTGATGGGTTATTGATAAGGTGATTATGAAAACTAATCACATCGCGAGGTCAAGAAAAGATCAGATCATTCAAGGATCCAAACCTATTATTGAATTATTATAATTGGTATCCATATTCCAATTTAGGAATCTTGAAAGGCACCTACCCTGAGTTTGGATTTTGTCATGCCCTCTTATGGGTCACATTTCTGAAAGAAGCAGCTACGAGAAACGATTGATTCAAGTATTCAACTCACAAATGGAGCATAAGGCGAGCTTACAACAGAATGCGGTGCTAACATAACTCGTTACCAAATTTCTTGTCGTTAGTCCAGTAGCCATTAAATTCCAACAAAAGTTATATTAATCCAACAATTAACATGGGCTCATAATTTGTCGTGGCATTCAGGCGGATATAGCACATAACATAATGCAGGGAAACCTATGTTGCGGAGCTCTTTTTGAATCCACAGATGAAATCACTGGGACGACTCTCATACTGGAGTCATTAGATCATTGATTACAAGCAAAAAGTTCAGTCCATAACCTACTGACGCAGGGATAAGCAAGGGTTGATCTGATCCGCAATTTCATATTACATGTAGGGGTCGCCCTTGGCATGTAAAGTCAAGAAGAGATTTCCCCAAATTAAGAGCTGCAGTGTCACTGATAATAAGACATCAAATGCCAATGGATCCAGAAATGCAGACCATTGATGTATTTCTTGTGAAGAGGTCAATAAGGGAAAAAAAAAAAAAGAAGACGACGACTTTGTTATTTTATTTTCTTTATTTTCTATTCTCTTGTATACGTTTACACCACAAAAAATAAGAAAATCATAAGGAATGCAACCAGTACAAAAAATATCTTGATCATCAGCCAGCGGTTGGACGATATACTGTTAAAGTACCTGACCAGTTGGCTCTGTGCTCCTTCCACATTTGCCAGTGTGTCTTCCATGTTTTCATCGATCCTGCCAGTAATAGAAGTGTCTATTAGTGACTTTAAAATTTAATCTGGAATGGTATTGAACAGAAGACAATCATCTTCCCCACACATCACCCCTAATTATTCCATCACATGTGACATCAGTCTTATACCCTCTGCAATGTCACCATTTTCTTTGGCCCACAGATGCAATTCACAAATCACATGATGCATTTATAGACAGTGGCTAGTCTCAATGAATTGCTGAAGAGCTTTGCATTTACAGAAACAGAAACCACATCTCAAAAGACTGGACAATTGTTCCCATCTGGGAAGGAGACAAATCTGCATCTATAGGGTGGTTTACTATGATTCCTCTTTGATAGAGGAACAATGAATTTGAGAGGAGGAGTTCTCAACCAATTCCTGTATCAATATTAGACTGAATATATATATTCGGTAGTCACAAGCTCAAGTTTCTTGTGGTGATGGAATCAATAATAATGAACAAACCTGATTGCAATCTCTCCTTGCTGGGAAACCATGGTTGCTAGTTGTGTGAAGATGTTGCCTAGTTCATGAATGGTTGACTCAACGTTATGAAGGGCTTCAGCTCTACTCTGCATGTAATTGTCCTGTAGCGGAACCAACTGCTGTTGCTGTTGCTGTTGTTGCTGCTGCTGCAACAACGGCTGAGATTCTCCATCTACCTGCTTGCTGAAAGGAGAAATGGGATGTTATTAGCGGGAATGCCAGGACAATGTTCCTAGTAATTCCCACAGAAGTTCCTAATGAAAGACAAGATACAAAACTCACTACGGATCTTATCACCGAGACAGATGTCAACAGGCAACTCTCAGATGTCTACACTGAGCTTAATGAATTATTATTTTCTTTCAAAAGATAGAAGACAAAATTTCCGACTATAACTTCACAATTTCAGAGGCTAAATATTACAAGACGATTGCAGGACTAACAATATGATCACATTATTAAGTGACATGCTTATTCAATATAGTTGGATGAGATAAGCATTTTACCTTTGAGACAATTGGGATGAAGATGCAGAACCATTTGCCCATGGAGGTGGAGGAGCTGTTGATGCACCAGAAGCTGATCTAGCAGCCAGAGGACGCTGGCGTACAAAAGGATTTGTAGATTCTTTTGAAGCAGTCGATGAAAACAGCTGTCTTCTATTCTCATGAACCTTTAAGTTCTGCGAGCGCAGAAGAAAGTAAAAAACTTGGAAATACTTTAAAGTGACAACTGACAATTAACAAAAACCCATTGGCCCTTTCTAACAACAGAAATATGTTCAAAATACCTCTGTCCGCAGGGTAAGGACCTCTTTAAACTCCTTCGTAGCGCTCATCAAGCGGTTCTTTAGGTTATCTACGACTGTGGTTGAATGAGTTGTGGTGTCACTTGAGATGCTTTCACTTTCATTTTGTGAGTTGCAGACGAATTGGAGGTCTACCACTGCTGTATTAAGTGCAGTAATGTCTTGCTTTATTACTGCTGTCAGCTCTTGGATCTCCATAGTTGGATCATCAAACACTGATGTCCTCTTTGCCACTGGTGAGACCATGCAGCAAACATATTAATATGTGTTGCATCAAAAAGCAGCACAGTTTCCAACTTCTATAACTAACTACAAGTCTACAACCCAATTATGTCACCATTATGACAAAGGTTATCTGCGACATCAACCTCAAGTATTAAATGCCTCTTAGTTTGACATCTACCACACATCAAAGTTCAAACTTTGCTTAGTAAAACGAAGGAATGCTCATCAAATGAGGTGCTGGGCTTGATTAGAAGCATTTTCAGAAATATATAGATATAAAAATGAAAGCAAACTCTACATCGCGACATCAAAAGCATATAATATTTCTTTTCATGTCAACTGTCATATTCATAGTTGGTGCGATGATTATTTCTGTAAGTGACGATAAATCCAGAACAAGTTAATTTAATCAATGATAAGGCACAGAAAAATGATTAAACAGAGTAACCAGCTAAAATTCCAAGCATATACCTTCAAACTTGGTTTGGTCATTTAAGGTAACAAGCACAAGTACTAGATTCTGAGTATGTAATTAAATTAAATTTTTTAGATCTTGTTAGTTGAAACATTCGTTGATATGAGTTTGATTTCACTTAAAATGTTGCAGATAGGTTAGGTTATTAGTTCTGAGAATAATATCAGATATGATACTTCTAGATCCATCAAGACTTCTTACCCATTTAGATTTTTGCACACAATGAAATAAATTTTGGATAAATCAACGTCTCTAAACTGTCAAAATAAATGTTTTTGAATAAAGATCTAACAGATGATACATTAATTTTTATTAAAAATCAGGAAATTTGGTAATCTACATTACAGATTCAGATTACTCTTAAGTTAACAAGATTTAATTGATGTAACCCTACCTGTCAATGGAAAGTTATAGCCTCTGTATCAGCAATATCAGCGATGCGTTATCTTGAAAATAATTTTCATCAACTAAAAGTAAAAGAAAACACATGTAGGATGGAGAGAAGCTGGTAGCTGCAGAATAAAGCTTAGGTTAAATTAATTTCAGAGCCGACCTAAGAGTGAATCACAAACAGAACATGCCAACCAAAATAAAGTCCCTGCTTATAAAACAATGGTTACAACAACATTGTGTTATAAGTTGCATGCCTTTCCTTAACTTATGCAACTAGTTATGTGAATTAGGGAATGAAATCCTAAATTATATTACCGTTGAAAAAAAAACAATTACCAACAGAGACCTTCAAATACCTAAGATGACCTCTGAGTGTGTAAACCTACCTAAACAAAGCCTTATCCCCACTTCCCGATCACTTTGAGTCAGCCATATTTCCTACTTCACCATTCATCTAGACTGATTGAATAACATGGTCAAAAACTGAGCAATATGTATACTCACAACTTTGAAAACATAGCAACCACTTAACTAGAAACTTTAAATAACATGGACATCTGGTTCAAGTGTGCAAAATCTAACTAAATAAGGCCTTGGAATTCAAAAGTACCTGGGACCAACTTACATAAATTATTTACAGCACATTCAGCTTAATTGATTCTATATGCACCATCGACAACACATGTCACATGTCCAGCTACAGGTTGCTGATTAAATCCATCTAGACCAATTCATTAGATAAGCAATCATGTGAGCACTTAGTTTATGGATTATACCAAAAGTATGTAACTTTATTCACAGAGTCCAGGTTGTTCATTATGAAATCTATTTGACAGCATGGTTCCTCCATTTTTATACTTAATTAACAGCACCATGCTATTACTACCATAGACTTACTAGTTTACTACCACCAATTCCCCACCACAACACTGCCACACCATAAATCGCCAATGGAGCACCTTTGACTATCATTGCAGTCACCAAGACATCCCACCGCCACTATCAAATCTACTTTCCATCACCTACCTATTTCGTTATCCACTATCACTGCCATTGCACCAGCTCACCATGTGTATTGCTCCATCACTTCGTGCATATCACTACACTACCACCACATATGCCACAGTCACCACACCATCGTCAATGAAAAATCACCAGCTCCTACCCTTTCTAATCCTAAAACTGTATTAACAACCTGCACAACCACCACCAATTTATTTTTAAAATCAGATCACAATTGTGTCCACACATGATATCTATCATTCCATCAAATTTTGCATCTTCAATATGCTGAAGTTTATACTCATTTCCAGGGCAACACGACGTGAACAACACAATAACTTCAATTTAACGCAACAATTGGTCACCACGTACAATTCGAAGATAAAAGTAAAATCACAATTACTCACATTTGGCGAGCTTTGACAGCTTCTGAGACGTCTGGTGGATCCCATACCCGATCTTGGAGGCCCTCTTGTTGAACTCCGAATGAATCGCCACCACCGAAGACTTGCGATCCTCCGGCCTCGTGATGATGCTATTACTGTTGCCACTTGATGATGCCCCATTGCTCGTCGAAGGAAACGACTTCTTCAGCTTCTCTGCTATGCTCAAAAACTCTTGCGTCCGATCTCGGTACGACGATTGTCCCGTTCTCACCGACATATCTCTCTATCGAATAATAAAATCTCAAAATGTTATAAAAAAAAAATTAGAAATCACAACTTGACTGTTATATACACATTGTGGTTCTCTACGCTATGTGTGCAAATAATTGGCGAAATTACGAAGGGATTCAGCAAAATTGGTCAGGATCTGAAACCCTAACCCCTGTTTTCGGGTGACGAAACGTTGGCGTTTGGATTCTAGAAGGTCGATGAACAAAAATGGGGCAAAAAACGTAAATTTAGGTTGATTTGAGGGCAATAACGGAAGAGCAGATGAGTCATGTAATGTTTCCGCATTCCACAGGCAAGGCAAGAAAGGAATTTACAAACGCTGTCGTTTAGCTTAGTGTATGTAAGTCGTTTCAATTTTCTTTTTGGACTTAAGTCACAAACACAAGTACAGAATTGGAAGGGAAATTTGAAAAAGATAATTTAATCTTGTCTAACTGTTTTTCATTTTTGTCATGTATGTTGCTATTATGTTTTGTAAATTGGAATTTGCTAGTTTTAATCAATATTGGGTCATTCTCTTTTATAGTTGTTCGAACTTCAAACGCGATCGTATTGCATGTTATCATAATCGTATCGCATATTATTATGAATACGTTACGTATATCAAATGTACCCCTTCAAAAATCACTCCATATTTGTGAACATGATGTAATTACATCGACTAATAACAACATAAAACAAATTGCTACATGTGAACAAGAAATTCTAACAAACTAACTAAGTGAAGCTAATTTACTATAGATATAGATTGAATCTAAATGCATTTCCTAAAGTTCATTCATTTAAACTAAAACAAGTACAAAAACTATATTCCCCCCAATAAATCTCAGCAACATATCTAAGACTCCTCTATGTAACAGCAATGGAGAAGCATAAGCTATCATCACAGGAAACTGACAATTATCATCAGATGGGTCCTTATCTGTAACCATTGCCGAACCAGAGAAATCACAGTTCCAAGGTTTTTGGCTATTGATTTGATAGTACATGTTGAAAGCATAGGAGGCATTTCCTTGGACGCTCAGGTTATTACATGAAGATCCATAGCCCAAAGCTGTACAATCTGATAAAGTACAAGCATAGTCTATACTATCTGGCAACTCTTCAAAGTCATCAGCATGTGGGTTCAAAACACACCACCTCCTGAGCATATATGTCACACCTTCCACAGGAACTAGGCCCTTGTTTTCCATAAAACCCGATAAATCTAGCTCGTATTTTGGCTTGCCATCGTATTCGAAAATCCCCCAATGCCTCTCAAAGCTCCCTGGAGCAATGCTTTTAGCATTCTCATCAAGGAGACTAAACAGATAAATGTCAATCTCACCTTTCCTTGCTGGGGTTCCACTTCCACTCAAAGCATGTCTAAGCAATCCCTGATTAAATCTCTTCGCGTTTCGGATATTTGCATTTTTATCACCATCAGTAGGCCACCCAACTTCTCCTACTATAATGTGCATGTCAGGGTATCCAGCCCTGTCCAATGCCCATATCAGAGTGTCGAAATTCGCATCAAACACGTTGTTGTAGACCATGTCTCCATCTCTAACGGGCTTGTTTGTTCCATCGAAGAATGCAAAATCAAGAGGGAAGTAACTGTTGCCATAGAGACTAAGGAAGGGATATATGTTGACAGTAAATGGGGCATCATTTGAATGAAGAAACTGGATTACTTCTATTGTAAGGTCTCTTATGTCAGCTCGAAACTCACCGGCAGATGGAACCGGGTTGGATACAGGAGAGTTGTAAATATCAGCATTGAAGGGCACTGTGGCCTTGACCTTGGAACGCAAACCAGCCTTGTTGATAGCTTGTTGGATATTTTTTAGGGCAGGTAGTGTAATGTGAAGATATGTGTCATTATATGTTTGAAGAAATGGTTCATTTCCTACAGCTACATACCTACAAATAACCAACAAAGCCAGCACAGATGAACCATGAATAATGCTAACACTTTGTAAATTTGAAGAAAAATAAAATTACGTTTTTCAATTACAACATGTTAAAGAGCCAAAAAAAAAAATGGACCACTAGTTTCTGTTCAAGGGAGCTAAGTACGTATTGAATGAAAGAACTTCTAACCCATCAATGAAAGAAAAACTATAACGATACCAAAAATGACAAGCATTACTCTGATTCAAACGAGAAAAGAAAATGATTTAGAGGGTTTTAATAAATAAAATAAAAAATAGAAAACAGGGCAAAAGATGGAGCAACTGGATTACTTGATATTGACTCCACCATGATAATGGTAACTGGTCACATTGGCATATATCCAAGAGTCGGCAGCTCCAGAATCCTGACTCATCTGCTCCAACATGTAATTGGGTATAGCCACCATGACTTCGATCTCAGTCCCAATAAGAGCTCCCAAGATCTTCTCATCGGCCTCGAACAGCTTCAACTTTTTGATCCCATTTTCTCTCAGCATTTCCACCACCTTCTCTGGTGGAAGATGGTGACTTGTCATGGTTCCCCAGTTGACTCCAACACCGGTTCCCTCTGACACCACCAACATTATTGTAAAGGCAAGAAACACAAACAAGAAATGGCCATAATCTGGCCCTCTCACTAGTATCATTTTCTTTCCCTTGGAATCTTTGTTGAATGTTGAAAGAATCAACAACAGAGAGAGAAGGGGGAATTGTTCTGGTTATTGGTTGGAATATATATAATTAATCATTCATTATTCATAGAAGAGTGGAGAAAGCAAAACAAAAAAGCAGAAAAAAAGAATGAGAGATTCTTTGCTTAATTCTGTTATTCAGTTATGGTGCCCAACCCAGTCATGCAAGTCAGCGTTGTTGAGGGCATGTGTACAATGTGTGGCGGTGGCCCACTTGCTCATCTGCTTCCTCGCTTAAACCTTAATCAACCACTGTTTGGCTGCCTTTTGATCGCTCTGGATTCACTCCTCTCTTCACATATTTAATATAACAAATTAATGCTCTTGTTATGTATTTACTCTTCTAACAGATAGAATTGATTCATACTATTGAATTGAAAGACACTTGAGTGATGAGGGATTCAAATTATTCCAGTAGATGACCCTCAAAGGCAATATGAACCAGTTGGCTTAATTAATTAAAATTGCCTACTTTGTAATTACTTTACAGAATCCAAAAGCTCAACAACAATTACTTTATAGAAAAACAATTAACTTGTCTCAATTGCTTTTGCACAATAGCTACACTGTTCTGGCTCATTTTTGTGGTGCTACATGGAAGCTACACTACAAAACTGTTACTTAATTTAATAACTTTGTTCTTTCTTTCTTTTGCATGATTGTATCAAGCACTTGAATGAAGTTTATCTCAAAACTGTATTTGATAGACTTTGGTTTGCACTTTGCATGGGAAAAGTTTTGCCTGTAATGTAAATGTATTTTTATTTTACTTTTATTTATTACGACTATTACAATAGGACTGTCGGGACCTGTGGTTAGAATATCTATTTTTACATGTCTCCCCACACATGTTTCTAAATACGCATAGTGAAACTCAAATCCAATGATAGAATGAGGATACACAACCACCTATGCTAAGAGGTAATAAGTATAAATAGATTTTTTCATAAGAGTACTTAAAAAAAAATACTGAAAAGCAAATATTCATTAAACATTGTAAAGTATCTTTTTATTTAAAATCAAAAGCACTTGCAAAGTGTTTCTTTAAAAATCTCTCGTTTTGTTTATATTTTTAAAAATAGAAATTGAAGTTAGTTCGGTATTGACTATTGAGTTGTGAGTTTGGTCATATTCCTTCTCCCAAAATCCGAATTTATATAATATTTTAACAAAATAAAACACATAAAATATTATTCACCGTTGCTAAACGATCGTTATTGAAACCAAAACTACAAAAACAGAAATAAAATTGTTTTTTAGTTGAATTGAACAAAAGTTATTCAAGTCTCTAGCTTTTGGGAATAGGAAGAGACGGTAAGAGCACAAGAAATTTACATAATGGAACATGAGTTTCTTGATTCTCAAGGCAGAATAAGAGCACAAGAATCCTTACGACAATGTACTAGCTTAACAGCTTTGGTTGACGAACCATTGACCACTTTTTGAAGTGGACTGAATTGAAAGGAATCCCTCTCAAAAGCTCAACACTTTCCAATCAGAATCTACGTGTTTCATTCTCATTAACCCTTTTTTTTTTCTCTGTTCTTTGTGATACCTTATTGCCTTTTGCGAAAGCGCACCTTCGCAAAAGGTAATAACAGTGAAATCATAAGTGTTCCTTTCCTCTCTTGAGGTGTGAATGAAAGTTTACTTTTTCGAAAAAAAAAAAAAAAAAACTCTTAATTTCGTAATGGATCAGTAGTGCATTCCAAAGAAAAAGGATACTGGATAACTTCAAAGTAATGCAATTTAAAGCAACCACCACAAGTGGCTAAAAATTGGTGATAAGAGTGGGAATTAATATGAAGGTCAATTTCTTGTCGCTAATTCCAAACGATTGCCGTTATACACTTCATGAATCTTAAAGAAAATTTGGAAATAGAAGAATTTTTCAGATTAATGTTATTTAGATCAGGGCTTAGCGATCTGTGCTGCTAAATTGTATAAAGCTTTCGCTGTGTACGTTAAAAGTAACAAGAAGCACCCTGCCACATTATAGTTGTGTGATCAAACTTGCCTGTGAAGGGATGAATTCTGTAAATTGCTGGCCTACCAGTTCAAACTAAGCTTGTAACTTCACCAGTAGAATGGATAGTGTGAGTGATATCTTCAATGAAGCATGCTTCTGGCAGCCTAAAGCTCAAGCAATACATTGCCTGGACAGGAAAGGAAAAGTCAAAAAATCATGCAAGCACCATGATATGCATATAAGTATCAACAAATTATATTGACATTAAAAAAAAAATTGACTAAATGATTTCAGTCCTTATACAGGCAGTACTTCGTACCTTGTTCGGCGCAACATTCCTAACCTTACGAAATATAGCATCTTGTATGCAGGCATTTAAGGCAGACTCTGCTTCCTGCGGGAGTTCAAAAAAGCAATCCAGATTACAAAACGTATGCAAAATTGATAGAAATTATTATATGCACAGATATCACATCTAACACAATGGGGTTCACAAGCAAAATTGTTTAGCTGAATAGTTCAAGACAAGGCTAATGCCATCAACTGCAGTGCCCTGACACCAACTACTTGAATTAAGCTACCAATAAGGTTTTTAATTCACTTGAAAAAGTCAAAGGGCCTATAAGAATCATGGAAAGGAATGACTCAAAATATCCATGAAAAGAATAAATCAACAAAAATTTGGCATGTTTCCAAAGAGACTTACAGAAATTATCAATTCTTGGGTTTCATTTGCCCGCATGAAGTAATAGCAGTGAATCCAAGGAAGAGAACCTTTCCAATATTTCCTCTGAATAAGGCCCCTGAACGAATCTGTTTCAATTTTTCAAACACAAGAAACAGCTGCATTCAAAACAGGGGAAATGTCTGGACATACAATTAACAAATATGAAAACAGCTTATTATTATACACACGACGAATTAAACATTTGACTAGCTTCAGGGCTGATTAATCTAGAAATTTGTTTCTACACATAACTAGTCAAAAGGATCTGTGGGCCTGAAAGAAGAACAAAATCAAACTCTCATTGGGATCAGAGGGATGTAGTACTAACACATGCTGTACCTAGAAATTTTAGAGCAGAAGCAGGAAGGTTCATTATTACATGATCAACATGTTCCCAGGTCTTAACATTGGACAACTCAGAGCCTCTCATCCTCTTATTTTTCCTTCCTTTCTTCCCACCAGAAACAGATATGCCAGCACTTTCAGCATTTCCATTTTCTGCATTAAAAAATTGGAATGAACCAGAAAGGCTGAGAAAATGTGTACAATCTTATTCCATTGTTTAAGATTCTGGAAATTGAAAACAGATAGTAATCACTGCATCCACTCTGAGATGAGTCGATGTCTGATGATGTTGCTTATCATACCTTCCCTGCAACCATCTGAAGGTCTCTTAACCGCAGCTACAGATGCATCAGATATCCTACAAGAGTTTTGTATACCCTCCAGATCATTTGTCACTTTATCAAGTACTTCTTCAACCTCAACTGCATGAGAGCAGAAAACTAAATAAAACTATAAGCCACGACATATAAGAGGATGATGTATAAAACAAAACAAACATGTTACCCCCAAACTGAGTATTGCCTGCCTCTTTTTCTTCATTGGCTTGTTCATCACGATTCTCACAAGCTTTAAGCATGGAAATATTAGATTGTAAATTACTTTCACCAACTGGTGCCGCCATCAATTGAGAAATAAATTTCCTAGCATCCATATTGTATGCACACACACTATTATCAACCTTGTTGACCTTAGCATTAATATTCAAATAATGAATGCTGTCCGGATTCAAATCATTTGCAAACACTACACATCCTTTCTGTGCTGCTGGAATAGCAAAAGGGCCAATACCAGCAAACATGTCACAGATAATCTCCCCAGGCCGAAACTGAGATATAAGTCTTAGGTGTTCGTGTTCCAATCTTGAATTCCAATACACCAAACTGTAATCTAGCTTGAATGTTGCCCCATACTGTTTCAATTCTGTTACCATATTATCTTCTCCAGCTAAAATTTCAAACTTTGGCACTCGAAACTCATTTGTGATTGCTCCAAGTTTATTAGCCACAGTTCTTATTCTTGGATAATTTTTCTGCAAACATAGATTAGAAATTGAATATGAAATGAATAATTCCAGCAGTTGATGTTAGCGAAAAAGAAAGACATAATAATAGGTTATATTCAACGGTGAAAAGCTGCAGGTATAAAAAGATAACATACATATACACGTGAACTGTCTGGGAGAATAATCAACATAAGACTAAAAAAGGTATTTTACATAACGATAGTAGCCAAAAAAATACACTGGCGCATGATAACACAGACATAAAGCAGACCACAAGCAAAAATAACATAAAAAGAGAGATTTCTTTTCTTTTCTTTTTTGCGAGAGAGAGAGAGAGGGAGATGAAAGTGCAAATAAAGTAAACAATCATAACGGAGAAGCAAACATGTAGGCCAAGGAATAGCCTGGTTGGTTAAAGTTCTACCAGTAGAGCAGGAGATTTTGGGATCAAATCCCCCTCTCACCAACCTTGAGGGAGATCAGTTTAATTTTTACTTGTGTGTGGGGTGCATGGTAGAAGAAAAAATGTAGGCCAAAAGCAAATGAAAACTTACATCATATATGACTTTTGCAATAACATCCCTGTAAGGAAGTAATTCATCATGTATGTTAAGATGAGCAACATGACCTGCAAAAATAAGATTAAATGTTAATTAGATGTCGCTGGTGATGTAATGTTGACAACTGAAAATGTGGACAGTAAACTGGAACTAATCTGCTGAGACATGCAGTGAGTACTGATATAAGTTATATCAGTGCGTTACATGTGGACCATTGATTATGGAGAAGTTTTGACAAGTGCATACACTTTGAGTCAAATTATGTAAATCTAATGGTTCACATCCAACGCATTGACGAATTTATATCAATGCGCACCGACTTGAAAATTTCTATATATATAGGAAACTGACATGGTCACATAAAATTAAATTGAAATATTTGGTATACAAGATCAACTATCAAGAGAAACAATGATATAATTCTAATACTTAACTATGGTTTCAAAAGATGTAGGTACTTCCACACCAGGTGGCAGAATCTGCTTCAATACGTAATCTACAATCACGATGAGCACCGAGAAAGTAAGCCAGAAAAATTGGAAACCAACTTATACATCATTATAACAAAGTATGAGCATAGTATATCCAACAGTAATAAGCATTGCTCAGAGCAATTTGCAATATACATTAAAGGAGCAAAGCAACTGACCTGCATCCCAATAAGAATATCCAAGTGTCATTGAATGGGGAACTACTTCAATCTTGAAAATATTCTTCAATTCGTCAAGTTTCTGTTCAGGAATATCAGATAAGTCTATCCTATTTCAAGAAATTCCCATTAGTTGAAAGAAGAAGCATGCCTACTGATAGAATAGACATTTTAAAATAAGTGGCAGATGACCATATTATTAAATTTGGGATGCTCCAGATTACGGTAACAAAAAGCATCATGTAAAACATAGACAGCTTTAGAAACGATGTAATTTCGTTAAAAAATATATGACAAGGCATTCTCATTCAAACAATATATAGGGATTTAGTCATAACAAGCTACAAG
The DNA here is from genome assembly GCA_032871835.1 of Dipteronia dyeriana. NCBI lineage: Eukaryota > Viridiplantae > Streptophyta > Magnoliopsida > Sapindales > Sapindaceae > Dipteronia > Dipteronia dyeriana. The sequence continues at coordinate 56,630,673 of CM065300.1, read as the reverse complement.
GTGGTTTTTAAACACTTATGTTAAAAGGGAGGGTCATACATGATGCTGCACATTTCTCCCTCCCTCCCTCTGTTTGCGCATGTTTGTTAAGTATATCAGACAAAGAATCCATAACTATTGTGGTTCCTCAAGGGAGAAATTGACAAAAGCAGAGTCGTCACAATAAGCCAGGGTAGACAGATCCAACTTGGGACAAACGCAAAATTGTTGTTCCTATGTGAAAACAATATGTACACAGAAAATAAATCAAACAACAAATAAAGATTCTTGTAGGAGACTAAGACCTATATGTCTATTAGAGTCGCTTCACAAATAAGGAATAGAGTACACGTAAATTGACCACAGCCAGCCAACCCTAATATGGTTGAATGCAATAAAATTATAAGCCTGCAAATAAGGGCCTAATATGGATCTTTAGGCTCGCTTACACTTCCTAGTTTCTATTATATGGCAGGTAGACCTCATGAAATTCAAACTTTGCAAAAATGATGACTAATTTTTTTAACTTTCTTCTACATAACAGCAAATGCTTTACGTAGATGGCAAAACGATCAACATTTTGAAGTATACATTAAATTTATCTTCAATTTATACTTTCTAGAAGCAACAGATAAATTTTGCCAAAAATTACATTTTTTATTAAAAACTAACTCTTTAAACATTTCTTACCAGGATTCTGGACCTTTTCAGATAATATCACATAACGGTTTTCTTCAGATGTGGGATCTTCAGTAATTGGTTTAACACGGGCCTTGTCAAGCAAATATCTGCAAATAATTTTTTTAAAATAAATAATAACCCAATAAATGCTTGTAGGATCATAGGTTCATAGTTCCAATAAAGATTATAGCATAATGTCAAATTGAGTTATTGGATTTTCAGGTAACTATTTCTGCCCTGTCTAATGGATAAGCTACAGGTCTCAAATAAATTCAATGAAAAAACACTTGGCTGGACAGACCTATATGTTTTCTGAATTTAGAATTCTGCACATGCTTCATTGTCATTTGCATTTGTATGTTCACAAGTACAAAACATAAAGGAAAATGTAGTGAAAAAAAAGACATAGAAGGTATTCTTCCAAAGGAATTCACCGATCTGTGTTTAAATAGGTATTAAGTAGGACCCGACAAGTGAGTCGTGCTAACAAGTGTGTTAAGCACCAATCATGATTGCAAACATATCATAAAATTTAATAATTTAAAACAGCTGCGACTAGAGTCAGTATAACAACTAATTCACTGTATTAAAAAAACAGCAGAAACACCTAACTCATTGCCCTTGTTTCCTAGCAAAAACTTCACTAACCAAACGATAGCATTCATCACCAATTAATAATCATAAAGCCTTGTGTTGGTAGTAAATAAATGAGCCAATATCAAAGAAATTTAAATGGGGATTGATTGAAGTGAGGTAATAGTCGTGATCGTACCCGTTTAGTATCCGAGATGCAACCTTACAGTGTTGGCGTGGGATTCTAAGTGCCCATAGTTTCAGTTTCACTTCAAACTTGCTTTCGTCCAACATTTCTGGGTTTTGAACAGTTGATCTCGATACCTGCCATAACAATTAACCAAAAAAAAATCGAATTATATAGCAAAGTAGAGTCTTCGTTATACAAAAAGAACGGCGAGAAACTTACGGATTGGAGACAAGAGTTCAAATAATCAGGGGAGGAAAAGTTAAGTGTGTTAACTAGGGTTTATGCACTAAGAAATGTAGGAGTTTGAGGACCTTTGCACTGCTAATAAATTAAGCGGGTTCGGGTTTCCATACCCGGCCGAAGACCGTGAACTTATACGAGTGGATGTTTCACCCGCAAGTTAACCGAGTTAATCATTGCTAAGCCGCTTTAATTATACGGGTAGAGTTTTGCAGACAAGAGGAGAGGTTCCAACTTAAAGTATTTTAAATTTTTCAGTATCCATTATGAATTATGATAACTTTTTCAAGGACAAATGCATGTTTCAAGAGAAGAGGGAAATATATAAAATCAACCCTGATTTGGTCTTGAATTAAAAGAAAGAATTGAAACAGTAATGGCAAGCATCATTTTACAAACCCAAGCTGCATCAATTTAGTAAAATACAAATTCCATTGAAGCATAGTTTTACAAGTCAGAAACTCAATCAACGAGGCTCATATACAATAAGTATTGTTAATATTAAAAAAAAAAAAAAAAAAAAAAAAAAAAACCCTTACGGAAGAGAACAGAGACCGACGAGAGGCTGAAAAGATCTGCGGTCGCGAAGAAGAAGAGCAGCCGCAGGTGAGGTGATCACTGATCACTGCCCAGATGAAATGTGTTTAGGGTATAACCAAAAACGACGTAGTTTTGAGTTTAGATTTTTATTTTGTTTCGGATAAAAATTAAAAACTCCGAACCCGTCCTGTAAACGTTTTTTAGTTGTTGTTTTTCGAAAATAAAAACAGTGTTTTTGGTTTCAGTTTCGAATTCCGAAACGTGTCTGGTAGTATATACTGAAAGCTGTATTTTGAAAATGAAAACGAAAAAAAACACATCTGGGAGGTTAACTGAAAACTAACAAAAATTGATTACATAATTAACCAATATAATTTTTGTATTGTAATTTTTAAATTAAACAAAAGTAACACATCAAAAATTAATTCAAAAAAACATATCAAAAAATGAATTAATCAAAACTAAACTCTTAAATTATAAATAAATAATTACAATATATATATATATAATAAAAATATAATTGTATATAATATATAAAATATATATTAAATATTATTATTATATATATATATATTATTGCATGAATGCTTTTAGTTCTAGTTGGAAATAAATTATTCTGGAATATATATATATAGGGGCACTTTGGTCATTTAAAAATCGTGTCCCGTCTTATCCTAGGCATATGAAACGCATAATAGAACTAAATGAAACAAAATGAAAAACAAAATGATTTTTTTTATATATAAAAAATAAATAAATAACGAAAACGAAAAATGAAAAACAAGTATTTTGTGTTTTTCAAATCTTTTTTTTTTTAACACTGGTTTTGTTTTTCATTTTTTTTTCCATTTTTTTAAAAATAAAATGAAAAACGGTTAACGAATACCTTTTCGAAATCGTTTTTGAAAAATAAAAACGAAAACGGACTGAAACACAGCTACAGAACGGGGCATTAACCTCAACTTTCAACTATTAGATGGGGAAACAATGTGTTTTCACTTCACCTCTTGCAAAGTTGGTAGTGCATCTTCCTTCCACATATGTGGTGAGGGGTTTAAATCTCATCATACGTATTTTATAAGCATGTGTGAGGAGTTTTCGTAGTTATCTTCCAGGAATAGATATTCGGGTCGTACATGTATTGTTTAATCTCGGTAGGTCGTTAGGTCCCGACAGTCCTATTATAATAGTTCTTGTAATATTTCAACAAAAAATGTGTTTATTCAAAAGAAAAATGCTTGGGTACTAAAACCATCTCCAATGCATGTGTTATTATCAATGTCAAATTTGGCACAAAAAAATGTAAAATGTTATATTTGACAACAATTTAACATTATACTCCAATACACAGTTGTGTTTAACATGTTATTTTTATTATTTTCGTAATTAAAATTATAAAAGTCAACATTTACCGTTAATGCATTTAATAAATTGTTGAAGAATAATTGGATAAAATAGATTTTGGTTGAAATATCATTAATGTATATTAATTTAAATTATTTTAAATAGTTAAAAATAATATGTAATGCATTTTTGTAATTAGAAAGGGAGCATTTATTGTTGTGTCAAACTTGACATATGCTATATTTTGTACCAAATTTAGCATATGCTATAGCATATGTCAAATTTAGCACAGTACTTGACACTGCATTGGAGGAAGGTTTTTACACTTTATACTAAATTTTAGCATTGACACACTAATTTGATATAGCATTGGAGATGATCTAATGTTATGATCCACCAATGGAGTGTTGACACGTGATATTTTTTTTTTCTTTTTACAATTATCATTTTTTGTATTATTTTAAAATGGGTCACGTGTCAGAACATCATTAATTGGGTCAGTACCTTAAGTACTCCCAAACATTGTCCTATTCAAAAACCTCATCTAGGTTGTAACACCACCGTGTTAGATTGACTTTTATTTGACTCTAAAAAAGACCGGTATGCCTTTTAAGTTAATTTTTCAATATATATAAAAGGTTAGTGTTAACTTGTGCGTTAAAAATACAAAAGTTACTAATAAAAGTCAACTACCATATTTATTGTATTGATACATTAAATACAATGATTAAGTTTCCAATTAGAGAAACTTTTATGTTCTTAACCTAGGACAAATGTTAACACCACTCATATTAAAAAACTAAAACAAAGTAAAATTTGTAAAAGTATATGAAGGAACAAATTACATTAAACTCCCTTGAGATTTACTCTTTTACCTACAAAACAACTTTATCGTTAATTAACACTCATCTCCTCCACCATTAGGGTTTGACAGTTAAGTGTGAGAGTTGACCATTAAAAAATGATAAAAGACAGAAATATCATTGATTCACCAAAAATCTAAAATTACTAACTACATCAAACTACCCTGAGGTTTGTTCTTTTATATATAGAAACAACTTTATTGATAAATAACACTCACCTCCTCTGTTGTTAGTCAAAGTTGGTCAAATTAAATTGTAAACCAATTTTGACTATTAAAACTAAGGATAATTTAGTCATTTGAAGCATTTTAAATATATATTTTTTAAAAATTGAATAAATATTTTTAAATAGAGATTTTTTAAGGTATTTTAAAATGAAGATTAAGTGAACAAAAAAAAACTGAAAATTAAGAAATTTTTTTGGAAAGAAATATAAGATTAATTGAAAATTAAGAATTAAAAAAAAACGAACTGAATTTTTCATTAAAAAAACGAACAATCCAATCTAATTTACAAAAATTCAAATAAAAAAATAGTTAAAAAAAAATCTTAATTCCTTTAACGGTTCACCAGTTCCATCAACAACACAAATCACAATCTCTTCCTATTTTGTTCGATCTCTTCCATGAGAGATTGAACCAGATTTATTCTTAAAATGGAGTCAGTTTGCTAGTTCCACCAACAACATAAATCACAATTCCTTTCTAATATGATACTATTTGTTCAAAAAAAAAGGAAAAAATCTCAAAAATCTTTTTATAAATAAGAAAAAATATGTTTTCCAAAGAAATAGAATTAAAAAAATTAAGTGTTTTAATAAATAGAAAAAAATAAAAATAAATTAGGTAGAAATTGTGATTTGTGTTGTTGGTGGAACTGGCGAGATGACTCAACCTCTCATAGAGGAGATCGAACAAATTATGAAGAGATTGTGATTCGTGTTGTTGGTGAAACTGTTGAACTGTTAAAGATATTACAATTCTTTTATTTTTTTTATTTGAACTTCATTTAAATTAAATTGGACTGTGTCGTATGTGAATTTTACCAGGCGTACACGTCATTGACAAAGATGATAAAATTGCCAGGTGGACATCCGAATAGGCATTCAGAAAATATCCTACAAGACATCACCAAAGAAGAGTAGCCCGAATAAACAAGTATTGAACAAGACCTGCTCGGGGTCAACAGACGCCATATACTACTCGGGGTCAGTTAAACATACTCGGGGCTAGTTGGTGACATTTTCTACTCGGGATCAGATGATATCACTCGGGACCAGCTGATATCATTTCCTACTCGGAACAAACATGAAGAAAAATAAAAAGCCCAACGCGTAGCTCACACAATCGAGTCATTAAAATTCACGAAGATATCCATATCAAAGAGGAATTCCAAGAAGAGCAGAATTATCAAGTAGAGGGTTCCTAATCAAGCAACAATTTTACTTATTCAAAAAGACTACGTTCTTATAAGGAAATAAGTCCTAATTAGACTACATTACTAGAGTCCCATTCGATCTCAATACAAGTCCCCGAAACAGGAAATAAGACAAACTACTTCGAACAAAGTAAACAATCATATTTAAATACAAAGATCTTTTATTACTTGTACAAAGAAGACTAGGGTTCCATGGATATATAAATAGACCCATAATCTCGTCTCACAAAGATATACATCAATCATAGAAAAATAAAGAGAGAAGAAAGAGAGATCGAGAATTGTAATTATTTTATTCATATTGGATTTTGGCTTGGTTGATCATTCAACCACCCGTTGACGTTTCTCCGGTCATTGGAGTTTTACCATGTAAAACCTTACGTCTGATTACTTTCTCCTTCTCTTTCTCTTTAAAATCATAGATAAAATCCAATCCTTGTTGGCTTTTCTCATACATCCCAAAATCGACGTCAACAATTGGCGCTAGAAGGAGGGGGTTGAACCTCCGATTTAATTAAAGGTAATGGCAGGAAGCAGAAGCAGTTTTGGGGATGTCCAAAAATCTCCAGATAACTTCCATGTTGGCAGTAGCTCACGAGATCTCGCTGCAACCACAGAGAACCAACCTACATTCCTGGTGGGGATCCAGCAAGTTCCTCCGACCAGCGGAGACCTGACATAACGCTTCTGAGAGGCGTTGCAACAATTAGTGGCAGACGTAGCAAAGGAATGAGTTGATCTACTGGCTGCAGAATAAGCACAACCTCCTAACCTTCCACCTGCGAGGCTTCGTTCGGTTGTAGTAAGGCCAAAACTAAATGCACCGGAAGCCAAAAGGAACTCTGCTCCAATCAATCAGGCTGGACGTGAAACACCTGAATAGTAACGACCACGCCAGAAGCAGAACCAGGATCTTCGTGCTAGACACGGTAAACATGACCGGTACAGGGATCGGTCGTCATCAAAAGATAGCGATCGACACCACCGCAAGTGTCATCACAGAATCATACGTGAAACCCAACATCAAAGTGAAGAGCCAGAAAGAGGAATGACAATCACCCAGCGGTTCAACCATCAGGGAAGTCCGGTGGGAGACAGAGATATCGTAATCCAGAGCCTGACTCGAGAAGTCTAGAACAATAGGCGTCAAATGGACGCACTGGTTAGACGTTATGGGTACAATGATTTATCTGACGAGGATTCTGACAGCCAGTTCACTAGGGACATCCTGCGGACTTCATTCCTAGAAATATTCAGGATGCCACACGTGAAGCAGTTCAAGAAGGATACAGACCCAAAAGAACATGTCAGGCGCTATAAAAGTGTTATGGCCCAGTATGCCCATAGCGATCCCTTACTATGCCTCAACTTTCCATAAACTTTAGGAGACATTGGCTCAAGATGGTTTGGGAGATTGCCCCCAACAAGCATTCGAAGTTTCAGTGAACTGAGCATGAGTTTCTCAAGGTAATTTCTGAGCAATGTTCATAGGTAAAAATCAGTGGCTTACCTTTCTCAAATAAAACAAGGAAAAGATGAGTCACTGAAGAAATACCTGGGGAGATTCGGCCAAGCAGTATCAGAAATCGGCAGTGCAAACGATGAAACGATAATTGCTGCATTCATCAACAACCTACAGAATGGACGATTGTCTTTTGACCTGAGAATAGCCTGCCTGACCAGATACACAGATATGATGGATATGGCTTGAGGATATGCACTAGCCGAAAAAGAAGAAGAGTTAGCCACTGGAGGATGCTACATGCATGGAGGAAAACCTGAAAAAGACGCTGAGTCCAAGTTACAAAACCAAAAGGGAAAATATAAAGGAAACAGCAAAGAAAAAAAGCAAGGATGGGGGAAACGGGCTTAATGCAGAAAAAACCACGGAAAAATACCGAGGTAGATACACCAACTACATCCTTCTTCGAAAAAAGTAGGGGGAAATCCTGGCCATACTGGAAGCAAAAAATCTGGTACAAGAGTCACACCGTCAATCTCAGTTTGCTCGGCGAGATACAACCAAATACTATAGGTTCACAAGGAAACCGATTATGAGACTTCCAAGTGTTACCAGCTTAGGGATTACATAGAAACCTTTATTCGGGAAGGACATCTACAGGATGTAATCTTGAAAAGTAATGAGAAATCATAAACAAAGAAAGAGATCAGGGTTGATCACAGCTCTGCTCGAAATCAAAGGGCCAATTCAGAGGCCAATGAAGTAATACATACAATCTTTGGAGGACCATCCACTGGGAGAAGTAACCGAGAGCGAACACATGAAATCAGATAAGCAGTAGAAGCAAGACATAACTTTAACGTGAACCCGGTGGAGTCAGACCCGAAAAGGGTAAAGAAAGGATGAGACCCAATAATATTCACAGAAGCAGACTAGCATGGGGTCTACGTTCGGCCAAATGACGCCTTAGTCATAAGTGCTCGGATTGGTCATCAGGAAGTTAGGAGAATCTTGATAGATAATGGAAGTTCGACAGACATTCTTAATGTAGCCGTCTACGATCAACTCAGGTTGGACCGAAAGGATCTACAGCCTTTCCATACTCCACTCAGAGGATTCAAGGGAATTGAGGTCAGGTCACTCGGGACAGTAAAGCTACACGTAAAGATCGGAGTGGCTCGTTGTCAGAGAACTGTATTGCTCGACTTCATGGTAGTAGACTTAGACAATTTACCGTATAATGCATTGTTGGGTCGGCCATTCTTAAATAAAACTAAGGCCGTAACAACCACTTTTGCCTTAATGATCAAGTTCCCGACCAAATAGGGGGTCGGTGTAGTCAAGGGATCCCAAGAGATGGCCCGAAGAGCTAACCTGTCAGTATACAAAGATAAAAATGATGAACAGGTTTGCACTATAATGCAGCCGAGTCAGAACAAAAAGTCAATGTCATTCGAATTTGATCCAAGGGAAGATTCGAATGAATCCAAAACTGAACCGATCGAAGAAATTATCTTGAAAGAAGATGAACTAGATAAGAGGATCAAGATCGGGGCCAACTTGGAAGGAAAACTCAAACAAAGCCTCACTGATCTGCTCAAAGAATACAGGGATGTGTTCGTTTGGAGTCATGAAAACATGGCCGGGATAGATGCCCAAATAATATCTCACCGTTTCACAGTAGACCCGAATGTAAAACCAGTGATACAAAAGAGAAGATCATTCAATCTCGAGAGAAGTCAGGCAATCAAACAGAAAGTGGAGAAGCTAATCATTGTAGGGTCGATTAGAGAGATCAACTACCCTCAATGGGTAGCTAATGTAGTCATCGTCCAAAAGAAAAATGGACAATGGAGAATGTGCGTAGATTTCACAGATTTGAACAAGGCATGTCCAAAAGACAGTTTCCACTTCCGAGGATAGATCAGTTGGTGGACGCTACATCATGCCATGAGTTGCTCAGTTTCATGGACGCCTACTCGGGATAAAACCAAATCCGGATGAACAAGGCTGACGAAGAAAAAACAGCATTCACAACTAATCAGGGTTTATACTGTTACACAGTAATGCCCTTCGGGTTAAAAAATACAGGGGCAACATATCAAAAGCTGGTCAATAGAATCTTCACACGACAAATAGGAAGGAACATGGAAGTATACATTGATGACATGCTGCCCAAGAGCATCAAGGCAGACAAGCATACTTCAGACCTGCGAGAGACATTTGATGTTTTGAGGAGATACCAAATGAAGCTAAATCCGAACAAGTGTTTATTCGGAGTTCCATCAGGAAGATTCCTGGGTTTTCAAGTTCACCAAAGAGGAATCGAAGTCAACCCTATGAAGATCCAGGCCCTGCAGAAAATGACTTCACCAAGGACACTTAAAGAAGTACAACGCCTAACAGGATGCTTAGCTTCCTTGGGTAGATTCATCTCAAAGGTCACAGACAGATACGCACCCTTTTTCAAAGTAATTAAAAAGAAAAAGGACTCGAATGGAACGAAGAGTGCGAGCAGGCTTTTTTAAAAATCAAGGAATACCTAAGGCAGGCTTCCATTCTTTCAAAACCACAGATAGGAGAGACACTTCATTTGTACTTAGCAATTACAAAAATAGCAGCAAGCTCAGTCCTAGTTAGAACAGAAGATGGAGTACAGAAGCCAGTGTACTACACTAGCAAGGCACTTCTACCAGCCGAGACTAGGTATTCACAGGCAGAGTAAATGGCCCTATCATTGGTTTCAGCAGCAAGGAAGCTAAGGCCATATTTTCAGGCTCATACAATCCAAGTTCTCACCGACTGCCTATTAAAGCAAATTCTACAGAAGCCAGAGATTTCAAGAAGACTGACCAAATAGGTTATCGAGCTAAGTGAATTCGATATCCACTAAGTCCCAGGACATCCCTCAAAGAGTAAGCAGTGGCAGATTTTATAGTAGAGTTCACAGAGCTAAACCTGGAAGCAAAAAGGATGTTGGGAAAAAAATTCCCATGGAAATTGTATGTTGATGGCTCTTCAAACACTCATGGCAGCGGGGCAAGGATCATAGTATGCACTCCAGAAGAAGATGATGTCGAATGTGCCATAAGGTTTGATTTCAAAGCAACCAACAATCAAGCTGAGTACGAGGCGCTACTAGCTTGACTCAGAGTCTGCATAGCTTGACTCAAAGTCTGCATAGCTCTCGAGGCAGATGAAGTTGAGATATTCAGCGATTCACAGGTAGTTGTCAACCAAGTCCTAGACGAATACCAAGTCAAGGATGAAGGTATGATAGCCTACCGTGACATTGCAAAACAGCTCATCAAGAAATTCAAAGAATATAAGATTGCCCTGATCCCCACGGAGGAGAATGAAAAGGCAGACGCATTGTCCAAACTAGCGTCAGCAACAACCACAATCAGGCCAAAGACTATTCTGGTTGCACATCTTCTTAAACCGAGCACAACTGAACCTAGAAACTTAGAAATTTTAGAAATCCGAACACCGCCAGATGGTTGGATGACTCAGCTGAAAAGGTTCGTGAAAGAAGGCATGCTCTCGGAATATCCCTTACAAGCAAAACGTATCAGGTGTCGATCAGCAAGGTACACATTGGTTGGAGGAGAACTATACAGAAATGGGGTATTCCTGAACACTCCAAAGATGTGTGTCAGAGGAGGATGCATATCAGATATTGTAGGAAATCCATGGAGGAGTTTGCAGAAACCGCATTGGGGGTAAAAGTTTAGCACACAAGGTACTCAGGCAAGGCTATTATTGGCCTACTCTATTCTCAGATGCACAGCAATGTTCGGAGAGTTGCAATACTTACCCAATGATTGCTAATGATATCCGACAACCCCCTGAACAGCTCAGAAACCTTACATCCCCATGGTCATTTGCCATGTGGGGGTTGGATTTAATCGGCCCAATACCAGCTGGGACAGGGGGTGGAGCGAAGTATGCCATAGTAGTCGTTGACTATTTCACGAAGTGGGCAGAAGCTGAAGCATTGGTGCATAACACAGAAGCAAACACCACAAATTTCGTGAAAAAGAATATACTTTATAGGTTTGGAGTCCCAAACTCTATAATCACTGACAACGGCACCTAATTCGATAACCTGAAATTCAGATAGTTGTGCAAAGAGTACCGGATTACCAATTACTATGCCACACCTGCCCACCCTCAAACAAATGGGCAGGTTGAAGCAGTGAACAAAATCATTAAGCACACAATCAAAGCAAAGTTAGATGCCAAGAAAGGAAGCTGGGTTGAAAAGCTTCCCGAAGTATTATGGGCATATCGGACAACAGCAAGAACGTCAACATGAGAGACTTCTTTCACTTTAGCGTCTGGAACAGAAGTTGTTATCCCTATAGAAATGTGATATACGTCACCCCGGGTCAGGCTATATGATAAAGATCAGAATGTTTATATGCTATTACAAAGTCTAGATGAGCTAGAAGAGAAAAAGGAGTAATGCCACTACAACTCTCATGTTCAGGTCAAGAAATTCCAACTATGAGACCTAGTACTCAGGAAGGTGTCATTGAACATAACAAATAAAGTTGTAGGTTCCCTGACTGATAAGTGGGAAGGCCCGTACAAATTCGAATGAATAGCTGGCCATGGAGCGTATTGGATTGCACGACCCAATGGAAGAGTTTTACCCCGACCATGCAATGCCCAATATCTGAAGATTTTCTATCCTTAAATTATTATTATTTTTTTTTAGTCAAGACAATTTTAGTTAGGTCAGATTAGCTGTGGAATTTAAATCTTTGTTGATTTTGCAGTTATAAATAAAAATCAAACTCAGGATTTCCGAAAGATAAAGCATATGATAATAAGAACATATGGAAGACAAGCATGATAATAAGAACATGCAAATAGAATACTCGGGACCATTGATTCCCGAATGAGCGGAGAAGCTCGAAGGAGCATGCCAGCTGAGCAAGGTCAATTGACCTTAGTAAAAAGGCAAACCCGATGCACTAGATTCTGGAGAGAGGCTCGGGACGCTATCGAAAAATTCAGGTGAAATGCGTAGCTATGTTAAGCAATTCAAAAGGCTTTACGATTTAGTAAACCCTTACGCATAAAAACTGGGGAGACATCCTCGGTAATGCGTAAGGACTCGAACATATGATCATGTTGAGCCTTGATGTAATGTTCAGATAGCAACCGTGTATGAAACACAAGTATAAACCTACTTGCCTGTTTTAAGATGACTCGGTTAATAATACTAGACAGTTTAATAAGATACTTGGCATAAAGATTGCAAGAGCCAGTTTAATAGATACTTGGCATTAGAATTATTCGGGTGACAACCAGTTTAATAAGATACTCGGTGAAGTTACCCGAACATCAGAGTTAGCCAATTTCATAAGATACTTGACATGAAGATTGCAACAGCCAGTTTAATAAGATACTTGGCATTAAAAATTATTCAGGGAACGAAATCGGTTTAATAAGATACTCGGTTAAGTTACCCCAAATAGATAGCTGGTTTGATAAAATACTTGGCAACAATAGAGTCAGGTTGAAGAAATTTCATGAGCAATGAAATCAGATTAAGACCACTCGGTTCAGAAAAGCTAAACTCGGGATTTCATTAAACTTAAAAGAATTGTTACAAAGTTCTTTACAAAAGAATTGTTACAAAGAATTCTTTACAAAGAATTGTTACAAAGAATTCTTTACAAAGAATTGTTACAAAGAATCTCTACAAAAAACTTATGAAAATTGTACAGTCAAGGTTGTGAGGATTTTGAACTCTTGCCAATGCTCGGGTCGGGCACCATTTCATACTCACGGAGCATACTTTTGTTTGAAGGCCAAGTGATTGTGTCAACCAAATCATCCATCCACTGGTTGTAATCTTCTCCTGGGATCGGTCCAACATCAGGCACCGCACCCTCCACGACCGATTCCTGACTAGGGTAAAAAGTCGAGAGGGAGTGCTCTGATGGAACCTCCAAATGCATGGGATGAGGCTCTTTGCCTCGGCTACGGCAGTAAGCTCTTCACTCCTTCATCTGAGTCCGAAGAGATTCCAAAGACCGGTCCACATGATTCTTGATCGACAGCTCCCAATTGGTTTGGGCTTTCTCAGTTGCCCGATTCTTAACCTTGAAGAACTCGCCAGCTAAAACCAACCCACGCTGAAACTCTCGAAGGAGAAGGGCATCGTAGGCAGAGGATCTCTTAAAACGATATACCCCTTGCACTTCGAGTTCTAGCCTGGCCACTCGGGATAAGGATTCGACCGTCAAAGCCTGGCGCTCTAGGTCTTCAATTTTTTTGTTTATACGCCGACTTAGATTGCTCAGCTTCTTGCTTGGCCTTAAGCATTGATTATTGGGCAGAAGACAATAAATTTTGAAGTGACTCAGCTTTCTCTTCTGCCAAAAAAGACATTTCCTCTGCCTCCATCTGCTTCGCCAAACAGTGGTCGGCGAGCACTTGGGCAGAGCCCACCTCTTGTTGATAAGCCGATTCGACTCGAGCACGGCTATCCTCACTTTCTTTCAGCTGAGCCTCGAGACGCCTTATTATATCAGGTTGATATTGCTGCGTCTGAACCAGCTCAGCGAACTAGGCCACCATCTACAAAGAAGTTTAATTAAAAATCTGGCGAACAAACAACAATTGAAGAAGTTAAGGATAACTTACATAAGATGCACCGTTAAAAACGTTCTGAAGACGGTCCGTCAGGAAGCCATCTCGAAAATAACTCCAGCGGCCATCCCCAATGAAAGCCCAACCTGATGACATCTCCCGTAGCATATTCTGGGAGAAAGATATGGAACCCCCGAGGGTTCAACCCTTTGATCTTCAACCTCGGGAGGAGGGAAACCCTTGTTCGGCTCCGAAGTCTCCGCATCTGCCGATGCTCTTACATCAACGCTCGAGGGAATCTCAGCCCCAGTATCTTCATCGTTGAAGTCGATAAATGAGACCACCCGAGGGACCTTGAGAGGGCGAGTAGGAGAACCAACTGCCTTCCACTTCTTAGCCCACGAACGATGGAAGCTGAGATCAGCTGCGGGATCTTCTTGAGCATCATCCTGGAAATATTCAAAAAATTCGGGACCTGAAGGTACTTGTCCCGCGGAGGTATTACCTCCATCACCGGCGTCTGACCGCTCGACATGCCTCTCTCCAAGACCCTCATTATGCCTCTCCCCATCATCAGGCAGTTGAGTATCTGTCGGGCCACTTGGACCACTGGTCTCCCCGGCGGTCGGCTGAATAATGTCCTCGGGAACATATTCGGGGATTTGCTCCTCGGCTACATCGATTTTCTCGTCAGACTCAGGCGGGGCAATACCATCATTGCTCTGACGAGAAGCTTCTTTTCAGCTCGCCTGAAGAATCGACTTCACTTGACGAGCTTGAAGGTCGCAGACTATATCCGTGTCATATACTTAGAAAAAAAAAAGGGGACCACGTCAGAATACGAAAAGAAACAAATAACAAAAAAAAGAAAAAAGAAAGAAAGAAAGAAAGAAAAAGGTTAAAAAGATCACTTACATCGCCTGCGGTAAGCCAAAATCTGGCTGAAGAAGCCGAGCTCTATCATTTTCGTCTCGTTGAAAAGATAAGATATGCTCATCTTCTCCAACATGCGAACTGCTGCTCGAGCAAGTCTGGTCAACTCAGCGTTGCTAAATTCAAGCTTCTTGTTCCAAACCTCAGGAGAACAGAAGAAGTGGGGAACTTTCAGCCCCCCTCCGAGTTTCCCCGGCCTATATGGTGACTTCAAGGCCTAGATTCCTTTTGGTGAAAAACAAACTGTTCCACCAGAACTTGTTGAATAAAGGGAATTCCCATACAAACCCTCTCTTTTTGGTGTCATCAGAGGTGTCGACTTCCCGATTTACCTTTGTCCCCTCGGGGACCTAGCAGTCGGGCGAATTAGACATGAGGAAATAGGTCTCTGTCTTGCCAGACTGCCTCAACGTGAAGAAATGCCTGATCTCACTCGGGGAAGGCGGCGACAAGATCATCCGGTTGTACATGTGCCACATGCACATCAATATCTTGTAGCTGTTCGGGGCCAGTTGAGCCGGGGCTATCCGTGTTTTAGCCAAAAACCAGGCAATGAACGGCTAAAGAGGAAGTATGACCCCGCAGTAGAGCATGGATCCATAGATTGCCACCATTCCCAGGGGAGGGTTCCACGCAGCTCTATCTCCAGCGGGAACCAGATTAACCGAGTCATCCAAATCTCTTCTACCCCGACCACATTTGGTTCGATGTCAAACCCACTCGGGCGATCAACATATAAGGTGAGACGAGATGCTCTGAACTCCTCTTCAACATCGTTCTCGTTAACAGTCTGCTCCCTGATCCGAACGCTGCCCAAGCCATGCTTATGGACTTCACTTCTGCTTTGATGTTTTCCCATCCTTCGCAGATGTACCCTATGATTAGAAATGTCAGATTCATAACTAGATAAAGAATCAAAACTTGATATAGAAAATTGGTCGTCAGGGTGAAGCCTAGAAACGTCAACTTCTAAAAATGGAGGCTCGTTTGGGGGGATTTCCCCCAATAATCTTTGAGCGCAAGAAACCAACTGGAAATCCCCACGATCGAGAGCTTCGAGAGCAATGGTAAAAAGTCGATGACGGGAAGATGGATTCATTAAAAGTAACCTTGAATGAAAACTGATACAGAATCTTCAACGAAGAATGGTGATTTTCTGCGCAAAGAAACATGGGCTGGCAAAAATTTCTGGTTTTCAAGTTTTTTAGAATGAACCAGCGCAACCCTTCAATGAAGAATTTAAAGAGGTGATAGCACGAAACCTTATGGTCTCAAGGCGGGACAAATCTGTGACGAGACTTGATGAAGTAGGCTGTGTACGGGGAGACGCGAAGGTCGTTTCTCATAAATGGTATAGAAAAATGAAGAGGCAAAAGACACTTGTCAAGAAGAGAACTGGCTTTCGCCGTCAAAATTCTAAAACGTCGTCATCATTGAAGATCTCGTGTGATGGGGCAAATCAAATTTACAGGGTCACCATTAAGACATGCCATTATGATAATACATTTATTCTGACAATGAGAAATAAAATTAAAGAATTGATTAAATTACTTTTACCCGAAACGAAACTCTATTCGGTAAAAATATTTTAAGGGGGTATTGTCGTATGTGAATTTTACCAGGCGTACACGTCATTGACAAAGAGTATAAAATTGCTAGATGGACATCCGAATAGGCATTCAGAAAATATCCTATAAGACATCACCAAAGAAGAGAAGCCCAAATAAACAAGTATTGAACAAGACCTGCTCGGGGTCAACATACGCCATATAATACTCGGGGTCAGTTAAACATACTCGGGGCTAGTTGGTGATATTTTCTACTCGGTATCAGATGATGTCACTCGGGACCAGATGATATCGTTTCCTACTCGGGACAAACATGAAGAAAAATAAAATGCTCAGCGCGTAGCTCACACGAATCGAGTCATTAAAATTCACGAAGATATCCATATCAAAGAGGAATTCCAAGAAGAGCAGAATTATCAAGAGAGGGTTTCTAATCAGGCAACAATTTTACTTCTTCAAAAAGACTACGCTCTTTTAAGGAAATAAGTCCTAATTGGACTACATTACTAGAGTCTCATTCGATCTCAATACAAGTCCCCGAAACAGGAAAGAAGACAAACTACTTTGAACAAACTAAACAATCATAATTAAATATAAAAATCTTTTATTACTTGTACAAAGAAGATTTTGGTTCTATGGACATATAAATAGACCTATAATGTCTATAGAACCATAATCTCATCTCATAGAGATATACAGCAATCATAAAAAAATACAGAGAGAATAAAGAGAGATCGAGAATTGTAATTATTTTATTCATAGTGGATTTTAGCTTGGTTGTTCATTCAACCACCCGTGGACTTCTCCGGTCATCAGAGTTTTACCATGTAAAACCTTACGTCCGATTACTTTCTCCTTCTCTTTCTCTTTAAAATCATAGTTAAAATCCAATCATTGTTGGCTTTTCTCATACATTCAGAAATTGACGTCAACATATTGTTCTATTTTATAATGAAAAATTCCGTTTTTTTTTTAATTCTTAATTTTCTTTCCAAAAAAAAAATCTTAATTTTAAAAACCGGTTTTTTCACTTAATCATCATTTTAAAATACCTTAACAAAATTTCCAATTAAAAATATTTGTTCAATTTTTTAAAATATATATTTAAAATGCTTCAAATGACTAAACTATCCTTAGTTTTGATAGTCAAAATTGGTCTACGATTTAATTTGACCAACTTTGACTAAAAACAAAGGAGGTGAGTGTCATTTATCAATAAAGTTGTTTCTATATGTAAAAGAGCAAACCTCATGGGAGTTTGGTGTAATTAGTTATTTTAGATTTTTGATGAATACAAAATATTTGTCTTTTATTATTTTTTAACGGTCAACTCTCACACTTAATGGTCAAACTTTAACGGTAGGGGAGGTGAGTGTTAATTAATGATAAAGTTGTTTCCGCGTATAAAAGAGCAAACATCAGGGGAGTTTAATGTAATTTGTTCTATATGAAATTTTAAAAAAAGTCAACAAATGGCACCTCTTAGTATATAGGTTGGTAATACACATCCCTTTCGTATAAGTGGTTTTTTGAGCATGCACACAAATTTAACAAACCCAGTTAAACTCAAAACAAAGAGAGAACCAGAAATTAAAAAATCAAAACAAAGATTCAACAAATATAAAACACAACCCATAAATCGATATTCATCAAACTCAAAACAAAACACAAATTCAACACCAATCCCAGATCCCTCAATCTTCATGACCAACATCAACAAATCAGTTCAAGTTTTTAATTTGTACAAAACAACCTCGCTTTGAAGTCCGAGTTAAAAAAAAATATATTAATTTTGTTATTTTATAATCAAGCGGGTTCGATGTCTTTATTTTTCAAGCCTCGAACCCTCTTCATGTTTGTATTTAACACCTAATAACATCTCCGATGGATCTCCATTTCACTACAACAAATCTCTTAGTCCCAAAAAGCTTTTTTTTTTTCTTTTCCTTTTCAAAAATATATTAATTGTCTCAACCATCATTTATAAATTTCAGATATTCCACTATACAACTCTTTTATTATAAGTATATTGTCTACGCTTTTTTTATAATTTATACAACCAAAAGTTATTTTTAAAAACACATTGTCAATATATATTTGTAATGTATACAACCAAAATATCTTTTTGTCAAAAACTCTACTCAATAAAATCACTATTAGTAAAAGATCTACTTTGTAAACTCTTTTGAAAAGTCATATCAAACACACTTTAAAACACGGTGAACGAGGAGCATCAAAATGGAGATCAAGTTTTGATCTCTATATTTGGATATCCAAATCCACTATCTATATATTTACTATTCACTGTTTATAATCTCATTTTATCCTCATATTCACTCTTCAATTCCTCTCGTAGTCTCATATCATTTTTACATTTTTAATTAAAGTTAATTAATTTATTATAACCTTTTATTTATAAGTATAATTAATTTAAAAGGTATACCACAATAAATATTTTATTGAGATTTTTCAAACGAGTATAATATTGACTAAATTTTAACTGTTTTTAATTTTTTTATTTATTACACATTTTATTAATCAATGAACTAATACGTAATTTAATAAAAAAAAATATTTTCACATCATCAATTTTTATATGTAATTAACATATATCATAACAATTAACTCTAAATAATTCTTTAAAACAAAATAATAACATTAACATATTCAACTTATAATAATACAACGGAAAAAATAAACATTGAAAATTAAAATAAAACCAATATAAATAACAATGAAATTTAAAAGTTAGATAAAAAAATATAAATGTTAAAAAATATATATATCAAAATCATTACATGTAAAAATAGTTAGGTACAACTAGGGATTAGGGATGGCAGCGGGTCGGGTTCGGGTGGGTTTTATATAATCGAAACCCTCACCCGCGAAAATTTTCCTCACCCACTCCCGCCTTCGAACCTGCGTAGGTAAGCGGGTTCGCAGACGGGTTTGAACCCGCAGGTTATGGTTGCACTCATACCCTCACCCATGAACCCACGAAAAAATACGGGTTCACGGGTGGATACTTCACCCGCGGGATACCCACAAACTCGTAACCCACAAACCGACGATTTGTCATTTGTAAATTTTCACATGTAATCACATATTTGATACTTAATTGAATTAAATTTTCATTTTTAATTCTCTATTTGATACATTACAAAACAATAATAACCATAAAAAAAATGATAAAAAATAATCCAAATGTCTATGTATGTTTATATACAAGTATTTTATTTATACGGGTTCGCAGGTTCGTTTTTCCTACCCGCACCCGCCTGCGAACCCACCAGATTTTTATTAAACGGGTTCACGAGTTCGGGGTCGTAAATTTACCATGCACAACGGACCCTATAGGGTTGGGTTTGGACAGATGCTTGCGGGTGCGAGTCAAATTGTCATCCCTACTAGGGATGTCATTGGGGTGGGGACAATAAATCATGATCCAGACCTAAACAAAACTATTTGCCCACAAATCCGTCATTGAATATAGGAGTCGAGGAATTTCCCCTCCTTAAGTTTGTATAATAACTAGGGTTTTCTTTTTTGGTTTTAACTTTAAAAAAAATGCAGGTTTAAATCAGATAACAGTCAAAACATAATTCATAATAAAAAATTTATATCTTAATACTACTAATTAAAATAATAAATCTTTTTTTATTAAATATTAATATAATTAATAAATAAATATTAAGTGGGTTCGGGGCGAGGATAACAAATTCCAACTCGGCATCATTTTAAAAATGGGGAGTGAGAATCGATCTCAAACTTGCCCTGCCCCATTTATTTTTTTTCCTCGTATGGGACGGGGTGGGAGCGGATCCTTGTGGGTTCAAGTTTTTTGGACATCCCTAGGTGTGACTAATTATTAAAAGGGAAAATTGTACAAACATCACATGAGTTTAATAAATATTGCACTCAGTTGCAAATTTTGTTAAAATTGTACATATTTCCTCTGTTATTCGTTGAATGAGTGTTAATTGACAGTTTGACGAACCATAAAATTAAAAATACCTAAATTGCCTCTGAATTAATTATTTTATTATAATAATTGAAAATTTTGAGATTGCATTATAATATAATTAATTAACTAATATTCTTTTAGTTAGTTGACGGTTCTTGTTTTTTTATCATTTGTTAAAAAAATATATTAAAAGACTTCTATGTACTTCATTTCAATTTTCCATTAATCTGTCTCTACAGTCCATCCATGGAAAATATTTTTATTTTTCTTAAAAAAAATAAATATTTTTTTAGTTAATTAATTTTATTATAATGCAATAATAAAATAATTAATTCAGAGATAATTTAGACATTTTTTATTTTTATAGTTAGTTAAACTGTCAATTAACACTTAGTCAACGAAAATCAGGGGAAGTGTGTGCAATTTTGGTAAAAGTTGCAGCTGAGTGCAATACTGATTAAATTCGTGAGATGTTTGTGCAATTTTTCCTTATAAAAAAGATTAAAAAAAATAGATGAAATAAAATGACTAAATTATTAACTAAACTAATGAAGAGAAAATAATTTTATTGAAGAAAGTTTGAAATATTATTTATAAAGTAAAATAATAATATTTTATTATTTGGATATTGTAAATTGAAGAATGATTGGAGTAGTAAATTTATAGAGATGGAATATTCCTGAAATATTCAATTTTCAGCCTCTAAAATGAAGAGAAATTCGAAAACCGATTGGAGATGACCTAAATCTGCTCGTGAGCTTGATTAGCAACCTAATGTCACTGTTCCGGAACTCGGTTTGCACAACTAGCTGTACCAACAATCATGGTTCATGTTCAATTTTTTTTTTAATGTTTTAAAGAATTATTACAATAGGACTACTGAGACCTTCTGAAATCAAACAATACATATATGATTCGGATATGAATTTCTGATGCATGCACATGTTCGGATGAAATTGTCATCCATATGTAACATTTGAACATATTTTCAAAACCAATTATTTATTTCAATCCATTGAATTATATATATATATATAATTCGGTCCATTAACTTAGTCGGACTCACACCTAAGAGCATCCATAATGGGGCTCAAATGACACCCATTTAACTTTAACAAGACACACCTTTATGTGGATCTAGTTGGGGGCACAATGGGACACACATAAGACTCAAAAAACAAGCCTCATTTGTGGGATCCACCAGATTAGACTCGTATTGGGTTCTAAATATTGAACTCAATTTGGAGCTTGTCCAATGATCGGAAGTTTGGTTCCTAATAACTTTCAATCATTGGGCATATATATTTTTTAAATTTTAATATATAATTTTAAATTATTATGAAAAAGTATAAATAATTTTAATTTTAATTTTAAAATTTTAATTTCATTCATTAAAATAATTTGAATAAAAACATTATTTTTTTCATTTATTTTACTTTTTGTTTTAAATATTTTTTTTATTGTTGATATAATTCGGTTGTGATAATTTTAAATTAATTAATTGTTTTATTTTAAATTAATTATAATTTGTTAAATAATTGATATTTAAAATATATTAAATAATTTATATATATATATACATATATATTATATTTAAAGAAGAGTAATGATTGTTTGGAAATAAAAAATAAAAAAAGTGGATAAAATTTATCTTTTCCAAATTAGTTGCATTGGAGGGAAAAGAGACCTATTTAAATAGGTTTAGGCTTATTAGCACCAGTCCCCTCTGAATTATATGCGAGTTTACATTTTACCCTCTGATTTTTTTTAGGCATTAAACCCCATGAACTCATGGAAATTGGCAACCGGTGACAAAATGGGGACGGAACCATGATTCTGTTTGGTTTCTCATCACGTGCCTTGCATGTGTAAAAGTAAAATTGGAATAATGTTTTTTTAAAACAATAAATTTAAACATGGAGATCCAGATTGGATCTTCACCATCCATTTGAATCCAACCATCCATTTTATTCAAATGGATAGTGTAGATCCATATTGGATCTCCACCTAATAAAAAAAATAAAATAAAAAAATAAACTGTTTCAACCATGAGCCACCCATCATCAATTCATCATCATTAGTTCATCTTCATCAAACATAACAAAATTTCAACCATTAGCCTCTATAAAACCCCCAAATTCAGATCCAACCATGAACCACTCATCATCAATTCCATAGCCACCACCATTCAACTGCCAAAATCAAAACGAAATCAAAATCAAAATTAACCCAACGGGCAAAATCAAAATCAAATTAAAATCCACAAATCAATTTCAACAGACCATCATCACCATTGTAGTTATCACTCATAATCACTACCATCACCATCGCCACCATGCCCAACCAAACCCTAATACAAAAACAAAATGTAGAAACCAATTCCCTACCACCAAGCCTTACCCAAAATACATCACCACCACCAGTACAAACCACCACCAATCCCCCTAGAAAATGCCATGTATCTACCAACAAACCCATTCAAAAACCTCCCAAAAATCACCAATGAAACCACCCACCAACCCCATCCAGAAATCTCTACCAAACCCCTCATAAACTGCCACCAAACCTCACCCAGAAACCCCTAAGGAAACCATCCAGAAACCAAATATCCAAACTCATAAGTCAAACCACCCCATCTCTAAACACCCAACAACCAAAACCACCAGTAGTTTGAGAAAGCGAATAAGAGAATGGTGGTGATAGAGAAAGAGAATAAGATAATTAGAGAGAGAAAGAGATGAAGAGAGGGATGGAAGAGAGGAAGATAATCCAGAAGAGAGAGAGAGAGAGAGAGAGAGAGAGAGAGAGATAGGGGGTTTATGCAACTATTTGATTTGAAGATTGAGAGATGGAGAGATGAAGATATATAAAGATGATGATGGGTTTGATTTATGGGTTTCGTTTATTTTTAATTTTGTTTTTTTTTTTAATTATTAGGTGGAGATCCTGATTGGATCTCAACCATCCATTTGAATAAGATAGACGGTAGAGATTCAGTCTGGATCTCCCCACATAAATTTGATTTTTAAAAAACATAATTCCTATTTTACCCTTACACGTGCAAAGCAAGTGATGAGAAACCAAACTGAATTAGGGTTCTGTCCCTATTCCGTCATTGGTTCCCAATTTCCAAAAGTTCAGGGGATTTATTGTCTAAAAAAAAGTTCAGGAAGTAAAATACATACGTGCATATAGCTCAGGGGGACTGGTGCTAGTAAGTTTTTTTTTTTAAATAAGACCCAATATTAATGATGTGGCACACAATGAGTCTTATGTTTGGGCTCTAACTAATTAGTCCTGCCCAAAGAAGTCTGTAACGGCCGGACATGATGATTGGACTTCAAAACAGTCACATGCTTTATGCATTGATTAGAACATTTGATGGTTTGCTTAACTTTTCACTTTAATTTAAACAAAGAACAAATGACACCAAACTCCCCGAGCTTTAGTTTTTTACATGTGGAAACAACTTTACTGTAAATTGACATTCACCTCCCTTACCATTAGGTTTTGACCGTTAAGTGTGAAAGTTGACCGTTAAAAATGATAAAAGATAAAAATACCCATGATTCATAAAAAATCTATAAGAAATAATTACACCAAACTCCCTTGAGGTTTGTTATTTTACACACAGAAATAACTTTATTGATAAATGTCACTCATCTCCTTTATCGTTAGTCAAATGTCAAAGTTGGTCAAATTAAACTGTAGCCAATTTTGACTATCAAAACTAAGGATAGTTTAATCATTTGAAGTATTATATATATATATATATATATATATATATATATATATATATATTGTAATTGAATAGATATTTAAAATGAAGATTTTTTAAGGTATTTTAAAATGAATATTATGTGAAAAAAATAACTGTTTTTAAAATTAAGATTTTTTTTGTTGTATAGAAAAATAGGATTAATTGAAAATGAAGAATTAAAAAAAAAAGAACGGGATTTTTAATTAAAAAACGGACAGTCCAATCTAATTTAAATGATATTAAAAATTTTAAATTAAGAAAAAATATTAATACTTTTAACGGGTCGCTAGTTCCACCAACAACACAAATCACAACCCTTTCCTGATTTGTTCGATCTCCTCCATGAGAGATTGAGCTAGATTTCTTCCCAAAATGGATTAAGTTCACCGGTTCTACCAACAACACAAATCACAATCACTTCCTAATTTTGTGTAATTTGTTCAAAAAATTTAAAAATCTCAATATCTATTTATAAATAAGATTTTTTTTCCAAAGAAATAGAATTAATTTTTTTATCTTTTTAATAAATAGAAAAAATAAAATAAAAAATAAATATAAATTATGAAGGAATTATGATTTGTGTTGTTGGTGGAACTGGTAAACTAACTCAATCTCTCGTGGAGGAGATTGAATAAATTAGGAAGGGATTGTGATTTGTGTTGTTGGTGACAAACTGTTAAAGGCATTAAGACTTTTTTATTTTAATTTGAATTTCTTTTAAATTAAAGTGGATGGTCCCTTTTTAAATGAAAAATTCATGTTTTTAATTCTTAATTTTCAATTAATCTTATTTTTCTTTCCAAAGAAAACTAATTTTTAAAAACAGTTTTTTTTTTCACTTAATCTTTATTTTAAAATACCTGAAAAAATCTTCATTTAAATATATATATATATATATATATATATATATAATGCTCAAATGACTAAATTATCCTTAGTGTTGATAATCAAAATTGGTCAACGGTTTAATTTGACCAACTTTGACTAACGATAGGGGATGTGAGTGTCAGTTATCAATAAAGTTGTTTCTATGTGTAAAAGAACAAACCTTATGGGAGTTTGATGTAATTAGTTATTTTATATTTTTGGTGAATCAATGGTATTTCTATATTTTATCATTTTTTAACGGTCAACTCTCACACTTAACGGTCAAACCCTAATAGCAGGGGAGGTGAGTGTCAATTAACGGTAAAGTTGTTTCCACATATAAAAGAGTAAACCTCAGAGGAGTTTGGTGTAATTTGTTCTTAAATAAAATATATAAATATAAAATATGAATAAATAATTAATATTTTAAAGATAAAATATATTAACTGAGATAAAAAAAATCATGATTTACATTATATTTTCAATATGATTTTTAGATGATAAAAAATTTAAAAAATGTATTTTATAGTTAAATAAAATTCATATACAAAAAGAAGATAAATAGCGAATCTTACAAAAATTATTAAATTAAATATTGTGATATATACATATAGTAGCAATGATAAAAAAAATTTATATATATATATATATATGATATTTTTTATTTTTTTTATTTTTCATGTTAACCTTTTTAATATACAATTTATTTTTTGTTTTTTATTTTTCATGTTAATTTTTTTAATATACAATTTGCAGTGGCAAATATATATATATATATATATATGTGTGTGTGTGTGTGTTTTTTTTTGTGTTTGTGTGAGAATACGAATGGGGGCTCAAGGGCCATGACCTCCAAGCCAATCAAAATTCAAGAAACTTTACTTATGTTTATATTATGATATTATAATATAAAAATAGTAATTTTAATGTGACCCTATTTTATTGATAATTTAATTTTTTCCATAATGTTTTGTTAAGACAAAATCAATCTCTTTTATTATTTTTTTTTTATGATTTTATATATTATTTTCTAATCTAATCTATATATAGGTTATACATTTACTATATAGTTACAAGACTAATTTTCAATCAGTGGATTTCAATCTAAAGGTCTATACGAATTAAAGATTTAAAAATTTAAAGAAATTAAAAATAAAAGGAATTAATCTCATCTTGTAATTACTCCTACAACTATATATGAACTATATAGTAGTTAACATAGTTTGTTTACTCATAGATTTTCGATTTGACCATTAAGATTATTTTTATGGACTTCTAAGAGTTTTGGTTTGAGATTATAAATTAATGAATATTTTAATTTTATTTTTCAAGCTTGTGTTATTATATATCTATTATTTTGTTAGGTTGTTAATATAGTTTTGATAACTTTATTTTGCTCATTTGTTATTTAAATTTGTTCCCAAATATTTATAAGTTAATTTGGTTTGACATGAATATTATAAAATTAAATCATAAGTGTATAAAGAATCATTTTTTAAATATATTAATGATACATGATATTTTCGTAAAAATTCTTTGATTATGGAAAAGAGATATTTCATCTATACAATAAGATAAAATATTATTTTATCACAAATTCTTTGATTATGTATACTTAAATAGAATCGCAAGGAAATTTAAATAAATTTAACTATAGATGATTTTTTTGAAACAAAATGGAGTCAAGTTTCATTTTGATTCTCAAAGTTAGTTTGGTTATTATTATTATATTTTGTATCATTACCTTAAAGACTAAACTATTACATTTTTGTATACTAATAGAATTTTCTTTGGTGACCTATAATATTAGTTTCTAGTTTCTACCTTGGTCCCCCAAAAACCAAAATCCTGGTTTCGCCCATATATATATATATATATATATATATATATTTCAAGTCAGTGCGTACTGATATAAATTCGTTAGAACGTTGGATGTGGACCATTAGATTTACATACTTTGACTCCAAGTGTATGTACTTGTCGAAACTTCTTCATAATCAATGGTCCACATGCGACGCACTGATATAACTTATATCAGTGCGCACTGACTAGAAAATCACTATATATATATATATATATATATATATATATATATATATATATATATTTGTGTTCATTCCTGTTATAACTCGAGACATGTCACATGAAGATTTGGTTGCTAGGCCACTGGTTTTCTTAGTGATTACCAAGCGGTCAATATGGCTGAAAGGCCTCATACTCATGCTGTTTCTGACTTTCTGTTATACCTGTGAAGTGGTGAGTACCTGTAGAGGGGATTACAAAATTAACAACGACGTTGCAATCAGGATAGACATCCTTTAATTGGTGTTGGTGAAATTATTTATGATTCGAAAGGCCATGTGATGGTTTCTTCTATGCAAAATATTGCTGCTTGTTATTCGCCTCTTGTGGCATAAGCAATTGCTATTTTGAGAGGCCTGCGATTTACGGTTGATTCTGACTTACTTCCTTTTCTGCTTGAGAGCGATACGAAGTGGGTGGTGTCCCTAACTAATGTTGGAAAATTTATGATAAACTTGCGGTTTGAGAGTGATATTTGAATATGATCGGTTTTATGAAAATGAAAGATCAATGTATATTCGAATTCTCCTTCGTGAAAGCTTCAAAGTGGTATACTCAAACTCACAAATCAATAAATGGGTGAATGAGAAATTGAGTATTAAAGTGAGCCCATTGTGTAAGGGAAAAAGAGCCTCCCACATTGGTTGGGTAAAGAACTTATATGTAGTATATAAGTAAGTATGTGATAGTTGCTTGTCAACATCTATGGCATAGAGGCTCTCTCTCACGCGCAGGGGGGGGGGTGCGAATCAAGGACCTCGAACCTTCTATTGCATGACTCGTGTTTGGGAGCGACCTACGTACACGAATGCTGCTCCGGTTGGACCATAAGAGTACAACCCAGTTTGTTGATAAGGAAAGAATTAATTATTTTCCCTAAGTCAAACATTTTAAATTAATGGTAATTTCCATTTTGATTAAGGAAATAGTTGATTTCCGTTTTGGATTCTGATACTTTATTGTTCACTAATCATTGATCAATCAGGAATAAATCTTTTAAAAGATATTTTTTAATTAACTTTCCTTTATCATTTAAAACGTAGTACTTAAGCAATTTCCAATTCAATCTCTTTGACTTTGGTTACATAAGAAACCCTAGTCTACACTTCTTAGAATATAAATTATTGCATTCACGAAATTTTGAAAGAATTGCTTCTCTCTTTTCGATTTTCTTCTACTTCTGTACTTGGTAAGTTTGAACCTGATTTGAGTTCCCTGAGAGTGGTTGTACTTACACTCCCATTGTTGAATCGTTGTATCTTATGAGACAATCGCTATACACATACGGTGTTATATACGATCAAATTGTCTTAAGGACACCGTGTGAAACATGAGCCTCGATTCCCTAACCTTCGCTTATGTTTGTTATGTTCTATAGATTCGAACCAAATTGTTTTTTTTACGTACTACAAACAACAACTAATTCAGATGTTAACTCTTATGCTGATCTTGACTCTATTGTTAGTGATATTATTGCTTTATTTAAGAGTATCTCTGATGTAACTATATATTTTTGAGTGAGCACGTTTTCTCTTTTTATCAGCATCTACTTTCGAATATTAACAACAATAGTTCAGACCTCTCTGTAATTATAGAGCATGTGTCTTTATTGTTTACTGTTGATGAAAATGCTTTGATTCTCCATGTTCCCTCTTTTGATGAAGTGAGGAATACGATTTTTTCCATGGATCCTCTAAGTGCTCCTAGTCCTGATGGTTTCTCGTGCAGATTTTATTCTCATTGTTGGGATTGTGGAACATGATGTGGTCTTGGCCGTGTAGAATTTTTTTCACTCTAGTCGAGTTTTTCCGGGTCTGAATTCTAATTTCTTGGTCCTTATTCTGAAGACTCTAAACGTTCTTTTGATTGAACAGTTTCGTCCGATTACTCTTGGTAATTTTCTATTCAAGGTTATCACTAAGATTATTGTTGACCGCTTGACCAAAATTTGCTCCCACATTATCTCTCCAAATCAATTTGGTTTTATTAGGGGTCGTCAAATTACAGACTGTATTGCTGATGTTTCTGAATGTTTTAATGTGTTGAATAATGGTAGTCGCTGTGGGCATTTGGCTTTAAAAATAGACATTCAAAAGGCTTTTTACTCTATTAGTTGACCTTTTATCTTCTAGGTCTTTCGATGTTTTGGCTTCTTTGATAGTTTTATTGGATGGGTTGCTTCTATTTTTTATTCTGTTAGGATCTCAGTTCTTGTTAATGGATTCCCTTAGGGTTATTTTCCCTGTTCGAGTGGAGTTCGACAAGATGATCCTCTTTCCCCTATTCTTTTTTGTTTGGCAAAAGATTTTCTGAGCATATACCTTACGCATCTAGTAGACTCGGGATCTATGACTTCTATCTCTTCTCCGATTGGGATGCATGCTCTTTCGCATTTTCTATATGCTGATGATGTTATTCTCTTTTGTCGGGCTTCTCCTCAAAATTTACGAGTGATTTTAGATGCTTTGGCACTTTATGGCTCTCTCTCTGGTCAACAAGTTATTTTTTGGGATCGTAAGGGCGAAGATTCGATGACGTATCTAAGGGTCCCTCTTTTCATTGGTACGCCTAAGCGTCAGTGGTTGATACCATTGGCTAATAAAATTAAAAGTAAATTGAAAACATGGAAGGGTTTCTCTATTTCAATGGCATGTAGTTATGTCTTATTGACTCATTGATTATAGGTTCCTTCCTGCAATCCTTTCAAGTTTATCGTTGGCCTTCATCTCTTTTGAAAGATTTAAATGCTGTTTTTCGTATTTTTTTTTGGACTGGTTAGATCGTCGGTCGTAAATCTGTCCAAGTTGCTTAGAAATCTTGCTATAGGCCTAAGGATGGTGGTGGTCTTGGTGTTAAAAACCTTGGTATTCTTAACAAGGCCATGCTTAAGAAGTTCACTTGGAGGATGTTGACTGAAGAGTCTTTCATTTTCATATATCTTCGGGCCGGTTTTTTACCCAAGATCACAAGCCTAGAACGTGGTATGTTTTTCTTCTGTTTGGCCAGGTTTAAAATTGCATTATACTCCCCTGATGATTGAGTCTAGGTGGTTGGTTGGTCGTCATTCTAAGGTCCCTTTTTGGACGGATAACTGGTTGAGATATCCTTTGATCGTCTCGGTTGAGGATATGTCTTCTTTATAACCTTCGCTGGATTCTGTTATGGGTGATATTTACTCAGATGCTGCGGGTTGACATATTCATGCTTCTTTTAAAGCTTCTTACCCTGATATTGCTTATGAGATTGAGAAGGTGGTGCTTAGCACTGTTATAGACTCGTTAGTTTAGACATGTTCCTTGGATAGTGTTGTTTCTTGTAAATCTTCTTATGACTCTCTTTCTAAGGTTAGGAGTTCTGTGTTTTGGGGTAAGCAGATCTAGGCGTCTTTCATTCCTACTTCTTGCTATGTCCTCACTTGGCGCTTGTTTCATGGTAAGATTCCTGCGGATATTGTGTTGCATGCCAGAGGTTATATTTCTCCATCTCGTTGTCGGTTTTGTTGTACTGTAGAGGAGGAATTAAGGCGTCTGTTTCTTGACTGTCCATTTGTTCGTAGATTGTGGGATGACGTATCCTCTACTTTTGGCCATAAGCTTAAGTTAGATGGTACTTGTTTGGACCTTTGGCATGAGGCAATGAGAGTTATATTTAGCACTCAACTGAAAGCTCTCTGGTAGGTTTCTATCATCACGGTTTTCTAGGTGGTGTGGTTCTTTTAGAACCAAGCTACCTTTGAGGGTGACAAGATTGTCTTTATTGATGCTCTTTCCTTGCTTTGGTGTTCCGTTAGCGAGGTAGACTCCCTTCAGTCTGGCACTATAAAGAATTCAGTGGATGAGCTATAGACTCTTCAATAGCTTCATGTCTCTGGTCACCCTCCAAAGACTCCTCACATTTTAGAGGTTAATTAGCGTCCTTCATCGCCGGGTTGTCTTAAGGTTAACACGGACGAGACTACTTTTTGTAGTCCTGGTCTTGCTGGTTGTGCATGGGTTTTTCGTACATCCAAGGGTTTCGTTAAAGGTTGTTTTGCTATTCCTCTTGGTGTCTGCTTTGCTTTTAAGGCTGAATTGGCTGCTGCCGTTCACACTATTGGTTATACTTGGACTTTTGGCCGGTGTCGGTTATGGTTAGAGAGCGATTCGACTTTTGTAATGGATTTTGCTCACTCATATTTATCGAGAAAGTAATCAAGCTGCAGATAGTTTAGCTTCTAGGAACCCAATATCGTCTCTCCTACATGGTGGTGGAATGCTCCAAATTTTTACAACCCTTTTATTTTCAATGATTCTTGTAGTAGACCTTCTTTTAGGTTCTATTGATTTGTTTTCTTTTTTTTTGTTTTATATTTTGTAGTGTTCTCTTTCTTTTTTCTTTAATAAATTGTTGGGTTAGGGTTTTTTGACCCCTAACAACCTTATAAAAAAAAAATCAATATAACCCAATCATATACTATACAGTGAAGTACATCATGGCATGCAAAAAAGTAAGGGCTTAGATAATTGTATACTACCTCGTGATGTAGTCCAGTCTAGAATTTAGAATTTCTTTTTAAAGTAATACTAGACATTCTAATTATTTTTTCTTAAATTCTTTTTCAAATGATGTGATATATGAGGTGTCAACATCATATTAACTACTATATATTTAATCTCATGATTTATAAAATGTTGATACCTCACATGCCACATCATATGGGAAAAAAATTGAAATATCTATCATTATCTTTCTTTTCAACTTATTAGTTAATTCACTTATTTATGAGTTTTATGAGATTTTTTAATACAACCAACTTAATTCTTTTTTAAAAACACACACACACATTTCATATTTATTTTTTTGATATTATATATCTATCAACAGTAATCCACAATCCACCTGTCTAGACAAGATATTTTCTGAAGCTTTTGCCAATGGTAGAATTCAAACCACTGACTTGAGAGTTATTTGTCTAGACCCCAAACTTGTACATCTACCACCTGAACTACGCCCCTGGAGACATACATATTTCAGATTAAGTTGTACATTATAACCCAATTAATTTTTTGTTTTTTAAAAAATTATAATTACAGAATCTAAGTCCACTCGGCCATACATTCTAAAAAAAAAACGGTCCGCCCTACCGTAGGATAGAATAATTCTATAATTCAAATCTATCATTTTCCAATACAATTGTTTAAACTCATTGATCACTCATCCTGTTAACACATCTCTTAGAAAACTTTTTTTTTTCTTTTAAAGTGTAAATTTGAGATTTTTATGAGAGAATCCAATTTCATTTCACAATGTATTAGGGGTTTACCATCGAGCCCATCATAATTTTTGTAAAAGAATAAAGTATATATATATATATATTGCTTTGTTGCATTTTTCTGCCTAATGCAAATTGAGAAGACTAGTTAATAATTTCTTTCAATTATGTTTACATAATTTTATATTATTAAAACTTTTCCATATTATCAAATAGTGAAAATGGTGAGAAATGTCACATTTTTTTGTGTGGCTTGCAGTGATTTTACCGTTATAATAAGTTAAGTTTTAAAGGCACCTATTATAGTGAGCTACCGAAATTGCCCTTAAATAATCGATTCTTTATTCTTTAAAAGCCTCTGTCGTCCAAACAAGTTGTCTGAAAATCAATCAACTATTCCGGGTATCTCTTCAAAAAACGAGCTCTATTCCAGATATTGCACAAGAAGGTAAACTAATATTTCTGATCTTCATTTTCATTTTTTCATGTATTTCTGTGTGGTATAACAATGTATGAACATTTATGAACATGTTGTTTCAATTTTTTTTGTTTATGTCTGGGAGTTGTAAACTTTTTTTTTAAAGAATGAACATGTATGCATTTATATATATATATATATATATATATATATATATATATATATATATATATATATATATATATATATATATATTTGGCCGAGTTAATTTGAAGTGATGCAAAAAAGTTTAAAATCTTGGGCATAATAGCTGGAAAGCAGTTTAAAAAAGCTTGAAACATTTGAAAAAACACTCGATCCAAAAAATAAATGTTCGATCCCTCACAAAAACAACTCGATCCCTCACAAAAACAACTCGATCCCTCACAAAAAAAGCTCCATTCCTAAAAAAAAACTCAATCCCTAAAATAAAAAGCTCGAGTCATATTTGAAAAAAACTCGAGCCATATGAAAAAAAGCTCGAGCCATATTAAAAAAAGCTCGATGATGTACAAATAGAGCTCGGTCCTGAACAAAAAAAAGCTCGATCCCGTTCGAAATTGCTCGATCATGTACAAAAACGGCTCGACCATGTACAAAAAGGCTCGATCATGTACAAAAAAAGCTCGATTAGTAAAAAAAAGCTCGAACGCTTACACTTTTGATTTTTGTTTAATCCTTTATAATTGTAAATTTAATATTAAATATTTTTTTCTTAATAATGGTTTTTGATGATGATTTTGACAGGACAATGGGTAGGGTGAGAATAGCCATATCTTACAACGGTCGATGAGAGCAATTACCAGACGGAAATCAGAGGTATTTAGGTTCCGATAACCAAGGTTTGTACGTGTTAAAGAATTTGAGTCACGACGAACTGGTGTCGATCGTGCAAACCATTGTGAAGTTTGATGAGAACAAATACAGTGTTGAGCTACAGTCTCTATCGATTGTTCCTGGGACTACATGTCGTACATTTATAACAAACAATGACGATGTTCAGTTTATGCTAGGGGAAGATAGGATGATTCCTCAAGTATGTGTTAGTCTAATCGAGAGGCCAGTGGGAGGTGTCATTGGTGAAGATATCCCTCATCCTTATAACACCCAACAATTTCGATCGTCAGACGGAAGCAACCAGTTGTTCACAGAAATAAGTGGGATTGATGGTCAGGAAAACATATGTGTTGTCCCACCGGAAGTAGTCGCCCATGATGATAGACCGGAACCTCAATTCGACGATGTATTTGGTTGTCATATTGAGATGAATGGTAGAGAGTACAACCACCAATACAATGAGATCTACAATGACATCAACAATGAGGAGAATACATCACTGAATGTTGGGGTGAATCATGAGGTGGATAATGAGGGCAATTTAAATTCTGTAGAAAATGTAGAGGACAATCAGGAAGATGCAGAACCTGTCGAAACGGAAAGACGTATAAGACATGTACACAGATTTAGTTCTAGTGCACCAGATATAGTTGGGACCTCCGAGGGGAGGGCTAATGGAACTGCAGATGATTCAAATAATGCAAGAACATGGGTTATTCCAGGAGCAGAATCATACTCGTTTGGTATTTGTGGAAGCAGGAACTTGTTTGAAGATGAACCTACAAGCATGATACATAAAGGACAATTTTTTTCAACGAAAAAGGATTTGAAGAGACTAGTAGGCCATTTTGCAATGCGGCAGAACTTCGAGTGGAAGGTGAAAAGGTAGAATAAGACAACATTACATCTAGTTTGTTTGATGGGAAATTGTACGTGGAAGTTAAGAGCGGTGAGGAGAGATGAAGGAACATACTTTCAAGTAAGAAGTTTTATCAACGAACACACTTTTCCGTTAGAGGAAATTCACCGCCGCCACCGACAAGCTAGTGCAGTCATAATTAGAGAAGTTATTGTACCTAGAGTTCAACAACAAGATGGTCGACTAATGCGTCCGAATGACATAATTGCCGACATGAAATCAATGTATGGAATCCAAATCATGTACAGTAAGGCACACGCCGCCCTCGATTATGCTTTGTCACTGACATATGGAACGCATGAGGAAACCTTCCAACTGCTTTCATCATTTGGTTACGTTTTGGAACAAAAAATCCCGACACAATCACTGACTTACAGTGCGACGAAGATGATAAATTTATGTACTTTTTCATGTCGATTGGTGCCTCACTTAGAGGATTCCAGACGTGTATGCGTCCAGTAATTACCGTTGATGGTACCCATTTGAAGGGACGATTCCGGGGTATAATGTTTGTTGCAACAACACAAGATGGGAACGAACATGTGTATCCAATTACTTTTTGGTACGACGACTCAGAAAACAACCTTTCATGGGAATCGTTTTTGGATTGCTTGAAGGGTGCCCTAGGTCATAATGATGAGCTAGTTTTCATTTTCGATAGGCATGCAAGCATTGAAGCAGGGATTTCAAAAGTGTTCCCTGATACCACCTATACCATATATTGCTGGCACTTTACCGAAAATATTAAGAAGCGATTTCATAGGAAGGATGTTGCTGCAATAATGGACAAAGCAGCCCGCGCATACACCGAGTTTGAATATAACCGGCATATAGAAGAGTTAAGAAACTTACACCAGAATGCATATGATTATGTAATTGATACCGGTCCACACAAGTGGTCCCGTGTACACTGTCCGAAAAGAAGGTACAGGGTGATGACAACAAATGCTACAGAATGCATAAACTCATGCCTCAAATTTGCACGCCAACTGCCTATGTTGACTCTGGCTGAGTTCATTAGGAATATGCTATAACAGTGGTTTCACGATAGAGCTGCACAAACCATGCGTCATTAGTCGACCGACGCAGCAGATCTTGTGCTCTTAAAACATGTGGAGAAGTGTGGTTTTTTGACCGTAAATCCAGTAGACTGAAATATTTTCTCTGTCAAGCGGTCTGGAAAATAGTGGAATGTTGACTTATCCCGGATGACTTGTACTTGCAACAAATTCCAAATGGATCATTTTCCACGTTCTCACGCTCTTGCGGTGGCATGGTACATTACTTTCAAGTTTTACTGTGAGGGGATTATTACTGAAACGTGAAGCTGATCGTTTTCAATGTTTTTTACAGGGAGCGAAACTTGGACTTGACAACTTTGTGTTCAGACTACTACAAGAGATAGACACTTATTGACACGTACTCGGTTCCTATTATGCCTGTGGGAGATCCTTCCACTTGGGTTGTGCCATCTGACATTGCTCAGAGGGTGATTTTGAATCTAAACTCCAGGAGACAAGCAGGTCGCTATGTCTCGTCTTCAGAGAGGACAACTACATAATCCTGTAGAAGACGTGGACAACCAGGGCATAATTCAAGGAGATGTTCTAATCCACCTATGAGTAATGAAGGTCCAAGTAGAGGTGTTCCCGATGAATACCGCCGCAAGTGTAGCATCTGCCATTCAATTGGACACAACAAACAGACGTGCCATAACATTGACTCTAATAGGGAATGAATGATAAAGTTTTGATCACATTGTAAACATTTGGAATTGTATCAGATTGTAATAATTTGGAATTGCAATAATTCCTTATTAATGAATGAATTAATATTAATGAATGAATAATGAATGAATTAATATTCATGAATGAATTACATGTCTTTGTACATAAAAAATGGTAACATACAACCAATCACTAGGCAGGCCTGGAGTTACAAAAAATCTCCACAGCCATTTTCTCCCGAATGATCCCCATGTCATCCTCTGACCAATCAAAAAGGCTTCGACCTGCCAGTAAGTACTCGATAAGTCTCAAAGTATGAGGACCACAATTACCTCTGTAATTGCACATTAAAAATCGTTACAAATCGTTCTTAAATAATATCTAAGCACGTGAATGAAACAGAATGTTTTATGATTTTTTTTGTTGGGGGACTGTAGAAGTAGGCACCACGCTGACCGAGAAGGGCTTATTTTCCTTAGGGAACGACCGGTGACCACCTTATGGTGCAGTGTGGAACCCCGCGTCATTCAACATGGATGGTAAAAACCACCGTAATGGCCGGACCTGCTGCTTCCTGATATAATGAGGGACTTCCTGTCTCCAGGGGTCAAATATCTCAATCTTCCCGAGAATAAGGTCCATGGTTACCACCAGCCAATGTTGGCCCATAACGTTGCACGGAATCAGGACCTGTAATAGTATGCATACGGTGTTAGGTCGGGATATACGAACAGTTTATATTTTAAATCATTTCCATCGTCTAACACTTACCAGGTCAACCTCGTGCCATGGGCGGTTTCCACTCATGGTTGCTCCACGGACCGTCTGAAGGCCCTCTTCCAACCATTGGGACTGTAACACATTCCACCTTGCCGTGGTCACAGCCCCGTGCGAATCACGAGGCATCATCCTCTCCCACAGTAACAACATAAGTGGTTGTACTTACAATCATTGACAATATCGTATTAATAATATAAAACCATAAAATACGATTCGATTCCAAAAATTTATAACTACTTACATAAAATTGTGTATCCAATACGTTGATCCTCTAGTTGTACACAGTAGGGAATCCTTGCTGACGCTTGCGAAGAATATGGAGGTATGAGTCCATATGCTGACAGACAATATAACTAATGAATTGTTAATAATACAACATTACTTACACAAACGTTAATATGAAAATCACGTAAGTATGTATTATGTCCTCCAAATCCATGAAGTTGGACTACATACGGATGAACCATCCGGCGTCCACTGGTTAGACATGACCACGGTTCGGTTCGGTTCGAACCGTGGAACCGAACCGTAACCGTGTGAAATGAACCTGAACCGTAATCGTAACTGTAACTGTAACTGTAACTGTAACTAGAACCGTGGAACCGGTTTCGGAATCGAAACCGAAACCGTGGGGGAGTTGGTTCGGTTCGGTTCATGTTCTTCCTTTGAAAAAACCGGCCAGGAACCGACGGTTCAGTTTCGGCTCAGGAACCGCTGGTTCCTGGCCTGTATTTTTTTTTTTAAATTTGAATTTTTTTTTATAAAAAGGCCCAACGGCAATTTTTCTTTTCTTTTCCCCTCCCAATTCTAGCCAGCCTACTAGCGGCCCTAGCCCCGGTGATATGACAAGCCAATCAGAAAATATATCCGATTTTGCTGCAGATCCAAATTTTGAAGAGGCGGTAGAGAAGGATAAGAAGCAGGTCAAATATGATCTATTCATTCTCCACATGAAGAAAGTTACGAACCTGAATGGAACATGTTGGGCGGTGTGCAATTACTGCCCTAAAGAATACAAGTGGACTAAATCTGGAGGATACTGCACATATAGGAAGCATATTACGATCCGTCATCCAGCAGAACTTGTCAAGGGGAATGCACAATCTCAAATTTCCAGGTTTTCTACCTCTGACACTCAATTATTTAAATATAGTGATCAAGCTAATAGAGAAGAATTAGCTAGGATGGTAGCTGTAGAACATTTACCTTTTAGTTTTGGTGAAAAAATTGGTTTTATTCAATATTGTCATAAAGCATTCAATCCTGCTGCATGTCGTATCCCTAGGACCACTCTCACGCGTACAATGTATGATATTTATAAAAAGGAAAAAAGGATTTTGAAAAATATTTTGCGAACTATATAGGTCGTGTTTCCGTATGTGCTGACATATGAACTGACCATTGGCGAATGCATTCATACTTGAGTGTAACTTGTCATTATATGGACAAAGCATGGACAATACAAAAAAGAATTCTTGCATTTAGAGTTTTTGATGATGCACATACTGCTGATAATATTTATAAAAATATAAAAATCATTTTTGAAGAGTATAAAATTGAAAGCAATTTTTTTTCAATTGGTTTTGATAATGCTTCTAATAATACGGCAGCTATTCCTATTTTAATTGAATTATGCAAGTCTTATTTTAATAGTAAATTTTTTCATCAAATATGTGATTGCCATATTTTAAATTTATGTGTTCAAAAAGGTTTGGAAATTCTTCAAGCTTTTATTAAACCCATTAAAGAGACCCTCTCATATTTGTGGAAACATCCTAATGTTATGAAAGCATGGGTAAGATTTTGTAAACAGGCAGGTAGACATCCCATTAGATTTTCTCGTGATGTTCCAACACGTTGGAACTCTACTTATAAATTAATTTGTGAAAGTTATGAATATAGGGATTTATTAGTTTCTTTTATGCAATATAATGTTAGTCAAATCAATCTTTATGCACACCATTGGGATGTTTGTACAAAAATTTGTAATTTGTTAAAAGTTTTTAATAGTGCTACTAACAATTTGTCAGGTATTTATTATCCTACTACTCAATTATTTATTATTGAGAGTTGTAATATTGCTGGTGCATTTGCTGACTGCTCATCTGATATACAATTACAGGCATGCATTGAAGCTATGAAAAAAAAATGGTTAGACTATTATAGGGAGTTTCCAATTATTTACCTGCTTGCGTTGTGTTTTGACCCACGTTGTAAACTAGATGCATTGACAGATTATTTAACTCTTTATTATAAATGTTTAGGTATACAATTAGAAATTAATACTTATTGTGCTGCAATTAAGACATTATTTTATTAGTTATATGATGAATATCGTAGAATTTATGGTCCATCATTGAACATTAGTGTTCCACAAAATGAAAATGTCTCCCAAACTCGATATTTTGGAGTGTTAGGGGCAGGGTCTGCACTTTTATCCCAAAAGATCAAAAGATTACGGGGTTCTTCTTCTTCTTCATCAAATTCGGTCTCGTATGATGAGATAGAAACTTATCACAGTACCAATTTTGAGATTATAGGAGACGATGATGTGAATAAATTTGATATTCTACATTGGTGGAGAGAACATCAAAAGCACTTCCCAATCTTGTCTATAATAGCCAAACAGATTCTTGCAACACCGGTTTCTACAGTGGCTGTGGAACAAGAGTTTAGCGCTGGTGGAAATATTTTGGACTCAAGACGGTCGCTTTTGAGTCCAGAATCAATTCAAGTTCAAGTGTGTGTTGATGATTGGACAAAGACTGAATATAGACAACAAGAAATGGAGTCAGAAGTGATATACGATTTCTTCGATGATGATCACACCACCGGCACCGGAACGGAAGACAGCGATTAGTTACAGACTTACATATATAAAAGAAAATAAAATGTAAAAGAACTACGAGTCTTTGATTCCTCTAAACCCCGAGAGGATACGTAGACAACTTAATTTTGGTACAAATTAAGTGCAATACCATTTTTATTTTATTTTTAGTTTTATACATTTATTTCAATTTATGTATTTACTATTTT
This sequence comes from Dipteronia dyeriana, assembly GCA_032871835.1. NCBI lineage: Eukaryota > Viridiplantae > Streptophyta > Magnoliopsida > Sapindales > Sapindaceae > Dipteronia > Dipteronia dyeriana. Next base: position 56,590,574 of record CM065300.1, on the reverse strand, counting down.
TTTTAAAATTTTAATCCGGCTTACGGCCTTACAAAATAAAATTCATTTACAATTTCACATTATTACATGTTTTATATTTTCATATTTTTTTTTAAAATGAGTATAAATGTATAACAAGAAAAAAAAAAAGAAAAAAAAAAGAAAGAGGAACCGAACCGGCCGAACCGGATCAGAACCTGCAGAATCGAAACCGCGGTTCCACGGTTTCGGTTCCGGTTCCGGTTCCGGTTCCGGTTCCGGTTCCGATTCCGATTCCGATTCTGATTCCGATTCCGGCTCCTTTTGAAACGGAAACTGGAGGTTCAGAAACCGGAACCGGAATCGGCCAGAACCGTGGCCATGTCTACCACTGGTGCCAGCACGTCCACATCACGTCTGTTTAATGATTGAATTAGCTTTAGGTAAATTTGAATAAACATTAAATATACAACCATTTTTATTAGAAGAAGTTGGACTCACAGTTCCCCGTTGATGTTCCTCTTGAAGGCTTTGTATGCCGCAAGCTGGCCAGCGTCCATAAGTCTATGAGGGTCAAAAATGTGTTCCACGGACTCGGGCCGTGTCCTCAACCTCTTTGGCCGGCATGGATCTGTGTAAGGGCTCATCAATTGCCATCCGCGCTTAACTAAACGCTTCATGTGCGGTAGTCCAGCCTCCGATGAGCTATGGAGCTCGATCTATGTGTTGGGCGGTACAGGGGGCCGCTGAGGCTGAATCGATGTGATGGGCGGTGGAGGGGACCGTAGACCCTGGGTCGTCATGCTATCCGGGGGAGGGGACCACTGAGCCTGGGTCGACATGCTGGGTGGGGGAAAACAGGGAGCCGACCCCGCTGACGTCCTGGGTGGGGGAGGGGACTGTTGAGCCTGGGTCGACATGCTGGGTGGGAGAGGGGACCGCTGAGCCGACGCAGATGTGTTGGGTGGTGGAGGGGACAGCTGAGCCTGGGTGGACCCAGATAGGACAACTTGGAGGTCCGACCCGACTGTTGTACTTGTAGCAAGCCTACTATCGTTGGTATGCAATTGAGGTTTCCTCTCCGGACCTACCCCCCCCGGTAGACGGGTCCTGACTACGTCCACATGTCATGTCTGTCCTCCACGTATACCTATCAGTTCAGTCTTCGGGACTAAAGTCTGGATCTGGAGGTGAGGGGTCATCCCGGTGTATACGTATGGTCGACCCCTGAGCCCTCAGATCATATCTAGTAGCACTCGGTGTTGTTGTTGACGATCCTCATCACTATTCCGGATCATATCCACCAACTCTAAGTGTTGACGCTATCGATCATCCTCACTCTTCCAGAGGGCTTCACGCACATCGTTCAACAGATCTGCCCATGGAGCCTGAAATCATGTCTACATTGTTAGTACAAAACTATCAACATGTGTTAATAAAAAACACTAAACTTTGTTTTCAACTTACCTCTTCATCACGTCCAACGCCCCCGCGAGAATCCCCTGTAGATGTACCATGTCCGGGGGTGGTAAACCGAACCCGTCTATGCCTATGCCTATGCATTTCTCGTTGAGGGCCTGTCTCATATCCCTCACTGTTACTGGGCCTTAAACCCCCAGTAGCGGGCTCAGATCCCTCACTGTCACTGGTTCTATCTGTTAAACCCTCACCCTCTATACCGCTGTTCCCGCCAAAGGTAGTCTGATCAAGGACCGAATGTGGCATATCATCCCTGTCCTCTTCTACATACAGGCTCCCCCCATCGTTTAGCCCGGTATAGTACGGTGCCTGTCTCTCAGCTGGTGTGGGCACCAGTTCCTTTCTCGCAAACATCTGAAATATTAGTTAGAACAATGTAATTGTACAAATACTAACTAATAAAAACAGTAACAAATTAAATACATACCCTGGCTTTGAAAATATTTGCCAGCTTCTTCCCTTTCGGTTGTTTGGTCAACTCCCATTTCAAAATACGGGGAGTCGGATCAATAACCCTCCGGGCACCGAACTCTTTGGCCAAATCAGGGATCACCTCGAAAGTAAATACCTGCATCAAAGATAAGTACGATAACTAACCATAACATTGAGGACAACACCAATAAAGTACAACTTGTAATTCGAAGTTCTTACCAATAGGGCATGAGATAGACCGTATATGTTGTAGGTTTCCACCGTGTGTACGTTAGCACCCTTTTCCTGCTGGCGTCGCTCGAACCAATCTCGTCGCCCGTCAAGCACATGCTTGAATGAGTAAATAGAACTGCTGTACACGTGGGCACCCCACGGGAATACGTCGAACTCATCGAGATCCTTAACCAGCCGAAACTGCCAAACTGGAATCTTGAATATCTCATCCACCCCCATCAGTATCCAGTTCAGCATATATATGAGGCAGAGCTTGACAAAATCGTACGCCTTTCCGAACTCTGCGACGGTGACAACACCCTTAATCTCCTCTAACGAGACCTCATCGGCTCCAGGAAAGTACCACTAATGTATGCCATTCTCAACTGCTGCATACTTGGTCGTGTCTGGTACAACTCTAAACCGTAATCCGATGATCACGCAAAATTCCACCTTCGAAAACGTCACCGACTGGTTCCCTAACATGAACTGCATCTCATCTGTTGGGCCGTTATGATGCAGCTCCTTCCAAAGCAACCGATGGATAATACCACCTGAAAACTTCATCTCCCGATAGAAAATGCCCGAAACATGACGCCATGAACCGACGCCGATCTTCATCTGTAAATTCTGCAAGGACCCAGTTCAGCGCGTCGTCTATATGGCCAAGGGCATCAAAATGGTTGTGTCGAGTCAATTTGCCCTCGTACCAGTCTCCTTCTGGAGTTTTAAGCAAATCTATCAACCTATTTCTCATCTGCAATGTAACAGAAATACAACATCATTAAACAGAACAAATTCCGTAACCAAATTAAAAGTCTCGATCCAATGTAAAAACAGCTCGGTCATAAAAAAAATTTGCTCGATCCCTAGAGAAAAAAGCTCGACCCTTTTAAAAAAAAACTCGATCCTATGGCAAAAATGCTCGATCCCATAACACAAAAGCTCGATCCAATTATAAAAAAGCTCGGTCCTATAAGAAATAAGCTCGATCCAAGGACAAAAAAAGATCTAATTATAAAAAAAACTCGGTCCTTTAAGAAATAAGTTCGATCCAACGATAAAAAAGCTCGATCCAAGGACAAAAAAACTCGACCCTTTAAAAAAAAACTCGATCCTATGAAAAAATGCTTGATCTCATAACAAAATAGCTCGATCCTATGTAAAAAAAGCTCGATCCCATGATGAAAACGCTCGATCCAATGTAAAAAAGCTCGATCCCTTTAAAAAAGACTCGATCCTATTCAAAAAACGTTCGAACCCTTATAAAAAAAGCTCGACCCACCAAAACCTAATTTTCACGAAAATAAAGCTCGACTCATATACAAAAAAACTCGACCCTTTAGAAAAAAGCTCGATCCTATGAACAAAATGCTCGATCCCATAACAAATAGGCTCGATCTTATGTAAGAAAAGCTCGATCCTATTTAAAAAAAGCTCGATGTCATGATGAAAAAGCTCGATCTAATGAAAAAAAAGCTCGAAACATTACAAAATAAGCTCGACTTACTAAAACCTAATTTTCACGAAAATAAAAGCTTAACTCAACAACAAATAAGCTCGATTCTCTTGCAAAAAGTCTCGATAACCCAGATTTCATCTTCCTCAACTGATATTCAACCAAATTACAAACCCTAACCTAAACCACAATCATTCTCAGATCTCTATTTTAACCGGTTTCTACAATTTCTATCAACAAAACTCAATTCTAACATGTAATGCAAGTTAACAACAAAAACAATGGAAAAAAACTAATCTTATCTTTGTCAATCGCAGCTGTTCTCGTGTAATCTCGTTCCGGTCACTTCACCATCGATTAGTTTCCTGTCGGCTTGACTGTTGCTTTTTTCTGACTTAGAAAATGACAAATTCCTCACTGATTTAATATTTCGGAGTATTTTCGTCTAAACACATTATATGACGCATTTTAAACATACATTAGTAAAGTGGTGATATTTGCACAACACCCCCCTCAAATAGTGTCAATACTTTTTTGACCCCTTATCGAATATCACATGATCCAAAAAGTATTAAATGTGTTATTATATATATATATATACCATACGGTCCATATGGAGGTGGCGACGCGGACTCATATTGAGGTGTGGGAACTGAATGTCTGAATGTGGTATTAGGAAATTTCTTATGCAAAATTAGGTAGATAAGACCATGCAACTATTTTATTAATTAGGAGAAAGCAGCAAACATATCCAATTAATATGAAGCCTTTTCTAAGAATTCATTGATATATATGAACTCGGAAAATCAGAACAGATATTCATTCAACTAAAGACCAAAAAATTGCCCGATCACAAAAAAAAATCAAAACTTAAGAAGACAATTTGATTATCATTAATTGTTTTTAATTTCATGAAGGGTGAAGGGCTCTTCTATTCTAACCATCAAGTGGCTTACAATGATCAATCAAAACAACTCAAACCACCTCAAGAGTCGAGACAAGCTCATGCCTATCTCACTCAACAATCAACTCCAAAAATTGCATCCTCACACCCTTCACCGATGGCTTCGCAATATTCAGGTCTTGTGCGATTGAGAGCTCTGATTCGGGCATGTGTAGACTGTGTATCCAATCAGCCAACCAACACTGGGATTTTGGACAAGTCAGTCGGATATGGAGTGGTCGTGCCAACACAAGAGCATAGAGACGCAGCGACCGAGGATGTAGAAGCGAGTTTTCTGCTGCTTTGCCATTAACAAACACCGTTTTCGAAACCCTGATTTCTTCCGACTCTTGCGCCGACTTTGGGATGATGAAATCATGAAAGGAATACACATGGTGGATCGCCGCTTCTCGCGGTGGTGGCCTCAGTTCTAACCTCTGATGGCAGGTAGGCAAATTTGATTGTAAGACTCAGAGCAGACGTTGTTAATTTGTTGGGTTGGTTGATTATATATGCCTCAATTGCTACAAGAACAGTGGTCCCACCTCTTAGATCCATGTCATTTCATCGAAACTTACTATTTGGATTGTATCACAATACTGCCCCCCTATTTCACTGCCCTTTATCCTTTTCCTTTTTTTTTTTCTGTTGTAAAATTATTATTATTATTATTATTATTATAAAGTTTTGTAAAATTAATTTTAACAAACAATACAATTCTTAAAAAGTGGAAATGGTGAGGAATGTCACCTTCTTGTTGGTCAATTGCAGTGATGTCACCGTTATAATAAGTTAAGTTTAAAAGGCACCTATTATGGTGAGGTAATGAAATTACCCTTAAATAATCGATATTTTATTCTTTAAAGGTTGTCGTCTAATAAAGTTGTCTGAAAATCAATCAACTACTCCATTTTTTCTTCACAAAACGAGCTCCATTCCAGATTTATTGTATTCCAGATATTGCACATATTCCATATTTTGCACAAGAAGGTAAAATAATATTTCTGATCTTCATTTCCATTTTTTTATTGTATTTCTGTGTGGTATAACACTGTATGAACATTTATGAACATGTTGTATGAATTTTTTTATGTTGATGTCCTGGAGTTGTAAACTTTTTACAAAGAATGAATGAACATGTATGCATATTTTTTTGTATATATATTTTGGCGAGTTGAGTTGTAGTGGTGCAAACAAGTTTATAATCTTGGGCATACAAGGTGAAAATGTTTTAAAAATATGTCGAAACATTTGTAAAAAAGCTCGGAAATGTGAAACTAAGTCTCGAACAAATTCTAAAAAAGTTCGATTCCAAAAATAGATACTGGATACGCAAAAAGAAAAGGCTCGATCCCTGGCAAAAAAAGCTCGATCCTTGGCAAAAAAGGCTCGAACCTTCTGAAAAAAGCTCGATCCCTACCAAAAAAAGCTCGATCCCTCACACAAATAGCTCGATCCCTTTTGAAAAAGGCTCGATACCGCACAAAAAAAGCACGATCCTTCACAAAAAAGCTCGATTCCTCAAAAAAGAGCTCGATCCCTTTCAAATAGGCTCGAGGCATATGAAAAAATGCTCGAGCCATATATTAAAAAGCTCGATTACGTAGAAAAAGAGCTCGGTCTTGAACAAAAAAAGCTCGATCCCGTTAGAAATAGCTCAGTCATGTACAAAAACGGCTCGATCATGTACAAAAAAATCTCGATCCGTTTTTAAAAAAAGCTTCATATCTTACACTTTTGATTTTTGTTTAATCCTTTATAATTGTAAATTTAATATGAAATATTTTTTTCCTTATTAATGTTTTTTGATATTGGTTTTGACATGACAATGGATAGGGTGAGAATAGTCATATCTTACAACGGTCGATGAGAGCAATTACCAGACGGAAATCAGAGGTATTTAGGTTCCGATAACCAAGGTTTGTATGTGTCAAAGAATTTGAGTTACGACGAACTGGTGTCGATCGTGCAAACCATTGTGAAGTTTGATGAGAACAAATACAGTGTTGAGCTACAGTCTCTATCGATTGTTCCTGGGACTACATGTCGTACATTTATAACAAACAATGACGATGTTCAGTTTATGCTAGGGGAAGATAGGATGATTCCTCAAGTATGTGTTAGTCTAATCGAGAGGCCAGTGGGAGGTGTCATTGGTGAAGATATCCCTCATCCTGATAACACCCAACAATTTCGATCGTCAGGCGGAAGCAACCAGTTGTTCACAGAAATAAGTGGGATTGATGGTCAGGAAAACATATGTGTTGTCCCACCGGAAGTAGTCGCCCATGATGATAGACCGGAACCTCAATTCGACGATGTATTTGGTTGTCATATTGAGATGAATGGTAGAGAGTACAACCACCAATACAATGAGATCTACAATGACATCAACAATGAGGAGAATACATCACTGAATGTTGGGGTGAATCATGAGGTGGATAATGAGGGCAATTTAAATTCTGTAGAAAATGTAGAGGACAATCAGGAAGATGCAGAACCTGTCGAAACGGAAAGACGTATAAGACATGTACACAGATTTAGTTCCAGTGCACCAGATATAGTTGGGACCTCCGAGGGGAGGGCTAATGGAACTGCAGATGATTCAAATAATGCAAGAACATGGGTTATTCCAGGAGCAGAATCATACTCGTTTGGTATTGGTGGAATCAGGAACTTGTTTGAAGATGAACCTACAAGCATGATATATAAAGGCCAGTTTTTTTGCAACGAAAAAGGATTTGAAGAGACTAGTAGGCCATTTTGCAATGCGGCAGAACTTCGAGTGGAAGGTAAAAAGGTCGAATAAGACAACATTACATCTAGTTTGTTTGATGGGAAATTGTATGTGGAAGTTAAGACCAGTGAGGAGAGATGAAGGCACATACTTTCAGGTAAGAAGTTTTGTCAACGAACACACTTGTCCGTTAGAGGAAATTCACCGTCGACACCGACAAGCTAGTGCAGTCACAATTGGAGAAGTTATTGCACCTAGACTTCAACAACAAGATGGTTGACTAATGCGTCCGAAAGACATAATCGCCGACATGAAATCAATGTATGGAATCCAAATCATGTACAGTAAGGCACACGCCACCCTCGATTATGCGTTGTCACTGACATATGGAACACATGAGGAAACCTTCCAACTGCTTTCATCATTTGGTTACGTTTTGGAACAACAAAATCTACCACCGGAAAGCAACCGATGGATAATACCACTGGAAAACTTCATCTCCCTATGCATCGTCAGGAAATGCCCAAAACAAGACGCCATGAACCGCCGACGGTCTTCATCTGCAAAATCTACAGGGACACGGTTCAGCGCGTCGTCTATATGGGCAAGGGCATCAAAATGGTTGTGTCGTGTCAGTTTGCCCTCGTACCAGTATTCTTCTGGAGTTTTAAGTGAATACCTCAACCTAATTTTCATCTGCAATGTAACAGAAATACAACATTATTAGACAGAATTTTATTAAAAAGCTCGATCCCTTTCAAAAGAGCTCGATTGCTTTACAAAAAGTCTCGATTCCTATTCAAAAAGTCTCGATCCCTTTCAAAAGAGCTCGATTGCTTTACAAAAGGTCTCGATTCGTTTTCAAAAAGGCTCGATCCCTTTCAAAAAGTCTCGATCCCTTTCAAATAGGCTCGATCCAATTCAAAAATAGCTCGAAACATATTCAAAAAAGCTCGATCCCTTTTCAAAAAAGCTCGATCCCTTTCAAAAAGGCTCGATCCCTTTCAAAAAGGCTCGATCCCTTTCAAAAAGGCTCGATCCCTTTCAAAAAGGCTCGATCCCTTTAAAAAAAGCTCGATCCCTTTCAAAATAACCTCCATCCCTTTTTAAAAAAGCTCGATCCCTCTTAAAAAAGTCTCGATCCCTTTTCAAAAAAGCTAGATTCCTTATCAAAAAGGCTCGATCCCTTTCAAAATAACCTCCACCCCTTTTTAAAAAAGCTCGATCCCTCTTAAAAAAGTCTCGATCCCTTTTAAATAGACTCGATCCAATTCAAAAACAGCTTGAACCTATTCAAAAAAGCTCGAAACATATTCAAAAAAGCTCGAAACATATTCAAAAAAGCTCGATTCCTTTTCAAATAGGCTCGATCCAATTCAAAAACAGCTCGAACCTATTCAAAAAAGCTCGAAACATATTCAAAAAAGCTCGATTCCTTATCAACAAGGCTCGATCCCTTTCAAAAAGGCTCGATCCCTTTCAAAAAGGCTCGATCCCTGTCACAATAACCTCCACCCCTTTTTAAAAAAGCTCGATCCCTCTTAAAAAAGTCTCGATCCCTTTTCAAAAAGCTCGATCCTTTTCAAAATGGCTCGATTCTTTTTTTAAAAAGCTCGATTCTTTTTTTAAAAAGCTCGATTTCTTTTCCAAAAACCTAGATCTACCAAAACCTGTTTTTCACGACAAAAATAGCTCGACTAATCAAATAAGCTCGATTTTCTTGAAAAAGGTCTCAAAAACCCAGATTTCATCTTCCTCAACTGATATTCAACCAAATTACAAACCCTAACCTAAACCACAACCATTCACAATTCTCTATTTTAACCGGTTTCTACAATTCCTATCAACAAAACTCAATTCTAATATGTAAGGCAAGTTAACAACAACAAAAACGAGGAAAAATAACCAATCTTCCCTTTGTCAATCGCAGCTCTTCCGGTCACTTCACCGTCGATTAGTTTCCCGTCGGTTTGACTGTTGCTTCTCTCTGACTTTGAAAATGACAACTTTCTCACTGTTAAAATATTTCGGGTTATTTTTGTCTCAAACGCTCTTTTGGTGCCTTTTAAACATATATTAGTAAAGTGGTGATATTTGCACAACATACCTCTCAAATAGTGCCAATAATTTTTTGACCCCTTCTTAAAAATATCTTTAATGATGTGTAACTATCATCTCAATCTCAATATGGTTTTGATGGGATGAACCTAAACAATATTATAAGTTCAAATTTAATACCATCTCTTATATATATATATATATCAAAATTACAAATTTTTTTCATAGTTTAGTGACAATTGGATTATGATTTGTACTTTTAAATACAATCACATTTATATACGATTTTTTTCATCTCATTTTTAATGAAAAAAACCTACTAATTAATTTCATTTCACATCATAAAATGCTCAAATACATTTTAAATCATAATAAAGTGCTCATAGAATCATAATAATAATAAGTATATACCAGATTATATTTTTCATTTCACATCAAAAGTGAGAAGTTTAAATCTTAATAAAGTGCTCATAGAGTTACAGTAATACTAAACAAATACCAGATTATATTTTTCATTTCACATTAGAAGTGAGAAGTCAGAACCCACGAATTTTTATTTTTTTTAAAACCCACGATTTTCTGTCATGCTAAGAAGGAAAAAATTAAACCTACCAAAAAAAACATCTGAGGCTATTTTAGTCATTACACAAAAGACAATTTATGTTGGTCAAAATACGTGAGGCTCGTTCAAACATGAAAAAGACACGAGGACGAAAGAGCCGTGTAACAACAAATACAGCCCCCACCAACTTCTCAGTACCTCCACCCATCTGACGTGGCATCTTTGTCCTTATTTAATTTATATATTCTTTTATTTAAATCACGTTTTCCTTTTTGGCCTTCCTAGGTCGGCTATCCAAATTCACTCTCTCAGCTCTTTATAAATTCTAGAAAGTTATTTTTAATCAATTGTTTATAAAATGTTTAATAATGTTTGATTAAATATCAACCGTATTATTCATCTGTCATTTCTATTGATGAAGTCAAAATAACTGAAAGTGAGTGTCCGAGTGGGGTATTATAATAAGAGGGAGGCTGACCAGTGCCACATTGACACGTGTTACGTTTAATATATTTTTTAATAAACAAAAGAGTAGGTATTCGTATTGCTGAAGAAAACAATATTCTTATCCACACAGCTCATGGCAAGAAAAGATTTGTTCTCATCCACCGGCTGACTTCACACTTCACAGCAGACAATATGTAAAAAAACATTCATGTCGTCATATTTGGGACCCACTTATCGCCTGCGGCGCTCACAAGATTTGAACCTTGCATTTATTTATTTGATAAATTCAACGACGTAAGCTGAGCTCTTGCTGGTCCCTATTAGGCTATAACTATCACTGGAAGAAAAATGCTCATGGAGAATTTACACCATCTCTTATGCTTTGAGATGGTAATAGTTGTCCAGAAGCTTTTCTGAGTATTCCCCAAATGTAAGAACACCATTTGATGGTATCAACTGTCACACAGAACACAGATTCATTACCATTCATCATTTTTTTTATCATGGCTACACATTTGAACAAAGTTTTCTTACAAATTATATCATAACTGAAATGCCTTAGGCATTAATTTTACTAACTAAAAGAATTTTTATTATAATAAAATAATTAATTCAAGGGTAATTTAGACATATTAAATTTTACGGTTAGTTAAACTGTCAATTAACACTTGGTCAACGAAAAGCAGGAAAAGTATGTGCAATTTTAACAAAAGTTTCAGCCGAGAGCAATATTGATTAAACTCATGGGATGTTTGTGCAATTTTCCCCAAGTTTAATTAGCAGAGGGACAAACTGTTTGCCCTCTTAATAAACTGAAATGAAGATATTACCTAAAAAGGAAAAAAACGCAGATATGAACAACTCAGTCACCTCTTAAAACTTCTACTTAGTATGAAATTTATATTTTATTATCCATAACCATAACCCACCACTAAAGTTAAAGCTTTTAATCTTGCTTTTAGCACAGAAGAACCGGTATCAATCCAGTCCAATAAATACTTTGGTCTTTTGGAGAGGAAATAGATAGATGCTTAAGGCATACTCTAATGGACGTGGAACTTCAATTTCATCTTGAGTTTTTAGGATATAAAATGTAGACAGGGAACATTATTAACATAAATAAGACATGGTATATCTACTGCATAAGTGTTCAAAGGTTGTTTAACTGTGTACCAAAAAGGTACAAAATTAAAAGTTTCTTTAACCAGATTAAAATAGCCTAGGTTTAAATTTAAACAGTGTTCTATCAAAGTTCCTACTTCGTTCTTGTCTTTTAGTATATTCCTGATTTCAACAAAGATTGAGCTTCACAAGTAGACTATGAAGCAAACATCCAAAACATATCCTTATCATCCCAGGCTTCTACCACCGCAACGAATGCCAGTGTACGTTTTCAAACTATGTCCAAAAGTATTGCATGCAAATCATAAAGATATCAGGTTTTCAGACACAAACCTCTCTATGCATATGTACCTCCTTCGGAAAATTTAGCTTTTCGTCCCTGCAAAACAAAAATAAATGCCAAAACTTATATCAAAGCCTAACAGCTGAAGCTAAAAGAATTTCTGAGGTGGATTCATCAAAGAAATTTCTCGATGGTTAGATAGAGTTATTGCAGTTTTCTGCATAAATGAGGCTAATAAACATAGATTATTGCTTATGTTATAGTTTGCTAAGAAGCATACCAGTCAGGTTGCATAAATAATGCAAATGTTGATCGTTCAACACCAGAAGCCTCCTCTCCATTTGGTGCCTAAGGGGCCATAAACAAGATATTGTTATCGCAGAATTTTGAGATGAAAATTGTAGAATATTAGTAAATAGGATATATTCATAAAATATACAGGAAAGCCCAAGTTTTCACAAGTTGCAACTTGCTACACCAGGGTACAGATATTTAGTGTCAATGATTAACTGAAAAAGAATGGCCCAAATCGAAAAAGCACCCAAGCTTTCTTGATGGTTGGGATATCACAATCTTCCCTACAATGACTCTCACTAACTGCAATGCTATATAACGGCACAAATGATTTCAGAAAGTACAATTACATCCCACCAAAAGAAAAGAGCAGCCTCCCACTAATTCTAAGTCGCAACAAAGGTTTAAGTTATTTCTTGGAAAGTAAAAATATATCAAAAGACACCAAGTATAACCTCTTCTACATAGAGGGTGGAGAAGCATCTCTGCTTGAAATTTATAATTTACAAGAAAAGGAGTTGTCAGTGTACGAGTTAATAAAAGATAAACACCGGCAAAGCTTAAAATAAGCTGCGACACTACATAAATATTTAAAGTCTCTTATTGATGTCTTTTCGGAAAATATTCACTGAACTGAATGTGTAATTTTATGTATTATTGCAATTGTATACTTGACTGTACAGAATAAGCACATATATATACATAACACAGCAGTAAACACTGCTGATTCTAAGGGATTTAGTTTCCTATTTAAAGAAAAGGAAATAATTCCCAAATCATCTAATTCTAGGAAACTACTTAATTACAGCAAATACATCCTAGAAATCAGGTCTATTATCTCCAACACTCCCCCTCAAGCTGGGTTATATATATTTAACGTACCCAAATTGCTACTTGAATCTTCAAAAGCATTCCTAGGAAGTGCTTTGGTAAGTATATCGGCACTCTGTAATGTGCTGAGTATAGATAGGCTCAATAACTCTCCCTTCGATCTTCTCCTTGATAAAATGCTTATCAATTTCAATGTGCTTGGTCCAGTTTAGACATGCCCATGGTTCCGGCCGGTTCGGAACCGCCGGTTCCGGAAGGAGCCAGAACCGGAACCGTAGACCGGCGGTTCCGGTTCCACCGGTTCGGTTCTTTTTTTTTTTTTTTTTTTTTTTTTTCTTCTTATTATACATTTATACTCATTTAAAAAAAAATACCAAAACATAAGACATGTAATAATGTGAAATTGTAAATGAATTTTATTGTGTAAGGCCGTAAGCCGAAATTAAAATTTTAAAAAAATAATACTAAATACATAAATTGAAATAAATGTATAAAACTGAAAATGAAAAAAATCGGTCTTGCACTTAATTTGTACCAAAATTAAGTTGCCTACGTATCCTCTTGGGGTTTAGAGGAATCAAAGACTACGTAGTTCTTGTACATTTTATTGTCTTTTACAAATGTAATTCTATAAGTCTATAACTAATTGCTGCCTTCCGTTTCGGTGCCGGTGGTGTGATCATCATCGAAGAAATCGTAAATCACTTCTAGTTCCATTTCTTGTTGTCTATATTCAGCATTTGTCCAATCATCAACACACACTTGGACTTGAATTGATTCTGGACTCAAAAGCGACCGTCTTGCGTCCAGAATATTTCCACCCGCGTTAAACTCTTGTTCCACAGCCACTATAGAAACCGGTGTTGCAAGAATCTGTTTGGCTATTATAGACAAGATTGGGAAGTGCTTTTGATGTTCTCTCCACCAATGTAGAATATCAAATTGATCCACATCACCGTCTCCTATAAACTCAAAATTGGTACTGTGATAAGTTTCTATCTCATGATACGAGACCGAACTTGATGAAGAAGAAGAAGAAGAACCTCGTAATCTTTTGATCTGTTGGGATAAAAGTGCAGACCCTGCCCCCAACACTCCAAAAGATCGAGTTTGGAAGACATTTTCAATTTGTGGAACACAAATGTTCAATGATGGACCATAACTTCTACGATATTCATCATATAACTGATAAAATAATATCTTAATTATATCACAATAAGTATTAATTTCTAATTCCATACCTAAACAATTATAATAAAAAGTTAAATAATCTGTCAATGCATCTAGTTTACAACGTGGGTTAAAACACAACGCAATCAGGTAAATAGTTGGAAACTCTGTATAATAGTCTAACCATTTTTTTTTTCATAGCTTCAATGCATGTCTGTAATTGTATATCAGATGAACAGTCATCAAATGCACCAGTAATATTACAACCCTCAATAATAAATAATTGAGTAGTAGGATAATAAATATCTGATAAATTGTTAGTATCACTATTAAAAACTTTTAACAAATTACAATTTTTTGTACAAACATCCCAATGGTGTGCATAAAGATTGATTTGACTAACATTATATTACATAAAAGAAACTAATAAATTCATATATTCATAACTTTCACAAAGCAATTTATAAGTAGAGTTCCAATGTGTTGGAACATCACGAGAAAATCTAATGGGATGCCTACCTGCCTGTTTACAAAATCTTACTCATGCTTTCATAACATTAGGATGTTTCCACAAATATAAGAGGGCATCCTTAATGGGTTTAATAAAAGCTTGAAGAATTTCCAAACCTTTTTGAACGCATAAATTTAAAACATGGCAAGCACATCTTTGATGAAAAAATTTACTATTAAAATAAGGCTTGCATAATTCAATTAAAGCATGAATAGCTGCCGTATTATTAGAATCATTATCAAAACCAATTGAAAAAATTTTGTTTTCAATTTTATACTCTTCAAAAATGATTTTCATATTTTTATAAATATTATCAGCAGTATGTACATCATCAAAAACTCTAAATGCAAGAATTCTTTTTTGTATTGTCCATGCTTTGTCCATATAATGACAAGTTACACCCAAGTATGAATGCATTCGCCAATGATCAGTCTATATGTCAGCACATACGGAAACACGACCTATATAGTTCGCAAAATATTTTTTCAAAATCCTTTTTTTCTTTTTATAAATATCATACATTGTACGTGTGAGAGTGGTCCTAAGGACACAACATGCAGTAAGATTTAATGCTTTATGACAATATTTAATAAAACCAACTTTTTCACCAAAACTAAAAGGTAAATGTTCTACGGCTACTATCCTAGCTAATTCTTCTCTATTAGCTTGATCACTATATTTAAATAATTGAGTGTTAGGGGTAGAAAACCTGGAAATTTGAGATTGTGCATTCCCCTTGGCAAGTTCTTCTGGATGACGGGTCGTAATATGCTTCCTATATGTGCCGTATCCTCCAGATTTAGTCCACTTGTATTCTTTAGGGCAGTAATTGCACACCGCCCAACATGTTCCATCCGGTTTCGTAACTTTCTTCATGTGGACAACGAATAGATCAGATTTGGCCTGCTTCTTATCCTTCTCTAACGCCTCTTCAAAATTTGGATCTGCAGCAAAATCGGGTATATTTTCTGATTGGCTTGTCATATTACCGGGGCTAGGGCTAGGGCCGCTAGGCTGGCTAGCATTGGGTTCAGAAATTATTAAAGGGGGATTTGGATTAACTGGATAATTTAGGGATTCAAGATAGGCTTTTCGTTGCATGAACTCATGGTAAACGGTGTCGTCAAAACCGATATTATCCAGCTGGACCGGATTCGGCTCCGACATACGACCCTTACCGGTCCTGAAAACGGAATGCCTTGGTGGAATGTCTCTTACTCCACTTCAACTTCCACTTCCACTTCCACTTGGCATTAAAAAAAATAATTTATAAAAAAACTCTTCAAAAAAATTAAGATAAATGGATGAAATTAAAATTAAAATTTTTATTGGAAATATATTTTAAAAAATTGTTGACAAGGATTTTTAAATGATTTTAAAAAATAATAATTGCAATACAATAAATATAAACAAATAAACAATTGACTAATTGAAGAGAATTCGGCGAATTGAGATTTGAGAGAGTTGTGAGAGAAATTGTGTAAAAAGAAATGAATTAGGGGGGGGGGGGGGGGGGGGGTTATTTATAGGAAATTAAAGATTTAAAGGGAAAAAAAATAATTAAAGGCTTGGAACCATCGGTTTCTGGCCAGTTTTTTAAGAGGCCGAACCGCCGCCCCCACGGTTTCGATTCCGGTTACGGTTTATTTCACACTGTTGCGGTTCGGTTCGGTTCGAACAGTGGTCATGTCTAGTCCGGTCATGCTGAACCGGATTTTTAGCAATGCTGATTGCTGTTTGACTGTCACCTAGTATCATAATAGGACCATTTGTATGAACCTTCACCTCACCCAATAATCGTTTCAACCAAATTCCCTCACAGATCCCTTAGGCCATGGCTCTGAATTCAGCCTCAGCACTGCTTCTTGCCACCAACGACTGCTTCTTACTTCTCCATGTTGTAAGATTACCCCAAACATAAGTACAAAACCTTGAGGTAGACCTCCTGTCAGTTACAGACCCAACCCAGTTTGAGTATACTTCAATATCTCTCCTTGTATTCTTCCTGTAAAATAGCCCCCTACATGGTGTCATCTTGAGATATCTCAAGATTCTCTGAACTGTTGTCGTGTGTTCTTCAGTAGGGTTGTTCATATATCGACTTACATCACTCACAGAGTAGGCAATGTCAGGCCTAATTTCCCTACAAGCCTTTATACCTCCCTTTCTCAACAGGAGCACTATCTTTGATTGATCCAAGTTTGGTGGTTGAGTCCATTGGAGTGTCTGCTGGTTTGCAATCAAGCATGGCAGTGTCTTTGAGCAAGTCTAGCACATATTTCCTCTGTGAAACAGCAAAGCCTTTCTTTGATCTAGCTATCTCCATCCCTAGGAAATATTTGAGATTACCTAAATCTTTGATCTCAAACTCCTTTGCAAGAACACTCTTGATTCTAGGTAATTCTTCTTCAAAGTCCCCTGAAATCACAATGTCATCCACATAAACAACTAAAACCGCTAATTGACCTTTAGAAGAATGTTTTGTGAACATTGTATGATTTGCTTGCCCTTGAAGATACCCATGTTGTTTCAAGACTCTGGAAAATCTCTCAAACCATGCCCTGGGAGATTGTTTTAGACCGTATAAGGACTTCTTCAACCTACACACACTGCTACCATTGGTTGCATATTTAGTACCAGGAGGAATCTCTATGCACACCTCCTCCTCTAGGTCTCCATTAAGAAAAGTATTCTTGATGTCAAGTTGATAAAGAGGTCAGTCAAGATTTGCAGCCAAGGATAACAGAACCTTTAACTTGGCCACATGTGAAAAGGTTTCCTGGTAGTCAGTGCCATAGTCAGTGCCATATGACTGGGTGAACCCTTTAGCTACCAGTCTTGCCTTAAAACTTTCAATATTGCCATCTGATTTTGTCTTCACTGTGAAGACCCACTTACAACCCACTAGTCTCTTTCCTTTAGGCAAATCACAAACTTCCCATGTATTATTCTTTTCTAAGGCCTTAAGCTCCTCATCAACAGCTTTCTTCCATTCTGTCATAGATAAGGCTTCTTGTACATTGTTTGGAATTTGTATGCCTGAAATGTTAGCAATAAAAGCCTTGTATCCTCGAGACATCCCTTTATAACCAACATAATTGCTCACAGGGTAAAATGGCCTACTTCTGCACTCCCTTACACCTTTTCAGACTGCTATTGGCAACTCAATATCAGTTTGTTCACTCTCAGAACTTGAACTATTAGAATAAGTATCATGTTCAACCTATGCATGAGTTACCGGATTTTTGAATTCTGGTTCAGATGACTAGACTTGCTGTAGCTGTGTTTGGACATCTATTTCTTACGGTTTTCCCCTTCTCTAATATACAATGATATTGTGATCAGCATCAGCAGGAATAGGGCCTTTGGTTTGACTAACAGAAGTTTCTATAGACTTGACAATATGATCCGATACAGTTTCAGTGGTACTAGGTCATTTACTAGCACTAGAAGTCTCAGGTTCAATCTCACTAGGCTGCTCTTGGTTTTTAGAAGTAGAAGTAGGACTGAGAATTTCAACCAAGGAATGAATCCAAAACACATCTAGACTCTCTAGATTTGAAGCCAAATCAGGTCTCTCATAAGGCCAAAAACGATATTCACTGAATTTCTCCCCCTGAATAACAGTTTTGGTGAAAAGGGTTTTGTTTCAAAAAATGTGACAACCATACCTGTTATAGAACTTATTGGTTATAGGACAAAAAACATTTATAACCCTTGTGATTTGAGAAGTAGCCGAGAAACACCCATTTGACAGATTTTTTATCTAGTTTACCCCTTATGTGTTTGTTGAGATGAATAAATACTGTACATCCAAAAAAAATTTGTGGTAAATTGGAAATAAGTTTACATTGAGGATAAAAAAGTAAGAAGCGTTTGACTAGGAGTAGAAAACTTCAAAACTTTTGATGGAAGTCTGTTTATCAAGTAAGATGCAGTAAGAACAACATCTCCCCAAAACCGATTAGACTTATTGGTAGAAAAAAATAAAGATCTTGCAACTTCAAGAATATGTCTATTCTTCCTTTTGGGAACTCCATTTTGTTGTGGGCTATCAACACAAGAACTCTGTTGAATGATAACCTCATTCAAAAGTTAGTTACCAAGAGTAGAATTAAAGAATTCTTTTCCATTGTCAGTTCTGAAATTCTGAATTTTAGTATTGCATTGAGTTTGAATCATTTTATTAAAATTTTGAAAAGTTTTAGAGACTCGGATTTGTGCCTCATGAGAAATATCCGAGTGAGTCTAGTGTGATCGTCAATAAACGAAACAAACCAACTAACACCAGTGACATTTGGAGTTTGTGATGGACCTCAGACATCACTGTGTACCATGGAAAAAGGATGAGTTGACTTGTAAGTTTGACTGGGAAAACTAGTGTGAGAATACTTTGAGAATTGACAAATTTCACATTGAAAATGCATAGAATTCTTATTATTGAAAAAAGATGGAAACAGTTTAGCAAGATACATAAACATTGGGTGCCCTAAACTGTAGTGCCATAACATGACATCCTTATCTTGACTAGACACACTGACAGGATTATTGTTGCTAACACTGTTGACACAATGCCCATTACTCACAGCTGCCGATGCGTGTATAGTAGAAAAGGGTTGAACTTCTAGAAAATAGAATCCTGCGCTACGTTTAGTAATGCAAAACATCCTCCCCGAATTCAAAACCTGAAAAATACAAGCATCGGAATGGAATTTAACTATACAATTCTCACCCATAATGAGTTTACTTACCGATAATAAATTACAGTTCAAATTAGGCACATATAAAACAAAATGCAGAGTTAAATTTTTGGATATAACAACTAAACCAACCCCCAATACTCTAGACAGTGAGCCATCTGCAATCCGTAAATGAGGGCTATCCATACAAGCTGCAAACTTATTAAAAAGTGTTCTATTTTCGGTCATATGGTCTAAAGCACCGGAGTCTACAATCCATGAGTGAAATTTATCTAAGTTTGCAGCTAATGCATTAAAAAAAATACCTTTTTGTGCTACAGTTCTAGTGCCAATCACTGCTAGTCTTGACTGTTCTTATGTTCGGCTGAGAATTTTCTGCAGTGCCTCATTGTTCCTTGCTGAAAGGAAGAGACTCGGTGTTGGTTGACAAATTTGCACGGCTGTCCCGCTCCTTTACTGGTTTCCAATCTACAAGTTTTCCATAGATCTTCCAACACTTCTCCTTCACATGCCCAGGTTTCTGGCAATGATCACACCAAGGACGTCTTCCCTTGTATGGCTCCTAATTATTCCTAACTGCCAAAGCTGAAGCCTCGTTGCTAGATTCCTTGATATCTTTTGTCTTTGTTCCTAGCATGAGCACTAGACGGCTTTCTTCACGCCTTACTTCAGAGAAAGCTTCCCGGAGGCTAGGCAGTGGCTTTGTTCAACAAAATCAAGATTGGAATTTAAACCCAGGCAGAATTTGTATACCCTCTTTGTCTCAATGATCTTCTTGTACTGTTGAGAATCTTCAGTTGAACTCCACTTGTATTTTTCGAAGGCATCAAGCTGCTGCCAATACTTTTGTAGCCTATTGTAGTACTCAATTACTGAGAGATCCCCTTGTCTTAGATCATGCAAAGCACCTTCAATTGTGACTAGTTATGGGGTGTTATCCTTGTGAGAGTATGTCTCTTTCATAGCTATCCAAACTTCTGTGGTTGTTTCATGAAGAAGAAAGTTTTCACCAATGTTGGGCATCATAGAATTGATCAACCAAGACATGGCTTGGCTGTTTTCTTTCTTCCAGATTCGGTATTTGGTGTCCTTCTCATTAGGTTTGGTTACCTGTCCTGTAAGATAATCTTTTTTCTCCTTGCTATAGGCATATAGGAGGACGGATTGAGACAACTGGAGATAGTTGCGGCCAGTAAGCTTGTAAGAAGTAATAGACATACGAGGGAAATTAGGAGGATCTCCCCCATGGCTTCCAAGAATGGCAGTTTCGAGGCTGGTGGCTTCATTGGAGGTCACCTTAGAACAACTGTCCTCAGTTTGTTTAGACATGATGAAAGAGGAAGATTGTTGTCGAAAAAAGCAACAAGGAAATTACGGTTACTGCCGAAAAGAGCAGTGAGAACTTTGGTTGAGGCTACTGGAAAAAGCAACAAGGAAATTCGGGTCTTATTTTTTTTTTTTTTTTTTTTTTTTTTGTGGTTTAGAGGAGGCTCTGATACCATATGTAATTTTGTGTATTATTGCAATTGTATACTTGACTATACAGAATAAGCACATATATATACATAACACAGCAGTAAATATTGCTGATTCTAAGGGATTTAGTTTCCTATTCAAAGAAAAGGAAATAATTCCCAAATCATCTAATTCTAGGAAACTACTTAATTAAAGTAAATACATCATAGAAATCAGGCCTACTATCTCCAACATTGAAAATGACACAAACCGTGTATCTTGAAAACTCAATTCGGTCATAAACCACTTTATGCTTTTGAAGCCGAAGCTCCAGGCCACAACAGAGAATTCATTAGTATAATCTTCGTTGTTTCAATTAAAAAATAGATAGGAGTCCAAGAAACATCTAAAAATCACAATGACACCCTTTCTTCAAAAAAATAATTGATGACCTTGGCTTGCTATATAAAGATAAAATTCAAGATCTAAACGGGGCCTTCAAATATGAGAAAACAATACACTGTTTGAGTCAAATTTGAGATTAATAATATGCATCACATATTGAATGAAAATTATTAACACATTTTCCCCCAGAACACAAAAGATGAATTATAGAAAGTACCCGAACACAATGAGGTGTTGCACAAAGAAAACCTCTTGACAGTATTTCTGTTGTCTCACCGATTTGGTATGCTATCTCATCTTCTCCAAAAACAACCTTGAATGCAAAAAAAAAAAAAAAAAGTTACAGTGGGATAACAAATTTATCTTCTAAGCATGAAATGATAAGTTATGTGAATTCAATAACTGAAAAAACAGTTGGCCATCTTATTATGAAGTGTCCATAATGAAGGTATATGCAATGAAAAAACTTTGTAACAAGCTGGTATGACATTTAATTATCACTGATTGTGTTTATGCATTACTAGAATATCATGATCAAGAAAGCATACTTTGACAATTTGATCATTCCGTGTTCTTATATAAAGGCCAGCAGCACTATCAGGACAAGGTATTACTGTACCATCTCTTGTAAACATGCCACAAGTCAGACCTGCATGTTGGATTGATGTGAAAGTTAGGTACTAATTGTAAGAAAGAAAACAGCAGTATTGATACTTACAAACAAAATGGAACTTTTTAATCAATATGGACTATGTAGGCCTAATTCAACAATAAATTAAAAGGCTTGAATTATCAATAAATTAAAGGCTTAATTCATCAATACAATAGATGGAGCGCAAAAAGCTTTCCTTAAAGAACTGCATATAATTAACCTCACAGAAATGCCGACACCAATTACGTCAAGATAAATTGCTAGGCAATATATAAAGCTAAATGTCAAGACATCATTATATTTATGCAATGGAAATTATTAGATTTCACCATCATTGTTAATCTACCAAATTGTTTTGAAACATTGAGGTGTGTGCTCTTATAATATATGGTTAATAAAAATGATCAATGGTTATACAGAGTTAAGAGTGCAAAACTGCAAGAGTTGCTTATAAAATGTTATAAAAGAGAGAATCCCTTGAATTATATTTTAGAGAGCAAAAATTTTAAAAACAAAAAAAAAAATCTAATGTTCATGATATGCCAAATTTGACAATTGAAGTTTCTATTAGCAGTTGGGGAATCTTTCTGTGAAATGAGGTCACAATATTCATTCAGTAGACTCAACATCTTCAAAGTGCACTCCAGACATCTTTTCCTGAGAAGTGACCACTAAGCAACAACATATACTGATTGTATATACCTTAGCACATGCACCAATAACACATCAAAGTATATCACACTACAGCATATCCTCCAAAGCCAGAAGATCGACATTGGTACAATTTGCTAAAACTGGGTAAGTCTACATCAACTATAGTTGTTCTAAAGTTGAACACTACATTAACCTCAAAAGCTTCCAGCATTTGGTTATTTTTTTGACAGTATTCACTTTGGTTATAAATACAATTATATACATTAATCCTTTGTTTTACATATTTCTCCAGTACGAGCTCAACAATTACATGTGCACTCTTAACAATTTTGTCCCCTAAAGAGAAAAAGCATTATAGGTCTCCAATTGTATTCATTAATTATGGAGATGTTAAAACATCTGCAGACCATAGGAAATCATACATTCATACCATCATACTTGTAATAAACAGTTTCTATTTCCTTAGGTAAGAGACTAGGTACAGTTTGGTTCAATTTTGTCTTCAAAAGTCATCACAAGCAAAGTTAAACCAGCTCAATTCCCTGTGGTTGTTAGTAACCAACATACCCCAAAACTTAAGCTGATGGCAAATGGCAAATGCACAACAGTTAGTATACCCCCTAAATCTCCACATCTAAATTCACAAGACATGCACACAGTTGTTATACATGTGATAGCTTGCACCAATGAAAAACAAGAAAGTTCTTTAAATTGTTGATCAAGATAGATTAAGTAGACACAAACAAAAGGACTATATATTGTTAAAGATACTGAACAGTTGTACTGTTGCAGGCCTTATCTATATCGACATTGGTAAAAGGAAAAGGAATTGGACTAAAATCATTCAAGAAATGGTAATCATTAGGTAGCTCAATTTTTTTTTTATTTTTTTTTTAGACGAGCTCATGTGCTCATTCTCTAGCAAGAGAGAACAATGTAATTAGGTAAAGATGATCACCTGTCAGTGAGCCATGGTCAGTATGCCATCCACACCAAGACGACATGGAGTCACCATCTTGCATATGGTTGCTGCAGGTCATAGCCTATTTGTTATATAATTGTCTCCGGAAGCCTAAACCAATTACTCTATAACTCAAAAATAAATACACACATTGATGTAGGACCAGAAGGAAATAGAACCAGAAAAGGGGATTGGAAAACACAGCAATTCAATTCTTTATTCAATTCATCAAGTCTAACTCTACAAAAGGCTCTAAAGGGGCCTTTTATAAAGATCAGATATAAGAGATAAACACAAAGAGTTAAAATAAAAACAAACACTTAAAGATAATAACCTGAATCAATTATCTCTAAAGGAGATAACATCTAAAGATAAATAATAAAAGATAATATCTAGAAAATAACAAAAGATAATAACCACAAAATCCCTAATTATCTTTCCGGAATTTACGTCTAACGTAAGTTCTCAAATCCCTAACCACTTCCCCATCATTCTCCTCCGGTTGAAAAGAACTCGTCTCTGGCGAGTGGTGCTATAAATAATCTTCCAATAGTGACGGGGCAAGACCACAAATTTCGGACTCCGAAATCCAAGTGTCCTCGGTCGAAGAACGTCCGTGCCAACGAACCAAAATTGTCGACAACCACCCTGAGTAGAGGCAATAAGGCGATCATCCAAAATCTGTTCAATTTGATCGACATGAGTGGCTGCTACAGACGGAATGCAAGGCAATGGGCTACCAGAAGGACCTGCAGAGACATCAGAGGTAATAACAGGGGGCTCGAACGTACCCCGGTAAGGATACAAGTCTGATACGTTAGACACTGGACTAATTGTTAAATCAGCAGGCAAATCAAACAAATAAACATTAGAACCGAGCCGTTTGAGAACACGAAAAGGGCCAGTGGCACGAGCATGCAATTTTTTAACAGAATGTGGGGAAAAACGGGCAGGGCATATGCGAACCATGACAAAGTCACCCTCCCTAAACTCTAACGGTCTACGGTGCACATCAACAGCCAATTTATAGTTATCATTACTTAATGCAATTTGGCGACGTACTTCAGTATGTAAGTCATGCATATGAGTGGCAAAATCAGTAGCAAATTTAGACATACGTGACTCAAGAGGTAATGGTGCCAAGTTAATAGGTTGACGAGGTGAAAGGCCATGAACAATCATAAATGGGCTTTTTCCGGTGGTTCGGTGGATAGAGTTATTGTAAGCAAATTCAGCCATAGGAAGAAAAATGTTCCAATTACCAAGTTTATCACCCACCACACATCTAAGAAGGTTGCCTAAGCTACGATTAACGACCTCTTTGACCATCAGTTTGAGGATGAAAGGCAGAAGAGAACTTAAGGGTAGTACCAAATAATTTCCATAAAGTCTTCCAAAAATAACTCATGAAACGTACATCACGATTAGACACAATGGTAACAGGCAATCCATGTAGACGTACAATCTCCCTAAAGCACAACCGTGCGACAAGTGAAGCATCAACTGTTTTGGAACAAGGGATAAAATGGGCCATTTTAGAGAATCTATCAACTACTACCATTATTGAGTCATGAGCACGTACCGTTTTGGGTAACCATAAAACAAAGTCCATGCTTAAATCTCTCCAAGGGGTGTGAGGCACAGGCACAGGCAAAGGTGTATAAAGACCGGTGTTCTGTTTTGTAGCCTTAGCTAAGTGACAAGTCCTACACTGGGAAACTATCCTAGCAACATCACGTTTCAAAGAAGGCCAATAAAACCTATCTGCAACCAAAGCTATGGTTTTATCACGACCTAAATGACCGACCAACCCACCAGCATGCAATTCCCAAACTAAAAAGTCACGAAGTGAAGTACGAGGGAGACATAGGTGGAACCCACAGAATAGATAACCATCCCTAATGAACAAATCTACATGGTCTCGACGATGGCCATCCAAAATTTCTTGGAATATAATGCCGAAGTCTAGGCAGGTGGAATATTCAGATTTGATCCTATCCAATCCTGGTACTGTGACACTTAAAGACTGGACCACCATTAGAACACGACCAAGAGCATCTGCAACTTTATTATCTATCCCAGGACGGTGTCTAATAACAAAGGTGAATGTTTGAAGGAATTCAGACCATTTGACATGTCTAGGGTTCAATTGTTTTTGGGACTGTAGGTAACGTAAAGCTTGAAGGTCAGAGTAAAGGACAAACTCATTTGGAAAAAAGGTATTACTGCCAATAATGAAGAGACCTAACGATTGCATAGAACTCTTTATCATAGGTCGAATACTTTTGTTTGGCCGAGTTCAGTTTCCCACTAAAAAAAGCTACTGGGTGTCCATCCTGACTAAGTACCCCTCCAATACCTACTCTAGATGCATCACATGAAATCTCAAAGGCTTTGGAAAAGTCAGGATGGCGCAAAACAGGTGTCTCAATCATTATCTGCTTAATTTCAAGAAATGCTTTATTAGCTGCCGAGTCCCAATTGAACTCGCCCCTTTTTAGACAATTTGAGATTGGGGCCATGATGGTGCTAAAGTATCTAATGAACCTCCTATAAAATGATGCTAGCCCATGGAAGCTACGGACCTCAGGCCAATCTCGAATAGCACTAACCTTAGCAGGATCTGCAATGATACCTAAAGCCGAGACAATAAATCCTAGGAAAAGGACGTGAGATTGCAAGAATGAGCATTTCTTAAGGTTCACATACAACTTCTCTGCTCTAAGAGTAAGAAAAACCTGTTTAAGGTGAGCTAAATGTTCTTTCTCGGTCTTGCTATAGATAAGGATGTCATCGAAGTAGAGAACGAGAAACTGGCCAATATAGGAATGAAGCACGTGTCATCATTCTCATGAATGTACTAGGGGCTTTGGACATTCCAAAGGGCATAACTAACCACTCGTACAAACCATCGGGGGATTTGAAAGCAGTTTTCCACTCATCCCCAGGGCGAATCCTGATTTGGTGATACCCACTACGTAGGTCTATTTTGGAGAACCATTGAGCACCTGCTAACTCATCTAACATGTCCTCGAGTCTAGGAATAGGAAACCTATATTGACTGTGATTTTATTAATGGCTCGACTATCAATACACATTCGCCAAGATCCGTTCTTCTTTGGAGTAAGTAGGAGAGGAACAACGCAAGGGCTAAGACTATGACGAACAAACCCCTTCTCTAAAAGTCCCTCTACCTGTTTGCTCAATTCAGCTCGTTCAATAGGGTTCATTCGATAATGTGGAAGGTTGGGAAGTTGGGAGCCTGGGATCAGGTCAATGGCATGTTGGATATCCCGCATAGGTGGCAACTCGTTGGGCAAGTCCGGAGGAGTCACATCTACGAATTCGTCTAGTAACTGTCTAACTGCGGGGGTGGGATCGATCCCTAAGGTAGGGGTATCATTGATCTGCTCTCGCATCACTAATGCGTACACAATCCCAATCTGGTGGCTGTCGTATGAATTCCCTAGGACCTAATATGTGAAGGTTGTGTTTGGGGGACACAATCGGTGAAGGTTTATCAACCACTAATGTGTTAGTCTTTGTCGGGATGTTATCCTTAGGTTTAGCAGGTTGTAGGGTAATAATCTTGCCTTGATGGGTAAACATATGAGTGTTTGTTCGACCAAAACTCTTGACGTCAAGGTCATATAACCAAGGACGTCCTAAGAGGATGTGAGCAACTTCCATACGAAGGATGTCACTGTAAATGGTTTCTGAATAAGAGCCTAAGGACAGGGGAACAAGACACCTATGGGAAACGGGCAACGGAGTCTTATCTACCCAAGCAACTCGAAATGGGTATGGATGAGGTTCCGGAGTGAGTTGAAATCTAGTGGCCGCAGCATTAGAAACAATATTCATTGTGCTACCCCCATCTATCACTAACTTACAACTTTTACCTTTCAATTGAATAAATGTATGGAATACATTCGTTCGTTTCCAGGTATCAGCACTAACCGGCTTAGAGAATATGCATCTCATCATATGCAACTGACCCTCAAACCCTCTATCATCTAGATCGGCATCAAGATCCAAATCATGGATATCCTCTATAGGCTCGACGACCTCATCCGTAGGGTCAGGAGGATAATAGTCATCATACTCTTGGCCTATGGTTAAGGTACGTTGTGGGCATCGAGAAGCGATATGGCCCTTAGCATGACAATGGTGGCACTCAATATTAGGGTTATGAGGAAGCACTGTAGAAGGAATGATGGTCCTATCTCTCAGTATAGATGGTCGAGATTCAAATGGAGCATTTGAGGTTGAAGTATTAACCCCTCTATATTTGAAGGATTGGGAACCCTCAGGTGGAGTAGGACGAGTTTGGCGAAAATCACCCGGTGGGCGCCTAGAGGGATAAGGACGAAGGTATTTCTCAGCCTCTAGAGCTTTAGAGTAGGCATCTTCTAAAGTCTCGGGATTATGCATGCTAACCACACGTTTGAGTTCAAACTTAAGGCCATTTAGGAATCTAGCCACAGTTACATCCAGTTCTTCTTTGATATTACATCTTATCAACAGGTCATCAAATACAGACATGTAGTCATTGACACTAGACGAAGATTGTTTAATGTTAAGGTACTGGTCTAGTAACGCACTATGATAATAGATAGGCGGGTATTTCTCTCTCAACCTGATTTTCATCTCAGACCAAAGGGTGACGGGTTCCTGACCTAGACGATCAAACTGCATTTGGATGTTCCGCCAATATTTCTTAGCAGAACTGACGAGCTTAAGTTTGGCAAAACGATTTTTTTGTTCGTCACTCATAGGATACCACTCAAAGTAGTCATCCATTGCAGCAAGCCAATCTAGAAAGACATTGGCATCTAACCTACCATCAAATTCCGGGGTATCTACCTTAACCCTTCTAACGGGATCAAAATGGTCATCAGAAAATCTTCTATGGAAATCTCTACGGTCATCATAGGGGTTCCTCTAGTGGTCAAAATTCTGACGAGGAAGAAGATTAGGTGGACACCTAAGGTCATTATCCTCAACAGGGAGACCTCTAAAGGCATGCCTAGGTTGTCTATATTCATCAGGTTCATCATCAGACTCAGGTCGAAAGGGTTGTGCATTCCTATGTAAAGGGAAGACCCTAGAGGTTGAAGCCCTAAGGCCTATATTGGACGAACTCGGATGTATATGACTTGGGACCTGTGTACCTTGACTCATGGTAGACCCAGTAACATGTTCTTTCATAGTTTGTTTACCTCTATTCCTAGGAGAGTGGTGAATATTAAAATCAGTGATCTGGGCCGCGATACGGGTAAAGGTATCACGCATTTCATTTGTAAGGTCAAGTATTTGTTTCCCAAGATCATTTTGGACTGCCGTGATTTTGTCATTAAGATCCTGGTTAGATTTTTCAAAGTCTTGTTTGGTAACCATTATGTGTACGAGCAATGTGAAAACAAGTAATAATTAAAATAAAGTAGCCGTATGTGCACAATAGACCACCTATGACTCTAAATGGTTTGTTTATAGGATAGTGTACGCAATTGTGAACAATACACCAGGTAAGTTCCCAGGAAAGGGTGGAGGGTCACAATGGACACACTTAAGAACCAGCCTCCTTAGACAGAACTTTCCTAGACATGTACGTCCACAACCAAATACTCGATTCCAATAAACGGTTGACTAATACTAGGGTTTTTTTTTTTTTTTAAATGAATCCGCTTGTGATTTATGAAAGAAAACTAGAATAAAAGCAAAATAACAAAAAGAAAAAAAAAATGAATAAAAGAAAATAATTAAATAAAACTAAAATTTAAATAAAAAAGCTAGATCTAAGCAAATAAGTAAAAAAGACCTGCAAATTTAACAAAAAACCAATGAATAGAGAAATCAGAATAGCCAACCTTTCCTTCGAAGTAAGCTAACCGTTGATGAACTGAAATTTGTTGATGTGAAAAAATGCTAAAAAGTCCCTCCAGATTGTATAATTACGAAAGACTCCCAGAAGTATGTGTAATTGCAAAAAACCCCAGTAAGTTTCGTGATTAGCACAGATGCCCAGGCAAATCTCCACCAGACCCTCCAACTATTAGAAATTGTTGTTTAGGACCTGGTCGACAAACCGACCACTCGAACACCCGTAGACTGGAAACTGAACCTTTGGTCGAAGAAGAGGACGCCGGCGAATCGGCTGGGCTCGGCGGTGAGAGGCCACGCTCCGGCGATCGGCGGTGAATGAGAGCAGCAGCGGCCAGTTGTTTGTGACGTAGATCTGCGGTAATCGAGGCAGAACTGGACGTCGACGATGAAGGGAAAAGTGGCGGCCGGCGTTGTCTGTCTCTGATGGTACCGTCGGTGGGAGCCACGCACGGCCACCTGCGGTGGCACCGTGGCGCGTGGGCACGTGTACAGCCGGGAATGGAGGATTCTAGAGTGTGTATGTTGTTTGGCTAGGTGTGTATGAAGTTTTATGGACTGATTTGTGTGGAAAAAATAAAAATTGATGGAAACGTGTAGGAGAGAAAATAGCTCTGATACCAATTGATGTAGGACCAAAAGGAAATAGAACCAGAAAAGAGGATTGGAAAACACAGCAATTCAATTCTTTATTCAATTCATCAAGTCTAACTCTACAAAAGGCTCTAAATGGGCCTTTTATAAAGATCAGATATAAGAGATACACACAAAGAGTTAAAATAAAAACAAACACTTAAAGATAATAACTTGAATCAATTATCTCTAAAGGAGATAACATCTAAAGATAAATAATAAAAGATAATATCTAAAAAATAACAAAAGATAATAACCACAAAATCCCTAATTATCTTTCCGGAATTTACGTCTAACGTAAGTTCTCAAATCCCTAACCACTTCCCCATCACACATTCTCTGCTATTTACATTTATATACCCTCTTTATCTATTGGTGAATTTAAATAAGTATTCTTAATTTATTCAACAATTTTATCCGGCACAATATATAGCTATGATAGAAACATTAGAAATCTACAAGATTGCTAACTAGGCCCAAAAATCATGACCGGAGAGAAAAAAAAGAGGAAGAACTGCCATTCCATGTTACTTAACAATGATTGCTTATTCATCAAATTCACATAAATAGAACAGGAAAGAAAACCTAAAGTCATTGGTAGCCATGGAGTCAGAAAAGAAAACCTAAATTCATCGGTAGCCATGGAATCACCTAATTATTGTTTACATCTCACCCTTGCTCAAATCAATCACTAAAAATACCATTGCTTAAGCTAGATAACAAAATAATCACCTTACAATTGCCTTGGGATGCCAATGATCATCAAGAAACTGACATTCAATTGATTCACAGGAACATGTATATCATCTTACACAATACCGACATAATTGATCATCAGAACTTCATAAAAACTGAGTATCTACCACTTGGCTCTCCTATTAGATACAATGATAAAAGCCTAATTTAAAATTTCATGTATACATTTTGTAGAATTATTTGTCATGTATTCTAATCAAACCACGTATCCTAATCAAACCACGTATCCATCACAGAAGTTAACAAAAGCAACTAAATTATGTGACTTTACTTCTGATAAAATTCAGTTTAACCACACAAATGATCTAATATTAACATGTCTTAAAGGTTGTCACAACCTGGAAAGGAAAAATGTATTTTACAAACAGTCTAATTCTTTTGTGGCTATGGAAACCAGGTTATGAGGAAAAGAAATAGAATTACCTCTTTTGTGGTGGAAAATAATAGAGCAAGCGGCCTTTGTGACACTGAGAGCGAAGAAGTATTTGTTCAAGGCCTTCATCCACATGCACTTTCATCCCTTTTGACACTGCTCAAGCGCTCATAAAAAATTGACAGTCACTAAAGGACAAAACAACAAAGAATACAAGAATACTGAATCTTCTTGCTAAGAATATAATCGAAGGACCATAGAAGCAAAAGTAACCAGATGGCTACAACTGGCATTTTGTTCAGCTACAACTGTTTATACATGGTTCAGGCCTGAGATAAGCATGGCCCAAACTTGAAAATTTGATACGTGATCCCTCCTGGAATTTTAAAACCCAATAGCAGCTTTATGGAGCCATATTAGCATGTATGATATCCTTTTATAACAGTGCATAAAAGTGTAAGGGAGTTGAAAACTATTTACTTGTAATGTATGGAGCATTTACAAAAAAGAAATTTATATCACATTTGAATTAAAACGCAAAGAAGAAAAGCATGAGAAGGTCACAGTAAGCAATTTGTTATTTGCAGCTGAACCTAGCACTGGTTTGAGGCCAGAGACAAGCATGGCCAAACTTCAGATCTAAACTAAGACCTCTTTAGAATTTCTAAAGCTCATCAGGAGTCCTGTTTAGCCTTAAACACAAGTAATATCATTTATTGGAAGTGCAAAATAATTGAATTATGCATTTTTGAGGTATGAAGCATATATCACCAGCAGGAATAGCTCATGAATCTTTTTCTACATTCAATGGGAAAATTTCCCCCGATATTCAGATGTCATTTCAGTTCAAAAAATATCTTTCAAATAACCACTTTACAATGATAACAATTTTTCACCACAAGAAATTTGTATGTAAAATATAGCTAAAAAAGAAGAGTCATTTCACTCCCTTTATGTCAAAGCCATATTTCATGCATTCAGAAATTTACCATAATGATCGCAGTGAAATGCCACCATCAATCCAACATCTAGAATCAGCTTTCCAAGGCCTTTGAAAGCTAGACAAAATAATTAAATTTTAGTAAATATATAAAATAATTGAAACATGAAGCAAACTCAATAACCAACATAAACCAAGACAGTAAAAAAAAATATATAGCACAGGAGAGTGCAGAAAACTAGTATAGCAACAAACATGAAATTTACTCCCTCTATAACCTTTTGTTCATAAAATTTGCCAGAGACTCATACCAAAAGATTATTCTACACATATGCTCACATAAAGAAAATAATAATAAAACCAGCATCTGCTACAAATATCTCTGAAACACAGGTTAGTTTAAAACAATGATGCTAACAAAGGATAGATGTAGCAGCATCAAGAAGTATTGCCCAGTATACAAGTAGGTGTGCATGCACACAAACATAAATAAAAAGATGCCATAAATTAATTTAGATAACTTGTTGAAATCGAACTAACAGCCGGATCACAAGGGCAGAAACCAATAGACAATGCAGAAAAATATCATAATTATTTACATAAACAATCATATGACACATGACACATGACACATTAAGTATGTTCAATCATCTCAAGAACCTTCAAATCGATGTTGCATCATGGCAATTATAGTGTACATTATAATTTTAGGCTGATGCAGATGGTTAGTAATCGGTAAAATAGCTTGCAAGGCTGTAGCTCAAACACTAAAGTAAAAGGTTTCTAATACTAAATCCTAGATAACCATATATGCAATGTCAAACAAATATCTAAAAAAAAATCTTCAGCAAGAACTATTTAGTATCAGTATTTTAAGCCAAGAAAATCTTATAATAATCTTTTGTGAACATACCCACTTCAAGTTCCGGTAATGCAGTATCAGGCCATATATTTGAACCACAATATGATGGATACCTAAAAGACAGAATATGGAGGATAAATAGAGAATAAAGTGGTAATATATCATATATTCAATCTGTAACATCATAATTCTTCATCATAAAGAAAAAGTGGCCCAAATCAAATTTAAAAAATTGTACAAATAATTTTTCATGCTAAAAATAAATACCGCACATTTTTATTGTTTACTTTAACCCTACATTAGCAATCTTTTTTCTCAGTAAAAAAAAAGACTACAGTAACACTTTGTTTAGTAAATGCTAGAAGCACTTGAAATATGTTCTTAATGACTTTTACCGTTCAATTAAATATGTCTCAGTTGTAGGCACATCTAATACAGGATTTGCATAGAAGGAGCCCTTCAACATATCTGCACAATAAAACAAACTATAATATTTTCCCATAAACTAACAACGTGAGAAAAAGATATAATAAGGCATAAAGGAAACTAGCATCTGTGCTTTTACCAGTTAAAGTAATGTTGAGGTTATGTCAGTAAGATTGCAATTACATCCAATTGTCAAGATATCAACACATCATCTGTTTCAAAATTCCTTGAAACTTCAAATGGCTCAACCCCTTCTATGACAAAACCTTTGAACTCTGACTTTATTTGATCACTTAGAAATACAAAGGGTCACCAATCCTCCAAGATATAGTCTGCTCACACCTTGATTAACACAATATTCATGTTTCACAATAGGTAATTTGGGTACTCCATGTTGAAATTGGCTTGGAATCACCTTGGTTGAGAGGGCCATAACAAAGTTTCCATGAGATATGTGCTGCAGCATATGTTTAGATTTGAAACCTTGATGAGACTGTTTAAGAAATCATCTTCCTTCTCATCCCCAAGGACCCCAAAACACCCCATAGATATATAATAATTTGTTTCACTATTGTGGTAATTCCACTAAATACACTTCCTTTTACAATTACCTGAATTGGCAGCAGGTGGTCAAATACTTTCTTTTAAAATGGTTTTGTTTCTATATTGAGTCCTTCACCACCAAGGGAGTGAGGGACACATGAGATAGAACATTTTTCTTTTTTATAAAAGGACCATAAGTGTAATTTTCAAAATATCAATGTTTGGCCACCAGACCTCTCATGGTTTTAATCCCCTTTTTTTTCCAAAAGAAGCGGAGTCCTGGTTTTAAATCTTGATCACAACAATGTTGGGGGCCCTTATACAAATTGAATGTCATGTAGGCAATACTATTGTGTGAGTGCCATCATCTATATATTGATGCAGCGGAAAATCAACGCAAAACAACAATCGATAAAAGATAGGGGATAAACGATTTGGATCCGTTGATTCGTGCACGAATACCGGAAAATGAACCCTACTATTGATCTGTTGATCTGCGCACGGATGCTAGAAAAATAGGTTTCAAATACGTTGATCTTCACAAGATGCCGTAAATGGAAGATAAAGAGAACTCTCTCTTAAAATTTTATTAATTCAACAACTGATTCTCAAAACCTAATACAAAGTACTTAAATAGTAAAATTAAACCCGAATCTTTTAGGATTCGATACTCCTAAAATTCCTAAACAAGAAAAGAATTCTAAAACTTCTAAACATAACCAGGAAAAGAATCCCAAAACAAAAAAAGGACTAGAAAAAAAGAGTTCTAAACTGAAAAGGAAAAAACACCTAATTAAATATAAAATTAAAAGAAACATAATTATTGATATTGTAAACAAGAATATTTTTAAAATAAAAAGTCTTCAAGAAAATCTTCAATAATATCTCCTGCATCATATATTAAGGAAGATAGTAGTAGGAGTGTTTACTCTATGTCTTGCGAGCGTAATAGTAAATACCTAGAAGATGTTGGGGTTATGTTGGAAGCCCTACATCTTAACAATGGGATAATAGTTGATTGACAGGGTTCCTGAGTAAGGTTCCATGGTTTAAATTGAAAGGATAAACACATTTTGCAACATCATCTTGACACCACCATCAAAAAGTCACTATTTTTTTAACATACATACTGATAATAATAATAGAGCCATATAGGACATCTAGATTATGGGTGTTCCAGGAAAGAAGTTCATCGTATTCAACTCAAGTTGTTTGCATATTTTATAAAATTTATAATATGAAATAGTACCAGGTTTCCCAGATTCAAGCTTTTCTTTCCCATGACTCCATCCAAAGTTGTACCTACAGATAGAGGTGGGTAAGGGAAGACAGGAAGTAGGGAACAAAAGAGTCGAGGCACTTAGCAATACTATTAGTTTATAAAGTAAGAACCATAATTCAATCCTAATGCAATAATATTATTTATCTCCAAATTTAGTGGTGAGTCTAATGCCACCCAAAAGAATACTCTCACACCCATTTTCTAATTATCATCATTACTAACATACCAATGAGTAAAATTACTTAAAAGTCAAACTAATTTAAGTAAATGAAAGAAAATCACTCTTTACATCCACACCCACCCATTAAAGATACTACAACACTCATTCATTAAATTGTTTTCAACTTATACACAACATTTTGAAGCATCCATACCTAGAGTGAAGAGATTCTCAACAATAGTTTGCTTCTCATATCATTCTCAAGAGATAAAAAAATAATTCATGAGATGGAATTTTATATTTTCATAGAATACTAAGGAATCCACATCCAACAACAGGAGTATGGGTCAACAATAACCTCCTTGTCCACATACGTATGTACTGAGTGGATATAGATGCCAACAGTAATCCACAACAATCAAATTGAGATACAAATCAAGAGATGGAAATTCAGTGACAAATGGGATCAATTACCTACTATGACTATCTTCAAGATCTTTCTTCACCTCTTCGGGCAGGCTCGCTAATCTGATAAAACAGAATCTTGTGAGAAATTTTATAAAAATTATTTCAGTTCTTAATTTTATATATAACAGCAAACTCATTAAATATATACCTAGGTGCAAGATGTAGAAGATTTTCACGTAAGGAAGAATATCCTGGAACCTATAATGACAAAGTGTCAAATTCAAACAGGTAACAATAAACATAAAGGACACTACAAAGTGACCAATTCAAAATTAAAAATCACAAAATTTTGCATGTAGAATAAAATGTAGATGCATAAAATTAAAAGGTGATCCAGTAAATTACAGAACAAAACATCAATTTAAAGAATTTATGGTATTTGGTCAGCGCAGAGGGAAGGCAATCATCTTTACTATTATAGGATGGCAATTGGACTTCATCAAACTAGCTTCAATCAAAGTTTCTTCCCATGTGTTTCAATTTGTATCACATAGTTTCACTATTCCCACAATAATATTAATTATACCGTACATTTTATATAAAAGCAATGAAAATTTAACTTCCGATTAATACTGAAGACCACAAGTCCATCCAAGCAATCCAAATTTTATCAACACAGGGTTGACCTTCTAACCTTCTCTTTACACAATTCACTTGGACAGCTGAATGCTGGTTCTAAAAATATGAGGTGCTTATGAATATCTTCTAAAGCGTTAAGAAAACAATATGCCAAATGGATTGACCCATATTTATCCAATATATCGACCAAATAACCATCATATCAACCAATATATTTATTCAAAATAGTGCACAAGGTTAACCAACGGAATTCCATAATATACTTAACTTGCTAAGTTCCTACGCTTTTTAGTGTGAAAGAAAGAACAGGTTTAAAAAGGTGAAAAGCTTCAACAATCATATGACAAATAAAAAGCAGAGGACAAAAATTAAATGATACTGAAACTTATCAACGAAACAAATTAGTTGAGTAATATGTTTACACGAAATAACAACAAACAAACAAGTAGAGACTAGAGAGCAAAATCCAATCCGTACATCTGTAACTGATAGAATTCCGAGGCCGTTAGGTCCAAAGCCTTGTTCAATCTTCATCGACAAGTCAGCACTCGTGTCCTGTTTCAGTCAATTTTCAAAAACAAACAACAATTTCCAAACAAAGTGTTATTTACATTAACACAACACACACAACCAAGGACGGAAGAGCAACTCTCAACCTACCTTGAGTTCGGAGTACGAAATAGTAACGGTTCTCAGAGTAGGGAAGACGGAGGAGCAAGACATCTTCAGACACGTAATCCGGCGATTCGACGGTGACGGAGAGGGAGTACCGGCCGGAACGTGAAGGAGTTGAGCGCAGTTATGAGTTTTATAGACTGCTGATTTAGAGAGAAAGGAATCCATTCGTAGCTGACAAGCTGTCAATTCAAATGGAAAAAATGAACAAACAAAGAATAGAATATTGGCATCAGTTTTGGAACTTCACGTTTGCCCGCATTTATTTTCAAAAGTGTACACGTTTGGCATCCGTTGCAGAATGAGAAAAAAAAAAGCCATATATATTTAATATGGTTTTGGATACAAATTACATTAAATTTGTTTTGGATATTATTATATTTATTTTGCTCGATTGGTCAAAATCTCATCGAAAAACGTTCAATTGTATATAATTTTATCAAAGATTTTCATTGCATTAAACTGAAGGGGGTGCTATAAAAAAAGTTCCCTTGTATATAATAATAATAATAATATATATTGTTATAAGGATTTTTTCGATAACATGACATGTCAGTAAAGGTAGTGGATAATCCAAAATATATGGCAAACCACGTCATCAGATAAGAAAAATAGTCCCTAGTAATTAACGAGCGGTTGGGTGAACGGATCGGATAAAATAAGCACGGTTGGGAAAGTCAACTAGTCAACATTCGCCCAAGTCAAAGTTGATCTTATTGGACGGGGTGGTCAAACTAAATCGATCGGCCAAGATAGATCTAAACCCGATCGGGTAGCAAAACCAATCGGGGAAAGAGGACCCGGTCAGGTTAGGAAATGGTCGGTCAAGAGATGGTCGGTCAAGAGATGCTCAGTCAAGATAGTAACACAAGATCAACTACAACTCAAATACAAAGAAAAATCCTACACAAGCAATGAATCTAGAACCACATTCAGATAAGGAAATATTATTATTTCCTCCTACATATCAGAGAGTCCATATCAAACAATAACTCTACTCTTCTAGAAGATTGCACACCAATCAGGAAATAAGTGCTAAATGGACTACTCCACTATAATCCTACGAAGAATCAAATTTATCTCCGAAACAGGAAAGAATTTAAATACGACTTTATCAAGTAACAAGTCTTAATTAAACACCACCACATTTCCTTACTTGTACAACAAGGATTATGGTTTTATGCACATATAAATAGACCCATAATCTCATTGTGTAAAGGGGGTCTAATCTCATCCACCTATGAAGAGATCTAGATATCGAGGGATCTTAGGATCAATCGATCGATCGATCTATCTATTTATGTATACGAAAAAAGCATAACAACAGTAAGAAAGAAGGAGAGATTGAGTGTGTAATCATTATATTCATAGTGAATTTCTTCTCGCTGTCGCCAACAACCGTGGATGTTTCCCCACCTTAGGGTTTTACCACTTAAAACATGTGTTATGCTTTTTTCATCTTTTATTTTCTACTTTTATACATTATCGATCATGTATACAAACAAATTGTATTGCATCAATGTGAAGAAAGAGACTTTGATTATTCAACCTTAACTAGTTAAAGCTTCGATCTACATACGTGTTAATGTTTGGCGGTTGACTTTTTCAATGATAAAAAAATCACCGCCAATAACTGGCGCTAGAAGGAGGGAGGCTAGAACTCAACTTCGATGAACCCTCATTAACAGACTACATAAATAATTTTGATGTGGATCCTACATCTAAAACACCTCAGCAAACGATAATTGGAAACGCTAGGGGTGGATCATAAGCAGTACCCGCAGTAAGAGGCACGATCGCAACAAAATTCAGAGGTAAGGTGTTGAAAGAGCAGTTCTCACAAAGCTTCAAGGTGCTTATAATCTGTCCGAGGAATTGCTTTCCTATTAGACAACTTACAATACAAAAATCATCATAAGTTGCAGAACTTCTGACCTTCAGGCACTAAAGTGAGTATAACTCCTTCTACAAAACTCAGAATTGAGAACCGTAAAAACTACTAAAAACTAGGCCTACAGACCTTTACAAGAATATATGGTCCACAACCTAGTTCTATTTGTATAAATTTTGGTGGCTCCCAAGACACTGAAGCAAGCATCTCGTGGAGGATTTCCTGATCTGACCATCAATCACTAAAGCAGTCATATCTTCCTCCATGGAACTCGAATTTGCAAACCGAAAGAACCGCTGGAAACTAGACATCCAAGACTTTTCAAGAATATATAGTTCGTAACCTAGTTTAATCTGAGAAATGTTTAGTGGCTTCCGCAATATTAAAGAAAACAGATCATGGATAGATTTCTGATCTGACCAGTGAACACTAAAACGGGCATATCTCCCTCTATAGAAGTCAAAATTACAATCCGTAAAACCATTGAAAACTAGACACCTGGATTTTTCCGAAAATATATGATTTGTAATCTGGTTCAACTTGTGGAGTATTTTATGGCCCCAAAACATTGTTGAAAGTGATTCGCGGAGGATTTCATATCTCGACCACCAGATGCTAAAACAGAGATATCTCTCACTAAAAAGCACAAAATCACGAGTCGTAACTTTTGTTGTAAACTAGACACATAGAGCTTTCCAAGGATGTATGATTCATAATGCAATTCATCCCTAGGAATATTTGACGATCTCTAATTCATCCCTATGAATATTTGACGATCTCTAAAATGTTATGGTTCAACGTAAATAGGGGTTTGAGGACAAGTTTACCTTGTCATGCATGGGCGGATGTAAGGGGGGGCCCATAGGGGCCATGCCCCCCCCCCCCCCCCCCCCCCCCCCCCCCCCCCCCAATAAAAAAAACTATTATATCTAAATTAAAATATAAACTAATAAGATATATATATATGTGTGTGTGTGTGTGTGTATAATACATAAAAATGTGATATATGTGTAAAGTAGATGATAATATTATTTTGTTCCTTTATTATTTAATAATATAAATGAACTAATATTTTTTATTTCCATAATTCTATTGACCATGAAAATAGGAAACAAAATCGGTCCATTTTAATATTTTAATTTCCTATTATTTCATACATCATTATCTAATCTAGTATGTATTATATATATATATGTGTGTGTGTGTGTGTGTATAATATTTTTTAAAAAAATCTCTAATACAATCTAAGTAAATATTGAACTCTTATAGAGACTGTCTATATTATTTATTTTGCTATGTTAATTAGTAATTTGAATTTAATAAATTTATTTTATTAGTTTATTATTTAAATTTTGTTCAAAATTAATATAAATTAATTTGGTTTGACATGAATATTATAAAATTAAATTACAAGTAAGTAAATAATTGTGAATTAAATATATCACTAGTATAATGATATTTTAATTAAGCTACCAAAATTTATATTTTATATGCCATGGACTATTACAATATTATTTTCAGTTATACATACCGTTAAGAATAAACCTAGGTTTTGCAACAAAATAAAAGATGTTATCTCATACTCTTTAATTATGTAATTGAAATAAAAATTATAAAGAAAATTATATTGATTTGGTTATAAATAATTTTCTACATATAAAATAGACGTATTACATTTTAATTAGTTAATGTCTATCAAATGCGGGATTCCATATTTTTTTATTATACAGGATTCCTACTGATATTATTTGGAGATTGCATGATCTATAATATTATTTTTTATCTTGACCCCCCACCCCAAACCAAAATTCTGGCTTCGCCCCTGTTGACACGTGTAATAAACCGAGCCCATCTTGGTATAGAACACCCAATGTCAATTCAATTGTGAAGGATCCAAGAATAAAATGATTAGACTCCAAGTTCGGTAAGTAGCCAAGGTAAGTTGATTTTTATATGTTTAA
The DNA here is from genome assembly GCA_032871835.1 of Dipteronia dyeriana. Taxonomy (NCBI): domain Eukaryota; kingdom Viridiplantae; phylum Streptophyta; class Magnoliopsida; order Sapindales; family Sapindaceae; genus Dipteronia; species Dipteronia dyeriana. The sequence goes on along the minus strand of CM065300.1, from coordinate 56,549,816 downwards.
TCATGTGGTTTTATCAATATATTTCACAGTGAGTATATATGTGTGTTATCGATTTACATGTTATATGTGCATGTTCCTCTCATACACAATACATAATATGCGTGCACAAGTCTATGAACATGTAATGCATGCTTGATTAGTGTGTTTGACAACTTTTATGGCTCTTACATGCATGTTATCAATCATAGATTCATAGGTATCAAATTTCAATAATAATTATTAATTGTACCATGCATGAGTTAATCGCTTCCAAACAATTGGTCATATTAAATACATGATTATTATCACTTGAGCAAACACTACTCACATGCTTGGTATAGAAAACAAGTTAAAAATGCTAGCTTATGAATCAAGTCTTACCTCGGTGCGCGGGAATTGAATTTCTTCTCGATGCGCTTAAAGGTTTCAACAAACGGGAGACTATATGACCTTGGTAACCCGATCAGAAATGGAATAGTAGCATTGGTCTTATATTGCTAACAAATACCTTCATCAATTTGATCTCTCCTGTTAATATAAAGATCTTGTTCTATTAGATATGTTATGCCTTATTTGAATAAAACTCATTTATGATTAACCGTTATCTTTTATTCTATGAGAAAGCATATCTTATTATTTATATTCCATAACCGTAAATGGAGCCTGCTGGATGCTTTAAAAAAATCCAAGGGTTACTCCTTAAAACGGTCATTAAATATCATCATTTGACTAACAATTTGCTGAGAATTTTTATAGTGAAAGGCTAATCAAGTTTGACTCAGTTCCAAAAGCTTCATGATCACATTCATCAATTACCGTATAGCACCATACTATCGGCTGTCAAAGATAAATCTTGTTCGGCCAAAGTTCTGACTGGTAAAAGATTCATGTCGACTAAAGATAGAATCTGTTTGGCCAAAGATTTTTGTCGGCCAAAATTATAGTCTGCCAAAGATATATCTGGTCGATTAGAGTTTTTGGTCAGCTAAAGACATAATCCAGTCGGTGAAAGAGAATCTGGTTGGCTAAAGTTTCTTACCAAAGATTCCGGTTCTTAAAAAAAGAGGACTTGGTCTATATATATATAAAGAGGATCAACCGAGAAGAGAAGTCGGATCTTAATAGAGTCATTACAATGGGTCACATCCATAGACCATCCCGGCGACTACAACAAAAATAGAAAAAACACCAAGACACTTTAGTAAGCAAAAAAAAAGGGTGTTAAGGGGTGGATTCTCTATTCTATCATTGCCATGAGATGCGCAGGCAAGCGGATTCACAAACAGAGTTCAATAAAAAAAGAGCCACAAGATGGTAAAGTTCACCTCGTTGAGCGTTGAAAATCGGACCCCTAATGGTAAAAAACATCACAATTCAATTGTCGGTCAAGTCGAATAAGCTATCCGTTATCAGTTGAACCGACAACAACTGAAGAATTTACAGGATAAGCAACTAGACTTTGGAGTCGTGAGAGGTTCATCAGATTCAACTCAGAAAAGATAGTTCCCCAAAGGCTTTCCTGGCTTAACATATCGATGAAGAATCCAAACTATGATTACATCAAAGCAAACATCAACTAAACGATGAGCAATCGACCGTAAAAAGCATAAAATGACTTCATAGAACCTCATACTGGCTCCAAGTTGCTCAAATGGGTGGTAATATGGTCAGTCGATCAAAACCATATACAACCGAAGAACGAAGCAACAAAACTTGAGTGTTAGTCTATTTGGTTTGCCATAGCTGTTCAGTTTGGTGGAACTACTTAGCTCATCAAAATTGCTTGGTTCACCGGAGGTATTCAGCCATTGCAAATATTTCAGCTCATCGTTCTATCAGATACCCTAATCAGCTATTCAACAAAGCGTTAAAAAAAGAGGAGGAAAAAAAGATACGATGTTAAAAGCACTTTGTTCGAATAAAACCTACTTTAACAAATACTGGGGGGCTATGGGGTAGCATAGCACAACAAATGAGCATGCTATGTAAAAACAAAATCAGAGTTGCAAAGTAGCTTTTAGCAAAGTCTCTTCTACAACCCAGTGATTCGGCTGATGGATAATATATATATATATATATATATATATATATATATATAACTGATCTGTCCAAAGTTGATCAACTAATAAGATAGTTGATCAATATCAAAGATAATTGATCGGTGTAATAAGATAAATGATCAGTCGCAAAGTAATCAGTGTAATAAGATAACTAATATATGTATAAAAAAAGATGGACTAGAATAGAAGTGAAAGTATAAGACAAAAGCCTGTGGATCAATCACCACCTCTTAGCACATGTAAAAAGTCGAGTAACAGCAGACCATCTCAATCTCGGCGGTTTAATCAAAGGATTGCTCACGGCCAAAAATCCAATCATTCCTTGTAAAAAAAAAGGAATTAGATAGATCATTGCAATTCGTGGAAGGTCCTAAAGATCTTTGCCTTATGGAATGATTGACAATATTCGGGATGTCATAACTCTGCATCAGAGATAGAAATGCCCAAAACACAGATGGGTCAAGATTCTCTAGACTACATGACCAAATAACAATAACGGGTAGGTAAGAGATTGTGAAATACCTTCTTCACCCTTATTCATCTATACTATGCTTCTAATATGATATGCAACGCATGTATTTTTGTATATTTCTCCTAATGTTAGGCCATGCATACATATGTTGTCATAGTGTGATTATCAATTACATGATAGATATTACAAACATACATATTTTGTAAAATGCATACCGTATGTTTTTCATACAAATCACCCATGTTGAAGAATTCATGGAACTGTATAATAAACAACAATCGTAGACGGTACAAAACATAGATCTAACTATTCATGTTCAACATATATATATGTTTATTATTTGTACAAATGTTACTAACATACTCAACACAAATAAATAGAGCCAGCCCAAACATGCATTTACACTTAAAGAAGTGTTAAAGATCAGACCAAGTCCGGCTAAACTTCCAAAAACTCAAAAGACCATTAAAGGAGAAATTATCTAGATAAAATCCAAGTAAAGGTGTTCAAAATTTGTCTCTGCACACAGAGACATGCCCGACAACCCGAGTTTGTTTAGGCAAAGGGTGCTTATGGGGCCTAGTGAGAAGGTCAAAAACGAAAGTCGCAAAGACAAAACATACTCACCGAAACTAACTAGGTGTATTAAAAGCACTGTTATAGCGCCTTCAGGTCACAGGTATCTGATAGGATGCGCTAAGAGTTGAATGAGGGATAAAATATTTATACTTGAAATAGTGCCAATGCAAACTTTAGCATTTTCTGTAAAGTTAGTAAAATATAAGCTACCCTTGTTGCAATGAATCTTGAACAACATATTACTTGGAGACGTCCCAATGACTTAGTTAATAGATAAAAGGCAAATGTATGTAAATTAGATAACATGAAAATGGTCCCGAAGAACACTACTTGGTAAATATCAAGATTGATCATGAGCAGACCAAGTAAGCAATGTCAAAGATTGTTCACACATCCAATCGTAGATGATCGGTTAATAAAAAAACTGATAAGGTCAGACGAAGTTCGGTAAGTTATTGAGGTAACTAATCGGGTAAAAAATGATCAGTTAATAAGATAACCGATTTGATCAAAGATGATCAGCTAATAAGAAAGTTGATCAAGATCAAAAATGATAAGCCAATAAGATAGTTGATCAGATAAAAACAAACAACCAATAAGATAACTGATCGAATCAAAGCGATCAGTTTAACAAGATAACTGATCAACCACAAAACTGACCAGTGTAAAAAAATGTATGATTAGACTGGGGTAATTAGGGTTCGTCCAGTAAGCGTTTTTCAGTTGTTGTTTTTTGAAAATGAAAATGAAATCAGAAAAGTATTTTTGGTTTCAGTTTCGAATTCTGAAAACGCGTCTGATAGCATATACTAAAAGTTGTATTTTTGAAAATGAAAACGGAAAAAACGCGTCTGATAGGTTAGCTGAAAACTATCAAAAATTGAAATATCAATTTTGTTCAATTTTGGCATTTGTTTAATAATATTACAACTATAAACAAATTGATTAAATAATTAACCAATATAATTTTTGTATTGTAATTTTTAAATTAAACAAAAGTAACACATTAAAAATTAATTCAAAAAAACATATCAAAAAATGAATTAATCAAAATTAAACTCTTAAATTATAAAAAAATAATTATAATATATATATATATATATATAAAATATATATTATATATTATAATAATAATACAATATATTACATTATATACTATATAAATATATAATATTTGATATTATATATAGATATATAATAATATATAATATTTGATATTATAAATAGATATATAATATTATATAATATATTATTTTATATAATAACATTATAAATATATATATATATATATATATATATATATATATATATCATAGTATATTTATAATATATATAGTATTATATATCATAATATTATATATATTATATAATATTAATATACTAATTATGAAAATAATATAACATATAATATTTTATATAATATATATTCTATAGTATTAATATATATATTATATATTATATATTATAATATACATAAAATATATTAATATATATATATATATATATATATTATTATATGAATGCTTTTAGTTATTGTTGGAAATAAATTATTCTGGAATATATATATATATATATATATCAGAGAGGCACTTTGGTCATTTAAAAATCTTGTCCCGTCTTGTCCTAACCATATCAAACGCATAATAGTACAATTAATAGTTAAAAAATGATTTTTTTTATATATAAAAAAGTGAAAAACAAAATGAAAAACAAAAACAAAAACAAAAACAAAAACAAAAGACAAGTATTTTGTGTTTTTCAAATCTTTTACTTTTAATACTGTTTTTTTTTCAAAAATAAAATGAAAAACAGTTAACGAACGCGTTTTCGAAATCGTTTTTGAAAAATTAATACGAAAACGGACTGAAAAACAGCCACAAAACGGGGCCTTAGATACTCAGTATAAAACCAATATAAAGAAAATACTTGGTTAAGAACACTGTTTGCTACCAGGTAATCAGGTACTCGAGCAAACCAGTTAACTAATCAGATGGGTTACTCAGACTTAAAACCAGTCAAAGTGACATTTGGTTTAATTAAGTCAAATGAGATACCCAGCTTAGGTAAAAAAAATATGACTACTTGGCAAATGACGAGACTGATCGAGAGTGACTTGAGTGAATCAACGTAAAAGCCAATTGGAACCACAGACCAGAACGGAGATAATTGATCAGTTATCTTATCAAGGTAACCGATAAGATCTAGAAGTGACTAGTTTAATAAAGATACTTGGTTAGACTAGGGTAATGAGATACTCAGTATAAAATCAATTGAAGAGATTTTTCTCTCATAATTCAGTTGTTACAAGGTAACTAAATGTTAGTACACTGCCAAGAAAGGATCCGAGCGTTAGTAAGAACCGCTCAATGAAGGATCAAAGAGAAGCTAAACGACGCTAAAAATGGGTCTCAAATTCACCCTAATAGGCGAGAAGATCCGAGCGCTAGAAATAAAATAATTAAAAATAATTAATTAAAAACAAAATGTCAAGTTCATCTCGTTGCATTGTCACAAGGTAACGATATACTTGGACAAATTGATCAGGTACAGTAAAGCGTATAAATTGACTAAGCTAATGGGCTACTCAGACTTAAGACCAGTTAAGCAATTGGTCCAATTAAGTTAAGTGAGTTGCTCAGCTTAAGTCGATAATATGCTCAACAGCATACCACACATATCCTTTGTGAAAGTAGACCAAGATGCTCATCTCATGTAGGTAAGAAGGTATCGTTATTGGTAAAGATTGGTCGGCTGACAAGCCAACATTGTTACTGAAGTACCAGTAACTAAGTATGTCATGTTTCCAAAAGTCAACCAAGCAACCAGTCAACACTTGACCAAGTCTTCATTGTGAGCAAGCCCGAACGAACAAACTCAAAGACCGATCGTCCATCGAAGCAAAATTGATCAGTTTAGTAAGATAACTTATCAGTTTCATATGATCGGGTTTATTAAGATATCTAGTCAGGTGATCGAGTCTAATGAGATACTTGATCAAAGTGAAGTAATCAGATACTCAGTGAAAAAACCAATCAAGTAAATTTTTTTGACTCAATTAAGCCAACGGATTACTTAAACTTAATGCTAGTTGATAAGATACTTGGCTAAATTAAGTTAAATGAGGTATACAAAACTGATCAGAAAGATCGACGGGAAAGGAAACTGATTGGATGCAAATAAAGCACTGTTAGCTCTAGAATTGATTGGGTGTAAATAAAGCACTGTCAACGATCTGGCCATATGAAAAGGAAGGGGGGGGGGGTAAATTTTTTTTAGCTTAAGTTATATTTCTATTAAGTTTAATATGTGCAGGTTCAAGGCTCCAATGGACAATCACACAAAAAGAAAAACAGTTAGCAGGCTTTCAAACGCAAGATCTAGGCCATCTGGGCTGAAAGGTTTGAGGTTGGCTTGGCATGCTAAAAATCAAGTAAGAACCTCAGAAGGTGGACGAAAACTTAGATACGCCGAGCAAGCCTCTCGAACAGTTTGCGAGTAGAGCTAATAATGGTCGAAATCGAATACAAGTAAGTCAAAAGTCTAATTTGCATTTATACATATAAGATATCTTTTTCTTTTGTAGAAATAGTAGCCCTAAGGTCTAAAAAAGAGAGAGAAAGATCAACCAAAATGAAGGCTGACCTATAAGAAAGATCGGCCAAAAGGAAGAATCTGGTCTACGAAAGATAGAGTGTGTTCGACCAAAAGATAGAGCTTGTTCGGTCAAAGATTCTGGTTGGCCAAAATTATGGTCCGCCAAAGAGAGAATCTGGTCAATTAGAGTTTCTAGCCAGCTATAAACATAATCTAATTTATAAAAAAAAAATCGAAAATCAGCCGAGAAAAAGTTTAAAGGGGCAATAAAGATCCAGGTCGAATTCTTGGAATGTCTCATAAAAAAAAACCTTACTCGGGCTAACGAATAAGACAAAAAAGTGAGTTAATGTGCTTAAAGTATGATTCTTACTCTGCACATCGACATCATCTCCTAAATGACAAACGATATTAGGGGATAGGTTTCGAACAACATGAACGCCTAGAGAACGAGAGCCCCTTACTCGTCAGGAACATGTATATATATGATAGTGGCCTTAGGGGGTGGATGCTAAGAAGCACAATCTTGATGGAGCACAATCTTGATGGAGCACCATCTTACTTTACGGAGAGCAACGAAATCTACTATGTTTTTCTCAGCCTGTGAGGAAAGAAGCTACTTAGGGAAAGGTTAATCAGTTCCTCTTGCTGTCTTCAACTCTGAAATTTTCAAGCTATCCCGAGCACCGACTTTGAAAGATCATCTGAACTTGTCTTTAAAGGATAACCTGTGCGTGGCATAAAAGCGTTATGTGGCAGAGTACGACAAAAATAAAAGATGTTTTGGGTAGAAGAGTGCAAATGAGACAAGATCAAACTAAGATATCTCACGTAGAAAGGATATGAGTGTTAGTAAGATCCGCTTAAAGATGGATCCAGGCAAAGTTGAACCAGGATGAAGGAGAATTTTGTTTCTATTTCTGTATATGGAAAGTGAAAAAATCATCATATAATGATCCAGAAATTGAAATAGAAAAGAAAAAAGGGAGGTTTGTGATGATTTTTCAATAGCGCTAGTAAGACCCGCTCAAAGATGGATTCAAGTAAAGATGAATAACGCTAACAATGGGTCTCAGATTTATCCAAATGAGCGACAAGATCTAAGCGTCAGTCAAAAAAGTCAAGATAAGTCAAATAGCATAAAGTAGAAGTTAGTTGAATAGGAAAGTGTTCGTTTCATACAGGGCAGCAGGACATGTCTCCACTCACAACAAAAAATACCATGTTTAAAAAAAAGGGAATCAGAAGCTAATTACATAAAAAGATGACTATGACCATTTGGAGATTAGCCATGGACTGACCAGACCAAGAGCAAGTTCATCTCACAATAAAGTATCCAAAGACATCTCAACGACCTGATTTGTGTTCCGAAAACACTTATAGAAATAGGTCCAAAGATGTATCTCAACTACATAATTGTCTTGAAGATTATCAATCTGTAGGAAAAAAAATGATGTGGTCAGAGCATCAATAATCAAAGGAAAAACTATTCAAATCCCCTTCATCGAGTCGTTAAGAACTCATCTCGCAGATTTGATGAGGTATTGTTATAGGGATTTTTTCGGTAGCATGACATGTCAGTAAAGATAGTGGATAACCCGGAATATATGACAGACCACATTATCAGATAATAAAAATAGTCCATAGTAATTAGCGAGTGGTCGGGTGAACCGATTAGGTAAAATAAGCACGGTCAGAAAAGTCAACCGATCAACATTCACCCAAGTTAAAGTTGATGTTACTGAATGGGGTGGTCAAACTAAACCGATCAGCCAAGATAGGTCTAAACCCGATCGGGTAGCAAAACAGATCGGGGAAAGAGGACCCGGCCAGGTTAGGAAACGGTCGGCCAAGAGATGCTCAATCAATCTTTGGCAGTTGACTTTTTCAACGGTCCAAAAGTCACCGCCAACATATATGAATATAATTAAAAAAATTAAAAAAATTAAAAAAATTAAAAATTTGAAACTAAAAACACAATACTAGAATTAATAGAACTATAAGATTTTGACTACTATAAAAAACGTAAGGTAAAAATGATAATGATGTATTCCATTTTTTTTCACCGAAATATCCCTTTAATGTTTTTTTCAAATATCATTTTTTTTTCGTATACTGGAAAGAGGAGAGGAGAGAGTTTTTTCGTACATGGTTACAAACAAATTCGTAATTTTTGTAGAGGCTAGTTTTAATTTCTTTTCCCACTAAAAACATTAAATTTTCATCTCTGATTAAAAACAATTTTACAATGTTTCATAAGGTAAGATGATTATTAAAAACCACCCTATAGTTTGGTTTATTGATAAAAAAGCCACCATCTATTTTCATTTTTAGCCAAAATTCATCCTGCTTTTGAATTTATAATCCAAAATCCACCTTGCCATTAGTTTTCCATTAAAAGTTTGAATTTTCTATTAAATCATTAGTGGTATAATGGTAAAATATATAGTAAGTAAATTTAAAATATTATTAAATGTAATACACAAAAATCTTTAAAAAAACTAATATTAAATATTTCCTAAAAAATAAAAACTCTCCAAAAGCACATTGTTTTCTCTTATAATCTCATCCCATCTCTCATCTCACATATCTCCCTCTCTCGCATCTATTTTTATCATCTCTCTCTTTTCTCCTCATCTCATTTGTTTGTTGAGAAAGGTGGTGGAAGAGATCCTTCCCTTTTCAAGTCGTTCTTGGCCTTTTTACTGCGAACAAAGGAGGCTTTAGCTTCCCCTCCCATGGATATCCATTCGACAATGTGTTATATCTAGAACTACAACAGCCGTTAAGAGGTTTAAATAGTTCCCTAACATGCAAAACGTGACGTTTTGTCAATTCTCATTTTGCCCTATCTTAGGACTTAAACACATCGTTTCATTTTAATGGTTGTATTTTCCATTCAATCAATACGACACTGTTTTGTTAGCCTGATAGAGTCTTTTGTTAGCTTGATGAGCTAGCTATAGGGAATCCTTATCAGTTTTCACATGGTTATATGACAAAATATTTAGAGGCTGTTTTTAATTACAAAGAATTTTATTTAAAATTACAACAAAGTTGTTGTCATTTTCTCTCTCCCTCTCTTTTATCTGCTTCTTCTTTCTCGAATATCTTTTGTTATACTAATCCAATTTTCTATCACCTGTAAAAGTAAAGCAAAATAATCAACTAAAATCCAAGTTAAGACTAGAGCATAACTAATTGGTATAAGAGCACTCATTGGACCAACTTTTATGGCAGAGGGAACTAGACATCATCAGTATCTAGAAAGAAGCTTTGTTGAAATGAAAGAGATGGAAGGATCTAAAGATTTGAAGAGGGATAAAAAATTTCACTGGAAGACAATCGGAGAGTCTATCTCAATCCTAAGATAAATGATGAACTTATGGCTACAAGTGTTATCATTTGAGCCATCAATGAGTACGATTATATATCATAGTCTATCCTTGATGGTTTGGTGGTCTTCATTTGTTAATCGATAGAGTACTTCATTTATAGATATAGACATCATGGCTTTATTTATTAAATGTGAGTAGAATACCATTTTATGAATATTTTGAGGTATTGGATATTAAATCTTAACGTTAAGTTTTCAATAGTGTCTATTGAAATATGGTTTCTGGACAAGTCACAATATCCAAGTTCAAAATGTGGTCATATGAGTAAATATGGTAACTAGGAGAGCTATAGGCGGTCTATGAGCTCTTGACGATTACCGGTATTCTTCACGAAGATACACTATCTCCATTAAGATTGTCTAGGGTACGAATGAGGAACATTAGCTTATTCAATCTTTATTTAAGAGTTCAATTTTAGTTGGTAGTATGATAAGTATCAAATACTTTTCCTAATAGAAGAAGGTCTCCTAGTGTCATACTATTGTTGGTAGTATGATAAGTATCAAATACTTTATTTGATAAGTAGATAAATAAAAGAAATTTATTTATCTAATCAAATTAGGAAGTATTTAATATCTATCAAAACTCTAATTGACTATTCGTTAAATTAGGAAGTTTTTGATAAAGTTACAATTTTATTTATATTCAATAATTACTTAATTAGTTATTGGATAAATACACTAATGAGTTGGAATAGGAGTCTTGATGTGGAAAAGAATTCTGAAAGTTAATAGGGGTCTTGATGAAAGTAAATCCTACTAGAGAGAGAATTCTTGGCAACCAAGTAAATTCTCCTAATGAGAGGATTTGACCTCTTACATATATCACAATTGTGGAATTTAGCCAAGACATAGAAATCAAGAGAGAGATTTCGGCCAAGGCTATTTAAAAGGCTTGAGAGAAGTTTTTTTTTTCCTTATATAGATAAAAAAACTTCTTCCAACTCATTGTTTGAAGAATTCGACCAAACATAGAGAAAAGAGGGAACGTTTCTGTTTTCGATAGTGCACCAATATCCTTTACATAAAAAGGTTTTGTGTACAACATCAAACCGGGTTCATGCGTGTTTCAATCAAATAAATTGATAATTCACAAGTGACCAAATGTTCCTTGTTTTCTCTAGGAGGATTATTGTGACTAACAAAAGAAAAATATTTTGTTTGTTTTCCATTTTCAGGTATACAATTCAAAGAATGGGAGCCCACACTCCTAGGTGATTCACGTTCGTGATTGAATTAGAAGATCTTGCGGATTCAATTCGGTGCAATTTCAATCGTCACGAGAAAAAGGTACGATACTTTTATAATATGTTAGTTGATCAAGAGTTAAGGTCTATTATTTTAAAGGATTTTTTGTTGAAATATACCAATCGTCTTTTCTGCTTCAGCCACGTGTTTTTCCTACAAATACAACATAGGTTATTAGCAAAGAATGTAGGTTTAAATGGAAATTTTTTTTGTCAAGCTTTATCGGCGGATTAAAGGAGAAAGTAGACATCTTGTTAAGATGTTCAAACCCCTTGACCTCAAAACAACCATACAGTTGGCCAGGCTATAAGATGTCTAAATGTTGGCAAGGCAATAAGATGCCTCTTTAGACTCAAAATGGCCAAACTTTGGCCAACTAAGCTAAACAACGCACATAACCAGTTTGTCAACTAAAACATTTTACCTTACAAAGGAAACCTGAAAAACAAATTACCCACACTCACTTATCCCAACAGAAAGAATCTTAAGTCAATTTCAATCAAAAGACTAACCCATGTCGAAATGAAGGTGAGAAGAGACAAAAGGGCTTTGTTACAATTGTGATGAGACCTATACTTTTGGTCATCAATGTGTAAAAAAAAAAACAGTTCTACATACTTTGCTAAAAATAATAGGGTGATGAACCATAAATAGAAGAACTAGTGGAGTCAAAAGAGGAAGCCGTGGAAGAAAATGAAAAGGAAATCACCATTTCCCATCATGCTTTAGCTGGGAGCATTGGTATTCAGACAATTAAACTTAGAGGAAAGGTTAATAATATGGAGATCACTATTTTGGTGGATAGTGGCTCCATCCATAACTTTTTAGACATAGAAATTGCTAAGTTCACAGGTGTGAGTGCTGAGAGCTAAAGATGCACATTGGGGAAATAGGAATGGATACAGGTCCCATCATCCACATCCCCATCCCCACTTCCTAGACCCTTCCCCATTCCCTACCCGATTTCCCATTTGGGGAAAATAGAGATTGGAAATTTTAGGGGGAGGTATCTCCATCCCCAACCCCAGTTCCTTATTTTTCCTGTTTTTCCTGTTTTCTCGTTTTCCTACATCCCCTAGTTGCCCCAATTCCCTCGTTTGACTAAAAATTACAAATTAAACAAAAAAAATATATTCCATTATACATACAAAATAAAATCCATTAGAGCATTACAAATACAAAATTAAATCTGTTATAAAATAAAGTTTTTCAAATAATTCGAAGTTTCAAAAGAGTTTATATTGTTACGGTTTTTAAAGAATCAACAAATTAATATATATATATATATTGGGGAAAATGGGGAAATAGGGATGAGGGTAACTCCCTCCATCCCCATCCCTATTTCAATATATTTGTATGGAAAATGTGGAAATAAGGTATTCCCATTTCAATTTAGGGATGAAATCATCCCCATCCCCACCCATTTCTCCATTTCCCCTAAACAATTCCCCAAATAAAGATAGAGACGTGGGGATTTGGTGATCCAATGGAATATATGCATCTCTACTAAGAACACAGATGTCCTTTGGGTCACATTTAGAGGTTAAGGAAAGACCAGTAGCTAAACTAAATGCAAGGCTTTTTCTTGGTATATGCAAAGTGTTTAAATTCTCAACACAAAGGAGATTGTTGACACTAGAGGGTTGTGATGCTGTTTTGGGTATGCAATGGATGAGCGAGATTGGACCTATCATACTAGATGCTAAGTAACTCAGTATGAGTTTTATGAGACAAGGGAAGTGGATCACTCTTCAAGGAATTAAGGAAGAAAGTAAACTCATAACAATGACAAAGAAAAATGTAGGAGCTCAATTAAAGAAAGCTTAAGATACAACTGAAACTGTGGTACAACTATATTCAATGGAGATGTAGGAAAAGATCAGTGATATACTTGCTAAGTTAAAGCCCATTTTATGCTCCTTTGATGACATTTTTGCTGAACCAACTACCTTGCCTTCCTATATAGCTAAGAATCACCATATTCCCATAATTTCAAACAGTAAACCGATCAATGTTAGAAATTATAGGCACCAATACTACAAACGATTGAAATAAAGAGAATTTGTCAAGGAGATGCTTGAGAGTGAATTTATCAGATCAGATAATAGTCCATTTGCCTATTTTATACTACTTGTGAAAAAAAAAGGATGGTTCATGGAGGTTTTGCTTGGATTACAAAGAGTTTAACAAGACTACAGTTAAGGATAAATTCTCCATACCAGTAACTGATGAGCTACAAGATGAACTCATTGGAACATGGGTTTTCACTAAACTAGATTTGAGAGTAGGGTACCATCAAATTCGGATTACTGGGGAAGATGTCTACAAAACTATATTCTGAACACACCAAGGGTATTATGAGTTTAGAGTGATGTCATTTGGACTTACTAATACCCCGACCACTTCCCAAAGCCTAATGAATGAGATTTTTCAAGATAATGATATTGGTGTTTTTCGATGATATTTGATCTATAGTAGAAGCATGCTGAGCATCCAGACCATCTCAAGTTGACTATAGACATTCTTAGATAATATCAATCGTTTGTTAAGAAGAATAAATACGAATTTGGAAGAATCAAACTAGAGTATTTGGGGAACATTATCTCAGTTAAAGGAGTGGCAACAGATGTTGAGAAGATTTAAGTGATGTTAGAAGGGCCTAGACTTACCATAGTTAAAGCTCTAAGGGGATTTTTTGATTTACTATAGGAAATTTGTGCAAGGTTATGCATCATAAGCAAGCCTCTCACTTAATTGTTAACAAAAATAGTTTTAAATGGAGATAGTAGAAGAAGCCTTTGAAACTCTAAATAAGGCTATAACTACCGCTCTTGTTTTATCCCTACCCCGACATTACTATACTCTTTATAGTATAGAAATTCCCTTGTAGTATTAGAATTAAAAGAGTAATAATGTAAAATGGAAGGCCAATAGCTTTCATCGGTTAAGCTTTACCTCTTAAGAAATTAGGTATTTCCATCTTTGAAAAGGAACTGTTAACCAAAAATTCTTTGGGATAGAAAATCCCGATCAACACCCTCAAACTGCAACCTGTTAAATTATAGCCGATTTGTACCTCTAGGTACCGGGATTTTGTACGAGTAAGGAGTAAGGTGCAGTAGGTAGGAGAAAAATCATCCCGTCCGTCGGTGCTTCAAGGATTGGGAGAAGATATTGCGTTTGAGGTTCCCTCTGTGGTGTGAGGGGCTGGTCTTGGTCCTTAGTCCCTAGTTCTGATCCCTGATCCGGGTGCCCGGTTCCGATACCTGGTATTTTCTCCAGGTTTCCTCTGTAGTTCCCTAACCCAAATAGCAAGCAAGGATGAGGGCTCCTCTAGCTTTGGTGTCAGATCCTCAAGAAGGTTGCTTGCTCCTATTAAGAGGGTACGGGGGAGCTCCCCAACTTTCTGGTTTTCCGACTCTTTTCTAACGGATCTAGATGGTTTTATCCCATTTTTATATGTGACTTGACATGCAGATAGGTGGATAAGCGAGCTAGGTCTAGTGGGGTCGAAATCTAACTCGCATACATGCATAATAAAAGTGATAGATGGGAGAATGACAAATTATTTTGGTAAAAATGGACTAACCTAGGGGAAAAAACATCAGGAATGATCATATGTTGAAAAATCCCCAGGCAGTTTCCAGAGGAAGGAGAGAGATCCTTCTTTATGTATATCTATCATACGAATTACACAAATAGCAAGGTAGTACAACATAGGTGCTCCAGAGAGCTTACAATCTCGCTACTTGAACTTGATATGTGGATCGGTCGAATGAAGGATTAGATCTGGATCCGGATCCGCGGATGATGTCCATCTTTTTTTATTCGACTCTTAGGTCAGATCCGAGGGATCTCTTCTTGGAGAGAGCTTTGTCATATTTATAGGTCCTTCTTCTTGTTGCCCACTCCATTAATTTAGTTAATCAATTTGCAATCATAGGAATGCTGATTTGGCATTGATGGAGTTAACTATTTTCTCATTAATGGGGTTGTGAATGGTCATTAAAGAGTTGACTGATATCTCATTAATGACATTGTGAATGACCATTAAAGTGTTGACTGATTTCCTATAAATTGTATTGTGAATGACCATTAAAGAGTTGAATGATTTCTCATTAATGACTTTGTGAATGGTCATTAAAGAGTTGAATGATTTCTCATTAATGACGTTGTGAATGGTCATTAAAGAGTTGACTGTCTTTATTAATGGAGTTGAATATCTCTATTAATGGCGTTATGATTGGCCGGAGAGGTTGTCTTTCTCTTCTTTTGGTTGAAGCCTTCCTACAGTTGTTTTTCATTCTGGACGGCTGAGAGGTGCTTTGTGGATCAGTCCAGGATTGGTATCGCGGTACTTGGATACCAGGTAGCTAGTACCGTAGTATCGATACTCTTTGATACCAGGGAAAATGCCTACTGTGGCATCGACCCTTTCTAGATCATGGCATCTGTGTTTTTTGGTACCGGGGAAACGGGATGGTACCGATCCAGGTACTATCAGGAATCAACCTGATGGAAAATTCTTCTTTAGACCCTTGCCAAAAAAGGCTGTTAATAGAATTCCCTCATGACTTGAACACCGGTACCTAGTTCGGGTTGGAGTCAGGATCTGTAATGCTTAAAGAATTTTGCTCATCATTTCTTAATGATAGCCATTACTTGAAATGAAAACCGTTTTCAGCATACTTGGCTTAGGCGAATCAGGGTATTGGTCATTCTAGCATCAGGAGTCCCGGTAATTAGGAGAAAAGATCCTGTAAGGGAATTAAGGCCACTTTAACACCAAGTCTTTATACATCAGTGAAACATAGGCAAATCCAAGTACCTAGCATTTCTGTTATATGAATCCTGGTACTTAGGGGAAAAGACCCTAGTAGGCAACTAATGCCATTTTCATACCAGGTCTCTTTTACATAAGTGATCCATATGCAGATATGAGTACCTAACATTCCTGTTCTAGGAATTCTGATACATAAGCGAAATTCCATAGGTGAAACATAGGCAAATCAGGGTACCTGGCATTCCTGTTCTAAGAATCCTGGTACTCTAGCGAACTGACGAAAAGATCCTGGTAGGTAATTGATGCCACTTTAGCACCAGGTCTTTCCTTGGAGAGATTGGGTTCCATCTAAGGATTCAAGAGTGCCGTATAGGATATCTTGGTCTTAAGGAAGTGACGGGCAACCAGGGACACAACTTTGCAACCTTGGTCTGGTAGGTAACTATGCCATTTATGTACTAGATCTTTCCTGACGAGATTGGGTTCCGACCAAGGCATAAGGTATGCCATTTGATTGTCTTGGTCATGAGGAAGTGTCGGTCAACCAGGGCCACAACTTTGCAACCTTGATCTGGTAGGTAACTATGCTATTTTTGTACCAAATCCTTCCTAGCGAGATTGGGTTTCGGCCAAGGCGTCAGGGGTGCCAATTGGCTGTCTTGGTCTTGAGGAGGGCCACGACTTCGTAACCTTGGTCTAGTAGGCAACTATGCTATTTATGTACCAGATCCTTTCTGGTGAGATTGGGTTCCGGCCAAGGCATCAGGAGTGTCATTTGGTTATCCTGGTCTTTAGGAAGCGACGGGCAACTAGCGCCACAACTTCGTAACCTTATTCTGGTATGCAACTATTCCTTTTACGTATAAGACCCTGCTTGGTGAGATTAGATTCCAACCAAAGCATTAAGAGTGCCATTCGACTGTCCTGGACTCGAGGCGATCATAGATGAACATACCAGAACGATCATAGGCGAACAACCAAGGCTATCATAGTCGAATTGCCAAGGCAAACCAAAGGCGATACAACTTTGAGCGATACCGGTCAATGCCCACCCTGCTTCTATAAACTTTATGGGTAAAACCTTTTGAGGTGATCTATATTCCAGGTATAGGTAATAGAGTGACCTTCTATAAAGGCATTTTTTATTGTGGACCAGTCACTAGGGTAAATCTTCTCATGTTAGGGTCACCACCCCTCCCACATGAGTATTAGAGAGAATGGTGAGCTTCTCATCCCCAAGTGATATAACCGGTTTAGGAGCCTGCTCGGGGTAGATGAGAGTCTTCAGCGATTATAATAGTGTTCGTGACCTCACTTTGAACTAACCAGGACCTCAATAGTTCACTAGGGCCTAGTATAAGAAGTTAGAGGCATGCTTGAGCATCATAAAGACCCTCGAAACTGAAATGAGTTTCTGGACTTCACTCAAATGAATCGGGACCACGTTAGCTCACATGGGCTATAAGGGAGGCCCAATACAATAACCGAGGAGCCATAGGTCTTGCAGTGGTGTTGCTGCTCAAGAGGCATGCTTAGGCATATATGAGGCCTCAGCAATATGGGAAGCCTATGGGCTCTCCTCGGCCAAATCTGGACTTCGATGGCTTGATAGGGCATTGAGTAGCCCGGTATAAATGGAGAGGAGCCACAGACCTTGTAGCGGTGTTGTTGCTCCAAAGGCTTGCTTAGGCATGTAAAAGGCATCAACAAATATGGGAAATCTCTAGGCTCTCCTCGATCAGATCGAGACTTTGATGGCTTGATAAGACGTTGAATGGCTCGGTACAAAAAGTAAGGAGCCATTGACCTTGCAGTGATGCTACTGCTCTAGAGGCTTGCTTAAGCATGTAAGGGGTCTTAGTAAAAGTGAGAAGTTTTTTGGGTCTCCTCGAACAGATCTGGACTTCGGTGGCTTGCTATGGCATTGAATGACCAGATACAAGAGAAGAGAAGCCATCGGTATGATGTTGGTCTAGAGGCATGCTTGGGATCCTAGAAATCCTTAGCAAATGAAATGAGGCTCTGGACTCTCCTGAAAAGAATCAGAACTGCAGTGGCTCACTCGGGTGTTGACCGCCCCGGTGCAAGAAATGAGAAGCCACTGGTCTTGCAGTGATGCTGCTCCTCTAGAAGTTTGCCTAGGCATGTAAGAGGCCTTAGTAAATATGAGAATCATTGGCTCTCCTCGAACAGATCGAGTCTTCGATGGCTCGCTAGGGCATTGAATGTCCCGATACAAGAGAAGAGAAGCCACCAGCATGATACTGGTCTATATTTATACACAAGATCCTAGAAGTCCCTAGCAAATGAAATGAGGCCCTGGATCCTCTATGAATGAATCAAGACTTCGGTGGCTTACTAGGACGTTGAAGGGCCTAGTACAAATGGAGAAGAGCCATTGGATTTACAACGGTGCTACTATTCTAGAGGCTTGCTTAGGCATATAGGAAGTCTCAGCAAATGTGGGAAGCCTCTGAGCTCTCATTGAACGGATTGAGACTTCGATGGCTCATTAGGGCGTTGATGGGCTGGTACATATAGAGAGGAGCCACATGTATAATATTGGCCCAGAGGCATGCTTGGGATCTTAAAAGTCCCAAGAAATTTAAAAGAGGCTCTAGACCCTCATGGAAAGAATCAGAATAGCAGTGGCTTACTTTGGCATTGGATGGCCGGGTAGAAGAAGTAAGGAGCCACTAGGCCTTGTAGTGGTGTTGCTGTTCAGATTCTTGCATAGGCATGTGAGAGGCTTTAGCAAATATTGGAAGCCTCTCGACTCTCCTCGATCAGATCGGGACTTTGGTGGCTCGTTAGGATATTGAGAGGCCCGATACAAATAGTGAGGAGTCACCGGCCTTGCAGTGGTGCTGGTGCTCTAGAGGCTTGCTTAGACATGTAGAAGGCCTCAATAAATATGAGAAGCCTTTAAGCTCTCATTGAACGGATCGAGACTTCGGTAGCTCAATAGAGCGTTGAAGGGCCCGATACAAATGAAGAAGAGTTACTGAGAGGAGCCACCAGTCTCATAGTAGTGCCGCTGCTCTAGAGGCTTGTTTAAGCATGTAGAAAGCCTTAACAAATATGGGAAGCCTCTGGGCTCTCCTTTATCAGATCGAGACTTCGGTGACTTGCTAGGGCATTAAAGTGCCCGGTACAATTGGAGAGGAGCCACCAGCATGATACTGGTCCAGAGGCATGTTTGGGATCCTTGAAGTCCTTAGCAACTGAAATGAGCCTTTGAACCCTTCTAGAAAGAATTAGAACTGTAGTGGCTCACTTGAGCATATAAAAAGTGTGGAGCCACTAGTCTTATACCGGTTGTTATGCTCATACGATCAAACAGTTGAGTTGGTTTCTCGGGTATATATGTTGACCTGCTACCTAGAAGCTTTTGACGAATGGATCCAGTGATATGAGGGGATTCGTAAGAACAAGTGCAAATCCAGTGGATCTGTTGGATATAAGATATACCGGTAGCAGAGCAAATCTTCTGCAAAGAAGTAGGAGAGGTGCAACTCTACTACTTAGGAGCTCTAGATGTATCAGAGGGGTTATGTTGTAAATGAGCCTTCTAGGTACGGAACTGCTATAGTGGAGCTCCATAAGTATATAAACAGGTTTACTGTATAGGAGCAGTACAACATACAGGCTCCACTAAAAGTCCTACATACCATATTTCCTCCACGATAAACAAAACTCGTCAAATGACAAAATGAGCACCATACGTGGTGCGTAGGCGGTATATACAAATATTGAGGAAATACATCATAAATAATGAACAATATGTGATGAATAGATAATATATCACCTTAATAGTAGTGATATACCTGAAATCAATTCGATATTTTCTTGGTAAAACTTAGATTGATCGGGATGCTGCTTATCGGTCGGAGGGGCACTATTGTGGCTTGGAGAGCCAAACCTTTGCTCTGTTGGGGTGAAGGCCCCGGGGTCGAGGCCTAGAATGGCCAGAAGACCCTGGTTGCAGCATGTATGACTATCCTAATGGTTTTCAAGGACCGGTTCTTAGTTATGTTGGAACCAATTGTGGTTCAACACGATATACAAGCGTAAAAATAACAACACCCTGTTCTCATTAAGTTGATGGAATTACAGGTCTTACAGGGTACCATAAGAATACAATGATCTGAGTCCTTCTAATGAAGGTAAGATTACTTTGTCCTAGCTAGAGGGACCAGACATCCTATAGGAGTAAATATTACACTGATTTGGTCTTTATAAGGGACATTAGTCGTCCTATAGTAGCACCATCACTCATTTCTCTATTTTTTCTTTTAAAAACTTTTCTCCTCCTTCTTCTTCTTTGGGGAGTTAGGGTATTTATGGGGCACTATCCATGTGGTTGGTGAGGGATTTTCCCTTTCGTGGGGAGACTCAAGAGCGATCCTCACCGTCTCTTGATTTGGGCCCCACTGTCCCACGTATCATGGATGGTCGGGATTGGTCCAGCCAGACCCTAGAGCTGACCTAGCGATCCTTTTGGCTAGCGGGATATCTCCGTTCTGATATAGGTGACATTCATAAGATCTCCACCATTGGTTCTTTTGGGGCATGGTTCACCTACACACCTCGGGTAGTGGGGATGGCTCCACTCATGCCCTAGTACCCACGTAGGTGCCATATAGGCTCTTTTGTGTCATTTTCCTCAATTCTGAGTGGCCAGGGGCTAGCCTCATGGGGTCGTTTTCATGAGTCAGAGCCTGACAGAGAACAGGGGACAGTGGCAACATCTACAACCTAGAAAAAATGTGTTATAGGTTTTCCTCTTTCAGCTTAAGAGCTTTTTGCATTCTTTTTGTCTACTGAAACTTAGGTTCCCTCTTTGGGTGATGGTTGGGGTTGACCTTGGTTAGGGCTGAACTGGACCATTATGGGACCACTGAAGTTTATTGATGTGGTGCAAAAGTGGCCAGCCATTCACCCATTTCCTCTTTCTTTGGTATCTGGGCACAATTAATGCCCTCTCTGCTTGTTGTCCTTTACTAAATCTCTTCCCATTTGAGCTGGCCCCCTAGCTTTAGGGCTGGTGTCAGCTTTCTTCACGGGTTTGTTTACAACCCTTGCAGGGATTCTAGATTGTTCCTAAACGGTCCAGGTCTCCCCGGTGCTTGTCTGATCCTAATGAACCAGCTACCTAGGAATGGCCTCTTTTTTTCTCTGTTTACGGGTAACCCTGTATCCGTCCCTAAGGTCGGAGACATTGGTTGAGCTAGACCGGGATGCCTCATCATACATTGTTTGGTTCGGAGTGGGGTAAGGTAGTAGTGGATCGAGGGGACTTATTCAGTTCCCACTTCTTTTTTTAGCGTCAGGGCGAGGCACTCCTTTGATTTTTCCTTAGACCACTTTTTCCGATTAACAGTGATCCCCTTTGCCTTGAGTGCTGATGATCTTTTAGAAGCTTTGGAGGCTTGGTATGGCGACCACTTAGAGGACTCACCTAGGTTTAGTTTCTTCTTATCGACCCTGCTCTCTCCTAGCTGTGTCCTTGAGAACGTGGAAGGGGTTGCAACAAATGCTTCAATAACTGTCAAATAATGGGGCATAAAAATCGAAGCATGTGAAAGTGATTCCCGCATGCCATTAATTCTCTTTACCGCGAGTCAAGCTGGGTTGTGCTATCTTGTTCTTGTTTTGAGAAGCTTGTCAGTGCAGCCATCGGTTGTAAAATCAAGGTTGCCCTTGGGTGGATTCCCAGCTATTGATCTTCTTTCGACTACCCCCATTCGATTGATGGTAAGGTTGGACTCCTCCCCATAAATAGGGTCACTGTAACATTTTCCCCCTAATTTCAATCGTTTCTAACATTTCTCAAAGCTTTCTCTCTTTATCTTTTCTTCTTCAATTATGCTTTATTTTCTTGATTAGAAACTTGCACAATATCTGATGACTCTAGCAGTAAGGAGGGGCATGAGTACCCCTCTGATCCTGTGTCTCGGAGTGCTTCTCCCCAACCTCTTTCTGAGAGGAAAATAAAGGATTTTTTTTATTTCAGATAAAAACGGTAGGTTGCTCCGGCTGTGTCGCTCTGGCCAGAACCAGTCAATTGAGGCCGGGTTCATAAATACTGTCGATTCCCCCCTTTCTATCTCAAAGATAGGCCATGATGAATAGGATGAGTAGAACATCATGGAAGGGGAGAAGTGGTCTCGATTGCGATGGGACCTACTCTCACTTTACCGAAAGAGTTCAACTGTGTTCCTGATTCTATTGCTTAGAAAGACACTCTAGCCGCGCTCCGACGTGAGAATGGTATCCCCCATGACATTCTTCTATATATTCCTCATTGGGGATATGACACATACTCCCCTCCGGCTGGTTAACTTCCTATCATGTGTCAGCTTTCGATTACGGTATCCGTCTCTTACTTCACCCCACATTACGTCACGCCATGTACGTCTTCCAGCTGGTTCCCAAACAGTTGACCATTGTTTCTAAGCGTAACTTGGTTGGATTCTTGGTTTTATGGAAGAAGATCTTAGGGAAAAAGACGACCATTTACGAATCGGGGTGAGCTGAGTTGCAACATCTTTTCTATATTTCCCCTTGACATCCAGTCCAAATGGATTCTTTTACTTGCGGTTCTCAAACCAAATAGGGTTTGCAGTCCTAAATACTAAGAAGAAGGACGTGGACTGGAAGAATGAGTAGATCTTCGTTGATGGGGAGTGGGGCTATGAAGTCTTTGCTGATGGTAGAGAGTATCGAGTTCCCACACAATTTATTGGCAAGGCGGACTGGAGCAAGGAGGCCGTCGACCCTCTTTCTGAGCCATCGAAGAAAACTTTCCAACGGATCAAAGATAAAAAGTTTGACCCTTGGACCTTGGTGGCAATCATTTCAACAAGCATCAGGTGGATAAGGTTTTGATAGTGTCAACCCCTGCCCCTACCCCTGGTATGATCCTCCATCGCCCTTTTGTACAATTATTTTGCTTTTCCCAG